>OY987322.1:13505145-14933145 GCA_963920655.1 Geranium rotundifolium | reverse complement strand
TCGAAAGCTTACCGTCACCAGAGTTCCAGACATCGTCGGCGAGTCTCCACTCCACCGGGGTCGCTTGAATCTCCACTGGAGAATCGAGTCATTGGAGATTCTCCTCCCCACCATCGCTTGATTTATAGTGATGTGGTGGTGGAGAAGCACCTACAACGACTTGATTTGCATCAGTGACGGCGAGGAGATGAGAGGAAGGCGAGGACGAGTCTAGTCGAGAGAGAGAGAGGGGCACTTTTTTTTGGGTAGGGTTTTCATCTGACTCGAACGTGGAGAAACTATGAAAGAAAAGAGAAGCGTGAGGTCGTGGGTGGGGGAGAAGAGCCCACGTCGACAACAACAGACGGCTCAGATCAGCTCGCGCATTCGCGATGAACGAACAAGAAAGCGCCACGTCTGCTGCTAAAGCCTCAACTCTCTTTGCGTCTTCACATCCCACATCGGAAGCGTATAAACGTTTTCTAACATTTATAAGCTTCCATGTGGCTGAACCTTGCAAAACTAAGAGTTGGGTCGGGTTGTTCGTGTAACTCTTCATGGGCTGTTTTGGCTTGTGGGAACGCATTTGAGTTGGCCCTTTGTGTGAACTGTGCAGTGGTTTTGTCGGGCTTGGTTCTGGGTTATATTATATATAATAAAAGTTTTTATACATACTGTCGGGTATCGGGTACCCGGCGGGTTCAACAATGATACCCAATACACGACTCGGTTGACTTATTGGGTCGGGTGTCGAATGAGTCAGGTCGGGTATCGGTTGGGTCACGAGATTGATTTTCGTTACTATATTCTACGATTGCAAAATTTGAAGTTTTAGTTGATAAATAGTCTAAATTTGCCTATTCAGCCCATGAAAAGGCCAAAATTAGAAACTAAAAATCTAGATTCTAAAAGACCCTAACCAAACTGGAATCAAACGGTTCAAAACCGGACCATCCTCTCACAAACGGTTATGGTTCTAGTTCCTAAAATTCAAGAACCATTACACCCATTTCGTATTGATTTTGACCAATTCAATTCAATTCCAGAATCATTAACATACCAAGATTGATTTTCGCTGGTATTTTCTATAATTTCAAGTTTTTAAGTTTCAATAGATAAATCCTCCCATATTTGTTTATCTCGGCACATAAATTAAGCCAAAATTGGAAACTTCAAATCAATGATTTTATAAGACTAGAACCAAACCAGAACAAAATTGCTTAACTGGACCGTCCTTAAAAATGGTTATTATTCCGGTTCCTAAAATTCAATAACCATCACCCGGTTCAGTTTTGAAACCATAAGCACCAATTGATAATGGTACACTCAAAAGTTCACTAATTTGAATTGCAAATTATGTTTAAAAAAACAGTAGTGACTGTAACTATTCCTAGATACAAAAATGTTTATTGCTGTAACAGACGAGCAACCACATTACACTGCTGCACAAGGGACGTGAAAAATTCCACAATCCTTTAAATATCACACGATTATACTACATGGACTTGCTTTGAGCCACCTTCCTGTAAGAGCAAAAGTGAAAATGGGGAAGGAAGCAAAACTAGGTGGGAGGAACTTGTCATGTTTCTCTACAACTATTCCTCTTCCACATGAAGTCGTTGCCGCCTCCTGTCAAAAACAGCTCTGAAGGATTCATGCTCTGCTCGTAGCTGCTCTTGAAACATGTTCTGCCTTCTCGACCTGCCACTTCCATGGATTGATCCCGCTCCGTCTTCAGGTAACGGATTTGACTTCTGCATACATACATTATTTAGCTACCATATTGGCTTTTACTCAATTTCTAATGAGGAAATAGAGTCCAGACAGATGCATGAAGGAAATTAAACATATCAACCACAAACTAGGCCAGGGCCCGCAATGAAGAACCAGTAGCTAGCTCTATTCATGTAAGTGTGCTGCTTCACGAGATTATTCAAGCACCAAATTATCTTGAAATACTGATGTTTTCACGAATAATCCTACATGACAATGATATACTCAATTAACTAACCAAGTTATAACCAGCACCAGGTCCAATCTCTAGTGACATTGCATTCTTCTTCGCAGCCCCTATTGAGAATCCTGTACTATGAACCTGGGGAAAGAAAATCAATAGATATATCAACATGGACACTAGTGGCAAAACTACGCGGACATGGTTTACAGGATCCTCTTCATAAATTTGTACAGGAAATTTTAATTTTGAATTAAAACGAGATCAGCAGTAAGCCTACATAAAGTTCACATCCACTTTAATACATAGTTTCCGCCAGTTTAGGATTTTGTAAACATTGAGAAAATCATTGTAATTCCTGACATACGTGCTCAGCATTTTTTTGTATGCTGCATTTAGACATGAGATGCCTGACTGCCTATTCAAGAAGGCATCACAACCCAACAACCACAGAGCCTCGTAAAGTTAAAAACAAGTACAATAAAATTTATTCGATCAATTGATCTTTGCATATGATTGAATAATTTAACTTATATGACTATCGAATAACATCAACAGGTGAAATTTAGGGTCTTCATGTTCATTGCAATTATTTGAATAACAACAATTACAACTATGTTGCATTACTTTCATATTATCAAATAAAGTTCCCAATATTTTCCTCTTTATTCTCATGTTTATTTGATTCCTAACACCCCAGAAAGAAAAACAACACCAAATGACAAGAAATTAATCAGAACATTGATACTGACATCTATAATTAAAATGATCACATACCTGATCACCCCAGCGAACAGATTTTCCTTCTTTACTGTACGCTTGAATCAATCCAGACAAAGCAGTTGTATTACCCTTGAAACCTTTAATCTTTTCAGTCATGTCTTCATCTAAATCATTGGACCATTTACTCCTAACTAGTTCTTTCACATCTTCTGTTGGTTGATCACCTTCAGCATATACCCTCTCCCGATCCTTCGAAGAGTTCAAATCTTTAAAATTTTGAGGAAATCTATTAGTTTTGATATTGCTATTTTTTTCACTCAGATCAATTGTTTAATGTTTACTATGGGCTCGTTTTGAAGCTGTTCCATTGATTACAAATATATAGCAATTGTTCATAAAGTGGCTTGTTTATGTCAGCTAATCTAACACTTAGAGACACATATTTGGTTGTCTAAACACGGTTGATGCAAATAAAGTTTTGAAACATACCTTCAGGTGCATCATTACCTTCTATAGTTGCAATATGAACCTGCTCAGGTCTCCTTTGCTCAACTCCAGACGGAAAATCATCAGAGTTTCCATCGTCCATGTCCATGTCCACCTGGCAGAAATTACATGACAATAAGTTCAAATCATTCTAGTCATCCTTCCCATAGAGAGAAATATCTAATTAGTGATCTCATAAAACATTGTTATATTATGACGCGACTCTGACAACTTAAGAAGAAACAGTAGAAGCATAATTCTCTCATTTATTCATTTTCATGTTCTTAGGATTTCTGTATGACTCATTCCCGATAAATGTTTTCCCCAAGCCGTTCATAGGGGGCAGTAGAGAAGAATGAAAGTCACACAACAAACAATTATCCAAAAACAATCAACATATGTATAAAACCATCGGCAAGAAGTGAAGAACTAGACACTTTCAACATGTAACAAAAGGAAACTCTCCTAGGAATAATTTTACTTTACAAACTTGAAGTCACGGCTTTTATATAAATGCCCAGTACACTGTAACTGATCCCTTTATAAGGCCTGCATCAATAAGACTTGGGTAATATATCTTTTGCAAGCAGGTGGATCAGTGTTTCCATGCACTAAATCCTTCTAACCCTTGAACCCTTTCTAGGTTTTAAATCCTACTAGCCCTTGAACCCTTAAACACAGCATGACTCAAACATGTTCTTTGACTCTTATCTTTATATCAACATCCAAGCAAAATAAACATATTACGAAAATCCTGATAACATCTCGAGAGATTAAAGTTTTATATGCTTGACCTTGCTCATAGACATTTGTGACTGCTGGTAGGAATTATAATACCATTCACGTGTTAAAAACAAGGGGAAAAGAACATTTAATCAAACGAAATAAAGAGGCATGCGTTTTTTTAATTCTATAATAATGACATGAAGCACAAAGTCCTATTTCATTACCTCCTGAATCCCAGTTTCCTTTAGGTCATCTCCATGGAATAATGACTGTCATACGTGCAAAACACAGCATCAATACAAGCAAAATCACAAAAAGGTTAATTTTATCTCTATTCAATGAATGTGGATGACATTTTCCTTTTCAGCTGCCTATGTTCTGACCAAAGCGGAAAATAAAAGGCAATATTAGTTACAGCTTACCTTGATGTCCAGTTGCAAGTACAATGATGGAGCCTCTTCCCATTGTCTGGCCATCTTTTCTATGTCGTCTTGGGTAAATCCATGAATATTCCTAGCTGCACATCCCTGAATTGTAATAAACATATATCAATACAATGTTGCAAATCATGAAAAGAGACGTACCAATTAATGCCAGACACTGACTTTACCAGTAGTGAAAAGTTTTGTATTTAATCTGGATTTTAGAAAATGTTTTTGAACTAAAACTCGTAATTCAACTCTCTTAAACATGTTTAACAATCTACGGCTTCTTGTCATGAAATTATTTCATGAAACTTGTTTATACAAGTGAGTTTGATCTGATTGTATAAGGTTGTTGTTAATTTACTTCAAAGATGTTATTGAACTGAATGAAGTATCATTTTACTTCTCGACTTAATCATGCCATGGCCCTTTGGCTAAGGTTCTTAAAAGTTTCATGTCTTTTCACTTTGCTTGTCCTCCTTCACATCAAGTTCTTTTGCTTCTAGCGACTATAACTCCTTACGTAAGTTGACAACATGTAGCAAGCAGAGAAGGAGCAAGCCATCGAATGGGGTATACAATTATCCTTCGTATTCAAGGATAATACAGACAGATCTCTCTTCTTAGTACCCTCTTCACCTAGGAAGCATGGACTCACCATCTTAGACGTGGATATGAGACACAACGGAACATGATATTCATCTTTTTCAAAAAAATATTGTGCATTATATATCAGAATATATAGGGGCACGTCAACTTTTTAGTTTTGAAAATACATTATGTGTAACAAATATATGAAATTGAAGTTTCTATTTCTATTAAGATTAGAGTTTAACGGAGAACACGTCAAACAAGAAGTAGATTAATAGCTCTTATACTGAAATGTCTGATGATATATACACAAAAACTACAAAAGTGCTTCTATAGATGTTACTTAAAATTACCTTCATTATTTTTATTGTAATTACAGTATATTAAAAAACATACCTCTCTACAACAACTCTAACCATCATGTCCGCTACTGCTAAATCCCCACTCAAAAATGTTAAGTTGGAACTTGAACCCAAATTTAATTTTCTTAATTCAGAAATACAAGTGCAACTAAAGTAACAGGTGAAGTCAAAAGTACAAAGAGGGACTAATCCAATATAATGCAAGTGGTTCACTGTTCCTGGAAACAACCAACTGATTTTAACTTTATATTCTGGGAGAGGTGGTAACTAATAATAAATTAACTCACCGCAGGATCCTTGTATGTCGCTTCTAACACATAGACTTCATAACCCGATCTCTGAAAAGAAGAAAAATAAGTGTCAATATAATCACTTGCAAACCACATAGCAAACAAATGTGACCTGATTCAATTTCTGACATAAATATCGTAATAATAAGAATTAGAAAATGTATAACTTATAAGTGCAACTTTAGTAGCAACACAAAGTTTTGACATACTGAATTAAAGGCACCATGACTAAATAAAACATATGATGACTGAGCAGACCACTCCTAACATAAACTACATAGTTTTACACCAATTAATCAACTGAATTTGAGGCAGTAAAATTTGATGGTACAACAGTTCATAACAAAATAAATAGTCACCGAATTTGTTTAAAATAGTCAAACACTAAAAAGGCAAATTCAAAACAAGAAAACACTCAACATCCAAGGACACCAAAACAAATGCACTGCAAAGATATGTGATTCGACAGGTAGTTTGTACATAGTCTCCACTTAAAATGACAAACTGCTGCATCAACTATATTAGTAATTAATCAAAAAGATACATCACACATCATCTATTCTTTAAACTGTTATTGCCGATAAAAAAAATGCCAAAACTTGTGTATCAAGGTCAACCACAAAGCTCATCTGCAGCATGAGACCAAATTATATGGCTACACATTAATGCACACATAATGTGTGTTTTTATTGAACATACAATATTGATAAGAAAAGAAAAGAAAAGAAAAAACTCAGTGGCATTTACAGTGAGGTACATGTTCAGCAAAACAGAAACAAAATTGTATAGAACTCAGCTGCAGTGTTTAATACAGGGATTGTGCACATGAAACTCAAAAAATATTCAAGACAGCCTGCACCATGTGCGTCAAATTTGAAAATGAAGAAATATACCGAGATTACAATATTGATATTAGATGATTTGCACAAACATATTAATATGCTAGATAGTTGAGTAATGAAAATAATAAAAAGGAGAGAATAATTAGGGAGATGGGAATGCAGAGAACAAGGGATGCTAATATAGTTGACTATCTTAACTTATTAGAGTGTGCTACCCAAACATAAGGTTGTACTCTCGAGATTGCAAAACTAACGAGATGATTTACTACAAATGAATAGAATGTAATGGTATTGTAAAACAAACCCTGTGGAAAATGCAGAGAAGTCAAGTCAAAGCCATGACAATGGAAATCTGATGGCCATCATAAAGAGGCATATTTGCAAGAGTTAAGGGATGTCGTTGTAAGCAATAACTTAAGGCATCCTACTAACCACCAGTGTGGTTGGACTCTGGAAAAGAAACTCCTGATTTCTAATATCGTTGTAGAGGATGATCAATGGTAGCCTACTAACCACCGTACTTGGTTGGAATCTAGAAATGATTCCAAGAAACATATGGTCTATATTGTCTGAACACCAAGTGACGTACTGGCGGCTAACACACCAAGAAGACACAAGGGACATAGGATTCTTCTCATACTGAAAGGATGCTCAGTTTTTTTCTGTTGGAAAAATATACGCGATAAAAAGCATTGAGAACGGAGCATGACAAATCCATCTGAAATACTTTTCTAAGTAATTAGTGTCTCAAGAATTGAACTCCAGACCTTGCTCATAATAAAGGAAGATATTTACCCCTTTGCCCACTTATGTTGGGAGCTGAAAAAACAATCTGAAGAAGCCAATGCTATGGCTATGAATCATCCTAACAAAAAAACGTAATTGCCAGAGTTTGGTGATGTTGCTATAGCAAGTCATCAATGATAGCCTACCAGGCACTATGTGATTTGCTTTTCAATTACTCGCCTCGTCTCTCATATTAACTGTGTCCTTCATTGTTTTTCTCTATGTCCATAATAAAAGGTTAATGGAAGTCAGTAACTGCAACATACTGTCCATGGAAAGTATGTTCACCTATGGAAATCAGAATCTGTAGACCATAGCAACTAATTCCAAGGAAACACAAACATGGGAGCAGAAATACTTGCAGAGAGATTGTGAGAGAGAAGTGAGGGTATACCTTTGCAATTGCCCAAAACTGAGCAAAATCAGCAACCCGCAGATTGCGGTCATCCACTAAGACGAAGCACACATACCACCAACAAAAAGGGTCAATTTCCGGACAAAACTGCATCTGTAGTTAGTTCAAACGTAGCAGTGCGTGGACACTGCATCACCACTTAATCTTTAATCAAACTAGACCATACTACTTGTCAAATGCCATAACAGCCAGCACAACGACAACCTCTACTTATTTGACATTATCTTTTATGCCTCATGTGCAAAACAATCGTTTGAAAGAAAAAGTATTCTATTACCTAATTTGGTTAGCTATTCAGGAAGGTTTATGCACACATATTAAGAGAAAAGTCCCATAATAAAAAAAATACCTCTAGCATCAGAATGCACAAACAAAAACAAAGATAGACACAACCAAGTAACCATAAAATCAAAAGAAACAATGAACATGTATTTTCAACACATAATCCAAACAATTCCATCTTCAATGGTTAAGAAAATTAATGCTACAGTGTGATGAAAGAAACTGATAATATTAAGACTTCCAAATTTAATTAATCTGGTGATGATAAATATAAAACTCATACCAATTACGGAGGTAAACACCCCCTCCTCAAGGGTCTTTTTAAATGCTTTGAACATGCTTGACCGGTAAGCCTGCCATGAAGACAATAGAATCAATTTCAATAAAAAAAAATAAAGAATACAAAAAATAAAATAGAAAACAAAAGCAAACATAACTCAAAGGTGTGCAGTTATCCTAGGAAGCACTAATACTTCAAAAGTACAGACGCGGACTAATTGTCAAAAGTAAGGGAATGGGTTTATCAAAATTTAGAGCTAAGGCTAAAGACAATTTGCCTTTATTTCTATTTCAGCTGTGTCTGCTTCCACAGACTAAATGTATCATTCTATCATTCTTTCCCCACTCTATTTCTTTCTTTCTGATTCAGTTGAGTAGCTAAAAACCCTTAGAACTACCAGCCAATTGCCCCCATTCTCAACTGCTTTATTCCATTTCTCTCTCTTTGTCCTCATACGGCTAACCTGCAAATTGCCATCTCCTTATCCAGGTAATCTGCAAACCACCATTTCCTAATGTGACCAATAAGAACTCTCACATATCCCTCTTCAGTCTTTCTTTTCTATCCAGAAACACGAAAATGATACAGTCACCCAAAATGAGTGTGCCCTTTATTTTTAAGAAAAACTAAAGTTTATTGAAGTCAGTGCTTGAATTTCCACACATGTCCCCATGTTGTAACCAACTAAGCAATTACAGTTTACTTGTATATACAAGGATATTACTGGTACCTCATAAATATAATTTACTATGGACGGTGATTTTGGGGAAAACATTCCTAAAATGAGTAGGTGGTTGAATTTCCTCACATTTCCCCATGTTGTAACCAAGTAAGCAATTACAGTATACTAATTTAGACAAGGATATTACTGGTACTTCATAAATATAATTTCCTATGGACAGTGATTTTGGGGCAATGATTTTAGAAAGGACAATCATTTTGGGATTGAGAAAGTATTGGCCAGGGTTTCAATCTGGGATTCTTTATTTATTTATTTATTTATTTTTAATTTTTAATTTTTACTTACTTTCAATAAGGGAGTTTTCATTTAGTTTACTTCCAATAAGGGAGTTTTCTGCAGGACAAGCTTGGCATGCTGAACCTAGTCGATGATGCTGACTATTATCACCAACATCGATGAGCAATTGGTTGTCGCCAAGATTGAAGGACGATTAGTAAACACAATCAAAGAAGGCTTGCAACACGATAGTTTTGCCCAAAAACTCAGTGACTTGCAAAACTTGTATTCTAGGTTAAAATGATCAACTCTTCACAAAGAATAAGAGAATTTTTGCTTCAAAGTGGGGAAATTTGCGGAGGAGCTTAACAAAGGAGTGTCAACACATCCTTAAAGCAGGACACACGTGGCAACGATGAATACGGGCCTTACTTGAGGCGGCGTATTGGTTGGCCGCAAATGCAAGATAAGTTGGAGTAGTGTGTGGCGACTTGGTTGGTTTGTTGGTTTGTCAGCAAGAACGAAACATCATCATTCCGCAAGACTATTCGAGTCGTTGCCCGTTCCCTCAGGCCATAATAATGCATAATCATGGACTTTATCGTAGCACTACCAAAATTGGAAGGCAATGGACAATTATAGTCTTTATGGACAGATATTCCATGTACACCGCAAAACTATTTTTCAAGCATATTGTAAAATATTGGGGCTTGTCACGCACAAATCTAAGATACTGAGCTCCTTGCTTTATATGGACTTTTAGGACAAAGCCATTTCAATTGATAGGCTCCAAGCTAAACCTTTCCACCGACTTTTATCCCTATCCTAATAGTCAAATTGAATGAGTAAATAGTTTGCTGGAAGTCTACTTGCAACATTAGTTAGTGCAAACAAAATTGATTGGACAAAGTTGTTTGGTGTGACCTAGTTTTCCTACAGCTTGCAACGAAGCGAAACCACAAACAAAAACCTCTACGAACTCGCGACTAGGCGACACCCATTTACCCCCACACACATCAGTCTCTAGTAGAGTTTATACATTTACAAATAAACTATCACTATCATAATAGAAATGAAAGCAAGTCACGTGAAAAGAAACTTCTTGTGTGATTCTATGATTGGCACACCATTACATAGAAATGAATTTGATATATATCTTATATATTATGTGGGACATGATACAAAAATACTACATTACTGCAAATTATTAGGATGAGAGACATATAATTTGGTTATATTACCTCTTCCATTTCAGGTTCATAACAATACTCCATCACCTTCTTCATTGTTCGTTTCTTGCCTCTGGCTGAAGTTGAAGATCTTGAAACATCACTCTCATCCGCCTTAGGAGCATAACAGAAAACATTATTTGTATATTTAGCACAAAAGTGTGAATAAGGTGCAATAAAAGAGATATACAATTTCCAACTAAGTATACATGCTTTAGTCCAAACACAAATGGAGAAAACGATGAACCTTTTCAACTTCAGTCATGAAGTAATCATCCATCGAATGAATTCGTGGAACACCACCTCCATTTTCAACTTCAAGGTCACGCAGGAACTTGGCTAAGTAGCTTTTTCCACTACCTAGAACAATCAAAACAATCAAAATCCAAAACTATAATTGGTAATTGGCATCTTCGATATTATGCACTACATTTTCATACAGCCGATGTATATTGAAGTAGGTCTGTAGGTGATAATTTGTCCCTCTAAACATCAACTAGTAATTTTTCAAAACATACAAAATAAGACAATCCAAGAAATCCACCTTATGATGTTATCATTACACTAAAATAAATGAGTGTAATAAAGTTTAAGCTCGATTATTCAATGCATCCTATCCCTAAAGTGAAGGACATGACCAAGGAGAGTCTATAATATAAAGCTACGGCATTAAAAATAATACAAATAGTTAAAACTAGAATGTTTAAAAAGTAAAAGATAATTTTCTTCTTTTTTCTTGCAGAAAACATAAAAATAAATAAACTATTTTGCTGGAAATGAATTATCTATTCTCCTCATACTAGGGCTTTGGCATAAGCGAGCAGGTGGTATTGGGCCACCCCCATGGAATGACTCCATGCCCATTCCCCACTTTTCCCTGAGCAATCGTTCTCATGTGTGAGACATTGGTTAAGGGACTTGGATATTACACTCACTAATCCACATTCTTCCGCCCCCAAAAAATTTAACACTAAATTTGAACTACTTAGGAGAATCAGAATCTACCACTATCATGTACCCCAAACTCCATGGGTTTGGTTAAGAAAAAGTCAATGGAAAACACATGATAACCTTTGTGAATGGAAACCCAAGAATAGCAATGAGTGCATTGATAGAGTCACCCCTCACTATGTAAAAATCACTTCAGAAAGAAATTTTTAGAAGAAAGCATAAGCATTTTTACTATTCGTCATCTGATATACCTAATCTTTTGCGAAGAAGTTCAGCTGATAAAATTATGCCTTTAATTAAAAAAAATTTACCCATTTTATGAAACCAAGCCAATTCCTTCTAAAATTATATTTTCCATGGCTCAAAAGATACTTCATTTTTATTGGTCTTAAGGAATTGGAAAGTATGAAATCTCCAACCTTCTCTCCACGTGTTAGTGAATACTGAAGTCATAAGCAAATAAGAGTTACTCATCTAAACTTTGCATGGTAGCTAATGTAGAAAGCAGAATAAATGTATAAGTTTTCCATATCCAATATAATGACTTATGACCAGTGTTGTAAGAGTCGCTATACGATAGCCGGTCGGACAGAGCCTCCAGGGATTAATCGGATTTATATTTTTTTCATTAAATAAATTATTATACATATACATATACAATCAAAATATGAATTATATTATATAAAAATAATAAAAATAAGTATTTAAGATATTAAATACAAATATTTTAATATTTGTTACATTTATATACTCAAAAACATAAATATATCAATAGAAGTACCAATTAGTATAAATTATTTTAGTTTTAAGTATTTTTCCTTTGTATTCTCTAAATTATTTTTGCCTAAACCCCCCTAGATCCGACTTAATCCAATCGATTATATAAGATCGAGTCGGGGTTGTAAAAATCCTCGCCGGGGGCCGACTTGACCGATTTTTACAACACTGCTTGTGACTGTATAAGAAAATGTTAAGTTGAGATATCTATCTTATCTTCTAAATAAATAAATAAAAAAGAAACAAGCAGAGCATAATATAAGGCACCTGGGAGCCCTCGAAGAATGATCACAAAATGATCAGGGCGGGTTGCACGATTTGGCTGCTTGAATAAGTTCGATGCATCAACAACTTTCTGCTTTTCTGGAGACAACTTAGGCAACATCCTACTGGCCTGTGAGTCCTTATGAGGTAAAAGTTAAGAGATTTCAGAAAAAGAGTCTTGTATCCACTAAAGATGATCGTAACAAATCAGTAGCAGATTACCTCAAAGCTGGCAGAAGCATGCATTGGTGGTGTGTTATTAAAATATGGTCGTGCAATAGCATGGGAATCAACAGCACGTGACGGGTATGACAATGGTGAGGGACTAACACGAACAGGAAAAAGGGTAGAAGGTTTGGGCGGCGAAAAATAAGCATTGAACTCTGATGGAGGATGTGGTGCAGGAGCTGGTGGCAGAGGCGGTGGAGGAGAGGCAGGAAGAGGAGGCTGGCCGTTGAATGCCCGAAAAGCATCCATATGACCTCTTGGCGAACCATAATGAGCTACTCCACCAGGACCCTGATACCCATCCTGTGAAGACTGCCTCAAATCTCTTGGGTGGTTCAAATGGAAACCATGTCCCATATGAGGGTTGTTCATGGGAATACCACTGCTTTGGTCATGGTAGTGGGCAAATTGAGAATCTTTAGTCTGAAACTGTAGTGCACTGTGATAATCGTAGCCAGCAAGAGGGGCTTTGTGGGGCTGTCCACGCTGAGAATGAACCGGAACGGGGCCTTCATGGGATTGTGGGAATTCTTGATTCAAAATAGCATCTTTGTGGAACCCATTTCTATCCTCAAAGCCAGAACTTTCTAGCCCACTTAACATGCCTCCATGATCACGAATCAGCTTCAACCTCCGCTCATCCTCAGAACAATCACCCACGCCATTATCGTCAACACGCATTCTCTTGTTCCGATCACCGTCGACAACGAACCCAGTCCTATGGTGGTCGTACGGTGGCCGAGCAAAACCCTCTCTGAAGGGTTGAAATTGGGGATTCGTGCTCCAAGCTCTGGGATCTGCGAATCCATCGGGAGGTCGATACACGTCGAAGGCGGGTCTAGGAATGAAGTGATCGGGTTGTTGGTCTGGAGGGTTTGGGTGTGGAGGGCAAAAGGGGAAGTGAGAGAAGGCGCAAGTTGGGCAAATCGTGCCTGGAATTGGTGGTGGTCTTGGACGCCATTGATGATCCATGATTGAAGGAAAACTTCCGGGAAGGGGTGGAATGATTTTGGGGTTAGGGTTTTTGGGGGATCGGAGGATTTAGCTCAGTAAACCGAGTGTTGCGTTCAAGTCAAACCGAGAAAATTGGACATAATTGCACGGGGAAACTTAATAGGATAATTACATATCACTAAACTTGTCCAAACCTTATTTTAACATCAGTCCCCCAAATTTAAAAAATAAAATTCTTAATCCCTTAAGTTTCATTATATTACATTTAAGGTCAATTCTATTAGGTGAAACGTTCAAAATGTCCATGATTCGTTAAATTCAAATATTATGTAATAATTGAGATAATTATGAAATTGTTGTAATATAATGAACACCTATCATTTTTTGTAAGGTCACTTCAAAGGTATGGTGGTTCATGACTTTAGGGAACTATTGTTCGTTGACTTCACTTTGCATTTAATGCAAGAATTGCTATAAAAGGGGAGTGAGTCTTGTTGGTTTCATGAACCAAAAATTCATCACCCGAGAGCACAATTCATTTTTCCATTCTTCTCTTGTAATGATTCTTTTATTCACATCTTTAATTGCTTTTAGTATCTTGTTATACTAATTAATTTTGGTTGCTCTTAACACTCACGTATAACACACTTTTTCACAACATGTTATCAGCACGGTTAGCTCAGTTATCGTAATTTTATATTTCTAGCTAAATTTAATTTAGTTCTTGAATTTATGTTTATTTCGTAAATTTACTTTACTTATTATATATCTATAAGTATGCTCTGTGATCGCCAATTTTGAATTGAATCTTTCACATCAGAAATGTATCTGCTATTATTATACTTGTTATATATTTATGTATAATGTTTTGTAACCCGAAGTTTACAAAACCAAAGGCATTTTGAACCCGAAGTTCTGAAATTGCCGGAAAAAAAAGGTTGTTGAACATGATATTCATGTAAACCAGAAGTTTACAAATTTCTAAAATTTACGGAACCCGAAGTTCCAAATCAATGTATAAATCACGAACTACATCATGAAATACCGAGACTAAAACTTGAGGTCTTAAAAGTTAGAACCAGCAGTTCTAAATATTCGCAAAATATGTCATATTTTTGAATAAATATTTTGGACATATTTTAATTGTGTTATTGCGGTTAAATTTTTCAGAATGTCGAACCTGGTGAAATGCCAATATGTTACCCTCGGTCTCAACGGGAAAAATTATTTTGAATGGGCTTTGGAAACTACTCTCCACCTAAGATCGATAAATCTTGGAGAAGTTATTGTAGAGGATAATGAAGAGTATGTGCAGAACAAAGCAAAAGCCATTATTTTCATACGTCGTCATATTGATTCTGGTCTGCGGGCTGAATATTTAGATATTCAAGATCCACTTGATCTGTGGAATAGACTGAAAGAAAGATTTGAGCACATGAAGTCTATTGCTTTACCTCAAGCATCACATGAGTGGGCTAATCTTAGACTACAAGATTTCAAGAACATTAATGAATACATTCTGCTGTATTTAGAATTGTATCCATGCTCCGTATGTGTGGAGACAACAGAACTGATGCTATGATGCTTGAGAAAACGTTCTCCACGTTTCACCCATCTAATATGCTCCTGCAGCAACAATATCGGGAGCGAAATTTTGAAAAGTTCACTGACTTAATTGCATGCTCATTGATTGCTGAACAAAATAATGAGTTGTTGATGAAAAACCATCAAACTCGCCCCGTTGGCAGTTCATCATTCCCTGAAGTGAATGTGACAAATTATGATGGTTATCCTTCTTTTGGGAGAGGCCAAGGCCCTAATTGTGGTCGTGGTCGTGGTCGCGGTCGTGGCCGTGGGCGCAATAATTTTCACCCTCGTGGGAGAAATGACAAAATGCTCCACCAGAAGTGGGACAAATTTGAGAGGCGCGATAAAGGAAAAGGCCCACAAATTCAGACTCCCAAAAGCAGTGAACATGAATGTTTTAGGTGTGGTGTAAAAGGGCATTGGGCACGTACATGTCGTACTCCCAAGCATTTGGTGGTCTTGTATCAAGCATCGATTAAGGGAAAAGAGAAAGTCGTAGAGACAAACTTTATGGATAACTCGGATCCTGTAGATCTGACTAAATTGGATGTCTCCGACTTCTTTGCAGATGACGGCGGAAATATAGGAAATTTGATTTCCGATGACATAGCATGAACCTTTGTTAACTAATCATGATGTTGTAATATATTGTAATATATTATGCTTTTGTATTATGTAATCCTTTCAAATGTTTGTAATCTAATGCTATGTTTTTTTTTCTTTTATGAAAGGATATGGATTTCGAAAATGAATCCCCAGTTGACAAAATTAGCAATGATGTGTGTATTGTTGATTCTGCCACTACACATACAATCTTTAAAGAAAAAAAATATTTTTCATGTCTAACCTTGGTTGAGGCAAATGTTAATACTATTATGGGTTCAGCAAATATTATAGAAGGCTCCGGAAGAGCTTCTATATTGTTGCGAAATGATACTCGGTTAGAAATCCATAATGCTTTATATGCTAGTAGATCCAGAAGAAATCTACTTAGCTTTAAGGATATCCGCAGTAATGGATATCATATTGAGACCACAAGTGAAAATGAAACGAAGTTTCTTTATATCACATTAAAAGATTGTGGTGAAAAGCGTGTATTAGAAAAATTATCTGTTCTACCATCTGGGTTGTATTATACAACTATTACAACAGTTGAAGTCTACGCGGTTGTATTATACAACTATTAGAAAATTCATGTGGACATTCGTTGAAAAACCAGAAGATTTTTCCGTCCAATGAAATAATTTGTACCGCTTGTTCACAAGGAAAATTAGTGGTCCGGCCATCAAAGACAAAGGTTAATGTTGAATCTCCATCATTTTTGCAAAGAATCCATGGAGATATATGTGGCCCAATTCACCCATCTAGTGGACCATTTAATTATTTTATGGTTCTGATTGACGCATCTAGCAGATGGTCACATGTGTGCTTACTATCAACTCGTAATGTTGCATTTGCAAAATTGTTAGCACAATTCATTAAGTTAAGGGCACATTTTTCTGATTATCCGATAAAGTCTATTCGTCTTGATAATGCTGGTGAATTCACATCTAAGACATTTGATGATTATTGCATGCCATTGGGTATTGATATTGAGCATCCCGTTCCGCATGTGCATACCCAAAATGTTTTAGCGGAATCTTTCATTAAACGTATACAGATAATTGCACGAACATTGTTAATGCAATCAAAATTATCAGTTTCTGCTTGGGGACATGCTGTATTACATGCTGCTTCTTTAATTCGGTTAAGGCCTAGTGCATATCATCAATATTCTCTTATGCAGCTTGTATGTGGACATCAACCTAATATATCTCATTTACGTAATTTTGGTTGTGCTGTGCAAGTACCTATTGCACCCCCTCAACGCACAAAAATGGGACCCCAACGTCGATTGGGGATTTATGTAGGTTTTGATTCACCATCTATTATCAGGTATCTTGAGCCCTTGACGGGTGACCTATTTACTGCACGACATGCAGATTGTCATTTTGATGAGACGACGTTCCCACATTTTGGTGGAAATAAAAAGCCTCATGAAGTTAGGCGTGAAATTGAATGGAAAGTAAATTTCATGTCTCATCTAGATCCACGTGCATCAAAATGTGATAAAGAAGTACAAAGGATAATACATTTGCAAAATGTTGCAAACCAAATGCCTGATGCATTTGCAGATACATCAAAAGTGATAAGGTCATACATAGATGCTATCAACACACCTGCAAAAATTAAATTTAATGATGACAATTCGAAAGCAGCGGTCGATTCCTCCAGTACACGCCAGAAGCGTGAGAGGCCATTAGGGGCAAAAGATATCAATCCCCGTAAACGAAAAAAATCAAATGAATAGACAAATAGTTCCAGCAGAACTATCGGTTCCTGAAGAACCATTGGTTCCCGTAGAACCGTCGATCCCAAAAGAAAATGAAAGTTCTAAAATTCCCGAAGAATTGCAAGAACAAAGAAGTGAGGAAATACACATGAATCATTACTACACTAATGAATACTTGGATCGAAAATTTATTACTGTAGATGAAATCTTTGCATTCGCAGTGGCATGTGAGATAATGAATGATTTTGATTTTGAGCCACGTACTATTGATGAATGTCGTGAAAGGCATAATTGGCCAAAGTGGGAAGAAGCAATTCAAGCAGAATTGACTTCATTGGCAAAACGGCAAGTCCTTGGACCCATACTTCGAACACCAGAAGACGTTCGACCAATTGGATACAAATGGGTGTTCACAAAGAAAAGAAATGAGAAAAATGAAATTGTTCGATATAAAGCTAGACTTGTAGCACAAGGTTTTTCTCAATGACCTGGCATCGATTTTGATGAAACATATTCACCTGTAATGGATATGATTACTTTCAGATACTTGATCAGTTTAACAGTCTCTGAAGGACTTGATATGTATCTGATGGATGTTGTCACTGCCTATTTATATGGTACGTTGGACACAGATATTTATATGAGACTCCCTGAAGGAGTTAAATTGCCGGAAGCAATTAAAAATAGTCCAAGGAACCTATATTCAATAAAGTTACAAAGGGCATTGTATGGACTGAAACAATCTGGTAGGATGTGATATAATCGTCTTAACGAATACCTTACCAGAGAATGATATAAGAATAATGTTATATGCCCATGTGTATTCATCAAGAAAACAAATCTCGGATTTGTTATTGTGGCAGTATATGTTGATGATATAAATTTCATTGGGACTCCTGAAGAGATCATAAACACTGCAGATTATCTCAAAAAAGAATTTGAGATGAAAGATTTGGGGAAAACAAAATATTGTCTCAGCCTGCAAATTAATATATTTCGGATGGAATTTTGATTCATCAATCAACATATGTTAAAAAAACTCCTGAAGCGTTTCAATATACAAAATGCTCATCCACTAAGTACTCCAATGGTCGTTCGGTCTCTTGATCCTAAGAAGGATCCTTTTCGCCCCAAAGAAATAGATGAAAAGATATTTGGTCCTGAAGTACCATATCTAAATGCGATCGGTGCTTTATTATATCTGGCGCAATGTACAAGGCCTGATATAGCTTTTGCGGTAAATGTACTTGCAAGATTCAGCTCAGAACCGACAAGACGACATTGGAACGGAATCAAACATATATTCCGCTATTTGAGTGGATCCAAAGATTTGGGATTATTGTATTCGAAATCCTCAAATAGCGCTGGCTTGATCGGATATGCGGATGCTGGATACCTTTCGGATCCTCATAAAGCACGCTCTCAAACAGGATATGTATTTACTTGCAATGAAACAACAATATCCTGGCGCTCTACGAAGCAGACTTTGGTGCAACATCTTCCAATCATTCAGAAATTCTAGCACTACATGAAGCTAGTCGGGAATGTGTGTTCTTGCGCTCATTCATTCAACACATACGAGATGCATGTGGAATTCACTCGATTACAAGCTCTCCTTCCACAATATATGAAGACAATCCAGCGTGTATAACTCAAATCAGAGGAGGATACATCAAAGGAGATCGAATCAAGCACATATCGCCTAAATTCTTCTACACTCACGAACTGCAGAAGAGTAATGAGATTGATGTCAAGCAAATTCGCTCCAGCGAAAATCTTGCAGATTTGTTTACTAAGAGTTTACCGACATCCACCTTTGGGAGGTTAGTATGGCGAATCGGCATGCGTCGACTTAGTAAGCAATCGAAGTAACTTTGTCGATCATCAGGGGGAGCATCGATCAGAGGGAGCAAGAATATGAAGATGATCACACTCTGGACTGTGCGATGCACTCTTTTTTCCTTATTCAGGTTTTGTCCCACTGGATTTTCCTGAAAAGGTTTTTAACGAGGCAGCTATTAAGCACGTCCAACACCGCTTACATAAATGGTGGTGTCCAAGGGGGAGTGTTGTAATATAATGAACACCTACCATTTCTTGTAAGGTCACTTCAAAGGTATGGTGGTTCATGATTTTAGGGAACTATTGTTGGTTGACTTCATTTTGCATTTAATGCAAGAATTGCTATAAAAGGGGAGTGAGTCTTGTTGGTTTCATGAACCAAAAATTCATCACCCGAGAGCACAATTCATTCTTCCATTCTTCTCTTGTAATGATTCTTTTATTCACATCTTTAATTGCTTTTAGTATCTTTCTATGCTAATTAATTTTGGTTACTCTTAACACTCACGTATAACACACTTTTTCACAATAAAAATAACTATTTTACCCACAATTGAATATTCAAATGAACCAATGATTAGAGGGCAAAATTGTCTTTTTGAGTTAACAATTAAAATAATTAAAAAATTAAAATACAATTTGTGAATTTCCCATTTTAACCCCAACCTTCCTCTGTCTGTAACCCTTCTCTCTCTCGCTTCTCTCACTCTCTCACTCTCTTATATCTCAAGCTCGTTCAAACCTTCGACGATTGCGGTTCAGACCTCTGCGCCCTCCACCAGCCACGGCGGCGACGTATGTCCAGGACGAGGACCTCGACAGAGATAACCCAGAAGACGACGGCCACAAATCGTTGGCGGAGGCCACGAATCTACGACCGCGGTCAATTTCGCGAGCTCGGCATCCAAGCCTTGGTTGAGGATCGTCCCTTGCTCGACCCTCTAGTTGTCTTCGCCGCCGGACCCGGCACAAAAAGGCCTTCATTGAGTCAAGGTGGGAGCGATGGTCGGAGTTCAGATCTGCGAACGATATCGGGCGGAGCCAGACGGTGGGCGATTTTAGGGGCGGGCATGGTGAGCACGATGGTGCGCCGATGAGTCGAGGTCGGCGGAGGCTTCTTCGCCAGGAAGTCGGCGGAGAACGCGTCGCAGCCTGAGGGTTTCCATCGCAAACCAGATCCAGATCAACCTCGGAGATTCAAGGTCCGGACGCCACCGTCGCTCAAGCTGGAGTTCAGCCAATCGTCGCGCTCGCCAGAACCCAGCCTACCGTAGATATTGTGTTAATATTGTATATTTTGTTGAGGCAGTGTTAATACTGTGTAAGTTTTGTGTTTAATAAAATTTGTTCAATTTCTTTTAATCAGATGCTTGTTGACAATACTGTGTTGATAAAAGGGTATGTCTAAATTGAGTCAAATAGAGAGAGTGAGGGGCAAGATGCGGCAGTTATGATAAATCAGATATAGTGTGAGAGATAGGAGGTTAAAGAAAGGGGGCATTATGTTAGCATTTTGTGCCCTAGTCCAATTGCTAGTAGCCTGTAAACGTCTATGTACACTATCATCGTTTGTAATATATATAAAACGGCTTTGTATTACTTATGTGTTGAAGTAATATGTTAAGCATGATCTGATTTATGACCACTAAAGTAGTAGAACCATAAATCTGTACGGATCACACTTAACGAGTCCCTGGTCAAAATATGCTTCCATAGAAGCGACCAGTATAAGGATGGTTCTTAATGACGTAGTTCTACTTGTCATAGGGATGAGGGATCCCGGAATCATATCATAGATATCATGAGGTGATTGATATCGGACAACCCGCTTTGAATAGTGTTTTCATAGATTAAGTCATGAACATATTCAAATGCGATAGCTTGTCACGATATCCTTAGACCAATGAGTCTTTGTGATCACTATGCAATGTACGTGCGGCTTTAACTTGCGCCTAACGCTTTCTGTAACAGGATTGCAATAACGGGCATGATTGGGTGGCGGAACGGGTTGCATGAGTGACACGAAAGACGGCTAAGGGATTTATCCCTCATACTACGGTATGGGAAAGATATCTGTTAAAGGCCTCTTGATCGAGACTGACTGAGAGTAAGAGCATGGCCATGCCAGTGATACGGGTTATCAGTTCTCAGCCATCTCACATATCAAGTAACAATGATTGATTAAACAAGGGTGACGACTCTATGCATTGTGATCAATCGGGATATCTAGAGATAATAGGATAGTGACTTGTACGCACAAGGTTAAGTCGAATCATCGATCGTCATGCACCTTGGGTAATCATAACGTCTTACTAGAGGCCCCTTATGATGGATCGGGCAAGAGCGATCTTTTGTGCCGATCTGCCAACGGTGGCATGAGCCTGGAGGGTCACACACATTCAAGACGGATAACTTGAGACAAGGAAACCTTAACGTTTCTTGAGGAGCTATGCATGGACAAAACTGAAGGTTTTGGGCCATGGGTTCGGTTTGAGAGAATAATTAGCGAATCGAGAAAACTGAGTTTTTTCGTCGACGTCGCGTCGGACTTTGTTTGATAAGTAACGACAAAAAGGGTCGGGCAACTTTTGGACACGGCACGAAACCACATGGGCGAGCCTATTGGGCTCGGCCCATGAGGTCACGTGACCGGCCCAACAAGGGTCCATTATGGGCCCAATAAGCCCAATATGGTCGGCCACATTGGTGGGTCCAAGGGTGGGGGCCACACAACACTATGCTTGGTTGGTGATTGTGGATTAAGAGGTGAGTGATTTAAGGGGTATGGGTGATGACACTTTAAGCCCATACCAATCACTTTTGACCCATGTTTATGAGTTGGATGATGAAGGTAAATATCTATTATTGATTCATTACACAACTCTTACAAGCTCTCTCTTTCTCCTCTCTTTGCTCTCTTGT
Organism: Geranium rotundifolium; assembly: GCA_963920655.1. Taxonomy (NCBI): domain Eukaryota; kingdom Viridiplantae; phylum Streptophyta; class Magnoliopsida; order Geraniales; family Geraniaceae; genus Geranium; species Geranium rotundifolium. The sequence goes on along the minus strand of OY987322.1, from coordinate 14,910,960 downwards.
TCTTCATTTAATTGTTCTAGTAGGCAATTAAGTGAAGGATCTTCAAGATCATCCCCTTGGTGTGGACTTTCTCTAGAGAAGAAGATCCGAAAGTTCTTCTTTATCGATTCAACAAAGACTAAAAGCAAATATGGAGAAACTGTCCAGTTCCGGTGACCGACATTGCGTGAGACATAGCCGCTTCGTCCGTGCTCTGATTGACCTGAAACTAGCGGCGTTAGAAATATAAGACAGAGGGCTACAACTTTTGTGAAATACTAATTTTCCAAAAGAGCGCTGGTTTGGGAGATACAAGGCCGAGAAGCTGACTGGTCCGCAGAGTCTGTCCAGCGAGATGGGAAAAATGTTTTGCTCCAGACGGAGGTCTTCTCGTTCGAACTGGGTTCGGAGCAAAACACAAAAGATGTAGAGAACTGGCTGAGGTTTAATCTCCAAAAAAAAAACCAAAGTTATTGGAGATATGTAGCTCGAGATATGGAGCTTCAAAGTCTCAGTTTTCTACCGGGCAGATTCTGGTAAAACCCGAAAACTCGATTTCCTAAGGATCTAACTTAGTAGTCGATCTTGCGCAGGTTAGGGGCAGTTTATAGGTTGCTTCCGCTGCCATGAACGCGATGAGGATGCCCCGGAACCCAACACATTATAGTAATTTCACTTGCATTTAGCTTTACTTTTAATTTTGTTCTTTGGAAATACTGATTTACCCTTAAACTTAAGTTAAGTTTGTTGTGAAAATGAGGGCTAAAATGGTAATTTTAAATTTATAAAATAATTATACTCTACCTAAATTATAGCAGGGGCATTTTGGGTATTAAAAAAATATGAACAGTGTTGTTGTTAGATTTAATTAAATTTAGACTAAAGTGTTAACGTTTTAAACTTGGGGGACTGAGAAAAATATTTTCAAACGTGGGAGACTGATCTTGGATGAGGTTTCGGCAGGTGTACTGTTCTGTAATTACCCCAACTTACTATCCTACTCTTAGAAAAATGAGGGTTAATCTAAAAATTGAGTAAAGTCCCACTAATATCATTTATATACACAATTAATTTCAAAACATTTCAGAAAAGTATAGTTAAGTTTATTTTTTCTCATTCGTTCATTTTCAGCATAAAGCACATTAAAATGTCTCTCTTTATCTTTCAAAATTTTAAAGTCGTGCCATTCTTTTTCATTTAATCTCCCTTAAAATATGGGTGACTTTGGCACACTTAAGAACTTCAAATGATTCAGTGGTCTTCATAAAATATGTAGCTGACTTTCATAACTTTCTGAAATACTAAGTTTCGCGAAATTTGGAGATCGTTTGGTGAGCCAAAAGTTAGTTCAAACTTTTTGCTGGAAACATGAATTTTTCAGCAGTAAATACTAACACACTTTTGATTTATCAAACGATCTCTAAATTTCATGAATCTTAATATTTCAGAAAGGTAAGAAAGTCAACCACATTTCCTATGAAGGCTTCAAAATCATCCAAAATCTCTAAGTGTACAAAAAGGAAAATTTTGAATGGATGTGAAATGAAAAAAAAATGACATGAGTTTGAAAATTTAAAAGTCAAATAGGAAAATTTTGGTCTTTTGTATTGAGAATGAGCAAAATGAGAAAAACTTAATTGTACTTTTTTATATGTTTGGAAGTTAGTTGAGTGTAAGTGATATTAATGTCAACTTAACTGTATTTTTTTTAGAGATAATTCCAGGTGGCTACACTTAAATTTTGCTGTTTTTTACCTGGATACGCATAGAATTTTTTTTTTCAGCTGACTACGCCTACAATGTGCAAAATTTTCATTTTGCACTTTTCCGTCCAATTCTGTTAATTTTTAACGTTTTTTCATGTGAAATGACTAAAATGCCCTTAAGGTTTAAAGAGTTATTATAATTGGATTGAAAAGACTAAAATGCCCTCACCTATTCATCTAATTTTCAAACATTTGCCACCCTCTCTCTTTCTTTTCCCTCTCTTCCTCGATCTCTCTCTCTCTCTCTCTCTCTCTCTCTCTCTCTCTCTCCCTCTCTCTTCTTAGTAAAGGTCTATGTTGTTCCCGAGCGAGGTCGGGATTTTTCCGGTGAGCCAGTTGTCAGAGAGGTGGATCCATGGCGCTTGAGCTCCGACGAACCTCCTGAGCGACTCCGAAATCGGCCCGGTGAGCATGTTCCGGTCGAGACATATGCCATTGGTGAGGTTCGGGAGCTTCGAGAGCTCCGGCGGGATTGACCCGGTAAATCTGGTCATCCTCCACCTCTGCGTGTGGCCTCCGCGCGTGGTCTATACGCTCCGCCGCATTCCTCCACGCGCTGCCTCACGCGCCTACCTTCGTTGCTGTTTTCCATCTCCATTGCCGCAGAGCCCTGGTCCGGCTCCATCCAGCACCTCTGGGCAGCAAGTGTGTCATCCATGACCGAGCTTCTTCACTCTTCGGCAAGCCACGCTTTGTCGGACTCTCCGCCGGACATGGCAACCGTTTTGGCCTCTCGGCGCTTCTCGGCGATGGGCTTCTTCTCGGCGGAGGTTGAAATCGCTCCAACTCCATCGTGGATTCCGACCCACCGACGATGCTCTTCTCACGCACCCATGAAAGCGAAGGTGATGAGTGAAATTTGCATAAATGAAGATGGTTTTGATTTTCAAATAAATCAATTTTTTATTCAATCAGGGTGAGAGAGAATAGGTGAGGGTCGTATAGTTTGAAAATTAAATGAATAGTTAAGGGCATTTTAGTCATTTCACATGAAAAAAAAAACGTTGAAAACTAACAGAATTGGACGGAAAGTGCAAAGTGAAAATTTTGCACATCCTAGGCGTAGTCAGCTGGAAAAAAAATTTCTAGGTGTACCCAGGTGAAAAACAGCAAAATCTAGGTGTAGCCACCTAGAATTATCCCTTTTTTTTATTAACCCAAAAAAATTTCATCAGTGCCTTCTATAATATTTACAGTGTTCTCACCTTAGTTTTTTCCTTTTGGTTTAGTCAACTTTTAATTATGTGCAGATCACGTGTGATGGTTAAATTGAATTAATACCCAAAGTACGCTTATACTTACATCTAAAAATGTAATCAATTAAAGCCAAAAATGGAGAAGGCGAACAGAGAAGACTGCGACGAAACACGGCCATGAACAGACACCAGCAATAGAGATGACGTCAAGAGGTCTGATTCGAACATCGTGGATGGTTTGGTCAGAACCAAATCAACCGGTCGTTGGGTGATTTTTCATTTTGAACCGACCATAACCGACCTAAATTTTAACTCATTGATTTTCTTCCTACTACCCTAATCGACTCTCCCTCATCTCACCTCCTACTCCCGAAAGTTGAAGAACATGCTAAATAAAAAACAACAAATACAAAAAAAATAGAAATAATCGAACGAATCCCATAATCAATCGCCAAAATGGAAAAGCCGCACATAAAAATCGATCCAAACATCTGGAAGCGATTTTCACTTTTGTCATCTAGGTTTTGGTACTTTAGAGCCAAATCATCCCTAAATTGAAAAAAAAAAAAGAATTGAGGAACTTGTTGGTTCCGTAGCCGAATCGATAAGGTTCAATCGATGCCAAAGGCGCTAGGTTAAGTCTCTCTTTGTGCAAAGTGTGAAGTGAAGCAATCCAAAAGCATAATAATAGAGGTCAAAATGGGTTATAATAAAATACAAAGAAGTTTGAGAATTGGTTGAAGAGTGAGAAAAATATTAGAGTTAGTAGGAGGAGGAGGAGGAGAAGAAGAAGAAAAAAGAGAGTGCATAAATTAATAAATTTTATTGGTCTATTAATAGTTAATTTTATAGATTTCATACGTACATATGTAATAAACTCACTAACTCATCATAATAATGTTGGGCTTGCTACTTATCTTACACTAATTAAAATCCAACAGTAATAAAGCACAAGGAAAAATATTAATTTAAACATTACACACAAACTGAAGCCTAAAACGGGGAGTTTGTTGTCATGGAGTCGGTCAGTAGGTTCGGTTAATTGGCCGGTTCAAAGTTTTAAACTGAAACTGAACTTACCCTTAGTCGATTTTTTTATAACCGAACCAAACTAGTCGGTTAATCGAACTGACTAGTCCGGTTCGGTTCTTTTCAACACCCCTAATTAGAAGACTTCTACTTTTCTGGTTGAAAACTGTCCTGGAGTCTTCTTGGCATATTTTCTTGTACCTCTCTTAGTGTTTGAAAAATGCATGTGGTCCTTGGCATTATATATCCTCAAGTTGTGACCTCGTTCATGACGTAGTCCACAAAACAATTTACCTATTCCTTTATCCCTTTATGTTTTTTCTCATCATTTTCCGCTTCATGTTTTTCCCTCCTAGAACTTGGTCTTTCATAAAGTTTGAGGACTTTAAGGGGGTACACCTAAGGACTTCTATTTTGGGTCTCGTCCATGATAGGAACCACTTCCATATACTCATAATATCTAGAATTATAGGTGCTAACCATGTATTATTAGTGTACGTGATTCTCAGACAACTCCCTCATGCAATCCATTGCACGGATTGCATGTTCACAAGAAATTTCAATTAACTGCCAGTCTAAGCATGTGCAAGTTTTATCATTCGTCCTAACTATACACCAATGTCTACCCTTAGTAACTTGAAACACCCAATTCCATCCACATCATGCGATAACTCCTACTAGCATCCTTATTTTTTATAATTGTAAATGAATACTCTTACATAACTGGCCACCATAATTGTCATATGCCTACCCTTTCTAGAATCATTTTCATCAAAAAAACTCCTAATATACTCACACAAATTATGTGTAGGCATATCTCTACCATTGTTTATTCATGAGTTAAAACTTTCATAAAACCTATTGGTTTGAATGTCAGACCTAGCTTAAGTGGTATAGAAAGTTTTACACCAACCGGACGGGTATCTAGCTCGAAGCTAATTGTAAGCGTTTTCATTGAAATTCTTCAACTCCTCCATTTTTTTCTCAAATTTATTCTCTGATTTCACCTTGAAGAGGGTGTACAACATATTCTTTAGTGTTGGACACTTGAACTTCAGGTTGAAGTTCTCAACCAAGTGGCATATACAATTCATCGATGCTATATTAGACTGCAAGTTGATGTGCTCTTGGTCATCTATAACTCTCATTTGGTTTTCAACCATTTCTCTTACATGGAACAAGTATAGTCCCACTCGGACTATTCACGATATAAAACGGGAAAATTTTATCAATTAGATATTGTCTAAGGATGTCCTGAACATCCAAATTTTTCACCATGTCCACAATCGTATGATATGGATCCATCATAAGCTTTCTCCACCATGCTCACTCTCATCAACCCAGAAAGGTTCTATAATACCTCTACTATAACCCTGATTGGGTTTCTGAAAGTGACCTCATGGTACACTTCAAATACTCTAGTGGGAGGTGGATGTATATGTTTATAAACATACCTCTATTCATTACCTTTATGTGAAATCGAGACACAACAATATTTTAAAAAATACTAACTCAAAAACTTAAGAACCCCTAATTTAGTAATAAGAATCATAGTATAAAAGCATGTCAAACAAAATAGGATATTTCATAAATCAAAGGTTTTAGTCGGGGTATAGAAAATTTCATAATACCCTAAATTTAAATAGAAAATTTTCAGGAATCAAAGGTTCTAGTCAATAACAAGAATTGTATGTTAGACAAAAATAATTTTTGTTTTAGAAACACTAATTTACCAAATCAATGAACCCTAGGTTTCAATATTTTGAGACAATCAAATATACATCATCCATCTCCAACGAGCCTTCTTCGATTCTTCAAACCTTCATCTGAATGTAACCATTTTCTCTATTGAAGTGGAATCACCTGCAGTCGCTTCGTCTTTAGTCGCTCCTCTTCTACTGAAATCGCCTTCGAAAGTGAAAATGTTTATTGATGATGAACTACAATAGAATGTTCATTTATATAGAGAACAATAGAATACAATAAGAAATTATAATATTGACCTAATAATAATAATAATAATAATAAAAAGGAGACAAGAACTAGAGGAGAGATTAAGGAGTAAAAGAGAAAGTGAGAGATTTAATAAAAGATGATATGGAGAAGAAGAATGATCGAAAAAGAGATTGGGGGATGGTGCAGCAACTACGTCTCATGAGAACGGTCCAAAAGTGGTTTCAATATATACCACTAAACTGTGAGGCAACTACGTCGATGCAAAATAATTTCAAGCAACTACGACGGTGCAAAATAATTTCAAACAACTACGACGGTGCAAAATAATTTCAAACAACTACGACGGTGCAATGGTATATTGAGAAATAAAAAAAAATTATTTTTAAGAAAAGAGGAGAATAATAAATTATATTGAAAATTAAATCATGAATTTTTATGAACGAGACAATAAATTAAAACCCTAATTGGGTGCGGCGGCATGTACCCTTCTCTTAGGGTTTGTTTCGTCATAATTGGGCGAAGTCTCGTGGCGTCGATCTCCTATGGGCGGTGACGTCTGGGTGGTACTGGCGGCAACGTCATCGTGGTGCGGCGAGGTCAGGTGGTTTGGGGATGCGCTGAGACGAGTGAGGCTGGAGTTGCAGATGGGTCGCGCCTAGGTAGCAACGACTGAGCATGGAGGGCTGGGGGGTTTTGCTTTTTGTTGGTTGGTAGACCAGTACTGGGAGGGAACCGTAGTTATCTGGCATCGGTTGAAAGGGATTCTCATGAGTTCCAAACAATAATTTCATGCAGCGGTACGAAATTGAACCATGGTCATCGAATAAAAACTATGATCTTAATGAGAAATTCAGCATGCAATAAAACTTTTCAAAACTGAAAATTTACCTTCTTAATCGATTAAAACACAAAAGAGTGTTTCTCTATCAAGTCCACACAAGCACAACAATCTCAATTGGTTTTCTCTCACACAGTTGCTAATGAATTATGAGAAGAAGGAGACAAAGATGGTTATGGAGGAATTAGAGAGGAGGGTCGGCAATGAGAGAGTGATTAGGGGAGAGCGTGCCGAAAATTTGAGCTAAAAGTGGGAATAAAATATTGTGTAATTATCACAAAAAATCTGATTTTAAATTTTAAATAAATAATTACACAACTTACCCCTTTAAACTCATAATTGCACTTTTGCCACATTCATGAATTAAAACTCTAAATGGGCTTCAAGCGCATTTAACCAAATCCAAATTAAAACCCATAATTGAGTTCTAATTATGGTTTAGCTAAACCGGTCCAATTTCCCCAACTTGATTTCTTCAACCGTCTAGTTAAAAACCTAGGCTAGAAATCAACCGAATCGTTTTCAATTTGACTAAACTGAAAAGCGGATTCTCCCAATTTCCATCCATGCTTATTTGTCACGTATTGTACCTAAAGCGTGTGACCCTCTAGGCTCACGACCCGTTGGCAGACTGGTAAAATTACTATTTTACCCTTTCCATCATAAGTGGTCTCTAGCAAGACATTATGATTACCCAACGTTCGTGATTATCGATTATTCGACTTAACCTGTTATCTAGGGATGGCAAAAATACCCAAACCCGATGGGTAACCCATAGACCCAACCCAATGAGAAGCGGACGGGTCAGTAATTTCGGGTAACGAGACGGGTAATGGGGCAAACAAGCAGGTATTTAGTCGGGTCAAGGTCGGGGTGAGCACTACCCGCCCCGCCCCGTTGTATGTTAAAATAATAATGATATTATATTTATATTTAAAAGAAAACATTAATAACTAATTAATCCTAATTAGGTTTCTCAAAAACAATGTATAACCAAGTTACGAATTTTATTCGTTTGTTTCTCTATATATACTTCTCTGTTAATTTTGACTTTTCGCGCAAACATGATCTACTGAACTCTTATAATTGGTTTTGGCTGCACAGTGAAAAAACATCACACTTCAAATATGTTTTACTATATCATGTTTTATGTATAAATTTTGTTATTTGTATGTAAAATTAATTGAGAGATGATCATATAATGAAGAACGGATTGTAAGAGAAATTGGAATAACGTCTGATTTCGGGACGGGTCCGGGACTTGCAAATTACCCGTACCGTCGGGACGGGTTGGAAAGAAAAATATCGGGAATGGGACGGGTTAGGGAGATGGACCTTATTTTTGGGTTGGGTCTGGGGTTACTAGACCCGCCCCAGTGCCATCCCTACTGTTATCGTACATGTCACTGTTCTTTTATCAAACCGATATCCAGATTGATCAATAGGCATAGAATCGTCACCCTAATTTATCATTCACTATTTCTTGATATCTGAGATGACTGAAAATTGATACTAAGGTATCACCTGCACGGTCGTGCTATTCCTTCAGTTATACTCATCAAGTGGCCTAAACGGATATCTTTCTCATACCGGAGTATGAGTGATAAATACCTTCCTCAGACGCCTTTCGAGTTCACAAATGCAATTAATATCCAAGCCAATCAAAGCCATTATAGCTACCCTTTTACAGGTAATGTTAGACTAGGTCAAACTTAGATATTCGTTACATAATGCAGACATAGACTCTTTGGTCTTAGGATATAATGACAAGCTACGATCTGTGAATATCTCATGACTAGATCTATGTTGCATACTCACAATCGGGTTGTCCGATATCATCGACCTGATGATATCTATGATATAACTCTGGCACGCACTTTGCCATGATCAGTAGAGCATGATCACAAGGAGTTAGTCTCATATTGATCACTTCTAAAGAAGCTTAGCTGATCAGGGACTTATCGAATGCAATTCTTTATGATATACAGTTCTACTATAAGTGGTTATACACATAATGATATAGATCAAATTACATTAGATATATTACTTCAAAACATTAGTAATATAATGCCTTTTATTATATTGAAAAATGATGTACGTTACGATATAGATTGAGGAATGACATTGGACTAGAGCATAATCTTAACATCGGTGGGCAGACTCATGCAAGCATACCGAACTAGGGGGGCTCGGCTTGCTCCAGATTCAATACGTGTCTTATTAGGATCGGTACTGGAAGGAAACAGGGGGTCCCTGGTGTCGATGGGTTGATCAGGTTAAACCCAATGAGTTGAGAGGATTTGAATTTCGCGATGGCCATATTGATCGCATGGTTGATCGAGGAAGCTGGTTTAAGTCGGTGTGCAGCAAGATCACGGGGTTTCTCCATCCGTATGAGTTAGAGGTCGTGGCTCTGCATGATGCTAAACGGGTCGAGCTGAACAAATTTGGAGGAATCATTAGCGACAGTGTTGTGTAGTATTCATTATCGGATCTTCTGTGCTTTGTTTTGCTCGTTATCAAATGGCTCACAAATTGACTATATTTATTTTAACTAACAGTAGTTGAAATTATCGTGAGGGGTCTGTCCCGCCATCTGTAACTTCAACTGTCCAGTTTGATGTCGGGTTAGTTGTTATTTAATTAATAAAATTCAGTTTTTCTTCAAAAATAAATAAATAAATTATATTGAGGAGATTTAACTAAAGTAAGAGATTGAAAATAAAATAAAATAAAATCAGGGTTTGAGAAAGAGAGAAAAAAATAGATATGAGAGATGATAGGGAGGTTTAATAAAAGAACTAATTAGTAGAGAATATATAAAAATTGAGGAATTTAGAAAAGAAGAGAGGGAATAGAAGAGAAAAAAGGGAAACAAAATAACCATGAGAAAAAAAAGAGTAAAAAGGGAAGAGACCAGAGACAAGAGAAGAGAGAAAAAGTGGGAAGAGAAGAGAAAAAGATTTGAACAAAAGAAGGAGAATCATACAAAATTATGAAAATAAGACAAAAGTGTTTTGAAAGAGCACGTCTATATTAGTGCGGTGACGGAATAAATTGAGAGAAGAAAAAGATAAAAAAGAGAAGAGAAATTTAGAATCAACCAAGCATGGCAGAGAAAACACAAGTGGGTAGGGTCTTCGGCCAAGAAGAAAAGAAAATTTCTAGGTAGAATTTTTTTTATCGTGAAAGAAAATCGAAACAATATTACCTCGCCCACCTGTTAAATTATGATTAACGAGTGGGCAAAACTACACACAACGAAAATTTTTAATTAAGATCTAACCTTACTTTATATAGAGAACACTAAAATACAATAAGAAAATATAATATTAATCATAATATGACAATACGAAAAATATAATATAAGTAATATATAATTTAATAATAATATATCTAGACGAGGGAGAGCTTTCTTTTTTATTATGAATAATTACTCAATTAAGTGAGCTCTTTTACTTCAAAGACATAGACATTTTGACTACCAAAGGTATAAGCGATATTTTGTATCACAAGTAAGGAAACCAAATAGAAAAAACCAAAATATGAAGGAAGGCATGTTGAGAAAAGTTTTTTTAAGGGTATTTAAGTAAGAAACAACTAATTCTATAAGTAGTACATTATGGCTTCCCCTAATTGCAAACGTAACTAAACATGTTTCACAATTGTACGTATACTTCTACTTATGTTCATTCAATAATTATTTTGTTTTGTTTCTAATTTTATTATAGATTTAGGTAAAAAAAGTGTACTTATATGCAAATTGATAGAAATAATGAGAGATATATTATTGATATGTATTATGATGGACAAGAGCCCTCTATTTATAGAGAGATACAGAAACCCTAATACATGTGAGAAAAGGAAACATAAATATAGAAAACTTAATATAATCTAACAACCCACCTCAAAATCAATGCGGTAAAACAAGAATTGAGTTTGATGCTTGATAGTATTGAGTTGTGGCGAGGGTTGCGGCTGCCGAGAATGATGCCGAAGTGATGTGGCGAGGATATAGGATGGAGGATGCGCGCCGCTCACGGCCGATGGCGTATGCTTGATGCCCGTATGTGCTGAATGATGCATGATGCCCGATGATGCCTGTTGATGCCCAATGATGCCTGATGTTTGATGTCTGATGGCAGATGGCAAGATAGCAGTTGTCCGATGATGCCAGATGGCTGATGCCGAGATAGCAGCTGCCCAATGATTGCCAAATATCTAATGACTGATGGCGAGATAACAGCTGCCCAATGATTGCCTGATGGCTGATGGCGACATAGCAGCTTCCCAATGATTGCCAGATGTCTGATGGCTGATGGCGAGATAGCAAATGCCCAATGATTGTCAGATGCCTGATGGCTGATGGCGAGATAACATATGCCTGATGATTGCCTTACATGATGGCTGATGGCGAGATAGCAAATGCCTAATGATTGCCAGATGCCTGATGAATGATGACGAGATAGCAGCTGGCCAATGATTGCCATATGCTCTTCTCTCACGTGCGGTGTCCGAACTACGGGATAACTTTCGGAATTACGGGGATATAGACCTGTCGGTTTTCGGATTATGGGATAACTTTTCGAATTACGGGGATGTACACGTGTCGGTTTCCGGATTACGGGATAACTTTCCGAATTACAGGGATGTACACGTGTCGGTTTCTGGATTACGGGATTTCCGACTTACAGGATTTCCACGCGTGAGAAAGCGACAGAGAGGAGTATAAAAGTAGACAAAAGAGAACACTAAATATTGTTGGCACTTCAAGACATAATCAAATTGAATGAGTACGTATGCACGTGTATATAAGCACCTTGGAAGACAAATAGTGATGGATAAAACAAAATAAGTGGCTAAAGAAAAGTAGGGCAGAATAAGACAGAATAAGAAGAGGACAGAATGAGAGACACACAAAATTAATAAGGTAAATAATAAAATAAGAATCGATTGGTTTGAGAAAGAAAATAACATAATAAGGGAAAAGACAAAAGACAAAAAATGAGTAGAGACGGTGTTTGAACTTGGTAGAGGATATTTGCTGAAGGTAGCGACGGAGGCTTACGAGATTGTCGAGTTGATTGTTTACGGAAGCGAGAGGCTAGAGATTGAGATTTGAATTGCCTCGCCCACCCGTCAAAATTACGAATCATCGACGAGTGGGCAAAGCAATAAATTCATAGAGATTTGACCAAGTATCGATTATGGCTCTAATACCATGATAGAAATAATGAGAGATATATTATAATACATGTGAGAAAAGAAAACATAAATATAGGAAACCTAATATAATCTAGGGTAAATTCCACATGCCCCCTTAACTATACGCGTTTCTCACATGCCCCCCCTCCCTTTTACTATAAAATCAATCTGTGAGGTGCCTTAACTATCCAAACATCCCACTTTACTTTTTTTTTATATATATATTTTCAAAATTCTGTTATGTTTTTTGTGAAATGACGAAAATACCATTGTATCTGAAAAATGAAAATAAATAAATAAAAATGATTTTGAACTTTTTTTTCTATTTTCTCGTTGTACAAAATAAAGAATAAAAAAAATATTTTAGTATTAATTTTTTATTCAAAAACAATTATTTATAAAAATTAATAAAATAAAAAACGATATTTAAAAGTAATTTTTTATTTTAAAATTTTTTTGTAGAAATTTTTTTTACTATTAACAAAGTTTTATTCTTAATTTTGTACGACGAGAAAATTAGAAAAAAAGTTCAAAATCATATTTATTTATTTATTTTAATTTTTCAGATATAAGGGTATTTTTGTCATTTCAAAAAAATTTAACAGAATTTTGAAAAAAGTCAACGAAAAAGGTAAAGTGAGATTTTTGGATAGTTAAGGCACCTCACAAATTGATTTTGTAGTTAAGGGGTGGCATGTGAGACACGCGTAAAGTTAAGAGGGGTCTTGTGAAATTTACCTTATAATCTAACATTCTTATTTTATTCTTTACCTTATTAATTTTGCGTGTCTCTCATTCTGTCATTTTCATATTCTGTCTTCTTCTGCCATACTTTTTTTCCATTCTGTCCTCTTCCTATTCTATCTTCTTCTGCCATACTTTTTTTTTTTGAAATTATTAGGGATATATTATTGATGTGTATTATGATGGACAAGAGCCCTCTATTTAATGAGGGATAGAAAAACCTTATACATCTGAGAAAATGAAACATAAATATAGGAAACTTAATATAATCTAACACAAATATAGTATGAATGAAAATTTTGAATGAATTGACTGGCTAAAAACAAGATTTGACAGTTACATGCAAAACATATTTCGTTGAGTTTATCCAATTGCAATTATCTCATTAATTTACAATTTAATTATATTTTTGGTCAATAATTATATTAGTACATGTAATCTGCCAATTTAAAATCTAAAGGTAATCATATAGATTTTGCTTTACTTGCAATTAACCGCATATTATGTAAAAATTTCCACCAAGTACAAATTTTAAAGTATGACACTTTAATTTAAAATTACCCGTTACTTTTAGACAATTTTTTTTCCTCTTATCACAAACACAACATCAATATTAACATTTTCAATTGATAATAAAATTTGCAGATATTTATGATGGTGTGTGCACAAACAAGAATTAATGGTGAAGTTTCAATTTTTATGTTAATTAACAAAAAAATACAATTATCAGATTAGAAGCAATTATGGATAATTGTGTTTCTAATTCCGCTATCTCAACTTCTTTCTTTGACAAATTAGATGTGGGTTTTGAGTGGTCACAGAAATTGATGGTCAATGTGTGCAAATGTTTCATATTTGTGCAATGTGACATTAGGGTGTGGAGAATAAGAGTTTTGAAAGAGAAAGATGAAGTAGAGAAGAAGGCCACAAGGAAGGGAGTTATGGACACGCCGCTTGAATTTAATGGAAATATATTAAGGTGTAGTGAATACGAAGGCAACAAGAGATTGAGAGGAGATGTAATAATGGTATTTTTGTAACATAAAAATGTACCATAGTTGAGTAGTCTACAACAAAAGATATGTTAGGTAATCAAAAGTAACAAGTTGAAGTCAAGTGTAATCTCCAAGAAAAATTGCAAAAACTCGCCATAAATAGTTAACCTACAGTTAACCTTTTCAAATTATCTCCCTCAACAAAAATGGGTACTGATTTATCACCATTAAATATTTTTATGTTGAATTGTCAATTGATTTAGGTGAAAATTATTTATTTTAAGAAAATCATCATCACCTAAGCATCATTTATTTTTATTTTAGTACACCTAACTTTCATTTCAACATGTGTGGTGCCCTGTCATTTTTTCACTTTATTAAACCCCTACCTCGTCAAAAATAGAATAAAAATCAAATATTAATTTAATGAAAATTTTTTTTTTATCCCTAATTTTAAATTAAAACTAAGAGTATAATAATGTTTTCAAAAACTAAATAATAAAATATAAAAATTGGATACTTCCCTAAATCAAATACGACGAGAGCCAAAGTGTCATGATCGTCGAAGATGTGGCTGCGACGTCGTGACGCGGCGACATGAGGTGCATGCAATCGAAGATCAAGAGCGAGGAGGTGGAGAAACCCTCGACTCTCTCCATCATGCATCAACCCTTGATTTACACCGACACGGTACAAGAAGAATGACATGTCGCTTGAAAACCCGAACATGACGCTGAGATACTATGCCCACGATGAATCCATACCATAATTTTGATTCCCTCTCTCCTCTGTCGCCTCCCTTCTCCAATTTCTCCGGCTCACCATGTTTCGGTTATCTGTGACGGAGATATGACTTAAATGCGAATGCGAGCGGAGGGTCGAGGGTTTCTCTGCCAGAGACAAGAAGGTCAATAAAATTCGTATCCAGAGCGGAGCAGGAGGTCGAGCACCGTGGTCGGATCGGATTCGTTCGATTCTCCGACGCAAACCAACAGAAAAGACGAATAATTTGTTAATCATCATTAATAAATTATATATTTAATCATTATTATTCATAAATCATAAATTTAATCATTATTATTTAATTAAATATTATTCTTAATTACTATCATTATTAATTTATAATATAAAATTTATCAATTATTTTGTAATGAATATTATCTAAACCTTAAATAATAAATAATAAATTAGTATTATTGTTAAAAAAACTAGTTATAAATCATTATTATAACTGCTTTTTATTTTATTTTAATAATGACTTTTATTTAATAATAATATTTTTAATTATTATCATTATATTTATAATAATTTTTAAATCATTTATTTTGTAACAATTAATGATAAATATTTTAAGGTTTTTAATTGAAAAGTAAGACACACAACTATATATATAGAGTTTAAATCACGTACAAACTTTGGGTTATTTACAAACCGTCCAAATTTATGGCAGACATGAAAATGTGCGCGCACGCTCTCCCAGCGTGTTCATAAAGGCTGACACGCAGTGACTTTTGGGGTCGCAAAAAGTTTCACACTCAGCGCAAAAAGTTTCACATGAACCCAAAAGTTCCACAACCAGCGCAAACAGTTCCACCTAGCGCAAAAGGTTAGGTGGAACTTTTTGCGCTGAGGGTGGAACTTTTTGCGACCCTTAAAGTCACTGCGTGCCAGCTTTCATGGACACACATGGATACGTGTCGGGCGCTGGGAAGGCTTGCGCGCAGATTTCTATGAAGCAATGCTTCTCTGTAAATAAGCCAATGTTTGTAGTGGAATATATATATATATATATATATATATATATATATATATATATATATATATATATATATATATATGCAGAGCGCGCGCTCTACTTAAGTGAGGGGCATTTCTATATTTTTGCAAGCGCACACGTAGTACCAGTATGTGGAACTTTTGCACCGACTGTGGAATTTTTGCTCCAGGAGTAGAACTTTTGCGTTTTCAATAGAATAATTTTGTTATTTTCGAAATAGCTTCAGCTTATGAACCGAAACACGAAAGCTTCACTACAAATCTTAAATATAACAAAATTATTCAATTAAGAATGCAAAAGTTCCACTACAAATCTTATATATGAATCCTTGAAAATTGAAATTATAATAAAAAAATGATCTCGAAATCATTAAACACTATCGCGAAAATGGAAATAACAAAATTATTCTATTAAAAACGCAAAAGTTTACTGCTGGTGCAAAAATCCTACTTCCCAGCGAAAATTCCACAAGCGGTGCAAAAGTTCCACACACTTGTATTGCGCGTGTGCAAAAAAACAGGATTGTCCCTCACTTAAGTGGGGCGCGCGCTCTGCCACATGTCGTGTTGTGTTTTAATCTCGTGAGATGAGTGATTGTCAACGATTTTAGACAGTTTGTAAAATTGCTTGAGTTTAGTGAAAATTTTGTACATCTTAGGCCTATATTATAATACATACTTTTGGTTAAGAACCCATAGTTTATTATATTATAACTTACTAGTTTAAAAGATTAGTTATGGTTTGGATTAGTTTTATGTTAGATCAAAGTAACCGCCTCATTCTCGAATCAAAGTAACCTTGCCTTCAGTCTCGTATCAGAGAACATAATGCTTATATATAGGGGTAGATCCACAAATTTTTTAAGAGGTGCAAAATTTCATACTAAAATTTTTTTGATGATTTTTACAACTAATCCTAAACTGCCCATCCCACCCAAGGTGTTCCAGCTCTCCTCAAATGGGGAGTACTTATACCACTACACTAATCAGAAAAGAGCTACTAAATATTTAATTTCATTATTAATTAAAAAAATCAACTCTAATAATTAAATAATTACTTAATGCATATAAAAAATTAATTCGAACTTGATTATTTATTTATTTAGTTGATTTCGAATTTAGCTTTAATAATAATAAAATAATTACTAAATGGATATAACAAAAACTAATTCGAGCTTAATCATTTATTTTTTAGCCGAGTTCGAATTTAATTTCCTTGTATATAGAAATACAAAGAAAGTCAGTTGACGAGCCTTACAAATCCTGATTAGTTAGTCTCGATCTTGACTCATTTATCAAATGACCCAATGTTGCGCTCAAACTTGTCTCGAGTTAAATTAAAACTAGCATATATTGCTGAGCCTTGTGACGGAGGCTTGTGATCGAGTGAGGTATTAAAGAGATTGATTGTGTCTTAATTGGCGGAGTCAGGTGGTTGTGTCTCTAAAAGCTTGCCCACAGTCCTTAGGTTTGTAAGACACTCCCAACCTCCATGGCTGGGAAAGCTATGCTAACAAATATTTGAATAGTTGCTTCTAAAAACTAGCACATATTAAGAGCTCGAGCGACTCGTTAAAATTTGAACTCATTTATTCATGATGATAATTCATATATAATGATTTAAAGAGTTGAATCAAAAACCTCATGACTAAAATAGTTATTGTTTACCACTGGGATAAGCACTAATTCAAAGAAAATTGGACAACATTTACACATACCTCGAGCCCGGGGGGGGGGGGCCCTGCCTAGATATGAACAGTGTTGCTAGAATAACTAGGTCGGCGACCAACGATTCGAGCTTTGTTGAACCTCAATCTTTTTCTTCGATCTCTCTCAAAACTACCTGAATCTGATACTCGTGGCCACCCTTCAAAATTTTGAATGATGGCGAGATAAACAATGCCGTCATAGGAGTGAGATCACTCTTTATTTATTTATTATATTTACTAGGTTGTAGCTCCGCGCGATGCGCAATGTTATTTATAAAATATTATTGAATAATTAAACTTATTTAATATGCTCAAATTTTTTTTTTTTAAAGTGAACTATTATAAATTGATTAAGAAAAACAAAAAATTAAAATAAATAAATATGAATAATACTCCAATGACAACATAACGAACAATTCAAATAAATAATTGAATAAGACTCGCAGATTTCAAGATATCGAGAAATAAAAAATTAATAGATGAGAAATAGATATTTTTATAAAAGTAATTGATATACATGTCAATATCGTATCGTTTTTTATACAATCTATAATAGTTTTTTGGTTCAATGAACTCAATTGACTACCTCTTAATTGTTATTTCTTTCCAGATAATGGAGAAATCAACTTCAAAAACAAATCACGCCTGGACTAAAAAATTTACTAAAGTATATTGAACATTACCAAATCATTCACTTTCTTGTCATCACTATCGATATTTGTTTTGTTGCTGAATTTGTCTGAAATAGTCAACTTCAACAATATAAATTGGACAGAGATCGTTTTATTTGGTTAATGAATCGTATCTTAAATAGAGACCCGTGATTAACATGTATTCAAATTAGTTTAGAAAAAGAATTGCAATCCAACATAATTCTAATTAATATTAAATTGTATTAGTATACAATAACATATTAGTATTTAAGTTTTTAATTAAGGTTTGAAATATATTAGTATACTAAAAATAAATCATTTAGTTAAGAAATCAGATTTTTTAGATGAGTTTTAATTGTATTAGTATACTACATTAAACTATTTCAATTCAATATTTTTAATTGTATTAGTATATTAAAATAACCTATTTAAATAAATAGAAAAAATCAGAATTTAAAAAAAAATAATATTGGTAGAAATCCTTTCAAAGAAGTTGCCCCGTGTCAACTTGAGGAATTTTCTTTTATGTATATATATATTCTTTAATAATAAAGGACAATTTTGACTTATTAATACAATTTGAACCGCATAATTGAATTTACAAGTAAAAAGATGTGAATCTGGTAAATTGCTACACATTTTTGGTGATAATTTGCAAAAGCTGATTAGTTTACATTCATATTTTTTCAATTTCTCTTTTAAATCTATACATATACATGTATCCCTTAATATATTAAAATTAACTGTCGAATTAGATTATTCATATAATTTATCCATTCAATTACAATGCTTACCTTAACTACTTTTTAAAGTCACATCACCTACATATCATGTTGAGCCTCAAACTCTAGTTTAAAGAAAGCCACGCTCAAACTAGTACTATCCATTCAATTTATTGTGTTGTTTATTGAAAAAATTGCATAAAATCATTATTAACTTTGCTTTTTATGGGAAATTACATTTTATCACCATCACCCTTACTTCAATTGCAATTTACCACTATTAACTAAAATTTGTGACAATATTCACCATCAATTATATTTCATTTGAAGATAAATTTGAAAGTATGAATAGGCCGTGTATAATCGCTAAAAACTATTTTTAGATGAAATCTTTAATATTTAATTAAAATATGAATAAAATAAAATGACATGATTAATAAATTTTAATAATTTTATGTTTATAAATATAAATATTAATTTAATTTAATTTACATAATAATAAATTGAATTTAGTTAATTTATTCTAAAATACAAATGATAGTTACGAGTGAAAAAGAGTCAAATAGAGATTGACTTTAATAAAGCTCACGAGCTTATACAGTTAAACTCAAGCTCAACAAGGAAAAAATATGTTTGAATCAACTATTGATTTATATACGTAACAAAACTTAATTCGAATTTGATTATTTATTTTCGAGTTAAGTTCGAGTTTAACTTGTATGTATACATAAATATGAAGTTAGCTAGTTTGCAAGCCTAACGAACCTTGATAAGTTGGGTTCGACCTCGGCTCGTTTATCAAACGATAGAACATTGTATTGAAATTATGCCCTATACCCAATCATTATGAATAATTGTTAAGCACATTACACATAATTTTTCATTAATAGAGATTGATAAATGGCTTATGCTGTTATCATATACGGATACTTGTTGATATCGTAATATGATAGGTTATTGATTAAGATGTTATACATGACGTCGTAATAGAGATTACGATAATAAGGGTCATGTATTTTAGACCTTGATCTAAACTGTTCTTGATTGTAGGATCATTGTACTAGGACTACGATGATCCATAAAGATCACTATATGTATGACGGTACTCATCAGATAAGTATTAATGGATCTCATTCATTAAGTTATACGTATAAATAATGCATATGTAGATATGATTATTGAATTGACCAAATGTGAGATTTCCCAAATAGTGATATTACATGTACTGTCAATGTGGAAGTTCTTTTAAGGAAAAAATGTATATCGTTTTTTTTAACCTGAGATCGTCATAATAATTAATAGATACTTGTTGTACTTTAATACCGGACACCTAGTGTACAATAATACTAGTTGAAAAGTTGTTGGGTATAATTAAGTACCTATATAATTAGTGGCGAGTCAAGAGGGATTTGAGGTGATGAGAGAGCCTTGGTTAGAATGCTTGAGGGCCGTTAGATGCATTCAAGCGGCGGTTGGTCGTTCGGACGGCTTTTGGTAGTTAGCCTCGGAAAGCTGTTGTGGCAGTTGGGTGAGAAATTGCATATTGATAATGAGGGAGAAAGAAGTCCTCAATGAACTAAGGGGAGTAATGACATTAGAGACAAATCTAGTCTCACGATGCAACTCATCAAGTTGGAAATAAAGGCAAGATATCGGAGCATGACTCAAACTCAAGACTTTTGGAATCAAGTTCAAGTGCTTAACCAATTGGCCAAACAAGCATTGATCACTCAATTTTCATTTTTCCTCACTCTATTAAGTTGCAATTTATTTTATTTTGATTCATTGTAACAACACCAAATTTCTCATCAAAACGTGAACCTCTAAACGAGAGTTAGAGTTTTTGGTCAAATGGCGAGAGCCTATGATATTTATAGAATATCAGAGGAGACCAAGCCAATAAGAACCATTAATTATGGAGAATAAAAACATGAAACCGACGTAATAAAAACTCTAAAACCGACGCTATAAACTTCTGAAACCGACACCATCAATCTCATATTCAAATTTTCATTTTGTATTAGAATTCAAACTGATTTGTTCAAAGCAAATAAAGAAAAATAAATAAAACTTTTCATTTCCTACAAAACTCTGATTTGCTCGCACTGTAGGTGTTCTCCCAAAGCCCAGGTCTAGGCCCGAGTTTGAGCAGAGCTTGTGGCCGGTTTGGGACGGACGACAGATGCAGCGCACATGTGAATTTGGTGCATAAGTCTCAGGTTATCTCTAATAAGCTCACACAAATAAAAAAGCAAACTAAATCGATATAAATCCAAAAAAATATATCCAATACTTTTCATGTAGTATTTTCACAAAAGATGAAAATTTTCACTGTTAGCTAACGGTCTTGCAATATAGGCGACGTCTCATCAACGGTGTCAGGTGCGCCCAACCAATAATAACAACATGTGCATTTGAATTGGCTTAACGGTGGTATCAAGTATGTCCAATAGTGTTAGTTCCGCCGGTAATAGGCACATAAGAGTGGCAAACCACAAATTGTCTCCCGTTATTGAGTGATGGCCTATGTAGGGATAGACCAGTCATGTTAAAATAAAAACTAATTGAGTTCCATGTCCAAACCTAGAGAACATGCTTCTCCTTGAAGGTGTGTGTTAAAGTATAATATATATTATAATTATTTTTTACCATCATATATATTATTGAAATTTGAATAACCATTTAGTATGACTGTTACAGGTTTTAATAAAGTCATAATATGTGTTATTATGAGAGATTAAGAGGTCATTAACTTGATAATTATACTTCATAATTCTCTTCATTCTAACAACTCCCTTGATTAATATATATCGAGACTAATGTTATGAGAATGATACAAGACAAAATAGAAAACACATTTCATATAGGAGGCTCCAGGATTTGTTGTGTGGACATTACCGGGACTTTACACTACTGGAAATTTGCTTATTCCCGGTGAGATATTCAATATTTTGCCGAGTTGGTTTCACCAGTCAACGGTCGGATGTTGACCACAACGACCATCACCTTTCTCGGCGAGATATTGCACAATATCTCGTTGGGAAAGGTTATGACCGTTGATGGTCAACATCTTACCGTTGATGGTCAACGAATCCAACCTAGCGAAATATTGAAATATCTCGCCGGGTTGGAGTCGTTGACTGTCAACAGTCGGATGTTGACCATCAACGGTCATAACCTTTCTCGGCGAGATATTGTGCAATATCTCGCCGGGAAAAGATTCTGAAAATTCTATAAAATGTCCATGCATGACTTCATTTGTCAAAATTTGATTTGTGAATGATCATTTGGACCTATATTGATAGAAGTGAATATTTAGAGTGCATACAAAGTCGAAGATTACTAGTCCAATTCTCGAGTTCCCCTCGTTGTCTCTAATCTTGTCGTCCCTGTTGGTTGATATCCAGATTTGCAAGTTAGTTTGGGTTTTCGATTTGCTATGAAATTTTAATTTTACTATGATATTTCGACATTGCTATGAATTTTTGTGACTTAGGCTATGAATTAGTGAAATTTTGGCGAACTAGACTATGAATACGTGTAATTTTGGTGAACTAGGGTATGATGAATTAGTGAAATTTTGGTGAACTAGGCTATGAATTAGTGAATTTTTGGTGAACTATATGATATGAATTATGATCGTGTGGTTCAAAATCGTACTTTTGTTTGTGGATATTTACCTTTAATTACATGTAGTAATATATATGCATATAATAACTATCATGTATTGTATGCAGATCTGTCAATTATGGACCGCCGTAGGTGGTTGAATATAGAAAATAGAAGGTCGCAAGCGTATATGGACGGTGTCAAAATTTTTATAAAGTTTATCCAAAGAAATGCGTCCCAACACGGTTGTGACCGATATCTATACCTGTACAAAACCTGTCACAATATTATTTTCCAACACGAGAATACAATACGTACCCACTTATTGCAATACGGCATGGTTTCGACATACACTGTGTGGATCTGTCACGATGATGTGCATAACGCAAATTTGTTTTTGGGTGCGGGACGAGAATCTCGACGGGACGAGGCTTTAAGTAGTCGAAATGTCGATCCTGTTGTAGAGCTTGTGGAGGATTTATTCCAGTGGGCTGAAAACTTTGGTGAAGATACAGTGGAGGGTGAGCACCCTACGACAAAAGCAGTGATGGACGCGTATAACGAAGTAGCGCGTCTTGCGAACACCCCATTGTTTCCAGGGTCTAACTTGTCCTGTCTGAAGGCGCTTTTGAAGTTGATGACCATTAAGGAAATACAGCAACGTCAAACATATCATTTGACATGAATTGCGAGTTTTACATAAATTCGCACCAGTCGCCAAATTTCCACCTTAGATCATATGCCGAAGCGAAGAATATGTTGAAGAAGATAGGGATGGATTGTATCAAGTATGCTGCTTGCGAGTTCGGGTGCATCTTTTACTATAAACAGTACCAATATGCCAATTTCTTCCTTATTTGTAAGACATCTAGATGGGCAGACGGGAAACAAAAAAAAGAAACTAAGGAAAATTGTCTGGTAATTTCCTATTATTCCGCGGCTCCAGCGTTTGTACATGTCAGTGAAGACTGCCAACCAAATGCATTGGCACGGGCAAAGGGTCAGAGACAGAATCAACGTTGGCCATCCAGCTGACGACGTATCTTGCAAAGAGTTTGATCAATTGTACCCAACATTTAATGCAGACTTCCGGAACGTGGGTCTTGCTCTAGCGAGTGACGGTTTTAACCCGTTCAGGCTCGCTTCTACACCTCACAATATTTGGCCAGTGGTGATGATTCCCCTCAACTTCCCCCCCGTCCATGTGTATGAGGAAAGAGTACAATATTTTATCGATACTGGTTTCCGGGCCAAAATCTCCGGGTAAGTGTTTGAACGTGTTCATGCATCCATTAATAGACGATCTGAAAGTATTGTGGGGCACAGGTGTCCCAACGTATGATCGGAAGAGTTGCGAGCAATTTTGGATGCGTGCAGCCGTGATGTACACAATCAGCGACTATCTAGGGTTGGGAATGTTAGGCGGAATTCAGGTAAAGGGGTACAAGACATGCCCCATTTACCTTAACGACCTCGACGCTACATACTGTTGACATAGAATGTCATACCTCGGACACCGTAGATGGTTACACGCCTCTCATCCATAACGATTCAAGACTCGTTAGTTTAACGGGGCAATGGAAGAACGACCACCCCTACATGCACCTTCATCGGAGGAAGTCCTCAGACAGACAAGACTGCATGGATTTCCAGTGCAGAGTTTGCATACGTTGTTAGCACCGAAACAAGGTAGGGCTCCGTGTTGCTGGACGCATGAAACTATTTTCTTGCAGCTCCCGTATTAGAAGTTAATTCGGGTTAGGAATGCTCTTGATGTCATGCATATCGAGAAAAATGTCTGTAATAATGTCATGGGCACCGTACTTGGCCTTAAGTCAAAGACCAAGGATGATGCAAATGCCCGTGCGACTCTCTCAGATATGGGCATCAGTCGACCTTCCTCTGATTTCACTGTGTTGCCTCAGAAGTGGGGCGAAGTGTTTGAAAGAATTGCTGCTATCAAATATCCGATCGGGTATGCCGGTCAGCTGAAAAGTAAAGTGAATGTCCAAAACAAAAAAATTTACGGGTTGAAGACACATGACTGTCATGTGTTGCTCCAGCGAATTCTCCCGATACTCGTCCGACCATATGTTGGGTCGCGCGTGACGGATACTTTAGTGGACTTATCTCGATGGTTTCAGAGGTTATGTGCCAGGGAACTGAAGGTGCAAGAAATCCATCAGCTCCAATGTGATATCAACTTGATTCTGTGCAGTTTGGAGAGTTTATTCCCAGTTGCATTCTTCACAATCATGGTTCAGCTTTGTCATCATCTGCCCGAACAACTTTTGATGATTGATCCCGTTCACGACAGTTGGATGTTTCCAGTTGAAAGGTAAACTGGCTAGATAGCATTCATATTTTAAAGTTATATTATTCACAATATTCCTCTTCTAAATTAATTTATATTTTTGGAGTAGGCAACTTGGCGAGTATCAGAAGAGTATACGGAACCATCGGTACCCGGAGGGTTGCATAGGTGAATCGTATTTGATGCACAAACGAGTGAATTTCATCAACTTATACCTCGACGACAACTCGTCTACTCCCAGTGTACAACTTAATGAGGTTATTCATATTTTTATTATGTCATACAATTTAACAGTTTCGTTTGCAGGTCCAAAAAGTAAAGGACGCGATCGAGCGGCACAAAGCACTTGTCATAGAAGTGGCTGCCAGAGGAGAACAATATTCGGTCCCAAAGCATGTAGAGGCCGAAATCTTTTAGCGATTGATGGGCACAGAGAAGAAGCAGGGGTGTATTGTTCCTGGCATGAGCGGCGAGTTCCTTCGACAAGCGAAACCGAGAGTTGGTGCCCGTATATTCACGGCGTCCGCTGAGCAGATAGATGCTGCAGTCGCTGCCAGAACGGCGGAAATGGAGGATAGGGCTCGTTAGAGAGAGGCAGATGCTCGCGTGAGAGAGGCAGAATTGGCCGTCAGAGCTGCTGCTGCTGCGGAGGAGATAGATGAGCTAAAATGTCGTTTCGACTATCAGCAGGCTCGCCTTAAGGCTGAGGTTCTCGCCACTATCCGGGATCACCTGGTGAACTTCTTCTTGTCGGGTGGCATGCAGATGCCGCTTCCGACCCAGGCCCCGAGGCCCTTCGTCACTTCGACTTCAACTCCGAATCCGACTCCGACGCCGACGCTAACACCGACTCCGGGCATGAATCCATCTCAGACAGTGACGCAGTTGACTATCTCGCCGGGACTGCCTTCTGACCAACAACATCCTCCAGCACCTGTCGACGAACAACCGCGCCCGAGCAAGAGGTTCAAGAAGACGGTGCAGAAGACAAAACGGATAGGACAACTCCTGTAGTTTCCTAGGTTACGATTTTGTTGACGTTTTGTAATTATACATTTATTATTCGACTTTTAATTGGTTTGCAATTATGAAATATCTGTTTTCGATCACTGCAAATTGCAGTTTAGGATTTAGTTGAATTGCCAAGGTTTACAGGTGTAATTGGTAACAAGAAACTGAGAAATTGGGGCAGATTTTGTCCAAAATTTATCAAACATAGCCGGCGAGATATTGGCAACATCTCGCCGGCTAGGTTCGGCTAGGGTTTACAACATACCCGACGAGTTTTTGACTAATATCTCACCGGTTAGGGTTTACTACCTACCCAGCGATATATTGCCAATATCTCGCCGGGTAGGTTGTAAACCCTAACCGGAGGATAGTGAAGTTTTCCCGGCGAGATATTGCCAATATCTCGCCGGGTAGGTTGTACACCCTAACCGGCGAGATATTGGTCAAAAACTCGCCGGGTAGGTTGTAAACCCTAACCGGCGGATAGTGAAGTTTTCCCGGCGAGATATTGGCAATATCTCGCCGGGTAGGTTGTATACCCTAACCGGCGAGATATTGGTCAAAAACTCACCGGTTAGGTTTTATAACCTTTCCTGGCGAGATATTGCCACTATCTCGCCGCGAAAACTTCACTACCCTGGCGAGATATTGGTCACCTCCAAGCCGATGAGGTATTGGTTCAATATCTCGCCGGCTATAACCATTCTTGTCGAGACCTGCCCGACGATAACCAAGCAGGCGAGTTTCGAGCGAATATCTCGCCGGCTTGGCCAAGCCAGCGAGACGGGATCTCCTGCCCGGCAAGAGCAAAGTCTCGTCGGTTGGAGCTAAATTTCAGTGGTGTTAGTAGCCACAGAAATCAAAAATTTGTGGACAGAAAACGACATGTCGATCTTGTTACGTAATCTGCATATATAAGTTAGTCACTTCTAACATATATTATCCAATATCAATTTTTAGATCATGTAAACATTTAAACTATATTGTAATTAAAAACATTCCTTATATTAAATAAATGGGGATTGATGCAGAAAATGAATTGCACATTCCAAGAAATATATATATATATATTGAGGAAAAGAAGGGTTCAAGGTCCATGGATCACCAAGAAGCTTGAAAATTACGTTAATCGGAGGTCAATTGCATGGACAAATGAGAAACCTCCGCCAGTCCCAAGTTTGACCTCTAATTAATCTCAAGAACTATAAACAAATTAGACCCACCAACCATACATCTCATTTTAAAATTGGATAAAACAAAAATAATAGAAGCAAAATGTGATGTACCAAGAACGATAATGTACGTGTGTGTACATATATAGGTGATGGGTATAACCTTTGACCATCCAAAAAACAAATGATACAAGTGCATGTTAAAATAAGGCATGCGACTTGTGTAATAATTAATTTTGTGGGAAACTTCAACGATGAATAGGTACTGTGGGTGGGGTCCGCACTTTGCGGCTTCACCCTAATTAACATCGATCGATCCAACGTTGAAGTTGAATTCTTCTTCTTCTTCTTCTAGTAGTATTTTTGTTTTTAAATTATTGGACTGACTGTTTTAAATGTATATAATAAGCTCAACTACAGTGTTTGTTTTGTGCCCAATTGGATGGGGTTGTGTTGACATTTATGCAACAAGGCCATCATCAATTTTCAATATTTTTTATTCAAGTCAAATACTGCTGCCACCTCTCACTATATATATATATATAAGAAGAGTCATATGTGTCTGAAATATTGATTAGTTCATTTTCCCCATACCATTTCCTTGAAATATTCTTGAGAGAGAAGTGATAATTTATATATGATGAATATAGAGGGTGGTGGTCATGGAGGAGTCAAGGAAGAGATTAGAGTCGCCGATGAATCTAGTGGCAGCCAGGACGATTGTAATGAGATTCATCATGATTTCGATGTGAGTTGATCTTATTATATTTTGATGATGCATATGATCTTGTTTAAGTTTCTACTTTTTTGTTCCATAATCCTCCAACGCCGGACTTCAACAACTTTATTACTAATAACAAATCTCAGATCCATATCACAAGAGTGGTTTTTATCCCATTAATTTCCTATCAAGTACACTATTTAGTTAATTATAAATTTATCATTAATTTTCCTTGGATCTTGCCATATTACTCCATGATTAATTTCAAGTCTTCTTTCTCTGAATTATTACTTTTAAGTAGAAATTGCAGTTATTTAAGACAGGTATAGCTAGAATTCTTAATTATCCATCATTAATAGTACTGTATATAGTTTTTAAATATCACAAGAGATTTAGAATAAATTAAATACTGTGAACATGTAAATTAATACGTGCAACCTATGTCATTACAACTTGTAGGCATTACATGAAACAAAGAAGTTAATTAAGCTCATATATGTACATTTCTTTGGATCGTACGTAAATACCGCAATATATATATGAGTATTTATGGCATATTTGTTAGTACAGGTAGCAGCCGTCGATGATACTAATATGGGGAGATCACATGTGGAACCTAATGACTCACTTGTATCTTGTTTGAGCCAAAAAGATGAGGGAAACATATCATCAAAAAATAAGTCTTATCGCTTCAGATTTGTCATAATTAACTCAACATTAATAAAATTTTAGCTTGACTTCATATTTTTGTATATATGCTCGTGATTTTTCGTCAAATCTTGTTCCCATACGACTTTGTTGGGTATAATAATTGCAAAATGTAAGAGAAACTTCTTGATGGAAGATACTTGTATTAGAAGAACTTGATAACTATAATTAAGTTGAGTTCATATTTATTACATTATATTAATGATGGTGATTCCCTCAATTTATACTCCATATAAGACTCTAGGAAGACAAAAGATCTCATAAGAAAAATTTCCCGTGAACTTAGAAATATCAAGTTTAATTAACTTCAACAGTATGTGCATAACTGAAAATTGTTGCCTATTATTAATTTCAGAAGGACATGTCACTACTGAAAAACAGTTTCTAGCTTACCCGGCAAGGTTTTAACTTTACTTAGCTAGCGAGTATATTATAGCTCATTTTTAGACATAATTAAGAACCAGTTATATTGTTGTTAGCTATGATGTAAATTTAACCTTACAATATTTGTCTGGATAGGATAACCAACTTGAGTGCGCTAGAGCCAAGGTTGGAGAAGTAAGAGAAGAAAATGAGCGGCTAAAACTTCATTTAGATCGCATCACCAAGGAATACAAAACCCTTCAAATGAAACTCCATGACACTGTTCAACAAGAATCGCATAAACATAACAATGATAGCAACATCATTAATGTTTATGATCAAGAAACCGAGGAAGAAAATCAGCTTGTTTCGCTTAGTCTCGGAAGAGTAACAAGCGATTCAAGGAAAGATGAGAAGAGTACCAAAGTTTCCGAGCCATCTTCGAGCAAACAAAGCTTGTCTCTCGGGCTCGAATCCAAATTACTCCAAACAGCTTCTAAGTCAGTTGCAACTGAAAATTTGTCAAACCGTAGCACCAGCAATAGCTTTGAAGAGCTTAAGGATGAAGCAGGAGCAACATGGCCACCTAGTAAGGTTGTGATGAAGGTCAAGAGGAGCGGAGATGACGAGGTTTCTCAGCAAACTCCAATTGCGAAGAAAGCTAGGGTTTCTGTCAGGGCTAGATGTGACACTCCAACGGTTAGTGATCCATTCGTTGCTTGCTCCTAATATTAATGCTTCGTAACATAATATGAAATGAATGTAAGTAAAGGATGTTAAGTGTACATGCGTGTTTAAAGTCCCACATTAGAATAGTACCGGTTACAAAGAAAATTTCTATACTTATTGGATTTTAATATTCAATAAACTAGTTTTTTGAGTAAATTGTGGACTCTAAGTGTAGGTAGACTTTTTTAGGTGCTCCTTCTAGATAAGACTCTCCCCAATAAAGGAAAGATATTTAGAGAGGAAATTTTTTTAGAAAAAGCATGATGTCATCAATTTATAAATTCGTTGATAAGTTTAGGGCATTTTTAGCTTTTTATATTAAGAAAAATATGTCCTCAAAATTTAACAAAAAAGAATTTCATATAAAAAAAACGTAATTAATTGAGATGAAAATAAAATTTTCATAGCATACGTCATAAATTATAAAAAGCATATACAACTAATAAGTGTAATCATCATTTTTTCTTATATAAATAGATGAATGATGGGTGCCAATGGAGGAAATATGGGCAAAAGATTTCAAAGGGAAATCCATGTCCTAGAGCATATTACCGATGTACTGTTGCACCAAATTGCCCCGTCAGGAAGCAGGTATTTCCCATTATAATTATCCAAATAATGTTTCATTATAATTGAAGAAATGCTAGTATATATAAACCTTAATCTGTTACGTATGGATGAACAATGAGCAGGTGCAAAGATGTTGGCAGGACATGTCCATACTCATCACCACCTACGAAGGTAATCACAACCATCCACTTTCCATGTCCGCCACAGCCATGTCCTCCACCACCTCGGCCGCCGCGTCCATGCTCCTCTCCAGCTCCTCCACCACCTCTACTACTCCCAACTCCTCCTCTTCTTCCCCTTCTTCTTTCCCCACTATCACCCTCGACCTCACCTCCTCAAACAACCCTATCCCTTCCAGACCCACCACCCTCACCTTCAGCTCCAATATGGCCTGGGGCGGCGCCTATGCTACCCAGCAGCGATACCCGATCAACTTCGGACTCAAAAATGGACAATTACCTCATCATCAGAATAACGGGAGTACTGAAAACGTATACCAGCAAATGAAGAACCACGTGAATGTTAATAATGGCAGCTCATCAAACCATATTATGAATCAACAATACAATCTTGCCGCCGCAACCAAGGCCATCACAGCAGACCCCACTTTCCAGTCTGCGTTAGCAGCGGCTTTGACATCAGTCATAGGGAATCAAGGTGGTGAACAGTCACACAAAATGAAGTGGGGAGAGCTGTTTCCGACCATTAATAGTGGATCGCGCTACTTGATGAATAACTCGAGTGCTTCGGACGTCGTTAGTTCACAGCAACCTGGAGGTTTTATGTTCCTTCCTCCTTCACTTCCATTTTCTACACCTAAGAGTACGTCTACTTCTCCTAGTGAAACCAGAGATCAGAACATATAGTTGATTCAATTCTTCCTTTATACTTCCGTATATATGGAAACTTAGACATTTTTGGGATATATATAGCCTGTATTTGTAATTTCATGTTTTGACGGTGATTGAAACAACATTATATGTAATATATATATCTCGTGAGAACTAGCGTGGAGAGGACACGTGGCACGCGCTGAGCTTACAGTGGAGGACACGTGGTGCGGCTGATGGCCCTGAATCGAATTTCCAGAAAAATGAGCAAGAAACAGAGACTGAATGGGACGAGTAATAATCATAAAACGAACTGATTTGTTAAGAGCAACGATTACAACTTTTAAAGGGAAAACAACTCTATACCGTCTAAGCTACAAACATGGAAACTAAAACAAATTAGATAATTATCCTAATCAAGGAAAAGAAACGTATCTTGCATTGCAAGTCACAAAATTATTGAAGAATAAAGACAGAGAAATCAAAACGGATCACGTGCTTGTAGGGTTGAGCCAAAATCATGTCAACATTTTCCCTCCTGATTTTGGCGTCTGTACTTCATTTACCTTCAGATTCGACCTCTGCTCCGAGAATTTTGATTTTCTCAGAGCCTTTGTCAGGATGTCTGCCTTTTGGTCCTCAGTTCTGACATGGATCAGTTCCACCTTTTTTGTTTCGATACAATCTCGAATGAAATGGTATGGAGTGTCGATTTGCTTGCTTCTATCATGCTATACTGGGTTCTTACCCAGGAGAACAGCAGATTTGTTGTCAATATTCAGCTTGAAAGGCTCGGTGCTCTCTTCAGTGAGTTCATTAATTAATCGGTTCAGCCACATACCTTGGCACGCAGCAAATGTAGCAGCAACATATACAACTTCACACGAAGAGAGGGTCACCACCCTCTGTTTTTAGAAGACCAGGTTATTAAGCTTTCTCTTAAGTAGAAAGCTACGCCAGAAGTGCTCTTTTCGATCATTTTTGTCTCCTGCAAGGTCACTGTCACTGTACCTAATGAGCCTTGCTTTCTCCATTGTTCTTCTGTAAATAATGCCATAACCCAGAGTACCTTTCACATAACGCATGATGTTTTTTACAGTTGCGAGATGCTACTCCTGTGATTTTTCCATAAACCTGCTTACCAGCCAAATTGAGAAGGCTAAGTCAGGCCTGGTATTGACCAGGTATCTCAGGCTCCCCACGAGGCTTCGAAAATGAGTTGCGTTGACAACCTTCCCTTCTTCAACCTTTTTTAAACTCAGCCTATGTTCCATAGGCGTCTTGCAAGAGTTGCAGTCCTCGAGACCTGCATCTCTAATGATCTTCTATGGATAAGCTTTCTGGCACAAGGTGAGCTTCGAACTGCTATGTTTTACCTCCAAGCCCAAATAATAAGCGAGTCGACCCAAGTCACTCATTTCAAACTTCCTTTTCATCTTATTCTTGAATTCTAAAAGTTCAGACATATCACCACATGTGATTACCAGACCATCAACATAAACTCCGATAATTAAGGATTTTTTTATTTATATATTGCATGTTCTGAAATACTTCTTTCAAAACCCAGATCCCTCAGGCATGTGTCAAGCTTGGCCTTCCAGACTCGAGGAGCTTGTTTTAGCCCATACAAGGCTTTCTTCAATTTTAGCATTCCGAGAGGTTGATCTTTCTTTATAAATCCAGGTGGTTGTGTTACGTAGACTTCTTCAGCGAGCTCCTCGTTCAGAAACGCCGACTTCACGTCCATGTGATGGATTTCCCAGCCTTTATGGGTTGCGATAGCAAGAATTAGCCTGATGGTTTCAATTATGGCTACACGAGCAAATACCTCTTCGTAGTCGATGCCTTCTTGTTGAGCGTAGCCTTTTGCCACTAGCCTGGCTTTATGCTTCGATACCTTTCCTTCAGAATCTCTCTTTAACTTGAACACCCATTTCAGGCCTATGGTTTTCTGCCCCGATGGAAGTGAGGTAAGAACCCAAGCCTGATTATCTTGAATGCATTTGATTTCTCCCTCCATAGCTCTCTTCCATGCTTTGATCTTCATAGCTTTCTCAATATTTTCAGGTTCTTCAGCTGCAATATAGAAAATTTCCTCGTGCTCTATTTCTACTTCATTTGTTCTTTCATAAATATCTTGCAACGATCTTACCCTCTGTGGTGTGGAAGATGTTGATGTGGACGAATCAGAGCCAGTGGAGTGGTCATTGTGGTCTAGAGGTGTCACCACTGGTTCGACTTCATCTTGCTCTGTTATTGTGCCCCAGTCCACAGTAAAGAAGCTGTCTGGTTTTTCTGTGTTGTTTCATGTCTCTGACTCCCAATTCCAGCTCCTGTACTCATCAAAAATGGCATCTCTACTGACAATCACTTTATTTTTCTTTGGATTAAAAAAATCTATAGGCTTTAGAACCTGGTTCATAGCCAATAAAAACAACAGCTTCACTCCTATCCTCAAGTATTTTTGGATTTGGTTTTGTTACCTTCAAGTGAGCTACACAGCCAAAGATCATGAGGTGACTTACTTGTGGTTTTTTGTTGTGCCAAGCCTCATAAGGTGTCATTTCCTGACACTTCTTGTAGAGGATCTGTTTAACAGGTAAATTGCCTGTCATGACTGCTTTTCCCAAAAATCTGTTTGGCACTCCTCTATTTTTCAGCAAGCACCTTGCTACACCAACAACAGTCTGATTTCTTCGTTCAGCTACCCCATTTTGTTGTGGTGATCGTGGGGCAGTTGTAGGGTTTTGGAGCGTTCTTTAACATCGAGATAGCGGAAGCATTTAACAAAAACAACTCCAAACCTTGTCCAAGAACATGAACCATTAAATCCCAAGGCAAAATCTATTCCACAAGAAATTTACCTTTAAGTCTTTGTTGAATCGATCAAGAAGAACTTTGTGATATTCTTCTCTAGAGCAAGTCCACACCAAGGGGATGATCTTCAATATCCTTCACTTAATGCCTACTAGAACAATTAAGTGAAGAACAAGAGAGCAAGAAGAGAGGAGAGAGGAGACTTGGCCGGTCAAGGAGAGAGAGAGGACGTGAGTGAGTGAAAATTGATCTCTTGATCTTTTCTACTTCATTAACTCATAAGCATGGGTCAAAAGGTGAAAGTATGGGTTAAAAGGTGAAAGCATGGGTTTAAAGGTGTCATTACCCATACCCCTTAAATCACTCACCTCTTAATCAACAATCACCAACTAAGCATGGTATATGTGGCACCCACCCTTGGACCCACCAAGGTGGCCGGCCACATTGGGCTTATTGGGCCCAAAATGGGCCCTTGTTGGGCCGGTCACGTGACCTCATGGGCCGAGCCCAATGGGCTCGCCCATGTGGTTTCGTGCCGTGTCCAAAAGTCGCTCGACCCTATTTGTCGTTACTTATCAAACAAAGTCCGACGCGACATCGACGAAAAATCTCAGTTTTCTCGATTCGCTAATTATTCTCTCAAACAGAACCCATGGCTCAAAACATTCAGTTTTGTCCATGTATTGCTCCTCAAGAAACGTTAAGGTTTTCTTGTCTCAAGTTATCCGTCTTGTATGTGTGTGACCCTCCAGGCTCATGCCACCGTTGGCATATCGGCGCAAAAGATCTCTCTTGTCTGATCCATCATAAGCGGTTTCTAGTAAGACGTTATGATTACCCAAGGTGCATGATGATCGATGATTTGATTTAACCATGTGCGTACAAGTCACTATCCTATTATCTCTAGACATCTTGATTGATCACAAGGCATAGAGTCGTCATCCTTGTTTAATCAATCATTGTTACCTGATATGTGAGATGGCTGAGAACTGATAACCCGTATCGACGGCATGGCCATGCTCTTTCTCTCAGTTACTCTCGATCAAGAGGCCTTTAACGGATATCTTTCCCATACCGCAATACGCGGGATAAATCCATTAGCCGTCTTTCGTGTCACTCATGCAATCCGTTCCGCCACCCAATCATGCCCGTTATTGCAATCCTATTACAGAAAGCGTTAGGCGCAAGTTAAAGCCGCACGTACATTGCATAGCGATCACAAATACTCCTCGGTCTAACGATATCGTGACAAGCTATCGCATTTGAATATGTTCATGGCTTAATCTATGAAACACTATTCAAAACGGGTCGTCCGATATCAATCACCTCAAGATATGTATGATATGATTCCGGGATCCCTATCCCTATGACAAGCAGAACTACGTCATTGAGAATCATCCTCATACTGGTCGCTTCTATTGAAGCGTATATTGACTAGGGACTCGTTAAGTGTGATCCGTACAGATTTATGGTTCTACTACTTTAGTGGTCATAAATAAGATCATGCTTAACATATTACTTCAACATATAAGTAATACAAAGCCGTTTTATTTATTACAAACGATGATAATTATACATAGACATTTATAGACTACTAGCAATTGGACTAGGGCACAAAAATGCTATCAATCTCCGACTTGCCCCTAGTTCCAATCTAAGTCCCAGTCTATACCCATTGACCTAACATGTTTATCATGTTTTGCTTGAGGAAGAGCCTTGGTCAAGGGGTTGGTTGTGTTATCATCAGATGCAACGTAGTGGATCTTCACGTCACCTCTAGCAACTATGTCACGGATGATGTGATACTTCCTGAGTACATGTTTGGATCTGTCATATGCCCTGGGTTCCTTAGCTTACGCAATGGCCCCGGTGTTGTCACAATATAAGTCTACTAGGTTAGATGGGTTTTGAATTACACCTAACCCAGCCATGAAACTCCTGATCCATACAGCCTCTTTTGCCGCTTCTGATGCAGCAATGTACTCAGCTTCCGTCGTAGAGTCGGCAATGGTGTCCTGCTTCTTGCTTTTCTAGCTGAATGCTCCACCGTTCAACGTAAACACATATCCCAATTGACTCTTAAAGTCATCGGGGTCTGTCTGGAAACTAGCATCGACATATCTTTTGACGACTAGATCATCATTTCTTCCCCCATATACAAGAAAAACGTCTTTGGTTTTTCTCAAATATTTGAGAATCGCCTTGACGGCAGTCCAGTGTTCCTCACCGGGTTTGGATTGATGTCTACTAGTACAACTTAGGGAAAACGAGACATCCGACCTCGTACATACCATGGCATACATTATGGACCCTATAGCCGAAGCATATGGGATCTCATTCATTCTTGCTAGCTCTGCAAGTGTCTCAATACACTGCTTCTTGCTAAGCTTTATGCCCTGACGCATGGGCAGTAGTTCTTTCTTTGAATTATGCATTGAGAATCTTCTCAGCACTTTGTCTATATAGGTGCTTTGACTTAAGCGCAAGACCCGTTTGGCACAGTCTCTATATATCTTGATTCCCAAGATGTAAGAAGCCTCACTTAAGTCCTTCATTGCAAAACATTCACCTAACCAAGTCTTTGTTAAGAGCAAGGTAGGGACGTCGTTTCCAATGAGCAATATGTCATCAACGTAGAGCACCAAAAAGACTACTTTGCTCCCATCTGCCTTTTTATACACGCAAGGTTAATCATCGTTCTTGATGAAGCCAAACTATTTCACAACTTCATCAAAACGCTGATTCCAACTCCGAGATGCTTGCTTCAAACCATAAATTGATTTGAGCAACTTGTAAATCTTTCCCTTATTCTTAAGATCCTCAAAACCCTCAGGCTGGGACATATAAACGTCCTCAGCTAACCTCCCATTAAGGAAGGCGGTTTTGACATCCATTTGCCATATCTCATAATTATGATACGCTGCTACGGCAAGTAGAATGCGGATAGATTTGACCATAGCTAATGGAGAAAAGGTTTCTTCATAGTCAATTCCGTGGACTTGCCTATAACCCTTTGCTACCAGTCTTGCTTTATAGCTCTGAGGTTTGCCATCCATGTCTATCTTTATTTTAAAGATCCATTTACACCCAATGACTTTTACGCCAGGGGTTTGATCCACCAAGTCTCACACTTGATTATCTAACATGGATTGCATTTCTTCCCTCATGGCTTCCAGCCATTTCTTAGAGTCGGTTCCGTCCAGGGACTCTCGAAAGGTAGCTGGATCATTGTCCACTAACACTAAATCATCACTTCCAGTTACTAGGAAACCGTATCTGATAGGTGCATGACTTATCCTTTCAGACCGCCTTGGACCGTCCTCATTAACTGTAGCAATTGGTTCTTGCTCAACGACCACTTCTGGCTCTACTTCTTCTAAGGGGTCGTCCAGTGGTTCTTGAGTGACTATCTCATCTAGAACTTCATCAAGATGAATAGCCCTCCCACTGACTGTCTTGGAAATAAATTCCTTTTCCAAGAATATCCCACCTCGGGCGACAAAAACTTTGTTTTCGCTCGATTTGTAGAAGTAGTATCCTTTTGTTTCTTTTAGATATCCGACGAAAGTGCACTTATCTGATCTCGGTTTGAGCTTGGTTGCACGCAACCGTTTTACATAAGCCTCGCAACCCCAGATTTTCAGGAAGGACAAAACGGGTTCCTTCCCGTACCATTTCTCGAATGATGTCCCTTCCACTGCTTTCGACGGAGCCCTGTTTATTATGAATGCGGCCGTTTGTAGAGCGTAACCCCAGAAGGAGATCGGGAGATCAGTGAGACTTAACATCGATCGAACCATATCCAACAATGTCCGATTCCTTCGCTCGGACACACCATTGAGTTGCGGTGTTCCTGGCGGAGTCCACTGGGATAGTATTCCAGTTTTAGTAAGATGACTAAGAAACTCATCGGATAGTATTCTCCACCCCGATCAGAACGGGGTGCCTTGATACTCTTTCCGAGTTGGTTTTCTACTTCAGTCCTAAACTCTTTGAATTTATCAAAGACTTCGGACTTATATCTTATGAGGTAGACATAACCATATCTACTGAAATCATTAGTAAATGTGATAAAGTAGCCTAAACCACCTCTGGCTGGTGTAGTCATTGGTCCACATACGTCTGAATGTATTAGACCCAATAGATCACCTGCCCTCTCACCTAAACCAGTGAAGGGTGCTTTAGTCATCTTGCCCATTAAACAAGCTTCGCATCTATCAATCGTTTGGAATTCAAATTGACTTAAAAGTCCGCGCTTATGAAGCGCTGAGATGCGTTTCTCATTTATGTGACCTAGACGACAATGCCAGATTAGAGTTTGGTCTAAATCATTAGCTTTAAACCTCTTAGCATTTACATTATAGAGCATGTTGGATCTCGAGTTTTGCATATTTAATATGTATAAACCTCCAACAGTGTGAGCATTTTCATAAAACATGTTATTGCGTATAATATTAAAAAACCCGACTTTAATATCAAAATAATAATCTTCCTTTTCAAGAAGGGATATTGATACAATATTCCTGCTGAAAGCAGGTACGCAAAACACATCCAAAAGTTCTATTACAAGCCCACTGGGCAAAACAAGGTTAACTGAACCCACAACAGTTGCGGTAACTCTCACGTTGTTCCCAACTCTTAGGTCCACCTCGTCTTCCCCCATATCTCTTCTACTATACAGCACCTGCACATCCGCACAGACATGAGACTCAGCTCCAGTGTTTAGTACCCAAGCATTTATAGTAGAAAGATTTAGCTCTAATGGAATACCTGACGAAGTAGCGGCCCCACCGCCCTTCTTCTGATCTTCCTTCAGCTGCTGACAGTCCTTCTTCCAATGACCAGGCTTTTGGCAGTAGAAACAGACCGACTCCTTTGCCTTCCCATTTCCCTTCATGTGCATAGAAAGTTTAGTAATGAAAGGTCGTCTGTTCTTCCCCGTCTGGTGCATTAGGCATTTGCCCTTACCACCACCATCTTTGAAGTCGGATCCCTTCTTGACCATTAGAACACCTTTGGGCGTACTGCCCCTTATGCTCTTCTCGGCAGTCACCAACATGTTGTGCAACTCCGATGCAGTCTTGTCCATGTCATGCATGTGATAGTCCATGGCGAACCCACCATATGCATGAGGAAGGGATTGCAGAATGAAATCCACAGCCATTTCTTTCTCCATAGTCATTCCGAGACTAGTTATATGATCGACATGTCCCTTCATACGTAGGACGTGTGGACCTACGGAGCTGCCTGCTGACATCTTGCAGGCAATGAGTTCTCAGAGAACAGTGTATTTTTCAATACGTACTTTCTCTTTGAACATATTCTTGATCTGCGCAAACATTGCAAACGGATCATGGGATAGCTCAATAAACTGCTTCTGGAGGTCCGCCTCCATGCAGCCCAGCATGACACACGCAACGTCGATAGAGTCGCTAAGGTGTTTCCGGTATGCATCCTTAACGACCCTCGTTTCGTTGGCAGCTGGCTCCACCGGGATAGCATTGTCAAGGACGTACTTCCTGCGTTCCAACTTTAACACAAGTCGTAAATTTTGTCCCATTCCAGATAATTTGTTCCATTGAGTTTACACTTTTCAAGTATAGTCCTCAACGACAAATTAGACGAGTTTGTTGAATTACTAGCCATTTCTACACGAAGAAAGTAAATTTAATCAAAAAAGTTGAATAAATTTACGAAGATCCGAATTAAATACCAACCATCCGATTCTAAGGTTTAGAATCTTTAAACCAAGATCCCTTATTTGTCAATTGAAGTACGCTAAGGCGCACCGCTCCAATTGACCCAACTTATTTGTCTCGTTTGCCCTTATGTGTGCAGATGCTCCGCTAAGGCGCACGACATCCCACAAAGTTGACCATTCCATATAGAACCCATTCCATCGATGCTCCGCTAGAAGCACGACACCGATAAAATGTTTCTACATGGGTGTGAATTTGGGTGGCATCTCACTTAACTCAAATTATGTTGTGATTTTGTTTGTGTTTAATAATTCGAAAGTATCTTGGTACAATTATGAACCCGTCACCAACAACCCGTGTTGTGACGTTTCTAATTGTATCATATACAATATTCTTTTGAAGTCGTGATTTGCAACCCGTGCAAACACGTTTTAAAATTGAACTCATCCATCACAACTCGTGCGATGATGGTTCACAACGCTTTAATCATGCAAACAATTAAAATCGATTTTAATCTTTGCATGTGAGGTGATGGCTTATAAACTTATAAGCTAAGCATGCAAGCATATAATTATTTAAATAATTCAAGCAAGCAAACATAAAGCGTTTAAATATGCATCAATAGCCCATCCTAATCTTAGGATTCTACGAGTCATCACATCTTCTCGTCTTTCTCATTCGGGCTCCTACTAGCTCTTGGACTTCCTCCAAGACCGTCATTGTGCTCGATTTTCCACCCTTCTCGTCTTTGAGTAGTAATTACAATTAATACTCGGTTCGTAGACCGGACAAAAAAATAATTACACTTTAAGGGCTCGAATGAAAGAATAATTACACGCTAACACTAAAGGTGTGCAAACTGTGAAAACGATAAAATCTAACGGGCTACTAATGCATCATACATCTCATCACATCATCCAACATGTTATCACACAAACATGTTATCAAATAATATGCAATTATTCCGGTTTTAATTTTGCCAATTTGCTTGGTTGGGTTTATCGAAACTAGACTTTTTCGAAAAACGGTTTATCAAAACCGATCAAATTTAAAAGTTTTTGAAATATTGGATCGCGGGTTCATCCACGGACATAATCAACGTGCACGAACCAAATCAGGCCGAAGCCCATTGGGCCGAGCCCAACATCACGGCTCGGTTTGGGCCTAGAAAAGCCCAAACCGAGCTTGCCTCTCCTCTGGCCTCGGCCAAGAGGAGGGACGGCCCCGGTCACCGCCGGCCTCTGGTGACCTCCGTCCGGTACCTCCGATCCGGCTCCCCGAGAGTCTCTTCTCGGACCCGACAAATCCAATAAAATCCGAAAAATTCTAAATTCAATATATTTTCCAAAAAATAACATATTTCATGCAATTTACCCAAAAAGCATTAAAAACACGTTATCAACAAATATGACATGCAAATCATCATAAAACCGAAACAAGTTCAACAAGACAAAGATTAAGAGGGTTAACCATGCTCTGATACCAATGTAGGGTTTTGGAGCGTTCTTTAACATTCACTCATGCAATCCGTTCCGCCACCCAATCATGCCCGTTATTGCAATCCTGTTACAGAAAGCGTTAGGCGCAAGTTAAAGTCGCACGTACATTGCATAGCGATCACAAAGACTCCTTGGTCTAAGGATATCTTGACAAGCTATCGCATTTGAATATGTTCATGGCTTAATCTATGAAACACTATTCAAAACGGGTCGTCCGATATCAATCACCTCATGATATCCATGATATGATTACGGGATCCCTCATCCCTATGACAAGCATAAATACATCATTGAGAATCATCCTCATACTGGTCGCTTCTATTGAAGCGTATATTGACCAGGGACTCGTTAAGTGTGATCCGTACAGATTTATGGCTCTACTACTTTAGTGGTCATAAATCAGATCATGCTTAACATATTACTTCAACACATAAGTAATACAAATCCGTTTTATTTATTACAAACGATGATAATTATACATAGACACTTATAGACTACTAGCAATTGGACTAGGGCACAAAAATACTATCAGCAGGGATGTATCGTATTAGACCATGTTCTTCACAATATAGCTTGAAGGTATTGGACATGAACTCTCCTCCTCTATTAGTCCTTAAAGACTTCATTTTCCAATCGACCTCTACCTCAAGTTTTGCTTTCAAAACTTTGAAGACATCAAGTGAAGCATCTTTGATTTCCATCAAGCTTCCCCACATGTAACGAGAGTGATCATCTACCAGCAAGAAAAAATACCTGTTCCCTCTTGGTGTTTCTGGGCTTATAGGTCCACACAAGTCAGCATGGAGGAGATCGAGTTTGTTCTCTGCTCGATAGAGAGATATTTTTGGAAATGCTTGTCTTCTCTGCTTCCCAACTAGGCGGGCTTCACATAGTTGTTCTGGATGTTCAATGGTCGGTAACCCTGATGCCATCCCTCCTCTTGCCATCTTCTTTATGACCTCGAAGCTCAAATGACCATATCGAGAGTGCCACAACCAGTCTCTTTCTTCTGTTTTTGCCAGTAAACATACAGGTACAGTAATTTTGAGTTTTAAGATATACAGGCGATTGTTCGATCTTTTTACCTTTGCTAAAAGCTTCCCTCCTTCATCGAGAATCTTGAGCCAA
Source organism: Geranium rotundifolium (assembly GCA_963920655.1). NCBI lineage: Eukaryota > Viridiplantae > Streptophyta > Magnoliopsida > Geraniales > Geraniaceae > Geranium > Geranium rotundifolium. Next base: position 14,869,222 of record OY987322.1, on the reverse strand, counting down.
CCCTGCTTTATCTCTATTTTGCACCCTTCGTCATCAAGCTGGCCAAGACTTATTATGTTGCTTCTCAGGCTTGGAATAAAGAAAAAAACCCGTCAAGACCTTGTGCTCCTTTTTTAAGTTTTGAAGGAGTACAATACCTCGACCTCGTATTCCAACCTGAGAACCATCACCAAACTTTACTAGACCCTTCACATCTCTGTCCAGTTTTGAGAAAGCTCCAATGACTCCTGTCATGTGATTGCTAGCACTTGTGTCGAGGTACCAAGCATCACTTGACCTGTCTTTCAAGCTTGCATCTGGATTTTGTCCCATCTCATTCAACATGATCATTTCTCCTCCAATCGGCTCACATCTTAGTGTTCTTGCCATGAACAGAGTAGGTTCATCTTCATCACATTGTTCTGCAAGATTCGCCTCTTCTATTTCTTCCTCTCCTCTGCATTCATTTGCATGATGTCCAAGAACTCCACAATTAAAACATTTAATCTTACTTTTGGCAATCATTCGAGTCTAGCTACACCCACCCTACCGTCCACGCCCTCGGCCTCTGCCTCTGCTCGAATTTCCCTTCTTCCTTTCTCTGGAGCTCATAGCTTCCCATTGGATTCAAGTGAGTAGCAGCTCCTATTCACCATCCTTTTCTTCTTCTCTGCCTCACAAGGTTGATTCAAAAGCTCTCAAGCGTCTCACCGCTTCAGTGACTGACCTAGATGCCATATCACCCCATTGCTCGATAGTCCCTATTATGGGCAGGAATTTTTTTGTGACAGATCGAAACATTTTTTCAATTATGTTTTTATCTGTCATTTCAGAGGCAAGCGTGTGAATTTCACTTACTAGATTAGTCAGCTTCAATGAGAACTCACTGATAGACTCGTCTCCCCTCATGGTGAGTCTGTTAAAATCTCGTTTTAGTACATGAATGTTGGCTTTTGTCACCCTGGCTTCACCAACTCTCATTTCTTTCAGGGCATCCATGTCTCCTTTGCAGTCTCCTTGTCTAAAAGTGCCATCACTACGTCGTTAGGGATTGCTTGCAGGATGACAGCCAGAGCTGACTAGTCCGCCTCAGTGCTCATAGTGGTATCGTCGTCCACTCCAGCCCAAACTCCTAATGCTTTCATGAGTACCTTCATCTTTCTCGCCCACACCCCGTAGTTGTTATCTGCTAACATGGGGTATGAGATGTGTAGGCCTCCACGCATTTGAACTCTCAGGTCTGAGGCGGAAGTGCTGGAAGCGCTGCTACTCTCCGTTCCTTTCAGAATAGTATCGTCCACCATTTTGATCTCTGTTCAAGCTCTGATACCAATTGATGGCCTGAATCGAATTTCCAGAAAAATGAGCAAGAAATAGAGACTAAATGGGACGAGTAATAATCAGAAAATGAACTGACTTTTTTAAGAGCAACGATTACAACTTTTGAAGGGAAAGAAACTCTATAACGTCTAAGCTACAAACATGGAAATTAAGACAAATTAAATAATTATCCTAATTAAGGAAAAGAAACGTTTCTTGCATTGCAAGTCACAAAATTATTGAAAAATAAAGACAAAGAAATCAAAACGGATCACGTGCTCGCCATGTGCTTGTCGGTCCTCCCTTGCCACAGGGTGGCCCCCATGTTCGTCTCATGCCTCATGGTTCCTAGTGGTCTCGATGGCTCTCATCACCACCACTACTTTTACAGCCCAATTCCACGACCACGATCTCTACAACCCCAAATCCAAGCCTTTCTTCCTCCCCAACTCCTAATCTTCTTCCCCTTTCTTCCCCATTATAACCCTCGACCTCACCTCTTCAAGCAACTCTTTAAACCTTTCAAGACCCTCCTGCCCTCTCACCAGCCTCAACTTTAGCTATGCCGATGCCAACTCCAATATGGGCTAGGGCAGGGTTGAATCAGTGCTCAGCTATGGTAGCAAACAACAATGCATAACCAACTTCGGAAGTTACCCCGCACTCATAAATGGACAATTACTTAATAACAATAATGTGAGTGAAAACATATACCAATAAAGGAAGAACCACATGAATATGAATAATGGTAGCTCATCAAACCATATTATAAATCAACAATATAGTCTTGCCGCCACAACCAAGGTCATCACTACAGACCTTCCAGGAACTTTTGTTTGGGAGACGTATATTTGAAAAACCATATAAGGAAACAAAAAAAACAAGAGAAAGAACATATGTTGATAAAAAACAAGAGAAAGAAAATGTTGATTTTTTGGTTTCGACCTTTGGTTTCTTGTTGTTGATGTCTTACCGGAGAGGTCGCTGCTGAAAAAATATGGATGTCAGGGAAGAAATACGAGATGAGACTGGTGAGTGGCATGAATTTAAAATTTTAAAAACAAAACAAGGGCATTTTTCTTTTATATTGAATTAATTTCAAAATTAACATAACTCTAACTGTTATTTCAGTGCACCTATGAGTTGTAGTTCAGTGTATGCTTATGATATTAACCCTAATATATGATGTATACAATATACAAATTAAACAATGCAGCATGACACTTTGAAAACAATGATGGGCTACAGTTTGCAAGCTAAAACTCATGATTGTCTAGGAACTAAAGTGTTTTCAGTGACCAACTATCTATCCGTCTATTTTAGTAACCCAAAACTGAGGCAAGAGAGGAGAGTGCGGTAAGGTATGATAGGACGAGGGACAAAGAAAATGCATGAGACATTCCTATTACCTCATATTTTTTTATTTTTTAGGGATTTTGAACTCCAGTTCAAACTAAAGCCCCAAACCCCCTTCTCATTCTCGGTGGTGGATGAGAGAAAGCGACGCGCGAGCGCACCGCGATGCTCTTCCCTTCCCGACATGCGAGCCAAAACACAGTAATTCGATGAAGTTAATTTATATTTTGGCTTAAATTCTGAGTCATCTCCATAGGTCTCTACAAGCAGAAACTGAAACACTTCCTTATGCAAATTTGTAGCCCTTTCATTAGTATTCAATTTAGATTGAACATTTTTTTCAATTTGGACTTCAGTTGTGAAAGTTATGGAACTCGCAAGTCTGCTAAATGAAATAGAAGATGTTCAACAATGAACGTGAATGTCCTATTTTTTGTTGTTGGTGGAGGTGTTATAGATGAATGGAGATGAGATGATTGTAGGGTCGATTTGGATTTTTGAGTTTTCTTTATGTTATACATCATTGTGGTTGATTTATGGATCTATGGATCTATGGAGTAAGGTGATATTATGATGCATTTTTATCATGGGTACCATGGGTTGTGTGGTTTTGATAAAGGAATATGGGTGGTAATTTTTGATATAATACGGTAAATGTGTTAGGTAGATGTAAATGAGATGTTAGTTGTTAAGTCACATAAATTGGTGCCTCGTCTAATCCAGCCTTTATGTCAGATAGTTTGTAAAATGTTTCACTGGTTTACTTTAAGATGTATTAAGAAAAAAATTGGAATGTTGTCGATAATAATTTTTGAGGTGTATGGAAATGAGATGTGTGATGTTAATTAGTAGAAACTGTTGCCTCATTTAAGAGACTCTTTTGTAACCTGAACTCTAAACCGTTATAAATCAATAGATAATTACCACGTCATCTTTAAAATCGGTTACACACCCACTGCTAGGGGTGTCCATATATAGCCGAAAACTAGAAAATCGACCGAAACTGGATCAAACCGGACTGATCAAAACCGGAACCGGAAAGAATTGGGAGAGATTTGGTTTTGATTTATCAAAACCGGTAAGAGCCGGTCCGGTCATCGGTTCTGAATTTTGTTAACCGCGGTTAACCGGATCCGACCGGTAATCCAACCAATAGAAATAATTTTCAATCCCACCCCTTCATCTTCTTGAATTGGTGGTCAAAATTCAGCCACTTGGCTCTCTATCCTCCATACATTTTATAAATGAGTTATACACTTCATAATAACCCACTTTACCTTACCATTTCAGTTTTCCAAAACATCTCTCTTATCCTTATCTTCCTCACACTCTCTCTCCTCTTCTCTTCCTAACTGACTCTCTCTCTTCTCTTCTCTTACCCACACACTCTCTCTCCTCTTCTCTTCCTCACCATCTCTCTCTCTCTCTCTCTCTCTCGATCTCGATCTACTCTCTCTTTTCTTACTCAAAAAAACTCGATTTCTCTTTCTCTTGTGCAACAATAGATTCCTCCTCCTCCTCTCATCTGCATAAGCAAGCATCTATTTCTAAACATATATTATTTTTTTGTTTATCAACTATGGAGGTGGCGGTGGCGGAGCAGGGCGGCGAGGAGTATCAAAAACTAGGGTTTCGAATGATACTTTTCACTTAATTTTTATTTTTTCTAAATTCAATCCGGTTCTGGTTTAACCGGAATTTGCGGTTAACCGGATGTCCGGTCATATCCTAATTCCGGTCGGTTTCGGTTTTGAAAATTAGAAACCGGACATGACCTGTCCGGTTTGCGGTTCCTGCCACCGGTTCCGGTTAACCGTATATGGACACCCCTACCCACTGCTAAAATTAAAATTACAAAAAGAACCCCCTCCCAATATTTTTAAATGCATATTTACAAAAGTACCCCCAAACATATATTATTGTGCACCTAAATATACACTTTTGACACTTTCATACCCTACATTTTTTCTTTTTTTTCAGTACATTTAATTTTTATTTTGGGACAACTCATCCCTGGAATTTAAAAATATCGAAATTACCCCTAAATTGAACCAAAATTAAATTTGGTCTAATGAAAAGAACCGACACAATTTTTAAAGAGTGTAAAAAGACGAAATTACCCTAAACTATTCATCAAATTCTTAATTGAATGTCACCCTCTCTCCTTTTCTCCATTTATCTGTCCTCTTCTCCTCCACCGCCCCCTCCTCGCCGGCGTTTCTCCATCATGCTCGTCCTCATGGCCTCCATCAACCTTGAAGCCATCATCTTTTCGCACTCTGTCGCCGCTGCTAGCGACCTTCTCTGGCGACCAATCCATAGAATCCTCTGGTCACCACCACCTCCTCCTCGAACCCCACACCCAAACTCTCTCCACCACTCCTCCGTCTTCGCCGGAACCCTAACCCGCCCAGAACCATCCTCCGCTCACACATGCCTCCGCTTCTTCGATGGCTCCGCCATCATCTAGGTGTCTCCTAATTTGGGTAATGGAGTGCCCGAGTTGGGTTCGATTTTGTTGGGTTAGGGGTAGGGGGATGAGTCCAATTTCAAGGCTAAGAATCGTGTTTGTGGAGCTTTGGAGTGTATCAGCCCAGTCTCGGTGGTCGCCGGAGGAGGTCGCCTCCGTCCGCCTTGCCCTCGACCTCGACATCGGAGGGCTGCCGGAGGGGCATGAAGAAGATGATGAACAGTGAGGAGAGATGGGCATAATTGTAATTTAATAATTTATTTTCAGTTTTTAATTTGTTATTTGAAAAGACCAATATACCCTTAAATTATGTGATAAATTTGGTATTCAATAAAAGGTAAAAAATTAATTTCATATTAATTAAATTATGATTGGATCTGGTTGGATTTGAACCAGCTCAATTCCAAGGGTAATTTGTGTATTTTTGGTATTTTAGGGGTAAGTTGTCCCAAAATGAAATTTAGGGTACTGAAGTATACACTTTTAACACTTTCATACCCTACCTCTTTTTTTTTCTTTTTTTCAGTACCCTTAATTTTATTTTGGGACAACTCACCCCTGGAATTTCAAAATTACCCCTGAATTGAACCAAAGTTAAATTTGGTCTAATGAAAAGAACCGACCCAATTTTTAAGGACTGTAAAAAGACGAAATTACCCTCAACTATTCATCAAATTCTCAATTGAATGCCACCCTTTCTCCTTTCTCCATTTATTTGTCATCTCTTCCTCCACCGCCCCCTCCTCGTCGACGTTTCTCCGGCATGCTCGTCCTCATGGACTCTCTCAACCTTGAAGCCATCGTCCTTTCGCGCTCTGTCGCCGCTGCCGGCGACCTCCTCCGGCGACCAATCCATGGAATCCTTCGGCCACCACCACCTCCTCCTCGAACCCCACACCCAAACCCTCTCCACCACTCCTCCGTCCTCGGCGGAACCCTAACCCACCCAGAACCATCCTCTGCTCACACCTGCCTCCGCTTCTTCGACGGCTCCGTCACCGTCTGGGTGTCTCCTGATTTGGGTCGTGGAGTGCCCGATTTGGGTTCGATTCGGTTGGGTTTGGGGTATGAGTCCAATTCGAAGGCTAAGAATCGTATTCGTTGAGCTCTGGGGTGTATCAGCCCAGTCTCGGTGGTCGCTGGAGGAGGCCGCCTCTGTCCCCGACTGGTCCTCTGTCCACCTCGCCCTCGACCTCGACGTCGGAGGGCTGTCGGAGGGGCATGAAGAAGATGATGAACAGTGAGGAGAGATGGGCATAATTTTAATTTAATAATTTATTTTTCAGTTTTTAATTTGTTATTTGAAAAGACCAATTTATCCTTAAATTGTGTGATAAATTTGGTATTCAATAGAGGATAAAAAATTAATTTCATATTAATTAAATTATGGTTGGATCTGGTTGAAATTTAATCAGCTCAATTCCAAGGGTAATTTAAGTATATTTGGTATTTTACGGGTAAGTTGTCCCAAAATGAAATTTAGGGTACTGAAAAAAAGAAAAAAAAGAAAAAGTATGAAAGTTCAAAAGTGTATATTTAAGTGCACAATAGTGTATATTTAAGTGCACAATAGTGTATTTTTCCCTATTATTAATCAAATTACACATCATATTCATTAATATACATAATCCTCCTTCCAATCTCAACCGTCCGCCTCAAAATCCAACGACATGTGTTTGTTCCCTGTTTCGCAAATTAGATTTTAGTTTTCCATTGCAAATTATATATGTGACTATTTGTGTAATGAATCCAATTACTGAAATTGTTGAAGACATATGCAAAACAACCTGTAGAGTTTCATCATCTTGGTTTAGGAGACATAACAAATTCAGTTCAGCAAGAGGAGTTGCATGCCTCGAAGCTCGATCTGTGCTCATTTTTTGAGCATGACCTTTCTGCCACCTCCCAAGAAACTGCCGCTATTACTCATCCACTTATAATTATTAGTACATATAAGAGAATCCAAATTGTCCTCACATGCTCGCTTGCATTACATAAAGTGGGAGCTCAAGGCAGTATTGAGGCCAATGCTTCCCCTCTTGCTTTGTATCGCCACTCTCAGCTTGCACACAAAATGGGCAGTGACGGCGAAGCCTCGAGTGCCATGTCACTTCGTTTTCGGAGATTCCTTGGCTGACAATGGCAACAACAATCAGCAAATGGCTGGATTCAAAGCCAACTTTTGGCCATACGGCATGGACTATTCCGGTGGTCCTACGGGAAGGTTTTGCAATGGTCGCACTACCATTGACCTTATTGGTGTGTCTTTATGGATAATTAAACATGATTATCTAACGTATTTTTTAACTCATGGGATCATTTGAAATGTATGTATATGTATACTGCAGAAGAGCATCTTGGGTTCGAGACTCCGAGTCCACCATTCTTAACTTCAGATGACGCTAATATACTCAGAGGATTGAACTACGCATCTGGTGGATCTGGTCTCCGTGACGACACTGGATTTCCGGTAATTATACATCATCTAATATAACCATAGTCAAGTGTGTATGTAACTTTGTTCAAACATATGTAGGGATTGAGAACTAGCATGAGTGGGCAGCTAAATAGTCATAGAACAACGGTGTCACGAATACGGAACATGTTGGGATCAACAGCTGCAGAGGAACTTCTAGGAAAATGCATATATTCAATATCGAGCGGGAACAACGACTACATTGCAAACTACTTCCTACCACTCTCCCAAACCAGCCTCCGGTTCACGCCCGACCAATATGCCTCTGCTCTCGTTCGTCGATATTCTGAAGTTATAAAGGTACTATTATCGATGCTTTCAATGTGTATACGCTCTCTAAGCCTAAACTAACGAGTATGTTGATATGAACAATGTAGACGTTGTACAAAGAAGGAGCTCGGAAGATGGTGTTGTACGGGCTAGCACAATTGGGATGTGCACCGTTCGTGATAATATCTCACCACGGGATTAATGGAACTGGTTGTGTTAAGGACATCAGCGAATCCTCCATCATGTTCAATCGCAAGCTCCTCAACGCTGTTGACGGCCTCAATAACGATCTGCGCGGTGCTAAGATTACTTACATCAATGCCTCTGCCGAGCTCATGAACTTGTTAGGCCCGGTGGTTACCACAACAACATGTTGCGAAGTAGAACAAGGGGCACTCGGGTGTATACCAAATGGAAATACATGTACTAATAGGGATAAAGTTGTCTTCTTCGACGCCTTTCATCCAACCGAGGCTTCCAATATAGTTTTCGCTGAAATAGCTTACAGTAAACGAGGCCTTGCCGATGCTCATCCGTACGATATTAGCGAACTAGCGGGACTCTGATACTCTTCTTTTTATCATTTTCATCTACAACCAACAGAGCTTTGGGATATATTTCTTCAGTGTTATTAAATATGTGATTAGTTCATAAGCGTAAATCGTGATTTATACAAACATTCATGCATGATAGAAACAAAATTTGCATGACACAAACAGAAACAACATACCCTGTTGAAAACCATAGATGGATGAGGTGAACAAATGTACCATGTTCGTAGGCTAAAATTAATATGAGGACGTATGGAAAATCAAGATTTTTGATCTATCCAGCATGAATTCTTAGATTAGAACTTTAAGTTTTATCTTCAAAATCTCATAATGTAGTTCACGATTTATACAGCGAGTCAGAACTTTAGGTATTGTAATTTTCAAGAACTACAATTCACATGATCATTAAGTTCAACAACTTTCTTTCGAACAATTTTAAAATTTCAGGTTCAAGATATTTTAGTCTCGAAAAATTTAGTTGTTGGTATTATATATATATGCACTCCACTACAAACTCTAACAAAACATTCAAACCCTCATCTGCCAATCCATTTTTTCGCGAGCGACGATCAAGCGACACGTGGCGGAGCAGTTCGCTGAACCCGTTAGTCACAAATAGAGGGAGAGCTGAGGGCACGCTCGTCATTGTGATCGAGCATTTAAAATGCAATCGCGCATTTAAAGCGCGATTATTCAACAATTCTCACTAAAAATAGGCTCATTTAAAACGTGATCATTCAACGATTCACACTAAAAAAAGGCTAGATAAAGAGAATGATCATTCAACGTTTCATGTGTTGTTGAACATTATCTAAGTAAGCTGATTATAACAACATGTTATATATGGTACACCGACATGTTATACATAGACAATATGACAGTTATATGTAAACCTCTGAAGTGAGTAATCGTTTTATGTGTTGATGAACATCATATATATACACTGGTTATACAATATATAACCGCATGTTATACTGTATATAACCTGTAGTGCAAAGTCCAAAAAAAATGTCCAAACCGTATAACATGTAGTGCAATATTGTAGAACCGTGTAGAACGTGTAGTGCAAAGTCGTAGAACGTGATGGACCTGTGCAAAATTAAAGAACCATGTAGAACATGTAGTGAAATATTGTAGAACCATGTAGAAGATGTAGTGCAAAATTGTAGAACGTGATGGACCCTATCACGTGTTGCTCGCTGAGACAACGTGCGTCTCAAGATTCGCACTGATCCAACGATTATAGAAAGTTTGGACGTTCTACGGCCATTTGTAACCTAATGTCCTTCTATATATATATATATAGGGGGACATTAGGTTACAAAGGGCGCTCTCCGCTACAAACCAACCAAAAACGTCAAAACCATCATCTGGCGGTCCATTTTTTGTGCGAGCGACGATCAAGCAACACGTGGCGGGACGATTCATCAACCCCGTTAGTTACAAACAGATGGAAAGCTGAGGGCACGCTTGTCATTTCCTATGAATCCGTTCGCGCATTTAAAGCTCCATCGCACATTTAAATCGTGATCATTCATCAATTTGTACTATAAATAGGCGTATTTAAAGCGCGATCGCGCATTTGAAGCGCGATCATTCAGCTATTCATCCTAAAAATAAACTATCATTCATCGTTTTATGTGTTGTTGAACATTATCTAATTAAGCTGGTTATACAATATACGACAACCTGTTATACATGGCATGTCGAGATGTTATTCATATACAGTAAGACAGTTATACACAAACCTCTGAAATGGGTCATCGTTTTATGTGCTACTGAACATCATCTAATCACACTGGTTATACACTATATAACAACATGTTATACATGGTACACACCCTGTTATACATAGACAGTAAGACAATTATACACAAACCTCTAAAGTGGTTAACCGTTTTATGTGCTGCTGAAAAATCTAATTATATAAGTCAATGCCCAATAACAAATCTATATTTCTAAAATTATTAAAACATTGAAGAATATAAATTAAATATATGTATTTCCAAAAATATCGGTATATAAAATTAATCAACTATTTGTTACCAAATTTATTGATGATTAATTGAAGATTTATTTCCAAATTAATTGAGCATTTATCGCAGATATTAAAGTAGGAAATAAGTTATAAGTCAACCAAGGTAATAGGCGATTATGCCATCAAGATTATGAATCAGCTTTAAAACAAGTAATACAGTACAATCTGAAATGTTATACATGGTACATCAACATGTTATACATAAAACGGAATCACAGTTGCAAACTTGATTAATGTAACGCTTGCCCCGAAGGACAAGCGCTTGCAAAACAATACAAAAAAATTTCACAGAAGATTGTTAAATGAGTAAAAAAAATACATCGAAGATGGTCAGTCGTTGTCATCCTCGTCGTCTCCGTCTTCTACACATCAGATTTGTTGTAGCTGAAAGAAAAAAATCCTAAATCTGATCAAAACCGGCTAAAATAATCGACTACACGATGATCGAAAAAACCATAGATCAAATTGAAATTGCCTTAAATAAAAAAAATATGAATCGAAGTCCCTTCCTGGGAATCTGAGATCAATTTTGAATCTCCTCAATATTCTGAGTTAGAAAGCTCTCATCGGGGTTCTTCATCTGATGTCGGTGATTCGGTCGTCTCTGGCGTTCTTTCGGACCACGACGCATCGATTTTCGGCGAAGCCTCAGACTCTGATGCGACGATTCCATGAGAACCCTCAATCCCCGAAACATCAGTCTTATTAACCACGCCTAAGAAATTCATTAACTGTAGCCCTTCCCTTTCCCAGAACACAAACAACCCTCCGTCCATGCCCACGCCCACCATCATGTCTCCCAAAACCCCAACCAATCTACTTTAATGGAAGCAGGTGATGATTCAATTTCCCAAAACACTCTCCCTACTCTAGACAATGATGCTTCCCGCAGGCGATTGTCCCAATTTCAACCGATCCTTCTTCCAAATCCAAGCCATCTCTCCGTAAAAATGATATATTGAAAGCTACAAAGGCTTGGGATTTTTGTAGTAGTTTGGTCTTTACTTGTGAAGCTAATGATGAGACAGTTGTCCGGGATTTTGAAGAACCAATGACTGCTGATAAGGCAAAGCCTCATTCTGCTTTGGACTCCAAGTCAAAGAAATAATCCAAAAAAGAAATTAATGCTTCCAAAAACTCATGGGAAGGTTTTTGGAAAGAGCCAGAGTAACTCAAGATGGTCTCCTGATAATTATTCAATTCTTTGATCACTCTCGATCTTCTCAATTTCTCTCGATCACTAATTATTTCAATTTCAATCTCTCAATTTCACTGTAATTGTATTGTAATTTTGGCATTCCCCTCTTTCTCCCGTCTTGAGAGAGGTTGGCTTTGTCCTTATCTAATACAATTTACTTTTGCTGAGCAAAAAAAAATTGAAATTCCAAAACAACGAAATCGATATAAGATCAAACATGAAACTGCGGTATATTTCGAGATTTGACAACGAAATCGAAGACAAAAACGATCATGTAGCACCGTCTCTAAAGAATCAAGGACAAAAAACGCTCACAAAGACTCCTTGGTCTAAGGATACTATGACAAGTTACGATATGTGAGTATGCTCATGACAACATCTATGTCGCATACTCACCATCGGGTCATCCAATATCATTCCCTTGATGTTATCTATGATCTAACTCCTGCACTACCTTGCCATGATCAGTAGAGCATGATCATAAAGAGTTAGCCTCATACTGATCGTTTCTTAATGAAGCTTAACTGATCAGGGACGCATTAAATGTAATTCTGTGTGATCTACAGTTCTACTATTAGTGATGACACACCTAATGATATAGATCAAATTACATCTAATATATTACTACAACACGTTAGTAATACAATACCGTTTTATTTATTCGAAATGAAGATAAAACATTACAACTATGGATCACTTTTACTGTGGGCACAACTTTTACATTGGTTTAAATCATCGGACTTAAGCCTTTCTTATTTACGTTATAGAGATTAATCTCAACAACGTAAATACCTGATCTTAAAGACATGGATGCCCACTTTGCTTGACATGATCCTTGTATTACTTGCAATCCCTCTTCCCGTGTCCTAGCTCATTTAGTGATAACATACCTCCTCCATTTTGTCCTTAGCCTTCATAGAAGCTTTGGGAGCTTCTTAAACCTTTGGACCCTTGAGGTGTCTAATCTGCCCTGCAAGGTGATCAGAGGTTTTATCCTTACCCTTATCAGTCTTTTTTGAACTTGCCTTCTTGTTAACCATAAGAACCTCCTTGGCTTTGCCCTTGAGATTCTTTTCAATGGTCACAAGCGTCCCATGGAGCTTTGCCACAAACTTGTCCATGTTACTCATATTGTAATTTGCTACGAAATCACTATATGCATCAGGAAGTGACTGCAGCACAAAGTTTGCAACCATTTCCTTCTGAACACCAAGACCGAGTCTGGTTAGGTGTTTCAGAAGATGTTTCATCTTTAAGATATGTGGACTGACAGGAGCTCCAACCTTGAGCTTGCAGGAAACAAGTTCTCTGAAAGTATCATATCTTTTGACACAAGCTTTCTCCTTGAACATTTCCTTGATCTCCGCCATCTTGGCACGAGGATCATCTGAAAGGTGTATGAACTGTTTATGCAGCTCAGGCACCATGTTGCCCATCATAATGCATGACACGTCGATTTGGTCGCTAAGGAACTTTTGATAAATATCCCTTAGTGTCCTAGCGACGTTCAACATGTGGGTCCTAGGTAAGGGTATATTCCCTACATTCATTCTTGAGAATTAATCTCAAGTTTATGTCCCAATCGAGGAATTTAACGTCGTTAAGCTTATCTTGCTCGATTAAGGACCTAAGTGCGTTGTTGCCAGAGTGTATTGTGTTTGCCATTATATCTACATAGTAAAACTAATTTTAATCAATATTTAATTAAAATTAAAGTTGGATATTTAGTTATAAAACACTTGTCTGATCTAAACTTTTAAATATGAACCATGATCCTCGCATACCCTGAATTGAAGTGAACGAAGGTTCACCGCTCCAACTGAAGGAATCAAGCTAGGACCTCATCCAATTACAAGTCCATGTAACTCCTGGCATGGGTTTTTACATAAAATGTACACGACATACCCTATCCTGATACCCTACGTCAGCCCTAGCTGACAATCGTAGACAAGTCTACCAAAACTCAACTATGACCCAGTTTAATATGGCTACTACGCGGAGGCGCACGCATCCATATTGAATTGTCCAACTCATCCGGCCCTTCTACCCTATGAATGTTACGCGGAGGCGCACCCATTCACAGGTTAGAATGTGTTTTGAGTGTTGAGTTTGGGTGGTATCTCGCTTGACTTGTAATTATTTGCGAATAAGTATTTTATTACTCTCTGATTGTATATCGTTACAATCTTAACTGAAATCATCAATCACAAATCCATGCCTAGATGATTCCTTGACCAATTTCATGCAAGTCTGATTAAATCCGATTTTAGTATTCGCATGTTGGTGATAGTTAAACATACACTAACTCATGCATATAAAACTATTCATACATTCATATCCATAATATAAATGTAAAGCCCCAAGCATAGCCTAGCTCATCTTAAAACTAAGGGAAATCGAAATGCAAATCCTAAGACTAAGTCTTCTGGATTTGAACCGGTCTCCTCCTCTTGGACTACCACTGGCTTCGAGCCTCCTTAGGAACTCCATCAACTCCATCTTGATTTCTTCTTGCGTCGTTCTTCGTAATTACAATTTAAATAAATAAATGAAATTACATAAGTAATGACACGCATGCCGCAGTTAATACAACCCAAATCTAGCAACTCGCATGTTGCAAAATAAACCAAAATCTAAATCGGGCTTGGCTACGCTTCATATTGAAACCAACATGTTGTCAAACATCATGTTATCACACATCATGTTATCAAACAGTAATATTAATTCCAAATTTTATCTTATTTAAATGTGGAAAAAATCCAGTTTATCGAAATCGATTTTATTTGATTAGTCAAAATTGAACCGACTTGCCTCGGTTTATCAAAACTGGACCGGGTCTGAAAATTAGAAAATTTTGGAAAATAACTTGGGGAATTGCTATGGGCCAAAACCGGCCCAAACCCCATAACTGATCGGCCCGCCTTGGATTGCCCGTGAGCGACCATGGGATGGCCAATGGTTGCCGATCTGGTCGCCCGCGGCAGCGACCACGGATGGCCCGCGGGCCATTCCATACTGAAGCCGAGGGCTAACCACTGGTCGCCCGCGGCAGCGACCATGGACAGCCCGTGAGCCAACCATGGTCGCCCGAGGCGACCTAGTCGGTCTTTGGTGTTGACCATGGTCGGTTTGAGGGCTCTCCATGGTACACCAAAGGGCTCGACCGTGGTTAACCATGGCTCGGCCATGGCTAACCAGAAACAGCCCAAAAAATTCAATTTTAGATCTAATTTTAACCATCAAAAATATGATTTTTGTCATGTTTCATGTAAGATTCAAATCCATAAACATACATGAATAATTAGAGATTAAACTAAAACCCGAATCATGCAAAAAATCAAATCACATATCAATCTAATGCTCTGATATTACTGAAGAGTTTCCTAGGTTCCATAACAATTAATTACATATGGAAGCGTGAAAATAACCATGGATTCCCGAATACTTAAACAATAAGGATCATCATGTGAGTTAATTAGGCATATGAACATAAATAAAAATATGAAATTTTACCTTTCAATATCTCTAATCACCAAGTATAGAAATCTATACTCTCTAGATTTATCCACACAAGAAAGATACCTTAATAATTTAAGGTTTCTTCACCCAAGTATGCTAGTTTTGAGAGAAGAAGAAAGCAAATCGTGAGAGACGAAGAAGAGGGAAAAAACGGCAAAGAGAAAATATATTTTATTTTCCAAAATTAAATCCCTAAAATATCTCTCAATTATCTTAATAAAATTATTAATTATAATTCATATTAAGAATGGGCTTAAAGCACACTTAGCTAAACTTTAATTAAACCCATTTAATTGAATTCTAATTAAATGGTTTAGCTAAACCGATCCAATTCCCTTAAATCGATTTCTGGTTTAAACTAATTCGCTCCGATTTAATTAAATCAAAAGGTGAATTATCCTGATTCTCATACTTCTCAAATACTGACTCATACAAGTCCCTTTTGCTATACCTTGCTTAAAGTGTGTGACCCTCTAGTCTCACGACCATTGGCAGACTGGCAAAATTACCATTTTTCCATTTCCATCATAAGTGGTCTCTAGTAAGACATTATGATTACCCAACGTCTATGAATATCGATGATTTGATTTAACCTCTTATCGTCCATGTCACTATCTTTTTATCACCCCGATATCTAGATTGATCAAAAGGTATAGAACCGTCATCCTTATTTATCAATCACTGTTCTTGATGTCTGAGATGACTGAAAATTGATACTTAGTATCTCCCGCATGGCCATGCAATTTTCTTCAGTCATACTCATCAAGTGGCCTAAACAGATATCATTCCCATACCGGAGTATGAGGGATAAATCCCTTAGCCGTCTTTCGAGTTCACTCATGTAACTCATAAGTAAGCCAATCAGAGATGTTATAGCTACCCTTTAACAAGCAACGTTAGACTAGGTCAAACTTAGAAATTTATCACATAGTGATCACAAAAACTCTTTGGTGTAAGGATACAATGACAAGCTACGATATGTGAGTATGCTCATGACAACATCTATGCCGCATACTCACCATCGAGTCGCCCAATATCATTCCCCTGATGATATCTATAATCTAACTCCGGCACTACCTTGTCATGATCAGTAGAGCGTGATCATAAACAGTTAGCCTCATACTGATCGCTTCTTAATGAAGCTTAACTGATCAGGGACGCATTAAATGTAATTTTTTGTGATCTACAATTCTACTATTAGTGATGACACACATAATGATATAGATCAAATTACATCTAATATATTACTACAACACGTTAGTAATACAATGACGTTTTATTTATTCGAAATGATGATTAAACATTTCAATTGTGGATCACTTTTACATTGGACTGGGCACAACTCTAACAACGAAGTCGGGTGGTTTGGAGATGGGCTGAGATGGGTGAGTCGGCCAGAGGAGGGGTTGGGGAAGAGGAGGGGGCCGGGGTGGGAGATGGGATTCGAGCTGGGATGGGCTGAGACCCGAGAACCGGGAACAAGCGGTTTTGGTTGGTTGGTAGGCCGATACTGGGAGGGAACCAGAGTTATTTAGTATCGGTGGGCAGACTTATGCAAGCATACCGAACTAGAGGGCCTCGGCTTGTTCAAGATTTAATACGTGTCTTATTGGGATCGGTACTAGAAGGAAACGGGGGGTCCCTGGTGTCGATGGTTTGATCCGGTTAAACCCAATGAGCTGGGAGGATTTGAATTTCGCGATGCCCATATTGATCGCAGGGTTGATCAAGAAAGCTGGTTTAAGTTTGTCTGCAGCAAGTTCACGGGGTTTCTCCATGCGTATGAGTTGGAGGCCGTGACTCTGCATGATGTTAACTGGTTCGAGTCGATTGGTCTCCGGGGTTATTAGAATGCATCTGTAAAGCATTCTACATCAAGATCACGGGGTTTCTCCATCCGTATGAGTTGGAGGCCGTGACTCTACACAATGCTAAACGGGTCGAGATGAACAACTTTGGAGGAATCATTAGCGAACGGAGTTGTGTACTATCTATTATCGAAACTTTTGTTCTTTGGTTTGCTCGTAATCAAATGACTTACGAATTGACCATATTTATTTTAACTAACAGTAGCTGAGATTATGGTGAGTGGTCTATCCTATCCTCTGTATCTTCAACTGTCCAGCTTGATGCCGGGTTAGTTACTATTTAATTAATAAAACTCAATTTCCTTAAAAAAAAAAAAAAGAAGTAGTAGTAACATATATTCTTAACTATTTTATTTGAGATAAACCTCTCTATATATATTATGTGGTTGGTTGAGTCGGAATTGGAAGTCATCAAAGCTAGGTAGAGCCCAACCCCATTCCATCATCTTGGTTAAGAGTCATACAAATTCCATTCCAAGAGAGAGGAGTTACTTACAAGCTACTCCCATTACTATACATCATTTCCAGCATGAATACTACTATTGTGCACTCACACGCAAATAACATCCCCTTTTCAACATACCTTATAATGGTTGCACAATTGTTCATTAGTTTCTTTTATAAACTAATTAGATACATACATAACAATGCGTGAGTACGCACTTATACCATGTATGATGCAAGTCTAGTATTCTCGCGTGATCGATAATTTGCATTCTCTTCGATGGAGTTTAGGTTATTTGGTACAATTTTGTTGACGACGATGATGGTGAGTTGGGCGGTGGCAGAACCCGACGTTCCTTGTTACTTCGTTTTTGGGGATTCCATGGCGGACAACGGAAACAACAACCCCCTTCCTTTCTCCACCAAAGCCAATTTCTTGCCTTATGGCATTGACTTTCAAGACGGCCCTACCGGAAGGTTTTCTAACGGCTTCAACGTTGCCGATTACATTGGTCAGTCTTCAATATATATACAATTAAGTAGTTAATAATATTCCAATGAATAATGTGATATATATCATGTAAACATTAATTAATTACAGGAACATTTCTTGGTTTCGAGAAACTCATTCAGCCGTACCATCCACTAACAATAATGACCAAAATATACAAAGGAGTGGACTATGCTTCTGGTGGAGCTGGTATTCAAGACAATACCGGACTTTTGGTATTATTTATTATTACTAAACTCTATCTCAAAATATATATGTGTCAACTTGAACACATGAATCACTCTGTATACGTACGTGTTACTAGGTTACACATACGAGCTTGAGATTGCAGATCAGAAACCATCAAACGATGGTGTCTCGAATTCAAAGCGAGTTCGGGTTAGAGGATGGAAACAAACACCTGAGCAAGTGCCTCTATTCGTTTTCCTTTGGCACCAGCGATTACCTTTACAACTTCAACGCCGCTGTCCCCTTCTTGCAGCCCAACCCCGATCTCTTCGCCGATCAGCTCATTCGCGAATACAATCATCACTTGAAGGTATACACATAACATAATATATATGTCACATTCATTCACTGGCTCTCCAATCCTCACATCTCTGCGGACGTTACTAACTTATCGAAATGATTCATATATATGTAGAGACTTTTTAATCTAGGAGGGAGGAAATTTGTGGTGTGGGGGCTGATGCACCTTGGTTGCTCCCCGATTGTGATTATAAACGCCAAGGGACATAAGAGCATTGGTTGCGTAGACAGTGTCAACAAAGCTGTTGCAATTTTCAACAAGAAGCTCAGAGTGATGGTCGACGACCTCAACAACAGCGCTCTACTCGGTGCAAATTTCACTTATGTAAACGCTTACTCCGTCGTAGCTGATCTCCTTGGTACGTACCTGCATAACTCATTCTTTTTCAGTATCATTTTTTACTATTAATTATTTTGTATGGAAGTAGAATTTAGAGAAAATACTGTTGATAATGTAAAATGTAAGTGTATATATAAATAGAAACCCTTGATATCAAATCCTAATGGGTTTATGGTCTATTTCTAATAATACTTTAACAAACTCAAATCTGTAATTAGATCGAATTGAGTTTAAAGAGCGACAATGAATTAAAGACAACACTCGAGGGTGTTCTGTAGCGTCGTGCGCTCTGTAACTTTATCTCTTTGGTGTCATGTTCTATAACTTTGGCTCTATGTGACTTGTGTCACTTATTAGTCTACTAGTACATTTTTGCACAATTGGGTGCTTTACAGGCTGATAATGAATTCAGGTTACATACGTCCCTCTCTGTGCTAATTAAGAATATATTCTTGGATTTTCATACTCAATTTGCGAAATATATCTATTGCAAGTGTTCTTAAAATATTATAAGTGTTAATTGGACAAATAGAGCTCATGAGAACTGATAAAAATTAATCAACTCATCAAAATAGTAGAGGACTTATCGAACACGAATCGAACTAGTAGGAGATTTCAAATTATAATATTTGAAGTATATGACCAATGTTTGCTTGACCAATTAGTTAAGCACTTAAACTTTGATCAAAATTTTGAGTTCGAGTCACGGTGTGATATTTTTTCTTTATTTTCAACTTCTGTTGGACCTCTCCCAATTTTTGTTGGGTATTTCTCCGGATGATAGTCAAATGACAATATTGGCCCCTTCTAAATAAGGGCGTGTCTTGAACCCGTTCTTTATACAATAATCTTAAAAAATCTTAAGAATTACAAATTTAGTGTTGTCTTCCTTCATCATAGCGTACTCGAACTCAAATCTTGATAAAATTTATCGATCAACCAAAAAAAAAACTTATCGATCAATTATACCTACATTCAAATTGAATTAGTCCTCTAACATAACATTGCAACCTTAATTAATCCTCCACATATGTAATTCTCTTAAAAATAAATTAGGAACTACCCTCAATAAGTTCTTCTCAAACTATTATTTATAGAAAAGTCTCCTAACTTATAATGCCTCCACCCTCTAATCTTCTCCCTTCAAAAAAACCTGCACTTTATGGGAATGAAGAATGTGTGAAGAACTTAATTGATTTTGAATTAATATATGAATTACAGGTCCAGCTGCTACGAGTGCTACATGTTGTGAACTGGCATTGGGGTCGTTTGCTTGCAATTCGTTCGGGAAAATATGTACAAATAGGAACTCTTCAGTGTTCTTTGATGGCCTGAATCCGACAGAAGCTACCAACAAGGTGATTGCAAAAAGAGCATACAAAGCTCGCTGTCGTGGGGATGCTCATCCCTATGACATTAGCAAATTAGCTTCACTTTGATCCATAAGTAATAATCTCATATATATGTCATGCATTTCTCATGTATTATTATAGTATAATTAGATTTCGGAATTTTATAGAAATATTATGTTTTTATAAACATCTACGGAAAATCGTAAGGTACTTGCTAGAGGAGGTTGAAAAAGAACCTTGGTCGGGGTTCCTAAAGGTACTTGCTAGATCATCATCATCCGCATCTATGCAATTAGAGAAACTGAAACAGAATCATCAGCTCAAGCACAATGAATCGTTACTGGAACCAAAAACTACGTAGATAGTAGATCGAAAATAGATGGTGAACCTTTGTTCGAGGACATACGACCTCTTCAATCCAGAGAGAATGACACTTCAAATTTCTTCTAGAGAAGAACTTGTTCTGGATCGATATGTGGTCGCGGTGTAAGAGCTAGTGCCCTAGTTCAAGTCTTTTCTATGCAATCTTCTTCAATCATGCAATAAAAGACAATTTCATTATTATTGTTGTAATTAGGGATAATGACATTTTGTTACACCTAATTATAGCGAAATGACACTTTCATACTCTAACTATTTTTTTCTCCTTTTTGGTACCCTGACATATTTTTTGTGACAACCTACGCTAAAATAACTAAAATACCCCTAGTTTAAGAAATTAGAATAGAATTGGTCCAATTTGATTTATCAAACCGAATTTGAAATGGTTCAAATTTAATTTTAGATTTGAGAGCATAATTGTAATTGCATCTTAAATATAAACCAAATTGAACAAAAGATAAGCAAAATTGAATTAATTCAATTTTTGATTTTTTAAACCAAGGGTAGTTTAGGCATTTTAGACATTTTAGAGATATGTTGTCACAAAAAAATTGTCAAGGTACTAAAAAAGAGAATAAGATAGTTAGGGTATGAAAGTGTCATTTCACTATAGTTTGGTGTAACAAAGTGTCATTATCCCTTGTAATAATGAGTCAAGCGATAATTTCATCTAAAGTCATTGAGTGCGTCATCACTAATAGTGGAACCTTTAGATACCATGAAATTATGCTTGACGAATCTCTAGTCGAACACTTATCCATAAGTGATTAGTGTGAGGATGACTTATGATTAAATTTTGTTGATCATAGGTAATGGGATTACCAAAGTCATATCACGGATATCATCTGGAAGATGGTATTGGATGACCCGACTTGGAGTATGGTGCATAGATTAAGTCACCAACGCATACTCTGTCGTCGTGTGATCACAATCTTAAGACCTTGGAGGGAGTGGCTCACATGCACGCCACTCCATGAGTTTCACATGTTAAACGCTACCTATAACAGGGTAGTCATAACGGACATCGTTGGCCCTTGGATATGCCGTAGTGGGAGCGCACGTTGCGTCCGAAGGGATTTGTTTCCCCACGGTGAGACGTGGTGAAGGGTATAGTTATGGGCCCCTTGATTAACATGACTGAGGAAAAGTGCGGCCACACTAGTTACATCTCAGTCATATCTAGATCAAGGAACTCAGTCGAATCGTTGAGGATGACGGCTCTATGCCTCATCTCGATCGTATACACCTTAAAGTAAACAAAGGGTTAATGACACAGATGACAGAGAAGATATTGAACCGATCGATACTTCGTGGACATTGGGTAATCACTACGTCTTACTAGAGGCCACTGGTGATGGATCGGGTGAAATGATATTTCACGCCGATCTGCCAATAGGTCACGGGCCTACAGGGTCACACGCCAAGAGCGGGAACCAAAGCAACTCGATGGGACTTAAGAGGTCCAAGATGTGTTAAGTGTGGAATAGAAATGTTGACCACGTGTAGGGTGTCGATCGACACTCCTCACATGTGGGGTGTCGATCGACACCTTGGTAGTGGCGATCGACACCTATATCTGACGGATTCAAAACCCTAGGCATCACCCAAAGCCTATAAATAGAGGCATTTGGGTGAGAGCCACTTATGCCTTGAGCAATATTAACTATTTACCAAAGACTCTCTCTAGTTCTTGCATTGAAGGCTAGAGAATCGAGAGAGAAGGGTTCTTCGGTGGTCTAGTAACCACCAGGAGGATTCAAGCTTCGAGTTCAAGCTCACGTGTGTGTGCACTCTTGGAGGACGGGTCTAAGGACGCGTCTTGGATTGAGTTTGATTCTGGCTATAAGAGGTAGGCTTTTTCGATTATAGCATTGCATTGATTCATCTAATGTTTGCAAGAGATCATTGTAAGGGAATTCCGGTTAGAATTCGTTTTTCCGCTGCGCCTAGAACCCGAGAATCCTCAACACGCGGCTCCTTCTCGATTCGACACTGCCAGATTTCATGACCATTGATGTTGACATGCATTATGTGAACTAGAGAACCCGATTCATTGGTCGTGCCAAATTTGTTTGGGCATCGTATGATCAATGTAGGAACCCGATTACCAATACCACCAATCTCGATATTTAAACTAGAATGGAAGATGAACCAATGGAGAGAGAGAGAGAGAGAGAGAGAGAGAGAGAGAGAGAGAGAGAGAGAGAGAGAGAGAGAGAGAGAGAGAGAGAGAGAGAGAGAGAGAGAGAGAGAGAGAGAGAGAGAGAGGATTGTCATTTCTCTTTTTGTTTTCAACTTTTAAATTTTGTAGTTTTGATTATTTGAAAAGACTAAAATACTCTTAAACTATAAGTTGAATTTATTCATATTTACCAATTACTTATACCATTTGAAAATTATAAATTGATGGCATTTTGGAGTTTTAACAAACTAGTTCTATTAGATTTAACGAAAATTACCTCATGTGTCAAAAAAAATAGTTTGATATCTATAGTTTCGTTTAAAATATGGATAGTGAACCAAGAAATCAAGAATAAAATCAAATTCCTTTTTTCCCAGACCTACAACTTCATTTTTCTCGATTCATCGTCTCTTAGCCCTAATTAATAAACTGATTCGAGGAAACTTAGAAAGCGGAAAATGAGATAGGTCGACAAACGGAGTGATGATAAACAACAACAAGAACAAGTCAGAGGGACTCCATCAGTTACAATTTCGTTGGCAAGATTGTCGAGGTCACCTACAGTCTTGTCTTCCTCGCCACGACCAAATCCCCTCCTGACACAACAGGTCAGTCGCCATCAAAAAGTTCAAGCAATCCAAGGACGCTGACGACGTCTCCCCTACTGCTATCAGCGAAATTATGCCCCCCTTTTGGGGATTCTCGTGTTCTCTAGCCCTCAATGCAAGAACTAGAGAGAATGTGGTGAATAGCTAATGTTGCTCAAAGGTTTGGGTGGCTCTCACCCAAATGCCTCTATTTATAGGCTTTGGTGAGGCCTAGGGCTTAGAGTCCGTCAGACATGAAAGAGATCACCACGGGTTCCAAACGATGAATATCATGCAGCGGACTTTATGTAACCGTGGTGATCGATGCAAGCTATGATCTTAATGCAATTTCAACATTTTATATATATAAATATAAATCTGAAAGTTACCTCTTCTAATCGATGAAAACACAAGTATAGTGTTTCTCTATCAAGTCCACACAAGCACCACAACCGAAGAGGTTTTCACTCAATAATTTTGCTATGAATTTTGAGAGAAGCTTGACAACAATGGAGGATGAAGAGAGAGAGAGAAGTCGGCCTAGAAGGGGGGAGGAAGATGGGAGTGGTTGCTGAAAATTAGAGGAAGTTATGAAAATATTGGAATTTTAATTTGAAAAAATCAAATTGAAATTTTCAAATCAAAATTGCATATCCATCCTCCATAAACCCTCTATTTTCATTTGTTCCCATTCATCACTAAAATCCCTAAATGGGCTTTAAGCGCGTTTAACCAAAACCCAAATCAAACCCATTAAATTGAGTTCTAATTTCGGTTTAGACGAAACGGTTCATTTTCCTCGAATTGATTTCTTCAACCGTCTGGTTAAAACCTTAGGCCAGAAATCTACCGAATCGTTCTCAATTTTCATCCATAATTAATTGTCATGTATCGTGCTTAATGCGTGTGACCCTCTAGGCTCACGAGCAATTGGCAGACTGGTAAAATTACTATTTTACCCTTTCCATCATAAGTGGCCTCTAGCAAGACATTATGATTATCCAATGTTCGTGATTATCGATTATTCGACTTAACCTGTTATCGTACATGTCACTGTCCTTTTATCAAACCGATATCCAGATCGATCAATAGGCATAGAATGGTCATCCTAATTTATCAATCCCTGTTTCTTGATATCTGAGATGACTGAAAACTGATACTAAGGTATCACCTGCACGGCCGTGCTCTTTCTTCAGTCATACTCATCAAGTGGCCTAAACGGATATCTTTCTCATACCGAAGTATGAGTGATAAATCCCTCAGACGTCTTTCGAGTTCACTAGTGTAATCAATATCAAAGCCAATCGAAGCCGTTATAGTTACCCTTTTACAGATAACGTTAGACTAGGTCAAACTTAGGTATTCGTTACATAGTGTACACAAAGACTCCTTGGTCTTAGGATATAATGACAAGCTACGATATGTGAGTATCTCATGACTGGATCTATGCAGCATACTCACAATCGGGTTGTCCAATATCATCGACCTGATAATATCTATGATATAACTCCGGCACATACTTTGCCATGATCAGTAGAGCGTGATCACAAGGAGTTGGTCTCATACTGATCGCTTCTTAAAGAAGCTTAGCTGATCAGGGACTTATCAAATGTAATTCTTTCTAATCTATAGTTCTACTATTAGTGGTTACACACATAATGACATAGATCAAATTACATTTGATATATTACTACAACACATTAGTAATATATGCCGATTTATTTATTCGAAAAGATGATAAAACATTACATCTGTAGATCACTTATATATTGGACTGGGGCATAACTCTAACAAGACATAGGTGTTGAGCGACACCACCAAGGTGCCGATCAACACCACCCATGTCTACGTGCCGATCGACACCACCAAGGTGCCGATCGACACCCCACATGTGACGTGTGTCGATCGAAAGTCTGTGGATATCGATCGACACCTCACACGTGGACAACATTCCTATTCCATCCATATCCCTTGGACCTCTTGAGTCATATCGAGTTGCTTCAGTTTTCGCTCATGGCGTGTGACCCTGTAGGCCCGTGACCCATTGGCAGATCGGCGTAAAACGTCATTTCACCCTATCCATCACAAGTAGTCTCTAGTAAGACGTAGGTATTACCCAATGTACACGAGGTATCAATTCGATATCTTCTCTATATCACTAATCCTTTGTTTGCTTTAAGGCGTATGAGATCGAATGAGGCATAAAGTCGTCATCCTCATGTATTCGATCTAGTTCATTGAATTCCGAGATGACTAATACGTATTGGTACGGCCGCACATTTCATCAGTCATGCTCATCAAGAGGCCCAGAACCATACCATTCACCACGTCTCACCTTGGGGAAACAAATCCCTTCGGACGCAATGTGCACTCCCACTACAGTCCGTCAAATAGCCAACGATGCCCGTTATGACTACCCTGTTACAGGCAGTGTTGGAGCATGTCAAACTACTGGAGTGACGTGCATGTGAGCCACTCGCTCCAAGGTCTTAAGGCAGTGATCACACCGCGACGAAGTATGCGTTGGTGACTTAATCTATGCGCCATACTTCAAGTCCGGTCATCCAATATCATCTCCCAAATGATATTCGTGATATGACTTTGGTAATCCCATTACCTAGATCAGCAGAACTTGATCTTAAGTCATCCTCACGCTAGTCACTTATGGATAAGTATTCGACTAGGGACTCGTCAAACATAGTATCTAAAGGTTCTACTATTAGTGATGACACACTCAATGACTTTGGATGAAATTATCGCTTGACTCATTATTACAACACAATAATAATGAAAATGTCTTTTATTGCTAAACAGAAGATTACATAGAAAATACTTGAACTAGGGCACAAGCTCCTACAATCTACCCACATCCTCCTATCTTTCTCTTTAATGGTGCACAATTAGGGCGTTTTCTAATTTGGCATATGTGAATTTGGGTACTGTGATGCTCATGAGTTTCGGCTTTTGGATTATGTCCAAAAATGATGATTTTGAGTTTGGGTTTCTGAATTGTAACCCGATTTTAATATTATGAGACTCATATCGTCATGAGCTTTGAAAACTAAAAGTATAACCTGTTGGAAAACGAGGGATCTCATTTATGCGCAGAGAAAGTAAATAACAAAAAATTTAACCCCATTTCCTAGTAAGGATATACTGCATGTTCAAGCTTGATTGATGGAAAGGTTAGAGATTTTGAATTACCTCTTGTAGATTCGGCTTTATCAAACCTTTGAGAGTGCACAGAATCTTCACGAATCACTTGAAAGCGTCACCTTCGGGATGCGCTCTCTGCCGGTTCCACATGAGCAAGTCCTGATCGAAGCCTGTCGAAGAAAAATGTACTAGAATTGTTCTTCTCAAATCAGATCTAATTATCTGATAATCAGATCTGAAATTCTAGGAGAATTGCTAATGTTGCGAATATTGCATTAGGTTTAAACTAAACTGTTGCAACATATTTATAGGCTTAGGGTTAGAATCTTGTTTTCAATAAATTCTACCATTTTCCAGAGTTTTCACACTCTGAAAATACCCAAAATTTGTGCTCCCTAATTGCCTTTTCCTAGTTGGTTCCAGAAATCCAAAATCCTAACTGAAATAGGAAACGAATTGCCTAGAGGCACGTGTGGTGCAAGTGGTGATCCCCACTCCCTTTGGGTGGCTTTAGGGTTTCTTCTCCTAATTGTATGATGGACTTCCAAAGTACATCTTTACTTCGGGCTTGCTCTCTATGTGTGAACCTGTAGGCTCATGACCTATTGGCAAATGACCCCAAATTCCATTGGGTCCATTCATCATAAGTGGTCTCTCATAAGACATTATGATTACCCAATGATCTTTATGTATGAATTTGTCAAAGTTAATTCATCTATGGTTAATTTCATTTTATTACACCTAACTATACGTCATTACCACATTGCTACACCTAGCTTCAAAATTCACTCCGTTAGTGCCCTAATTATTTTTTTCTCTTACCTTAGTTTTTTTAGATTTCTATTAGTGTACAAGTTAAAAGATGAAAATGATTCATCTCAAATAGGATCGTCACAATCTCCCTCATCAAGGTCTAAAGGATTCGTTCCCGGTTCGAGTCTCTTCTTTCACTTTCAATTTCAATTTCAATCTCAATGTATCTTGGTAATTTTATTACCCGATATATATCTAACTCTTGTTCCCCACTTGAGACCATTTGCTTAGTTATCCTCAATAAATCATCATCACTTCACTGAGCAAAAAAATAAAGGATGAAAATGACCTTAATTTCCTTTTAAAATTTAATAAATGTGCCATTGCACGTTAAAGTAATTGTTTAGTCTGTTGTTTTCAAATAAGCATTTCGGTGAATTTGTTTCTCGAGTACAACAGAGTTGAAGCCTTAGCCATGTGCTCCTCATCCTTTTCAAGCGCCACCGCACATACCACCATGGCCACCGTTCGTTTCACCTTCCCCCACCTGAATCTAACTCTGTTCAATCCAAGTGACTATACAACGCGATGCTTGAGTTGAAATTACAGAGTCATCGCTTGAGATATGCGAAGAAGAATAACGCTCATATTGAGACACATATAAGAAGATCAGGATTTTTTGTAAGCAACAAAGGTTTTTGATAAATGGCTAAAAGTTTAAGTGTGGAAAAAAACATTATGTGATTAAATTTTTTCACTTTTTTTTTGTGATTCATGGTTCCCTAACTTGTTTTTACGATTCATGAGTCACTTTTTTTTTTGCGATTCATGCTATTCGTGAGTCCCTGACTTGTTTTGTTCATCTTCTTTTGGGGATGTCCATAATACCCTCTATATAAAAAAATTTAGAAATGAAAAAATATATATCTTTTGAACTTCTTTTTTTCAAAATATATTTTTTATTACATAAATAATAAAACACTGATTTCGATATTATTGTTTATAAAAAACATTTCTCCAAAAATATATTACAAATAAAAATAAAACCAATTTTAACAACGTTTTTTATTT
This sequence comes from Geranium rotundifolium, assembly GCA_963920655.1. NCBI lineage: Eukaryota > Viridiplantae > Streptophyta > Magnoliopsida > Geraniales > Geraniaceae > Geranium > Geranium rotundifolium. The sequence goes on along the minus strand of OY987322.1, from coordinate 14,840,872 downwards.
TTATAAAATTTTATTGAAAAAATATAATATTCAAATAAGATTTTCATTATGTATTCCATAAAAAATATTTAGAAAAAAAGAAAGTTAACCAAATGTTTTTTTTATTTTTTAGTTTTTTAAATATAGGGGTATTTTAGACATTTAATATTTTTGCTTTCAAATTTTATTAAATGTCTGAAATACCCTCTATTTGAAAAAAATTTAAAAGTGAAAAAATAAATATTTTTTTCACCCCTTTTATGGAATAAATAATAGAAAAATAATTTGAAAATTATGTTTCTAAAATATAAATTGTTTTAAGTAAATATTAGAAATGAAAAACGTTGGTAATGACAAAATATAATTTGAGCTTGATGATTAATTTTTTAGTTTAGTTTGAATTTAAGTTTTATGTATATATAAATAAGAAGTGAGTTAGTGGCGAGCCTTACATCCCCTAGTAAGTTGGGTTCGAGTTTGATTCGCTTATTAAACGATCTATCATTATACTTAATATCAGCATAACTTTACTGAGTAAATTCATAAATTTTCAATAATTGAATAAATAATTTATAATAAACAATAATTTTTATGAAAAACGAGAAAGTAATTTTTTTTAATTACATCATAATCTAAATCTAATCTTTAACATTTCCCCACCTTGATTATGAAAGATGTTTAATAATCTTATGAATAAAGTACTCCACACTTACTCCTAAGCTACATAACTTTTAATATTATACCACATAACTTTTGTATATACATCAAAATTCAAGGGGGGCATATCCAATTTTCGGGACAAAGGTTATTTAATTTTTTTCCGAATTTCCAGACCAAAGGGCGGCGGGTGCCCCTCCTGCCCCTGGATCCGCCACTGCGTTGATGTGAATGAATCAACGGTTAGAAATAATCCTCAATTCAGATATTGAACCACTACCGGTTATCTTGGTCAGTTGCGATTTTAGCTGGTCAAAATCGAGAATCAAACTGAATCATCCAGTTATCATAAATCACAACTGAAACAGTCCTGATTTTTATCGGTTTCAATTCTTCACGGTTCTAGTTGGTTTTCCATTTTTCGGTTTATTTTGAACACCCTTATTAGTGCTCTCATTTTTTTTTGTGGTTTTACCCTCTAATCATAAGGGTGTTCACGGTTAGAAAACCGAACCGAATCGACCATAACCGAACCGAACCGACCGGTTCGGTTATTAAACAATCATAACCGAAAACTGAGCCGATCTGTGAGCGGTTCGGTTAAAATCGAATAACCGGTCGGTTATGGTCGGTCGGTTAGTCGGTTAACCGAGTCAATTGTGGCCTTTTTTGGGTCTTTTCAGGCCTAATAACAATATAAATAAAAAAATTTGCACAAAAATAATGAAATAAAGAGTCCATAGTTAAATTAACAGTTCATAATAACATTATAAGTCCATAATAAAATTAAAACATTCCATAACAGTCCATAATAAATTAAAACAATCCATAATCGAGTGATTCGAGTTTGTTCCATAATAAAACAGTTCAATAGTTCATAATCAGCACTAGCAGTAAACAAAAATTCCATTGTCCATTACTCCATTCCAGCATGCAGCAGCAACATGCCAACATCAGTAAACAATAATTCCACATCAGTAAATGAACCATTCTAGTAACTCATCATCATCCATTCGAAATCACATATCATGATATAGAAATCATTGATTAAAAATCACGACCAGTACTAGTTTCATAGTTTTCCAATGGAAGCATAATATTAATAGATTCTAGAGGGAATATATACGGTAAATCAATAAAACAGTTCACAATCAATCAGAAACTTATTTAGTTAGAATCAGATTGCATACCTCCCAAAAATCAATGTTTGGAACACCTTCTGTTGATGCATTTAGTGCAAGCTCTGTAAAAAAATGGTAAACAAAATGTCAATAACAAGTTCAAAACCATACACTCGAAATTGAAATTCAATTAAAACAATAATTACTATTAACCTTCTTGGACTATTTTTTTTTCAAGCAACTCTTCCTCTGATAAGATATTCGTGGGGGTCGTTTTCAACCAATCTTGAGTGCAAACTAGAGCTTGTACCATGTCAGTACTTAAAGAGCTCCTGAAATCTGTTACAACTCTACCACTCGTACTAAATGTTGATTCAGAGAAAACTGTGGAGATCGGGATGGCCAAAATGTCTTTAGCCATGTTGGCTATAACCGGATAGTGATGACAATTCAGTTTCCACCAACCCAAAACATCAAAGACTTGACCCTCAGGCACATCCGGTTCTAACCGCTCTTCCAAATACCTTTCTAAATCAGATTTCACATTTTCCGGTTGACTACATTCCTCTTGGTTGAATAAAGCTTTACTCACCCCAATCATACTCGGTTATCGGTTCGGTTACGGGCGATTTTCCGAACCCTGTAACCGATACTCGAACCGACGTTGTGTCTGTTCTTGTATATAACCGAACCAATCGGTTCGGTTACCGATTCCCTCAGTTTCGGTTCTGTTTGGTTTTCTCGGTTATCTGTTTTTTGAACATCCCTATCTAATCATATCCACCTTGCCTCCCAAATTTGACGCGCTCCAACCCTCTTCATAGATCATAACTCACTCATTCTGCTGCCATCGCCAAGCCCAAGTTGGAAGTACTGTTGATAATTCCACGCGCAAAGGTCGCGCGTAAGATACAGGTTTGTGGTAGCAGGTTAAAGATGAAAGTAGCACACACTTTGGAATAAAAAAGCGGGACACTTGTTTCCGAAGTAACCACTCCCAACGCATTCTATTATTTTTGGTATTCATCGCATGTACTCGTGCCTAATATGACCCCTCATCTCCTCCCTTCATCCAGATAAACTCATATACTTCATGTATATTAACGGCGGATATCAGGCCTCACTTAATAATACGAATGCACTGAATTATTTCTATTAAAAATATATATAGTTATTTTTCAAATTTCTCGATCTGCAAGCTCAGTCTTTAAGAAAGAACTCACTCTCTCTCTCTCTCTCTCTCTCCATGGTTCTCGCTCTCAATTTCTACGTATGTATAATTCTTCGTGATTCTGATTATTTCTCCTTCTCTGATGTCAATGTCGTCGTTGCGGTTTGATTGTGACTGTTCCTCTGGAGTTCAGTAGTGGTAGATTTGGGCTTCATTTGTCAGGTACATTCCAGATCTGGCGTGATTTCCAGGTCCTAGGGCTCATTCACTGAATTTGCTTAAAATCTCACTTGCAACTTTCTTGTGTATTTGGTTCCTTGATTTGTAATGATTTATATTCCTTCTATGAATGTTCCGGTCATTGTTTCAAGTTACTGATGTACGGTTCATCAATTAGCCTTTTTGAATGTAACTATGGTTTGGACTAGGTGAAACTGTGGTGGAAATGATTAATGGAGGAGAATTATGTCATTAGTTACTTTTAGATCTAGAATGTAGTTAACCTGGATCTGTTCAAAGTTTAATGATATGTGCCCAACTGTCAAGCATATCTAAGGAATTAAAAGAAGAAACGGAAACATGCTCTTTCCAATTTAGTCACTCTTGGCAATATGCTCATTGATACGATTCTGAGTGGGAACATATTGATGAAATGATATGTTGGAGAATGTTTTATGGTTTGGGATAAACAATTAAAGCTATCACTTTTATATTTCAAACAGCCTACATAAGGCTTTTGACGATGATCAACGACTTGCAACACATCTAAGATGGTTTGGTTGTGACCTTATTACTTCAATATATATTACAGGTGGTATAATAGAGCTCTCTTCTATGTAAGGAAGGGCTTAAGTTCAAACCTTTTACATTAAGAATTGTGGTTTATTTATATTAAGTGTTGTTTATCAGCAATTGAGGGAGATATTGATTTCAATACTTGACACGCGCCCAATTGCTGATAAAAGGAATTTTTTTTTTTGTAGATGGTGCTTTATCACATTGAGTTAAGGATGTTAGTACATTTGACATTGTTTCTTGGTGATTGTTTTTCAACCCTCCTTGAGGAATGCTTTATTGACAAAGCCATTGTATGTTATATCTTTATTCCTCATAGTTCTACCTACTCACAATACTCTCCTTTTTAAAATGAAGCATAAATAAATACAATAATAAAGGTGAAAGATAAATATCATGTAATTTCCAGTGAGGTATTTTTGATAGTGTGTGTTTATATAGTTAGAAATTTATGTGTAAGAACTAGTGATATACTCTTCATTTGATAAAAATCATGTAATTTCCAAAAGTCTCGTGTCCTTTATTTCTTGAAAACGAGGAACCTGTGATTCCCCACTTGATGCAAATGAAGGCCATATTTGAAAATGGTTCAAGCATTTCAAATGGCTTTGTTTTTGGAATTATCTTTTTTATCTGTTATGCTGCTGTATTTGAGTTGTTACTTTTCTGCAAATGCAGGGGACAAGGGTTTTCCTCTTTCTACTTTTTCCTCGCTTTTCTACAATGGGCAAATCACCAGGAAAGTGGATCAAGACTGTACTATTTGGAAAGAAATCCTTAAAGCCTAATATTTCAAAGGGAAGAGAGGTATATTAAGAGAACTGCTGCACTAATGATAATTTTCATGAAAGATTTTAGTATGTATGCTAATAATTTGCTAACTTATGGGAAGACAATGGAACATTATTTGTTAATGTAACCTCAAGTTCTGTTACAGAGGATATGACTCCATCCTTTGATGTTTACATTTCTAAATTGTCCTGAGCAGAATATGTTCTTTCATTCTTGTCACTTCACTTTTAGGACACCTGCAGCTGGTGCTGCTATAAGCATTTCAGTATTGATATGCTTTTACTTAGTGATATAGCATAGAAAGGTGGTTCAATTATTTGATCTATGGAAGTTAATTGTTCAGAATATGATTCAACTTTGATGATCTAAGTAAAATTTTAGTTGTAATAGGCACGGTATGGTGGTCCTTGTATTTAAGTTATTGATATGTTCGTGAATGATGCATATCATTTTCTACCCTCTGAAATGTGTACAGTTTATTAATATGCAGAAGCCCTGACTGTTTACATCGATTTTCTTATGCAGAAAGCTACAAATCAGAAAGAAGTTTTGGTTTCTGTCACTGTACCAGAAGTTGATTTGGCTTTAAATCTTCATGAAGCTTCACATACAGCTCCCAATGCCATAGACAAGAATGCAGAAGTTACTAATTTGTCCCTTGATAGAGGTATATCGGAGACTGAAGATGCAGTTTCACAAGGGTACACACCCCAAAAGGCATCACACGATCCCGAGAAAATCAGGCATGAGCAAGCTGCTACAAAGGCACAGGCTGTTTTCAGGGGTTATCTGGTAATCCACTATTATCATCATCATCATTGTGGTTGTCATTACCTTTTCTTACTGACATTACTGTGATTGTCATTGTCATTGCGATCACTACTGTTTGACAAGTGTTATGGCAGGATGCTTGATAACTAAATCCTCAAATTCCAAACTCTTAACTGCTAATATCTCTGCCTGTTAATAACTTGATATTACCAGTAGTCCACTGGTCATTTAGTGTAATAATACATTTTAGGGAAAATGGCAAAAATGTGCTCTCTACTATGACACTTTTGTAAGAGGTGTTCTGCACTTCGTTAATAGCAAAGAGGTGCGGTAAAACTTTGCTTTTTCGTGCAAAATATATGCGTATTTACAAAAATGATGAAATTGCCCCCTGAAATTAAGAGCTTGTTGTAATGTGGCCCCCACCATTACGTATCCTAGAACGACTGTAACAGTAGAAGCTATATAGGAGTACTATTACATATTCCTGAAGGACTGTGATTAGACTTGGTGTATGATTAGTTTAGTATATATATATTGGTCTATATATATGTGCCTATTCTTGTATAATGAACAATCAATAATAATACTTAGATATATGATTCTCTACTCTGATCTCTCTTATTAGTTACATCAGAACTAAGATTTTTATAAAATGTTTAAAAAAATGATATAACATAAAATTTAAATGACAAAATTTGATTATACAAATATCAGTTAGAAGATAAAAGTAGAAAAACTTTAAAAAAATGTTCATTTTTAATTTTTTTTATAAAATATCAATTCTTAATTCTATGGTCATTTTTGTTATTTTTAATCAAATACATACAGTTTGCAAGAAAATACAAAGTTGACAACACCTTTTTGCCGTTAAATAAGTACACTGAACCCTCTTGCAGAAGTGTTATAGTATTGAACACCTTCCTACCGTTATCCCTACATTTGTTGACAATATTATTAGAACTTAGTAACTTCTATCGTATGTTAAATAAGCTTGTTTATTCTTAGCATATTGAACAAATGCTGGTTACGGCAATTTTTATTTGTTTCATTTTGTTAATCTCATTATAGCAAAATCAGTGTTCTTAAACTCTTTGCTACTCTCCAATTTCTCTGCCAGAATTTGGTAAAAGCGAGTTTTGGACTGATTTTCACTTATCATTCTTAGTCCTCTTTACTGAGTTCTCATTCAGTCAAACCTGGTCAACTATTTGTTTTATGTTTTATATATGCTTTAAAATTGTTCCATCGTCGGCAAGTATTCCTAGTCAAATGCAAACCTGATTTTGTAACTTGTTATGTATGTTTATCATTTTTTGAACTTGTTTCTTATGTTTTTATTGAATTACACTTTGTGCTTTTGTTTTAACTTATTAAGTTGTTCAGAACTCTCTTATTTTATTAAAGTAGTGTTATTTTTGTCAGTAATATATGCATTATACATTAATATATATTAAGTATCAAAGTTTTGCTGATTTCTCAAAAATCCTTATTTGTCGTATCACCATGTTTTGGTCGATCACGAGTTTTAGAACCTTAAGCAAAATAGGTGATAATTGCATTAACTTGCACTGACAAACACACTATGTGAAGGCTCGGCGGGCATATCGGGCCCTCAAAGGCATAATAAGGTTACAGGCGCTTGTCCGTGGGCACTTGGTTAGGAGACAAGCTATTTCTACTTTAAGCTGCATGCTGGGAATTGTCAAGCTACAGTCCGTTGTTCGTGGAAGAAGGATCAGACGCTCTGATTTTGTCCTTGATGTGGTTAAGAAATGCAGCTCTGTGAAACCTTTGGTAATTTCTTGACAAACCTCACTGGTAATCAAGTTCAAAACTTCCAATAATTGCACATCTTTAACTGTTGTTTATATGATGTTCTCTTACTTCACTGCAACTATGTGGCACAATGGTTCGTCTGTGTTCAAGCCTTTTGGCTGGACCTGTGGCATAGAGAAATCAGTCTGGACCAATTTGGTCTATTTTTGTTATTCATGACGGGGCACCAGTTGTCTCCATGTGTAACTTGATTTTGTATTGATGTCTTCTTTCCTCTTTGTATTGATCAGCAAAGCAATGTGAACGGTTATGTTGGAGTTGGCATATCTGCACGTGTAGGAAAGTTGTCCACAAATTCTTTCATCAGCAAGGTAACACTGCATTTGTATACATATGGTTATCTATGGTAAAACTTTCCTATCAATGCATATTGGACATAGCTATTATGAGAATGCATGTGATAATTTTAATGATGACCTGGTTTTTCATTGCCTCCTTTTATGGGCTTATATTCCGTGTTAAATTAGCTCCATATGATAGAAGGTCCACACACACATGGAGGAATTTGTGGTAACGAATATTCATTGTATCATTTTCTGATACTCGGAACCATATTGAACTTTTTGTCGGTGCAAAAAGTTAGTTATGATGTTTAGCTTCAAGTTAACAAAGGGATGGGCATTTCAAAGATTTAGTTAATTTTGTTATTATTCACGGGGTTTTATCAGCATGGCAGTCAAAACTCGAAAGCTGGAATTCATAAAATTATCACATTGGCATAGAGTTCGAAAGGCATTAAGCATATCTATACTTGGATGAATGACCTTTCGGTGTGCAAGTGTTTATATCAGTCGATGCAGATTGGAATATGCTAACATAACTTGGCAGTATTTGCAGGAACTGTAACTAGTAGATGTGAAATGCACGCGTTAAGTATTGTTGAGATTATGGCATATGATTGTCAAACAAATAAAGCTAAATGATTAGTACTTATTTTGATTGCATATTTTTCATTACGTCTTGTAACTGTAATTTTACATGTTCCCTTGATTGAATTTGATTACTTGTTTTGTTGCTTTAGCTTCTTGGTTCATCACCTGCTGTAATGCCTATGTGTATCCATTACGATCACGAGGACGCAAATTCAATCTCAACTTGGTTAGAGCGCTGGTCAGCATCCCATTTTTGGAAGCCATTCCCACAACCTAGAAAAGATTCAGACCCAAAATCTGAGAGAAGGCAGAGCAACAGTCAAGCTATAGAAGCTGAAGCAGGTAAGTCAAGGCGCACTGTAAGGAGTGCTCCTGCTGTGGATGTTGACAGTGCCTCAATGCAAGCCATTTCTGAATTTGAAAAACCCAAACGAAGCTTGAAAAAGGGTTCAAGTCGTGAAGCAGAGCCAGTGCAGGAATATCCACAAATTGATCTTGAAAAAGTTAAACGTAACCTGAGAAAGGTTCATAACCCTGTAGTAGAGAACTCTGTACTGGCGGAGGTTGAAACTGGGATACCAAAACAGAACTTCAGAAAGGTTCACAACCCTGTCCTATCAGAAGTGGAAACTGAGAAGCCAAAGCAGAACATGACAAAGGTTCAAAGTCTTGTTATCCAGGACCTTGTCCCGTCACAGGCTGAAAGTGAGAAGCCAATGCAGAATCTTGAGAAGACATCATATGCTTCTGGTCATGAGATCTTAACTGATACCGGTGAAAGGGAAGAGACAACCTTGACTTTCTCTACAGTACCTTATGTAGAAACAAGTACAACCCCACTACAAGTGAATGAGACGCCTGATTTATCATGCACTGATCAAACTGCTGTCGAGTCAAAGTCTTTTGAAAGCACTGGGAAAGACGAGTCCTTTAATGTCACAAATGGTGATGTAAGCGCCAAGGAAGATTTAACAAAAGACAGCCAGAAACCCAGCAGAAAATCATTGGGTTCGGTTAAACAAGAAAGTCCAGAGAATGGGTTACAGAGCAGTCCAACGTTGCCAAGTTATATGGCAGCAACTAAATCTGCAAAGGCAAAGTTAAAAGCACAAGGCTCTCCCAAGTTATGCCAAGATGAAGCTGAGAAAAATACCAGGCGCCAATCTCTGTCATCTTCGGGCACTAAAGTCAGCTCTCAAACACCAAGAGCACATAGGCTGGTTCAATCAGGCGGCAAAGGGGGGAAGAAAAGCGAGAAAGCAATGTTGTCTTCGAGAGATTTCAGTGGTAAGAAAGGTTGACTCACTTTATAAGAATCAGTTTGCTTGAAACTTTGCCCATCTTTCATTACCTTCTGAAATAATTTTGTTTGACATAAATTCGTTCTGTGTTTAGTGTAGATCTCGATACGTATACCTGAGAGTTTTCTTTTGAATGTCAAACATGTTTTTTCTCATGAAAAATCATGTGTAATATAGGAAGATTTCTGCATTATTACCCCCTACACTACTACATTTGAGACATTTCTTGTTAATTTCTATCTCTCTTATTTGCATACCAAAAAAATCCTTCTGTCTGCACTAACTAATATTTCTTGATTTCTTTTGGTAGCAAAGGGAAGTCATCCGGATTGGAGAAGGTGACCCCAGGGACGCCTAGAGTCTCTCAGTACAACTATTTATTTACTAAAGTGTGAAGATTATGTTGTAAAACCGAAGCAAGGCCTTCTATGATTTTTTGTGTTGTTCCAAAGAGCCGTTGTAGAGATTCGTGTGTTCAGTGTACTTGCGAGTGAGTGTAAATTATAGGCTTTGAAGTTAAATTGTGCCAAATAGTACATTAACTCCTATCTATGGTGGTTTGATTTATGACTTTCCTATTTCTTTGTTGGATAAGGAATATATTCCTTCACAATTATAAGTTCTTATGAATATGTGTTAGAAGGGTTACCTACCTAAAAGTTCAAGTTGATATATAGAGGTCCAGCTTGATATTTATATGATGAACAAATTCACGTCTTTAGTTGCGGTACTCTAATACCTTCTCGTTGAGATGTGTTATAACCTAGATATTGATATTAGCAAATAACAATTGAACGGTCATAAATTAGAAATTGTCCATCTCAAAATTTATTGATGATTGTTGTAGTCCAATAATATTACAAATCATTTCTTTATATAGGGAATATACAAACTAATTAGGAAATACGAATAAGAAACTAACTACTAATTCATACTAGAAATCTCTAAATAAGTAACCCTAGAACCTTGATTGATAGAAAAGAATCGCACGTAGTATGGTGGCCATTGACTGTGGTGGCGATCGTATGTTGGTTGCTTTCGAGGTTAACACGGTTATCTCCCCGATGCGTGTTCACTTGCACACCAAAGTCTTAAACTTGCAATACGGAACCTAGAAACAAGGAAGGAGACAGAACAAGTCCGAACTCGTCGAGAATGGTTCCGCCAATTGAACAAACAACGAACTGCAGTTGTCAGATCGTACAACCGAGAACCTCAAAACTAGAGTCAAAGAATGAGAGTGTCTGGAGAGAATTCAGGTTTTCAGTGTAGCAATAGCTATAACCTCTGATATTTATAAAATACTAGAGGAGCCAAGACCATAAATGAAGCATTCAGTCCCGAGATTAAGAGCATGGAATCAACGCAATTAATCTCGAGTTTAATTGTATGGAGCTGAAACATAAATCTGTTTTAAAGTTTGCGTTCAAATTCGATTGACCAAAAATTAGATAAAGAAATGTAAAAGGTTTGTTCGCAAAACTTTAATTTGTTCGCACAACATGTGCTCTACCAAATCCCAAAGCCAAAGTCAAGGCCTAGGCACGTGCCCGTACAATTTTTAATGTCAATGCATTTAAACCCAATAATCCCCCTGCCAAGGCTCTGCAATTGAGTTTAAAAGAGACTTTCTGGATGTCGGAAGATTACAATACTTATGTATCAATATCTTTCAACTTGAATTGACACGTAGTAAGATAATGCAACAGCGTACTGGTAAAACAAATGAATTTATTCTTGAACTTGTTTCATTTTCGGTTTAGACCTTCACAACACACATCCAATTCTCTAATCTTACAAGTTATGTGTACCTAGTCTACATTTTTATGGCCATGAGTACACATCGATTTCGCCACGAGTGCTCTAGGAAGACTTCCCCAAGTCTTTCATAGATGTCGGCCAAACCATCACACCCGCATAAATAGCTCATCAAGTGTGTCAGAATAACATCGAAATTAGAGATATTAAGGATATCAAGTCCAACATGTCATATGCTAACAAAATCTATCATGTGCATATCAAGAGCACCACAAAAAACGGGTTATGCATTGTCATCCTCCAAATCCATCAAGTGTATATCTCTATAGCATCACCAAAAACTGGTTATGGATTATTAGAGTCGAGATTTATCAAGTGCATCTCTGTAGCACCACCAAGAATTAGTTATGGAGTCTTTAGCGCTGCTACACGCCATAGGGATTGGAAATGTAGTTATTTAAGAGTCATATGGTTTTTTTTGACCATTAATGAATATCTACCATACTATTTTGATATAAGAGCTCAAGCCATACCCACCATCGACGTATAAAGTATACCTTTCCTCAGTATTCCCTTTGAGAAAGGGTCGACAAGATTTCTTTCAGATCTCACATAATCTAAAGAAAGCACTCTGTCTTTTGGGAGTTGTCGAACCTGACCGTGGCTAAGGAGAACATGTTTTTTCTTTCCATTGTAAATATTGTTCTTGGCCACACATATGATCGATTAGGAATCACAGTGCATCCGTCGTCCCCAAATAAGCACATCTGCCAACAAGTTCCTCAACCAAGTATTCTTCTTGCTCTGCCAACTTGAGGGAAATCAACTCAGATTTCACTACAACAAGCTATACACGTTTGTTTGGAGGATTTTCTCGAAATAACACCTCCACCCAAAGTAAAGACATAGCCACTAGTAGAGCTTAATTCGTCTGCATTCAAAACTCAGTTTGAATCACAAAATTCTTCCAGAATAGCATGAACCTTGTAGTAACGCAGTTACCAGTCAATTGCCTCTTTCAATTACTTATGCAAACAGTAAAGAACTCCCCAATTTTCATTACTAGGGTTGTGTGTGTAATGACCTGTCCTACTCACATCATAGACAATATTTGTCTATAAAAAAAGGAGGGAGAGCATGAACAATCACCATAAACATGGAGGAGGAAGAGGATGGGCAGTTATTGTGATCATGGGGGAGAGTTATTGTGATCATGGGGGAGTGATGTTGTTCAAATACTAAGAAGATAAACAACTATTGTGATGCAGGATTTTTGAAGTGTATGGAAAGAAAAGGAACATGATCTTTAAATGCCTAAAGAGTATTTTTGAAAGGGTAATAAAGATAGATATGAATGTCAAAGGAATGTGACTATTGGATAGAGGTGTCCATTTTAACAAATAACCGATAACTGAACCAAGTTTCGGGTCGAACCAAATTCAAAAAATCAAAAACCATGAATTATGGTTTGTTTATGGTTTTTATTTTTAAGTCAACCTGTCAATTTTGGTTCATATTATTTAAAACTACTGGTTAACCAAACAAACCGAATCAGAATTCCACTTGGTACATGTCGCGCCCACAACCATACAACATCATTCTTCATTCTTACACTAGGAATTGTACTAATTCACTACTAATAAAGAGTTTCTTTCCTCTTTCTTGAATCGTCTTCCCACTATCTTATTATCATTATATAAAGGCTATACAAATTGATTCAATGAATTCTATCACTATTCACAATCTTCGTCTATATCTTATTCTGTCCATCAAATTGTCTCCATCTCTTTAATGAAATATGGATTCGACAAATAAAAAAATTATGGCTTCAAAACCAACCCCGGTAGCTAGCTTAAGTTCATGTTCATGGTCTCGAATGAAACGAGAAAAGATAAAGTAGAATATGAATGAGAAAAAATTTAAACCTAAAATCAGCCCAAATGGCAAACCCATGAAATATGGATGGTTTCGTTTAAATAAAAAACCGACCCGTAATTGGTTAAAAGAAGCCATTTTTAAGACAACAAGCCATTTAATTACACATGATTTTGGTTATGATTTTAGAAATTTGAAACAACATTCTCGATTTGTTTCGAATTTGGACCATTTGATTTGGTTAGCCGATCATGGCCAACCCTTCTATTGGTAAAGATCTAGATGATTATGGGAATAATTATTTAATTTTTGATTTCCAATAATTTCATAATATATAAATTCATATTAATTATCTTTGACTCCACAATGTCTTACTTTTTTTATTTGTTTGAAGGGAAAATTGCATATGCATTTTTTATAGACTTGTCCATTCGCATTTAGGAGCATGATAAAAAAAATCACATATGATTATTGTATATAAGTTGTCCACTTGACAACAGAAGTTTGTTACTTTTTAGCAGAGTTGTAAATGTCAGCCATGGCGGTTGCCGTGGCGGCGCCATGGAGGCCGGAATCTACTTAGCCGACACGATATATGCATATGATGGCGGTGGATGGCGGGAGGACACCGTGGCAGCGCCATGGCGGACGTGGCGTCCATGGCGGAAGAGGCGTCCATCTCTATTGGTCCATCACAGTCACAGAAGTTAACAAGAAAGAACAAAAGAGTAGATGTGGACGAGCCACACATCTCTTGGCCCAAAAAAACTCAGTCGGCCCAATTCTCATTCGGCCCAACAATTTTTGATAATAATATAAATAAATTCCACATGCCCCCTTAATTATATGTGTGTCTCATATGCTCCCTTAATTATACGCGTGTCTCACATGCCCCCCTTAACTACAAAATCAATCTGTGAGGTGCCTTAACTATCCAAAAATCCCACTTTACCTTTTTTGTTGACTTTTTTCAAAATTTTGTTAAGTTTTTTGTGAAATGACGAAAATACCCTTGTACCTGAAAAATTAAAATAAATAAATAAAAATGATTTTGAACTTTTTTTTCTATTTTCTCGTTGTACAAAATAAAGAATAAAAATAATATTTTAGTATTAATTTTTTATTAAAAAAAATTATTTATAAAAATTAATAAAAATAAAAAACGATGTTTAAAAGTAAATTTTGTATTTTAAAATTTTTTTTATAAAAAAAAACTTTTTAAAAATTATTTTTACTATTAACATAATTTTATTCTTTATTTTGTACAACGAGAAAATTAGAAAAAAAAGTTAAAAATTATTTTTATTTATTTATTTTAATTTTTTAGATATAAGGGTATTTTCGTCATTTCCTAAAAACTTAACAGAATTTTGAAAAAAGTCAACAAAAAAAGGTAAAGTGAGATTTTTGGATAGTTAATGCACCTCACAAATTGATTTTGTAGTCAAGGGTAGGCATGTGAGACACGGTATAGTTAAGGGGGGTCATGTAGAATTTACCCTATAAAAAAACAGATTATAAATATAATAAGTTGTAAATTATAACGAAATTTCCCATCAAATTAAGAATTAAAATTTATAAAAATAATTTTAACTTAAAATAAAATCATCAAATTCGATTACTCAAAATTTATTTAGAAGATAAAAATACAAAAAAAGTCTGAAAATATTTATTTTTTCAAAAAACTAATTCTCAGTTATTAGGGCAGTTTCTTCATTTTGTAACAATATATACATTTTGCACGAAAAAAATAATATTCATAATCCCTTTTGCCATTACCGAAATATAACACCATCTTGCAAAAAATGTCATAATATGTAACACATATTTGCCATTTTTGATGCTTTTAAAGCATGTCATCATAGAACAATCAAGATTTAAAGATCTCTGTCGTATGATAAACTTGAGCGGTCGGAGGGAATACATTAGAGCTATATTCATTATTTCAAATTAAAAGTTTGTGAGTAAAGAGAGTAATTTTCTTTCATCCAAATTTGTTAAAATTGTAAGACACACTGTGTAACTGATCTACAAGATTACTATTTGGGAAGCAATTTTCCCTTATTTTAAACAACCTACAAAACATGAGGTGGGATTTATTTTTGGGAAAGTGACAGTTCAATATACTAAAGTATATATACTTTAGTATATCTAACTTTGTTTCTAGCTGCAGTAACCCTACCCATTTATTGTCTCACTTTACAACACTGTCAAAATTTTAGCATATTCGGTTTCTGTTTTATAAAAAATGACAAAAATGTCTTTTATAAAAATTAGAAAAAAACAAATGTTGATTTATTATTAAACAACAATTTTATCATCGATAAAAAATTAAATTTAAGGGCATAATTGTCTTTTCATAAACCAAATAATAAAATAATTAATGTAAAATGACAATTTTACTCTTAGTACGAAAGGCAAAATAATCTTTTGAAAACTTAAAACTAAATTAAAAAGAAATTGAAATTTGGAAGGTTTAGATCGGTGGAGGATTGGCTCCGACTAATGGTTGAAGGTCGCGATCAAGACGACCTGCGAGAAGCGGCGACAGTAAAGGAAGACATATCAGAGATAGACAGGTCGGCTGCCATTTTTTTGACGAGTTCATAAAGAGGTCGGAGACACAAAAGACGACTGCCACGAAGAATCTTCGAGACGTCTAATAGTTTGCGACCTCGGATGTGACATCTCTTGGTTCTGGGCGATGGATCTCGAATCTCGATCAACGTCTCCTTGTTCTGGTCAATGAAATTTGTCGACGAAAGACACAATGTAGTAGACAGATTGATGGTTCTAGTCATTGAAGCGTGGGAAATGAATGACCGGTCATCGTTGACAGTTTGGAAGAGTATTATTTTTTTATTCTCGTTTTTGATTAATTTAGTAAATATTATTTAACGTTTATTACATAAAATAGTTTTAAATTAATAAAACTTTAATTAAGTGTTATGGTTAAGTTAGGTTGTCACAACAGAGTTCCTCCATGAGAGTCTTCATGTCAGTTTTTTAGCTGCCACATCAATACATTCACTCTCTGCATGCACTCACTTTTTGGAGGTCACAACAGAGTGCCTCCTATTTATATTATACAATTCAACAATACTATTTGTATATAATTAAATATTTCAACATTATTATTCATTAATTATAAAAAAACAAACTACTTTATTATAACACAATTATGAAAAACACAATTTTTAAAAGGGAAAATTCCACATAACTACCCTGTACTATACCGGTTTTTCACTTGAGTACCCTAGAAGATAAAATTGGCTTGTAAACACCTTGAACTTGCCTAACGTGCCACTTCAACCTGACAATGTTAAGTTGTCGGTGAAATGTCCAAAATACCCTCAATTAATTATTAAATTTTCAAAATTTTGTCATTTGCTCTCACCATTTCTGATGTTTTCTCTCTAAAAGGCCCTTATGATCCACCTTTAATGTACTTTTGAGAAAGAGTATTAAGTAGAAAAAAGAAAGTACAGAGATGGCAAGTGGAGGAAAAAAATAATTTGAAGGTTATCCATGGATGAAGCTTCTTGTGTAGTGTTTGGAACCCAAGAAGCAATGACAATTGAAGAGAAGCTCTGTTGACTTGTCAATCATAAAGTCAAGGAGTTACTATGTACGAATCAACCACTTGCTTACAAAAATGGATTCAAATTGGCAAAATTCATGCCTTGATAATTTTCGAACAGAAATAAGCAGCAAACACATCTCATAATCTTTGAATACAAAAATTTTCAAATGAACAACACGCCGTAAGATTAAATTCATTTAATCTCCAAATTGTGACTCATTAACTATTTAATCTCTTAATTGTGACATATTAATTGTATAATGAATTTAATGAATAGTTATTTATTGGTTAATGAATAGTTCTTTATTTGTGGATGAAAAGTTATGAAGTAATGAAAGGTTACTTGAAAAGTCATTTTATACATTAATTGAAGAACTCATTTTCTGGAAAATAGGTCATCTCTCCTCTTTACACACACTATATTTCTATTCCATTAAAAAGTGTGGATAGAGAAAATAATGAAGTCTGGGAGAGAGAAATCAATTATCTACACATTCAAGTTAACATGGATTCAAGTAAGTGTGCTTATATTTTTATAATGAATTGCATGTATTCTCAAAATATTCAATATGTATTTAGTATGATTCTTTTATGTACATGTGAAAATTATTTATTCTAAAGATACTTAAATTTATGTTTAGAATTCATTATACTTTATTTACGTAATTTAAGAATTCAACTTACATTTGGTATCAGAGTATGATTGAAGAATATTTGATTTTTCATAATTCTCATAAACTTTTATTTTTCATAATTAAGAATTACTAGAGTGTTGCTTTACCATAAATTTTATCTTGCTTTATTTTCTTAATATAATTATTTTGGTTTATTATATAAGAGTTTGATTTTGAAACAAATCTATATTAATGTTTAGGGTTTCAATCAGGGACAAACCTATAAAAAAACTACAAATTTTAGAACACTTATCATTCATTGGATGAAATGATTAATGGTTAGATTTAATGTTAAGTCACTAATGGCATACTAAGGTAAATATGAACTAATTGTGAATTTCTTTTACTCATTTTATATCATCAGAGGGGTAGAAACGTATTTTTATACCCTTATTTATTTTGAATTTTATTTTCTTACCGTTTTATCGGTTCATCTAATATGTTTCATCGGTTATGTTCCATCTGATATGTTTCATCTGTTATGTTGCATCTAATATGTTTCAAACCCGTGTCATCAAATCCATTTCTTAAATCTGTTCGGTAGAAACAGTTCAATTGGTGTTGTTTCATCGAATCACTTAGAACGGTTTTAATTTTTTTTTATCGGTTCGGTCGAAACAGTTCAATTGTCCCATGGCAAGTGAACTAAGTCCACATGAACAAAAGAAAATTATTAGGATCACCGGTAAAAATTAGAGTTATGAATTAAGAAACAGAGACCTGTTAGGATTATGCCCTAGTCCAATGTAATTCCTCAATCTGTATTGTAATGTACATCATTTTTTGATCTAATAAAAGGCATTATATTGCTAATGTGTTGTAGTAGTATATCGAATGTAATTTGATCTATGTCATTATGTGTATAACCACTTATAGTAGAACTGTAGATCAGAAAGATTTGCATTCGATGAGTCCCTGATCAGCTAAGCTTCTTCAGAAGCGATTAGTATGAGACCAACTCCTTGTGATCATGCTCTACTGATCATGGCAAAGTATGTGTCGGAGTTATATCATAGATATCATCATGTCGATGATATCGGACGACCCGGTTGTGAGTATGCAACATATATCCAGTCATGAGATACTCAGAGATCGTAGCTTGTCATTATATCCTAAGACCAAAGAGTCTTTGTGTAACGATTACTTGAGTTTGACCTAGTCTAGTGTTACATGTAAAAGGGTAGCTATAACGGATTTGATTGGCTTGGATATTAATTGCATTTGTGAACTCAAAAGGCGTCTGAGGGATTTATCACCCATACTACGGTATGAGAAAGATATCCGTTTAGGCCACTTGATGAGTATGACTGAAGGAATAGCACGGCCGTGCAGGTGATATCTTAGTATCAGTTTTCAGTCATCTCAGATATCAAGAAACATTGATTGATAAATTAGGGTGACGGTTCTATGCCTATTGATCAATCTGGGTATCGGTTTGATAAAAGGACAGTGACATGTACGATAACAGGTTAAGTCGAATAATCGATAATCACGATCGTTGGGTAATCATAATGTCTTGCTAGAGACCACTTATGATGGAAAGGGTAAAATAGTAATTTTACCAGTCTGCCAACAGGTCGTGAGCCTAGAGGGTCACACGCTTTAAGTACAATATGTGAAAAACAAGCATGGATGGTAATTGGGAGAATTCGCTTTTCAGTTTAGTCAAATTGAAAACGATTCGGTTGATTTCTGGCCTAGGCTTATTGACCAGACGGTAGAAGAAATCGAATTAGGGAGATTGGACCGATTTAGCTAAACCATAATTAGAACTCAATTAAATGGGTTTTAATTTGGATTTGGTTAAATGGACTTAAAGCCTATTTAGGGTTTTAATTCATGAATGGAGCATAATTGTGATTATGAGATTAAATGGGTAAATTGTGTAATTATCAATTTGATTTTCAAAATCAGATTTTTGATAAACACACAATATTTTTTTTTACCAAAAATATCACCTAATTTCGACAATCAATCCCCATTCTCTACCGATCATTGCCGACCCTCCCTCTTCATTCCTCCATTGCCATTTTGTCCTTTTCTTCACAATTTTGTTAGCAAGAGATAGTGAGAAAACCTCCCAAGGTCATTGTGCTTGTATGGACTTGATAAAGAAACACTATACTTGTGTTTTCAATCGATTAAAGGTATGATTTTCATATTTGAAAATGTTACATGTATGCTGAATTTCTCAATAAGATCCTTAGCTTCTTCATCGATTCCCATGGTTAATTCATACTGCTGCATGAAATTAATGTTTGGAACCCATGGGAATCCCTTTCAAGACCATACAAAACAAAATAATCGATACATGATCAAATTAATTCTAAGCGAGTTTATGAACCAATACATCGATAAGCCAATACAACAATGATCTAAAAAACAAATTGATTGTTGGACAAAGAGAGAGGGAGAATGTACCAATTTGGAGTTGCGCAACGGAGGCGATTCCAAACGCTAAAGTCAAATCGATTCGGGGATTAATAATTTCGTATAGTAACACTAATTTTGTATACGGAATGTTGGTTTCTCAATCATATGAATATGACATACTACTAATTGTTTTCTATTCAACCATTCATAGAGCAATTTCATAAAAAGCATATAACAATTTTCTATTCAATCCTAATTTACGAGATTTATTACCAATGATTGAGAGCTTGTTCATTTGCAAAATCAAAGCCGCTGTGAAGATCCCGTCGCAGGGACGAAGCCGAGTCGCCGTTTCCACCGTCAATCGTCACCGTCGTCTGTGATGGGTTAGGAAGGAGTTGAATCGCTGGTTATCACTATAGTTCGAAGCCGTTATGGAAAAATCGGCTGAAACGTCGTTTGCACCGTCGTTGTCGTCTGGAGTTTTGTTGAGGAAGGCGACGGAAACGTCACTGATGGCGGTTAAAGCCCTCGCCTCCAATCCCAAGAGTCTCGTTATCTTCTTCGGTGCATCGAGCAGGAGGGGGTCGCCGGAGGTCTCGAAGCACGTAATGGAGGATCGCCATCGACAAAGGGCTGGGCTACCAGTCTCCATCGTGAGAAGCGAACGTCCATCGCCGTGAATCGTCTCCGCTATGGATGGGTTGAGGTTACGGCTCACGTACTATAGAAGGAGAGGCGGACGTGTATTTCTGTGGTAGGGTTTTTGTGTGTGTGTGTATATATATTATATATTATATTGAGAATGACAGTAATACCCTTTTATGTTTTTTCTATTTGTTTCAACCACTAAATAATGCTATTAATCAGAACCGTTGATAAAATTAATTCAATAGATATTAGTTTGTAGCTGATTTCTTTCCTAATGTTTATTTTGGTTAAAATTTAATGAGATTTTGATTTCATAAAATTTCAATTACATTTAAGAGTTTCATTTCCCATAAACTCTAATTTTTATCTAAAATCAATGCAAATGAGAGAACTTTTAATTATGAATACAAAAATGTTGAGTTTTGGTTTGTAATAAACTTATTTATTTTATGAATAATTGTTTTAAATTTGAATCTGAATTATTAAGAGACTCTAGATTGATTTTTGTTTAGCGTGACATTATTATTATTATTACTCTCTTTATTCAAAATATATAATAAATAAAATTATTATATATAGTTTTGGATATAACTAAGTATATCTAGTTATGTTTTTCTTTCAAATAATGATGCATAATTTTGGTATAGGTTTTATTAAATTATGGTTATGATTTTTATTCTAGTACAAGAGTGGATCACAAATAAATTTTTTCCCACTCCTTTTAATTTTACACATTTACTCTGGATCAGTGTTATGGATATCGGATCGTAGGGATATATCGGCCCCTTCACAAAAAGAGAGATCTAACAAACTCGGAGGGCTCGCAGAAAGATCGCGGGAAGATTACGGCAAATCGCGTTTTATAATAAATAATTAATTAAATATATACAAACTCATATTTATTATTTATTAAAGAAAAAACGAATGATATTTAATTATTTTTAAATGTATTGGACCGGAGCCATAACCTAAATGAATAATATTGATTTTTTATAATTTATAATTTATA
Source organism: Geranium rotundifolium (assembly GCA_963920655.1). Classification (NCBI taxonomy): domain Eukaryota; kingdom Viridiplantae; phylum Streptophyta; class Magnoliopsida; order Geraniales; family Geraniaceae; genus Geranium; species Geranium rotundifolium. Next base: position 14,819,651 of record OY987322.1, on the reverse strand, counting down.
ACCTAAATATCAAACCGGATTAAGTGTGCCGGAACGAAGCCTATCGAATTAGACCAACAATTAAATTAGATCAAAATTAATTGATTTAAACCCAAATTAATTGATTTAAATTGAATTAAACCGGAATTAATTGATTTAAACCATATTAAACCAGAATTAATTGATTCGAACCGGATTAAACCGGAATTAATTTGAAATTGTTCGATTTGACCGGTATTTGCGATATCGTCGCAGATATGTGGAAATTTTCGCGATTTCGCCGAGATCTCCCGCGATCCATAACACACCTCTGGGTATTTATTTTTATTTGTTAATAATTCATTAATTATGCATATTTTGGCATTAATAGTGTGCATGCATGTTTAATGCGTTTAATATCATGTACACATGAAATCAATTAATGTGTAATTACAAAATTAGTGATTAGGTAGAATGCATAATTTATATGTATTATCATATTTACGGCTTTTCTTATATAAAGCGTGTTAAAATACACTTATTATGTATGTGTTGAGTGTTAGCAAGTGTTTTGATTCATGTGAATATTGTTGATGTTTGCATTAATTGTCACATATATGTTTATGATGGATCTATTATAATTATGAGTTATTTTAATTTAATATCTAGATAAGATTAATTTGTTTGTCACCAAAAAAGTGACCAAATTATAAAATTATATAGATATTAAATTATTGTAACTAGTGTAATGCATGCGCGATGCGCGTGCTACCCATATAATCATGTTAAATTAAATTACAATAGTCAATCGCGCGATGCGCGGTGTTTTCGTGAAAACTCAATGTATCGATATTTTTTAAACAAATATCAATGTTGAAACATAATTATATATCTGTCGAGAGACATATATTATTTACATATAGTTAATATATATATATATATATATTGAAGTGTAATGATTTAATATTGCATCCGAGTACAATCGAAAGTAATGGATAACATTGTGCATCTCAAAGCAAACGGAATAATGTGTTTTGTTTAGATTTCTGAAATATTATAATAAATGACCCAAAAGCCTAATTAAACACATTATTTATTAATTAATATAAACTGATTATTTATTCATTTAATATGATTATTAATCTAATACATGTATAAAAGCAAGTATGATTTTGTCCTAAGTAACCCGATTTTTTCTTTTTCTTGTTTTTTCTTTTTTATGAAAGAACACTTACTTTAGAGAATATTTCAACTGTCCCAAATATTTTGTTTTTACCTAAATCTAAAACTAATCTTAGTATTCATAAAGAATGATAGTTTGGTTTAATTGCTAAAAAATGGGATGTGCTTTCATTTTTGCAATTTGTAGTTGTGAACCTTTCATCTTTTTGCAAAATGTATACATTTTTCGAGTTCGAGGTTAATGTAATTTTAATTTAATAAAAATACTAATAAGCTATGTAAATAATTAAAAATTTAATATTTTCTTCAAATAAATGATGAATAAATATTAATCATGATGGTATGTTATTAAAAATATTAAAAGTCATATTTATTTTGTGAATAATGAAACATTTTAGGGAGACTCTATTCCTCCATATCTTGTAGTCGCTTTTTGGTGTATTGCCGCACATTATGCTTAAGAAAGCCGGGTTTTTTTTCGAAAAATAGAAAAAGAAGTAAAAACATAAATAATTTGTGCAATTTTTATAAATAAATAATATTTATTAATATATTAAACTAATTATTTGAAATTATCACATTGAATACATATTATCATGTGTATAAAATTCATTAACAGATAATTATATCGAAATAATTTGCACATACAAGAACCAGTTTATCTTTTTCAAGAAAATAAACTATTGACAACAAGTAATACACATAGTTAAGATATTTTTATATGAATTGAAATGTAATGGTTTAATATTACATCTGAATACAATCGGAGGTAATAAATAACATTGTGCATCTCAAAGCAAACAAAATAATGTTGTTTGTGTAGATTTCTGAAGTATTACAATAAATGTCCCAAAAGCCTAATTAAAAATATTATTTATGAAATAAAATAAATAGTTAATAAGATTATTAATCTAATACATGCATAAAAGCAAGTAGAATTTTGTCTTAAGTAGCCCGATTTTTTTCTTTTTTTCTTTTTTTCTTTTTCTCGCTTTCCTCTTTTTCTTTTTCTTTTCATGAAAGAACACTTACATTGGGAAATATTTCAAATGTCCCAAATATTTTGTTTTTACCTATTTCTAAAACTAACCTCAGTATTCATAAAGAATTTAGTTTGGTTTAATTGCTAAAAAAAGGATGTGCTTTCATTTTTGCAACTTATAGTTGTGAACTTTCCATCTTTTTGCAAAATGCATACATTTTTTGAGTTCGAGGTTAATGTAATTTTACTTTAATAAAATAATAATAAGCTATATAAATAATTTAATAATTTAATATTTTCTTCAAATTAGGATATTGAATAAATATTAATTATGATAGTATGTTATTAAAAATATTAAAAGTCATATTTATTTTTTGAATAATTAAACATTTTGGGGAGACTCTATTCTTCCGGATTTTGTAGCCGCTTTTTGGCGTATGGCCGCACATCATGCTTAAGAAAGTCGGGTCTTTTTCGAAAAATTGAAAAAGTAAATCATAAATAAATTGTGCAGTTGTTATAAATAAATAATATTTATTAATATATTAAATTAATTATTTTAAATTATCACATTGAATACAAATTATCATGTGTGTAAAATTCATTAACATATAATCATGTCGAAATAATTTGTACTTGCAAGAACCTGTTTATTTTTTCAAGAACAGACCATTGACAACAAGTAAAAATAATAGTCACATGTTTTGTGAAATGATAATGACATTAGTGCACGATAATTCAGCCATCATGTTCATATGTAAGTGTTAAATTGAAATTTGCATGGAAATGAGGATGCAAAAAACTTCCCGTATGCTTGCACATTATGAGTAAATAGAACAAAAAAGTGTCAAGTCAACATGAACCAAAACCATAAACCTCACAGTCACCATACATTTCCAATCCACAAATCCTGATAACACAACAAACGACAAAAACAGTACTTCAGTAGCACAACACGCATAATACTCACAAACAATGTATCAGACAATTATCTAAAACAACGACAACACTTTAAACAAAAAAAATCAAGAATACACAATAAAACAAGAAAAACAAACACTAACAAATATGGAAAACTACACTTGTCCAAACACCTTCGTCTTAATCCCGTCATCACGCCTATATCTACATTCTATTGCACGATAACATAACAAAGAATCCCCACATAAGCCTCGATAAACCACCCACAATAACAACCTTTCACGTAAATTCAGCAAATACTAAACCACAAACAAGACACATAAATAGAAAAGTGTCGCCGCCAACTCAAGCATCGACAACGCCAAACTCGCAGGTGAACACTATAATCTCATCGCAACCAGGGATGGAGGGACATGAAAGGAGACTTCCAGAACCGACTCCAGTAAAAAAAGAACACAAGGCGATATGTGTGGAGATGGATAATTTTCTAGAAGATGGTACATCCACCGATACCGGCCAAATTACATGTCGCACCACTAGAACGTAGCATCGGACCATAGATTTATAATGTATATTCAATTAAATCGAAGATGAAATAATGCCCCATTAATCGAACACGTACAACGGCCCGATCAATATATAATCAACATTCACTAAACAAACACAATTAAATGAAAACAAACACACTAACGAACCAACCCATATACACACTATATTACACCCCAACTACTTATTACTTTACTAAAAAACCAGAAAACCAATAAATATCACAATCTGTCTCTTTCTCGTCAAATCTCCAGGTTTCACAAAACCGTCTCCTTCTCTTCAGATCTTCAGGATTGTCCATTGTTCACATCTTCATCTTCTTAGCATTTGAAACAAACAAACAACGAAGCAACGAATTTTAAGTTCTTCTCAGTCTTCTCATACTTGGGCTTGATTCTTGCCTTTATATTACATGTAGAGTTTATATGTTCTATATTTATGAGAGTTGCCATTGTAAATCCCGCCAGCAAGTTATTATCACATTATCATGTGCTCTGTCCATTCAATCAACTAATGACCATGTTTATGAGAATAAATTGTTTCAAACTACATAATAGCAAGCTACTTTAAATTTGAAGGTATAAGAATTTCAGTAAACATTCTGGGTGAGAAAAAATAACATACTCTTTGTGTTCCATAATAAACTCAATTTTCTTATTCGATATTGAAGTTACTTTTCTATAGTATGCCTAGTGTGCCTTACAGTTCTTATAAAAATGGCGTGAGTGAAAATTGAAATATTTCCTAACAATTGTCATAAACTAATATCATTATAACATTAGGCTCCACATCTGGGAAATGATAAATATCTCTATGCTTTTCCTTTCCAACGACTAAAAATGATTACAAACTTCAATTTCATTATTATAAGTGAAAAACTATTCTATTATTAAAAACACAATTCAAACAATAATTGATATAACTTCAATTTCATTCTTTATTCTTGAAAATCTATGGATCATTTTTATGACTAACAACTCAATTCAAACAATGATTGACTGTAATGCGTTGTCTTAATTTGTCGGTCAAAGAGAACTTGTTTCCGAGACAGTAAATTATACAGGGGAGAGACATCCCTTCAGAATTAACAACATACATGTAATGACTGCACTGAAGAATGATCCATGACCATTTGTAATCTACAATAGAGAAAGTATCCACATGTGTTCCAATTGGTGATAAACAAAAGTAAATTATTATACTTCATCTTCATATCAAAATTAAGAGCAAATAAAAACTCGTATCTTTAACTAAAATGGGAGAACTTAACTCCAAATCATTTCTTTGGTATCATTCTCCTTTCAGAGTTTCAGCACAAATATCAATCTAATGCATTAAATAAAAACTAAAAATAAATAAAACCACTCATTCTCATTAATTTCAATCTTAAATTCTTATTAAATCTCATTACACACTAACAATACCTCTATTATATGTAATTCTTGTTCATTTATGATGTCATTAAAGTTACAACCAAATCGTTCATAGTTTTATTCATTAAATATGAGAGCTAAATTTAACTATTTTTGTACCACAAAACACCATTAACCCACAATCTCAATCTCCACGCATTGTTTTACATTCTCAATAACTAAACAGAATATTAATCTCTCTTTTCTTTCATTAAGGTCGAAGTAAACATTTTGCCTCTCGTTAACAATAACAATTTGGATATTATCGATTATGAGCGTGTGATATTAAATTTGGACCAACCTTTTAGGAACGCCTTAACACGACTATGACAATGGGAAAAAAAAGAATAATACCCAACAAATTAGGCACGAGTTGCATATGAAAAGATGTCCTCAATGTTAATAGTATTTTAAAGGCACTAAGATGTCACAACTGTATAAAATAGCAAAGAATTATACACAACTCTTGCATATCACACCCATCATTTAAGAGTGGAGAGTGAAATCAAGAAATACCATACTTATAAATAAATTCATATTTTCAAACAAACCAGTTCTTGTAATTACACAAACTCAAGAAATATTTGCAAGAAACATAATAAGAACACATGATATTCAACATATATGGACATTAACAACACGTACCTTGATATCAGGGTGAATTAATATGAACTCTCTAAGAGATGGGTCGAGTGTGAACCCATTGACATCTTCTCTAGTGTTAACATTTACTACGCAGGAGCTCCGATACATGCAATACCTAAGTGCAACAAGATTGTTACCAGAGTGCAACACATCCTCAAGACATGAATTCTCTAGATCTTTCACCAAGTAAATTCCAAAAATATGATATTGAGAAAGATACAAGTGAGTGTTCTTATTACTTGATGTGCAAGAAATGACAACATCTTGAAATGCAGTGAGAGGATGTACAACTCAAATGGAACACATTCAACGTTTGAAGATCTGTCCAATGGATCAAAAGCAACACAATATCTATTTTCATCAGACATGAGGTTTAGAAATACATCAATCAGTATGTAACGATTTAAGGTTGATACATCGATCAAGACAATACAGAAACACACAATTTCCATTGAAACCGTCCGACTCAACGCCTACCACACAACCGCTCCATCAAAATTTATCCTACGCCATTAAAACCGTTTTCGCCAATATGAAATCAGAGGATCTCAATAGTAAGTAAAAAATTTTCGAGAACAAATCGCAGGAATTTGGTTGAAAACAGACAACCTCGTTACCATTCTTCCCTAGCGTTTTGTGCTTATATAGAAAATGAAAAGGCACACCAAAAAACAACATTCAAGGAATTGCAAAGCAAAACGAAGCAAACAACCACTTGCACTTAACATCAACATCTCCTAAGAGATTTTTATCCACCGATTCATTGAAATAACTGAATGAGACAGTTAATTCTGAAAACATAAACAAAAACTCAACAAGAAATTTTTTTTCTTCTGAATACCTATAAAAGTTCATATATTAATGCAACGCGTGAGAGTTCATAACATGAAAAATTGCACAACAATATTAAAAGAAATTTGATTCATCGTACCGTAAACAATCATACTAAACAATAATCTGCAATAATTTGATATTTTTACTATTATTTGTTCAAAGGTATGTTGACATATTAGTTCTTTGAAAACAAATTTGTAAAAACAATAACAACTTTATTGTCAATAGCACATAGTTTAAAACTGCATCTTAATATACACAATATTTGTATTCTTGAAGGGAAATAATACACATACATAAGTCTGAGTACACTAAAAGAAATAAAGAAAATTTTAATATATTATATTAGTTATTGGAAAACTACTTGTTGCAACATTGTCCAGAAAATTTCTTGTCAAACATTCTTTAGCGAAGTCATCGGTGAATTCACTCCGGTTTGCTAGTTTTCAATCTAGCTCACCCTAGGCAATCATTTTGAATGTATGTATTGTAAATAAATGCGACTGATTACAAAATTAATGTTATTTTATTACAAACTAATAAGATATTGAGTGAATATCATATTCATTGTTATTTATCAATTTACAATAAAAAAATCATTATTTATGCATATGCATATTCAAGTGAGAGAGTTTCTTGTTGAAAAAGAAACAAAAATCGATAGTTTTTGTTGTAGCTATATGGTCTAATGTAGATAAGGGGTTGATAACCTTTTTAGGACTCCTTATTTACATTATACTAATCAACTATCCATTCCAATAAATAAGAAACGAATAATCTAATGTCACACCCAACGCCCCATCAAATGTTCTCATCGTTCATGCATTCTCAATCTTCCACGAAATTGTTTTCTTTAAGAAGATTGCCTGAAACAGATAAAAAACTCAACAATTAATAACTTTTTCTGAAGAAATATTTGTCACGTGTCCAAAAAACTTAGAATTTTTATATACACATATTGAATTATTGAACTCAAAATTATGTAGGACTTTTGGCGAACCATCAACAACCTTTTTCACAATATTTAGCAAATTAAATATAAGTTTAAAGTCCTTATCTACTAGCCAATATTGTACATTTGAAACATCTAGCTATGTTGAAATTGTTAGTATTGTATATCTCCCAGACCATCAAGTAAAATTTGAACTTCTTGAATGATATTCTGCTGGATGTTCTTATTGGTCGCAAATCAGGCTTTGAACTTAGCTTATTCTTTAATATTGTGGACTCGACTGCACTTTAACTAACAAACTCTATGCTTATAATATTATAGTTTCCAATAGCACATAATTTTTTTTAAAAAAAACTGTTAATATATTAGAAAGGATCTCCGAGATTAATCGGAAATAAATTCTCAATTTTATCATAAAAAATATTATTGTACATACAATTATAATATATAAAAATTATTGTATACATAAAACCATAAGTTATTGTATAAATTACTGGGTCGGTGTCCGAAACAAGCCGAATCGAGCCTCAATTTCATTAGGCTTGAATCGTAGAGTATTTGTCTTGAACTTGGTTCGGGCTCGAACAAAGTTATACAAGTAAACTCGAGTTCAAGTCGGAGAAATAAAAATTAGTACAAGCTTGGCTCAAGCTCAAACTCAATTTGTTAAATTTTCAATAAATACTGATTAAAAGTTAAATAAATGAAGCAAGTAAATATATACTATAAAATAATTCAAAATAAAAAAATATTATCAGCTAAAAAATAATAATCAAGTACAAGAACCAAAATTTGAGAATGAAATATAATGACAAAAACCAAAAGAAAAGCAAAGCAAAGCAAATACTTAGAACCACCGAAAATAGACACAACCACAAGTGCCTCCTGCAACTCCCCCGAACGACAATATTTTAATTATTAACTAAAATCTCTAATAAAGATATCATTTTCTTACAATTTCATACACCGCTAATAATACTTCAAATTTCAATATTTGACTTTAGACTTGAGTACTGAATTAAAAAATATTTTTTAAGTGTGAAATAAAATATACAATTACACACTTTCAATAATGTATTCTCCATTAAATTAGGTGTGTTTCTCTTACAATATGTCTCATCCCAACTTCTCACTCTTTCTTTCAATAGTAACAACAATGATTCATTAGTAAGGTCATCTCCAACCATGTCTCCAAATATGCAAAAATTTGCATATTTGGAGACAATCCTCTCCAAAGCAAGTATCCATATATCTATATGCATATGCAAAAATACACATTTGCTACAGTACATCTCCAAATTTGAAGACACACTAGAGCAATCTCCAAACAATATAATCAATTTTTTTAATTGACAAATTCTTTGCCTTTTTTTTTTTGCAAAATTAGAACATACAAAATAGGAAAACCAAAATCAGAAGAGTATACAAAATCAAGTAAAATCATAATCGAGAAAAAAACATATCAAAAATCAAAATCAATAGATTGTAAATTACAAACATATTTTCCAAAGTTTGAAGCTGTGGCCGTCCGTTCGGCTCCGGGCCCTGTCACCACGAAGAGGCCGGACGCGAGGACGCGCGGAGAGGCCGGACGGTAGAAGATGTCGGACGAGAGGAGATGGCCGACGTGAGGCTCAACGCCAGAGAGGCTGGAGAGAGCAGAGGCGGGACGCGAGAAGGCTGGAGCGCTGAAGAGGCTGGAGTGATGAAGAGGATGGAGGCACTGAAGAGCATGGAGGCGCTGCTTATGATCTTAGATCTGAAAATGAAAGGGAAAGTGAGAAAGGGAAAGTAAATAGGAAAGTGAAAACGGGTGAAAAGTAAGGTGAGGCATTGTTTTAATACATTGAGAAAAAACCAATTAACTATAAATTATAAATTATATCAATTTTAAATCTATTAATTTCAAACTGCATATAAATTATGTCAATTTAAAATAATAAACATTATTTATATAATATCATTCATTTATATTAGTATAAATTATATTCATTATTTATATAAACATAATAATATTAAATAAAAATTCAACGTCAAACAACAATTTTCAATTATAAAAATAAATAAATGAACACGATTATTTGTCTGATTCATTAAGAAGATCGAAATATTGACTAAAATTACCCATTGGGTTTTGAGATCCCTCGCCTTGAACTTGTTCACTTTGATATACTCGATATTGAGATCCTTGATATTGCAACATTTCCTCATCGCCTTCGGATGTATTTGCTCTTTTTCGAATGATTTTTCGTTTCTGATTTGTGATATACTCGCGAACTTCTAGATCTTCGATACTATGTAAATTTGCAAATAAAATTTCATTCTCTTCTTTTATTTTTTGAACTTTTATTTTCTCGTTGGATTTGTTGTCTATCAAAACGAGCTTTTTCTAAAGTTTCAAGTAGTTGCTTATTTTTTGAAATTCATCCCCATTAGTTTTTTTTTTTGCTTTTTTCACCTCAATAGGTCTTTCGACTGGAGAGTTACCAATTTCGTCATTGCCCATATTGAGATCGAATGAACTCATACCGATATTGACTGATTTTGTCGATGCAAAACTAGAAAACGATTCAGATGTAAGTGTCGTTTTTCTTTGGTCGCAAATTTCGGAATGACTTTTAGAATGCTCCACACGTGGTCGAACTTGAATCCTTTTAAGTATTGTGATTCTTGTTGTGCTAATAGCGTTTTTGCTCGCTCGATCTATGAAAAAAATATGTGCATATCAAAACATATAAGTACCATTTTGATAAGATTATAAATTAACAATAATTGTAAATACTTACGATATCTTGCGGCGAAGCACCACTCGGATTCAATCTTTCGATTTGGGAAATGCACCCTCTTAATTTTGAAATTGCATAAATGATCTTATACATGCATAATTTCAAGCCTATGTCGGATCTTGGTATCGGGGGAGAGTCTGAGTTGTACATAAATTCAATTCTTTTCCAAAATTGATCTCCAGATTGATTTATCCTGATAACTGGATCTTGACTTACAGTAACATACACATGACATAAGCATTTCTCTTCTTTATGTGTATAAGATGCGGATAGGGTGGAAGTCATTTTTAGAAGAAAAAGATACTTGAAAGACAAAGTGTATTTGGGAAAGTCAGTAAATTTGATTGTGTATAGAGCTCAAATTGCAGGCATTTATTTATAAAGGATAAGGATAGAGAGCTTAAACCGTGTGCATTTATCATAAACTTTTATTCAAACTGTGTACATTTAATTCAGTTGGTGTTCATTGGCATTAAAAATATGATTGGCATTGATGATATTTAGTAAGAGTAGTGCAGAAGATGGAGTAATAGTTGGTCGGCAACCTCTTCAATTATTAGTGATTCAGATGAAAAATGCTTCTTAATTGGTGTTGGTTGGCATTTAGAGATATGGTTGGAACCGTGTGCATTTATACGAGTGGTTGAATTTGAACATTATAAATAGACGACATCATCATTGTATAAATATATCCAAATATTTTTGAGTGATGAATGTTGATTACAGTAGCTCGTCTTCATCTTCAAATGATGATGACTATTATAATCAACTAGAAAATCAAGTAGTAACTCAAGTTATTACTAACGACAATCTTCTTATCGCTCACCACCAAAATAACCAAGGGTCGAGTTGGGGCTCAATTCTTGGTCATCGAGTTATACGTCGTCATCGACAAACTGCTGAAAAAAGCTTATCAATGATTATTTTTCAAAATCTCCTCTATATGATGATTTAATATTTCGTCGACGATTTCGAATGTCTCGACCTCTATTTTATCATATATTTGATGCGGTTTCAACACATGATAGCTACTTTTTCCAACAAAGGGATGATGTTGGTAGACTCGGGTTATCTGGCTTGCAAAAGGTAACGGCGGCGTTTCGAATGCTGGCATATGGTTACCCATCAGATGCTACTAATGAATATCTCCAAATCGCCGAATCGACCACCTTTGAAAGTTTGACGCGATTTTCTCGAAGTGTTTGGAAGTCGCTACCTTCGATCACCAAATGCTGCAGATGTGGCTAGACTTCTCCAAATTGGTGAACGTCGAGGTTTTCCAAGTATGTTAGGTAGTTTAGATTGTATGCACTGGAAGTGGAAAAATTGTCCAACGGCATGGAGAGGCCAATATGCAGGTCGTAGTGGATCTCTATCTATTATTCTTGAAGCTGTGGCTGACTATGATCTATGGATATCTCATGCATATTTTGGGATGTCCGGATCTAACAATGATATTAATGTGCTCGAGGCATCCGATCTATTTGCAAACATTGCTGCAGGTACTGCCCCACCTGCAAATTATGTGATTAATGGAAAAACGTATGATATGCGTTATTATTTAGCTGATGGTATATATCTGAAATGGTCTACTCTTGTTCAAAATATTCATCATCCACAAGGTCAGAAAAAAAATTGTTTTCAACAAAACAAGAAGTATGCATAAAGGATGTAGAACGTGCGTTTGGAGTTGAACTTATGCGGGTTCATATGAAAGTATAAACTGCATAAACCCAATACATGATCCTTATACTCCATACGCACCACCATGTGCTTAACATCCAAAACTTCAGATCTCTGAAACAACTCGTTCTTTACCGACTCTTCGAACTCATGGGCTTAAAATGTCAAAGCATATTATCTTTAATATAAATAGCATATTATGCTGCATGGACAAAAAGATACCATACAACGCAGAAATACACATATCTATTAAATATAATTCTTATACAATGTATCTAAAAATATTAGAATCTAATAGATAAATAAAGAAGAAACAGTAAATAATATGCCACAGTTGCCTTCAACAATTCATGGGACCAAATACAACCATATGCATTTAACTATACCATATCTATAATTACAAATAAGAAAAAAAACAAAACAAAGAATAAGGAATTACAATACAAAATAGAGAAAATTGAATGAAGTGTACATAAAATAATAAACATAATAAGGTGACAAAGAAAGAGAAATATATATATATATATATATATATATATATATATATATATATATATATATATATATATATATATAAATATAAAACAAAGTAATGCATAACTTAAATAAATAAATAAAATTGAGAAACTTATGAAATGTGAACGTTAGTTAGCAGATCAATCAAAAAGATAAAATAAAAAATAAAAATAATGTAGTAAAGTAATATAAAAAAACATAATATATTGATACAAACTCTTAACTATTTACACCAAAAAGCATGAAGTGTACATAAAAGAAAATAATAAACATAATAAGGTGATAAAGAAATAAAAATAATATAACTCTAAAAAATGATGCAGAACAACCTATTACAAAAAAAAATGACAGTCACAAGAACTCGAAATATCAAGAAACACATTTTCAAAATAAGAGACACCACAAATTACATAAAACACAAAAAGACACACATTAATAAACCAACACATATTACCATAAATTCCCACGAAGCAGGAACACCAAGAAACACAACGTGAACACAACATACGCGCTCTCGCAACCACATAACATCAAGAAACACACGGGAAATATGGATTAAAAGACAGTACACGACAAAGGCGAGCAATCCGAACGCCTACCACGAGATCGCTCGATCGGAAAATTTCCAGACGCCAATGCAGCCGCTAACGCAGACACAAAGTCAGAGGACCACAACGGCGACCGAGACACTTCCCGAGAATGATTCGTGGGCTATGCGGGAACGAAAAATGCACACCGTCGACACCACCGTTTCACCCACCAACACCACACCGTCGACACCACCGTTTCACCCACAACACAACACATAAATACATGACGAACATGTACATACCAACATATGCTACCATACACATTCAGACATACAAAGAGACACCAACACATACACCCATACACCAATTGACACGTAACAACACATTCAACGAATATAGACCAAAACTCAATACACTGAACAACACAAATCCACATAAATAAATAACTGTTTTTGGCAGTTATTTTTGAAAAATGAAACACAAAAAATGCACCAATTGAAATTTTCTTGTGAAGAAATTTTTGCCCCTTGTCAAATTTTCTTACTCTTTATATATAAATTAGATTAGATTATAGTTTTTTATCATTTTGATATCAAATTAAACTAATTTGTTAGTCACCAATAAAGTGGCAAAATTAGTAAATATATATCGTTGATATCAAACTGAAATATAATATAATTATTAATTATTCGATATTGATATCTAATTAAGTTTATTTGTTAGTCGCTAAAGCGATCAAATTATAAAATTATTACTTACGTGTCAACAAATTTCATATGTTCACTTATAATAAACTATATCAAATCTAATTGATTAAGTATTCATATTCATAATTACTTAGATGAGAGCAGTCTGTCATTACTGCACCCACTATGACTGTTAGAATTCGTAGCATGATTCGAGGGTACAATTATAAATTTGTATGCGAAGTTTTATTTCAGGACTTGGAATCATCGACACAATTGTCAAGATGTTGAAAACTGATGTCGCATACAATGACAAGTATATAAGTGGTGCTAAATTTATTGATTTGAAGTATTTTGTCAATAAAGAACATTTACAAAATCGATCAGTATCAATTGAACACATTAGCACTATATTGATGAGTACAGACTTATTAACTAAGGTATTGTCATCAACGACATTTAATGAGTATGTTAAAAGAATGCGCATTACTAGAAATTGTTAATATCATGGTAAAATCTTATAGTCATGATGTTTGATATTACGAGCTCATTTTCGTTTTGGTTATTAAGTGTCATGTTTATTTATGAAGTTTGTATACATTAATGGTTTGTGTCAATAAACAGTTTTGCCTTTAACAAAGTCATTATTGCTGAACCATTATGATAAATATCATTATCGATTATTAAATTTGAAATTGATATTGTGATACATGAAAGAGAGTATGTTAAGTAACTACGTATGACTCCCGTGATCCTTATTACTTTCTTATTTCGTAATAACATATGTTTGACCAATATAAATTAAGAAGACATTGACTTATGATGTACATATTTAATATGTATAAAATTATGAACTCCTTTAATGGGTCAAGGGGGAGATTGTAAAATTAAATTCGTTTAATATCTAAATTGTGACCCATTAAGTGTATAATGAATTTACTAAATAGTTCTTTATTGGTTAATGAAAATGTATGAAATTATGAAAAGTTACTTAAAAAGTTCTTTTATACATTAATGCAATGTACAAATTGAAGAACTCCTTTTCAGAGAATATGTTCTTTCTCCTCCTTACACACGCTATATTTCTATTCCATTAAAGAAGTGTAGATTAAGAAAAGAATGAAATCTGGGAGAGATAAATTAATTCTCTACACATTCAAGTCATCATAGATTCAAGTAAGTGTGTTTATATTTTTATAGTGAATTGCATGTATTCTCAAGATCCTCGATATGTATTTAGCGTAATTCTTTTATGAACATGTTAAATTATTTCTTCTAAAGATCATTAAATTTATGTTTAGAATTCATTATCCTTTATTTACGTAATTTAAGAATTCAACTTACACACACCTCAAATTTTCATTCAACGAACACGTCTCAATTTCTCAAATAAACAACACACTCAAAATTTAATCATTTTTATGGCAATTCAAGGCGTTGCCTTTCTTGGGTCGTAGATCTCGGCCCTGGCAGTAGAGATGGGACGAGAACGAGTTAGGCATCCGGTAGAGACGAGCGGGTGTTCTCTATCATGTTCGTTGAATGTGCTCTACAACGAGGCTTTTAACCGAATATGGAACAGAGCCAGTAGAACCCAACATTGGCTCAATCTCCGTGGCAGAATCGGTTGAGCTTGATGGCCGAAACTCGGTTTGGACGGTCTGGGTCTAGATCGAGCGAGCTTGAGCTCTTATTTGACCTTTGATTCATGGTCTCCCTCGGCGCCATTGGCATTTTCCACGCCAACTCCAACTCCAACCCCTCCATCCATGTCTCCCTCCCACATCCGGTCCTCCAAGTTGCGCCATGTCATGATCCTCTCGGGCCCTACCTTCAAATCCCCCAAGAGCAATGCCGTGTTGCTCGATGATTTCGGGTCCAAGCTTCCCGCCTACTTCTCCAAGTCTAATTGGGCCCTAGAGAAGGAAGGTGAGGTTGTTGATTTGGTTACCAAGGAGGAGGTTCATCCATGAATGTTCAAACAAAAAATAGACAAAGATAGAAAAGGGTATATATGGCATTTTCACAAAAAAGAATACCCACATGCTGGTCATGTGACCAAAAACTAATACCGTTAAGCTGAAGTGTCACGTTAGGTAAGTTCAAGGTGTTCACAAGCCAATTTTATCTTTGAGGTAGTTAAGTGAAAAACCGGTATAATGTAGGATAGTTATGTGAAATATTCCCTTTATAAAATTTACATTATTATAGATTGAAATACATAATTAAAATCTCAAATATTCCCAGTGCTTGATCATATATTGTTGAATCTCATTTGGAGCGTTTAGACTAGACAAATGTATAAATATTATTTTATATTTTATTATTATTTTTATTAATGGACATATTTTATATTTATCAAATATGAGAGGTATATCACAATAGATATTATTTATATTTCATGAAAATATTGTATTTTTATTATATATTAATGGTGTATATATATTTATGATTTTAAAAAAAGTATATTACATAGTAAACATATTATTATATATTAAAAGTGGGAGTCTGTTATTTCTATTTCCAATCCTCTGCACACACTTCTTCTTTTTCTAACCCTCCCTCTACGTCATCCACTTTTTAATGCAGCGAGAGTATTCACTTCCTCTCCACTTCTTTGTTACGAACAGTCTTAGAAATTAGTTATGATTAAGTTTATGGGTATGGTGGGGAATAAATTATGAAAATTCAAAAATTGTTAAAAGGACACTTTTGTCTTCTCAACAAAACATTTAATTAATTTTGACGAAAGGTAGTAAAAGGAAAAATATTGATGATTTGGGCACATAAAACTGTGAATTTCCCTTTATTTATGTTTGTTATTGGTATAAGTTTGCGCACATTTAGCATTCATTAGTTATGAATATGATGAAAACGATGAAGCAGGAAAGAGAAGAGGCACAATTCATCTCTATCATCCGCATTGCTTCAGTGTTTGAATTCAATACTCCAACGGTCACTAAAGGTTCATATGGCGGATACCTTCTGGACTCAGGCCAATGCTCTCCTCCTCAAGAACCTAACCTTCCAGGTTTTCGGATCTCTCTCTCTTACTCATGTCTCTGTTGCAACCACACTATTGTTCTTCATTCATTTTCAGATTAGACGAACAAATGAATGACTGGTAGTGTTCGATTCAATTTATATGGATATCTGATCCGACCCATCAGCCACTGTGTGTGTAATTTCAATTCTGTTACGGTTTTGGTGTTTTCTTAATGAATGTCCCAGCTGGGTTCTGATAATCAATATGTTTTCAGTTTAAATACTAGATTAAATTTGATAATAGATCAAGTTCTCTATTACATTTGCTTCTTTTTCTGCAGAAACGTAACATTGGTTCAAATATTCGTCTTGTATCATTTCCACTTATAGTCTGCTTGCTGATGGTTGTGCTACAAGTTTGGGTTAACAAAGAATTGGATAAGCCCGAATACAAGTGTGGATGTGAATGTGTTGATACTAATAGAGACGGTCAATGTAAGAAGGTTTGTGGGATTCAGTATTCCAACCCAGATCAATTAGGCGCCTGTCCCATGATCAACCCTCCAGAGTGGCCTCCACTCTTACAAATACCGGCCCCTCAATATCGAGCTGTCAGTACTGATTCTATACCTCTTACGGATTTGCCACGTGAATCGTGCAGGGCAACAGGTTCCTGCCCAATAACCATACTTGTCACTGGGAATAATCAATCTCTCGCACAAAGTGGGTCTCTCTCTATAGTATGCATGCTTCAAACTTATCTTTCGTTGTTTCTTTTGTGTGGATGATGGATAATAACATTTTTTGAGTATATAATATTCTTAACTTTTTCTTGTATGTTTTTAATTAATAGCTTTGGTTGGGAGTGCCTTTGCAAGTTCTTTCAGTTTACATTCCTCTGATGTAAAGAGTAGTTTGGCATATAATGTCCTGGTGAGTGGTCTTCCTAACGTAATTTGTTTGGAAGTTTTTATTGGTTAAATGTATAATATTTTTCGGAATGTTCAAGGGCTCAGATTCCTACCCTCCGCTGCAAAATCTACTTGATCCTGCTTTCTTCAAAGGTCTTCCTATCTATACCGTTCTAAGTCAATGCGCCGAAAATTCGACATATTCTGTTCCCATAGAGGTCTTCCCATCCATCCTGGAGTTACAGCAAGGTATCAGTTCTTCTGTTCTGCACGGTTCTTTTATTTCAACAATTTGCAAAGCATCGTGCTGTCCTAAGTGGCCATTATGTCTCAAGAGTAATGTATGTGAAGTGAAATTTAGCCACATCTCAGAAAATGAATTGAAATGGTTTAATGCATTGTCCTGTACAAGGAGAAGCACCTCGATCAAAGTCTAAACCGAACACTGCTTGTTGAATTGTCTTCTTGCTTGTTCCTTGTAAATATTATTCGTGGTCGTAAACCAAAAGAAAGTCTCTCAAGTTAGACACCATTATTCTCTTAATCTGCAAAAATGCTTTCTTCTTCACTGTTTTCTGTTCTTAAGATATTGTCAATTTTATTCTCATTATAAGTTCAAGGAAAATCAAACCTAACTTACGATGTCCTCAATATAGAAATCAGATGTGTTCAAGGTCTTCATTTGTGGCGCAACAGTTCTTCTGTGATAAATGAGGAACTCTATAAGGGTTACTTTAATGGGAATTCGGACAGGAAGATTAATGAGATAGCTGCAGGTTGGCCTATTACATTTCTGTAATATTTGTTAAAAAACTGATATATGAACATGATACTTAAGATTTCGTTTCCAATAGGCTATGACTTCTTAAACACAAATGGAAGTATCTTCAATGTTACCATATGGTACAATTCAACCTATAGCAATAACACGGGAAATAAGGCTATTTCATTGATGCGGGTTCCACGCTCGGTGAATATTGTATGTTTCTTAACTTTCTGCATACATTTTATCTATTGCTCATATTTGATATACCAATGCTGTTACAAGGCTTGTAGTTTATAAGTTTATCAGACAATTATTTATTGGGCTAAATGATGTTTCAAATATTCCGATTTTTTTACTTATAGGAATGAAGCAACATTAATTATCAGCAGTTATTTATGAATACCAACTCTCAATACTTATAACATTGGAGGGAATACACAAGATTTGCCTACATATTGATAATATGTGTCTTGATTTGTTCACAATCATTAAAAGGTGTGCTAACTTCCACTATTTGATTCAGGATAGTTTTCATCTGGTCCATTTTGGATATTAGATATAATCTCTAGTCTTTGTAAATTCATTTTAACATTTACTTGTTCCTTCCTTTCCGCCTTCAATTTTTATTTGATTGTCTACAGTAAATGATACAGAGGCTGACATTTACAGTTCATGCATCACAGGCATCAAATTCTTACCTTCAGTTCTTGATGGGGCCAGCCACAAAAATTCTATTCGAGTTCGTAAAAGAAATGCCAAAAGCTGAAAGTCAACTCAGGCTCGACTTTTCTTCTCTTCTTGGGCCAATATTCTTTACATGGATAATACTACAACTATTCCCTGTGAGTACGCAAATTCATTTATAATATTACTATTTGGGGCTGGGTAACAAATATTATACAATTTTAACTCTATATCATGAACGCAAATTTTGATTCATTAGTTTGTAAGATTCTTGTTAGTTGAAAAAAAATTGTCTGAAGTTGCTTTAATTTGAAGTGTTTAATAAGGTGGATTCTAATGTATCGTATGGTTCTTATATGATTTTTCTAGTTATGAGTTTATATGATGCACATGGTACGTCAATTACAAATTACAAAAGTAAAACAAAAATGTTTTTTTTTTTGTGTGTGCTCATCATGTCAATGACAGTACCTATATGTAACTATGCTGTAAGTTGGAGAAAACAAAATAACTAAGAAACTATATTTATTGGTGATCATATCTTGAATTAAGAAACTCCACACTTGTAAAACAGTTTCATGTCTCCATTAGGCCGCAGTAATTCCAAGGTCTTTGGGGTAAACAAATTCTTATTAGTGCGCCACTATGACAGTACCACAAGCCAACTAAAACTATATAGCCTATGATACTATGCAATACTCGATATGTCCTTTACGTTAATTGTGTACACAGTTTGCATATTGACAGGTGTAGTGGTCAACTCCTATCAAGAAACAAACTCTAAAAGTTACTAATTGATGTGCATCAATCTAAATATATACTCTATGCTTGACAATGTGTCACTGCTACGATATCACCTGTCTTGCGATAAGGTTAATAATAGCATATAATTTGGTTGTCATACTTTTCATTTATTTCTTGCATGCTAAATCAGTTTTATACATATTGCCTTTTGATTTAGGTAATATTAAAATCACTGGTTTACGAGAAACAGCAGAAACTGAGAATCATGATGAAAATGCACGGGCTTGGTGATAGGCCTTATTGGATGATTTCATATGCTTATTTTCTTTTAATATCTTCGGTCTACATCTTATGCTTTGTGGTATTCGGGGCAGTTACCGGTATGAGCCCCAATCAGTCAAGTGTTTTCTTTCTTTAACAATGGTTCTATTTCTAGCTGGTAATACTCAGTTGAACTTATTGTAGGATTGAAGTTCTTCACACTAAATGACTACAGCATTCAATTTGTGTTTTTCTTCATCTATATAAACCTGCAAATTGCACTGGCCTTCCTTCTAGCTGCATTGTTCTCAGATGTTAAGGCAGCTGAAGGTTTGACGTTAGTAGCAGATTTGATTGAAGTAGCTGTTCTGCTTTTTGGTGCCCCTCTCACTTACAGTTTTATTGTTGAAACTTTCTTATTACAGTTACAGGATACATATTTGTCTTTGGGTCTGGGCTCTTAGGTGGCTTCCTTTTCCAGTATTTTGTTCAAGACTCATCTTTCCCAAGTAAGTGGATGAAATTTGAACTAAAGTGCCTTTCAAGTTTCAACAAGAACCACGCCATGATATAGGAAAATATTACTTCTATTTCCCACCCAAATGATTGCCCCTTTAGCATGAAGGGCTGCATATAGTTTTGTTCTTTTCAGCGAAGATTAGTTCATTGCTGTTGCTGTTGAAGCCTTTTCTGAAACATGTAATCCCACTGTCCCTAACTAGAAAGGGAAAGTTAGTTAAATCAGGTGAACAAGAAGTGAAAACCTGATAGTAATAAATTATAAAGCAAGTTTCTTATATCAGTCACAGACAAATGATTACCTGTGACAGAAAGAAAACAATCCCAGTTCAGAGACAATGTGTTGTGCCATGTGCATTGCCTGTAATCTATTTCATATGAAAAAACCTTTTCTCTCTGGCGAGCTGAATTTTTTAGGCTCATATTTTATTTACACATATCAGAAGTTTTAATAATATTACGAGACATTTTCTTTTGTTGTAGAGGTCTGGATTATTGTATTGGAGATATATCCTGGCTTTTCTATGTATCGTGGATTATATGAGCTCTCACAATATGCTATCATGGGGAATTATTTGGATAGAGATGGGATGCGGTGGGAAAATTTGAATGATAGTGAAAACGGGATGGCAGAGGTGTTGATTATCATGGCTGTAGAGTGGTTCGTGGTGCTCTTTGTGGCATACTATATGGATCAAGTTGTGACATCAGGAAGAAGTCCACTTTTTTTCTTACAGTACATGCAGAAGTCACTTGCTTGCTCTCAAAAGCCCCGCTTGCAGAGGGAGGGACCTGATGTTTCTGTTCAGATGGAAAAACCCGATGTCAGCCAAGAGGTAATGTTACTTTTAAATGCATTTATTCTATGAGAGCATCTGGAATGGATATGATATATATTTTAGCTTGAAAAAATTGGAGCCATCATATTGATTGAACCTAATGTGCTAGTAACTCTTTTCAATTTCATGATTTTTGCCAGAGAGAAAAGGTTGAGCAATTACTACTTGAATCGAACATGAGCCATGCCATCATCTGTGACAACCTCAAAAAGGTATTTCCAGGAACGGATGGGAACCCCGACACATTTGCAGTGAAGGGCTTGTCTCTTGCTCTACCTCGAGGAGAGTGTTTTGGCATGCTCGGTACTAGTGGTGCAGGCAAGACCACTGTCATAAATATGGTTAGTCTGATAACCTTCAATTTCTAAACAATACACATTTCATGAAGGAAACACCTAGAGGATAAAAGCCCTCCTCTTAAAACATCTACTTTCAGTTTCATGGAACTATAAGATGCTTAGCAGAGATGTAGGTCAGACAGTGGTGTAGTAGTCACATCTTTTCCCTTTGCTATCTACATATTGATTTGAAATTTGGGTTTAATCACAAAATATCTTGACAGTTGATCGGGTTGACGAAGCCAACATCAGGTGCGGCATATGTTGAGGGTCTTGACATCTGTTCTAGCATGAATGACGTATACACAAGCATGGGGGTATGCCCACAACATGAGTATGCCATCATTCTGTTCCTTTCCCCTCTAAGCCTTATCTTATAACATTATTGAAAAGCATCGGAATTTCTTAATTCATTTTGCTTCAAAATGATTTCAGCTTGATCTGGGAAACTTTAACCGGAAGGGAGCACCTATTATTTTATGGTAGACTTAAGAACCTCAAAGGATCATCCTTAAAACAGGTACGCTAGTTTTCTTGCTCTAAAATTGTCACGTGAACTTGTGGCCTTTTATACATGTCATGAAATAAAAGAAGCGACTTAAGAACCTCAAAGGATTATCCTTAAAACGGGTACAATTAGTAACAGTAAGCTTGTGCATTAGAAGTTGTAAATAAATCGAGTAGTCATGTGAAAATGAATTCATATATATCGCGATTTCATGTCTTGAGACTCTTGTATTTGTTGGACCAGGCAGTGGAAGATTCTCTTGAGAGTGTTGACCTATTGCAAGGAGGAGTTGGGGACAAACAGGCAGGGGCTTACAGTGGAGGCATGAAGAGGAGGCTTAGTGTTGCTATCTCACTCATTGGCAATCCCAAAGTACATATTTTCACTCTTTTCTTTCAACTCTGCTTGTGAGATACTTGGATGATTATAGCTTGTGTCATGGAAATTTGTGAGGTGGTGTACATGGATGAGCCCAGCACCGGACTAGATCCCGCTTCAAGATTCACTTTATGGAATGCTGTGAAGAACGCAAAGCAAGGCCGGGCAATTATTCTCACAAGTACACCTATATTCTTCCCTCTCTCCAAAGATTACTGTCCCTATCAGAATTTTGGACTCACAATATTAATTTCCAGCACATTCAATGGAGGAGGCAGAGGCACTGTGTGATCGACTGGGAATTTTCGTGGATGGTTGCTTGCACTGCATAGGGAACGCAAAAGAGGTGATGGTGATATGTTATGCTTATGTTTTACAGGAAACTTATGTTCCTACCTTTCACTACTTTCTGGTTTTGTACATAACAGCTAAAGGCGAGATATGGAGGTTATTGTGTGTTTACAATGACCACATCTTCAGATCATGACGAAGAAGTGGATCAAATGGTACGGGAGCTTAGCCCGAGCGCGAAGAAAACATACCGTATATCAGGAACCCACAAGTTTGAATTGCCCAAAAATGAGGTGAACATATCAAAAGTATTTGAAGCTGTCCAAGATGCCAAGAGACGTTTTGCAGTTTTCGCTTGGGGGCTGTCCGACAACACTATGGAGGATGTTTTCATTAAGGTGGCTCGTGAGGCTCAAACCACTCGCGTTTCGTGACTGTAAGACTAAGAAGTAAAGAAGTAACAAGTGCGTGTAACATTCATCATAATTCATTCTCACCTAATTGTCCGAAATAAATCGATACAAGTATTCAAAAACAGTGTGAAAATATGTTATGATGATTACGTGGAACATTCATTTTAAGATGTCAGTAGAATTAAGGGATAATGATTCTCAAAAGACATTTTTTGGTCTTCAAGTTTTGTAGGTTACATGACTTTAATGGAAGAGTTATATTCTCTAACATTAATATTATTATTGAAGTCAGAGAGCGAGCAATGTCAACCATTAGGTCATGCTCAAGCTGGACATAAAGGTTATATTATATCAAATAAACACTATCTTAATTTAACAAATAAGCATTTTCTTAGAAAAATCATGGACATAAAGATTAGATTATATCACTGTAGTTTATGTGTATAATAATATCTTAAAATTAGATTAGACAGCAGATGTTATCGGATGTACAAAGGGCATTGACTCAAGGATTGGTTAGGTGTCAATGTTAATTACTAATAAATGCATTCCTCATATCTTAACATGCCTTATCTATTTAAACAAAAATCCCTATATACAAGTTAATTTATCTCTCTATTTATAGATACACGAACACCTATATATACACTCAGTTTCAGTCCCTCATTCACACACTACATTCTGCATCCATCATGTCCAAGTTTATTACTTCAGCATGCTACTTTCTTGTTCTGGTTTGCTTGTTGGCTACAACTACAAGTGTTTCTTGTCAGAATCTTTATGAACTCAAGAGAGGCAATTTCTCTTTGACGCTCACCGATTATGGCGCCACTGTCATCTCCGTTGTCCTCCCCGATAGAAACGGTCTTCATCGCTCTCTCTTTTCTGTGTTTTGTCCTCTGAAATATGTTGAATTACTTTTGTGATTTATGTATCAGGGAAATTAGATGATGTGCTTCTTGGATATCAAACTATTGATGAGTACAAGGTAAATACATATTACATATCTCGTGTTCAATGTCGATATATTATCCTCATTTTGGGCTCTGGAATTAAGGTTTTAGATTGATCGACCTTAAAACTTATATTAACTAATTTCTTTTTGTTATTGCCAATAATTGTAGAATGATACCACCTACTTTGGTGCCATAGTTGGAAGAGTTGCTAATAGAATTGGAGGTGCTCAATTTACTTATAATGGGACCCATTACAAATTGGTTCCTAATGATGGCAACAACATCCTCCATGGTACATATAAATATGTTTTTTCATTGCCATCAATAATTTCCATTTGATTCTTCATATAGTCATGCATATAAGTTTATTATTCGCTATTAATGTTTTAAAAAAATGTTACGTGTTAGTAGGACGAAGATAACCTTTTAAGATTAATTTAAAACTAAAATTTACTTTAAAAAGGCTCGGCTCAAGGGTAAAGCACTCCAAAAGAAGGTGTTTTAAGCCCACTCAAAACAAGTTCAAATATTATAATAATTTAGGGTATAATATAAAAATAAAGGCCCTGCAACAAAGGCCATGTATGAAATAAATGGCCCATTCATATTGTATCTCTATTTATAAAAAAGAGCCAAAAGACTCATTTGTAATTTTTGCTCTGGGCATAAATAATGCTTGACCGAACTCTATTAAGAATTGATCAAGAATTATAGAGGATTGATCAGAAACTAGTGAATAATTTTTACAACATTAATTGTTCATCATGTACATATTTTCAGGGCCTACTATTATAGAATGTATATATATTGACAAGTTTTGTGTGTAGAATTTTGAAACTAAAACAATTAGGGGAATTGAAATATTAATTAGTGTTAAATTGATGCATATAACAGGAGGGCCAAAAGGATTTAGCACCGTTGTATGGAAAGTAAAGAGCTACAAGAAGAATTCACACATAACGTTCACATACAACAGCCCCTCATTCGAAGAAGGTACACATGTATTATATATACATCCATTTCTTACATTATCGTAAATATGAAATTTACAAAACAATTAATGTATGTACATATATATAGGATTTCCGGGAAAACTTGCGGTGTCGGTGACATACTCGTTGATCCATAGGAACAAACTAGGCATAGTAATGGAAGCGACGCCCCTGACAATGCCAACTCCGGTGAACCTTGCCTTCCACGGGTACTGGAACCTGCGGGGCCACGGCAGCGGCAACATCCTCTCCCACTCCATCCAAATATTGGGGAAGGAGATAACCCCCGTGGACGGGGAGCTGATCCCCACGGGGCAGCTGGCCCCGGTGAAGGGCACCCCTTTCGACTTCCAGCGGGCGCGGGCCATCGGGAGCAGGATCAACAGGCTCTCCGGGGAGCGGGAGGCACCTGAGGAGGGCGGCGGTGGTGCGGGAGAGGGCGTCGGGGAGGAGGATGGAGTTGTACACCAACCAGCCGGGCCTGCAGTTCTACACGAGCAACTTGATAAAGGAGGAGAGAGGGAAAGGCAGGGCGGTGTACAGGAAATATGGGGGCATTGTGCTGGAGACGCAAGGCTTTCCCGATGCGGTCAATCACCCCAACTTTCCTTCGCAGATAGTCATGCCCGGTCACAAGTATAGGCATGTCATGCTCTACCGCTTTACGGCTCATTAACTAGGACAACTACACATGGGGAACTCTTGTTTTTGGTGTGATTTAGCGATGGGATAATTCAAGATGTCGAGATATTGCTGTTTTTGGGGTGGCACCCCTAGATGTGCAAAATTTTCAGTTTGCACTTTTCGTTTAATTCCGTTAGTTTTCACATTTTTTCATGTAAAATTACAAAAATGCTCTCACCTACACTTTAAATTTTCAAATATATCACATCCCCTCTCTCTATCACACACTCACTCATTCCTACTCCTCTCTTTCTCTCTCTCTCTTCTCTCTCCTCCCCAAAACCATAGCCATGTTCTCTCCAGCGCTAAGATGTGCCCGTTCGACCTTCCTATCCTCAATTGGTTCGTTTCCTCAATTTTTGTTGAGAATATGAAATGAAATTTAAGTTGGTTTTGGGATATGGCAGTTTATGGGATATGGTTCTTTTGGTTGGTTTAAGATGGATGTGTATTTGATTCTTCTTGGGTATTGCAGTAAATTCCTGAATTTGGTATTGCGTTGTTGATGTCTGAATTGCAAACCCTTTCGATGGAGAGTTGGCATTGTGAAGTTATCACTTGTGGATTTGTGATGTTGTTTGGTGGTAATTAGAAACTTGAAATGTGAAATGAAGCTTAAGTTTGATTATTGAGATGAGGCAGTTTATGGGGTTGAGTTCTCTTTGGTTGGTTTGGATGGATTTGTAGTTGATTTGTGTATTATTGCAGTAAGTTCCTGAATTTGGCATTGCTTGTTTAATGCTTAGTTGAAAATGTTATGTAGCTCCCAAAACTAACCCTTGTGATGGAGAGTTGGTATTGTGAAGCTATCATTTGTTGATTTGTATTGTTCTTGCTATTCTTGTATTTACAATCTAAGTAATTTTGCAAAAACGGTGCCGGCATTTGCTCGGAGCAGTGGTGGTCAGAGCCGGTGTTGGCACTGGAGCACTGTTGCGACGGTCGCGGCCGCCACGGCTATGGTGCTTGCTCTACTTTTTCTCAATCCGCCAAGTACAATCATCCTTTACAGGAATCTCCCCACCACAATCTTTTCATGGTTTTGTAAAGCTCCATCTCTTTTTTCTCTTTCCGGGTCGGAACCTTGGATGCTTTGTTGAATTTCAAAACTCTCTTCATCCCCTTATTTTTGTTTGATGATCTCTTTATCTATCTATCTCTTTTTCTATCACACACACAAACAGACCGCATCACAATTTATCCCATGTCGATGATTGGATGAATGACTAATTGTCTTTTCTAATTTATTAAGAGTTTGAATCTGCTGCCCTTCTATTGACATTGCGATGATATCCAATAGTTTCAAATGTTAGCATTATGTCAGTCTGATCCCATCCGATGGACTCTTACTTGTGATCTTGACACGCGCGGGAATCCTTCCACCTGAAAGTAGAATCGAGGACTCACACCCTTCCCGCTCACACGGCAATGTACCGGTCGCGTAGTTATATAAGGAGCAAAAATTGCTACCCCAACTTTATCGATATCACAAAGAGATGTAGCTCGTGCACGCTAGCCTAGATGTTCAAAATTGTTGGGCTCAAGCAAAAATAATCAATAAAAACTACAAATCTATGTAGAATTCACAGAAAACCCACAAATAAAAAATTCACATACAAAGCTAGCAAATAAAATATTGTTGAGCATCCAGGGATTTTATAGAATATAGTAAGAAGATCAATTCTACGTTGGGAAATTGGTTAAGGTATTGTAACTGAAGTGTTAGGCTCTCCAAGTTTTCCTAAGCCCGAGCTCTCTCGAGTCCACGAAAAGTGGCGAATCCACTAGCGATATCTAACCTGCATTAATTAAAACTTCTTTTACCAGCTCGCGTCAATTGAATTTAAGCTAGCTCTATTCACCTATTAGAAATCTTGAAGGACAAATGAATACCTACGAGTTGGTACCCCTCAACTATTAAATTGTACCTATTAAATTATTCCACTGATGTAAGTTCAACTCTAAATCATGCATCCATTTTAATTAATGACAAAAATGTGATTAAAGCCCTTAATCATAACCCTAACTCAAATTAGTTCATGATTAAATCACCAAATCCTTACCGTCCCCGTTAACTCAAAAACTAATCTAATCAATCAAAACCAAAAACCACCAATCAACAATCATCAGCCAAAAGTACTCGTCATGCTCAATCATCAAATAAAAATAATCCAAACTCAAATACTCAATCCAATCTACAATCCATCAACAACCATAATCACTAAACAATCATCAATTAATACAAGTTGAGCCAAGTGGTAAGGAGCTCACATTAACATATATGAGGTCAGTTTTCTTGCTTTGCTGATAAAAAAATAAGAATAAACAATCATCAAAAACTATACATCAAATAATAAAAAATGTTCCACTCCACCGTCAAAACAAAATCTCTACAACAAAACAACATGATCTACTACAAAATCAAACATCAAAAGGTAAAATAGCAAGCTTACAACTCATTCCTCGCTTCTCCTCCTTCTATTCAATATTGTTGGGCCTTTATTAAATAAGTGGAGGCCCAAAACCCATGTAGTTAGTATACTACATGGAAAAGGAAACCCTAATTGCTTGCATATATTCAAGAGAGAAATAGAGTGAAATTCGTGCCGAATTTTCTGCTACTTTCTAGGCCAACCAGCAAGGTTCTCGAGTCCGATCGGAGGTCGATCCACCGTTGGATCGTGCTGATTTTTGGACAGGGTGTTCGGAAGACGTGGTACTACGTTCTGACCGTTGGAATTTGCGTTTGGAGGTTTGAGTGATTTGATACGATTTTCTGATCGTGCGTCATAGATTCGGTGAAGTTTCTCTACTCTTTCTTGTAATTGTGGTTTAAGCCAAGATTGGTTAATCTTGAGATATTGTGATCCTTTAATTGTATTTAGAGAGAACTCGTTGTATCCATTATATTGATAGTGGAGATTAAGCGGCCTCGAGGGTCCCGTGATTTTTCCACTCTCGCCTTGAGGAGATTTTCCACGCTAAAATTGTGCGTGCCTATTGTGTGTTCTTGTTTGCTATATTCTATTAGCTTGCTTGATTTGCTCTGCTTGATAGATTTCTACGAGATTTGCACATGTGGGGAGAATTATTTAATTCCGCTGCATCTAATTATTCTATTAGATTCGTTTTTCTTCCAACAAAGTGGTATCAGAGGCTGGTTATTTAATCGGTATCTTGTGTTAAATAATGGAAGCTAATACAAGCAGAATGGTTAGTCTGAATGGTTCAAATTATCATGTCTGGAAAGGGAAGATGGAAGATTTTCTTTATGTGAAGGATTATTATCTACCGGTTTTCAGTGAAACCAAGCCTGAAAACAAATCTGACGGTGAATAGAATTTATTGCATCGTCAAGTATGTGGCTATATTAGACAGTGGGTGGATGATCATGTTTTGAATCATGTTAGTGGAGAGACACATGCACACAGTTTATGGAGCAAGCTTGAGCAGTTATATGCTCGAAAGACTGGTAATAATAAGTTGTTCTTGATAAAGCAGATGATGAGTTTGAAGTATCATGATGGGGCTCCATTGACAGATCATCTTAATGCTTTTCAAGGAATTATTAATCAGCTTGCAGGAATGGGTATCAAGTTCGATGATGAGGTGCAGGGTTTGTGGCTTCTGGGTACATTACCAGACTCGTGGGAGACGTTCAGGACGTCCTTATCTAACTTAGCTCAAGATGGTGTTATTACCATGGATTTGGCTAAGGGGAGTTCTCTGAATGAAGAGATGAGGAGAAAGTCACAAGGTTCCTCTTCGCACTCAGAAGTCTTAGTGACAGAACAAAGAGGAAGGAGCAAGAGCAGAGATCCAAAGGGTAGAGTGTAAGGACCTCTCCCGGGCAGTTAGACTAAAATCTGGGAAAATTCAAAATTTTTGAATTCTGACCAGATCGAGTCTGAACCTGACCCCGAGAGTTGTTTTGGACATAAGATGACGTTATTTTCGACCAAGCTAAGTTCAGGGCGACTAAAGACCACTTCGTGACCCATTCAGGGAAAGTTGACTTAGGTTGACTTTTTGCCGGAAAAGTCAACCGAGGACGTTTTGGGCGATTCTGGACTCGTTAAGTCCCGAATCGCAAAACGGTCGATGCAGTATTCTTAGTTAGCCCATTTTAAGTCACTCGGGAGATTTTGCTGAAATCTCGATAAAAGTGCCCGTTCGGGGTCCGAAACGTCCGATTTTGGGAAATCTGATCCGTTTTCGGTTGGTGGAAAAGGTGACCGATGTGATTGATGGGTTAGGTATCAAGGGGACAAGGAAGTGACTTGTTGTGTGTGGGGTTTGGTGATGTTGGGAAAGAGGAAAAAGGGTTGATTTTTGGGTTTTCATTTTATTTAATTAAGTAATTAATTAAATAAAATGTGTTGTTATAAGGAGGGGGAGCTCCCATTTCATCCGAGAACAACCAAGAGAAAGAGAGGGAGAAGAGAAGAAAGAAGGAGAGAGAAAGAGAAAGAGAAAGAGGGAAGGAGAAGGAGGGTCCGGCCAAGCAAGGAGGATTTCCCGTCAATCCGTCTGTCGTTTCTTCGAGATTTCTTCGTATTCGGAATCCCGACATCGAGGACTACAAGAGGTATGGTTCTCTTTTCGATTTGGAGTAGTTTGGTTCGTGGGTTTTAAGTAGAAATGTGTTGTTTTAAGTTTAGTTAGACACTAGAGATGATTAGGCACGTTTTAAGACAAATTTGAACAAATTCCGGTGACCGGAGGGTCGCCGGAGCTCCGGCCACGTTGGTGGCTAATTCTGGTGGCCATGGAACGCTGACTCGAAGTGCTTCAACCTTCATCTTGTGAGTTTTTCCAAAGGAGCAACGGTTTGGGAGCTAGAAGCCCGGGAAGTGACTGAACCGCTGAATCTGTCCAGCCGGACGGACAATCTGTTTTGGCTCCGGACGGAGCCGTTCCCGTTCGAACTTGGTTCCGAGCAAAACATGAAGTTTGTAGAGGACTGGCAGAGCTTCAACTTTCATGTTTACGTGTTTTCCAGAAGAGCTACGGATTTGGAGCTGCAAGTCCGGGAAGTGGACTGTTCTGCCGAATCTGTCTCTGGACAGATTCGAAGTAAATCCCGTAGCTCGATTTTGTTTCCCGAGAATTAATGTGGTGGCTTGTGTGGGGCCCACGAGAGCGGGGCTCGGGTTTTGTGAGTTCGGGTGGTCCCGAGTGATCCCCGAGTCGATAACTTGCGTATTTGATAATTTCTGGATTTAAATTGTGAAAGACGGTTTTTCCACCAATAACTTTAATTGAAGTATTTTAATGCTCGGGTGTCGGAATTCGATTCCGTTAATTGCATTGGTCTTAGAATATTAAATGAGGAGTTTAGAAACAAGTTTCGTAATTTTCGGAGTCCCGAGGGTCAAAAACTCGTTTCCGGGCAGATTGGGTGTTTCGGGGAAAATGGGTCATTCCAGACCCATTTTGGCTACTTTGATTAATTTGAAGTGTGTCCAAGTGTTAGGCACTTGTTGGAGTACACTTGTAAATTTATTGCATTCGTTTCGGAGTCTGTTTGAGTTTTTAATTATTGAATATAATTATTAGTTGATATTGACGCTCGCGGGAAAGGCAAGGCGTGAATAGCTCGAGCGGGAGGCTAGGAGCGTACGTGGAGCTTTCCTAAGGTAGGGGGACATAGCTACCTAGACTATATGGCTTGATGCCTTTGTTTGATTATATATGTGTGTATATATACGTGTGAGCATGATTTGGCACTATGGTAGTGGCGTGAATATGCTTGGTGTGATTATATGCGAATAGTGAGATTTGCATGATAATGTTGGGTGAATTAGTTTAGTATAACTCTGAACTGATTGTATGCACGGGATTGTGCCAGGTATTATATTATTTGCTTTTCAGACGATGATTTATTCCGTCTTGCACCTAGTATGTTTTCTGCATGAGTATGGTGTGATACATGTGTTACAGGTGGTGTGTAAGGTAAACCGAGTTGAGGGTGGATTCCCTTGATCGAGATCGGTTACCTTTATTTGTGGTAAGGGTCAACCGAGCTGAGGGTGGACTCCCTTAGTTGTGATCGGTTACCTTTATTTAGGTGTAAGGTAAACCGAGTTGAGGGTGGATTCCCTTGATCGAGATCAGTTACCTTTATCTTTGTGGGAAAGGTCAACCGAGCTGAGGGTGGATTCCCTTAGTTGTGATCGGTTGCCTTTATTTAGGTGTAAGGTGAATCGAGTTGAGGGTGGACTCCCTTGATCGAGATCGGTTACCTTTACCTAAGGGAGGGTGAACCGAGGCAAGGGTGGATTCCCTGGGCTGAAATCGGTTACCCTAGGGTGTAGTTAATTATGTTATACAACTACTTTTGCATTGTTATCATCTTGTGTATGTGCGATGTTTGAGTCTTGGAGGTAGCGTGTTCACCCATACAACTTGTGCAGGTTATGGATGCGTTTAGATCTTTTGACTGGGAGCTTGGGGGCGTGTCGTGTCGACGTGTCTTTGCCAGTGGTGTTTGGTCGGCTGTTGTAGACTCTGTTGAGTCGTAACCTGTTTTGTTACTGCTTTTCATTATCCGGTTTATTACTTTATTTTGTAAAACACTCGGTGAGGTGGCGTTATGCCTCACCATTATGGTATTTATTTATGAGTTACTTGCTTCATTTTCAAAGGATGTTTTGATGGAATTGTTTTAGAACTGGTTTACTTACTTGTGCAATCACCTTTAAGTTAGGGACGCCTAAACTAAAGGTGTTGACTTTGTGCGAGTATAGTTATGATACACTCGAGGACGCTCGAGGTGTTTCATAACTATTTCGTATATGTATCTTCGTATATGTATTATCGATACTTGTATTTTATCGCGTGACGACTAAGATTCGGAGAACCGGATCTTGGGGCGTTACATAGAGACAGAAGCAAGAGTAAGAACAGGTATACCAATGCAGAGTGCTATCACTGTGGTCTAAAAGGGCATATTAAAAAGTTTTGCCGAAAGCTCAAGAGAGACAACCAACATGACAAAGAGAAAGAAAAGAAAGCAAGTCATGACGATGATGTTGCTACTATTACTGAAGAGTTTCTTCTCTTGTGTGATGAAGAAGATGTTAACTTGGCTTGTGATGAGACCAGTTGGGTAGTAGATAGCGGTGCCTCCATTCATGCTACAAGTCGAAAGGATCTCTTTTCATCTTATACATCTGGTGATTATGGAAATGTTAAGATGGGAAATTGAGGCATGTCAAAAGCTATTGGCATAGGAGATGTGCGATTGGAGACGAAAAACGGTACAATTCTTATTCTGAAAAATGTTAAGCATATTCCTGACATTCGTTTGAATTTGATATCAATAGGCAAGCTAGATGATGAAGGTTTTCATCATACCTTTGGTGGTGGTTCATGGAAGCTCACTAAAGGTGTTATGGTCGTGGCTGGAGGTGAAAAGTGTGCTTCGTTGTACGTGACACAAGTTAGAGTTTGTGGTGGCATTAGTAATGCAGTCGAGAAAGAGAGTACAACTGAATTGTGGCACAAGAGACTTAGTCACATGAGTGAGAAGGGAATGATGGTTTTGGGAAAGAAGAATCTCCTACCGGGAATGAAAGGTGAACCGTTAGAGAAGTGTGAGTATTGCTTGGCCGGCAAGCAAACTAGAGTATCTTTCAAATCATTCCCTCCCTCGAGAAAGCCAAGGATGCTTGATTTAGTATACTCTGATGTCTGTGGTCCTATGAAATCCAAGACGCTTGGAGGTGGTCTCTATTTTGTGACTTTTATAGATGATCATTCAAGAAAAGTGTGGGCCTATATCTTGAAGACTAAAGATCAAGTGTGTGGTGTCTTCAAGCAGTTTCATGCCCTAGTTGAGAGATAGACTGGGAAGAAGTTAAAGTGCATGCGAACCGATAATGGAGGTGAGTATTGTGGTTCTTTTGATGATTATTGCAAGGATCAAGGCCTTCGACATCAAAGGACGCCTCCAAAGACGCATCAGCTAAATAGGTTAGCTGAGAGGATGAATAGAACGATTATTGAAAGGACGAGATGTTTACTTTCACAAGCAGGGTTACCAAGATGCTTTTGGGGTGAGGCTTTGAATACAGTGGTTCATGTGTTGAATCTCACACCGTCTGTGCCTCTTGAATTTGATGTTCCAAATGGAGTTTGGATAGGTAAAGATGTCTCCTACAATAACTTCAAGGTATTTGGATGCAAGGCATTTGTGCATATTCCAAAGGATGAAAGATCTAAGCTTGATATGAAGACTAGACCGTGCATATTCATCGGTTATGGCGAGGATGAGTTTGGGTACAGACTTTATGATCCGGTGCAGAAGAAACTTATCAGAAGCCGCGATGTGGTATTTATGGAGAATCACGACATCAAAGATATTGCAAAGTTTGAAGAAAGTGCTCCGCAATTTATAACTGACTTGATTGATTTTGATATAGTTCCTTCTACAGTTGTGCCAAGTCAAGTTGAAGATGAAGTTCGTGATGACCAACATGGTGCAGGTGATGTTGATGCTCCTACAGAGGTAGAGATCGATATTGAAGTTCATGAGCAGTTGCCAGTACTAGATGTTCCACCAGTTGTTCCACTCAGGAGATCTTCTAGAGATCGACAACCGTCTACAAGGTACTCAGCTGATGAATATGTGTTAGTATCTGACGGGGGAGAACCCGAAAGTTACAGTGAAGCCCTTGAAGATGAGAACAAGAATGAGTGGGTTGAAGCCATGCAAGATGAGATGAAAACATTGCATGAGAATCATACTTATGAGTTGGTGAAGTTGCGGAAAGGAAAAAGAGCTTTGAAGAACAAGTGGGTTTACAGAGTGAAGCAAGAAGAAAATACTTCACGTCCCCGATACAAAGCTAGATTGGTTGTCAAGGGTTTTAGAGAGAGTAAAGGTATTGACTTTGATGAAATATTTTCTCCTATTGTTAAGATGTTATCCATTCGGGTGGTTTTTGGTTTAGCAGCTAGTCTTGATTTGGAGGTTGAGCAGATGGATGTGAAGACTGCATTTCTCCATGGTGACTTAGATAAGGAGATTTATATGGAGCAGCCAGAGGGTTTCAAAGTAAAGGGAAAAGAGGACTATGTGTGCAAGCTTCAAAAAAGCTTGTATGGTTTGAAGCAAGCACAAAGGCAGTGGTACAAGAAGTTTGAGTCAGTCATGGGTGAGAAAGGCTACCAAAAGACGAAATCTGACCACTGTGTTTTTGTGCAAAAATCCTCTGATGATGATTTTATCATACTATTGCTATATGTTGATGATATGCTGATTGTTGGCAAGAATGTCTCCAGAGTTGAGAGATTGAAGAAACAGTTGAGTCAGGTTTTTTCAATGAAGGACTTGGGTCCTGCGAAGACTATTCTTGGCATCCGAATTACTCGCGATAGAGTTGCGAAGGAGCTGCATATGTCACAAGAGCGATATATTGAAAAGGTGTTGCAAATGTTCAATATGGACAAGGCTAAAGTGGTGAGCTCTCCTCTTGCTATTCACTTTAAGCTAAGCACACGACAGAGCCCTTCTACGGAGAAGGAGATGGACGACATGGATAGAGTTCTGTATGCCTCAGCAGTAGGAAGTTTGATGTACGCAATGGTGTGTACAAGGCCTGACATAGCTCATGCAGTTGGTGTTGTGAGCCGTTTTCTGTCAAATCCGGGTAGAGAGCATTAGGATGCAGTCAAATGGATTATGAGATATCTCCGAGGTACCTCTAATTACAGACTTACTTTTGGAAGTGGAGGACCAGTGCTGGTTAGCTACTCTGATTCAGATATGGCAGGAGATGTTGATAGCAGAAAATCCACCTCGGGCTATTTAATAACATTTGCAGGTGGAGCAGTTTCTTGGCAGTCAAGGCTACAAAAGTGTGTTGCACTTTCTTCTACAGAAGCTGAATATATCGCAACAACTGAAGCATGTAAAGAGTTGTTGTGGATGAAGAGATTCATAGGGGAGCTCGGTTTCAAGCAGCAGCGCTATGTGGTTTACTGTGATAACCAAAGCGCGATTCACTTGAGTAAGAATTCTACGTTTCATGCAAAGTCGAAACATATTGATGTGAGATACCATTGGCTCAGAGATGCACTTGAAGACAAGTTGTTTGAGATTGAGAAAATCCACACAGATGATAATGGTTCTGATATGTTCACGAAGGCCTTACCAAGGGAGAAGCTTGATGTTTGTCGTAAGATCGCCGGGATGGCGATGCCCTCCACTTAGTTGAATAAGGGGGAGATTTGTTGGGCCTATATTAAATAAGTGGAGGCCCAAAACCCATGTAGTTAGTATCCTATATGGAAAAGGAAACTCTAATTGCTTGCCTATAAATAGGAGGCAATAGAGAGAAGGAAGTTAGACCAATTCAAGAGAGAATTAGAGTGAAATTCGTGCAGAATTTTCTCCTACTTTCTGGGCCGACCAGCAAGGTTCTCGAGTCCGATCGGAGGTCGATCCACCGTTGGATCGTGCTGATTTTTGGACAGGGTGTTCGGAAGACGTAGTACTACGTTCTGACCGTTGGAATTTGCGTTTGGAGGTCCGAGTGATTTGATACGATTTTCTGATCGTGCGCCATCGACTCGGTGAAGTTTATCTACCCTTTCTTGTAATTGTGGTTTAAACCAAGATTGGTTAATCTTGAGATATTGTGATCCTCTAATTGTATTTAGAGAGAACTCGTTGTATCCGTTATATTGATAGTGGAGATTAAGCGGCCTCGAGGGTCCCGTGGTTTTTCCTCTCTCGCCTTGAGGAGGTTTTCCACGCTAAAATTGTGCGTGCCTATTGTGTGTTCTTGTTTGCTATATTCTATTAGCTTGCTTGATTTGCTCTGCTTGATAGATTCCTACGAGATTTGCACAGGTGGGGAGAATTGTTTAATTCCGATGCATTTAATTATTCTATTAGATTCGTTTTTCTTCCAACAAATACTACCTAAATATAATTTAAGAGCCTACCCAAATGAGGTAGTCTCAAACAATTATTTATACCAAACCAAGAAATGAGGGCAAAATGGGCAAAAATCTGCAGAAAAACGCTACTATCACCGTAAACGACACGAAGTCACGACAAGAATATTTACGATTTTTCAGAATAATTTTATAAAATTGGTGTGACCTAAAATATTTAATTTTAAAATATAATTTGGATATTATTAAATTGTATATTTTTATTATAAAACATGAAGTAAATTCATACTTCGAGTATAATTGTAAATAAAACAAGCAAGTATTCCTCTGATCAGAATGACTATTTTAGATGTAAGAGCATGCTTGTATGGAATTTTGGAAACTTGATTGTGGATCTCATAACACTTTCTATCATCAATCATGATCAAAAGATCATAACATAGCAGAACAGTCTCTATCATGACTTCTGTATAACATTAGAGTACTGAATCAAAACAATTGCCAAGAATGGGAAACGATATACATACAGTTTACATCCAAATTTCTGTTCCTGTATAATAAATACACTAGTGTCAACACCAAGCCTCATAAACTGAGTACTAAACCATGAAATCCCAAAAAATAGCAGCGAGCATTTACAAAGAAAAGCAGTGTGGTGCTGTTCCTCATCATCTTCCGTGGACTGACATTTCATAGGAATAGGAATAGGATAGTACTGGGGATTCTCGTGGCGTCGTGCTCGTGCTTGACGATCTCATAGGTGATTTAAGCTGATGCGTTGGTAGTGGAGATCCTACGGTTGATTGCTTTGCAGCAGGGCTATCCACCTCCTGCCTATTTGATCTTAACGGTGACTTTATGGTGGAGTTGGACCTCAAAGGGGTCTGAGGTGAGTTTGCTGAGAATTTAGCAGTGGGGAGCTGCTCAAGAGCTTCCAACACAGTTGACATAGGCGGTCGGATTTTTGACTCACTGATACACTCCAATGCAAGTACAGAAGTCATGTAAGCCCCCCTATGAGGATACTGTCCCTCCATCTTCGAGTCCATTATCCTGTAAAGCTTGCGCTTGTCTCCCAAATAGGGTTTGGCCCACTCAACCAGATTCTGCTCTACACCAACTTTTGCTTTGTCCACTACGCGTCGTCCTGAGAGGAGTTCCAGTAGGACAACCCCGAAGCTATAGACATCGCACTTGGCTGTTAGCCTACCTGTGGCAATATATTCTGGGGCAGCATATCCTTGAGTACCCATCACTTGAGTGGAAACATGGGTGCGGTCACCTGTGGGGCCCGCTTTTGCCAAGCCGAAGTCTGACAGTTTGGCATTGAATTCCTGCATCCACAGTAAGCATAAACGCTTCAACACTTGACCCAGTTCACTGACCATGATGATACAGTGTTATATAATTCAACAAACATACCGCATCTAGTAGAATATTAGAAGCCTTGAAGTCACGGTAAATAACTTGTTGCTCAGACTCATGCAGAAAAGCAAGGCCTCGAGCAGCACCTATAGCAACTTTGACCCTTATCTCCCATGGAAGTGGTCGAGCGCTCCCTGACATAATAAATTTCGATCAAATTAATGAATACATATTCAGTACACTGTCATGACAAAAAACCAGGTACGTCCAAAACCAAATAGTTCATTCAATAATTCAAGTGAAAAAAACTATGTGACATACTTCCAAATAAATGGTTTTCTAAGCTGCCTTTAGACAGATACTCATATACCAACAGCCGGTTATTCCCATCAAGACAGTATCCAATTAGCTTCACAAGATTTGGATGATGAAGTTGCCCAAGATAATTTACTTCAGACTGCAATGAACAGGTGTTCTATAAATGGACTGATGCAAATATTTAAGTTAAACATTACAAGTTCATGATGGGAAAAAACCTACCAACCACTCCTTATGCCCCTGAAATCCTTCAGGTTTAAGCTTCTTGACAGCCACAACTGATCCAGATCCAGGCTTTGCTGCACCAAGTGTTTGCTCGTCAATCCACCCTTTGTAAACATAGCCAAACCCTCCTTCCCCAAGGAGACTGTCTGAGCGGAAGTTTCTAGTTGCATTCTTGAGATCATTAAATGGAAAGGATTTCAGATGTGGAGATGATAAAATATCAGCCTCGGATCTTGGAGTTGGGAGACTTTTAGATACATTTTTTGCATTGTAAGCTGGCACTTTCAGACTTGGAGGAGGTAATGACTTCTTGCCTTTGCAATATTTTTTGGCTTCTTAAGGAAGCAATATATTATGTTACACAGAAACATAAAAGAAAGCATTAGTAGGCATCAAATTCCAGGACATAAAAAGCACCTGCTTAAATTTTTCTCTAAGTGAAGTGTGAAATAGCGTGCTACATATCATGAACTCAGATATAACCTTGAAGTTAATATAAAGAATAGACGAAAAATTTAGAAAATTTAGAAGTGAATATAAGAACAAAGAAGCCAAATGGAAAAACAAGAGAAAGGTTTATCTAAAGTTAAGACAGCCATTATTGTTGAAGATGTTCACCATCAATATACTATTTTGAAGTTTGAATGCCTACTTATTCTGCATTTAAGGCAACCATTATCATATTATTGTTTGTGGTTCCCATCTTGAGTGGCAGTATGTACCATAATAGTTCTCATCACTCATGAGAAGATTGTTCGCTGAAAAGACTATTAGTAATCTACAACTCTTTAACCCATAAAACACCTTACACACATTATTAAGTCATACAAACTCTTGTAATTTCGCTCTGGGTACCTAAAATTGTAGGCAATTGTTCAATATAGAAAGAAATATTATTTTTTCTTATATTGAAGCTTAGCCCATAAATCTTTTAAATGAATGTTGTGTTATTTTCTCATTTCTAGGATTACTGCTATTAGATGAAAATTAAATGGGACAGAGAAACTGACTAAAAAGGAAAAGGGATTTTTTTTCAAGTTACAAATGATATCATAAACACCAATATCTTGACCGTATATATTGAAAACATCAATTTCTTGGTATCTCTAATTTCCTTGCCAAGTTCTTTTTGCATGATGAAATATACTGACAAATTTTCCGTGGTATCTTCTATATCGAGTATGTTTATGCACGTCATACCAATACCATCCATCCATATTATAGTTATTGCAATTGCTCATTGTACATTTGTTTCATTTAATAGCTACTTATCTTTTCAATATGTTTGTTCTCTCACAAGTATACAAGCATATGTTGAATTGGAATGAAGTTGTCTGCCCCGAGGTTGCCACTACGACACTACCATTTCCATTTCATGACAACCTTTATTACCATCTTTTCAACAGATAACCATTCTTTCGATACATCCCGTGGATACTAAAAAGCTACTCTTCATCCACAGACCATGGTATGATCCACAAGCTTTGATTCACCACTAACTTTCCACAAGCTTTGATCAATTTGCTCACACTACCACCACCACCACCACCACCACCACCAAAACAAACTCCAGTCACATTGGCACAAAAGATTCAAATTATTTTCCATCAACTTATGGTTACATACCTTGTACATTCCAAATTATTATTCTTAAAGAGAGTAGAATTCTCAAGGGCCAATTATGACCCACCCTAAATCTAATCTATAAACAACTTCATTCAACATTTTCATTTTGTGTTTCAGAAAGCCCCAAAGACTGGGGCCTCTGCCTCTCTCATGTTTATATATTTACTTTGTACCATCCTCGGTTAAAAGCTTTTCATGTTGGTTTATTTATTTCAGACAGTTATGATGAAAAATCATCCGCGTTATCCCACTTTATAATGCAAAAAATTGGACTTTCAGGACGAAGAATCTGCCTTTACTGATTCTAGGCATTATAGTTTGCATAGAGAGTAGCAGGATAAAGTGATAAAAATACTAACAAAAGAATCTCTTTATAACACAAAAATTGCCTTGTGATAGGAGAAGATGAGTTGGATATTGAAGATCATTAATGTTGTCATTAATATGATTATGCATATGTTATGAATGCTATTAATTTATTTTGGTCACAAATGTTGAAAATCTATAATGTTTTGAAAAGCAAACATTAGAAGTGCAACTTGTTTATCCCGTGCCTCAGTATGAAGCAAATATTGAAATTTCAAAGCACAAGCCGTGGATAATGAAAACCCAACTTGAGGTACAGAAGCATAAAGCTAGTGGTACAAGTACAACTACAAAGTGAGACTATAATGGGTAAGAGTTGAAAAGCCATCAAATAGCCTCTCTAAATCAAAACAAACTAGCACAAAACCAAACCAAACACGAGGATGAACAACCCCAAATCTATATTCCAAAAGGAAGAAGTAAAATCCACTTAGATTCGGGCAAAGAAAGGCAATGAAAACGCAGTGAGCAAATCAAACACATTTCAAAAGCTAAAGGTCTAACTCCAACAATGGACACATAGTTGAGTAGATTAATCCAAGGAAATAACAGGAACACATTGTTGCAGGAAAAGGAGAAGAAACTTACCGGAAGCGGACTTGGAGCAGCAAACCTCGGGAGGAGCAGCCAAGCAATTCCCCATTTGCACCAACTTAACACCAAAACAGCTCTACCCGATCTGATTTTCGTCAACACCAAAACGCTGAAGAAGAAGAAAACGCCATAATCGTGAACCGTGTAAGCTGTAACTCTGATTCTCTGCGTTGGGAGAGGAAGGAGAAGAAAAGTGAAGTGAAAAACAAGGTTTCTCTATTGTTTTCATAAACAGAGCATTTGAAAACGACAAATGGGGTTTTAAGCTTTGCTTAATGAACTCTCAAAATGACCGAAATGCCCTCCTGCTGTGTTCAGCATGGACTCATCTCAAGCTTAGAATTACAAAATAAACTTAGCATCTATGCGCCAATATCACTTTACTATTCCTTGGTATATGTGGTTTTCACGTGAGGGATAATAGCAAAAACTAAGTATCATACTTTACTATTATTATAATTATGGATTTCACGTTTTCACGTTTTACATTTCTCCGCAACTAATATAAAAAATTTAATTTAAAATCAGTTAATTGTATTTTTACTCTTTACTCTAACGTGTTAGAATAAAAACAAAATATTCTTGGGTCTTCTACACTCAAACTCTATCCTCCATTGGA
The DNA here is from genome assembly GCA_963920655.1 of Geranium rotundifolium. Lineage (NCBI taxonomy): Eukaryota > Viridiplantae > Streptophyta > Magnoliopsida > Geraniales > Geraniaceae > Geranium > Geranium rotundifolium. The sequence goes on along the minus strand of OY987322.1, from coordinate 14,777,728 downwards.
ACTTATGTATCAATAAACCCATTATCCTCAATATTTCAAATCTCCAAAATTCAAAATACACCCTCATTGACGGCGCTACCCCATTCAATTGCTGCTCGAACCCATTTCACTCTCTTAAAGAGAGAAAGAGAGTAATTTGATTTTTATTGACCATGTCAAACAGTGCTTAGCAAATTCAATAGCTGAAGTTGTAGCAAAGAAAAATGAAGGAAATTTGATGGTAGTTTTTATTTTAAATTATTTTAATCCAAGGGTTTTTTGTCATTATCAAAAGATTTGATACAAAATGGGAGTATAGTGTGGTAACATGATATATTTCAAAGTTTAGTGTAATGATGCAATACAAGTGAAAAGTTTAGAGTAATAACACGAAAATTTTCCTATACTTAAGTTTAGATGATAAAAATCTCAAAAAGCCGGCCATATAGGCTCCCTACTTGATTTGTTGGACCAAATTTTTATAAATTAACATGTTATCAAATCGATTTGGATGCACCTGTGTCTCCAACTCCACCCTTATTATAATTCTCATGTTAAAATTTACTTTTCATATTAGAATGAGTGTCATGACATTTAAGAAATAATAATGACCTTTTAAATCATAAAACATGATGAGATATCTAAAAGTGTGTAAATTTCTTTTAAAATTTATTGATTCAATAATTGATTGTGAATTACAATAAGATGTTTTTTTACATAGGGAACGATAGAATATAATAAAAAATAATATTAATCATAATATTACAATTGGGAAAGATAAACAAGAGATAATATATATATATAACACGCCCCCTCAGTTAGAGAATGAGGAGGCTGAATGTTTTGACTGGATTAAAAGCTCTTCAAATAAAGTTGTCCATAAACTTTTTGTGAATATATCTGCAAATTTCGAAGATGGTGGTACATGAGGCACACGAACTTGACTTCTTTTAGTAACCGAGATTGAGAAAAGAATGTGAGTAGGGATTGAGAATTTAGAAAAGAATTTAGGGTGGTGACTGTGACTGGTGAGAAATATGAAAAGAAAATGATGGAGAATGACCGAAAGAGAGATTGACTAAGAAGAGATGATAGATAGTTAATGAAAATAAGAATAAATAGAAATAAAAAGAGAATAAAGGGGGGAGAGGGCAACTACGTCATATAATGATGTGCGGCAACTACGTCTTATAAGTATAGTGCAAAAGTGATTTTAAGATACATCACTAGATTTTTAGGTAATTATGACGGTGCAAAACAAGCAACTACGTCGTAGGACGACGGCGCAATATTATGTTGTGAGAAAAAAAAAGATGATGATTCGAGAAATAAAAAAAATTGAGAGATCGAGATATTTTTAGAAGAGGAGAGGGGAAAACTAATGCGGGCTGGATTAGTTAATAAGTTCATTTTCAATCATTATTACTTCGACCTAAACACTTGCTTTTCAATATCGAATGCGTCTTCCCCTCCTTACTTTACTCTAACTTAAACACAAATCATTTGCTACATTTTATATAATTCGCAGGCAAGAGAATAACAACAAGGACAAACAAGAGAATTTCAAGGACGTCTCCTACTGAACTAACCATCCACGATTAATTAGCATTTTCCAAAAATAATAATCCATTTGTTTTGAAATCCCTGACTACACTCACAACACAAGCACTAGATATTTGTTACAAAAATTGAATGTAGAAACCATCTATAATAGTCCAAATTAAGAATTCACTCATCAATTAATTTATAAAATAAATGGTTAACAATAAAACACATCATTAATGTGATATAAATAATTAATTAGGCATAAATTTTATTTAATTAAAATTCATAAAAATAACTTTTTCACAAAATTGGAGTTTAATGTTAGATTTTTATTTTGTTAATCGAAAGGCTAAAATTAGTTATTAATTTTTAATACAATACTGATTTTCAACCGAGCAATCCTCATCGTATGAATTAATTTAAAGGTTAACTATAAATAAATTATTTTTCAGATGATTACACTCAAGTTTAAAAATGGTTCCGCGACTTCTCAGTTTCATGACTTATTGTTAAATTACATTTCATATGATTATACTCAACTTTGATAATTGTTTCGCGGCTTTTTAGAACATCTCCAACAACATGTTATATTTACCTTTCTAATGCATTATTTTCCATATTAACTCCAAACACATGACATTTCAAATGTTGATTTGCCACATATTTCTTTGGCATAATTGACATGAAATTTAACGTCTCTCCAAGAAAAATATTATTTTATTATTACTTTATTAATATATAATATCAATTCTATCATAATAATACAATAAAATAATAAGTATTATTTTTTATTAAAATATTAAAATGATATATAAAAAATACAATAAAATAACGTAAAATAACTAAAATGACCTTTATACATTTTAAATTTTCAAATGATTGCCCCCTAGAAATAGAGACTATATCTCTTTTTCTAATAACTCAATAGCTTGCATTCATAACCTCATTGCTCCTATTTCTCACCAAATACCATCGTGTCACTTCTTACCAAATATCATCATGTACAATCTCATCCACTCAGCAGAAAGGCATCGTTTCTCTACTGTTGTTGACTAATAGTCGCAGACCTCTGCCATTATTAACTCGGGACTAGAATACATTATCAGCGAACCAAGCGTAAGGATTTTATCGTTACGATGATTTTAGTGGCATACCAAATGCTCTTTGTTGCTACAACGCTTGTGGTTGCCAACGTAATGGATTCTGCTACAAATCTTGTAGTGGTGGAACAAATGGTTAGCGTTGCTACAAAACTTGTCACTATTAATGTTACGGTGGCAGACCAACTATGTTCTGCCTCTACTAATGTATAATTTTTTTTTGAAAACAAATATTGAATATATTTTTGGGAAAATTCCACTTAACTACCATGAGATTTACCAGTTTTCACTTACCTATACCAGAAGATAAAATTGGTCTGTGGAGCACCTGAAGTTGTCGATTTTTGCACTTAACCTTGACGGTGTTAACTCAAAAAATGAAAAGTCCAAAATGCCCTCTATTACCTTCTCAATTTCCTTACTGAATGCAGGGTATTTTTGTCTTTTCATTCACACAAATAAAAATTAATTTGATAACCTAAAAATACAATTTTACCCTCAAATAAATTATAATTATATTTTATGGGTGGAGGGTATTTTTGTCTTTTCATTTAAACAAATAAAAAATTGATTTTGAGGAGGTGGGCAGAGGAGGAGGGCGGAGGAGGGGTGGTCGGAGGTGGAGGTCGGGCTGGGCTGGAGGAGGGAGAGCTGGTGGAGGGGAGAGAGGTGGGGTCGAGCTGGGCTGAATGAGGGGAGGGAGGCGAAGGGTCAGAGCTTGGTCGGAGGGAGGAGGGGCAGTCGACTCTGGGTTTCGTCGCCGGAGCTCGAACCAGTGGTCGGAGGAGGGAGGCGAAGGGTCGGAGGTGGGCGGAGGTCGGGGCGGCTCTAGGTGGAGGTGGGCGGAGGTCGAGGAGGGCTGGAGCTCGAGCAGATTGGAGCTCGAGCTCGGCTCTAGGTAGAGGTCGAGCTCTGATCTGCTTGAGCTACGACTCGATCTGCTCGAGCTCAGCCCTCCGCCTCCGCCCAGAGCCGCCGCGACCTCCTCCCTCCTCCGACACTCTGCCTACCTCCTCGACCACTGGTTCGAGCTCCGGCGACGAAACCCAGAGCCGACCACCCTTCCTCTCTCCTCCGACCGAGCTCCAACCCATCGCCTCCCTCGCCTCCTTTACCCCAGTTCGACCCTACCTCTCTCCCCTCCACCAGCCCTCCCTCCTCCAACCCAGCCCGACCTCCACCTCCGACCACCCCTCCTCCGCCGTCATCTTCCACTCACCTCTTCAAAATCAATTTTTTATTTATTTAAATGAAAAGAAAAAAAATACCTTCCACCCATAAGTTATAATTATTATTCATTTGAGGGTAAAATTGTATTTTTAGATTATCAAATTAATATTTTATTTATGTAAATGAAAAGACAAAAATACCCTCCATCCATTAAGGAAATTGAAAATGTAATAGAGGGCATTTTGGACTTTTCATTTTTTGATTTAACACCGTCAGGGTTAAGTGCAAAAATCGACAACTTCAGGTGCTTCATAGACCAACTTTATCTTCTAGGATAGGTAAGTGAAAAAGTGGTAAACCTCAGGGTAGCTAAGTGGAATTTTCCCTATATTTTTTAATAATATATTTGAAAACATTAAATATTGTTTGTTGATAAAAATATAAAAATAGAATAATATCTTTTTCTTCTTCATCAGGAGCATTGAGAAATTTAGGAGCGTTGGGGATCATCGTCTTCAAAAACATTAGTATAGTAGGCATATTTACCTCAACTCATTTGCGAATACACTCCAACTTTATAATCTGGTTTCCTTCTTCCTAGGTTGAAAAGGTTTGGTATGGACAACATGTAGGGGTTTGTTTGTTAAAAGTCTCATCTTGTTGGAATCCCACATTGAAAGAATTAAAAAGGTTTTTTGGGTTTAAATTGTTTTGCTCTCCTCTATTGTTTGTGTGGGCCTTATAGGGGTAACCTGAGGCTTGGGCCAGACCCATACGCGCGCCGCCGCCGTCTGTCTGGCTCGGGGACGGTCCGGTCCGGCTCGGCTTGGTAGCAAAACAAGATTCAGATTTGTTTTTATTTTAAATATTTAATTTAAATTCAAATCGTTTTTAATTTTTGAATTAACTACGTCAGTTTCAGAGTTTTATTACAGACTGTTGTTCATCCAATCGTTGTAAATTTATTTGCAAGCTTCTCTATTCCTGGACAAAGTCTACACTGTTTCAGACTCAGCTGTGCGAGTGAGCTCACAGCCGAGGGACAACCATGTTAACCTTGGAGGCAACCATATTCGATCGCCACCACGGTCTTCCCGGGATAATTGCTTTCAAGTCAGTGGCCTCCATACCACGACGCGGTTCCTGCTTTTGACTTCTTCTTCTTCTTTGGTTTGCTCAGTATCCAGATATCAACATCAGTAAGGATTTGGATAAAGGTGTAGCGTGACACGTCATTCCGGGTATCCAACTCTAAAAATTTGAAAGAAATTAAATTACTGATATCTACATATTACGATGTCTAGCTTTGCTTCAACCAATATGCATGCTGCTAAGTTAGAATTTCTTGACGGTACGAATTACCGTCGCTGGGCAACAAAGATTTTTATATACTTTGAACAATTAGAGATAGACCATGTTCTTCTCTCGGTTCTCTACACTGTGCATGATCCCATCTATCCCGAACAAACTCCCCCGATAGCTGCCATCCTGAGAAAAAGTTAGTATGACATTTAGAAATACGAGAAGGACAACAAGACTGCTAGATACCCTATTCTAAATCAAATGACGAATCCGTTATTTCATTTATTTAAGGCTCAAACATCCGCTAAAGTTATCTGGGAGGCACTAGAGAAGAAATATGGGGCTGATGATGCTGGAAAGAAGAAATATGTGGTCGGGAAATGGCTCGCCTTCAGGATGGTCGATTCTAAGCTCATCATGGAACAAGTACATTTGTACGAGAACCTGTCCATTGATATTGTCAAGGAGGGGATGAAGATGTGCGAGATTTTCCTGGCTAATGTCCTACTCGAGAGATTCCCGCCTTCATGGAATGACTACCGCAACCACCTCAAGCACAAAAAGAAGGATCTCTCCTTTCAGGAACTGATATCCCACATGCGAACCGAGGAGGCGAACCGCCTGAAGGAAAAAATGGATTCCCTATCAATTCACTATGTCAAGGCTAACATGGTGGTGTCCTCTGGCCCTTCAAACTCCAAGACAAAAGGAAAAGCCAAGATTAGAGTCAAACATAAGAAGGACCAGCTGGTCAAGAATGCTGCACCTCTGATCGGGTCAACTCAAAATCTCGTGAAGGTCAAATTTTGGGTATGTGGCAAGGACGACCACAAGGCGTACCAATGTTCTCAGCGACAAAGGTCATCACCTGTTCGTGCCAACATCGCTGAAGATGATGACATCATTGCTGCAGTGGTGGTAGAGGAAACATGGTGACAAACTCCACAGGCTGGGTGCTAGATTCAGCTGCAACTCGCCACATGTGTATGCACAAGGACATGTTCACCAACTTTTTCGAAGTTGCACCTAGAGAAGTCGTACTCAACTGCAACGATTGTTGGATCGGGCAAGATAACATTGAAGCTCACCTCTGGAAAGATGCTTGCTCTCAACAATGCGCTCTGTGTTCCATCTCTTCGCCGCAACCTCATCTCGGGTCCTCTTCTCAACAAAGCTGGACTGAAAACTGTGATTGAAGCTGATACTGTTATATTTAGCTTCAAGGATAATTTTGTGGGGAAAGGATTTTATAGCAATGGACTATTTGTAATCAATGTTGATTCAATTATTGGCAATAAAGCTTCAACTTCTGCTTACATCTCTGAGTCAATAGATCTTTGGCATGGTAGGTTGGCTCATGTCAATGAAAATTCTATTAAAAGGCTAAAGAGCTTATCTATAATACCTGACTTCACTTCCTCACAAATATCCAAATGCCAGTCATGTGTCGAAGCAAAGTTTACAAAAAAAAAAACCTGTAAACTAGTAACTCAGAGGCACTCAAATCTCATAGATTTAATTCACTCTGACTTAGCTGATTTTAAGAATACTAGGAGCAAAGGTGGTAAACATTACTACGTGACATTCATTGATGATTGTTCACGGTTTACCCGAGTGTACTTGATTCGAACAAAAGATGAGGCTAAAGAGATGTTCATCAAATATAAGAATGAAGTAGAAAACCAACTTGATCGAAAGATCAAGAGAGTTAGATCTGATCAAGGCGGAGAGTATGGCTCAAACTTTCTGGTCAACTTCTGCGAGAAGAACGAAATTATTCACGAGTTAAGTGCGCCATACTTACCTCAACAAAACGGAGTAACTCAACGCAAGAACAGAACTTTGAAGAACATGATGAATGCAATGCTTTTAAGTTCTGGCCTTCCTGACGAGATGTGGGGGGAAGCTGTTCTCTCAGCGTGTCATATTCTTAACAGGATTGCTCACAAGAATCTTGACAAGACCTTGTACGAGTTATGGAAGGGTTACGCCCCTAACTTGATTTTCTTGAAGGTGTGAGGGTGTTTAGCTAAAGTTGGTCTACCTCCTCCAAAGAGAACCAACATTGATCCCAAGACCTATGACTCTGTTTTCATCGGGTATGCCCAAAACAGCGCTGCCTACAGATTCATGTCATTACATGATCTTACCATATCAGAGGCAATAGACGCCGAGTTTTTTGAGCATGTGTTTCCACTAAAGAAGGATGCCAATGCCTCTTCGTCGTCTTTAGTACATGTGGATGTCCCCAGTATGGCTGAAGAGCTCAACACACATGTCATTTCCTCTACTTCAGAGGATCATGGTGATGAACCAAGAAGAAGCAAGAGACCTAGAATCGAGAAGAACTTTGGAGATGACTTTGTCACTTTATTGCTAGTTGAGATCGAAGAAGTGGATTTCGTTAGTGAAGAACTAGTATCTGCCTATCTGACAGAGGATGATCCTAAAACTGACGGAGTAGCGATGAGATCCGTTGATGCTGGTTTTTGGAAGGAATCTGTCGATAATGAACTGAACTCTATTGTGTCAAATCAGACTTGGGAGCTATCCGACTTACCTAAGGGGTGTAAACCCATTAGTAGTAAATGGATATTCAAGAAGAAACTGAGTCCAGATGGCACAATTGAAAGGTTCAAGGCAAGACTAGTAGTCAGAGGATTCACTCAGAGAAAAGACATTGACTACTTCGACACTTATTCCCCTGTGACCAAGATAGCTATGATTAGATCTCTAATCGCTCTAGATGCCATCTATTAGTTGGTTATACATCATATGGATGTCAAAACCGTTTTCTTGAATGGAGATCTTCATAAGGAGATATATATGTCACAACCTGAGGGGTTTGTGATAAAAGGTCAAGAGGAAAAAATCTGTAAGTTAAAGGAAATCACTCTATGGACTGAAACAAGCACCAAAGCAATGATATGAGAAATTTCACAACACTTTGGTGAGTAGCGGATATACTATCAATAACTCTGATTCGTGTGTTTACACAAAGATGGTTGGATACGATTGTGTGATCATATGTCTTTACGTCGATGATATGTTAATCATTGGTAATAATCTTGTTGTTATAAACAAAACCAAGGAGTTTCTATCGTCAAACTTTGAGATGAAAGACTTAGGGAAGGTAGATGTCATCTTAAGAATGAAGGTTTTGAGGGACAAAGATGGCATCTCTCTAAGTCAATCTCACTGTGTTGAAAAGGTGTTAAGGAAATTCAACTCTTTTGATGTCACACATGTTAGGACTCCATATGATCCTTACATACATTTGACAAAGAACTTGGAAAAAGCATGTCACAAGTCCAGTACGCCAAGATCATAGGAAGTGTGATTTTCCCCATGAACTGTACACGACCCGACATTGCCTATGCGATGAGCAGGTTGAGTCATTACACTCACAACCCTAGTAAAGAACATTGGGAAGCCCTTCGTCGCTTACTCAAGTACTTGAAAGGTACCATTGAATAGTCATTGCATTACTGTAAATTTCCTGCTGTTCTAGAAGGATTATGTGATGCAAATTGGGTTTCAAGTAAGGATGAGGTAACTTCTACAAGTGGCTATGTCTTTACATTGGGTGGAGGCGCTATCTCTTGGAAATCCTCCAAACAATTGTGCATTGCTAGCTCGACGATGGAATCTGAGCTGATTGCCCTCAAGTTGGCAGGGCAAGAAGCAGATTGGCTGAGAAACCTGTTGGCCGACGTGCCCATCTGAGGACGACAGGCAATTCTGGTGTCACTACATTGTGATTCTCAGTCAACCATATGCGAGGCAAAGAACAATGTCTACAATGGAAAGAAAAGACATGTTCTCCTAAGGCACGGTGTGATTCGACAACTCCTGAGAGATGGAGTAATTTCTTTGGATTATATGAGATCCGAAAGAAATCTTGCTGACCCTTTCACAAACGGATTACCAAGGAGAGTTGTCCTTGAGACTTCGAGGGGAATGGGACTTAAGCCCTTATCGTGAAATATGGTGGATACCCACGAGCGGTCAAACGAAACCATATAACTCTCGCTGCACCATTTTGTCCATTCTTATGGCGTGAAGTCGTGCTGGAGATTTCAGAACCAGTTTTTGGTGGTGCTATTGAGACACACTAGATGGATTGTCGATGATGATGACTCAAAACGAGTTCTTGGTGGTGCTGTTGAGACGCAATTGATGGATCTCGAATTTGATAATCCATAACCAGTCTTTGGTGGTGCTATAGAGACGCACTTGATGGATTTTCAAGACGACCAATCCATGACCAGTTTTTAGTGGTCCTACTGAGACACACTAGATGGATTGTCGATGCAGATGACTCATAACTAGTTCTTGGTGGTGCTATTGAGACGCACTTGATGAGATTCGTGTGCAGCTGAGAGGTTGGACTCTCTGTCCTTAATAGCTCATTAGTAGTGTTGGTGAGATGCACCTGACGAGTGTTGGGTTTCGGAGGATTCAAAAAACAAAGTATGTAGCGGAAAATTAAAAATTAATATCCCCTGAAACAGCCCTCTGATCTTTTCAAACCTAGATCTTATGTTTCTACCCCGAAAACGTGTAAGAAAATTATTTACCTTGAGGTTTTAAATCGGATCAGCCGTATGGAAATCCCGAATCGATCTTTCCCTCTATCCGGCACACACGAGTGCACAAGACCACCAGATCTAAACCGGAGTTCCCCTACTAGAAAGAAAACAAGTTCAGTTAGAGAATTCGGCAGAGTAACAGTATGGAAAAATCAAGTTATGATTTTTCAGCTCATGGGGCCTCTATTTATAGATTTTGGCTAGGGTTTTGGGAGCATGAACCAGCCCATAAAATGGTCTAGGTTCGGCTCCCTCCAAACCATAGCTGCCGGCCAAGCATTGGGCGGTTTGGGCCTCATGGGCCGAACCCATTAGGGTTTCGGCCATGAGGCCTTAGCCTTTCCCAACTTGGCAGCCCATGATGTATTCCAGCTTCATGGGTTTCGGCCCCATTATTCATCATGGCCGGCACCCAAAACCCTAGAGTTTTGGCCCAGTCCATGGCACGTGAGCTGACGGGCCCGTGGCCCAAAACCTTAGGGCTTTGGCCACAGTTCGATTTAGCCAATCCACAATTAATTCTGCTCGGATTCCTTAAGATATGCACCCTATGCGTGTGACCCTTTAGGCTCATGTCCTGTTGGCAGATCGGTATAAAATTACCATTTTACCCTTTCCATCATAAGTGGCCTCTAAGAAGGCATTATGATTACCCAAAGTCCATAATTATTGGCGATCCGATTTAACCTCATGTCGTCCATGTCACTATACTTTTATCACTAGGTATCTTGATTAATCATAAGGCACAGAGCCGTCATCCCTATTTAATTAATCACTGTTTCTTGATACCCGAGATAACTGAAAATGATACTCCGTATCATCTGCATGGCCATGCGTTTCCTTTCAGTTATTCTCATCAAGTGGCCTAAACCGATACCCATCCTATACCGTAGTATGAGGGATAAATCCCTTAGACATCTCTCGTATCACACATATAGCCCATCCCCGAGCAAATCACAACCGTTATGGTTACCCTTTCACAGATAACGTTAGTCTTGAGCCAAACTCGGATCATAGAGACTCTTTGGTCTAAGAATACAATGACAAGCTACGAACTCTGAATATGTTCATGACATCATCTATGTACCATATTCAAGTTGGGTCGTCCAATATCATTTCCACAATGATATCTATGATCTGACTCCGGCAAAACCTATTGTCATGATCAGTAGAGCATGATCATAAAGAGTTGTCCTCATACTGGTCGCTTCGGATGAAGCTTGACTGACTAGGGACCCGTTAAGTATAAATCATATCCATAGTTCTACTATTAGTGATGGCACACTCAATGATATAGATCGATATATACTTAACTCATTACTACAACACCATAGTAATAAAATGCCGCTTTATATTTTATTGCAAAAGATGATACATATTCATAGACATAAATAGTATTGAACTAGGGCACAAATCCTACAACGAGCTACCTATGCGAGTGTGATGGTTTGGCCGCCATCAGTGGAAGACACAAAAAGGGTTTCCGAAATACACCCGCGAGACCGAGGGGTACGCATGGCCTTAAAAGTGTAGATTAGGTATCTCAAAACTTGTAAGATTAGAAGATAAGATATATGCTCTGGGAGTCTCACCGGAAAGTGAAAACAAGTTCAAGAAAAAATTCACTCGTTCTTCACAAGTACGTTGTTGCCTCACTTCACTATGTGTCTATTCAAGTCGAAAGACATTGACACTTAAGTATCACATCTTCCTTTGTCCAGGAACTTCTCTATTTTTAAACCCTTTATTTGTAAGACTTTTGTGGTAGTTTGTTGGTTAAAAGCCTCCTTTGTATGGAATCGCACATTGAAAGAATTGAAAAGGTTTTTTGGGTTTAAATTGTTTTGCTCTTCTCTATTGTTTGTGTGGGCCTTATAGGGGTAACCTGAGGCTTGGGCCAAACCCACACGCGCACCGCCGCCACCGTCTGTCCGGCTCGGGCTCGGGCTAGGGCATAGGTCCGGGTCCGGGTCCGGTCCGTCGTTTTTTGAATTCAAATCGTTTTTAATTCGTGAATTAACTATGTCAGTTTTAGAGTTTTATTACAGCATTGATGGGTTGTCATTATTGTGTGCTTAAATGATTTCCTTTAAATACTTCTATAAATATTGAAGGTGTCACCTCATTTGAAACACACACAACCTGTATTGATGCTATTTTTCTCTCTGTTGAAACAAAATAATTTCGAATATTTTCCTCTACTCTACTTGCTTCGGGTTTCTCCGATTGTGCGATCTAACGTCCTTACAGACTGTTGTTCGTCCAATCGTCGTAAATTCCTTTGCAAGCTTCTCTATTCCTAGACAAAGTCTACACTGTTTCAGACTCAGTTGTGCGAGTGGGCTCACAGCTGAGGGACAACCGTGTTAACCTCGGAGGCAACCAGATTCGATCGCCACCACGGTATTCCTGGGATAATTGATTTCAAGTCAGTGGCCTCCATATCACAACGCGGTTCCTGCTCCTGACTTCTTCTTCTTCTTTGGTTTGCTTAGTATAAATTATCAACATCAGTAAGGATTTGGATAAAGGTGTAGCGTGCCACGTCATTTCGGGTATCTAACTCTAACATAACATATGTAAACTTGGGGATAATAGTGTCCTTCATCTTTCGCTCGTTATATTTCTCGTGGAACTTGGATGAAGGGAGTGGTCAGGTCCTAACCATATAGACCAGCTTTAAATGTATTACGCATTAATTTCTAGTACGAAATTTGACAGAATTAAAATATAATAATTATAAAAGTAAATAACGCGTATTAAATAAAAATAAATAAATAGAGTATTGTCTCAGCGAGATCATGATATTTTCACTTGTACAGGTGGAGCCACACTTGGGTATGAGTAAGTTGTAATGGCCCTCCTAGCCTCTACTAAATCGTTAGTAAACGGCGGATGAGGTTGGCCTGCCGCCAGTACTAAATCGGTAGTAATGGCATATCAAAGTTATATGTCATTGTAATATGTTAGTATTAGTGGCAGATCTAGAAATTTCTTTAAAGGGAGACAAAATTTCATACTAAAAGATTAATTTTAGTAATAATATAATTACTAAATGCATATAAAAAAAGTTAATTCGAGCTTGATTATTTATTTTTAGTTGAGTTCGAATTTAACTCATGCATATATAAATACCAAGCGAGTCGTTTCTCGAATCTTACAAACTCTAATAGGTCAATTTCGATTTTGATTCATTTATCAAACAACCTACCCTCCACCTCTCAGCTAGCATAAGTTTGCTTGGAATTCAATAATTAATAAAATATAATTGATAAAACAAAAAATATATACATAATACAATAATTAGTAAGAAAATAATTATAATTATGAACAAATAAGCCTATTGGGACGAGTCCAATCAAATAGGTTGACCCACATTATAAAGTAATAATAAAAGATGTTTTATTGAAGTGAGTTGAAAATGCGTAGTTTAGGCCCAAACATCCTAAGAAAATAAACAACTATTAAAAAATTGACAATTCTAAGGTTTGAAATCATAGCCTCATGGATAAAGTACCACACACACCCCTCTAGATCTGCCACTTATTAATGGTGGCGGACCTCATTACGCCTCCGCTACAAAGATTGAGAAGCCATGGACATGTCTCCTCTGACGCTACGACCAATTTAGTAATAGTGAACCTATTTTAACTTCAACGCTACGATGTCATCTTGGTGCAGTAATTTTACCACCATTTACTTGAAACTCAAATTAAAAGTTCCAATTTTGTGAAACTCAAGAATGTCAAAGCCTCCAAATTTTGTGAATCCTTCATATTCGAAGACTACATGACTTAAAAAACCCTCTTCAAGCCATTTTTTACAAAAAAAAATTAATCATCAAAATTCTACGGGTGTAAAAGCCCTCAAGTTTGAGCAAAAATGAGGTAATTTTTTGTATTGACGGCTCTAAGAAAATTAACACATGAATAAATGAGAGCGTATTTGTTTTCCTTTTAATTTTGAATAGGGTGTAGCATCACGCATTGCTATTCTTAATAACTTATGAAATAAATAAAACTCAATTCATATTTAAAAAATTTAAGAGAATAATATATTTTATAAGAACATATGAACTTACAAATCATTTAAAACCCCACACTCTTCAAGGACATTACTCTTACCGCGGATCTTAACGGCAACAAACCGCTTCGATCACCAAAGAGACCAGAGAAAACAAAAAATACCACAAAAATAAAATCAAAGTTGTTCTCGTCCATTTACTGAGAAACCAAATAAATAGAATTAATGATGGCGGGAATCTCGGCGCTATCCTTAGCGATCCTCAAGCGTATCGCCCTCTTGCCTCGCGGCCTCGATCTCCCTAACGCGCGCATCGGGACACGGTCATTTGTATCATCAAGTATATTTATATTATTCCGGCTTTGAGTTTCAGGTTATCTCCATAGGGACAAAATAGGGATTTATTGTCTAAACATGCCATGTTTCCTTTTGTGGGTTATTAAGTTAGAATTACACAATTCTATTGTATAAAAAGTATACGTGTCAATATGGATAGGGACCAAATAGGGATACGTGTTTCCCGTCGGGATCTTGGTCGGTGTTGGCCGACATCGCCTACCTCTCGTTGCTCTGGTATGCATGCGGTGAAGTCCAGAGGTGATGGCCTTCCCTTTACCCGGCAGCATCGGTTCTCTTTTAGTGGCGAGCTCTGTCGGTTCTCTTTCAATGGCGAGCTCTCGTTTCTTCCTGTGACTCGCGGCTTCTTCAGGAAGTCCTCCTTCCGATGACGTGAGGGGTTCCGGCTTGCTCATAGCCGCTGGCTTTGGGTTGCGTTTGACGACCCTTCAGATTGGGAACGGTGGCGTTTCGTTTTTGCGGCCTATGGGTTTGTGAATCGGAGCGTCCGCTTGTTGGAGAATCTCGGGTTCTTGGCGCAGCGGAAAATCAAAACTAACCGGGAAACCCTTCGAGGATCTTATGCCAACTCTAGATGAATCAATGGATAAGAGGAGGATCGATATTGCCTACCTCTCGTAGAGTGAAATCAATCGAACCGTAGACGTGTCCCCGGGACCCGTCCTCTACGAACTCGCAGACGCGGGAGCTTGAATCCTCTCGGTGGCTACTAGACCGCCGAAAAATCCTTCCTCTCTCGATTTCTCTCTCCCTCAATGGAAGCACTAGAAAGAATATAGTGAATAGCCAATATTGTCTTTTTCTTATGGAGGCACTCATCCCAAGCCTTTATTTATAGGCTTGGGTAAGGGCCTCTAGGGTAAAATCCGTCAGCCTATGGTGTCTATCGACACACCTCTAGGGACAGAGGTGTCGATCGACACCCTTATGTGGCGTGCGTCGATCGACACCACCAAGGTGTCGATCGCCACCCACATTTTGGCAACATAGCTTCTCTCCACCTCTTTCGGGTGTCGATCGACGCACGCCACATTTTGGCAACATAGCTTCTCTCCACCTATTTCGGACCTCTTGAGTCCCATCAAGTTGCTTCGGTTCTTGCTCATAGCGTGAGACCCTACAGCCTCGTGACCCATTGGCAGATCAACGTGAAATACAGTTCACCCGATCCATCACCAGTGGCCTCTAATAAAACGTAGTGATTACCCAATATCCACGAGGTATCGATCGGTTTGGTGTATTCTCTCTTTCATCTGTATCACTAACCCTTTGTTTTCTTTAAGGTGTATGCGATCGAGATGGGGCATAAAGCCGTCATCCTCATCGACTCGATCTAGTTCCTTGATCTAGAGATGACTGAGACGTATCTGGTGCGGCCACACACTTTCTCAGTCATGCTCATCAAGGGGCCCAGAAATATACCCTTCACCACGTCTCACCGTGGGGAAACAAGTCCCTTCGGACGCAACGTGCGCTCCCACTACAATCCGTCCAAGAGCCAACGATGCCCGTTATGACTACCCTGTTACAGGCAGCGTTAGGACACTTCAAACTAATGGAGTGACGTGCATGTGAGCCACTCACTCCAAGGTCTTAAGGCAGTGATCACTCGACGACGGAGTATGCATTGGTAACTTAATCTATGCGCCATACTCCAATTCGGGTCATCCAATACCATCTTCCAGATGATATCTATGATATGACTTTGGTAATCCTATTACCTAGATCACCAGAACTTAATCTTAAGTCATCCTCACGTTAGTCACTTATGAATAAGTATACGACTAGGGATTCGTCAAGCATAATTTCATGGTATCTAAAGGTTCTACTATTAGTGATGACACACTCAATGACTTTAGATGAAATTATCGCTTGACTAATTACTACAACACAATAATAATGAAAATGTCTTTCATTACTTAACAGAAGAATATTACATAAAAAATATTTGGACTAGGGAACTAGCTCTAACACCGCTTTCATCTTCCCAATTGTGTTCTGGGTTGTATACCCAACCAGCAGATTAGGGCTTGGTTTTGGGCCTCACTTTCCCATAATCATCTGCCCTCTTATGTTGGGCTGGGCTGGTAGTGGTCAGTTGGTTTTCTTTTTTCTTCATGTGCAGGATACTTGTGGAATGTTGCTTGGAGTTTCTCTTGTACTACTGACGACATGGTAGCTTCAAACTTACATAATAAGTCCCGAAGGTCGGGTTCTGATCATAGGTTTTCTAGGTCCAGCCCGCATTTGTCTCCATGCATTTCAACTTTCATAATCTTCATTGTAATCAGCTTTGTCTGCATTTAAAATCAATTTTCTGTTGTTATATGTAACCTCTTCTTCCCTACCTTTGTTTCCTCTTCGGAAACCTTGGCGGGCTCAATGAAATTTAATCACTTCGCTGAGCAAAAAAAAATCTTTTTTATTTATCAGCAAATGAAAATTTTATTGATGAAAACCGGCTAATGACTTTTAGAAGGAAAAAAGATGACCGAGTACGAAAATAAAACAGAAAGAAAACATAGAAAATAGGAGAAAAGGCAACAAAAAAACCCTGAAACTTAACGCCTGGAATCAAGCTTGATCAGATTCGCAGCCTCGATTTCTTTGAAGGCTTGAATCATTGCTAAATCTGATGCAATACTTGTAAATCCTAAGACTTTACAAACATCCCAACTTTGGATTGCTCTGTTTCGAGGATTATGTTGTGTTGGGAATTTTAGAATCTTAAGCAGGCATTGATGTGAGGAGTTGACAGTTTACTCATTGGCGTTGACTACCGAGGGTTTAGGAGGCACCAAAAGGATCACGAGGAGGGTCGGGACTTATTTTACAAAGACGGAATCGACAGTACACTAGTGGCACTGGGCTCCATCTGCGGCTCTTCTTCTTCTTCTTCTTACCTAAAAGAGCTGCTAAAGGAAAATCATCGGAACCAACTTAGCCTTGGATCACATCAGACTCAAAAAAATGAAGAGATTGGGTCATTAAAACAGGCCCAAAAGCAGGATAATCAGGCCATTAGAAATAGAGCATGTATAGATAGGATTAAGAGGCTCAACATAGCCATTCAATGTTGATTAGTCGATCAGAGATGCGTGATTTTTTGAGGAGACCACAACTTTAATTCCTTTATAATATCACATGACACTCCACACGAGGCATTGGGACCAGGATCGCCAGTATCGGACACGACACTGGCCGTCACCGAATCAACAGATCCCAAGGTCATGAGAGAATATGGAAGGTCGGCGATTTTCCGAGGAGGTAGACTCGATTCCAACGAGGATTTCGGCGATTGAGGCAACTCACCCTCCTCAGATAGAGAACGTTTCGGTAAACTAAAGATTGAGAGGTTAGCCGAGGACAAAGAATCCAACCTGGCATCTAAAACACAATGAGGAACAAGAGAATCGGCAAAATCCCCCAAAGCCACTTGGTAAAACTTGTCCATGATTAAGAGATCTAATTTCTGATTAATGGGAAAGACAGTTCTAGAATGAATCAAAACCAATACTCTGTCAAGATGGGAGACCGATAGAGATTGAGGATGGATGAAAATCAAATCCTTCACCTCGGATACTATGCTGGAAATCAAGTGCTCAAACCAAGAAAAAGATCAGTATTCCAATGATAGAAATCTAACGAAATAGCCCCTTATTTCCAGCAGATTTGGCATGGCAACGACCTTCATAAACCAACAGAGAAGGCAAGGCCAATTCGAGGCTTCCAGCTCATCTATAAAGCCATTGTCGTAAGAGGAAATAATAAACATCTGATTTTTAAGAGGGGCGATATACATGTCAACACCACCTTCTGTTGGGTTTCGGAGGATTCAAAAACAAAGTGCGCAGCGGAAAATTAAAAATTAATATCCCCCGAAACAGCCCTCAGATCTTATCAAACCTAGATCTAATGTTTCTACCTCGAACACGTGTTAGAAAGTTATTTACCTTGAGGTTTTAAACCAGATCAGCCATATAGAAATCCCGAATCGATCTTTCCTTCTATCCGGCACACACGAGTGCACAAGACCACCAGATCTAAACCCAAGTTCCCCTACTAGAAAGAAAACAAGTTCAGTTAGAGAATTCGGCAGAGTAACGGTATGGAAAAATCAAAACTATGATTTTTCAGCTCATGGGGCCTCTATTTATAGAGTTTGGCTAGGGTTTTGGGAGCATGAACCATCCCATAAAAATGGGCTAGGTTCGGCTCCCTCCAAATCCTAGCCGCCGGCCAATGTTGGGCGGCTTGGGCCTCATGGGCCGAACCCATTAGGGTTTCGGTCATGAGGCCTTCGCCTAGCCCAACTTGGCAGTCCATGAGGTATTCCAATCTCATGGGTTTGGCCCCATTATCCATCATGGCCGGCCCCCAAAACCCTAGGGTTTTGGCCCGGTCCATTGTACGTGAGCTGACGAGCCTGTGGCCCAAAACCGTAGGGCTTTTGGCCAATCCACAATTTTCAAGCATCATAACACTCATGAATAAAATTTGACTACAAAAATATGAATGTATAACACTAGCATGCAAACTATTAAAACACAATTCTTGCAAAATTCAAAATACCAATCAATCATGTTGTGCATTATATGTTACCCTAAGTCTTATACCACCTAGTTCGCCTCTCGACATTGAAACATGCTCAATTCCTCACTGTTGTCAATGGTTTGGAAAGACATTAAAACCGACTATTCTTAGGTGATGATCAACAAAACAAAGAGGAAAGGTAGAGAAATCCCTTAGACATCTCTCGTATCACACATATAGCCCACCCCCGAGCCAATCACAACCGTTATGGTTACCCTTTCACAGATAATGTTAGGTTTGAACCAAACTCGGATATTGACTATATTGTGATCACAAAGACTCTTTGATCTAAGGATACAATAACAAGCTACAAACTCTAAATATGTTCATGACAACATCTATGTAACATATTCAAGTCGGGTCGTCCAATATCATTTCCACAATGATATCTATGATCTGACTCCGGCAAAACCTATTGCCATGATAAGTAGAGTATGATCATAAAGAGTCGTCCTCATACTGGTCGCCTCAGATGAAGCTTGATTGACCAGCGACCCGTTAAGTATAAATCATACACATCTATAGTTCTACTATTACTGATGACACACTCAATGATATAGATCGATATATACTTAACTCATTACTACAACACCATAGTAATAAAATGCCGCTTTATATTTGATTGCAACGTATGATACATATTCATAGACATAAATAGTATTGGACTAGGGCACAAATCCTACACCTTCATGACCAATTTCACTCATGATAGCGTCGACACTCCAACTAGAACAAGCCACACTAATGACAAAGCGCGAAAACTTTGTCAAGAAATGGTTGTTAATCGACCTGATACATGTAGCAAAAGCCTTAGATGAAGCTAGAAAATCCGAGTTCTTAAGCGGCACAGGCGAAGATGGTGGATTATAACCAATGACAACATCTTTGAACGAAACATCCTTTTTTTTATGCACCGAAGTCACTAGGACACGAGGATCCAAATGATCCTTAGGAGAAGTGAGAGAAGACTTAGAAATGTTGTTTCGAGCTTCTATGACAAAAAGACGAGTCCTACGGGTAAGGAAATCGTTGATCTCGACAGTGGCCGCTTGAGCATCTTCCTGGCACCAGTAATGAACGAAGGCAAACAAATTACCGTTTTTATTTGGTTTGGAAGGGAGGTCAACTCCAGATAAACTACCAATACTGTCGAACAAGTCTTCAATCCAAAGAGAAATAGTGTTTTTGGGAAGCTCAATAACGAAGACGGAGAAGAAAGGGTTGGGGCGATGAGATTTTGTGGAAGAAATGGGGGAAGGGTGGTTTGGGAGGGAGTGGAAAACCCATTTTCTATTCACATTTAGAATTTTGTAATACTATTTTACAATCAATTTTTTTAATCTGAAATCTTATCCAACATGTTATTGTGCTATAAATGTTACCCTAACTCTTATATCACCAATTTCGTCTCTCGACATTGAAAGTGGCATAATTTAGCTTAAGTTATGTGCATCCAGGAGTGCCACCACACTTGGGAAATGTCACTTTAGCAACTGTTTTCACCACTCGATATCCCCATAATCTTAAGATAAACCGCACTAAGCTAGACTATTCTTTGGCTGAGGGGGTATTAGCCAAACATGCAATTCCTAGGTAATTATCCAGTCTTAAGAATACCCTAGTCTCGTAGTGATTTACTTAAACCAAGATTATCTGGATGATCAATCTAAATAGCAATTCTAAATAAAAAAAATTCACCCACAATTTTCAAGCATTATAACACTCATGAACAAAATTTGACTACAAAAATATGAATGTATAACACTAGCATGCAAACTATTCAAACACAATTCTTGCAAAATTCAAAATACCAATCAATCATGTTGTGCTTTATATGTTACCCTAAGTCTTATACCACCTAGTTCGCCTCTCGACATTGAAACATGCTCAATTCCTCCCTGTTGTCAATGGTTTGGAAAGACATTAAAGCCGACTATTCTTAGGTTAGGAACCCGGCGCAAAGATCCCCTCCTCATGCCTTGCTCCTAGGAGATTATCAAGCCCTAAGCAAATCTCCCTCTCATAAATACAAGATTATTCTTGTGATATAGGCAAGAACATAATAAGCACGAAAATCAACCCACATAATGTCAAACACAACATAGTCATAGACAACCCAATCCATGAGCAACAAAACAAAGAGGAAAGGTAGAGAAATCCTAAACCCAAAGACCATAAGGTCTTGAAGAGAAGAGCTCCTCCAAATCTCCCCAAAGTCTAGGTGTTCTTGATGGTGAGCTGCAAATCCTGTTGGTGGATGGAGAGGTCTTGAGAGCATTCATCAATCTCCAAGAAGACTCAACCACCCCCCCCCCCCCCCCCCCCCCTCCCCACACACACACACAATAGGTGTGCCTCGTGAGGGATGTTGGAAGAGGCCAAAAACCCCAAAACTAAACTCAACCTACTTATAGTTAAGGTTTCAGCACTTTTAATCGTAGAAAATCAAAGCCGTTACGGAGGTGTCACGATCGTGACAACCATCGTTATAACTCTTGGAATTGCCGACCCGATGGCGACACAATCATGAAAAAAAATCGTGTGAAAATAGAGCTCTTGGAATTACCGTCACAATGACTATTACGATCGTGACAGCTCTATTTTCATCATTCTCGACCTTCTTTTCCTTGCCCAAATTTGCATATATATCCAAAACACTTTTGAGCTCAAAAAGGGACTAAAAGCTACAAAACTACTAAAACTCGAGGGTAAAGGAAAAATAAATGGGGTCAAGGATGATGATAAGAGGTCATTTCAGACCCTCATCAATTAACGTTCATGGAAGAGAAATCGAAAAAAGATCCAAAAAACTTGAGCTAAAAATGTCACGTGAAGAAAAAATGCAGTTTTGGATCTTGGTCATAGATCGTGACATAGAGAGTGTCGTGTAGATAAACCTCCATCATTTTTCCCCTGAAAATCGACATGATATATTAGATCGTATAATCAAACACATCAAAAAGTTCATAGGAATTTAATGACCAAGACAAATAAAAACATAGATTATTTTATTTGGTTAATGAGTCGTATCTTATATAGAGATGTGTCATTAACATGTATTAAAATTAACTTAGGTAAAGAATTTTAATTCAACAAAACTCTAATTAATATTAAATGTTGTTATTAGGTATTCAAATTAGTTTAAATAATTGTAATCCAACAAAATCCTAATTAATATTAAATGTTGTTATTAGGTATTCAAATTAGTTTAGAAAAATAATTGTAATCCAACAAAATCCTAATTAATGTTATTTCTTTTTTTATTATAATTTTTATTTATTTACTTTAATTAATATTTAAAAAAAAATTTGGTATTAAAAAAATTCTAATTAACTTTAAATTTGTTTGTTATTATCGTTACCTTTTATTAATTTAAAAAATACAAAATAAATTCAGAAATATTAAAAAAAATATATATATAAATAATTGGAATTCTCAGAAATGTGATGACACGTGACATGTGAGAATTTCCTTTATATATATAGGGACGTTCTACACTACAAACCATGTTTGAGTGTCCAAACGTTCAACCCATCTCTCAGCCGTCTGATTTGTGCGGAGCGAAGGGGATGATGACACGTGTAACCACGGGGATTGGGAAGGAGATAACGGTCGCTAACGAAGCCGTTAGGGTGTTGGTGTGTAACATACTTGTTTCGCGTGTGTAACCATTGTTATACAATTCAGCACTTACACAGATCAATTATGATTTTACGTTATACGTGAATGGTTATACAATTATATTGTAGGTGTTATACACTATCAAGATACCGGTTACACGTTCATAAAACCAAACACATGTACGCACTATTTGAAGGTGTTACACAATTACAACTGGTCAGTTACACACACAATGGTTACACACGCGGAATAAGTATGTTACACGCCAACACCCTAACGGCTCTGTCAGCGCCCGTTATCTCCCTCCCAATCCACGTGGTTACACGTGTCATCATCTCGTTCGCTCCGCACAAATAAGACGGTTGAAAAATGGTTTGAACGTTTTGACACCAAATGAGAGGTTTGTAATTAATATCTTCCTTATATAAGATTTTGATTTGAATTTGAAGTAATTTTTAATTTGATCTTGAAAATTTGTGTAGGATTGGCCCTAAATTCGAAGAGGGTGCAGAGAGAACAATGAAGAAAGGGAGTTTGGAAGGAAAAGTAGTGTCATTTCAATAATCAATAGACAATAAGAACATGTATTCATTTTATATTTAAATAAATTGAAAATTATTGTTTCTCGTGATGTATTATTTATTAAGCTGGCTATTTGTTTCCAAAAAAACTAAGCGAGTGCCAAGCCGTTTCCAACTTTTGAGTATATAACACTAAAAAATTTCAACTTAAATACAATCGCATGCAATTATCCCATAAGGAAACAAGTAAATATCACATCCTTTTATGTATTGTCTCTTCCGGGGCCTGAACGGTCACAATCACTTTATTTTATTATGGTATTTTATTTTGGATTCAAGCTCGATATTGGTGCTTATGGTCAATAGTTCTTTTATCTCATATAATAACGTTATTATAGCAAACAATCTTTTGACCCTCATAAATGATCTCCATAGTATCCGTCCTTCCCAAGGCAATTATCAATTTCTTGGTTTAATAGTTTACTTTCTTGAAACACTATCACCAAAAACAGTAGATATTATAGATAACTGAAAGTTGTGGCACAAATATCTTTTATAATGCATTTTCACAAACCAAATGAAATTCATGATATCGGACAATAGCATCTCCAACATGAATAAAATATCACGTATTAAAATGAAAAGTATGATGTCCAAAAATTCAGAACACGTTCAATTTTAATGTAACTTGTTAATTATAACATATAGTAATTTGTATTATCCAATGATTAAGAGTGGTTTGTATGAATAGATGATAAAGGAGTCTGTACACCTACATCCTTCTTACTGATATATGATAATTTACATGAAAATTGCAAAAGGTGGCAATAAATTATTCAAATTTTGTAACAAGTGGTTGCAAATTTACCATTTTAATTTTTGTATAGTGTATTGTCAAAAAATAATGAAAATATTCGTAGAATTATTATATTTTAAACTAAAATAAAATAATGACTTTTTTCACCTCGAGCTCGCTGGTTTTTCTCTTGACTTCGATGACGTGTGATAAAATATTTTGTAATTGAACAAAATAAAGTTCACGACATTGATGGTGTGCGAGATATGAAATAAAACACTAACAAACACGAGTTCAACAAATATATTTTTATTTTTTTAAAATGATTTAAATGCCATTTTCGTCTCTTTTAGACAAATGCACACTCTCTGTAAACAAGTGGTAAGTTCACATCCTCTTTTTATAAAAATAAAAGTTCAAAACTGTTTTTTTGTAAAAAATTAAAAGTTCACCGCCACCTTTTACAATTTTCCTTAATTTATAAATGATAAAACATGCTCAAAATTAATGAAATATACGCTTCTATCATGTAACTTTAAAGACTTAAATATTGTGAATATTCAACTTGATTTTATTATCACTTGATGCACTATTTTATACGAGTCAAGGAGGTAGACCAAAAATTCAGGAGATGAAAAGACGGTGGTAGTTGTAGGGAATTTAATACTTCCTCTCAAGTTAGAGCATGAATGATAGAAATTCCCAACTTTTCAAGTAAGCTCATGATAACGGCAACATGTATGCACACTTGAGATTCAACTATATGGCGTCATATACGCTCTTTGACTTTGGCCAAATGATGTCTTGCGCTTTTCGACTTCAGCTCTTTGGCATCTTGCGCTCTACGGCTCCAGCTCTTTGGCGTCTTGCACTCTAAGTCTTCGTCTTTATGGCGTCTTGCGCTCTATGGTTATGATTTTGCCGAGTGGCTCGTGGAACCGTTCCCGGTCAAGTCCCTCTCTAAAAATTTTCAAGCAACTACAATGGTGCAAACTGTTATAGAAGCTCCAACTTGCTAAGTAGCTCGTGGAGCGGATCCCGGACAAATCTTAAGTTTTACATAAATTGAAATTGAAATTATTATTACTTGGTAAGAAATACCTAAATATTGAGGGGACCAAACCCCCTTTTGGCTTGGTCTTAATGGAGTTGTTTTAACTTTTCATCGGATTCAACAGTGACATCTATCGTGGCTTGTGGAGGTACGATTGGAGGTGATTCGTCGGAGTTGTTGAGATAGAGAGTGCAATGGAGCTGTCGTGGGTGTACTCCATGACGATGTAAATCTTGAATCTTGTGGCGAGTCTAGGACAGATCAACCGGAATGTCAATTGTGATAACAACCGGGGCTCGTGGAGCGACGATTGGAGGTGGTTTGCGAGCGATGGCTCCGGGGAACCGCCAGAGGATTTTTCCAGCGATGGTGCCGCTTGCATAGAATGGCCGGAAACAGTGCGGAAGCTCTGATACCATGTAATATAGGTTATACATGTGGGTCAGGATCTAAAAGTTAAAGCTCAAGCTTATTAGTTGGTGAAAATTTGATCAGATAGTTATGCAAGATGCCACACACAATGTTACGTATAATTCTATAACACGGTGTATGACAACTTGCGTAGATGAAGAAGGACAGAAAATATCAAACGTAATAAACAACGACACAGCAAATTGTTTACCTAGTTCCGTGCAACACCACCTACGTCTGGGGGCTCTCAGCCTAGTGGAAAGGTTTCACTATTGGTAATACGTCAAAACATACAAGTACCTATGATCATCACAAGATCTATACCTTATGCTACTATTACAAGTGCAAACCTATCTCAGGGTCTCCCCTTGAATCCAAGACGCCGTCTTGATTCCACTCTTCGAGCAATCGCCTTGCTCTATCAGTTCAAGTTGTCGTTTGAACGTTTTGGGTGCGTGCAGTCTTCACTCACGCGATCAGTAAACCATCAATCACCTAACTCTCTATAGTTAAGCTGATACACAATCTACAGCCTCTCAACCCGCAAGCCTTTACGTTTAAGAGCTTTGTAAATTATTGTTAGGAAACAATAAAAGACCCATGATTGCTAAGGGGGTAGCCTGAGCTTTTATAACAATCGAGTATGAGTACTAACCCTAATGGGTTTCCTCTTTATCACCGTCTTTCTTCTTTCTAGAATCAGAGACGCGCTGGAACTTTTACAAGTCCTAATTGTAGTCGTACTTTATTAAAAGAGCAGGGACTTTCTTGATTTGCGTCGAACAGGATGTCAGCCGAGATGTCGCCAATAATGTCATCCAAGATGTCGCATACGATGTTTCGACATTCTTTATGACATCTATTCTAGTTCTTTAAAAAAATAAGCCAATCACCAAAAATGTCGTAACTACAATCTCCCCCTTTGGCTATTTTTAAGGTCAGCATTCTTTGTCGCATTCGTTGTCAGCTTTTCTTGTAGCGATCGGCAGTCGACAAGTCTTGTTCGTTGTTCGTTGTTCGCGCATCATTTATTGTGCATCTTACGTCTTACTCCCCCTTGCTGGCTCAAAAAGAGCCAAAACTTATTGAAAATTTTGAAACAATAGAACATGGAGTAATAAAAGAAACTTAACTCACACACATTCTCGAACAGCAGTCGAGGACATGCGTGAAACATGTTCAGAGCATATTACAAATGAAAAGTTGTTCAGTTTTTTAGAATCCATAAAGTACTTAAAATTTTGAAAGAACTGCTGCTGGAACTAGCAGTATCTTCTTCGGTAGATGTTGTAGAGGCATCTTTGGTGGTGTCTTCACTAGAATCTGGTAGGGAGGAGGAACCATTGTTGTCAGAGTCTTGAGGAGGCATCGTCTTCAGCAGGTTAGCACAGTGGGATCTACGCTGGGACAAGTGCTTCAGCGCCATCTTTAGATTGATGATGTCCTCGTCAAGCACATCGATCTCTCTCTCGAGCATTATTGTATCTCTGATGGTAGTCTTTGTTGGAGGGGCAGCACTAGTTGCTCGACTGGTTGTCGCCTTAGTTGGCTTGAGTTCTTTCCTGACAAGATCAGGAGCATGCTTACCCTCGAACAACTTGTGGCTCACCACAATCACTCCTCCGCGCTTTCTAGCCTTATCGGTTGACTTCAACACACCAGGGTGTTGGTGCACCAGTAGCTTGGATATAAGGGAGGGAAAAGCAATAGGTATTTTCACAGCTTGTGATCTGGCATGTCTAACAAGGTGGTCAATAACAAATTGGCCAAAATCAAGTGTAGAACCAGTACCTATTTGGAAGATGAGAACCGCCAACTCTGGTTTGATGGAGGATGCATGTGTGGAAGGTTCCCAATATGCTACTTCGATACAGAACAGTATGGAGTATTTTAAAGTAAGATCCAAGGCCGCCACGGTCCCCTTAGTAGGCCCCACTCTGCTCTTATCACAAGTTATCTCTTTGAGAACTTTGTTCAGATTAGGTGAAGGTATAGAGCGGACACACTTCCTCCCCGGGAGGGCATTTATAATGTCGAAAGAGATGTTGAAGCGTAAGCCTCTGACATAGACCTCCTCACATTCCGGATCATCCGGAGAACCAAAACCAGCAGGCAAATTTGCAATAAACTCCTTAACCAACAAAGGATAGTGATTACAAATGTCGATGAATGTCTTCATGAGTTCCGCCTTTTGCATAAGCTTGATGATGGCTTCTAGTCCAAGGATCTCCGAGGACAGAGTTTTCTCAAGATAGGCCGTCCTTTGGAACACAAACTCCCACCGAGTTGCGCTAGCAGCCGAATGGAATGACACATTATCATATGGAACACTTTTAGTGTTCTTGGCCTGCTTCTGGCTCACTACCTTCTTCGCTTCTTTTATAGTCATAGCTTCTGCATCATCATCGCTTTCCTCATCAACAAGTCTCCTTTTGGTGACAATCTTCTTACCTTTGTCCTTTACGGACAACTTTTTCTTCTTGCCGGGGCCTCTATCATCCTTAATTTCCTTCTTCTTCTTGTTTTCTTTCAGCTTTCCTACCATTACTGCAAGACTTTCATGTTCTTCTAACACTTTCTTCTTCAGGGACGAGAGCACTGTGTGTGCTGTTTTAGTGGCATCCTCTATGGTATCTCCTTTGACAACCAGAGGCGCTTTTTCCATGACATTTGCTGCGGCGTCTTCAGTAACAGACTCTGTGGCAGTAATAGTTACAACGTCTACTACACTGTCTGTAGTAGCAGTATCCTTGGCAATTCCTACATCATCTGCAAGGTCGTTCTCCTTCTCAACTTCTTCTAGACCGGCATCTTTGTCTCCGGTCTCCTCCTTATCAGAATCACTCTTGTCACTGGTCTCTTCACCAGCTTCTTCAGAATCAGAAACTTCTTCTACCACATCTTCTTCTGTGGGTACAGGAACATCATCTTTCGCAAATTCTTCTCCACCATCTCCTTCATCGATTCTCTCTAGCCCATGAATGACCGGAGTCGAATCATCCTTTTCCCCTTTCTTTTTAGTGTTTATCAGATCCTCAACCACTCATTCGCGAGGAGGGTCCTGATTAACTAGCAGTGACTCTAACATGTCACTGTTCCTTGAGGTATCAGTATTTGAAACAACGGAGGAATCGGTACCTGGTGTGGGAAAGATTGAAAATACTGGCGCAGGGACGATTTGCATGGAAGCTTCCTAACTTTCTTGTCCAATGCCAGCCCCTCGTTCTGGGCCTGTCAGATCTGTCATTGTGAATACAGAACTTCCGGTTCGAGTTTTCTTGGGAAATCGGGAGAAGATAGGTGTTGGAGCCTCCACTGGTGGGATTTCTCTGGATGAACCCTCGGCGTCCTTCTTTGGCTTTAGCCCTTTGATTCGTACTCCATATTTGTTGGTGCCAGGTTTGCTGGTTTTGGGGCTTTTCTCCTCGGTCTTCTTGGATTTAGTTTTCCGTCCGTCGGTGGCTTTCTTCGGCGCAAGATTGCTCCTGGTTTCATCATTTTTTCCGAGAGTAGCAGTGTTTTGCACAAGGGTTGAGAGTTTTTGAGAGATGGGAGCGAAATAACAAACTGAGGAAGAATAGGTTTTTGGGGTAATGACAGTTGACTACACCCAACTATGTCACGTTTCAAATTTAATACCCCAACTTCCAAATTTTCATTTGGGATACCCAAAGATTAAATAAGCGACACTTAGCCCAACGTGTTTAAATCTAAGTGAATTGGTGTGTCAAAAAGTCTAAAATGCCCTCAATAGGTTTGGTCTGTTAAACCAGTCTGATTGGTTCAATTGATATGATTATGAAATGATTATTTTACTCTTAATTGAATACCAATTTATCTAATAAATTGAGGGCAATCTGACTTTTCACTTACACAAATAATAATTATAATTATTTAATATTTAAATATATATATAATATTATTATTAATTATATATTATTATAAATCATATTATTAATCATAATCATTAATTAAACCTAATTAACCTAAGACGCCTCCCACCTCCGTCGAATGCCTCCCACCTTCGTCGAACGCCACCCACCTCCGTCGAACGCCACCCACCTCCGTCGAACGCCACCCACCTCTGTCGAACGCCTCCCACCTCGTCGAACGCCTCCCACCTCCGTCGAACGCCACCCACCTCTGTCGAACGCGACCCAATCACCAGATCTATAGAGGTTTCTGGGTTTCGAGTCGAGGTCCGACCTCCATTGCCGAGAGCCTCCTCGTCGACCGCCGCCTCCAGCGCGAGCAACCTCCGGCAATTTCGTCTATTTTAGGTTATTTTAGTCCATTTTGATGTCGTATATACGTTGCAGGGATTTGAGCTTAATTTCATAAAGACATGTCATTTTGGAGCAATTTAGAGCAAAGAGGAGCTCGAAAGCAAACCCGAAATCAAACCAAGATGATTTGGAGCCATGGAGTGGAGCAGAGGAACCAATGAAACTAAGACACGCACATCTGTCTTCGGCTTGAGTCGTGAGTTGCAGGATAGTCAAGCAGAGAGTCAATGGAATATGGAACTGAAACCATGACACCAAGCCACGACGCCATTGTCGTGGGCTTGAGTCGTGGGGTGCAGGGAAGAGGAACTAGTAAATCAAGAGTTGGAGAAGAGAATCCAACAAAAATAGGCCACGACACTGTTGTTGGAACATTTATAAGATTTTCAAGCTATAGCGACCAACAACTACTCCAGGCCACGATTCCACAATCGTTACCTTTAGACAGTCTGGCGCTGAAATCCAATAAAGTAGAAGTAAACCAACGAAAATCAAACATCATTTGACCTTCCACTTGCCTCTCAAAATCCATCTTCTGCGTTCGATGCACCCATGATATGTTTAGATCAATACATTCATGTGTCAGCCACCGAGATACACAACATTAAGTTCTACATGCTACAACTCAGATATTCCAACATGTATTCCAAGTAAGTACATTCTCACCACTTCAAAGCACCTTAACGCGTACGACTACACTTTATTTCCTTTAGTCATACGAACATCTTTCATTTCGCACCCTACACTAATCCTTGGCAACACGATAGTACATCCTTTTTCTCAATATATTTCTCATAAAGGATTTTTTTTAGCTCACACTCCCTCTTTGTCAGGCATCTCTTTGATAGATGAGTCTCGTACTTTCCATCGGAAAATTAAAGCGTCCATTGGTGAGACGGGATGGGAAAAGAAATATCGACTCTATAGGAAAATAATACTTGGATCTTAACCTCTTTATCGTCTGAAAAATGTGTCTTCATGATGCAGCGTACGTGGTTAGGAAGAATTCCTTATCAAGATTCGTTGATTTCGAAGAATACCGAAGATGATAGATATAGAGGAAAACCTCGAATTTTATTAATTCATCAAAAATAACTGAATAACAAACACCGTATGAGAGTGCTTAAATAATGAAACACAAATTGCAAAAAAGGAAAACCCTAATTCGCTAGAAAGGAAAAAAAAGAAAAAAAAAAGGCTAGAAAGGAAAAAAGGAAAAGAAAGAAAACAACTATTAAATATTATAAAAAACTGCCCGAAACTTATAAAACGCGATTTTCACCCTCTAAATGATCTCCGATGGTCGAAATTCTTCGTACCATTTGGCTATGCCATGGTATTAACTCAAACCGCCGTTTCTACCCGAAAAACACTAGTCTTTTGTCCAAATCTGACACTTGCGCGATAACTTCGGGTGTTCTAACTTCTGCATACCGACTTCCTCGATCGCATCGCATCATCTCATCTCCAAATGGGATTACAAAGTCAAATATCATCACGTTGATTATATTGAGTGCTTTAAGAAATATCTCATTGCCAAGGGTTACACAAAGATAAAGGGTGAATTTTCACAGTAGAATAAAAAGAGTTGCGTCTAAGTGAGATTTGGGGATGGAAGTCTTCTTTCTCGAACTCGTCGTCAACGTGAAGTACGATCAAGCCTACGAGCTTATTATCCTAAGTCGGAACAAGTTGACAGGATCCCCTTTTTTTGTCTTCATGTACCTCCCGTGTGGTGATATGTAGGCAAAACAAGGAAAGAGGGGGATGAGTTTTTTCCCGCTTTTGACAAAAAGGGTCCCCACCGGGAGGCCGGGAGGTTATGGTAGAAGAAGTCATTGCAATTTTTATTGTATACATTTTATACAAGGGTTTGATTCTGATAGGAGAGTGGGAAAGTTTTATGAATAGATAAATAGGATTTTATATAACTTTCAAAGAAAAAGATTATGCTTAAACAAAACGTGATTGATATTATTTTTAAAATAACAAAAACACCAAAAAATTATTATTTTAAATTAAATACATCTTGGTATTATAATATCAAAATTTTATATTAAACATAAATACCGTGCATAACTCAAGAAATTTTTTTACTTCCTGCTAAAAGTTTAAAATTTGCCATGTGTTCTGTGTAATTACATTAAACTTTGAAATGCGCCACGTTACTATACTGGATTTAAGTTTTGCATCACATATCTCCAAAATAACGAAAACATCATTCGTCAAACCAAAACTTTTAAAATTAAAAAATCATCTTAAAATAATTAAAAAGAAAGATTAGACGGGATCTCTTCCTACCGATCTACTTCGACGTTGCATGTGCGGCTGACGAGTCTATTTTTCCAATAAAACGTCGATAATCACTAGCAGGTCGACAACTGTTATGGTAGAGAAATAACAAATTTTCTCTGGAGGTTAAGAAGATCCTATGAGCTATCGTAGTCGTCTATGGATTTGTTAGAGGTGTAGTCCTCACTGTCATCTTCAATCGTTACACCATTGTCGACGTCGCCCTAGACTTGTATTAAAATCAATTCACATAGTTTGGAGATCTTGTATAACTAGTGATTTTGGACCAACTTTGACTAGGGTTGTAAGCGAGCCATGCTTTTAACGTCACTCAACTTTGGTTCGTTAAATATTCGGTCAGACTCGTTACAATTGAGGTCGAACTGAATTTAAACTCAAGATTGGTTTGTTTAATAAACGAACTGAGATCGAGCATGACTTTTTAAAGCTCGATAGTCTCGTAAGTCGACTCATTTAACATTTAATTAAACATATATATTAAAAAAACTAGTAAATATTTATAATGAAATTAGATGGGACGAATCAAGTTAAGTCAAGCCGATCTTGAGTTGGCTCATCTAGTACTTAATGAAGCACATATTTTTTTATTTAATACTTATTTTATTTTTCAATGAACCATTGTGTTGAAAATTAACCGAACCAAATCAAACCAATCGAAATCGAGCTTTTTTTTTCTTAGTTGAACCCGATTTTACTAGTATAAACTCGTTCAAACCTGAGTCGAGCTCGAGCCGAATATCTTTTACGCCAACTAAACCTAGCTCTGCAAAATTAAGACTCGATTCGACTAGTTTACACCCCTAATTTTGACCTATGTCCATGATACGGACTCAAAGTTGGGTATATCATTACTTGAATTTACGTTACCGATGATGCAATCATTCAATTTATCATTCTTGTTGGAGACGCGAGGTGGAGAGGGAGGAGTTTTGCAGGAGGACATCGTCAAAAAGAAGGGGAAATTTCAATTTACCATGGCCAACTAAACTAATTTTTCAATTCACTGCGGTGTATAAATATCAATTCACTACGGAAAAACTTTTTTTTGTATCATTTTTCTCTAACGCAATTAATTTTATTTTTTTGACTTTTCTAAAAACCATTTTTGTGGAATAAATAACAAAAAAGGCTTATTTAAAAAAATTTTAAATTTTTTAAAATTAAAACAGTTGATAGAAGAAAAAACTTTTGAAAAACTTTTCTAAAAGAAAATCTAATATTGACATCAATTTTTTATTTCATAAAAAAATTTTAAAAAATAAAAGTAATATTTTCTAATACAAAAGTAATATAACATTTTATATCAAATTTAACTCCTGGGTAACGATGACCTTTAATGAAACATTTATATATTGAGCCGACATTTAAAATATTTCATCATTATTTATTGACATAGAAGCCAAAACTGTAGTGAATTGAAATTTTCTCCAGAAAGGAAAGGCTTGATTGAATATGACGACATCATTAACATCATCTTCCAATTTTAAGATTAGAACTTTTATTCACCTACTCAAGAAGAGTTTTTAACTAAATAAAGTGTAGTAACAAAAGGCATTGGAAAAATATAGTGTAGTAATAATACATTACTAATGAGTAATGGCAAGTTCAAAGTAATAACATCAATGATTTAGTAACATCATAAAAACTGCAATTTTCATGAACATTCTGAGTTTTCTTTGAAGCATAATTGTATTTTCTTTATGTGCATTTTTCTTTTGTAACCATCTAATAATATTTTGCAATTTTCAAACATTTTGTTATTTTCAGCAAAATACAGCCCAAATCATAATATGTCACGCCATAACCATTTTCTGGAGGCAGTCCTGCAGTAACTACGCTTACAACCAGCCAGAAAATGCAGAGAATTGATCAAATATGAAGCAAGAAGGTTTTAAAAGACGAAAAACATCCTCCCCAAAATGCAAATTTTGGTAACCAAACTGCAAATTATGCTGGTATTGTAGAGAAAGCTCAGGAACAGTTGTAAAAGCAAAACAAAACCTTACACTACTGGATATGGTCAACAGTTGGATCACAAACCGTCAAAGAACCGCAGATGATCCTCAAATGTCTCCGCATGGCGAATTTTGGAAATCAATCCATCTTCCTCAACCTATATGTAATCAGTTGGAAGCCCGTTAGAGAATTTCAGTACTGAACAATAAATTTTACTGGGACCGTTCATTGATGCACAAAAATGAAATTTGAACTGTGAACTGATAAATAAGAAATTGTTGGTTCATTGAGGAGTAGGATTTGAATCAATGTACAAAGAAAAATGACGGAACATGGACCTTAGTTGCTTTTGGTATAGCACAAACATTTTGCAAAAACGGATCTTAAGTGGTTATACTGACATACCCAGTACTCAGGTGGTCGCATCTTCAGATTGTATGTCGATGCCATGCTCATGCAATATGCCCCTGCATCATGAACAACCAAACCAGCTCCCTGCAAATTATGCATTCCTCGTGATCAGAAAATGACAGTCTAAACATTGAGACTCTAAACCGAAAAATGTGAACGTAAGCAGCACTCCTGTAATAAGCAGAATTACCATAGGTGGGGTTGGAAGTTCTCGGTTTTTCCCTAAGAAATCTGCAGACTCGCAGACAGGGCCCACCACATCAAAAGTGGATACTTCAGCATCAGGCGGTGTCGGAGCAACCAGCTCTATGTGCTACAACAAAATGCCAACAATTGATTTACATCTCATAAAGAACTAAGAGAGAATCGAGGAAATATCGTAAATAAAAATGTAATACTACACACTGCTTTCTGTGACCATTAAATCTTAAGTAGAGTAGCTGTGAAATACATTTAGTGGTCTCTTGAAAATCTAAATAAACCTTTTTCACTTAATAGATAAGAAATGAGATACTCATTGTATAACCAAGGTATGATTAAATGGCCAGTGGCAACCACAGAAGCTGATGAATTAACTGCATAGAGTACAGTTGGATATTGTTACAAACTTACTTGATAAGCGTCGTAGAGACTAGGACGAATGAGTTCAGCCATGCTACCGTCAATTACAATAAAATTCTTGGTCCCATTAGTTTTGACCCCTGTCACGTGATTCACCAAGCAGCACGTATTCGCAATAAGTGATCTCCCAGGTTCAATTATAAGGTTTAGATCTCGTGACAGTACAAGGTCGCGTACCTACACCACCAACCATAATTGGTCATATGTCAAGTAAGGAATTATGATAGCCCAAGATCAACAGCAGAAAATAAAATATATAAAAAGTTCAAACTTTCATAATTTCACAAGACAATTTTATATATTTTTGGTTCTTTCTGCTTAAGTTGTCTGATATATGTTGGCTCATAAAGATCCGGCAGAGTTCTGGACAAGAATAAAAGCATGAGTATGGTGCACAATGAGATAATTCTACTATAATCTTAATTATTCACTCTACTCACTGGTAAAACCAAATTCCATTATGAAAATTTGAAATGACTACAGGTACAACGATTTACTTTTATATTATACTCCTCTACAATGTTTTGCAAAAGTTGAATTAAGATATGTATAGAAAATAGATGATGATGATGATGATATTTATAGTAGTTGAAGTTATAAAGGTTAGTTCCGACTCCAATAGATGATGAATATCCTAACTAACAGTTTAAATGTACTATTAGGGAGAAACAAATGTAAAATTAACCCACAGATGTGAGATGCTGAAACTCTGTGAAGCTGTGATTATCACCCAAGGCTTGATTGCAACCACAAGAAGCAATACTTGCGTACAAGTAGTTTACTTATTGAAGTAAATGAATTGCAACATATTAAATGCAGTACTGCATTAAAACTTCTACAAGAGCTCTAGGTTAATGCATCAAGCTGTGAAAACTTACTGTGTTAATGAGATCTCTAGGTGTGGGAAGTACAGCACCACTATGATAATAGTCTATCCCAAGACCACCTCCAATGTTTAAGTATTTAATTTCAAAGCCTTGCTCACGGATTTGGTCAATGTAGTTAACCATGAGAACTGCAGCATCATTAAATATGTCCACCTAAACACAAAATTGAGAATGAGAGCTTTGGTTGGAAACTTGCAAAAGCTGCTATTGAACATGGTAAAGAAAACATAAGCACACAAAATTGAGAATGAGAGCTTTGGGTGGAAACCTTCAAAAGCTGTTATTGAGCATGGTAAAGAACAACGAGTATCTATAAGAACATAATCTATTGGTTCCAAAAATAAATGTAATATTTTTGAAACTTGGATGTTCACAATGAAGTGTTACCTTTCCTTTCGAATGAGTAAATTGTGCAAAGACGGCACTTATTTTGGAAAGGAGGAAGTAATAATTACACAACTAGTAACAGTTGAAATGACATTTACTAACTTGAATAAAAATTCACTGAAAGTATCATCCTGCCGCTAGAAGAAGGAACTTATATATGGCATTCACATGGTCAGCATTTCTATCATGGCAAACTACGACCTAAAACAACTATAGGAGTTTCTGGTGCACAGTAGGATGGTGTAATTAAAGACAAGCATAATATAGACTGGACTTAGTAATCTGACCTGATGACCATCAGTTAAAGAAATCAGATTTCAGACTAAGAATTTTGACTTTCCACAAGTTAAAACTAAAACTGCCCAATAGCACAAGTTTTTAACTATTCACAAAGGCTTCATAGTAAAAATTTAGGAAACCAAAAGCAAATACTCATCACCATAATCTAAAATAGTAACATGTATTTAGGAAACCTCTTTTTCAGAAATGAATTACGCCTGAATAAATAAATAGAAAGGTGAACTATTAGAATGTGTATACTTGAGGTTGATTATTCACATCTGTTAGTGCTCGCCCTTAGGAAAAATGATGTGGTAATTGCTTTGTTTTGAAAAAATCAGAAGTATTTTTCAACACATGTATGTGGCATAACAACAAGGTGCTTATAAAATATTATTATTACATAGCAAACCAGGCAAGCTTTATCTGCCAAAAAATTTTACATAGTCAGGAGTAAACTTTTATATATGATAAAATATCCATTTTACTCTTATAGCAAATATCACTGAATGTGTTTAGTTGAAGAAATACAAATTTATGGAATTTAAAAAGGAAAAGAATAGCAATATTAGCTCCAGTTATGACAAACATGAATGGAATTGAACGGCCTGCCCTAATTGTACAAATCCTAATTGTTTAGGTCATTTGTACAAATTGACAAGTCCTACTCACAGATCTGACACACCTGACAATTGCTGGATAACAACACACAAAGATAAAACTTGCAATGTACCTTCAGAATCAGTAATGAAACTTCATAACAAAAAACATCAAAGTATGTTCAAGTCAATGGACTATACACGGCCATATTATGGAGTTCATAACTGCACCATGGCTATCTCAAGCTTCTGAACAGCTCCCAGCATTGTTTGTACTAGATTTATCAAATAGCAAATATATAGTAGTCTACGAGAACCTTGAAAAATACCTTGGTTATCGTAGACCCAAGATGGCAATGAGCCCCAACAAGCTTCAGCTCATTTGGATGTGCCTTCACTGCATCCAGAAACCATTGTAGCTTCTCATTTCTAATACCAAATTTGGAATTCTTATTCCCAGTGGCGACATAGGGATGTACCTGTCAACATAATGCAGACACAAAAAACATCTGGTGTGAGAAACATAGAATCTTTTATAATAAATAAGAGGATATTTTCGATTGATTATCACTCATATCATAATGCCTACAGTATAACCTAGCAATATTACCATGGATATATCAGATATAGTCAAGTTTTATCATTCGCTAATGATTGTCAAGTTGCATATGAACTGTACAGCAGTAATTTATGTGTATTGAACTACACATGGATTACTGTCTGTAATCTACGAAGTTTCACAACATTTTCATGGTGCTTTGCTGCTTGCAACTATGAAAGCTAATTTCTTATTCCCCAGAAGATTGTTAAGTTCCACTGGTCATGAGTTGTAAAAACGGTGTATCCAATTATACCGAACTGATGAGCTACTGTTAGTGATTAGTGAAGTTTCTTAGCATTGTTTTCTTTGTTAACAATTTATGGGAGGTAAGCATTACTTTGAATCTAAGTACCAATGTACCTGAGGGTCCACATCTGGATTAATTCGTAGCAAAACATTAACTGTCTTGCCAGCAATTCTCGAAGCTGCTACGATATTTTCCAGGTCAAATTCACTATCAACATTGACAAATACACCCTCTTGGGCGGCCAAAACCAAATCCTCCAAAAGCTTTCCATTTCCATTAAAAATGCACCTGTTTAACAACACAGGCACCCATAATAAAGTTACAGCCTTAACCACATTCACATCAACCAAATGAAAATTTTAGGCATAAAAGAAAGCCACTACAGTTTCATGAGATGAGACATGATCATTATTTCAAATTCAATGAGATCACATACTTGGTAGGATCAAACCCGGCTCGGATGGCCAGCCTCAGCTCATTGCCACTAACGAGCACAGCCCCACAGCCAAGCTGCCTCAGATGCTCCAAAACCTTCAAATTATTGTTGGCCTTAATGGCATATCCAATAACGGAGCGCAACCCCTCCAAAGCATCCTTATAAGCCTCGACATTTCTGGTAATCTGAGGCTTACTGTACAAGTAGAAAGGCCTGTTCTCGACAGAATCCATAACATCCTGTACCTTAACGCCCTCGCAGTAGAGAAACCCATCAGAGGATTTGGAGAAACAATGCTGAAACTGGGTCGTCTGGTCAGGGGTTTTGATGGGGTTCTCGGAGAGGACGGCTCTGATGGAGAGGGGTTTCTGGGTGCGTTTGAGGGATAGAAACGAGACTCGAGAAAATGGGTTTTGACGGAGAGGGTGCGCTATGGTTTTGGGAAGCGAAGGGGTGTTGGAGAAGATGTGCGTAGCCGCCATGGTTGGCTTGGAGGATCAGAGGATGGCGAGGAGTTGTGACGGTGGCCGACTTAATAGGGTTGATAGTGTTGGACCATTCTATTCCTTATTTCATACCTAATTTGAAACATGACTGTCTCATTAACCATGCTTCTCTTGTTTAGAACTTTTATATCTTCGGTATTGGATTAAAGGAAAAAGTCATTTCCAGGGAAAGACTACTTTCACTTATTGATCATCAATTTCAAAAGTGCACGTATACTTACCAAGAGATTCAAAATGAACGCAAGTTAAATATTTGAATAGAATTCGTTAAATTTTAATATAAAAAAACAAAATATTTTAGGTTATACTTTAAATTTTTATATCATGTTATTGTTTGGATTTTTGGATGTTTATCCGATCAAGCTTCTCCTCAGCCACCGTGTTCCTCGCCAGCTACGTCTCCGACTCCCACTGCATTCTCCAACACCAGATTCGACATCCGACGACCCCAATTGGTTTCGCCGGATTCGACCTCTAACATGTCTCCGACCATGAATACATCAACCCCAATTGGTGTATGAGTCGTCACAGATCAGGCGGTCTTCGTAACCAGTCTTAGGTTTGCGTGATGAACTGATTCTTGATGGAGAAATCAGCGTCGGCGGTGGACAATGAAAATGAGAAGGAAGCGTCGGACCAGGTTGATTCCTCTCTTCAATTTGTGTTGACATTACAAATTTTAATTCTCAAATCGTTGGATCTACGAGTCTCTTCTAGATTTTCAATTAGAGGTCAAGTTTTTTTCATTATCGCTTAAATTTAGGAATTTGAGTTTTGTTTATGATTATTCAAGAGATCTACAAAAAATTAAAAACCCTAACTCCATAAACCAAGCAAGTAAGCTCTGTCCATATGATTTCTTAATTGTTTTTTGACTTGATACAACTTTTTCGTGGAAAAACCAACCCAGATACAGATATTAAATTTTCACAACAAATTTATAACGAGGGAATTTTGTAGCCATGGGTGAAATGGACCGATGCAATGGAGAAGCTTCTGGTGACTGATCTCTCGTACATCAGTGAGGACTAGAGATCCAATTAAGGTCCTTGTGTGTTGTGCCACTAAGAAAACATGAAAAATCTGGCCGGAATAGGAGGAGAGAGGTGGCGGGAAGTGGTCGGAGGAGAGAGAAATATTTTACGGTGGAGTGGTCGAAGAAGTAGGAAGAATCTTGAGGAAATTGGCCCTATTGGCATAATTTAAGATTTTGAAGTATGATCAATGGCATTTTCGTCTTTACACTTTAAAATTAACATATTCCATCAAAAAAATTTATGTGTCAATTTCGAATCTCTCAGTGTACCTAAGTGTCACTTTTGAAGTTGGGGATAGATAAGTGGAATTAGTCTTTAGTTCGGTGTGACTATGTGTCTTTTTCACATGAGTAAATGGTATTAGACATATCATTACACTCAATAGATATGTTTTCTATTATTGATACACTTAAGTTTAAAAAGAAATCCACACTCAATTTGTCATTTTTTTTTCATTCTGTCACGAATTGGGATGGAGTTAAATATTTTTTATAAAAACTAAAATGTTCTTCATTAACACTTAAATTTTTTAAGAGATCATTGCACAACATTTTACACTCAACTAAAAGTGCCTTTAGGGCATCTCCAACTTAGGCCCAAATCTGCAAAATTATGTAGATCTTGAGACTTTCCCAGGCTGTAAATTCTCATTTGTATATAAAAAAATGCAGAGTTGCTATAGTAAGTCTTCAAATATGGAGACTTACTGTAAAAATCTGCATAAATTAAAACTAGTGAATAATATCACCTGACTACCCCTACAGTTGACATTTTTTCATCTGGGTGCCCTAAAAAACATTTTGGCATTGTGGGTACCCTAAATTTGCAAAACTGTCACCGTTAGTACCCAAAACCATTTTCGTCCATTTTTTGCAAAAATCTGTTAAATTTTAATATGAAAATACTAAAATGCCCCTCTAAATATTTTAAATTTTCAAAATGTGCCCTTTGGGCTCTCTCTCTCTCTTTTCTCCAGACAACAACCCAAACCCTCTCTCTCACACAATAACATAAATTCACAAACCAAAACCAATCATCACTACAATACTAATTACTGTTGAGCTGGATTGTCTTGGTGGAGACGCCGCCGCAAACTATAGTGCCGAGGCGGCCATTTCTGATCGGAACTGCGTCGCTCCAATACTTAGGCGGCAAATTAAACGTCAACTTCAGAGGCTTCGTCTCCGACACCGAAGGCAACAATTCCAGCGAACACGGGTCTTTCTCCGGCGGCAAACGAACCAGAACCCACTCGTCCCTTTCCTCCATACCCATATCAAATCAATGAAATTGAAGGAAGAAAAATATGCGGGTAGCCTCCAAATCTGTCTTTATACGGAAAAAATTGAATCTTGTGCATTATTGTGAAGGATTTAGGTATTGGGTGCAAGGCAAGGTATTGGGTACAGGGCAAGGCATTGCAATGGTGAAGAAGACAAATAGACGGAGCAGAGCATTTTGGTTTTTGCTTTAAATTCACAATGAAGCATAGAGAGGGGCCCACGTAACATCATCTCCCACACCATCACCATGCAAGCTAAAGAATTGGGGAAAATATTGGAATTGAAAAATTAGTAAGAACTCAGATCGATTTTACATTTAACATCGATGATTCATTTGGTTCATTACATCTATGGATCGAATCGAGAGAAACCCATCGAGGTAAGCGATGGAGAGAAACACGGTAACGAAAACGAAACCCAAGAATCGATCTCGTCTGAATCAAAATGAAAAAAACAATAACACATATCAATTAAAATCAGAACAGTTAGAAGGGAAATTAAGAGAACCCATTAAACATACCAGCATCTGCAATAAATGACTTCTATTTCTAATTCATTTTAAAATGAAAAAAAATGAAAAAATTGAACATGATGTATTACGCAGTCATGACTAGCTCACAATAAACCTCCCTCTATGGAATCACCGCCCTCATTTTGGTTCACCTGTCTTTGGCCGGGTCACAGACGGTGGTGACTGGCAACCTGAACTCTAATATGCCAGAGTATCAACACTTCATCCCCTCCCTTGCCCTGAAGATGACTGATATCGTCGCCGCCCTCTTCTTCATCGTCTTCCTTTTCGCCATCTACGACCGCTACTGCGACATCGATGGCTTCTTATCCGGCAGCGGCCACGTCTTTGCCGGCCGCGGCTTCGATAAGTTTTTCATCGACATCTTCCCCACAAATAGCACCTACTCCTCCGCCAGACCCTCCTTCCGCCTCCCCTCCTACGAGCACCTCCTCCTCTGCAAAACCCATCTCCATTTTTATTTTGTGAGAGAAATAGAAGTGAGAACAGATTAAAGAGATAAGGAGAGAAAAAAAAGGTCAATAGCACATTTTTAAAATTTAAAAGCTATGTAGAGGCATTTTTAGTCTTTTCACATCAAAAGTTAATAGATTTTTGCAAACGAATGGACGGAAATGACTTTGGGTACTAACGGTGACAATTTTGCAAATTTAGGGTACCCACAATGCCAAAAAAAAATTTAGGGTACTCAAGTGAAAAAACGTCAACTTTAAGGGTAGTCAGGTGACATTATCGCTCAAAACTAATATTTCATTCAATTTGATTTATATTTTTTTGCAAAAACAGAAGAAATAAAACTAAAAAAAAAAGCAAATGGAAATGGAAATGGATTTTTTTTTTACATAGTAGAGATGCGGGGTTGACTTTGTCCGGCGAATGGGTGGCTGGATCTGAGTGCACCACCCTCCTCTTCATCTCTGGCCTTGGATCAAATATGTGTGTGAGGATTCTGATGGATATTA
Organism: Geranium rotundifolium; assembly: GCA_963920655.1. Taxonomy (NCBI): domain Eukaryota; kingdom Viridiplantae; phylum Streptophyta; class Magnoliopsida; order Geraniales; family Geraniaceae; genus Geranium; species Geranium rotundifolium. The sequence goes on along the minus strand of OY987322.1, from coordinate 14,735,321 downwards.
GTGTGATCCGTCCATCTACTCTCCAAATCTAGCTTGCTAGCATTAAATCGATATGTTAGGATAGGCTCAAGAGGCGGACGACATTGGTTCAAACGTGGGTGGAGGCGGAAGATGTTGCTCCAGACGCAGCATGAGGCGTGGAGGCAATAAGGGTAGAAGTGAGGAGTTGTTGGTCTTAGAGAAGGAGTCGAGCTAGAGAGGACGATGATTGGGTTCGAAATCGATGTCGTGAGATAGAGGCGAGGAGGGATATTGATCACGTTCGCATTGTGCCAACGGACACGACTGTAAATTCTTCGAAATAATAAAGATGTGGAAACACCTTATGGTGATTCTGAGATGTCGATCACACGAGGACTTGAGGTGGCCTAGTATGTTAGGTCGCTAGGTGGCGTGAAGTCGTGTGTTGGGCTTGGAAAATTTAAAATGGGGTGTGTGAACATGCAAATTAAAAATTAAACACTAACGAGATGTCAAGCACGTGAGTAAATAAAACGAACAAGCAATACAACCAAAGAACCTCTTCACGAAAGATAATTGGGGATTAGCGTGCTAGTTAGGTGGTTAATTGATTTTTGAGGGATATGTTTAAATAGGTTAGATCAAGAATTGTGACTCCAAACTTATCCTAATCATGAGAACGATGAATGTATTGTCCCAAATTCATCGGGCAGCATAAAAGGCTCAAATGATTTATTTAGGACCTAAATTGTCACAAACAAGTTCTATATCAATTCTTCGAAGTTTAAAAGTGATATGACATCCACATCCTCCGAGTTAGGACTCCTTAGATGATAAAATAATCCCATTGGACTACTTCACCAATATAGGTACTGACCCCTCCTCCATGGAATCACAACTATCTCTTTACTCAATGAAGCATATATTGATTAATTGCCAACCACGATGAGTCTTAATCCCCTATACTACCCAAAACCTCACCAATTAACATCTACATTAGCCAAACCCTTCATGAGTTCCCTCCAATCCATCCCCAGTCTCAAGTTTAGCTACTCATGCTCAAAATTGATACACTACAATCAATCATACTCATATGTTCATCAAATAACTCTAAATCACAATTCAATTCCTCTCTAACAAATAGATCCAATCAATTCCTACATCTACAATCTCACCAATTATGTAACAAGCAACCTAGATTGGCAATCCTACTAATTCTCTAATGCTCAAAAAAAGAATTAAAAGCACAAAGCAATCAAGTGGCTTATCTTCAACACAAATCAACAATCTCAAGCAACAAATATTGAATCTAAGCTTTAGAACTTTGAAATATAATTGAATAGAATGACAAATTCACTTGTATATCAAGGATTGAAGCTATTACAAACCCTATACTTTGGTCCTACCTTCTTCTCATTCTTCTTCAAGTCTCTAGCTTTCCTTCTCTTTCTGGAACCAGGAACTTCTCTCTCTAAATCTAATTGTATACTCTCAAAATTGTGTCGACCTTCTAAAAATATATGCCTTTAACCCTTTAAATACTCCTACAAAAGACCATGGGCAATGAAGACCTTTCACAAATTATGCAGCAAAATTTAGACTCTGTGCGTGAGTCATCCCGAAGAAGGAGTCACGACAGGGTGTCGTCAGATGTTGTCATGGACCTCACGACTCAGTTAGTCACAATAGGATGTCGTGACTGGTGTTGTCGTGACTGGTGGGAACCTGCAACATGATACTTTACACCCGATCAACTGTTTCTCCCAACTCTTTGAGGCACGACAGGGTGTCGTGACTTTTTCTACATGCAACATCTCTATTCTCTACTCTCAGTACACGACTCGGCCAGTCACGAAAAGGTGTCGTGAGTCTTCTTTGCTTCTCCATTTTGTGATTCTTACTTGGCTTGATCTCGGGTTTTTGCCTGAGGTCCTTTTTGCTTAATAATGTCTCGAAATGACACATTTTTCTGCAATTCATTTATAAACCCTTTAATGTGTAGAATAATATCTTAAATAGGCAAAAACATCCATAAATCGAGGTGAATTTGAGTTAATTGTGAGTAGATTTGTCTTGAGTGGAGTCATAGATTCCATTCTCATCAATTACGTGAAGTAGTGAGATGGAGCAGTTACGTGAAGTAGTGAGATGGAGAGAAAGAAGAAGATAGAGTAGGCGAAATGGAGAAAAAGAAGAAGAGAGTATGAGGAGGCGTAGTTTGAGATGCAAAATGAGATTATTAGAGTTGAAAATGAGATTATCTAGCATTTATAACATTTTAATAAGATTAATAACATTAATTCATAATAATGGTAATTAATTTAAGAATTGGTTTGTAATTTATTTCTATTATAATTGGTATATAATTTAGTTCCATTTATTGAAAATTGTATAACTTATAAGTTATATATGTATGATTTGTGCCATAATCCAATGCAAAATAGTCTGTAATAGTTTTGTCATCAGTTGCAATGCAATAAAACCGACATTATATTACTGATGTGTTGAAGTAATATGTTAAATGTGATTTGATTTATATCATGGGATAATTCTAGGTGGCTACACTTAGATTTTGCTGTTTTTCACTTGACTACACATAGAATTTTTTTTTTCAGCTGACTACGCCTAGAATGTGCAAAATTTTCACTTTGCACTTTCCGTCCAAGTCTGTTAGTTTTTACCGTTTTTTCCATGTGAAATAACTAAAATGCCCTTCAAGTTTAAAGAGTTATTATAATTAGATTGAAAAGACTAAAATGGCCTCACCTATTCATCTAATTTTCAAAGACATGCCACCCTCTCTCTTCTTTCTCTCTCTCTCTCTCTCTCTCTCTCTCTCTCTCTCTCTCTCTCTCTCTCTCTCTCTCTCTCTCTCTCTCTCTCTCTCTCCAATACCCTTGACCTCCCCGTCGGTTTCTCTTTCCTATTCACACAAACTGCACAAAATCAAAATCAAAATCAAAACCCAAACATACATACCATTAAATCAAAACCCAAACTATTGGGCTGTTGAAAGAGAGAGAGGGAGAGAGTGCTTCGATCGAGTTGATTCGAACAAAACTGGAAGCATCAGTGCCCAACAGCTCCAGGTTCTTCTTCTTCTTCACTCGATTCACCGATTCTTCTCCTCTTTTGCCTCTAACCACAACATTATGTCTTCTTATCAGAGTGCTCTTGCTGTTGGAGACCTAGAATACCCTCTTTCAGTCGTCCACCAAATGATCAGAGAGGGAGGGAGAGAGAGAGAGAGAGAGAGAGAGAGAAGAGAGAGAGAGAGAAGAAAGAGGGAAGAAAGAGGGTGGCATGTCTTTGAAAATTAGATGAATAGGTGAGGGCATTTTAGTCTTTTCAATCTAATTATAATAACTCTTTAAACTTGAAGGACATTTTAGTCATTTCACATGAAAAAACGGTAAAAACTAACAGACTTGGACGGAAAGTGCAAAGTGAAAATTTTGCACATTCTAGGCGTAGTCAGCTGAAAAAAAAAATTCTAGGTGTAGTTAGGTGAAAAACAGCAAAATCTAAGTGTAGCCACCTGGAATTATCCCTTATATCATTGAGTGTGTCATCACTAATAGTAGAACTATAAATCCGCACTATTCACATGTAACGGATCCCCTAGTCAATTATGCTTTACCATAAGCGACCAGTATGAGGATGACTCTTTATGATCACGCTCTACTGATCATTGGCAATAGGATTGCCGGAGTTAGGTCATAGATATAATTTGGGAGATGACATTGAACAACCCGACCTGAGAATGCAGCATAGATATTTTCATGAGCATACTCAATTGTCGTAGCTTGTCATTGTATTCTTAGACCAAGGAGTCTTTGTGATCACTATGTAGTCAACATCTGAGTTTGACGTATGTCTAACGTTACATATGAAAGGGTAGCCATAAGGGCTATGATTCGCTCAGGGACAGGCTGCATGAGTGATACGAAATACGGCTAAGGAATTTGTCCCTCATACTCCGGTATGAGAATGATATTTGTTTGGGCCACTTGATGAGTATGACTGAAAGGAAAGGCATGGCCATAGTGATGATTTGAGGTATTGATTTCAGTCATCTCACATATCAAGAAACAATAATTGATTAAATAAGGATGACTACTTTATGTCTTGTGATCAATCAGAGTATCTAGAGACAAAGGGATAATGACATGGGAGATATGAGGTTAAGTCGAATCGTCGATCTCATGATCATTAGGTAATTATAATATCTTACTAGAGGCCACTTATGATGGATAGGATGAAATGAGATTCCATGTCAGTTTTCCAATGAGTCATGAGTCTACAGGGTCACACACAAAGAGCAAGACCTGAAGCATATGACTTTAGAAGTCAATGAGAGAACATACGGGTCGATCGACACATGGTGTGTCGATAAGAGTGTCGATCGACACCCCTATGGTGTCGATCAACACCTAGGTTGGCAACATAACCTATAAAAGGACATGAGGGGCTCCAAAACCCTTGACACCATCTTTATTTCCTTAGCCTTCTTTTCTCTATTTCTTCATCAAACTAGGTCTAAGAGAACAACACTTGATTCTAGTAGGTTAGGGGTTGTTCTTGCTTTGGATCATCTTGCTCGTGTGGATTACCGGTAGAGGGTGCCTCCATACGGTGTTCCCATTATCGATTTGATTGCATCTTCATTGTCCAGGAGCAAAAGGTAGAAACTTTCTCATCTCTTTTGATTAATCCGCTCTAACGCTATGATCTAGTGACCGGGAACAAGATTTTGATTTCTGCTCTGCATGTTCGATTGAACCCATTGTTCCCCAACAAGACAATATATGTAAATGTATTATATCATTAAAATAATGAAAAATAGTATTTGGTGTGATAAATAAGGATATTTTAAATATTGTGCGTTGGAGTTGGAGTTGGATGGGGATGAGACCTTGACTTTTCCATATAATTTGGTAGTTTCATATACATCAATTTCCTATAAATATAAATCAAATTTCCATAAAAAACAAAACCATAATCTGTATTTGAATTTTATTTTTAGTAATATGATTTTTCAATAACTTGCAAATCTATACAAATATGTTTTAAATTACATGATATAAAATATCTCTATAATGTATGAATGAAGAAGAAATGGCTCATAAACAAAATCATATTGAATAATTATTTTACTAAATTTAAATTTTCAAATATAATAATATAACAAAATCTAAAATTATATGTTACTACATTTAATGTTTTAACTTTCAACTTATCTGAATCACTATTTTTAGGATTCACTTAGTTGTGCAAGAAGTACTGAATATGTTTACTGTCTGTCGGCATTTACGCAAAAATTGGAAATTTAGAACATGTGCAAGAACTCCAACAGTAAGAAGAAGAATGGATTTGGGTTTTTTTTATCAGTTTTATATTGGGGTGTAAATTTGATATAAGCACATTCGAAATTAAATTTTGAACATTTTAGTTTTTAAATCACCAAAATTAGAGTTATGTGGGTAAATATATGGTCAATATTTAGACTAAGTGAAGCTTGAAGACGAACTAGGAACGAGTGGTTGAAGACATGTGAAACAATGCCATTTTTTTTTAGTATTTATATCTTTAATTTTAGAATATATATGAAAATTGAAATAAAAAATTAAACATGTATGTTCATTGGCCCAGTGGCAGAAGAAGTGCATTCTATCCATCATGTCATGGGTTTGAAACAAGATTTAGGTTTAAACCATCCCAACAAAAATATTTGACTTTGCACTCACCCAACTATTTTTTTGTCACACTTAACTTAAGTGAGGTTAAATTTAACAAAATTGTAAGGTATATATATAATTATTTGTTACATATGAAATGATCATTTTACTTTCATTAAATTATAATTCAATAAACTTATGGTTATATTTGTATTTCAAAATAATCAAATAGTTTTTAAACATATTCTACAATTACTATCTTACTCTCAGTTTTAACCCATCTCCCTCTTTTCGTAACAATCTCCATGGATACAGAGGATTCCAAAATCATGAAGGGACTCATTTTCACTCTATTCCCACTCTATCAGCACTTTCTCCTCCTATTCGAATTTCTCTCATTTTCCCACAAGCCACCCGTCCTTGTCATCCTCCTCTGTCACGGTCGATGAAGTTTTTGTACGTCATATAGAACATATCCATAGGCTTCACGACTTTACAATTAGAAATCAAAATTAGGGTTTCTTACTCACATATCAGTTCATCAAATTACACCAATTACAAGATTAACTAGGTCAAAGTCAGAGATCAAATTAAAGAAACAAAAGCAATTTATAGAAATATTGAAACATAAAAAGCAACAATCTTCTTGTTTCTTTGTCCCTCGCCGAAGAAGAGCTCGGCTTCGGCTGAATTCGCAACCCAGATTGGCCAATCGCTGAATCTGTGCGACAAGATACAACTTCATATTCTCTGCCCGACTTTGTCTTCTTCACCTGCATTAAGAACACAAAAACTAGAGAGGTCGAAAGCTCGAGAGAGACACGATTTTTTCTTTGGTTTTGGCTTGTCTAAGCTTTGTTCAAGTTTTGCCTTTCTGATTAGTTATTAATTGAGGGTTTTGCGATCAAATGGAGTAAGGGTCAATTTTATGGAAGCTTAGGACTTAATTTTTTTTTATAGAATTTAACAATGGTGGTTTAGTTTGAGAGAGAGGAGAAATGTTGAAGAAGAGGGGAACATAGTAATTTTACAGTATGTTTTGTTTTGTTTTATATTTTTATCTCGTTATTTGGAAAGACACAAATACTTTTGCACCATAAGTTAATTTTGTAATTCAATGGATGGTAAAATGGTCATTTCATATTTGTCAAATAGATGTATTGAAATTATACAACGAGGGAATATTAGTGTTTTTATCTCACAGTTATATTAGATCTAACCCCAATTAGAGTTAAGTGTAAAATCAAGTCTTAAAATTCATAATAGTGATGTGAAAATGGGCGATAATTGGGGTAGTGATGTGTAAATACCCATGTTTTATTCAGTGCTTACTGAATGTTAGCCATAAGTTTGCATACAATAATCCGATTTTAGTGATTCTAAAACCAAATTTTTTGAAATTAGATTGCCAACATGCTCATATAAATTTAATTACACATTATGAAACTAATGGAAAAAACACAAAAATGAGACTTACGTATTCATGTTGAAAGTCGGTGTACTAATTTATCTTTTCCCCTTGATTAAATTAGAATATATCACTATCATACGTAAACAAACATTTCTTTTGACGTTCAACTTTTATTGATTGGATTTGGTTTGAAATTTGAAATCGTACACTGATCAGTTGAAACCGAGAATATAAATTATTTTGGTTCTGGTTTTGAAAAAATCGAAATAAGAAATACTATCTTTTTAAGGCTATAATCTAGTTAACTGAACTATGAACACCTTAATATTCATGAATTTTAGTACGAAATATGTAAACTTTCAATATGATGATGAACGCGTCTTCTTATAATATCCCAATTTTATGTTTTTGATGGCTCTTGCGCACAGATCCTGGGATGAAATTGTGAGGAGGATTTGGCTGATAAACCGTCAGACAGATGCGAAAGGTATGGCGGCAAAGATAATTTTGGGAATGAGTGATTATTTTCCAAAATCTAAGTTACTAAGAGATTTATTGTTTTAGGGATAGTTGCAGTCAGTTACACAAGCCGAAACCACTTTTGCACATAGGTACACCAAACTTTTTTTTCTTGACTTGATAGGTCACGTAAAAATTTTATTTATGTTTTTTTCACATAAGTATAATTAAAAATTTTCCTAAATTTGTAACGGTTAGGTGTACCTAGGTGCAAAACAAGAATTTTAGGTGACACGCCAACCTAAAAAAGGTTAGGTGTACCTATGTGAAAAAAGGGGTTCGACATATGTACCTAGGTGTACCAACCAAACATGTTATGCATATCATCACACCCAACATCTTTTTTTTATTTTTTCATTTCTTTCAAAATTCATATTTTTGCACATCAGTATATCTCCACAATAGTTTCCCAAACTCTTGAAATTCGCCTTCTCCCCTCCGTTGTAAAAGAAGGCTAGTGACGAAGGCGCTGACATGCTTAGGACAATTCAAACATATGATTTTTGGGTGAGCTATCAAGATATAAAAGAAGTTAAGTGTCCTGATGTGCAAAATGTGTTTGATTAAGTATATGTAGCTGAAATTATCTATATGTTATTAAAGTTTTCGGGTAGAAATTTACCACATTATAAAGAGTGGTACTTTAGTGAAGGGAAGAAAAATATTCAATATTAAGTGTGAAATAAATATAATTATACATTTGTATATAATCCAACACATGTTGGTTTTGTTGGGGTTTGGGGGATCTCATTCATGCACAACAGAAGTAAATTACAAAAATTTAACTCCGAACCCTAGCAAGGATCTACAGTATGTTTAAGCTTAATTGATGAAAATGTTATATCTTCAATTTACCTCTTGTAGATCCGGCTTTACCCAACCTTTGAGAGTGCACATGTTCTTCATGAATCGATCGAAAGCGTCTCCTTCGGGATGCGCTCTCTACCGGTATCCACACGAATTAGTCTTGATCGAAACTTCACTAAGAATAATCAACTAGAATTATTCTCCTCAAATCAGATCTAATCAGATAATAATTAGATATGGAGTTTTTAGGTGGAGTTGCTAATGTTGCGAATCTCGCATTAGGGCTTCATGAAATCGAAACAACATATTTATAGGATTTGGGTTAGGATCTTCATAACATATCACCCCAATCTCTACTCGGTCGATTCATCACAAGTGATCTCTAGTAAGACATTATGATTACCCAATAATCATGATCGGTGATTCGATTAACATTTTGTTGAAGCTATCACAATCCTCTTGTCACTAGATATCTTGTTTGAACATAAGGCATAGAAAAGTCACCCTTATATATTCAAATCTATTTCTCGATCTCAAGATGACTAAATAGGATAACTCCTTATCACTGGTGCGGCCGTACACTTTTTTTCAGTGTTTTTCATCAAGAGGCCTTAACGGACGTGAGGGACAAATCCCTTGACTGTCAACTGTATTCCTCATATAGCTTGTTGCACAGCCAATCATACCTCTATTGTAGCCATTTACGGACAACGTAGAAAAGTATGTCAAACTATGAGAGTTGTCATATAGGAATGCATAGAGACTCCAAAGTTTGTAAGGATTCAATGTTACCACGACAAATGAGAATGCTCGTGACTTAATCTATGATACATTTCTCATGTCGTGTCGTCCAAATATCATTTCTCCCCCGAAATGATATTTATTATTCTGGCTTAATAACTCTTTACACATGATCAGTAGAGCGTGATCATCAACCATCCTCATATTGGTCGCTTTATATACGATAACATATGTGAAGCTTATTGACCAGGGATCTGCTAAGTATAATCTGTAGCAATATCGTTTTTTGTGTCTAAGGGTTCTACTATCAGTGCTTAACACATGATGACCTTAGGTAAAATTATGCTTAACTTATTATCATAACACAATGAATAATAAAAGTGCAAATTTATTACTAATAGAAGATAAAACGTTTATACATAAAGTGGTATTCGACTAGGGCATATATCTTTCAGTCTCCCACTTGCTCTTAGTTCCAATCTAGATTACATTTTAATCCCATCCCTGCTACATGACCCTCATGTTTCGGTTGTGTTAGAGCCTTCGTTAATGGATCGACTGTATTATCTTATTTAGGAACCTTGTTGATCTTCACTTCTCCTCCCTTTATTATTTCTCTGATGATGTGGTAGCGCCTGAGTATATGTTTGGATTTGTGATATGATCTTGGCTCTTTAGCTTGCGTTATGGCTCCAGTGTTTTCACATAGTAAGTTCACTGGGTCAGACGTGTTTTTAATTATGCCCAAACCAGTTAAGAACTTCTTAATCTATACAACCTCTTCAGCAGCTTTTGTAGCAGCTATATGCTCGGCTTCCGTTGTAGAATCAGCCACAATCTCTTGCTTGGAGCTATTCCAGCTAAAAGTACAACCGTTTAAAACAAACACATATCCAGGCTGTGATTTGCAATCATCTGGGTCAGTTTCGAAACTGGCATCCATGTAACCAGTTACGACTAGTTCTTCATCTAATCCCCAATATACAAGAAAAGCATCCTTTCTTTTTTGAGGTATTTGAGGATATTTTTAACTGCTATCTAGTTTTGTTCATCTGGTTAGACTGATATATGCTTATACAGCTTAAGGCGTACGAGACGTCGGGTCTCGTGCAAATCATGGCATACATGATTGATCAAATTGCCGAAGCATATGGAATCACTTTCATTCTATATAGCTCAGCTTGTGTTGTGGGACACAAAGTTTTGCTGAGCTTGATGTTGAAATTTTGAGTTTGTGGTAGGGACAAGATGTCAAACACAACGTTGTGACAACTTGTTCGACAACTTGTCTGATCACAGATAAGTAAATAACGAAATAATAAATAGAAGACACACAATATGTTTACCCAGTTCGGTGACTCCGCACCTACGTCTGGGGGCACTTTGCCAGTGGAAATGTTTTCACTATTTGGTAGTCAATAGTACAACTTCAAGTATCAACTAGCTATCTCACAAGCTATTGTCCTAAGCTACTATTGATCTCATCGTGTACCACCTCAACTAAGGGCCTCTCCCTTTGTCTTTGAGATCCTCTCAATTCCACCCTTCGAGCAAACCTATGCTCGGTTGCGTTGTCTTCGACAATCTTCTTTGTGAGACTTCAATCACAAACAAAAACCTTCAAAGCACAAACACTCAAATCCTTGCGGGTTGATGTTTGTGATCGACAATATTCTTCTAAATAAAACAGCCTCTGATCCGCTAGTCTTAGACGGTCACGAGCTCTGAGTATTTAGCACAGGAAGGACGTAAAAGCAGACGAGTTGCTAAGGGGTAAAGCACCTGCTTTCATAGCAACTCGAGTAGCCTAATCGGTTTCCAATACTGATTAGGAAATCCAAACCCTTGCCGTCCTTGGCAAGTTTGGCAAGTCGGCGTTGCCGCCTACAGGCCTTATTGACATGTCTTGATGCTAGCTGTAGATTGCTTATTTAGTCGTTGCCTAAAAATCATGTGCGCTGATGTTCTCTGTCTAAACAGGAACGCTGCGGTACTTGACTAATTCTGCGCACATAATGTCATACTACATGTGTTGCGATATGTTGGCTGACATCTTACCTTGTGCTTAAAAAATGTGCCAACACTGAACGTAGCAACAATCTCCCCCTTTGGCAATTTTTTAGGCAAGCACATCTTGATGATATGTCTTCTGTTCTTAGCAATCTCTGGTCGAGTTTTATCTCCAGTCTAGGACGCTCTTCTTCAGCCGTTGTCAATCTTCATGTTTGACTTCTGTGTACTGCAGCATATCACGTCTTCTTGTTGAGTCTTCTCGTCTTTTATCAGGAAGGTACTAAGTGCAAGTCTTCGTCTTCTGTCTCTTTGTGGTAAAGAGTGTTCATTATGTTGCAACATGTTTGTGACGCATGTTCCAATCAACGATGTACCGAAAAGTTGTAACATGTTTGTTACGCATGTTCTAATCATGTCATTCCTTAAGTCACAAAGTAAGTTGAACATGTTGTTACACATGTTTCAGCCAACACTACTTTAACATGTTGTTACACTCGTTAAAGGTGACAGATGACTCTAACATGTTGTTACACATGTTATAGACCAGACCAAACACTGTTACAGATCACCATTATTTGATGACCATAGGTTGACCATGTAAGGTCCAAATTATCTCCCCCTGATTGCCTCAAAAATGGCAAAGGGTAAGCACAGAAAAATTAAAGCACACAAAATATCCAGCTCTAACGAAGAGAGAAAATATCCAGCCTATAAACACGAGGCAAAATCCTTACAAACCAAAAAAGTTAACCCGGACAGACCCCGAGGATTTAAGTGTTTTGCAGAGCCAATAAGTTTTTCATAAACATGGGTAAACTAGATAGACTTCAGGAGGAGGAGGAGCAAGCATCATCTTCTTCACCATTGGGATCTTCTGTTGGAGCAGGCAGTAAGTCATGGAGGAGCTGTTTAAAGGTAGCCTTGCGGCTTGAGAGAGTGGCAATGGAATTCTCCAGATGAGTAATCCCTTCCATGAGCTCATGCACAGTCCTATCTCTGATAGACCCTGGTACTTTGGAGCTGCTTCCGGCTTCATAGGTTTTTGCAGAAGGTCGTGGAACATCCTTAACATGTTTCCCTTCGAACAGCTTCGGGCTTATGTGAAACTCCAAAGGCTTCTTTCCAACAAGATCACTGTCTCGAACAATGTTAGGACATTGTTGGATCACCATGCCACATATAAGGGATGGGAAGCCGATGGGTAGCTTAATGGCACAGGAACCCACATGTCTAGAGAGATGTTCTACAATAAAAGACTCGAAGTTAAGAGGAGAGTCCATACCTATTTGGTAGATTAACCTGGCTAGATCTGCCCGAATGCTTGACCTATGAGAAGAAGGTGCCCAGTTTGCCATGCCGATTTGATAGAGAATTTAATATTTGACTGTGAGCTCTGAGGAAGCAATGACCCCTTTTGCTGGTCATGCCTTCTTTCTGCCTCCAGTGACTTCTTGTGCAATGCGGTCCATGGATGGACTGTGTTGAGCTTTGTAGGACACTTCTCTCCCTAGGTAGATGTTGATTGCTTTGGCAGAGAAGTCGAAGCAGTTTCCTCTTACATATACCTGTCTAAATTCAGGATTGGCTGGATTGTTGTATGTTTTGAAGAGATTTACAAAGAACTCTCGCACAAGGGCTGGATAGTATGGACCGACATGACATCGGAGACAGTTCTCATGAGTTGTGCACTTTGAAGAAGCTCTATGATGACTTTCATTTCTTTAGCATCAGCAAATAGTTCCTTTTCTGGGTAAATTGTGCGACTGCACACATACTTTCATCTACTAGCACTTTCAACGCAGTGGAACGAAACATTGTCTATGGGTACATAAGGGACGTCTTTTGGCAGCCTCAGCTTTTTCTTGGCACTGAGAGTGTTCAGCTCTTCTTCTTCTTCTAGCTCCTCCAAGTCAACAATTTTCTTCTTCTTGTTTCTGCCAGATGTTGGCACAGATGCTTCACTCTTTTCTGAGGCTTTTCTTTTCCCTCTCCTATCAGGTGTCACTTCTATATTTTTCTTGGTCCTCAATTTATTAAGAGGGACACTGTCCTCACTTGGTGACTCTTCTGACGCATCTCCACCAATGTCTTCCACAGATTTATCTGAGATGGTTGGAGATGTTGGGGCATTCAGCTCCGTAGGTTGCTCTTGTGAAGATTCCTCAAGGGTTGGAATCGAAGACTTAGATGAAGTTTTAGGGTTACTTGATCTCCTTCTGAGAGGAGAAATTTCTTTGTCACTTTCTCCCCCCGAGACATGCAATGGTGTAGAGAATGGTTTTGAATGTTGTGATTCAGGATTTTCTTCAGTAAATTCTGCTCCACGCACCTTGACCCCATGCTGATTATGGGTCGTTCTTGGGGTCTTGATTTTCTTCGCGACATGCATAGTTCTCACCATGGTTGCAGAAGCTCTCGATAGATTTGGAATGGGTTGTAGAGAGCGAGGGTTTGTAGTTGAAGAAACCCTAGTTTTTCGAGATGATGGAGCAGGTGGCGTGAGAATAGCGAAGAGTCGCCCCTTAATTATTTGTTTTCCTTTACTTTCGCGCTGAGTCGCCTAGGTATACGAGAAGGTTAGCTGCGTATCTTTTTGCCAACACAAAAGATTTTGTTTCTTCTTTTTGACTTTACTCCTCCTTTGACAACCGTCAAAACTGATAACAGGCTTTGGATAATGTGAGCCCTGATTTGATTTTGTGGACCCTAAATGGTCTTTTTAGAGAAAGAGAAACCAAATCAAATAACTCTTCTCTCTAGTTTATTAATTTTCTTATTCCAAGCAGCATAGTCCAAGGGAGGATCTTAGACTTTCAAACCGATTTGTATCAAGTGTCTTGGTAAAAATGTCTGCTAACTGTTTCTTAGTCGAGATGTACTCTAGTTTGATAATCTTGTCTTCCACAAGCTTTCTGATGAAGTGATGTATGATATCTATATGCTTGGTTTTGCTGTGCTGAACAGGATTCTTTGAGATATTGATTGCGCTAATGTTGTCGCAAAACTATGTCATGACATCTTGTCCGACATCATACTCAACAATCATCTGTTTCATCCAGAGGAGTTGAGTCAAGCTACTTCCAGCGGCAATGTATTCAGATTCAGCTGTGGATAAGGCGATGCAGTTTTGTTTCTTGCTGAACCATGAACCCAGATTGTTTCCGAGAAAAAAACATCCACCTGAAGTGCTTCTTTGATATGATAAGTTACATGTCCAGTCAGCATCGCAGTATCCAACTAGAGTAGAGGATGTGTCGAAAGAATATAACAAGTCTGGCTCAGCTGTCCCTGATATATATCTGATGATCCTCTTGGCTTGGACTAGATGGCTTAGTTTAGGATTTGCTTGGTAGCGTGCACAGATTCCCACAGAGCATGCTATATCTGGACGGCTTGCAGTGAGATACAAGAGACTACCAATGATGCTTCTATAGAGACTTTGGTCCACAATTTCTCCTTGATCGTCTTTGGTAATCTTCGCGTGAGTAGCGATTGGTGTTGTTTTGTGAGATGCTTTCTCCAGACCGAACTTTTTACAATGTTTTTGGCATAATTTCTTTGTGAAATGAAGATGCCATTATTCATTTGCTTGATCAGGAAGCCTAGAAAGTAAGTCAGTTCACCAACCATGTTCATCTCAAATTCTGACTGCATATGTTGGACAAATTGTTGCACCATCTTGTCCAACATTCCTCCAAACACAATTTCGTCTACATAAATCTGGGCGATCATGATGTTCTTTCCTTCTTTCTTAATAAACAAGGTTTTGTCAACTCCCACTCGCGTGTAGCTGTTCTTTACTAGAAACTGGGTTAGACGTTAATACCAGGCTCGAGGTGCTTGTTTGAGACCGTAGAGAGCTTTCTTGAGCCGATAGACATGATGAGAAAAGTTGTGATTTTCAAACCCTTTTGGTTGAGTGACATAGACTTCTTCCGTTAAGTATCTGTTCAGGAAGGCGCTCTTAAGATCCATCTGGTAGAGTTTGAATCTCAGATGGCAAGCAATGCTTAACAACAACCTGATGGCTTCAAGTCTGGCAACTGGAGCAAATGTCTCATCAAAATCTACTCCTTCGACTTGTGTGTAGCCTTGTGCCAAAAGTCTTGCCTTGGTTCTGGTGGTGTTCCCTTTGTTATCAGATTTGTTCTTGAAGATCCATTTTGTCCTGATGATATTAACACCTTCAGGCTTGGGTACCAGTTCCCATACTTCGTTTCTCTCGAACTGTACTAGCTCCTCTTGCATGGCACACACCCAATACTCATCTTTTACGGCTTCTTGCACATTCTTGGGCTCTATTTTGGAGACAAAGCACAGATTGCTTATCATGTCCATGTAATTTACAGGAGTCTTCAGGTTCGAACTACTTCGTTTATATCTCCAATTACATCACTACCTGGGTGATTCTTCTAGACTCTTCTGGAAGGAACTTTTTGTAAGGTTGCTGGAGAAGTCTCTTTGTTAGGACCAAGATCGTTTTCTTCATCAGTTTCTAAGACGCGTACGTTGTTACTAACATCTGGTCTGACATCCGGAGCAGTTAGAATCTCTTCATCATCATTGTTGGGTTGTTCAGTGCTGTCATCATTAATGACTACGTTTATGGACTCCATCATGGGTTTGGTTCGTTTGTTGAATACTCGAAAAGCGCGGCTATTTCTAGAGTACCCAAGAAAGATCCCTTCATCACTTTTAGGATCAAGCTTGCGTCGTGGCTCTCGATCAATAAGGATATAGCACACTGAGCCAAATACATGAAAGTACTTCACATTAGGCTTCCTTCCCCTCCAAAGATCATAAAGAGTAACTGTCATGCCTGGTCGGAGGGTGACCCTATTGTGAATATGGCATGCTATGTTTAGAGCTTCTGCCCAGAAGTGAGGGGAAATGTCTTTGGCTAGCATCATGACCCGAGCCATTTCTTGAAGAGTGCGAGTATTCCTTTCCACTACTCCATTCTGTTGAGGAGTGATGGGGGCAAAAAGTTCATGGGCTATTCCTTCTCCATCACAAAAGTTGGCAAAGGTGATGTTCTCGAACTCACGTCCATGGTCACTTCTTAACCTGACAATCTTGCCAATCTTTTCTCCTTTTTCTCGTTGAACTCTTCGACATAAGGATTCAAAAATGGAGAAGGTATCTGACTTTTCGCGAACAAAGTCTATCCAGGTGTACCTTGAGAAGTCATCGACACATACAAAGATATATCTCTTCCCTCCAAGGCTTTCAACTTACATTGGTCCCATTAGGTCAACATGTAAAAGTTCTATAACTCAAGTAGTGGTGAGATGTTGTACCTTCTTGTGTGACGTCTTGACTTGTTTGCCTATCTGACATTCCCCGCAGATCTTGCATTCGACGATTTTTAGATCTGGGACTCCAATGACAGCTTGTTCAGAAAGGATTTTCTGCATGCTCCTCAGGTTGACGTGTCCAAGCTTTTGATGCCAGATTTTTGTTTCTTGTGCTTTAGACAGAAAGCATTTGTCTGGTACACGGGTGTCTATATATACTCGGAAACCGGTAAACCGACCGGAACCGGAAATAACCGGACTGGGAAGAAACGGAACCGGTAAGTATTAATCTGGTTTCGGTTATGATTCTTGCTAACCGGCCTGGTCCGGTTCGGTTTTCATTAACGCGGTTAACCGTTAAAACCGGTATTGGTTTAAGAGTTAATGGAAAATAAATTGGTGCACGTGAGAATTGAACCTGTGACCTCCCACAAATCAAGATAGAAGCCCTACCACCAGACCAAACACAACTTTCGGTCAACTGATTGTCTGGTTTTCAACTTATCCGATTCGGCTTAAGTTTTGAATTTTAGAAACCGAACCTGGCCGGTTCGGTTATCTATTTGGACAGCCGGTTCCAGTTAACTAGCTATGGACAACCCTAGAGTTTGGAGACCATAGATACCAATTGTCTTGTGACCTGAGACCCTTCATCAGTTCTTTGTTTTGCTGATCGAGTACCACACGCTTGTCGACATTGAAGTTGACACAAAGATCCAGATCGCAGAGTTGACTGATGCTGATCAGGTTGGCTGTAAGCCCTTCTACCAGTAACGCTTCTTTTAGACAAGGTGAGTTAGGGAAGTTTAGCTTTTCTTTTCCCAAGACTTTGGCTTTCACACCATCACCAAAGGTAACATAGGAATTCGAGCATGGTGTTATGGTAGTCAAGAATGAGCGACTACCAGTCATATGACGAGATGAACCACTATCAAAATACCAATCGTTGTTGGTAGAAGCCTTTAAAGATGTATAAGAAATATTAGCTCGATATTGTACCTCTTTTACTCGCCATTCTTGTCGAGATTTTTTCTTGATAGACGTTCTTTGGTTCACTGAGTTTTTTTCAATAGAGGCGATAGCAGAACGGTCGTTTGTGGCCTTGAAATTCTTAATCGTAACCGAGTCAGGAAGTCGAACACAAAGTCTTTAACTTGTGTATCGACTTCTTGTGAAAACCGCAAGCAAGGTAATAGACAGATAATAATCACGACACCAGAGATGATTACCCAGTTCGGTGACTCCGCACCTACATTTGGGGGCACTTTGCTAGTGGAAAGGTTTTTCACTATAGGTAGTCAATAGAACAACTTCAAGCACCAACTAGCTATCACACAAGCTATTGTCCTAAGCTACTATAGATCTCACCGTGAATCACCTCGACCCGCAGCCTCTCCCCCTGTCTTTGAGATTCCCTCAATTCCACCCTTCGAGCAAGTCCATGCTCGGTGTCGTTGTCTTCTTGGACGGAGTTGTGAATCTTCAATCACAAACAAAAACCCTAACCGATCCAAACACTTAGTCTTCGCGACTCAAGGTTTGATCGGAGCAAAGGTCCGTTCTAGCGAATCTTAATCAGACTCTCAACACGCCGATGGTGCACGGTTAAGAGCTCTGAGAAATCTTGCAATTGTTAGAACAAGAACGGATAACTGCTAATGGGAAGCCAAGGGCTTTTTATAGCAGCTCACATTCCTAATCCTTCTCGGATCAGGAACAGGAAAGTCAGGCAAGTTGTTGCCGCCTTCCATGACAGCTGGAAGTCATCTTGCCTGTTCTGACTTCCTGATGAAATCAGGCAAGTCGAGTTGCCGCCTTTTGCTGACGTGTAACTGCCAGCTGGAAGTCGCCTGACTTGTCGACGTCACTCTCTTGCGCTCCAAGTCTTCGTGGTGCCTTTCTTCTTTCGCTCCAAGCTTCGTCGAAATAGGAAAGCTTCAGACTTTCCTAATCTTCGGGTCGTAACAAGTCGCTCCACATGTCAAGTAACATGTTGCACGACTTCTTACATTTGCGCTAAAAAATCATGCCAACTTTTAATCGTAGCAACAATCTCCCCCTTTGGCAATTTTTTAGGCAAACACCTTTTTGTAAGCCCATCGTCATCTTGTGGCAGTTACGCACAGCAAGTGACTTATCTTGTGGCAGTTACGCACAACAAGTGATGTGACTTCTTTACTCCAAGCAGGCACATCGTCGTCACCTTGAGGCAGTTACGCACACAACAAGTTTCGTGACTTCCGATGCGACTTCTTGTGCGACTTCTAGTTTATCTTCTGGAGCAGCTTCTGAGACTTAACTTCTTGAGCGGCTTCTGGAGCGGCGACTTCTATGCACATCTTTCGGCGCGACTTCTATGCACATCTTTCGGCGCACGCGACTTCTGGCGTAGCTTCTGGCGTAACTCCTGGCGTAACTTCTGGTGTCGTATCACATTTATCTCCCCCTGTTTGTCTAATAATATTGCCAAAGGCAATCTCATCATGAAATTCGTCTAAACGGCAGGGTAAAAGAAACCAGCTCAAATCATGAGCAAACTAAACAGCTCAAACATGAGCACAAATTCAGCTCAAAACATGAGCAAAAATCCCCAAAAAAAATAAACAGTCATATTGTGCGGAAAATAACTCGGACAAACCCCGAGAATTTAAAAGTGTGTGTGGAAAAAAGTTATCATAGCAAATTCAGAGAAATACTAAAACGACGTGGAGTCGTCAACATCTTCTTCAGCAGCAGCAGCAGCAGAGCGGAGGTCTTCTAGAAGGGCTTCACAGGCGACTTTTCGAGTTGAGAGCATCTCAATTGACTTCTCAAGATCAGCAATCATCTCCACCAATTCTTCCTCCATCATAGAGCCAATTGGTCCTGAGGGTCGAGAGCTTGATCCAGCTCCTGATACTTTGGCCATAGGAAGTCCAAGGTCCTTCAACTGCTTCTCTTCAAAGTTCTTGAGATTGATAACGAGGGGCAGTGGCTTCTTGCCCGAAATATCCGATTCTCGAACAATGTGAGGACATTGTTGGAGAAGGATACCGGTAATCAGTGAAGGAAACCCGATCGGAAGTTTGATAGCACATGATTTGGCGTGCTTAACTAGATGTTCAATAGCGTAAGCGCCAAAATCAATAGAAGACTGCGTACCTATTTGGTAAATGAGTTTCGCTAGCTCGGTTTTGATGCTTGACCTATGCGTAGAGGGTGCCCAATTAGCCAGACCGATGCGGTAGAGAATTGAATATTTTGCTGTGAGCTCGGTTGCCGCAATGGTGTCTTTGACTGGCCAGCCCTTCTTACGTCCTCCAGTTATTTCGACCGCTATTTTGTTCAAGTGCGGGACTTCTGGAGTGACTTCTGGGTCTTCTCTGCCAAGGTAGGTGTTGATGGTTGAGGCAGAGATTTCGAAGCATTCTCCCCGAACAAACACCTTTCTGTATTCAGCGTCTTCAGGTTCATCAAACTCGCTTGACAGATTGACAATAAACTCCTTGACCAAAGTTGGGTAGAAAGGCCCAATATTTATGACCGTGTTGGTCAGGCCTGCTCTACGGATAAGCTCTACAATCGAATTTATCCCTTGTGCTTCTGTGGAGAGTTCTCTTTCTGGATAGATCTTCCGTTGATAGACATACTGCCACTTAACGGCATTGTCTACAGAGTGGAAATAGACGTTGTCTGTAGGCGCCTTAGGTACATACTTGGGGAGTTTCTGCCCTCCTAATGTCTTCTTGACCTGTGGTAGCACAATCAGGGTGTCTTCTTCTTCTTCAGATTCTTCTTCTTCAGGGACAGAGGTTACTGCAGTAGTCAATGACTTCCTTCTTGACTTCTTCGGCTGTTTGGACGCCGAAGCTCCTCCTTTTTCTGTGGCTTTCCTCTTTGGGGTCAATCTCCTCTGAATTTGAGGTTCTTCTTCTTCATCGACCAACCTTCGTGTTGGTAGCTTCCTTCTTTCAACCCTTTTGGGCACGGCTTCTTCCTTTTCCATGGTTTCAATGTCGACACGTTCTTCGTTGTTGACAAGTTCCTCTAAAGGTTGAGTGACTTCTGGAATGGCTTCAGGATTTTCATTAATCCCTGAATCACTGTTCGGGGCGACATGGGAACTTCCTTCCTTTTGCAGGTCCTCGTTTAGAGGAGATTTCTCTGGTGCGGGTGTCGACTTAGAGGGGCTAGATTGGTCCTTGGTGCTAGTGCCGTGGACTTCAGGAACAAGGGTTTCTAAACCCTCTACAGGCAGGTTTTCTTCTATGTTTTCTTTAGAGAGGATAGCAGATTTACCTCGTGTTTGAGTCGGAGTAGAGAGAGAAGCTTCTTCTTCAATGTTCGCAGAACCGGCTACAGTGTCGTCCTTCTCAACGACGGGAATTGTGTCTTCCGGTGTGATAGTTGGAGGTGAACTTGTTACTTCCTGAGGTGCTGCCGAAGTTTCTCCTAAGCCTTTTCCTCCTCGGATCCTCACTCCATGCTTGGTTCTTGTCGATTTGGAGGCTGATAATTTCTTGGCAATGACTTTTGCCCTCATTTTTGCTCGTAGTACTTTTGAGGCAGATGGTATTCGTCCGCTTCGAGTACCAACCATTTAGCTAGGATTTGTTTTTTGTGGGGAGAGAGCAGATTCTTTGCTGAAATTTTGATCTGACAAACCCTAGCGATTGCAAATGGTGGAGGAGGTGCAGAGTCTGTGGGAGTTGAACAGAATGATTTCTGATAAATGGATTGTCAGATTGTAATCATTCTTAAAATTCAAATAAGACTAACGGGCTTTTGGTAAAAGGATTTGGGCCCGGCCCGGCTTGATTTTGTGGATCCTGTTTGGTCCTGATCGAGAGAAAGAGTAAAATCAACTAAAAGCTCTTCCTCTTCTTGCTTGACTTCTGACTATTCTAGACAGCAAAGTCCGAGGGTTGACCTCAGACTTTCAAACCTTTTGGCATCTAACGCCTTTGTAAAGATGTCTGCGACTTGTTTCTCAGTAGGTAGGTATTCGAGTTTTATTTTCTTGTCTTCTACAAGCTCTCGAATAAAGCGGTGCCTGATGTCAATATGCTTTGTCTTGCTATGTTGCACTGGGTTCTTTGAGATGTTGATTGCACTTATGTTGTCACAGAACAAAGTCATGACTTCTTGCTTGACTCCATATTCTGCCAACATTTGTTTCATGCAAAGAAGCTGAGTACAGCTACTTCTAGCTGCAATATATTCGGACTCAGCAGTAGATAAAGCAATGCAATTTTGCTTTTTGCTGAACCATGATACAAGGTTGTTCCCCAGGTAGAAACAACCTCCAGAGGTGCTTCTTCGATCTGGTGTGCTTCCCACCCAGTCAGCATCACAATATCCAACCAGAGTAGGAGAGGTATCAAAGGAATATAGTAAACCCAATTCAGAGGTTCCCGAGATGTACCTTATGATCCTCTTTGCATGAGCCAAGTGACTGACTTTTGGATTGGCTTGATATCTAGCACAGACTCCCACAGAATAAGCAATGTCGGGTCGACTTGCTGTTAGATAGAGGAGACTTCCTATTATGCTTCGATAAAGACTTTGATCAACTGGTTCTCCCATCTCGTCCTTTGTGCACTTGTCATGTGTGGCAATAGGAGTCCTTTTGTGCGAAGCCTTTTCTAACCCGAACTTCTTGACAATGTTCTTTGCGTATTTGCTCTGGGAGATAAATATTCCATCTGACATCTGCTTGATCTAGAAGCCTAGGAAATATGTGAGCTCACCGACCATACTCATCTCAAATTCAGACTGCATGTGTTGGACGAAGCGTTCCACCATCTTGTCTGACTTCCCTCCAAATACAATGTCGTCGACATATATTTGAGCAATCATGATGTCGTTTCCTTCCTTTTTCACAAAGAGAGTTTTGTCTACTCCCCCTCGAATATAGCCATTCTGTACAAGGAATTGGGTAAGACGTTCATACCATGCTCGTGGAGCTTGTGTGAGACCGTAGAGAGCTTTCTTTAGCTTGTAGACATGGTGCGGAGAGTCATGGTCTTCGAATCCCTTTGGTTGGGCTACATAAACTTCTTCGTTTAGATTTCCATTAAGGAAGGCACTCTTTACATCCATTTGATAGAGTTTGAAACGCAGATGACATGCGATGCCGAGAAGAAGTCGTATGGCTTCCAGTCTGGCTACTGGAGCAAAGGTTTCTTCAAAGTCGACTCCTTCGACTTGTGTGTATCCTTGAGCCACCAGTCTCGCTTTGTTTCGAGTAATGTTTCCTTGCTCGTCAGACTTGTTTTTGAATATCCTTTTTGTCCCGATGACATTGACATTGTCAGGCTTGGGTTCAAGTTCCCAGACTTCATTCCTTGCAAACTGAACCAACTCTTCTTGCATCGCGCAGACCCAGTATTCATCATTGATGGCCTCTTGTATATTCTTTGGCTCAATTTTGGAAATAAAACACATGTTACCTATTATCTCTTGGTGGTCAAGAGATGCCTTTTGTCGAGTCCGAACTCCCTCATTAATGTCTCCAATCATATCCCGGGGTGGATGATACTTCTGAATTCTTCTTGACGGAGCTCTTTGCCTTGTAGGAGTTGCCTCTTCATCCGGGATGATTTGGCTTTCGTCTTCAGACTCTTCGTTGCGCTCATCGTCCTTGACTTCTGGTCTGACTTCTCTTCTAACATCCGGTCTGGCTTCTCCTCTGACCTTTGGTCTGACTTCTCCTGAGAGATTCAGGACTTCTTCGTCCTCATCACTTGATTGCTCGTTATTGTCATCGATCACGACATTGATGGATTCCATGATAGTCCGGGTGCGTTTGTTGAATACCCGAAACGCTCGACTATTTCTGGAGTATCCGAGGAAGATGCCTTCGTCGCTTCTAGGGTCCAACTTGCGTCGAGGTTCCCTATCTGCGAGTATGTAGCAGACCGATCCAAACATGTGGAAGTATTTGACATTCGGCTTTCTCCCCCTCCATATTTCATAAAGAGTGAGCGAAGTTCCAGGGCGAAGAGTCACTCTATTATGAATATGGCATGCCGTATTCAAAGCTTCAGCCCAGAAGTGCTGCGGGATGTCTTTGGCTAACATCATGACTCTTGCCATCTCTTGAAGAGTGCGATTCTTTCTTTCAACGATTCCGTTTTGCTGAGGAGTGATGGGAGCAGAGAATTCATGGGCGATTCCTTCAGCATCACAAAAGTTTGCGAAGCTGATGTTTTCAAACTCCTTTCCATGATCGCTCCGAAGTCGAACGACTTTCCCAATAACTTCTCCCTTTTCTCGTTGAACTCTTCGACATAAGGCTTCAAAGACTGAGAAGGTATCTGACTTCTCTCGAATGAAATCTACCCATGTGTACCTTGAGAAGTCGTCTACACATACAAATATGTACTTCTTCCCTCATAGACTTTCTACTTGCATGGGTCCCATAAGGTCAACATGAAGAAGTTCTAGAACTCGGGAAGTAGTAAGATGTTGTACCTTCTTGTGCGACGTCTTGACTTGTTTCCCAATCTGGCATTCTCCACAGATTTTTCCTTCAATGATCTTGAGGTTGGGAACTCCAATGATAGCCTTTTCAGAGGGAATCTTTTGCATACTCCTCAAATTGATGTGACCAAGTTTTTGATGCCATAGTTTTGTCTCTTGAGCTTTGGATAAAGGGCACTTGGTTGGCAAGGTACTGACTGTTGGAGACCATAGATAACAGTTATCCAGGGACCTGTGGCCTATCATGACTTCATTCTGTTGTTCGTCTTTGACCGAGCACTTGTTACGAGTGAAGTGGACATCCAGGTTTAAATCACATATTTGGCTTATGCTGATGAGGTTTGCTGTGAGGCCTTCTACTAGCAGAGCTTCTTTCAGACATGGAGAGTTGGGAAGATTGAGTTTTCCTTTCCCGATCACTCTAGCTTTTACTCCATCTCCAAAAGTGACGAAGCTATTTGTGCATGGTATTAAAGTGACCAAGAAAGAGCTATTACCCGTCATATGTCGAGAGGAACCACTATCGAAGTACCAATCGTTGCTGGTTGAGGCCTTAAAAGTGGTGTACGCGATGTTAGCTCGATAGTTGACCTCTTTGACTCGCCATTCCTTCCGAGGTTGGCTTTTCTTGATGGTGGTCCTTTTCTTGACCGAGCTCTTCCCATATAGCTAATAGCAGAAGGGTCGAATATGTCCTCTTCGTCCACAGTGATGACAAACCCAGTTGTGTTTTTTGGTCTGGGTTTTTGAAGCGGCTAGAGTAAGTGGCTTTTTGGTTGCTTGGTCAGCCGTGAAGTTAAGTGACTTCTGACGGGACTTCTGGGCGGCGGACTTCTGAGGGACGAAGATGGTGTGTGATGATGATGCATCTTTTGAATATCCAAGTCCTTCCATATTCCTGGCTGGTTTCCCGATTGATAGGATTTGATCTAGAGTGTCAGTGCTTGGATTCATCATCTTTACTGACTTCGTGACCTGCTCTAACTCGCCTTTTAGTCGAGCAACTTCCTTTTTGAGATCAACAGTCTTCTCGAGAAGTCTTGATTTGTCTTCATTAAGAGTAAGAATGAGAGCGTTCTGTTTTTCAATTACTTGAGAGTCTTCAAGCCACTTGACATACCATTCATTGTACGCGTTGTTGAGAGTCTCATTGGATAGCTCATCATCAGAGTCATACTTCTTTGAGCTTTCAGCTGGTTGATCTATTGTGGAGGAAGTGAAAGCCACATAGTTACTTGTATGCTCAAGGTCACTGTCTTCCTCATCTTCATCGTCAGTTAGAGAGGCATTGAATCCATTCTTCTGTTTCTTTAAGAAGTTGGGACATTCTCTCTGCATGTGTCCATACCCCTCACATTCAAAGCACTGAGCTCCTTTACCTGATCGTTCTTCTCGTCCTCCATCGTTGTCTCTGACTTCTCGGGTGACTTTTCTTCCTGTCATCTCACATTCAAACTCTGTTGTAGTTTTTGGCCAGCATGGCGATAGTTTCCTCGATGTCACTATCCGACTCAGAGTGTGTTGAGTTCTTCTGATTAGAACTTTTGAAAGCCACACCTTTATGTTTCTTCTCAATAGGAGGTAGGGAGAGCTCGAAAGTCATTAGTGAGCCCATGAGTTCATCAAACTTCAGTGTCTTCAAGTCATGGACTTCTTCGATGGCGGTGATCTTCATCTTGAATCTGGGACTTAGGGCTCTCAGTGTCTTTCTGACCAAATCTTCATCGGTCATAGGCTTGCCAAGTGAATATGATTAATTGGCCAGATCCTTGATGCGCACATTAAACTCCGCAATAGTCTCGTCGTCATTCATGGTCAGAGCCTCAAAGTTAGTCGTGAGGTACTGTAACTTCTGCTCTTTGACTTTTGACGTACCCTCGTAAGCAACCGCAAGTGTGTCCCAGGCAATTTTGGCACTTGTGCACGTGTTGATGAGTCGAAACACATTCTTGTCTACTCCATTAAAAATAGCGTTGAGTGCACGAGAATTACCTAGGGCAGCTTCATATTCTTCCATGCTCCACTCCTTTTCTGGTTTGATGCTAGTTTGATTTCCATGAGCATCAGCATAGTAAGGTTCCTCCCATCCATTGATGATAGACTTCCAGGTTTTGCTGTCGAGGGACTTCAAGAAGGCACACATCCGTGCTTTCCAATATCCATAGTTTGTTCCGTCGAGCACCGACGGACGATTGATAGATCCTCCTTCCTTTGAATCCATATTAGCTACTTAGAATTTTGCAGGAAAATCACCTAAAGATTAAGGTGCCTCCTCTGATACCAATTGAAATTCTGAATCGTAGCTGAGTCAGGAAGTCGAACACAAAGTCTTTAACTTGTGTATCGACTTCTTGTGGAAACCGCAAGCAAGGTAATAGACAGATAATAATCACGACACCAGAGATGATTACCCAGTTCGGTGACTCCGCACCTACGTCTGGGGGCACTTTGCTAGTGGAAAGGTTTTTCACTATAGGTAGTCAATAGTACAACTTCAAGCACCAACTAGCTATCACACAAGCTATTGTCCTAAGCTACTATAGATCTCACCGTGAATCACCTCGACCCGGAGCCTCTCCCCCTGTCTTTGAGATTCCCTCAATTCCACCCTTCGAGCAAGTCCATGCTCGGTGTCGTTGTCTTCTTGGACGGAGTTGTGAATCTTCAATCACAAACAAAAACCCTAACCGATCCAAACACTTAGTCTTCGCGACTCAAGGTTTGATCGGAGCAAAGGTCCGTTCTAGCGAATCTTAATCAGACTCTCAACACGCCGATAGTGCACGGTTAAGAGCTCTGAGAAATCTTGCAATTGTTAGAACAAGAACGGATAACTGCTAATGGGAAGCCAAGAGCTTTTTATAGCAGCTCACATTCCTAATCCTTCTCGGATCAGGAACAGGAAAGTCAGGCAAGTTGTTGCCGCCTTCCATGACAGCTGGAAGTCGTCTTGCCTGTTCTGACTTCCTGATGAAATCAGGCAAGTCGAGTTGCCGCCTTTTGCTGACGTGTAACTGCCAGCTGGAAGTCGCCTGACTTGTCGACGTTACTCTCTTGCGCTCCAAGTCTTCGTGGTGTCTTTCTTCTTTCGCTCTAAGCTTCGTCGAAATAGGAAAGCTTCAGACTTTCCTAATCTTCGGCTCGTAACAAGTCGCTCCACATGTCAAGTAACATGTTGCACGACTTCTTACATTTGCGCTAATAAATCATGCCAACTTTTAAACGTAGCAACAGGCCTCTTCATCCATAGTGATGACATACCCAATTGTGTATGTGCTTCTTTGAGCTGTCATGATGGTGTTTCTTTTATGACATCTGATGTGACATGTCGTGTCAGTGCTTGAATTCATCATCTTGACTGACTTGGTCATGAGCTCCATTTCTCCGTTCAGGCGTGTGACTTCTTTCTTTAGGTCAATGATGGTTTCTAGAAGTCTCGTCTTGTCTTCATTGAGAGCGAGAATGGTTGTATTTTTTTTCCAGTACTTCGGAGTCATCGAGCCACTTAACATACCACTCATTGTAGGCATTGTTGAGTCTCATCAGATAGCTCATCATCCGAGGCAGGATTCTTTGAGATTCCAGTGGATGTGGAGGCAGTAAAGGCCACATAGTTACTTGTCTGCTCTTTATCGCTGTCTTCTTCTTCATTAGATAATGAGGCTCTGAACCCTTTCTTATGTTTCTTGAGGAAGTTGGGACATTCTCTCCTTTGGTTGACCGAGCTTTTTCCATAGAGGCGATAGCAGAACGGTCGTATGTGACCTCTTCGTCCACAGTGATGACAGACCCAATTGTATGTTCTTCTTTGAGCTTCCATGATGGTGTTTCTTTTTGATTGACTGTTGCCAGATGTCTGTGACATGTCGTACCCAGCCTTTTGGGGGACGAAAATAGTCTTGGAAGTTGAGCCTTTTCTTGAGTAACCAAGACCTTCCATGTTCTTTAATGGCTTTCCAATGGAAAAAATTTGATCCAAAGTGTCAGTGCTTGAATTTTTCATCTTGACTGACTTGGTTATGAGCTCCAGTTCTCCGTTTAGGCGTGCGACTTCTTTTTTAGGTCAATGATGGTTTCTAAAAGTCTCGTCTTGTCTTCATTGAGAGCGAGAATCGTTGTATTTTGTTTTTCCAGTACTTCGGAGTCTTCGAGTCACTTAACATACCACTCATTGTAGGCATTGTTGAGAGTCTCATCAGATATCTTATCGTGCGAAGCAGGCTTCTTTGAGATTCCAGTGGATGTGGAGGAAGTAAATGCCACATAGTTACTTGTCTGCTCTTTATCGTTGTCTTCCTCTTCATCAGATAATGAGGCAGTAAAGGCCACATAGTTACGTGTCTTGATGCTAGCTGGAGATGCCTTATTTAGTCGTTTCCTAAAACTCACGCGCGCTGATATTCTTTGTCTAAACAGGAACGCTGCGGTACTTGACTAATTCTGCGCACATAATGTCATACTACATATGTTGCGATATGTTGACTGACATCTTACCTTGTGCTTAAAAAATGTGCCGATACTGAACGTAGCAACAGATGTCATATCGTATGGGAAAGAACCCTTTCTTGGAATCGTGCATTGAAAACCTTTTCAATACCTTGTCTATATAAGTGATTAGGCTTAGACCTAATAATCTTTTGGATCTATCTCTATAGAACTTGATGCCCAAAATGTATGCGGCATCGCCTAAGTCTTTCATTGAGAAACACTTCTCAAGTCCTACTTTTGTGTTTTGCATGGTTAAGATATCGTTTCCAATTAACAGTATGTCATCTACATATAACACTAGGAAGATAACTGTACTCCTACTAGCCTTAGCCTTCTTGTATACACAAAAATCATCTTATTTTTGAATGAATCCAAACTCCTTTATTGCTTCATCAAAGCAAAGATTCCAACTTCGAGATGCTTGCTTTAATCCATAAATGGATCTTTGCAGCTTGCAAATCTTTCCTATATTTTTCGGATCGACAAAACACTCAAGCTGTGTCATGTACCCATTCTCAGTCAGCTTTCCATTTATGAACGTTGTTTTGACGTCCATTTGACATATCTCATAATCATAATGTGCGGCTATGGCAAGTAGAATTCGTATTTATTTAACGATTGCGACTGGAGAGAAGGTTTCGTCATAGTCAATACCATGAGTTTGTCTGAATACTTTTGCAACTAGTCGTGCTTTGTAGGTTTAAGGTTTGCCATCCATGTCTATCTTTAATTTAAAGATCCACTTGCAACCAATGGTTTTTAAACCGTCAGTATTGTCGATCAAGATCCAAACTTGATTATCATGCATGGATTGCATTTCCTCATTCACGGCTTCTAGCCATTTCTTAGAATCAGGACAGTTTATGGCTTCCTGAAATGTTGTGGGATCGTCGTGATCCACAACTAGTACGTCATTATTGTCAGTCACTAGGAATCCATATCTAATGGGTTCATGACGTGTTCTTTCAGACCTTCTTGGTCCTTGCGGAGTTACTTCAGGAACTGGTGTTATCTCTACATTCAGCTCAGGCCCCATTACTTCTACAGTGTCTGTGTGGGGCTCATGAATTTCTTCAGGTTGTGGGGTGTCCTCTCGAATTTCTTCAAGGTGCACCGCACTCCCACTAACTCTTTTGGAAACAAACTCTCTTTCCAAAAAAACACTATTGCGAGCTAAAAACACTTTGTTCTCGTCTGGTTTGTAGAAGTAGTATCCCCATGCTTCTTTGGGATATCCTACGAAAAGACATTTATATGATTTGAAGGAATTTTTTAGGGTTCCAATCAATTAATTTCATGCCCATACAAGAAATTAACATCAAAAGTCCGTATAATTAAAGGATCTTACATGGTCATTGATTGATCATGAGATCTAGGCTAGAAAAATAAATCATAAAATATACCTTGATTTGAAATCTCTTGTCACTATAATAATTCAGTGACCTCTAGAGAACGTCCACTCAGGAAGAGCAATCCGAAGATACTCACAACGATCCTTGCTAGAAGACCGAAGCAAGCAAAACGGGAAGGAGAGGGAGAGGGGGTGCCAACCGGCCAAGGGAGAGAGAGGAAGAGTGGGCTAGGGTTTTTCTTGGAAAAATTTTTGTGATTAAAAATCTGAAATATTCCCTTTTATATCTCTTTTTAAGAATTAATTGATTAAAAACCTTAATGAGCTTAAAGCCCAAAGCTTATTAATTAATTAAGTAGAGAAGCTCATTCTGGCTAGGCCTGTTTAGCTAAAATTAATTAATTAAACCTATTGGTTTAGATTCTAATTAATTGGTCCAGCTAAACCGTTCTTGATTTCCAGTTTAATCCAAAACCGGAATTTATCTCTCTCATGATTCCTCTACATGATTTCATCTGTTTTACTCAACCTTTAGTGCGTGACCTTCTAAGCTCACGACACGTTGGCGGACTGGTAAAATTACCATTTTACCCTTTTCATCACGAGTGGCCTCTAGCAAGACATCATGATTACCCAACGCTTGTGATTATCGAGATTTCGACTTAACCTTGTCGTACATGAAACTATCATTTTATCCTCTTGATATCTTGACAACCACGAGGCATAGACAAGTCATCCTCGTTCAATTGTCCTGTTTCTTGATATGAGTTAACTGAATTGTGACTGATACTCTGTATCGACTGCATGGCCATGCTATTGTATTTCAGTTGTACTCATCAAGTAGCCTAAACAGATATCTGCTCATACATCTGTAGGAGGGATAAATCCTTCAGCGATCTATTGAGTGAACTTATGTGACTCGTGATCGAGCCAATCACAGCCGTTATTGTAACCCTGTCACGTGAGACGTTAGACTGAGTCAAACTCGTCACTAATCACATAGTGACCTCAAACTCGTCACTCATTGATAATGTCAGAGGAGATGTTGAAGCGAATGCCTCTGACATATACCATCTCAAACTCCGGATCATCTAAAGTCCCAAACCCAGTAGGCAGATTTGCAATGAATTCTTTAACCAGGAGGGGATAGTGGTTACCAATGTTTGTGACGGTTCTCATTAATTCCGTCTTCTCCAGGAGCTGTACAATGGCCTCTAGTCCAAGCAGCTCCGATGATAGTGTCTTTTCCGGGTACGCCGTTCTTTGAAACACAAAATCCCACCGTTTCGCACCGTCTGCCGAGTGAAACGACATATTGTCGTAGGGGACACTCGACGTGTTCTTGACCGTCTTCAGGATCTTGTTCTTCTTTTCTTCCTTAGCAGTAACCTCCTCTACTTCATCATCAGTTTCTTCATCTACCAATCTCCTTGTGGAGATCACTTTCTTCCCTTTTTCTTTGACATACATCTTTTTCTTTTTGTTGCTGGGACCTCCAGCATCCTTGACCTCCTTCCTTTTCCTCGTTTCTTTTAGTTTTCCAACCATAACAGCCAAACTTTCATTTTCTTCTAGAACTTTTTTCTTCAGGGATGACAACATTGTGTGTGCCGTCTCAGCAGCTTCTTCTGTGGCATCTTCTCTGGCATCCAGAGGGTTTTCTTCTGTGTTTTGGTGGTGGCATCCTTGTCCTTCTCAGCTTCTTACAGATCGGTCTCTCCGTTTCTGGTTTCTTCTTTCTCATCTTCTTCCTCGGCTTCTTCCGAGTCAGCGACTTCTTCTTCTACTACAACCTCTTCTGTGGCGGCATGACATCTGTTCCTCCTTCTTCTTCTCCTTCTCCTTCAGCAATACGTTCCAACCAACGACTGACCGGGGTCAAGTCCTCCTTTTCTCCTTCCGGATTTATCAGTTCTTCTACCACACCTTCTTGAGGTGGGTCCTGGTTTTCCAGTAGTGATTCCAACAAATCACTGTTCCTAGAGGTATCGGCGGAGAAATCGTTACCTGGGATATTTGTTGGTGTTGGAACTGCGACGATTTGCATGGAGGCTTCTTGACTTTCCTGGCCAAGATCAGTCTCCCTTTCTGGCCCAGTTAGGTCTGACATGGAGAATGCAGAACTTCCGGTCCGAGACTTTTTGGGAACTCGAGTAAAGACTGGCATTGGGGCTTCCTCCGGTGAAGCATCCTTGAGGATTTCTTCTGACTTCTTCAGGGTTTTTGGCCCTTTAATCCGAACTCCATGCTTGTTCGTTTTTGCTTTGCTGCTCTTGGAGCTTTTTGCTTCTGCTTTCTTTGATTCGGAGGCTTTCTTTGGGACTATTGTGCTTCGCGTTTTCACCATTCTTGTGTAGGTTGTGAGATTCGCAGAGCGTGAATGGTGAAGGAGATGAGAGCAAACACAAGAAAGGGGCAGACTAGGTTTAGATTTTTGAAAAAAAAAATTATTCAAATCTTTTATCGTCTGAGCGTATCTCTTCCTTTCTTTTATATGGGCTTTTGGTATGCTTGGCCCAATGACATGTGTTGGATTTATAGACCGGTTCATGAAGAGGCACCAACTAACTCCTCTCAACCGTTTCTGCAACTTCTTATTGTTCACTGATGGTGCACAGACCGAGTGATGATATGAGATCCTCGAATCTGCTCGCATCTAATGCCTTTGTGAAAATATCAGCAAGTTGCTTTTCTGTAGGGATGTGCTCTAGGATGATCTTCTTATCTTTGACCAATTCTCGAATGAAGTGGTGTCTAATATCAATGTGTTTGGTCTTACTGTGTTGGACATGATTTTTGGAGATGTTGATGGCACTGACATTATCACAATATAAAGTCATGGCTTCTTGTCTGACATTGTATTCGACTAATATCTGCTTCATCCATAGTAGCTGTGTGCAGCTACTCCCAGCAGCAATATACTCCGATTCGGCAGTGGAAAGGGCAACACAGTTTTGTTTCTTACTAAACCATGATATGAGGTTGTTGCCAAGGAAGAAGCATCCACCAGATGTGCTCTTCCTATCCGATGTGTTTCCAGCCCAATCAGCATCACAATACCCCACCAAGGTAGAGGATGTGTCGAATGAGTATAACAAACCCAAGTCTGTAGTCCCAGAGACATATCTTATAATTCTTTTAGCTTGGGATAGATGACTAACCTTAGGATTAGCTTGATATCGTGCACATACTCCGAACAGAGTAGGCAATATCTGGTCGACTTGCAGTAAGGTAGAGAAGACTACCGATGATGCTTCTGTATAGATGTTGGTCAACGGCTTCTCCTGGATCATCTTTAGTTAGCTTGACATGTGTAGCTGCAGGTGTCCTTTTATGTGAGGCTTTCTCTAGTCCAAACTTCTTGACAATATTCTTCGCATATTTGCTCTAAGATATGAAGATGCTATCCTTTTGTTGTTTGATTTGGAAGCCTAGAAAATAAGTAAGCTCTCCCACCATGCTCATCTCGAATTCTGATTGCATCTGTTGAATAAATATCTCTACCATCTTGCTTGACATCCCTCCAAAAACAATGTCATCAACATAGATTTGAGCTATCATTAAATTCCCGTTTTCATTCTTCACAAATAGGGTCTTGTCGACTCCCCCTCTAGTGTAGCCGCTTTGGATGAGGAATTTTGTGAGTCTTTCATACCAAGCCCTTGGTGCTTGTTTCAACCCATAGAGAGCTTTCTTGAGTTTATACAGATGATCAGGATAGTGAGGGTCAACAAATCCCTTGGGTTGTGACACATATACTTCTTCATTGAGGCCCCCATTCAGGAATGCACTTTTGACATCCATCTGGTAGAGCTTTATCTGTAGATGGCATGATATTCCTAGCAGGAGACGGATTGCTTCAAGTCTTGCCACAGGGGCAAAGGTCTCATCGAAGTCGACACCCTCAATTTGAGTATACCCTTGAGCTACTAACCTGGCTTTGTTGCGAGTGATGTTGCCAAGCTCATCGAATTTGTTCTTGAAGATCCATTTAGTCCCTATGATGTTTCCTTCACTTGGTTTGGGCACCAGTTCCCATACCTGATTTTTCTCAAATTGAATCAGCTCTTCTTGCATGACATTGACCCAATACTCATCATTGATGGCTTCATTGATGTTTTGGGTTCTGTCTTTGAAACGAAGCAAATATTGCCTATCATCTCGTTGTAGTCTTCAGGAGCTTTTGACCGAGTCCGTATGCCTTCATTCAGATTTCAAATTACTCTAGAGATAGGATGATTAGTCTGGATTCTCCGCGAGGGATTCTTGTTGCTGGTTTCAGGAACTCCTTCGTTATGATCGACATTTGGGCTAGCATCATCATTTTCTGTTTTACTGCTGGCATCTTCTCTGACATCAAGAATATCATTCTTTCTGACATTGTTGGGCGGATAGGCTCCGTCTTCGTCCATCGTATCTTCTGAGGCATCTTCGCAGTCATCATCAACAATTACATTGATCGATTCCATCATGGTTTTGGTTCGTTTGTTGAAGACTCGGTATGCGCAACTATTCCTTGAGTAGCCAAGGAAGATGCCTTCATCGCTTTTTGGGTCAAGCTTTCGACGAGGCTCTCTATCAGCTAGAATATACCAAGTGGAGCCAAAGAGATGGAAGTACTTAACATTGGGCTTTCTCCCCCTCCATATTTCATAATGAGTCACTGACATACCTGGTCTGAGAGTGACTCGATTGTGGATATGGCAAGCTGTGTTAAGTGCTTCTGCCCAAAAGTGAGTTGGTATGTTCTTAGCCAGCATCATTACTCTAGCCATCTCATGTAGAGTTCTGTTCTTGCGCTCAACAATGCCATTCTGTTAGGGAGTGATTGGTGCTGAGAATTCATGCGCTATTCCTTCTGAGTTGCAGAAATCTGCAAACTTGTTGTTTTCAAACTCTCGACCATGATCACTACGAAGGCGGATGATTTTGCCAATTGTCTCTCCTTTTTCTCGTTGGACCTGAATGCACAAATTTTTGAAGATCGAGAAGGTGTCTGATTTGTCACGAGGGAAGTCAACCCAAGTGTATCGTGAGTAATCATCTACACATACAAAGACATATCGTTTTCCTCCAAGGCTTTCAACTTGCATTGGTCCCATGAGGTCAACATGTATCAGCTCAAGTACCCGAGAGGTGGTGATATACTGTAGCTTCTTGTGTGACATCTTGGTTTGCTTACCAATCTGACATTCTCCGCAGATCTTTCCTTCTACTATTTTCAGGTTTGGAATTCCTGTGATTGCCTGCTCTGAGATTGCCTTCTGCGTACTTCTAAGATTTAGATGTCCAAGCTTTCGGTGCCATAGTTTGGTTTCTTTTGCTTTGGAGACAAGGCACTTGGTCGCTTCGATATGTGTCTCGGGATACCAGATATAGCAATTATCCGTTGAGCGAACTCCTTGTAGAATAGTGACCTGATCGAAGTTTTTAACTATACAGGCTTCTTTAGTGAATTTGACTTCTAAATCCTGATCACAGATCTGACTGATGCTAATCAGGTTTGCCTTAAGTCCTTCTACAAGTAATGCTTCAGTCAGGCAAGTGGCTCCTGGATGCTTGAGCACTCCTTTTTCAATAATTCGAGCTCGAATCCCATCTCCAAACATAACAAAGCAGTTTGTATATAATTTGAGATTGGAGAGAAACTCTGGAGTACCTGTCATGTGTCGAGAACATCTACTGTCGAGATACCAGTCCTTGTTTGTTGAAGCACTTAAGGATGTATATGTAACATTAGCTCGATAGACCAGGTTCTTAGGTTTCCATTCAAGGCGGGATGTCTTCGGAGGAGATGAGAGATGCCTTTGATATTTCTTTTGTGGTAGCTGAGCTTGCTTCCTCTCAAGAAGTTGAAAACAAAAAGGTCTGATGTGACCTGGTTGACCATAGTAATGGCATCTCCATTGATATTGATAAGCTGGTCTTCTGTAGCTTTGTTGTCTGCATGGAGGACGTCTTCTGGTAGTTACTTGACAAGAACAGGTTGTAGATGATGTTATAGCTTTTGTTGTAGGTCGTCCTGTAGGATGTGTTGGGGCATCCAATGGTTTCTTGTCAGCCATGGCTTGTTGTGGGATAAACTTTGTCACTGCTGTTGAGGGGACAGCGTGTGTGTACCCTAGTCCCGTCGTATCTTTGGACTGTTTTCCTACTGATAGAATCTTGTCAAGGCTTTCTGTGCTAGGATTCATCATCTTTACCGATTTAGTCATGAGACTAATTTCTCCACTGAGTCTGGTGATTTCTCGTTTTAGTTCCACGATCGTCTCTAGAAATCTAGACTTGTCGCTGGTAAGACTAATAATCCTTTCACCTTGTTGATCAAGTATCAGAGTTTCCTTGATCCATCTGGTATGCAAGCCTTTGTATGCCTCGACTAGTTGCTCTTTAGTCCAATTCTCATTTGGAGTTGGATCATCATTGATATTGGCAGCATTATCAACATTATATACAGGAGTGATAGTAGTGAATGCAACAAAGTTGCTTACCTCTTCAGATCCGCTATCTTCATTGTCATCATCTGATAGGGTGGCATTGTATCCACGTTTTTGTTTTTTGAGGAAATTTGGACATTCTCTACGGAGGTGGCCGAATCCTTCACATTCATGACATTGAAGTCCTTTGTTTTTGTTTTCTTCTCCACTCCTGTTTGGTCTGTCAAGACTTCCTCCAGCTTGAGCTTTTTGTGGAGCTTTGTTTCTGGCATTTGTCGTGACATTCCGTCCACCCATTCGACTAAATCTTCTCATGGCTTTGTTGTAATTTTTTGTGAGAATGGCCATTGTAGCATCGATGTCTTCATCAGAATCGGAATCCTCAGGATCTGGTTGCTTGAGTGTTGAGCTTTTGAAAGCAACTCCTTTGTTCCTTTTGTCGATGTTGGGTAGAGACAACTCATAGGTCATTAGAGACCCCATCAGCTCATCAAATTTCAAGACCTTGAGGTCATGAACTTCCTCAATTGCTGTGATCTTCATCTTAAACCTAGGGCTAAGAGCACGCAGGGTTTTTCTCACCAATTTTTCATCAGACATTGGTTCTCCTAGAGAGTAGAATTCATTGGCTAGATCACGAATACGAACATTGAAATCTGCAATTGATTCGTCTTCTTTCATGATGAGGGCTTCGAAGTTGGTAGTCAGGTATTGCAGTTTTTGTTCTCGAACCTTAGTTGTTCATTCATATGCAACAG
The DNA here is from genome assembly GCA_963920655.1 of Geranium rotundifolium. Taxonomy (NCBI): domain Eukaryota; kingdom Viridiplantae; phylum Streptophyta; class Magnoliopsida; order Geraniales; family Geraniaceae; genus Geranium; species Geranium rotundifolium. The sequence goes on along the minus strand of OY987322.1, from coordinate 14,698,396 downwards.
CCAGGATGTCCCATGCTGATTTGGCAATTGTGCATGTGTTGATCAGTCTGAACACGTTTTTGTCAACACCATTGAAGATAGCATTCAGAGCTCGAGAATTTCCCAGTGATTCTTCATCTTCATCATCAGTCCAGTCTTTTTCTGGTTTTGGGCCGATAGGATTGCCATCACTGTCACTGAGTTGTGGTGCATTCCAACCATTGATTACATCCTTCCATGTCTTGTTGTCTAGTGACTTCATGAAGGCACACATTCGAGCCTTCCAATAGCCATAGTTGCTTCCATCTAGAACAAGTGGTCGATTTATGGATCCTTCTTCTCTGGTATTGTCCATCTTTGATCAAAATATTTGTTTAGGAACTCACCTAAAGCTATAGGTGCCCCCTCTGATACCAATTGAAATTCTGGTCAGCTAGTCGTGCAAGATGCCACACACAATGTTGCGTGTGAAGCTATAACGTTGTGTCTGACTTCTTGCGTAGATAACTTTAGGACAGTAAAGATAAAGCTATAGACAATGACACAGCAGATTGTTTACCCAGTTCGGTGCAACGTCACCTACGTCTGGGGGCTCTCAGCCTAGTGGAAAGATTTCACTTATCAGTAATCCGTCAGAACATACAAGTACCTGTGATCAACCCTAGATTTATACTTTATGCTACGTCTTACAGTGCAATCTATCTCAGGGTCTCCCCCTGAATCCAAGAACGTCTTGATTCCACTCTTCGAGCAATCGCCTTGCTCTGTCGTCTTCAAGTCTTCTTCAAGCTTGGTGGTTGCGTGCAGTCTTCACTCACGACTTCAGTAAACCCTCAATCACCTAACTCTCAATAGTTATGTGATGCACAATATCCTAAGCTCAATCTCCAATTTCTCAGCCCGCAAACCTTCACGTCTAAGAACCTTGCAAATTGTTGCTAGGAAGCAAATAAAGAACCACACGATTGCTAAGGGGGTAGCCTAAGCTTTTATAGCAATCGAGGATGAGTACTAACCCTAATGGGTTTCCTCTTAAGCGCCGTCTTTCTCCTTTTCAGATTAGGAGTCGTTCTGCAATTTCCTAATCGTTTTCTTGCTTCTCTGCCAAAACTGTACTTTCCTGATTTCTGTCGATCAGGATGTTTGCCGAGACGCCGTCAACAATGTTACACAAGATGTTGTAGAAGATGCTTCGACATTCTTTGTAACATGTTTCTTCAGTTCCTTAAAAATCAGCCAATCTCTAAAACCGTCGTAACTACAAATCACTTGCCCTATCACCTCTTCTAGTGAAAGATGTCTTTGCCATTTTGTCCATTAAACAAGATTCACATCTATCAATTGAATTGAATTCAAAGGAGCTGAAAAGTCCACATTTATGAAGTGTTGATATGCACTTCTCATTTATGTGACATAAACGGCAATGCCAGATTTGAGTTTGGTTTAAATTGCCAATTATAGACTATTTTGCATTAATGTTATAGATTGACCTTTCATTGGTGTCATCAATATCAAGTATATATAATCCACCAATACGAGGAGCACTTGCATAATCTCTTAAGATATCAATGCAACTGTTCTCAATAGTAAATTTATATCCTTCTTTGTCCAAAGAAGAAACTGAAATAATATTCCTACAAAACGTATGTACATAATAGCAGTTATTAAGTGCCAAACTAAACCATGAGGGCAAACTAAGTTCCATGAATTCTGCAGACATTGACATGTCTTTCACACCATTGCCTACTGGTAGATCCACTTCATCATCGGTTAGATTTCTTCTACTTTTGAGACCCTGCACATTAGTACAAATGTGAGATCCACTTCATACCCACGAGTCACAAGTAGATAGATTAATTAATGTAACATAAATACTTGAAGATGTGGGTTCTCCACCACTCTTCTTTAGCTCATCAACGTATTTATCGTAGTTCCTCTTCCAATGACCATGCTTGTTGCAGTGATAGCAAACGACATCCTTTACCTTGGGTTCAAACTTCTTGAACTTGGGTTTGGTTTCATAAACCATAGGCGCCTTTAATTTTCCTTCAACATACTTGAGAGTCTTACCCTTTTTCTTGCTAGCTTTCTTAAAGCTTATTCCCTTGTTGACCATTTGAACATCTTTAGTCTTACTCTTGATATTCTTCTCAGCAGTTTGTAACATCCCATGTAACTCTGAGATGGTCTTTTCTATATTGTGCATGTTGTAGTTCATAATGAACCCATCATACACATTAAGAACCAATTGGAGGACAAAGTCTAAAACCAACTCTTGTCAGATTTTAAGATCTAGTCTAGCCAAGTGCTCTAGATGAACCTTCATCTTTAGGACATGATGACTATAGAAGTTCTTGCTGACATTTTGCGGGAAACAAAATTTCTGATGTTGTTGTACCTTTCGGTTCTTGCCTTCTCTTGGAACATTTCCTTGAGATGACCCATAATAGCATATGCATTCATGTTCATCAGTTGCTTTTGCAGGTCAGCTACCATGCAACCCAACATTAAGCAAGTCAGATCAATAGTCATTAGAGTGCTTTGTGAATACATCTATAGCTAGTCTTGAGGCATTTGATGCTGGTTCCTCAGGGATTGGCTGATCAAAGATGTATTCCTTCCTTTCTTACTTGAGAACTATCCTCAGGTTACTTTCCCAGTCCAGGAAATTTTTGCCATTGAGTTTCTCCTTCTCAAGGATGGGTCTTAGTGACGAACTGTATGTTTAATTTTTTACCATTTATCAACACGGATAAAAATTTACTATTAATAACTTTGTAAATTATGAGAAGATCAAATTTTAAAACACAAACATTAACATTCTATTTGCAGAATTTTTCAAACCAATACCCATAATTCACTACTCTTGAAGTGAACAGAGGCTCACTACTGCAAGTATAGCTATGTAGGTAGTAACTCTTTCCAATTACATCAGATGTAATTCTTGGATAAAATATGTATTTGGCACAATTCTATCTGATACCCTAGCTCATAAATGATTATGAGAATCATAGTTAAGTCAACCAAAATTCAACTATGGAATATTGGGTCAGAACGATTTTGACAATCGCAGTTTCCACCCCTCCCAAACTATCATGTCTATGAACACTACACGGAGGCGTACCCATTCATAGACATGAAAGTTGGTATGAGTGCCGAATTGTGATGGGAGGTATCTCACGTGACTTAATATTAAGTGATCGATCGTGTTTTAGAGTTATTAGGGGTGAAGTGCATTTGGTGCTCAGTGTTCTTCCTCTTCTTGTGCCACCAACGATTCTCCCTCCATGACGATCTGTACGCCATCTCCCGTCGTCTTGGCCACCATTAAGACCACCATCTTCGACGTCTCTTGCGTTGCTCCAAGTAGTACAATAATTTAAATAATTACAATAAAAGAAACGATACAAGAGCCGTATTTAAATTAAATTCCTGAAACTTTAAATAGCAACACGCATGTCGCAAATTAATTACAAACCCTTGAAATTAAATAAAGCGATAAAGTAAGACATTCACATTGGTTTTAATGGGCTAGGCTTTGCACCATGCAATGAAATTCATCACACATCATGTTATCAAACAATCATGTTATCAAGCAATTATTCACAATTAATTATTTATTAATACTGTCTTTTAATAATTATTCGACCGTCAGTTAAGGGCAAAGGAACGCAATTCGTGCGTTTTGTCACACGGGTGTCGCGATCGTCACAGCCCATGTGGCGATCTCCAAGACAATTGTGGCGATTGTCACATCTAATGTGGCGATCGCCATGACCCTTATGGCGATCGTCACATACGTGACGACCAGATTTCCAGAATCTGTTCGAAAAGAAATCTAAAAAACGCGTCTAATTTGAATCAGTATTGAATAACGCTTAAACATATAGATTCGAAATTATGAACCCTAATTACTTGAATAAACTCCTTATTCAATCTGATCACAAATTAATTTAATTTCTGTTCATCCGATTTCATGCAATCTCGGTTACTCCTAACCATGCAATTTTAATCAAAATAATCATGCATACAATATCACATATTAACATGCAAGATTCAATTAAACTTAAATTGCAAACCGCCTCTGATACCACTGTTGGGGTTTGGGGGATCTCATTCATGCGTAACGGAAGTAAATTATAAAAATTTAACCCCGAACCCTAGCCAAGATCTACTGCATGTTTAAACTTAATTGATGAAAAGGTTCGATCTTCAATTTACCTCTTGTAAATTTGGCTTTAGCCAACCTTTGAGAGTGCACAGGTTCTTCACGAATCGATTAAAAGTGTCTCCTTCGGGATGCGCTCTCTACCGATATCCACACGAACAAGTCTTGATAAAAGCTTGACGAAGAATAATCTACTAGAATTATTCTCCTAAAATCATATCTACTTAGACAATAATCAGATCTGGAGTTTTTAGGTAGAATTACTAATGCTGCGAATCTCGCATTAGGGTTTCATGAAACCGAAACAACATATTTATAGGCTTTGGGGTTAGGATCTTTATTCGTAATAAATTCCTATTTAATTTAGAATTCCTAATTCAGAAATTACCCCAAATTTTTGTGCTCCCACTTGCCTTTTTCCCTTTTAAGTTTCAGATTCATAATCATGGCCGAAATAGGAAAACTGCCCAGAGGCATGTGGCCATCGCAACATCATATGTGGCGATCTCCACACCCCTTGTGACGATCGTCACATGTGTGGTTGTGATCGCCACTCTCTCTAGGTGGCGATGGGTTGTTAACTCCTCATTTTCCTCTTTGGGCCTTTTTGGTCCATTTGGCTTCAGGCTTGCTCTTTGTGTGTGACCTTATGGGCTCATAATTACATTGGCAAATAACCCCAATCTCTATTCGGTCCATTCATCACAAGTGATCTCTAATAAGACATTATGATTACCCAATAATCATGATGATCGGTGATTCAATTTAACCTTTTGTTGTAGCTATCACAATCCCCTTGTCACTAGATATCTTGTTTGAACATAAGACATAGAAAAGTCACCCATATATATTCAAACTTGTTTCTTGATCTCGAGATGACTGTATATGATAACCTTTATCACTGGTGCGGCCACATACTCTTTTTCAGTCGTTCTCATCAAGAGTCGTAAACGGATATCGTTCCCATTAGTACGTGAGGGACAAATCCCAGGACCGTCAACTATATTCCTCATACAGCCTATCACACAGCCAATCATACCTCTATTGTAGCCATTTACAGACAAATTAGAAGAGTATGTCAAACTATGAGAGTTATCATATAGGAATGCACATAAACTCCAAAGTCTGTAAGGATTCAAAGACAACTGAGAATTCTCATGACTTAATTTATGACACATTTCTCAGGTCGGGTCGTCCAAATACCATTTCTCTCCCGAAATTATATTTATGATTCCGACTTGGTAACTCTTTACACATGATCAGTAGAGCGTGATCCTCAACCATCCTCATATTATTCGCTTTATATACGATAACATATGTGTAGCTTATTGACCAGGGACCTGCTAAGTATAATCTGTAGAAATATCGTTTGCTGTGTCTAAGGGTTCTACAATTAGTGATTAACACATGATGACCTTAGGCAAGATTATGCTTAGCTTATTATCATAACACAATGAATAATAAAAGTGCCAATTTATTACTAATAGAAGATAATCCGTTTATAAATAAAATGTGATTGGACTAGAGCATATATCTCTCAGGTTTAAGGGTGAACACTTTGGACCCAGAACCGGAAGCAAAATTTGACCTATAATAATAAAAACAGAAACACAATCAATGGTCTGGTTTTGATTCTCTGAATTTGAAAGAACCATTTAATTTTGGTTCGGTTCTATTTCTTAAAATTCAAAACCACCAGTTAATTGGTAAGAACCAGACAAGTACGTATCACCACGTGTTCACCTCTCACCCACCCACATATATTGTTGATATATTATTGTTATTTTGTTTACAAACTTTACATTTCCATTGAGTTGTAATAATTAAATATTAGGGTAAAGTACATAGCCAATACTTTTGATCAGACTTCAAAATTTCAAATCGTGCCATTAAGCACAAATTTTATCTGGCTTTCTTAGATGTACAGTCTTATTAGACACAAATCTCGATTTAATAGGTTCACAAAACCCAATAACAACAAAACACCATAGATTCAATGGATCCAAAGGCCGATTCACAATAGAAAACATAAATTAGATAATTTCTTCTTGTCAAGCTCTTCTCATTTCTACTAGTGTTTGTATATGAATGATTTGTTGGTATGATGGAGTGTATTAGAATCTGAATTGTGCCTTGAAACCTTTGAATCTCGATAATTTACCATTTATGTTTTGAATTCATCACTCCATAGTCTCTTTCGCTCTCTTGAAAATCAGAGAATCTTCTACCAAATCCATCTCCAAGCAACAACTAGATTTATGGCCAGTGGTCGTCGGAGGACCCCCGTACCGGAGGATGGTGCCGCCGAAGAAGAAAAGGGTTCGATCAAGGAAAAATCCGAATCGATTCGAACATGTAAGTGTCGTTTAAGTGTTGCGTCAGCGCTGGGAGCTAGCGTCCATTCTTAATTTCTTGAGTGCGAATTTATTTTTGATAAGGGTTTTGTACAATTTTGAGTAGCTTGTTAAGTTTGGTTGACGAGAAATCAAAGTTTTGTTTTGCAACTTTTCAAGCTGGTTATTGGGATGATTTGACATGGGTACTTGTTGAGATTGAGATGCTCTTATTCAACCTAACAACTTACTTGCTCAGATTACATAACCCTCTTGAAGGTCCTTTTTTAATCTTGTGTGCTATTCTTATATATGGTTAGTGATGATTCCAACTAGGCACTGGTTGTGCTTTACTGTCAGTGGGTTTTGTAAGCTTATTGAATTGAGATTTGTATCCATTAGAACTGTACATTTAAGAAAATAAAAAAAATTTAAAATCTGACCAAAGGTATTTTCGCTCTTTTACTTTAAAAATTAACAGTTTACATTCAAATATTTAACATGTGTCAACTTCGAATCTTTCAGTGTAGTTAAGTGTCCACATTTGAAGTTGAGGATAGTTATGTGGAATTTGGTTTTAATTTGGGCTGGCCGTGTATTTTACCATAAATCTTAACTTTCAATTTTCATAGTATTTTTATAGTTACAAATTTAATGTTTTTTAATTATAAATTGGGCTCAAGTTCAACAAATTCGGCCTTGAAATTAAGCTTAAATTTAAAATAAATAAAAAAACCAGTTCCACCCAAGTAGAACCCCAATGAACCCAAGGGTCTCTGTTGGTCGATATAAATTTGTTATTATTTTAATATACTTTTTTACATCATTCATTAAATTAAATGTTTTCTGTGTGTTATAAATTTTTTGTTTGTATGTAGTTTAATTTAAAGGATGATAGCACAGTATAGCACTTATGTGGAACGAGCGATAAACCAGTAACAATAAAATAGAAAAAGAAAGAAAAGGCAGACGAAGTACATGTGTTAGAATTAAGAATGTTTTCCATGAAATTGACTGTTATGAAACCCAAGTGGCTGATTCTGATTGGGCATGAAAGAGTGAGTATCAACACTCACCCTCTCTCTCTCTCTCTCTCTCTCTCTCTCTCTCTCTCTCTCTTCCTTACAATTTACACACTCAAAATCACCATACGGATCGTTCACTTCATATTCTTCTTCTTCTCTACATTCCTTCTTCTTCTCATCAAATCCTCAATCATGCCTAACATTTGATCTTGCCCTCCTCTGCGTTTCTCGTATCTGTAAGTCTCATTTTTCATTTTTCAATCCGCTGAATGTACTCGTGCATGTGCATTTTTATGAACATGGGTCATCAATTTCCGGCTCTGCCTTTTTCTGGGTGGACGTTTATTTTTTAAATTGGTGATTGATTTGAAAGGGAAGGGAAGCACAATGACAATGTTGAATTTGATTATTTGATTGGGGAAGAGTTTCACCCAAGTTATTTATGCTTCATGATTTATGTGCTTCTTTGCCATTCATGTGGTTGATTTTAAGGTTAATCCAATACCCATTTTCTAAATGTCCAAAATTTGGAGATCTCAATGGTCTAATTAGGACATGAATCAATTTGGTGTTTTCATTTTGGTGGATGGAGTGATTATGGGTTTCTCTCCTTGGATAGGTTATGTTTATACAGACAGAGATGATGATGATTCCTTGCAGATACTGAATCAATCTGTTGGTGGTGATGGCGAGAGGGCATCCAGCAGATACCAAGACGAGGAGTTCAATGTCTATCTTCTTGATGGCTGGTTTGTGTTGTTTCTTCTATCTGTTGGGTGCATGGCAGCGCAGTGGTTTCGGTAAAGGCGACAGCATTGCTGTACAGATCACCAAACAGGCTGACTGCACTATCCTCAAGAACCTGAATTACGAGACCAGTTACGGGTCTGATGCTGGAAACTACTCTAAATTACAAACAAAGCAGTTTAAGCCATGTGATGATCGCTACGTTGATTACACCCCCTGTCAAGACCAGGCACGGGCCATGAAATTCCCCCGGGAAAATATGAACTATAGAGAGCGGCATTGTCCTCCCGAGGATATGAAGCTGCGCTGCCTAATACCAGCGCCCAAGGGATATGTGACACCATTTCTGTGGCCCAAGAGTCGTGACTATGTTCCGTTTGCAAATGCGCCTTACAAGAGCTTGACAGTTGAGAAGGCTGTGCAGAATTGGGTTAGATATGAAGGGAAGGTGTTTAGGTTCCCGGGTGGAGGGACAATGTTTCCTCAAGGAGCAAATGCTTATCTCGATGAAATTGCTTCTGTGATCCCGTTAAATAATGGCACTGTCAGAACCGCACTCGACACTGGATGTGGAGTAAGTTAATTCTTATTCTGGTACCAAAATACTTCTTTTTCCTTTCATTTACTCGACACTGCCTGACCTAGAATTGTGGATTATCTGCCTTTAACGTGCTTACATATGTTTGTGCTTGTTAACATAATGTTATATTGTATATATTTATTTCCTTGTCCAAGTTGATTTATAGGTGGAAATGCTCAGGTTGCAAGTTGGGGTGCATACCTGTTGCAACGAAATGTTTTGGCCATATCAATTGCACCCAGAGACTCTCACGAGGCACAAATTCAATTTGCTCTGGAGAGAGGCGTGCCTGCAGTTATAGGTGTCCTTGGAACTATTAAGCTTCCTTATCCTGCAAGAGCATTTGACATGGTTCACTGCTCTCGCTGCTTGATTCCATGGGGATCAAACGGTAAGGTTAGCTTTAGCTACTTTAAGAATATGTTATCCTATATGTGCGGTACTGACAAGAACATCACAATCTGACATCTATAGGTGGAATGTACATGATGGAAGTCGATCGAGTCCTTAAACCTGGTGGCTACTGGATTCTCTCTGGTCCTCCTATCAACTGGAAGAACAATTACATACCATGGCAGCGTCCTAAAGAAGAGCTTGAACACCAACAGACACAGATTGAAGAGATTGCACAACTCCTTTGCTGGGAGAAAAAGTATGAATATGGCGAAATTGCCATTTGGAGAAAAAGAGAGAGCTATGATTCTTGTCACGAGCAGGCTTCTGAGCGCAGGATGTGTATATTAACGAATCCAGATGACGTCTGGTATATCAACTCGTTATACGTCAAAGTGGTAAACTAATCAGATTTTCGTGCTTCTCTAAAATGTACAACTTGTGATGGTATATAGGTACAGTAAAATGGAGCCATGCATAACTCCTTATCCTGCAAATGTGAGTCCAGCAGAATTTGCTGCGGCGTGGAAGCCATATCCAGAGAGGCTCAATGCTATCCCTATCAGAATATCTAGTAGATCCATCTCGGGAGTATCTCTCGAAATGTACCGGGAGGACAGCAAGATATGGAAAAAGCACGTGAATGCTTATAAGAGGGTAAACAAGATACTTGACTCGGGAAGATACAGGAACATCATGGACATGAATGCTGGTTTCGGAAGTTTTGCCGCTGCATTGGATTCTCCCAAATTGTGGGTTATGAATGTTATGCCAACCATAGCAGAAAGAGATACCTTGGGTGCTATATTCGAGCGTGGATTGATTGGCATATATCATGACTGGTAATTTATTGTCTCTTTTGTCATTATTGTGCTCCTTTTCCATTATAGCTTTGTTTTTTTTAGCTTTGTTGATGATGCAGATTTAACAAACCACAACATTTTCAATGATCAGGAGAATTATCCTGTCATGCAATGTTTTTTTCCTTATTAAAGCTTCTGAATATTTGGAGTCAGTAGCTTCATTCATGATTGAACATTATATGTAGCCTGAATCTAAAACTTCTGTCGTCCGTATCTTTGATCACTCCTAAATTACTGAATCTAGGTAATGAAAACTTCTTTTTTATACCCCTAATTATAATAAAGTTTCAGTTATAGTTTAACAAGGTATGCAATCCTTCTCTTACATGAGTTTATCTGCACGTCTTATTATGTCAACATTCCCGTTTCAGTTACCCTAATTTTCGATTCCTTGATTAAAGCTCCCTGTGCATCATTCTAAGGATATATATATATAGTATTTGGAGTGGATGGCTTAATAGTTTCTCCTTATCATTTTATAGACCGTGTAGCCTGAAATAAGTTTTATTCCAATCAACAACAAGTCTGATTTTTTGAACTGCCATATTCTTATTGTGGTCTACAATACCACAGGTTGTGGCTCTGGAAGATTGTAATTATTTTTAGATAACTTAGTTGTTACCATTTTGTATGTCAGGTGTGAAGCCTTCTCCACATATCCCAGAACATATGACCTGATTCATGGAAATGGTGTTTTCAGCTTGTACAAGGATAAGTAAGTGTGGGAACATATTCATATTCTGGCAAATACAAATTGATATTGAAGTGTATGAGGTAATGCAGGTGTAGCACAGAGGACATTCTACTAGAAATGGACCGAATCCTGCGTCCAGAAGGTACCGTCATATTGCGAGATGAAGCTAATGTGCTGAGCAAGGTAAACAGGCTCGTGAAAGGAATGCGATGGAGAACAAAAATGGTGGATCACGAAGATGGCCCTCTTCTCACCGAGAAAATACTATTCGCCGTCAAAGAGTATTGGGTTTCAGGTGAAGAAAACTCCACATCTCCTTCGCGAACAACTCAATCTGCTCTTCATTCTTAGTTAACTTTACAGAATTTTATGTAGAAAACAAACATCCTATATTCTTTTGGAGTAACTTAGATATGCAATTCTTGTTCTTTACACTGTCAGAAAAAAATGTTCAAAAGTAGCAATTCTACTATATAGTTCCAATTACTTCATATATATAAAATTCAAACAAATGTATGGTTAGGTTCACCTAAATTAAAAAAATTCCATGTCGGTGGCATGCAATATACAAACTGTTAGCTGTGAATATGATATGTTTTGCAAAAGTTGTGAGCCAGAATTAATAAATATACCAAACTAGCATTTATTTGTGAGTCAATTATTGCCAACCAACAATTAGTTAATGATGAATTGGACACTCCTAAACTTGACTTCTCATAATCACTGTATATGCTGTCCATTTATCAACTGAAATAATGTTTCCTCACATGACAATATCATATATTAGCAAATATATCTGAATATGATAAACATCTTAATCTTATGCCTTGAGATATGGCTGAACAATTTCAATTCTTAGGGCACACAGACGATATTCAAATTATGTCATAAAATGGGCGAGTAAATAAAAAAGATTAAATCATGATATTTTGTCAACTTGAAATTTTTTTTTTGAATCTGTCAACTTGAGCTTAATTTTAGAACAGAAAGACGCTCAATTTTTGGATTACCTGAATTATATGCACTTATTGTATATACAAATTAAATGTTGTATGTGCAACAATGTACAATTCCTAAATAATTGTAACATATACCACCAAAATTAAAAATATATATAATAAAAAAATTTGAGATAGCCCGTTCTTATACTTCACTAGCAAATATTTTTGATATGCAATTCAATATTATAAAATAAGAATTTATTAGATAAAATTACCCTAGAAGCGGAATATTTTCTCAAAAATAATTTGTGGGATAGTTTAGTTAGCCGGAGAAGAAGAAAACTGAGGATTTAAATTGAGAAAAAGTTATTTTCATTTTTAAAAAAATTAGTTGCAGAGGATTTTTAAATGAAAACCACTTACTTTAAAATAAATGGAAATTTGACCATTACTTTTTAAAATTCAGAGTAGTACATCACATGGCTATTTATTTTTAGTGCATGGCTATTATTTGCAATCAATCCTAATTTTAAGCGGTTATGAAAAAACATTTAATTGAATTAATTTTATGCCATTATGCATTCCACCATTTAGTTTTGAACATCGTTACGTGAGTCGTGCAAAGAGCTAAAATAAAAGAAAAGTTTTAATTTATTATTTGATTCTGTTACCTGCAGTAACGGTTAGAGCAGTTTGAGTTTTATGTGTTCGATAATGGGCTTTAATTTGGTCTTTTTTGCCGTTGAGGACGAATCGGTCGAACCTCAACTTGACTCTTACTCTTATTTTTACTAAAAATACCCTTTTCAAGAATTCTTTAAATAAATGTGATTAGCTCTTTCTCTTTCACTTGGTAGAATTCAATTTACAATTTTGGTTGCTTTTAATCTTAGATGTTTGGATTCTCGAGCTGTGTTGAAGCTTCTATATTGTGATTGGGGGAATATAGAGGTACTACTTTTATTGCCACCTCCGCGCCAACACCACATTACAATCTTACAATTTGCTTGCTATTTTGAACATGAACCTTGCTTTGTCTGGACTTGAGCCCCTCGGTGGTGGCGACACTATGAACTACCGTCGCTGGTCTCAGAAACTGCTAATGGTTTTTGAACTACTTGAAATCGACTACGTTATTATGCATGCTTCCCCTGCGCCTCTTGTGTTAAATGTCGCCCAACTAGAAGATGACCCCTCTCTAGCTCACAACCAAGATGATATTCGAAAATATGAAAAAGATAACAATACTGTACGGTGCTATATACTAAGTCATGTGACGGACTTGTTATTTGATTTGTTTGTTGTGCACAAATCGGCCAAGACTATTTGGGACCTGCTCGAGAAGAAGTATGGTGCGTGCGACGCTAGGAAGCAAGCATATGCGGTTGGGAAATGGTTCTCATTTCACATGGTGGATAGCAAACCCATCTTGGATCAAATTCACGAGTACGAGATCTTGTCGGCCAACCTCGTATATGAGGGAATGAAGATTTGCGAGACGTTTCTCGCAAATGCGCTGCTCGAGAAATTCCCGCCTTCCTGGAAGGACTTCCAAAATCATCTTAAGCACAAGAGGAAAAACCTTTCGCTTCAAGAGCTAATCAGTTGCATGAGGGTCGAAGAAGCGATCCGGCTGACAGACAAAATAGACTCCATGCCGACTCACACTGTTAAAACTAACATTATGAAGTCGGGTGGCCCCTCCAACATTAATAAAACCAAGGGCAAAGAAAAAATTGGTGACTACCAAAAGAAGGGTTTCATCAAGAAGAAGTCACACAACAACTTCAACAAACCGTAGAGTTCAATCCAAAAACCGAGAAATATATCGTGTTTTGTCTGTGGTAAACTTGGACACAAGGCGTACCAGTGCACTCAACGTTATAAATCTCCGTAGAAATGCTGTAAAACAATGACATGACTTAGGAGTGTCAAATATGAAAGACAATCTTTGAGTCAAGAACTTTAAAATGCAAAACTTGTATAGTCAATTAGATTATCCATAATCCCCCCGGAAAGATGTGAGTAATGACGACATTGAGATGATTGCGAGTAATGTGAGATTGAAAATCCATTTAAGAGAGGATGCATAGAAACCACCAGTTCACAAATACGGTCGCAATCAAGGCAGAAACAAAAAGGTAGGACCCGTATTCCCTTCTATCCGACTCTATTTATAGCAATCACTCACTCAAGTCTCAACACACACTATCATATATTCTTCTACTCTCTTTTTATTCTCCAAAAGTCACAGCTACCTACCTTTACTCCCTGTTTTTGGGCTGCAAATCATGGACGGCGGCGACCGAACCCATCTCCGGGACGTCTCCTTCTCCTCTTACCTCAGCATGGTCGGAGAGAACTTCTCCGCCGACCTAGCCCCGACTCCTCCTCCTCCCGTCCCCCCCGCCAGAGGGCTACAAACTCCGCGGAGAGCCAAGACTAGCGAGGAGCTGGGGGTGTTCGAGGCCCAAAGATACTATAACATGGGAGTAGCAGGCTATGATCAAGAAGAATTGAACATTAGTGAAAGCAAGCTCGGGTATCAGGTGATGACAAACAGAAGAAACAAACACAATAACCTTAGAGCTACTCCGAGCGTGAGCTCGGAAGCAAGCAGCTGGAACAGCCAGAGCGTTCTCATGCTGAAAAAGAAGGCATCAAGCAGCAACAGCAACAGCAGCAGCAGCTTCTTCTCGGGTATCGGCTGCTACGGCCGCTCCTGCTCCGACAAAGACTCCGTGGTCATCGTCCGAAAACCCGTAAGGAAATCAGAAGTGTGTCAGATTGATCCCAAGCTGATTGTCTTCGACGGGACCAAACAGTCCCTCCCGAGGTTTCACCACCGCCCTAAAGACGAGCCTCTTGTCCTCCGGAGCCCCGTCAGCATTGCCAGCTCATCAAGCATCTCCCGCAGAGTAGTGGGCATCAAAGACGAGGATGTCCCCAGAGTGTCGCTGGAGGTGTTCGGGTCCAACAGACCAGCAGACGACCGCGACCGCGTGCTGTTGAACTTGGAGAGAAAGCTGTCGATGCTCACGTGGGACGCCGTGCCCAAGAGCCAGAGCATCAAGGACGAGATAGAGAGCGACGCCAGCTCGGACCTGTTCGAGATAGAGAACATATCGAGCCAAAACGAGCAGAGGTACCGCGGGTGCGAGACGTCGTACGAGCCGAGCGAGGCGAGCATAGAGTGGAGCGTGGTGACGGCGAGCGCGGCGGACTTCTCGGGGAACGGGGTGGCGGAGACGACGACGACGACGCCGAGGAAGGGAGGAGGGATACTGGGGTGTAAGAGCTACAAGGCAGTGAGGGTGGTGGAGCCTCTGCCTGCCCCCAAATCATCCTACAGACCGACTCTACCTGCTGCTGCTGCTGCTGTTGTGGGATTGACAAGTCACCACCACCTCAGACACAATCAATCTCAGGTCCAGTAATAATGGATGGAATCTCTCTTTTGCCTTCTTCATCTCTACACAATCATCCATTATATTCTAGATATTTTATTTTACTTATATGGGAATATTCATTATTTTTAATATATGCTTATACAGTATACTTGGAGTTTGATAACAAAGTTCTACACCAGATCATCTTAGATAGATCGGCTCCATACCTACAAGTGTTTTTATACCTAGCTAGTACCATGCTAATTTAATTTGATTTTGTTCAAGTCACGCGTTTTAAAATGTGGATTAATTGACTGCTCGATAAATATATTGATGTCTTTACTTATTAATATGAGTTTTTAGGTTGGCTGAGCTTTAACATTATATCAGAGTGATTTGGTGTTATTGCAATGACCCCTTTAGTATATTTCTCATCTCCAATAGAACAATCTAGCAGTTTGATGCACATTTTCTTAAAAGAGACTGTGGGTTCAGTGCATAGGATGAGAGAGATTTTGGATATATTAGTAAAACGAGAGTAATTATTCAAAAAGATTTGTCTTTCTCAATTTGGCATGAAATCTATGCTAAAGTAGTATTCTCATCTACCGTTTAATACATAATCAACAAAATTAAGGTACTTTCTATGTCGATCATGTCTTCTCAACTATTATCTCCAACATCCGATTGTATAACATCACGAGCCTGAATTCAACACATACCTTTCCGCTCGATAAATGTTTGAGATTTCAATAAAAAAAGCCAACTCCATAACAAAGACTAGGTACCCTTAATTCAATCTTTAGATAAAAGAAATAAAATTTGAAATTAATTGTGTCCCCAAGTAGAGAGGAGGGGCATAAAGAAGAGACATAATTATGGAATTTCAGATATTTCCTAAAATAAGGGAGGGAAGAGTTGGTTGGTTGGTTGAGTGAAAGGAAATATTTGCATCCATTTCTTTAGTGTCATGTAAAGGGAAAGCAGGGGAAGAACATAAAAAGAGAATGTGGGTTTGTGTAGAATACATGATTGGAACAGCAGAGGGTCATATTGATGATTCCCCAACCCGTTTTCCCCATCAACCAGTTCTTGTTGTCCTGATTTGCGACTGTGGGGTCTTTTATGTTATTGGGGGCACTAATCTACTTTTCCCAGCCCACCTTTGCCTTGTTTTTCTTATACACTCACAAATCACAAGGTCTACAAATCTACTCCTCTTTAGCTTGTTGGGTTTTCTAGCTACACTTACAACTCAAATTTCCAACATTTTATGTTTTAATCTCTAGACTCATAAAATGGACCAAATATGTTTCAACTCAATCTTTACGAGACCTTATAATTGGACCAAATATATTTTAGAGATAATCTCACATAAATACAACTAAACTGTCACTTTTTCACATAAATATAGTTGATTATAATTTTATACTGAGAGGTGCCTTAATAATAAAATTTCTCACTCTACTAAAATCCGTTAGTTTTTTTTAATGTGAAATGAACAAAATATCCTTAATTATCATTCAAAATTACAAAATCATGCCATTAAACAATTTCTCTCTTGGTTTGGACTGAACTTGACTGAATTATACCGGGCCGAATTGGTCTGGCCCGATTTGGACCATTCATCTTCTTCCTTCGAAGACCCTTTATGTTGGCAGAACAAACCAGGTGGTCCCATCTCCGACCTCTGCAAGGGTCGTCGCCAAAGTTTTGCAAAATGAAAGGAGTAAAGAAATGAAGTCTTCTGCTTATAGTGGTGATAGTATACATATGATATTTAATCGGCTCATTGGGCTAAAGTGTGTTGATTTGTGACATATTTAACCCTTACCAACAAGCGTGAGATGTCGCTACCTAGCACCAAAAATCCCTTGCCGCCTTGCGTTATTGGAAAGTTGACAGGTTGGAGTTGCCGCCTATTTGGCCTTGCTGACGTGTAATCTTCATCGATGGAAGTTGTCTATCTTGTCGTGACTTGATTCCCTTGCGCGCTTAGGCTTCTGTGAATTAAATAGGAAAGCTTCGACAACTTTCATAATCCTGAGCGTATTATGTTACGCCAAATGTGTTGCAACATGTTAACGGACATCTTTGCTTTGCGTTAAAAAATATGCCAACACTAAACGTAGCAACAATCTCCCACTTTGGCAATTTTTTAGGCAAATACAACTTCGATCGTAGCAAACTTCAGGTGAGTCAACGTCTCCAACTATGATGATTTTCTTCAACCTCTTTCAGCGATTATCTTCAGCCATCTTTAGTGACGGCACACATCTTTAATCTTCGTCCTTCGCGGCAAGGCACATAACAAGTTTCAACATGTCGTTACACATATTTCAATATGTTGTACCAAAATTTTTTGATGGTCCTTAAATGACCTATTTCTCCCCTTGATTGCCTCAAAATTGGCAAAGGGCATCCAGAGAATAAAAGAAGGATATTCAGGGAAATAAACCAAACGAAATAGCTCTAACTATGAGCAAACCAACCCCACCAAGGAGAAAAATATCCAAACAGTGCAAAAAGTAACCCGGACGACCCTGGGGATTTAAAATTTTTCAACAAAACATAACTAAGTTTTTCTTCTTCTTTAGAGGTGGTTATTCAATGCGAGGTGGAGGCAACAATTTCTTCTTCTTCAAGATTAGCAGGAGTAGCTATCAGAGCACGGAGGAGTTCTTCATGGGCAGTCTTCATGGCTGTTAATGTTGCAATTGTCTTTTCCAAGTCCGAGATTGCCTCAGCAAGCTCCTCCACCAACCTTTTGCCAATTGGTTTGGTAGCTCTTGAGCTGTTTCCAGCTTCGAATATCTTGGCAGAAGGTGGCTCAAGGTCCCTGACATGCTTTCCCTCGAAAAGCTTGAGACTTATGCTTAGCACATTAGGTCGCTTCCCAGCGATATCAAAGTCACGAACAATGTTTGGACATTGTTGGACAAGCATTCCATTAACAAGGGAAGGGAAACCAATGGGCAATTTGACAACAAAAGATCTTGCATGCTTAACCAGATGATCAACAACAAATGACCCAAAGTCAAGTGGAGAGTTCATACCTATATGGTAAGCTAGTCTGTCGAGATCTGCCCTGATGCTCGAACCGTGAGAGGATGGCGCCCAATTTGCTATGCCTATGTGGTAGAGAATTGAGTACTTGACAGTGAGCTCGTATGATGTCATGATCCCCTTGGATGTCTAAACCTTCTTCCTTAAACCAGAGATTTCTTGGGCGATGCGATCCATGGTTGGGACATCCGAAGTGACATCAGTAGCACCTCTTCCCAAATAGGCATTGATAGTCTCAGGAGTGTATTCAAAGCAATGTCCCCTCACATACACCCTTTTATACTCCAAATTTTCTAGATCATAAAATGCAGAGGAGAGTTTCACATAGAACTCTTTTACTAGGGAAGGATAGTAGGTACCGATGTCTGTGACGGTCTTCAGAAATTCTACGCCCCGTAGCGATTCCATGATGACTTTCATCTCTTTCGCCTCGGTAGAGAGCTCCCTCTCTAGGTAGATGGTACAGTTGAACACATATTTTCACTTACTGGCGCATTCGACCGTGTGGAAAGATACATTGTCCAGGGGTGCATCAGGGATGTTTTGAGAGAGCTTGTGACCTCCCACTCTTTTCCTAACATCACGAGCAAAGGGATCCGTTCTTCAGAGTCCTCCTCTTCCTCATGTGTAAATGGTACATCAACAAAGGGCATTTTGGCCCTTTTCTTCCTATTCTTTCTAGATGTTGGGACAAATGTGTTGCCTTTTTCTGGAGCTTTTCTCTTTTTCTTCTTCTTCTCTTTCTCTAGAGTCATCTCTTTTTCTTCTCTCAGATTGTGCGCCTTCTTTTTCTCCTCCTCCTTCTTCTTTCCTTTCTTTTTGGCCAACAACCTCTCCAAAGTGACATCATCCTCACTCTGAGACTTTGTTTCCTCAAGCGAGTCCTCATCGATCAACTCCATAGTGTCGTCAGGAGCGTTAGGGGAAGTTGGAGCGTTCTGCTCCTCATCTTGGTCTTCGTCGTCTTCAGTCTCGGTCTGAGACTTCTCGGGGTTTGAGGTTGGGTCATGAGGCACATATGGGATAGGAGATTTAGGGTTACGTGTTGGCGAGTTCTGAACAGAAGGTGCAACTTCTTCACTAACTTCTTCTGAGACACGAGGAGGTGCAGACGACAGCTCGGCTTGGGGGTTTTCATATCCTTTTCCAGAAAGCTTTGCTCCGCGCACCTTGACCCCGTATTTGTTCTGAGTCGTCCTTGGGGTGGCTTTTTTCTTTGCAATGTGCTTGATCCTCACCATTGTTAGATTTTTCTTTGATTTTGCAGGAGTGCGTCCAGTTCTCGTTCCTACCATCAATTCATTTTGGTATATAGTGAGAGAGATGGGCGAGTGCAGGTCGTGGTCTGTGGCTAAAACCTTAATTTTTATGAAAGTGGTGAGGAGGTCGAGGAAGTAGGGAAGGACACACAGAGGCGCCTGATTTTTCTGCTGTGAGTCTGATAGGTTCGGGCGTGGGATTGGCTGGATGTCACGTCATAAGATGAAAAAAGGGAGATTTTGTTCCCTTTTTGTTTTGTCCCCTTTTAAAAAAATTTTGAAATGGGCTTGGATAAGTTGGGCCCATATTTGATTTTTATGGACCCTAATTCTTCTTTTTAGAGATAGAGAGTAAAACAAATCAGCAAAGGCTCTTAGGGGTGCTCAAAAAATCGATAACCGAGGAAACCGGCCCGAACCGAGCCGAAATCGAGGGAATCGGTAACCGAACTGATCGGATCGGCTGGGCCGGTTCGGTTATATACAATAACCGACATAACACTGGTTCGAGTATCGGTTACGGGGTTCTGAAAACAGCCCGTAACCGAACCGAACCGATAACCGAGGAACTGCGAAGATAAAATATTCTGAATTCGATAATCCTCCATTTCGTCCCAAATAAGCTCCTATCTCTCCTCCCAATTTCAAGGTTTTTTCTCACGAAAACCGAGTCTCCACCGTCACAACCAGATCCAGAGCCAGAGACGGAGATGGATCCATCGGAGCTGAAGAGAGTGTTCCAGATGTTCGACACGAACGGGGACGGGCGGATCAGTCAGAAGGAGCTGAGCGATTCGCTGCGGAATTTGGGGATCTCGATCCCAGAGGAGGAGGTGAACACGATGATCCAGAGGATCGACGTGAACAAGGACGAGTGCGTGGACCTGGAGGAGTTCGAGGAGCTGTATAGGACGATAAAGGCGTAGAAGGAAGGGGGGGACGAGGCGGACCTGAGGGAGGCGTTCCAGGTGTTCGACCGGGACGGCGACGGCTTCATCACCTCCGACGAGCTCAACGTCGTCATGGAGTCACTCAAGCAGGGGAAGATGATCGAGGAGTGCAAGCTGATGATCGGGACCGTCGATTCCGACGGGGACGGCAGGGTCGATTACAAGGAGTTCATACAATGCCTCGGTTAACCGAAGAACCGAACCGGTCATAACCGATCGGTTATTCGGTTATAACCGAGCCGAACCGACCACCTATCGGCTTGGTTATCGGTTATGAATCTTCAATAACCGAACCGGTTCGGTTCGGTTATGTTACCGTGAACAGTCCTAAAGGCTCTCTCTTCTCTTCCTTCATAGACTTTATTCAAGGCAGCAAAGTCCAAGGGAGATCCTTAGAATTTCAAACCTATTTGCATCCAACGCCTTCGTGAAGATGTCTGTGAGTTGTTTTTCTGTTGAGAGATACTCCTGTTTTATCTTCTTGCCTTCTACAAGCTCTCGGGTAAAGTGATGTATTATGTGTATGTGCTTAGTCTTGCTGTGTTGAACATGATTCTTCAATATGTTGATCGCACTGATGTTGTCAAAGAATAATGTCATGACATCTTGCTTGACACCATACTCTGTGAGCATCTGTTTCATCCAAAGAAGTTAAGTGCAGCTACTTCCAGCTGCAATATACTTGGATTCAGCTATGGATAGGGCAATACAATTTTGTTTCTTGCTGAACCAAGAGACACGATTATTTCCAAGGTAGAAACATCCACCAGAGACAAGATCATCACAATACCCAACAATTGTAGATGATGTGTCGAAGGAATAAAGTAGACCTAGCTCAGTTGTTCCTGATATGTATCTTATGATTCAATTGGCTTGAGTTAGGTTACTTGCCTTTGGATTTTTTTGGAAGCGAGCACAAATTCATACAGAGAAGGTTATGTCATGTCGACTTGTCGTGAGGTATATAAGGCTTCCAATGATGCTTCGATATAGGTTTTGATCTACAGGTTCACCTTAATCATCCTTGGTAAGCTTTATATGGGTGGTAATAGGAGTTCTCTTGTGAGAAGCCTTTTCCAAACCAAATTTCTTTACGATGTTCTTGGCACACTTTCTTTGGGAGATAAAGATGTCATCACTCATTTGTTTGATCTGAAAGCCTAGAAAGTAGGTTAGTTCACCACCCATGCTCATCTTGAATTCAGATTGCATGTGTTGAAAAAAACGTTCCACCATCGTGTATGACATTCCTCCAAACACAATGTCATCCACATAGGTTTGAGCAATCATAATGTTGCTTCCTTCCTTCTTAACGAACAAAGTCTTGTTAACTCCCCCTCAAGTATAGCCATTCTATATTAGGAACTGATTTAGACGTTCATACCAGGCTCGAGGTGCTTGTTTAAGACCATAGAGGGCTTTCTTAACCTTATAAACATGGTTAGGAGAGTTGTGGTCTTCAAACCCCTTTTGTTGAGCGACATAAACTTCTTCATTTAGGCAACCATTGAGTAAAGCACTCTTTACATCCATCTGGTAGAGTTTGAATTATAGATGGCACAAAAATGCCCAAGAAAAGTTTAATGGTCTCAAGTCTGACAACGGGAGTAAACGTCTCGTCGAAATCTACTTCTTCTACTTGTGTGTATCCTTGAGCTACAAGTCTAGCCTTATTTCGAGTGATATTACCTTGCTTATCAGACTTATTCTTGAAAATCCACTTTGTCCTAATGACATTGACATTGTTTGGCTTGGGTACTAACTCCCATACAACATTTCTCTCAAACTGAACCAATTCTTCTTGCATGGAACATACCCAATATTCGTCGTTGATAACTTCTCGCACATTCTTAGGTTCAATCTTTGAGACAAAACAATTGTTACCTATCATCTCTCTGTAGTTTGTCGGAGCCTTTTGTCGAGTCCGCCCGCCTTTATTAATATCACCAATCACCTCATGAGCCGGATGATTTTTTTGAATTCTTCTAGAGGGGATTCTCTGTTCTGTTGTGGTTGAAGGCTCTTTGTCAAGAGCAATGTCACCTTCATCTTCAGGTTCTACATCATGAGATTTATCGCTAACATCTGTCCTGACATCTGGGGTGCTCAGAATTACTTCTTCTTCATCGTTAGATTGATCAGAGTCATCATCATTAATGATCACATTAATTGACTCCATCATGGACCTGGTACGCTTATTAAATATACGAAAGGCATGACAGTTTCTGGAGTATCCAAGAAAAATACCTTCATCGCTTTTGGGGTCTAGCTTTCGTTGTGGTTCTCTATCGAATAGTATATAGCATACCGAACCAAAGACATGAAAATATTTGACATTAGGCTTCCTCCCCCTCCATATTTCATAAAGTGTGACCGAAGTACGTGGACGAAGGGTGACTCGATTATGAATATGGCAAGCCGTGTTTAGTGCTTCCGCCCAGAAGTGTGCAGGGATGTCTTTGGCTAACATCATGACCCTAGCCATTTCTTGTAGAGTTCGGTTCTTCCTTTCAACGATCTCATTCTGTTGAGGTGTAATGGGAGTAGAGAATTTGTGGGCTATTCCCTCAGCATCACAGAAGTTGGCAAAGCTGATATTTTCCAATTCTCTCCCATGTTCACTCATAAGTCTGACCATTTTGCCAATACTTTTTCCTTTCCCCTTTGGACTCTTCGACACAGGGCTTCGAAGATAGAGAATGTGTCTGCCTTTTCTCGAATAAAATCAATCCAAGTGTACCTTGAGAAGTCGTCGACACACACAAATATATTCTTCTTTCCTACAAGACTTTCAACTTGCATGGTTCCTATCATATCTACGTGCAAAAGTTCCAGGACTCAAGAGGTGGTAAGATGTTGTACCTTCTTGTGTGATGTCTTGACTTGTTTTCCTATTTGAGATTCTCCGCAGATTTTTCCTTCGACGATCTCCAGATCTGGAACTCCAACGACAGCCTTTTCAGAAAAAACTTTATGCATACTCCTCATATTTGTGTGTCGAAGCTTTTGGTGCCAGAGCTTGGTTTCTTGTGCCTTGGTTAAGAAACATTTAATAGATAGGGGAGCTCATGTTGGAGACCATAGATAGCAGTTATTTTGTGACATGAGTCCATTCATGAGTTTCTTTAGTTGATTATTTACTACTACACACTTGTTACGAGTAAATTTAACAACAAGGTCTAGATCGCATAGTTGACTGATGATGATAATGTTGGCAGTAAGACCTTCTACTAACAAAGCTTCCGTTAGGCACGGTGAGTTGTGCAAGTTAAGCTTCCCTTTTCCTAGAACCTTGGTCTTTACACCATCACCAAAGGTGACAAAACAATTTGAGCATGGTGTTATGGTGGTCAAGAACGAGCTATTACCAGTCATATGTCGAGACGACCTACTATGAAAGTACTAATCATTACTGGTGGAGCCTTTTAGAGAGGTGTATGCGCATTAGCCCGATAGTGTACCTCTTTTACTCCCCATTCTTTTCGTGGTTGAGATTGCTTGGTGGTTGTCTTGTGTTTGAGAGAGCTCCTTCCATATAGACGATAGCAGAATGGTCTAATGTGACCTTTCTGTGCACAGTAATGGCATACCCAATTATGATTTTTCTTTTTTGAGGTGGATTCCCTATGAGTATGATGTGCTATTGTGGTTGACTGTTTTCAGATGTCTGAGACATCTGTTGTGACATGTTGGTAGGAGCCTTTTGAGGAACAAAAGTTGTATGGGATGAAAGGCCTCCTTTTGAGTAACCAAGACCTTCCATGTTTTTTGCTAGCTTACCAATATATAGAATTTGGTCCAGAGTATCTGTACTAGAGTTCATCATCTTGACAGACTTGCTCATATTATCTAGCTCCTTTTTTAGACGTGCAACTTCTCGTTTGAGATCAATAATGGTCTCGAGTAGTCTTGTCTTGTCTTCATTAAGAGATAAGATGAGAGTATTTTGCTTTTCAATTACTTGAGAGTCTTTGAGCCACTTGACATACCAGTCGTTGTATGCATTATTTAGGGTTTCTTCTGATAGCTCATCATCAGAAGTGTATTTCTCTGAGGGTTCAGTAGCCTGATCAATATTGGTTGATGTGGAGGCAATGAAAGCAACGTAGTTGCTGGTTTGTTCAGTGTCATTGTCTTCTTCTTCTTCTTCATCAGAGAGAGATGCATTAAATTCTTTTTTTTGCTTCTTTAGAAAGTTGGGACATTTCTTCTGCATATGCCCATAGCCTTTACATTCGAAGCACTGAACTCTTTTTTCTTGTTCACCTCGTCTGCCATCTTTGTTGATGCTCTCAAACTTCTGAAATCTTTGCTGAGGTTTGTCTCTGACATATCGGGAGACTTTCTTCCTTGCCGTCTGGTTGAATCTCTTCCTAACCCCGTTATATTTTTTGGCTAGCATAACGATTGTATCATCAATATCGTTGTATGAATCAGAGAACACCTGCTCTTTCTGACCATGAGTTGAGCTTTTGAAGGTTATGCCTTTGTTTTTCTTTTCCACAGTTGGAAGAGAGAGTTCGAATTTCATAAAGGATCCCATGAGTTCATCAAATTCTAAGGTTTTAAATCATGAACTTTTTATATGGCAGTGATCTTCATCTTAAACCTAGTTCTTAGGGTTTTTCTGACTAGATCTTCGTCAGTCATTGGCCTAGCAAGTGAGTAGGACTCATTGTCCATATTCCTAATCCGTACATTGCATTCAGCTATGGTTTTGTCTTCATTCATGGAGAGAGCTTCAAAGTTGGTGGTAAGATATTGCAGCTTTTGCTCTCGGACTTTAGAGGTTCCCTCATAAGTAGTGGTAGAAGTATCGCAGGTTATTTTGGCAGTTGTGAATGTGTTGATAAGCCTAAAGACATTTTTGTCAACTCCGTTAAATATAGCATTGAGTGCTCGAGAGTTACCTAGAGCGGCTTCATCTTCTTTAGTGCTCCAGTCTTTCTAAGATTTGAGACCAGTCAGATTTCCTTGAGCATCAGCATACTAGGGTTCCTTCCAACCATTGATAATAGCCTTCCAGGTTTTGCTGTCGAGTGATTTCATGAAGGCACACATGCGTGCTTTCCAATAACCATAGTTAGTTTTGTTGAGTACTGGTGGTCGATTAATCGATTCTCTTTCCTTTGAATCTATATTAGCTACACAGAATCTTTGCAGGAAATCACCTAAGAGTTAAGGTGCCGCCTCTGATACCAATTGAAATTCTGATTTGTAGCAGAGACAAGATGTCGAACACAATGTTATGACAATTGGTTCGACAACTTGTCTAATCACAGATAATGGACGGTAAATAATAAAACAGTAAACATAAGATACACAATATGTTTACCCAGTTCGGTGACTCCGCACCTACGTCTAGGGGCACCCTGTCAGTAGAAAGGTTTTCATTATTTGGTAGTTAATAGTACAACTTCAAGCATCAACTAGCTATCACACAAGTTATTGTCCTAAGCTACTATTACCTCACTGTGAACTACCTCAACCATGGACTCCCTTTGTCTTTGAGATTCTCTCAATTCCACCCTTCGAGCAAGCCTATGCTCGCTGTAGTTGTCTTCAAAAATTCGCTCGTGAATCTTCAATCACGTATGCGCACCCTCAAATCACTAACACTTAATGCTTCTCGTATGATGTAGAGTGATCGACATTATTCTTCTAAATTGTTGCTACGTTTAATAGTTTGCATGATTTTTTAGCGCAAAAGTAAGAAGTCGAGCAACATGTTGCATGACGTGTGGAGCGACTTGTTACAAGACAGATTAGGAAAGAACTGAAAGCTTTCCTATTTCGACAAAGCTTGGAGCGAAAGGAGAAAGACGCCACGAAGGCTTGGAGCGCAAGAGAGTGACGTCGACAAGACAGACGACTTCCAGCTGGCAGTTACACGTCAGCGAAAGGCGGCAACTATACTTGCCTGATTTATTCAGGAAGTCAGAACAGGCAAGACGACTTCCAGCTGTCATGGAAGGCGGCAACAACTTGCCTGACTTTCCTGTTCCGAATCCAGGAGGGATTAAGAATGTGAGCTGCTATAAAAAGCCCTTGGCTTCCCATTAGCAGATCATCCGTTCTTGTTCTAAATTGCAAGATTTCTCAGAGCTCTTAACCGTGCACCATCGGCATGTTCAGAGGCTGATTAAGATTCATTAGAACAGATCTTTGATCCGATCAAACATCAAGTCGCGAAGACTGAAGTGTTTGGATCGGTTAGAGTTTTTGTTTGTGATTGAAGATTCACAACTCTGTCCAAGAAGACAACGACACCGAGCATAGGAGCTTGCTCGAAGAGTGGAATTGAGGGAATCTAAAAGACAGGGGAAGAGGCTCCTGGTCGAGGCGATTCACGGTGAGATCCATAGTAGCTTAGGACAATAGCTTGTGTGATAGCTAGTTGGGCTTGAAGTTGTACTATTGACTACCTGATAGTGAAAAACCTTTCCACTAGCAAAGTGCCCCCAGACGTAGGTGCGGAGTCACCGAACTGGGTAATCATCTCTGGTGTCGTGATTATTATCTGTCTATTATTTTGCTTACTGTTTGCACAAGAAGTCGATACACAAGTTAAAGACTTTGTGTTCGACTTCCTGACTTGGCTACGATTCAGAATTTCAATTGGTATCAGAGGAGGCACCTTAATCTCTTAGGTGATTTTCCTGTAAAAGTCTGAGTAGCTAATATGGATTCAAAGGAAGGAGGATCTGTCAATCGTCCGCCGGTACTCGACGGAACAAACTATGGTTATTGGAAAGCACGGATGTGTGCTTTCCTGAAGTCCCTCGACAGCAAAACCTGGAAGTCTATCATCAATGGCTGGGAGGAACCTTACTATTTTGATGCTCATAGAAATCAAACCAGCATCAAACCAGAAAAGGAGTGGAGCATGGAAGAAGATGAAGCCGCCCTAGGTAATTCTCGTGCACTCAATGCTATCTTTAATGGAATAGACAAAAATGTGTTTCGACTCATCAACACATGCACAAGTGCCAAAATTGCCTGGGACACACTTGCTGTGGGTTACGAGGGTACTTCTAAAGTCAAAGAGCAGAAGTTACAGTACCTCACGACTAACTTTGAGGCTCTGGCCATGAATGACGACGAGACTATTGCGGAATTTAATGTGCGCATCAAGGATCTGGCCAATGAATCATATTCACTTGGCAAGCCTATGACCGATGAAGATTTGGTCAGAAAGACACTGAGAGCCCTAAGTCCCAGATTCAAGATGAAGATCACCGCCATCGAAGAAGTCCATGACTTGAAGACACTAAAGTTTGATGAACTCACGGGCTCACTAATGACTTTCGAGCTCTCCCTACCTCCTATTGAGAAGAAACATAAAGGTGTGGCTTTCAAAAGTTCTAATCAGAAGAACTCAACACACTCTGAGTCGGATAGTGACATCGAGGAAACTATCGCCATGCTGACCAAAAACTACAACAGAGTCATGAAAAGATTTGGCCAGATGACAGGAAGAAAAGTCACCCGAGAAGTTAGAGACAAGCCACAGCACAAGTTTCAGAAGCTCGACATCACAGCTAACGATGGAGGACGAGGAGAACGATCAGGTAAAGGCGCTCAGTGCTTTGAATGTGAGGGGTATGGACACATACAGAGAGAATGTCCCAACTTCTTAAAGAAACAGAAGAAGGGATTCAATGCCTCTCTAACTGACGATGAAGATGAGGAAGACAGTGACCTTGAGCATACAAGTAACTATGTGGCTTTCACTTCCTCCACAATAGATCAACCAGCTGAAAGATCAAAGAAGTATGACTCTGATGATGAGCTATCCGATGAGACTCTCAACAACGCGTACAACGAATGGTATGTCAAGTGGCTTGAAGACTCTCAGGTAATCGAAAAACAGAACGCTCTCATTCTTACTCTTAATGAAGACAAGTCAAGACTTCTTGAGACGACTATTGATCTCAAAAAGGAAGTTGCTCGACTAAAAGGCGAGTTAGAGCAGGTCACCAAGTCTGTAAAGATGATGAATCCAAGTACTGATACTCTGGACCAAATACTTTTGATCGGGAAACCATCAAGAAATATGGAAGGTCTTGGATATTCGAAAGAAGCCTCATCATCGCACACCATCTTAGTTCCTCATAAGTCTGTCCTCCAGAAGTCTCCTAACTTCACGGCTGACCAAGCGACCAAACAGCCTTCTACCCTGGCCGCGTCAAAAACCCAGAACGAAAGACATAACTGGGTTTGTCATCGCTGTGAACGAAGAGGACATATTCGACCCTTCTGCTATCAGCTATATGGGAAGAGCTCGGTTAAGAAAAGGACCACCGTCAAGAAAAGCCAACCTCGGAAGGAATGGCGAGTCAAATAGGTCAACTATCGAGCTAACATCGCGTACACCGCTCTAAAGACCTCAACCAGCAACGATTGGTACTTCGATAGTGGATCCTCTCGACATATGACGGGCAATAGCTCCTTCTTGGTCACTTTAACACCATGCACAAACAGCTTCGTCACTTTTGGAGATGATGTAAAAGCTAGAGTACTCGGGAAAGGAAAACTCAATCTTCCCAACTCTCCATGTCTGAAAGATGCTCTGCTAGTACAAGGCCTCACAGCAAACCTCATCAGCATAAGCCAGATATGTGATTTAGATCTGGATGTCCACTTCACTCGCGACAAGTGCTCGGTCAAAGACGAACAACAAAAGGAAGTCATGATAGGCCACAGGTCCCTTGACAACTGTTATCTATGGTCTCCAACAGTCAGTACTTTGCCAACCAAGTGCCTTTTATCCAAAGCTCGAGAGACAAAACTATGGCATCAAAAACTTGGTCACATCAATTTGAGGAGTACGCAAAAGATTCTCTCTGAAAAGGCGATCATTGGAGTTCCCAACCTCAAGATCATTGAAGGAAAAATCTGTGGAGAATGCCAGATTGGGAAACAAGTCAAGACGTCACACAAGAAGGTGCAACATCTTACTACTTCTCGTGTTCTAGAACTTCTTCATGTTGACCTTATGGGACCCATGCAAGTAGAAAGTCTAGGAGGGAAGAAGTACATATTTGTATGTGTAGACGACTTCTCAAGGTACACATGGGTAGATTTCATTCGAGAGAAATCAGATACCTTCTCAGTCTTTGAAGCCTTATGTCGAAGAGTTCAACGAGAAAAGGGAGAAGTTATTGGGAAAGTCGTTCGACTTCGGAGCGATCATGGAAAGGAGTTTGAAAACATCAGCTTCGCAAACTTTTGTGATGCTGAAGGAATCGCCCATGAATTCTCTGCTCCCATCACTCCTCAGCAAAACGGAATCGTTGAAAGAAATAATCGCACTCTTCAAGAGATGGCAAGAGTCATGATGTTAGCCAAAGACATCCCGCAACACTTCTAGGCTGAAGCTTTGAATACGGCATGCCATATTCATAATAGAGTGACTCTTCGCCCTGGAACTTCGCTCACTCTTTATGAAATATGGAGGGGGAGAAAGTTGAATGTCAAATACTTCCACATCTTTGGATCGGTCTGCTACATACTCGCAGATAGGGAACCTCGACGCAAGTTGGACCCTAGAAGCGACGAAGGCATCTTCCTCGGATACTCCAGAAATAGTCGAGCGTTTCGGGTATTCAACAAACGCACCCGGACTATCATGGAATCCATCAATGTCGTAATTGATGATGACAATAACGAGCAAACAAGTGACGAGGACGAAGAAGTCCTGAATCTCTCAGGAGAAGTCAGACCAGAGGTCAGAAGAGAAGCCAGACCGGATGTCAGACCAGAAGTCAGACCAGAGGTCAAGAACGATGAGCACAACAAAGAGTCTGAAGACGAAAGCCAAATCATCCCGGATGAAGAGGCAAATCCTACAAGGCAAAGAGCTCCGTCAAGAAGAATTCAGAAGTACCATCCACCCAGGGATGTGATTGGAGATATTAATGAGGGAGTTCGGACTCGACAAAAAGCATCTCTTGACCGCCAAGAACTGATAGGGACAAAATGGATATTCAAAAATAAATCTGACGAACAAGGAAACATCACTCGAAACAAAGCGAGACTGGTGGCTCAAGGGTACACACAAGTCGAAGGAGTCGACTTTGAAGAAACCTTTGTTCCGGTAGCCAGACTGGAAGCCATACGACTTCTTCTCGGCATCGCATGTCATCTGCGCTTCAAACTCTATTAGATGGATGTAAAGAGTGCCTTCCTTAATGGAAATCTAAACGAAGAAGTATATGTAGCCCAACCAAAGGGATTCGAAGACCATGACTCTCCGCACCATGTCTACAAGCAAAAGAAAGCTCTCTACGGTCTCAAACAAGCTCCACGAGCATGGTATGAACGTCTTACCCAATTCCTTGTACATATTGGCTATATTCGAGGGGGAGTAGACAAAACTCTCTTTGTGAAGAAGGAAGGAAAGGACATCATGATAGCTCAAATATATGTTGACGACATTGTATTTGGAGGGAAGTCAGACAAGATGGTGGAACGCTTCGTTCAACACATGCAGTCTGAATTTGAGATGAGTATGGTCGGTGAGCTCACATATTTCCTAGGCTTCCAGATCAAACAGATGTCAGATGGAATATTTTTCTCCCAGAGCAAATACGCAAAGAACATTGTCAAGAAGTTCGGGTTAGAAAAGGCTTCGCACAAGAGGACTCCTATTGCCACACATGACAAGTGCACGAAGGACGAGATGGGAGAACTAGTTGATCAAAGTCTTTATCGAAGCATAATAGGAAGTCTCCTCTATTTGACAGCAAGTCGACCCGACATTGCTTATTCTGTGGGAGTCTGTGCTAGATATCAAGTCAATCCAAAAGTCAGTCACTTGGCTCATGCAAAGAGGATCATAAGGTACATCTCAGGAACCTCTGAATTGGGATTACTATATTCCTTTGATACCTCTCCTACTCTGGTTGGATATTGTGATGCTGACTGGGCGGGAAGCACACCAGATCGAAGAAGCACCTCTGGAGGTTGTTTCTACCTGGGGAACAACCTTGTATCATGGTTCAGCAAAAAGCAAAATTGTATTGCTTTGTCTACTGCTGAGTTCGAATATATCGCAGCTGGAAGTAGCTGTACTCAGCTTCTTTGGATGAAACAAATGTTGGCAGAATATGGAGTCAAGAAAGAAGTCATGACTTTGTTCTGTGACAACATCAGTGCAATCAACATCTCGAAGAACCCAGTGCAGCATAGCAAGACAAAGCATATTGACATCAGGCACCACTTTATTCGAGAGCTTGTAGAAGACAAGAAAATAAAGCTCGAATACCTACCCACTGAGAAACAAGTCGCTGACATCTTTACAAAAGCATTAGATGCTAAAAGGTTTGAAAGTCTGAGGTCAACCCTCGGACTTTGCTGTCTAGAATAGCCAGAAGTCAAGCAAGAAGAGGAAGAGCTTTTAGTTGATTTTACTCTTTTTCTCGATCAGGACAAAACAGGGTCCACAAATCAAGCCGGGCCCAAATCCTTTTATCAAAAGCCCATTAGTCCTTTTTGAATTTTGGGAATGATTACGATCTGACTATCCACCTATCAGAAATCATTCTGTTCAACTCCCACAGACTCTGGACCTCCTCCATCATTTGAAATCACTAGGATTTCTCAGATCAAAAAGCTCAGCAAAAATTTGCTTTCCCCCACAAAGAACAAAATCCTAGCTAAATGGTTGGTACTCGCAGCGGTAGAATACCATCTGCTTCAAAAGTACTTCGAGCAAAGATGAGGGCAAAAGTCATTGCCAAGAAATTATTTGCCTCCAAATCGACTAGAACCAAGCATGGAGTAAGGATCCGAGGAGGAAGAGGCTTAGGGGAAACTTCGGCAGCACCTCAGGATGTAACAAGCTCGCCCCCATTTGTTACGCCGGAAGACACAATCCCCGTCGCTGAGAAGGACGACGCTCTAGCCGCTTCTGCAAACATTGAAGAAGACGCTTCTCTCTCTACTCCGACTCCAACACGAGGTAAATCTGCTATCCTCTCTGAAGAAAACATAGAAGAAAGCCTGCCTGAAGAGGGTTTAGAAACCCTTGTTCCTGAAGTCCACGGCACTAGCACCGAGGACCAACCTAGCCTCTCTAAGACGACACCCGTACCAAAGAAATCTCCTCTAAACGAGGACTTGGAAAAGGAAGAAAGTTCCCTTGTCGCCCCGAACAGTGATTCAGGGCGAGATGATAATCCTGAAGTCATTCCAGAAGTCACTCAACTTTTAGAGGAACCTGTCAAAGAAAGTGTCGATATTGAAACCATGGAAAAGGAAGAAGCTGTGCCCAAGAGGGCTGTGAGAAGGAAACTACCAACACAAAGGTTGGTTGATGAAGAAGAAGAACCTCAAGTTTGAAGAAGATTGACCCCAAAGAGAAAGGCAACAGAAAAAGGAGAAGCTTCGGCGTCCAAACAGCCGAAGAAGTCAAGAAAAAAGTCAGTAACCACAACAACAACCTCTGTCCCTGAAGAAAAAGAATATGAAGAAGAAGACATCCTAATTGTGCTACCACATGTGAAGAAGACATTAGGAGGGCAGAAGCTCCCCAAGTATGTACCGAAGGCACCCACAGACAACGTCTCTTTCAACTCTGTAGACAATGCCGTTAAGTGGCAGTATGTCTATCAACGGAAAATTTATCCAGAAAGAGAACTCTCCACTGAAGCACAAGGGATAAATGCGATTGTAGAGCTTATTTGTAGAGCTGGCCTGACCAACACGGTCATAAATATTGGCCCATTCTACCCGACTTTGGTTAAGGAGTTTATCGTCAATCTATCAAGCGAGTTCGATGACCCTGAAGATGCTGAATACCGAAAGGTGTTTGTTCGGGGGGAATGCTTCGAAGTCTCTGCCTCAACCATCAACACATACCTTGGCAGAGATGACCCAGAAGTCACTCCGGAAGTCCCGCACTTGGACAAAGTAGCGGTCGAAATAACCGGAGGACGTAAGAAGGGATGGCCAGTTAAGGACACCATTGCGGCAACCGAGCTCACAGCAAAATACTCTATTCTCTACCGCATCGGTCTGGCTAACTGAGCACCCTCTACGCATGGGTCAAGCATCAAAACAGAGCTGGCAAAACTCATTTACCAAATAGGTACGCAGTCTCCCATTGATTTTGGCGCTTACATTATTGACCATCTAGTTAAGCACGCCAAATCATGTGCAATCAAACTTCCAATCGGGTTCCCTTCGCTAATCACCGGTATCCTTCTCCAACAATGTCCTAACATTGTCTGAGAGTCGGATATTCCGGGTAAAAAGCCACTGTCTCTAGTCATCAATCTCAAGAACTTTGAAGGGCAGCAGTTGAAAGACCTTGGACTTCCTATGGCCAAAACTCCAGGAGCTGGATCAAGCTCTCGTCCCTCAGGACCAATTGGCGCTAGGATGCAGGAAGAATTGGTGGAAGTAATTGCTGATCTGGAGAAGTCAATTGCCACGCTCTCAACTCGCAAAGTCGCCTGTAAAGTCCTTCTAGAAGACCTCCGATCTGTTGCTGCTGCTGCTGAAGAAGAAAATAACGACTCCACGTCGTCTTAGTATTTCTCTGAAATTTGCTATGATAACTTTGTCCCACACACACTTTTAAATTCTTGGGGTTTTTCCGAGTTAGTTTCCGCACAATTTGACTGTTTATTTTTGGGATATTTGCTCTTGATTGAGCTGGATTTGAGCTCATGTTTGAGCCGTTTATTTGCTCAAGGTGTGAGCTGGTTTTCTTTTATCCTGTTGTTTGGTCAAATTTAGTTATGAGATTACCTTTGGCAATATTATTAAACAAACAGGGGGAGATAAATGTACGCCAGGAGTTACGCCAGAAGTCACGCCGAAAGATGTACATAGAAGACGCTGCTCCAGAAGCCACTCAAGAAGTTAAGCTCCAGAAGCTGCTCCAGAAGATACACTAGAAGTCGCACAAGAAGTCGCATCGGAAGTCACGAAACTTGCTGTGTGCGTAACTGCCTCAAGGTGACGACGATGTGCCTGCTTGGAGTAAAGAAGTCACATCACTTGTTGTGCGTAACTGCCACAAGATTAGTCACTTGTTGTACGTAACTGCCACAAGATGACGATGGGCTTACAAAAAGGTGTTTGCCTAAAGAATTGCCAAAGGGGGAGATTGTTGCTACGTTTAATAGTTGGCATGATTTTTTAGCGCAAAAGTAAGAAGTCGAGCAACATGTTGCATGACGTGTGGAGCGACTTGTTACAAGACAGATTAGGAAAGAACTGAAAGCTTTCCTATTTCGACAAAGCTTGGAGCGAAAGGAGAAAGACGCCACGAAGACTTGGAGCGCAAGAGAGTGACGTCGACAAGACAGACGACTTCCAGCTGGCAGTTACACGTCAGCGAAAGGCGGCAACTATACTTGCCTGATTTATTCAGGAAGTCAGAACAGGCAAGACGACTTCCAGCTGTCATGGAAGGCGGCAACAACTTGCCTGACTTTCCTGTTGCGAATCCAGGAGGGATTAGGAATGTGAGCTGCTATAAAAAGCCCTTGGCTTCCCATTAGCAGATCATCCGTTCTTGTTCTAAATTGCAAGATTTCTCAGAGCTCTTAACCGTGCACCATCGGCGTGTTGAGAGGCTGATTAAGATTCATTAGAACGGATCTTTGCTCCGATCAAACATCAAGTCGCGAAGAC
Organism: Geranium rotundifolium; assembly: GCA_963920655.1. NCBI lineage: Eukaryota > Viridiplantae > Streptophyta > Magnoliopsida > Geraniales > Geraniaceae > Geranium > Geranium rotundifolium. The sequence continues at coordinate 14,663,360 of OY987322.1, read as the reverse complement.
TGAAGTGTTTGGATCGGTTAGAGTTTTTGTTTGTGATTGAAGATTCACAACTCCGTCCAAGAAGACAACGACACCAAGCATAGGAGCTTGCTCGAAGAGTGGAATTGAGGGAATCTCAAAGACAGGGGAAGAGGCTCCTGGTCGAGGCAATTCACGGTGAGATCCATAGTAGCTTAGGAAAATAGCTTGTGTGATAGCTAGTTGGGCTTGAAGTTGTACTATTGACTACCTGATAGTGAAAAACCTTTCCACTGGCAAAGTGCCCCCAGACGTAGGTGCGGAGTCACCGAACTGGGTAATCATCTCTGGTGTCGTGATTATTATCTGTCTATTACTTTGCTTACTGTTTGCACAAGAAGTCGATACACAAGTTAAAGACTTTGTGTTCGACTTCCTGACTTGGCTACGATTCAGAATTTCATAAATTAATCAGCCTCTCAATCCGTCAGTCTTACACGGTTAAGAGCTATGAGAATTTAGCACAGAGAACGTCTAAGTTGCTATGGGGGAAGCACCTGCTTTTATAGCAACCACACATGCCTATTTTGGAGCCCTACTCCTTATAGGAAATTCCTTGCTGCCTTATTTTATTGGAAAGTTGACAGGTTGGAGTTGCCGCCTATTTGGCCTTGCTGGCGTGTAATCTTCATCGCTGGAAGTTGCCTATCTTGTCGTGACTTAATTCCCTTGCGCGCCTAGGCTTCTGTGAATTAAATAGGGAAGCTTCAACAACTTTCCTAATCCTGTGTGTATTGTGTTACGCCAAATGTGTTGCAACATGTTGACGGACATCTTTGCTTTGCGCTAAAAATATACCAACACTAAACGTAGCAACATTACTTATAAGTACGATGTTATTGACTTTTATGAACGGCGAACGTTAGTTGGTCCACCATTACTAATAACTATCTGCGGCAAATTCGATTTTCGACAAATATTTGTAAAATTTTGGCAGGCTGATTTCGCGCCAACCTTTCGACGACATACCCAACAAAGATCGCCCTTTCGACGACATACCCAACAAAGATCGTCATCCTTATCTACCTAGGGACAACATGCTTACAAAGTGCATTGTCCATACTTAAGAACATAAATTAATATTTCATTGATCTCGTTTTAATCACGATCGATTGCCCATATTCACAAGATTCGATTATAGTAAAAAATTTAGTACATGATCTACACATCACACATAAATTATTCGATGGTTTAGATTATATCTAATTGTTTTTAATTATATCAATGTGTTCATGATAAACTTTATATTTCTAAACCCTGAACTCATACTTTTAGGAAAAGTGTCATCATGTTAAAAAACATGTTTTAAACAAGTCGTACGGATGGAAAGTCATCGCTTTATACTACAGGCATGAACATTTTATTCACTTTGATAACATATAAATCTCGATCAAGACCGATCATGTGTATTAATCTATGAAACTCACCGTCACACAACTGTTATAGACTTCTTTTTTTATGTTTAATCAAAGGCCAATTTCGACCGTGGAGTAATGTACATGATGCTCATGTTGTATAAATTGATATTCTCATCCCTAATTATAATCGAAGGATGAAACCGAAGATGAAACGATCTTGACCGCATTCGGATTCGTGGCCATTCCTTCTAATAAGCCCTTACGAGGGCCCAAACTCATCCCACGAGTTTACCTCTAGGTTGAATTCAGGACTATCTTGTTTTTCATTTCGTCCATTGTGTGTTTTTGTTTATTTTTTTCTCAGGACGAGAAAAGACTAAGTGTGGGGTGGTTTATATGGGAGGATTTTTTATCTTCTTTAGTGAAATCTTCTCATTTTAACCCATATTTTGTAGTATTTAGTATATTTTCTAGGATTTACGCTTCACGAGTATGTTGAGTTGATTTTCTGGAAAATGGGTTGTTTTGAAGCGAAAACTGGGAGAAAATAGCAATTGCGAAAATAAGAGCAGACTTGCCGGGGTAAGTTGCAAGAATACCACCTCGTCAAGCCAGCCCTGGCGACTCAAGGCAAGATAGACAGATTTTCTGAGTTTTTGGCCTCAATTGTAACATATAAAAGTGAAGGGCTACCATCCCATCAAACAAACCTGTTGGGAATTGGCAGAAATTAAGAAAGTAACCGATTTTAAAGACAATTCTGACTGCTCAATATGAAGGGATACCACCTTATTAGACCAGTCGTCAAGATTTGGTAGAAACAGATAGAATGTAATTAATTTTGGAGACTAATCTAACTGTTCAAGGTTATGAGGTACCACCCGTCAAGTCCACCTGTTGGACCAAGACATACTAGACAGCGCCTCGTTGAGACCCGTTGGCTCACTTGTCGGACACCCACATGCTGGGGTACAACCCTTTCAACATGCCCCATCACCTCACACCAGGAGATTGACATATTACTCAGGTTGCTCAATTTATGTGCAAAATTATATAAAATTAATCTTTTTTATGGCAAAAACTTTAAATCATAAACAAAAGAACTCACGAAATCCGCACAAAACTAAAAGTTAAGATTTGTAAACAATTGAAATATTAATACTACTCAATTGAAATATAAAGTTAAAAAACAAATAAAAACAAACTCTTGAACAGGTTATCTAGTGGTTTTGCTCTCTTAGAATCGAATCTGAACCGGATTGATTCGGTTCTTAATTTTCAGACCCAAATTCAACGCAATACCCACGGTTTAGATTCGATTTCGATCTCAATTCGGGACCGGTTTTGGGTAAAAGCTATCCACTCCTACATAGAAATAAATTCAAATTCAAATTCAACTAATAATAAATAACTTTACTCGAAATAACTGTTGTTATATGTATTTAACAATTATTTTAAGATTAAAATTATTGTATTAATTATGTTATTGAAGAAATTAAATGTTTTGTATGAAATTTTATCCAGCTTAAAACATTTTATGCCCCCCTTAAATTCTGATACATATACAAAGACTGCGCAACTTAACAATAAAAGTTGTTTGGCTTAGTGGTAAAGAAGTAGTATTTTAGTAATGAGGTTATAGGTTGACAAGTTTTTTAATAGTTGTGTTCTTTTTAATGACTTATGGGCATAATCTTACTTTTATACTTGTGTGGGCTCTTAAAATGGAGCATTTCATTCTCTCTTTATTTTTATGGTTCATAGTTACAAGGGATAATGACACTTTGATACACCTAACTATAGCGAAATGACACTTTCATACCCTAACTATTTTTCTCTCTTTTTTAGTACCCTAACTATTTTTTTGTGACAAGTTACCTCTAAAATGCCTAAACTACCCTTGGTGTAAGAAACTATAAATTGAATTGGTTCAATTTTTTTTATCTTTGGTTCAATTTGATTTGTACTTAGATGCAAATATAATTATGCCCGAAAATATATAATTAAATTTGAACCATTTGAAATATGATTTGATAAATCATATTGGACTAGTTTTATTTTGATTTCTTAAATCAGAGGTATTTTAGTCATTTTAGCATAGATTATCACAACAAATTTGTTAGGGTATTAGAAAAGAGACAAAAATAGTTAGGGTATGAAAGTGTCATTTCGCTATAGTTAAGTGTAACAAAGTGTCGTTATCCCTAGTTACAATTATATTTTACTAACTATTGACTTATTGTATTAGTTAAATTGTTTTTTCATTTTTCATTAAACTTTTTGTTTGGTCTATTATATTCACTAATTATTAGAAATTGTCAATTTTCTAAGCAAATTTATGCATATATTAAGTACAATAGTGGATCGTTTGATAAACAAATCGAACTCGAGACCAAATTACTAGAGTTTGAAAAGCTCGCGAACCGACTCACTTTATATATATATATATATATATATATATATATATATATATATATATATATATATATATATGAAAGTTAAATTCAAACTCAACTAAAAAATAAACAATCAAGCTCGAATTAAATTTTGTTATATGCTATTAGTAATTATTTTATTAATAAAATTATATTTTAATTAAATATATTATTAATTAATTAATTAAATTTTTAGTGTAAAATTTTGCCCCGTTTAAAATTTTTCTGGATCCGACGCTTACAGCAGTGTGTCATAACTAAGATTCAGATGTTGCATTTCATATATATGAGATATTGTTTGTCGTGGCCAATGAGTTAGCTGATATAGCTCAGATTACTAAGAATAGTTTTTCCTTGAGGTTTTCTGGTACTTCCAAATACACTGTATATGCTGCAAATAAATAACTAATTAGAGAAGAGATACATTTAAATGCAAGAAGAGTAATTAAACATATTTGAACAGAATATATACAAGATTTGCAACTTGGTAGTGGTTAGCATCACACAATGAATGAGGGCAATCCAACATCAGAAAATGATAGAAGTTGTATATATACATCACATATTCTTCTGCATAATATCTAAATTCTATCCAAGGAACTGAAGAGTTGAGCTCAGAAATTAATGAATAGAAGAATATGTAGGTAAGCATGAAGGAATGTCTTGGAGAGGCCATAAGTGTAACAGCGACGTAGTGCCCATGCAATTGATTGCACGCCATGTGCACGCTGTAGTTTACATTCAATGCCGTATCCATCCTACAGCCAATGCCAATTGTTCCTATGGGACTCTAGAGCCTCTGCCTTCTCTCCCAACGCCGAGGTCTTCATTGCTTTTATAGAATAACCATAAGCACTCAAATCACTTGGATCGATAGTAGATGCTTTATAGGAATGGTAACGAGGGAATAATATACTGTAGGTATGAGGTAAACAAGCTGAACTGAGCTTAATCTCAATAAGTCTTGGATTGTTTAAAAAATTGTGTTATTGTCGAGTTTACATTACGCACGTCAACTTGTTAATGACACCAATTGCTGTAAATAGTCAGATAGTTTTCATTTTCATCATTCCACACCAGAGTAAAAGCAGGCGGTTTGATCAATTGTAAACATCTCAGATTGCATCAATCATAACCATCACTAGTGGAAATTAGGCTTTTTCCAGCGAGATATATCTCGCCGGGTTGGTTTTACTAAGCTGGCGAGATATTTAACATCTCGTCGGTTTAGTAAAACCATAGCCGGCGAGATGTTCAACTTCTCGCCGGATTGGTGAAACAAACTCAGCGAAATATAGCTAATATCGGCGGGTTGGCTTCACCAGTCAACGGGCGGATTATGACCACAACGGTCATATCCTTTCCCAGTAAGATTTTGCGCAATATTTCGCCGGAAAAAGTAAAAGTCTACCTGGCGATATATTGTAAATCTCGCCGGGCTTATTACAGATGTCAACGGTCAGATGTTGACAGTCAACGACTCCAACCCGGCGAGATATAGGAAAAATATCGTCGGGCAAGAGTTTGTTGACCATCAACGGTAGGATGTTGACCATCAACGGTTATATCTTTTCCCGACGAGATATTGAGCAATATCTCGCTGGGAAAGGGTTCTGAAAATTCTATAGAGGTGAAGATTTCGAGTCTATGGATGAGGTCATTTGTCAAAATTTGGGTTGTGAATAATAATTTGGACCTATTGATAGAGGTGAAGATTTCGAGTGCATATAAAGTTGAAGATTACTAGTTCGGTTCTGGAGTTCCCCTCGTCGTCTCTAGTCTTGTTATCCCCGTTGGTCGATCTTCATATTTGCAGGTTAGTTTGGGTTTTTGATATGCTATAAAATTTTAATTTTGGTGAACTAGGCTATGACATTTGTATGAATTTTTGTGAGTTAGCCTATGAATTAATGAAATTTTTGTGAACTAGACTATGAATTAGTGAAATTTTAGTGAACTAGACTATGATTATCCGGTTCATTGGCGGTCACATCAGGACGAGAGTACTACCGCGCGCTCCTCGGTTTCGGATGCTGGAGTTCGATGAGTAGTGTAAGATATGGGGAGCTCTCACGGTAAATTTCTAAACTTTTTTCATTTATAAATTATTTCATTTCAAACTATTTTGATAACGTATTTATATTTTCATTAAAGAGCGCGCTACGCTACCACGTAGCGCCAAATAAAGTCTACCAGTGGCTCTCGTTCTATACTCAGAGGCGCTACGGGGAGTTTATGGGGGAGGGTTCGAGGAACTATTCTCAGTACGGGCGGAGTCCAGTCCTGGTTGACTTCACAGGCCGAGGCAATCATGAGAGTGGATGTGCGACTACTTCGAGAGTCCAGAATATAAGGTACGTAAAAATATGTAATATTTTCTTTAATTCTTTCTAATATTTAAAAATACTTTCTTAACGCTCGATATTTGTCCGTGTGCAGGATTTTTCTGGAAAATTGAGAGGTCTCGCCGAGAATAAGAAAAAGCATAGCGGTGGTTCCCGGACCTTCGACAGATATGCTCAATTCCAACAAAAGGCTGGAGTTCTTGTTTCGAGTTTGGACACTTACGTGCGCGTCTATGAGAAAGACAGCGACCCGGAGACGGTAAAATTTTAATTTCTTTATAAATTTACCGGAATTTTTATTATGTTATACAATTTAAAACTTTTGTTTGCAGATCCAAAAAGTGAAGGACAAGATCGAGCGGCACAAAAGACTTGCTATAGAAGCGGCTGCCGTCGGACAACAGTATTTAGTTCCGAAGCATGTAGAGGCCGAAATCCTTCAGCGGTTGGCAGGTACGGAAAAGAAGCGGGGCTGTGTTGCTCCTGGCATGGGCGGCGAGTTCTTTCGACCGCCCAAACCAAGAGGTGGTGCCCGTACATCCGCGGTCTCAGCTGAGCAGATAGATGTTGCAGTCTCTGCCAGAACGACCGAAATTGAGGAGAGAGCTCGCGAGAGAGATGTAGAATTGGCCGCTACAGCTACTGCTGCGGAGGGAGACATAGCTGAGTTGAAATTTCGTTTCGACGATCAGCAGGCTCAGACAGACGCTCGGATTAAGGCCGAAGTCGAGGCTCGGCTTAAGGCCGAGATCGGGTTAAGGCCGAGGTTCAAGCCAGTATCCGGGATGTACTAGTCAACTTCGGCGTGTCAGGTGTTACGCGGATACTGCTTCCAGCCCAGTCCCCGAGCTCCGTCGTCACTTCGACTTCGACTCCGACTCCAACGCCGACTCAGACCCTAGGCTTAACTCCGACTCCAACTTAGACGTTGACGTAGCTGACTATCTCGCAGGGAGTACCTTCGAACCAACAGCAACCTCCAGCACCTGTGGACGAACAGCCGCGCCCGAGCAAGAGGTTCAAGAGGACGGCGCAGAAGACAAAACGGTTAGGAAAACTCTCGTAGTTTATGTGGTTACGGATTTTGTTGACATTTTTTTTGTAATTATACGATATTGTTTGAATTTTAATTTTGTTTGCAATTGATTTATACTGTTTTCGATCGCTGAAATTGCAGTTTATGATTTAGTTGAATTGCTGGTTTTACTGTTGATTTTATAGGTAACGGGAAATTGACAAAATTGGGCAGATTCTGCCCAAATTTTTGTCAAACATAGCCGGCGGGATATTGACAAAATCTCGTCGGCTAAGATCGGCTAGATTTTGTAACTTAGCCGGCGGAATGTTGCCAACATCTCGCCGGCTATGTTGTAAAATATAGCCGGCGAGATGTTTGCAATATTTCACCGGCTAGGTTGTAAAATCTAGCCGGCGAGATGTTGGCAACATCTCGCTGGCTAGGTTGAAAAATTTAGCCGGCGAGATTTTGCAAACATCTCGGCTAGAGAGATTCACCAAGACGGCGAGATATTGGTCACATTCAAGCCGGCGAGATATTGAAACAATATCTCGCCGGCAATAACCTTTCCCGACAAGACTTGCCCGGCGAGAACTAAACTGGCGAATTTCGGGCGAAAATCTCGCCGGCTTGGCCAAGCCGGCGAGACCGGATCTGCTGCCCCGCGAGAGCAAAGTCTCGCCGGCTTGTAGGTCATTTTCAGTGGTGCATGTTCGGTCTTGATATATCTCTCGTTGTATTGGTTTTAGCTTTTATCTTCCATGTAATTTCCTTTAGAGTTCCCTTTTCCCAACTTGAGAAATTGATTCCCTTCTTACATCTTAATTATCATTTGATGATGTCCTCGAGGGGACACCGTAACAATTTGAGTCTCACACTATTAGTGTAGAGGTCTGAGTTTCAAACCATGTTGTGAACTGAGTGGGGAAGAGTTATTTATGTAACAAAAAACAGGTGTTTCCATAATACTCATTACACTTATTAAAACTGTATGTAACGATGGTCCAGAGTGACCCTCTATACACTTGATTTTTACCCTTGTTACGCTCCCCGGGTCCTATTTTGGGTCATAGAGGCACCTGATTTGGGTTATGGAAATACCTATTTTAGTTTATGGAAACACATGTTTTGGATTATTTTTTTTATCAAGAAATGATGATTCATATTTAAAAAATAATCGATTTCCCAAGATGGGAAAAGGAAAATCCTAAAAGAAAATATATGAAAAATAAAAGCTAACAACAATACAATAAGGGATGTCAAGAATGTAGATGGCTAGGATTGATGAGATTAAATTGATTATTAATGATAAGATGACTAAACCGTCGTTACTCTTGTGCGAAGTGATCAAGATAAGATATAACTTATGACTAAATACAGATAGTGTCATTAAGATTCAGTGTAATCTTGTTGCAGCAAAGTTTTGCATGGTTCGTACAAAAAGAGAGGTTTGCAGCCAAATTCATCCCTTTATATACATACTAAATAAATAATTTTTTGTTTTACTTTTATTAATAAAATCATAAACAAGCCTTTGTGAGCCTTGATATGTTAGTTAGGCTCTAGCTATAGTTTTTATTAAACAAACACAACCTTTAATTACAATAGATTCAAATTCGATAATAACGAGCGCAATTGATGTTATTACATCCGAGTATAATTTTATGATATAGTTTATGTATTAAAGAGTATGTTTACTCTTGATATCGTATAAATAACCATCCATGTGTTTCCATATGCATTAACGGATTGTTGAGTGCTTGTCGCCCAAGGTCAAATCAATTCAAGATACATTTTTAGCAAAACCGTCACAAAAAACTTATGAATCGCGTAGCTTGATTATTAGAGCTTTTAATTGGACGGAATTCTAGGTCAAACTAAAGAGAATTCAAAACTTTACATAATGAAGTGTCGTCAAATTCCAAGGTTAAAGGCATGTCACAGCCTACCATGTTACGACCGTGACATGGCGTGACACGTCTGATTTCAGCTTAAACACGAATTTTGATATTTTTTTTATGGAGTGGTTCCCAGAGTAGACAAGTGACGATCAAAGACTTCCAAGGCAGCTTTGAAGGCTTCGAGAGAAGATTCAAGTGACGATCAGCTCAATATTTTTGGTTTCATGTCGCCACTGTGAGGTTTCATTTAATTGCAATGTCCATCACATAGTTAAACTAGAGGTAAAATGTCTATAATACCCCTATATTACAAAATATATATCTTTTGAACCTTTTTTTTTCAAAAAACTATTTTTTATCACATAAATATTAAAACACTGATTTTCAATATTAGTTTTTTAAGAAAATGGTTTTTCAAAAAATATATTAAAAATAAAAAAAACAATTTGAACAACAATTTTTATTTTAAATATTTTTTTATAAAATTTTATTTTATTGAAAAGAATAATATTCAAATCATTTTATTATTATTTATTCCATAAAAATATTTTAAGAAAAAGGTTAAACACATATTTTTAGTTATTTAAAATTTTCAAATACATAGGGGTATTTATACATTTAATAAAATTCAAAAGTGAAATATTTAAATGACTAAGATACCCTTGTATTTGAAATATGAAAAAATCATTTGCTTAACTTAATATTTTTTTTAAATTTATTAAATAAATAGTAAAAAACTTATTTGAAAATTTTTATTAAAAAATTGATTAAAAATAAATAAAAAAACGTTGTGAAAAGTGGTTATATATTTTTTGAAAATTTTTTTTTAACAATAATAATATTAAAATCAATATTTTACATCAGATTTAACTTAGTGATGGACAGTGCAACTAAATGAAACTTCACAGTGGTGATGTGAAATAAAAAAAAATTAGGGTAGTGGCATACAAAAGTTGCATACTCGAGGGTAGTGATTAGGAATTACCCTTTGTTTTACATTTCAAATGTTTGATATTGACGAATGTTGAGTAGTTGTGAAAGTCGCAATACTGAGTCTGAGAGGGCCGGTGGGTGACCAACATATCGCAATTCAGAGGATTCAACTCTTCAGAACTCTCATCTCTTAACTATCGTGGTCCTTGCATACTCGGAGTGTCCTCTAGCTCAAGGGTGAATAATAGACATCCCAAGTCTAGGTCGTATCCAATACTTAGAGGTGGAGTTGGTATATTCGCATATATAGATATTATTTGATTGCATGATAAGTTGAATATTTTTCTCTAATTTTAGAGTCAAGTGTCACATCCCAAATATTTTTTACCTAAATATCGCCGGCAATGTGACCACCGACCTTTTGTCTGAGCTTGGTGGGACGTTCGTCCTTTCCCACTTCGGGAAACACCAACTTAGAGTCTTCTCTCAACACGCCAACATTGAGACTTTACACCTTACCTGACTCTCTGAATCGACTCACTCAGACGAAATCCCACTTCATCTAAGGCGGCACACAATAGACGCACCTTAAAGACCTTTCGAGATATAGCCCCGACGAGCCCGAGTAGTGAAGACCGCTTGAGTCATGCCCAAGGTCGAGCAAATGAAACCCAAAATCGTTCAGACGCACCTAGGACAGCTCAAGACCTCCCAACGCATCATAAACAAACAAGGACGGCCCGGATAAACCCAAGTGTGCCCAAGGCCTGATGAGGGTGCTGCCTTGTGGCACCCAAGGCACCTGCAGTCTACACTAAGTCAATTAAATTTATACTTCAATGGATGTATTAACATTATCACTCTAGAGCAATAAAATGACACTTTTATTATCATAATATTGTGATAATAAGTTGAATATTAAATTGCGTCTAAGGTCATTAAGTACGTGATTTGATAGTAAAACCCTTAGATCACATTAGGAATTGTGTTCAACAGTCCCTAGTCATCACCTTGTGACGACTAGTATAAGGTTGATTGATGATTATGATTTAATAATTATAGACACATGTTATCAAGTCAAGTCATAAGTATTATTTGGAGAAATGGTATTGGACGACCCGTCATAAGCATGCTACATAAATTTATTCAAGAGTATTGTTGATTGTCGTACTATCAATAAGCCCTTAGACTTTGGAGTCACCATGGATTCATATATAGCTCCTTTTGCAGTATGACATATTCATCTACTTTGTATGTAATAGGATAATTAAAGAGTATCGTTGGTTGTGAAACTAGTTGTATGAGGAATATGAGTGACAGTCAAGTAATTTGTCCCTCATATCATTTATGAGTTTGATATATGTTTTGTGCATATTGATTAGTATGACCGAGAAAATGCATTTCATGCTAAGAGTGTTGATAAAGAGTTATCATTCTCAATCAACTAATGATGAAGAAACAGGATTGAATAATATTAGGGCCATGTTCAATCATGATATCGAGAGACAAATGTATTATGATAGTTACAATAAAAGATTAAGTCGAATCGTCGATCTTCATAAGTTTTGGGTAGCCATAATGTCTTCATAGAGGCCACCTATGAAGAATGGGCGAAATAGAGATTTCGGGTCCATTACCAATACTTTACGAGCCTAAAAATTCACCCACAAAGAAAACGTTTTGGGCTTATGAAGTCCAACTAAATGAGTGAAAATAAGTATCTTCATTGTATTTGGAGTATAATAAAGACACGAGACATTTTCGAATTAGGATTCGAAATAAAAGGGAAATATCTTATTTTGAATCAGAAACCTCAGGAAAAAATATCGTGTATAAATATACTCCTAATAATAAGTCGAAACTCTAGCTTTTTCGTACCTTTCGTTCACTCAAAATATTCGGCTTTTAGAGAGAATTTTTTGGAACAAAAGAAGAAAAAGGTCCTAACAGGTTCCCTTCCACGCTTCAATTAAGGTTTATTCGTGTGGATACTAGTAGAAAGTGAATTTCGTTGGAGACGCTTGATTCGCTCAACCGAAAACTAAAGGAGGTAACGATTCTGATTCTTCTAATCGTGAATTCTAAATTGCATGGATACGTGTGAAAAAGTCGTGGTTATAATATTACTTCCGATGCGTGTGAGATCCCACAATTTCCAACGCTCTCTCTCCTTTTTAGGGTTTTACTTTCATTTTTTTGCTACAATATAGGAAAGTTCTCTCATGTAAAATTCTATAAAAAGGAGGTTACCCCTTCCATTATAATAATGTTTAGATTCATGGTATTCTTATATTGTTTGAGTAAAAAATGATTTTAATATATCTCACTTTTGCATTTGCATGAGTTCTCGAGTTTATGTGCCTTCTTATGTACATTCTTTCCTTACATACTTAAAGTCGGTATAAAATTAGAAGTCATTCAGGTCCTACACTTAAAATGAATCTTGAACTAACAAGAGTTCTGCTTGAGGTGAAATTAGGATGAGGAGTTCGGCAAGAAAAATAGTGATGTTAGACCATCTTTAGACCATTTGAGTAAAAAACCTAACCCTCACTATACCAGTTGGGAAAACGGGCTGCGTACAGTAGCATGGTACGCAGCCAGAACAATTCGGGCTGCGTACAAAGGTGAATGCAGCCAATTATTTGATGTGTACTGTCTCTGCTAGATATTGGATGCGTACAACGATGTACGCAGCCCGTCTTAGTTGACCGGCCGTTGTCAACGGACCAAATTGACCAACGGTCGGCAACGGTCAATTTTATAGGCTTTTTGGCTGCGTACAATAGATGTACGCATCCCCAAAATTGGCCTATAAAATTGAAAATCCCTCATCATTTTTTTTTCAAAATTGTTGAAACTTTGAAAGAAAAAGAGAGGGATTGTGAGGAACTCAATATTTTAGGGAATTTCCAACTACAACGTAAGTATTTAAAATTTTAGGTAATTTTAAAATTGTATTAACTTGTTTGTATTAAGAATATTTTGCAAAATTGTATTAACTTCTTTGTATTTAGAATATTTGACAAATTTGTGTTAACTTGTTTGTATTTAGAATATTTAGCAAAATTGTATTAGCTTGTTTGCATTTATAATATTTAGCATAATTGTATTAACTTGTTTGTATTTAGAATATTAAGAAGAATTGTATTAACTTGTTATTCCGACCAATATGTAGACATATATATACTGACGAAATGGATCGAAGATGGATGCAACATGAGGCCACCAGTTGTAAGACAGCCAGGCGTGAGTGGGACGCAGCTAGCGAAAGATTTGGCACGGGTGAAAGCAAAGTTGCAAAAGGAACGGGAAATAAGACTAAAACACGAGGCCCATCGAACATTGAAGAGAAAACAGAGGAGGAAGAAACGGGAGGCGCGCGAAGAACAATTATTTGCCCATTTTGCTGACCCCCATAACGTCTCGAGGCCTCTACCGCTTTCCTCGAATTCATATTAAATATATTTTTTTTATAAATTCTCGAGTTTAAAAACTATTTTGTATGAATTCTCGAGTTTAAAAACTATTTTGTATGAACTCTTGGGTTTAAAACCATTTCGTATAATCTCGGGTTTATAATTAAATGATTGAAATCTGATATATATTTTTATAATTAATAAATCAGAAATATATTTTTATAATTAATAAATCAGAAATTTATTTTAATTATTTATAAATTTGTAATTAATAAATTACAATAAAACAGATTTTATGAAATGAAATTAATTTATTTACAAATTATTTTTTTCATTATTTAAAATATGGGTTGCGTACAAATTTAGTTATGCATCCAATTACAAGCTGCATACAGAATAATATGCATGCAGCTCGTTATTCGCTGCGTACCCAAATTTGTACGCATCCTCAATGTTTGGATGTATGTGGTACGCAGCCAGAATCTTGCTCGCTGTGTTTTATCCATTGTGTACAACGCGCTGCGTATTGTACGCAAACAATTGTTTGGGCTGCGTACATTTATGGATTGGTTGCGTACTCTGTACCCAACCCGAGTGGCAAAACTGGTGTAGTGCCTATTTACAAAATTAACTAATACCCATGAAAGCCAAACAACTTTTTCACCTTAACCCGAACATTACAAGATAATATTGTGCCCTTCATTCTTTACACCATCCACTGATATACTCTTTGAGCACTCAGTTGTTGGAATGGAAAGCATGCTCTAATTGGGAAAAATCAACGGAATGAGATGAGAAAAAAAGCATGAGGACGCCTTTGTAGGAAGTGACCAATCTACTGAGTTCGAAGGCTAATCAAATGAGGAAAATCTATTAAGAAAGTACTCATAGTCTTGATACTGGTCGATAAATAAAAAAATTAAACTTTTGAAAAATGTTATCTAATTAATAAATCTATATATATATAGCCTTGGATAAGATAAAAATGACAAGAAGAGGTTATCCATCACGCTCTAGTTTTAAGTAATGGACATTTATTCTATGATTAATATATTCTATTAGTTTTAATATGACAGACAGTTAATGAAATCTTATAGGGTCTGTGGAATGTCTGTATAGTATATAGTATAGGGGACCAATATAGTATGAGAATTAAAATGGACTTTTGAAAGTTATTGAAAACTAAATTTGTAGTTATATATGTTGGACCACTACTTCAATCAGATATTCCATATTCTCAGCCTCTTATATTTTCATGACAAAACCTTGGCTTACGTATTCCATGTCCAATAACTTATTGTACACTGTTATTTTAGTTGTGTTTGGACTTAAACTTCTTTTACCAAGCTATTTTTATCGTCTCCCTCAATATCTTAAATCGTTCAATTGATAGATGAAGCGAATTTATGTTCCTTTTAGTTGAGCTCATCATGTTTGTTTGCTACTTCGTGGGTCAATTTTGAATTTTTGAGATGAAATTTGACAGATTTTGGGTTCACTGATGTTGATTATTGGTGTTCATTTTGAACTTTTGAGACATGAAATTTGGGACATTTTGGGTTCTCCGATACGATAGTTGTTGACTATTGATGTTTTTTTGTTTTCGTTGGCGATAGAATTGAATTATTAATCTTCTCGACTGAAAAAACAAGGCCCTTTTTGTGATTGTTTTGTTATTGATTTTGAACTCAATTTGATCCATGGACGGTCCCTGATCAAATTGTGATGCTTCAGTTTTGTTAGTGTACTTTATTAGGTGGTTGAGTTTATTGAGTATATTCATGGCTGAAACAATGACGATGGAGATGTAGAAAAAGAAAGAGAGATAGTCAAAGGAATTTTTGGGATTTGAGGAGGAAGGAACAAATTAAAAGTTAGGAGTAAAATCAAAGAATTCGAGAGAGAAATAAAAAAATATAGAGACTGAATTGTATGGCTTTATTACTTTAATATGAAAATTTGATTAATAGTTGAAAAGAATTTCAAATATTAACCCTCTTTAAGACATTTCACAAGCGTCTTGACTTTAAAATCAACTTGTGAAATTTCTTAAATTTGAAAAAGTTTCAATTCACCCTCTTTCGTTAACATTTTTTAAAAAATAAAAATTTTTCAACTTTTTTGTGAAATGATTTTTTTCTTTTTCAGTTTCACGGAATCCTTTTATTAAAAAATTAAAATAAATGATTTTTTTTCTTTTTATTCTAATTTTATAATTGTAGAAAATAAAATTTAAATTTCTGTTAGTTTTAAAATAATTTAAATATCTTCTTTTATAAAAAAAATAAAAAATAATAATTTTTAAACATCGTTCCTTATTTTTATAATGTTTTATAACAAAATTTAAAATTAAAATTAAAAAAAATTAATACTGAAATATTGTTTTATTCTTTATTTTCATAAAAAAAATTAGAAAAGTTCAAAATTATTTTAATTTATTTATTCTAATTTTTTGATGCAAAGGTATTTTTGTCATTTATAAAAAAAATAACATAATTTTCTAAAAAGTTAACGGAAAAGGGTAAAGTGAAACTTTTTCAAACTTAGGGACTCCACAAGTTGATTTTGAAGTTAAGAAGATTTAAATGATACTCGTATATATAGTTAAGAGTGGTCATGTGAAATTTTTCCTTTAAAATTCCCAAATTGTAACAAATTATAATGTATGATAAGTTGTATAATGCTTCATAATAAGTGCACTGTAGTTATCCTTAAAAAATATTGTATGTACATGTCTATTAATCAAAAAGAACAAAATTTGGAGTTGTTATTATAGTACTATATGTCGACGATAGAAACTTAATTGAGACTTCTAAAGAGACCATTAACACTGCAAAACATCTTTGAAAAGAACTGAGATGAAAGATCTCGGCTATATTTCTAGTATAATTCTAATTCATTAATATACGTATGTTAAAAAATTCTTGAAGTGTTTTCACCATAGATGATGTTCTTCCACTCAATATCCTAAAAATATCATTTTTACCTCTAAATATATTATTTTAAAGTACAATATCTAAATGCGATAGGAGTTTTATTATATTTGACGTAATGTACAAAGTCTGAATATAACATTTGCAGTAAATGTGCTAGCCAGATTTAGCTCATAACCGATTAAACAACATTAGAATGAAATTAATGATATATTTTATTATTTGAGTGGAACTAAAGACTTAGATTATTGTATCGAAATCTAAAAAGAATGCTAGCCCGCTCGAATATATAGATGCATGATACTTTTCAGACCCCCACAAATCATGCATGTACCTAGACAAGCTATGCATTCATATGTAACGTGACAACAATTTCCTAGTCAAAAAAATTGGCACTAAGCTGTCTCTGAGAATGTGTATTCTTACTATAAATCATACAATATGTGCAAGATGCATGTGGAATATCTTCAATAACCTCTCAATCTATAATATACAAAGAAAATGTAGCATGTATTACTTAGAGAAGATATACATACATCTAATAAGATAGAGTTAAACACATCAATGAAATTATTTTAGACTCATGACTTTAAGAAAGTCGCGAGAATTATTCGAAGCAAATTCATTTTTGTGAAAATCTACAGATTTATTCACCAAATTTTTACTAACATTCATCTCTAAGAATATAGTGTACAAAATTGACATGCGACGTCGATGCAAGCAAACAAAATAACCGTCACCCATTAATGGATTACAACTTTGTGATACTCCAAACGTATGTTCACCCACATCAGAAAACAATTTTATACTCTTTCGGAAAGTTAAGAATGTACGTATAATACGACTCAAATCCTAGCCACCAGTCAGCTCGTTAAAGCATCTGCCCATTTATTTGAACAAGCAAAAGGATATTTTACACTCATTAATCACTGTTTAAAATATGCATTTATTGTATAACCCAGCTAATTCATATTCGTTGTGTCACTAAATGGTAGTTGGTCGCAAACTAGAGAAAGATGTGCAGGAAATTGCGCCATGGACAAGGTCAGTCATAAAGTCTCTGCATGTATTTCAGAGAGAGCCTCAAGTCTGTTAGCCAAAACTCATTCTGCATCATTTTCGCTTCCGTTTTCATCTTCATTTTCATTTCCATTTTCATCCGCGATCAGAGACTGCGCCAAGTATTCCTGAGCCTCTGCAAGTGCGGATTCCTTTGCATCCGCAGCATACAGTATCTTCTTAACTGCAACCGACATCTGCAGAAATGCAAGTATATGATCAACTCATTCAGAAGATATATTTCTCTTCTCACAATTACATGTCATAGCAATCACATCTCAATCTTTTCCTTTCAGCTCTGACTACACATGGGATACGATAAATAAATGTAAGCATGAAATACCCGAGTAACATTGATGCTAACTACAATACTTTCAGTTATCTTACAGGGACTTCTTCGAATTCAGCTGTCTGACAAAGTATTTCTACATCCCGTAATTTTGCAAAGTAAAAATCTCTTTCTTTTTCCAAGACATCCACAGAAAGCTTTAGGTCTGTTATCTGCAAGACACGTTATAAGAAAGATGTTATGACAATGTTATGGTCAACTAGGCCCGAGGTATAACTTTTAGAGCCTTCTGTTCAAGATTATAAATTGCCCCTTATGTTATGAGTGAAAGCTCATCGACCAAATAGATGCAAGGCAAATTCCATTCATCCACCAAGGAGGCCAAACAGATGCAGGGAAAATGATGTTACCAGTCCAGTACTTTTTTTTAGAAAAGCTGGACCACTATGTGTTGATGTATTTTCCGAATGGCATTTACAGTGTATGAAGTATAAATTATCTGACACGTGAAAGATGGTTGTTTTGGGGAAAGCGTGGCTATTTTGAGCAACAAGCAAATCCAATGATATACTAATTTAATAGAATGTGTCAAAGTTATATATAAACTCAACCTTATATTTACCTGATTGGAAATCAAGACTCACATTCAGATTCTAATGAACTCTCCCCCATCATCACATTCAGCCCTTTACAATCATCTTGCATATTCACCCGCTGACCCATTGCACCTTGTCAGCCCATTGTAAAGGGCTCAGCTGACCCACTAGTTTGACGAAAAGATTTCTCTATCGTTACCCTTCAACCCAAATCGCCTTGCATATTCACTCATATCCATTGGCCCACTAGGTCTCGTCCACCCATGGTCCAGAACCAACATATCCATTTATTTAATGAAATTACAAACCTGTGATATATTGGACAGCATTCTAACACAGGAATCTATTTTAATAGGGAATGAGTCAATAATGTATATTGAATCGGCCTCATATGTTGATCAAGAAATAAACTCAACCTCATATTGATCTGACGTGGGACGTGAGACGGAGACTCACAATTAAACTTCTAACAATCTCTCCATCTACATTGAGTTTGTCACCACATCGATTTTCTCCATCCTTAAAACCCAAATTGTCTTGCATATTCACTCATTGGTCATATCGACAAAATGAAAGTGGTTGAGATGTATATACATCGTTGGATGTGTTGGCACGCAAGGATGGAAAAAGTTCAAAACGAGCATGTTCGAACCAAAGTAATAGTCGTACGGATAGACGAGAAGATACAACAACACCGATCATGATGGTTCATTCATGTGCAATGTAAGCCCCGTCGAGACAGTTGGAGAGTATGAACTTAGGAGTGCTCAAGAGAGCACAAGGGCAACCGAAAAAGACGTGGGCAGAAGTTATTCATAAGGTTTTGGTAGATAAGGGTATCAATAAGTATTTGATAATCGATCACAGACAATGGAGAAAACATATCCATGTGAATGACCCAATGTGATATGCTTTTGATTCATGTAGTCTACTCCAATTGATTGGGAAAAAGCTATGTTGATTTTGTTGTATCCAAACATTGGTCATCAATTTGGTTTCCTCACATATTCATTTGTTCACCCACCTCGGGTCTGAAACACCAATGTTTCCAAGATAAGCTAATCCAGTAATTTGATGAAAGCTTCCCTTCACTCAAATCGCCTTGCATATTCACATGTTGAACCACTGGGTCTGATCATCATGATTGAGGGATCGACTGGCCCGTTGGTTTAATGAAATCTATGCAACTAGACACTACTATCACTTATCGAGGAGATCGGGCCCAAAAAGGACGAGCGAAAGGGTCTACCTAGGGTGTTGACGATCCTGATAAACATATTAGAAACCACTATGACCCAAAAGAATAATCTAATAAGACATGGGTCCAAGATCAATCCTTCCTTGAATCATATTCATTTGATATAAGACCAAAACTCACGTGGACCGGCAAGCAAGTTGTCAATCAGGGTAAATTAGGGTTAGTATTATGTTAGGCCATAAGGGTTTAGGTTTGGTTTATTTCCTATTGTTCCCTATATAAAAGAACCTCCTCTATTGTAATTCTCAAGCAAATACAAGCAAGTTGAATCAATTTGAACCAAGGATTCATCAATAAATCTTGAGATTGACACAAGTCATCCATCATGGTAAACACTAAAAGTGAAGATAAAGCAGTTTGCATTTTATAAATCAAAAGAAGATAGCATAAACTCTAAACAAGATACAACATAATACCTCCTTTGATAGAGCTTGAACATCAATGGAAGAATTAGCACCACCTGCAACTGCAAATGCTTTTGTTTGCTTTGGCCCTATAGTAATAATAAGCATAAACAAAAATATACAACAGTAAATATTTTATGTTAAGGCTAGATGGTATGGTTTTGCAAGCTAACCTGAAAGTTTGTTAGGACCAACTGTATCACCAAGGCCAGGGTTATGCAGATTGCTAGCTTGCAATGATTTTGAGATCTTCTGATAACCCTTAGGATTCCGTTCCTTTCCACCCTTAATTCTTCGCTCCACAGGATTATAATTCCTATATAAGAACAAATGGAAAATAAAAAATCAGAACAAAAAAACTTCAATAAAAGGTACATCTTGAAGAAAAAAGAAAAAAAAAAGAAGATGATGTTTATATCAAAACTATCATACTCATTCATAATGCCACCATTTACAGAATCACAGTAGCGTTTCAGCCATTGTAAGAACTCTAAATTGTCCAAAGGTCTGCCCTTCACAAGCCTGTTGACTTCGACATGCTGGCATATTGATCAAAAGGGGTGGAAAAAAGGAAAGAAAATTATGTACTCTTCAAATGAAAATAAATCGTCCAGCTGCATGAGAATACATCACCAAAATTTCCTAACCAAATACATAAGAAGTTAATAACACAAGTTAGGTCAAGTGGCAAAGTGGTTGCTTATATACAAGCAAGGTATTTTGAGTTTGGATATTGATACGTACATTAGCTTTCTTACTTCAACCAAAAGCTCAGTGACAATATTAAACTAGTAGTTTCTATTTGACAATTACTGAAGAGCAGAAGGCGATGCTTCTCTCATATAGCAGTATAGCACAGTGCACCAGACAATAAACCGGTGCTGCAGACAAGTATCGCGAAAAACAAATTTAAGAACTTTCATGTGGGTTTCAGAAGGGGAAACACTGGAATCAAGCTCATACAAACAAAGATCCTCAAACCAAAACATGTTTTCTCCAGCGAGACTATATTCCATTTTATTTTCAAATTGTATCAAAGACTGTTTTCCGTCTGTTCTTTCTTTTATTTCTAATTTTCATCCATTTCACATAGATTTTCTTTATTTTATGTTTGCTATTTAAGTACATAATTTCATCATTATTTTGTTATATCAGAGGTCGGTTACAAGCAACAAAATTAAATTATTTCATTCAAATATACAGCACCCTCCGAACAATGAACAATTCAACTTTTGCTCCTGAATAACTAATTTTTTAGAATGCTTTAGCCTAACAGCTGGGCCAGGCTGCAGCCTGCAGAAGCTTGAATCTATACAAGCAAAGAAATTTTGGACCAGATAATTTAGACAAAAAATGTTCTGAGCAACACAGGTCCAAGAGCCATATTTCTCAGATAGTCAAATTGATTAGTCATGAAATCTGCAGCACTTATATACTTAATCCTACCTATAAACCAACAGCAGAGAAAATACAGAGCTCACAGAATCCAATGAATTATTAGCATTGTCTACTTTGGAAAAAATGTGTATAGACTAGGATGAAATTACTCTATTGCCAGTTCTTAAAACTATTATGAAGTTGCATGGAGTGCACATTAAGCAATTTTAACATGTAGCAAAAGCAGGAAGAAAATGAAAAAATACAAAAGTAGACAAAAGTAGACGATAATGAATGGAGAAGTACACACCTTATTGATTTTCAACTTGTTGAATACTTCCTGCAGAGTCTTATAATTTTGGATCATATCATATTCTGTCTTTGCATCAAAGTTCACCTGAATTCGACCAAATTGGAATCAAGGAAAACATACTATAAATAAAACCAGATTGAAATCAAGGTAGGTTCTGACCTTGTGCATTGGAACAACTCCGGGATAGGTCATGTCCATCAATTGACACTGCACAGCACCAGACGCAGCCTAGCCAGAATGAACAGTATTAATGTGCAATAATCGTTATTTTATTGGCTGGGAAGTTAAGACAAAAACATAAGTAGCCTGATGTCACAATGAGACGTTCAAATAAATTGTTCCCTGAAGCTTCTAAACCAGCCTCTGTTGTTAGTGCAACTAAATCCAACAAAAGGGGCATCCAAACAAATTGGAACTAATAAAGACCAGAATTGGGGATATGTAACTGCCTATTACATCAAAACCATTCATGGAATATACAACCTAAACATCAGGGTCTTGGTTCTCAAATTACTAATCATATGCAATCGAAATGATTCTCCAAATCTTAGAAAATGTATATGAAGTGAATTTAAGTGTGAGGCATGAGCAGTATTCAGGGCTTTATGGTAACATTTTACGTCATGAAAATGTGAAGGCCTCATTCACTCACAAACTAGGGCACAAATAGAAGAAACATATTCTCTCTCTTCTTTTATGAAACCACCATTTCATTTCTAGAACATGACTGTCAGAATATGTAAGTATTATTAGGGTTTGAATTTAGTCAATTTTTCTATTCTAGTTCGTTTATGCTTTTCAGTGGGTTTGTTACACCAACAAGCTAATGTATCATCGCATTATAACTTGTCAGCTAATTATTTTGCATTCTCTACTATTTACTTGTTTCAAATAATTGGTGAGAGAACAATAAGTAATCATAGACAAGGAATTGAAGATGTATTTTCTCAATCAGCTACATATATTTGAATTTATTGCAGTATCATTTGCATGGCTCATGCATAGCAGGCTTATCATGGTGTTGTTGCCCTGAATTTTTAAAATCTTTGCAAATATTGGATCTTGAGGTTGAGGCTATCTTCAGTTGCATTTCTAGATCATGATGTCTTTGCTTCAATGAAGAAAGGGGAATGGGGTAGTAACAAATTTTGGATGCCTAACTTTCTCACATCAAGGCCATGGCCTAGTTCCATTAGCTGTAATATTTGCATACATTATTGACTTCTCTTTGAAGCATTGCTAATGATAAATTCTAAGTTATGCACAATTTGAGAAGAATATGCCTTGTTGTTGTATGCCTAGGCTAGTGTACTAGGAGGGCACATGGGTATGCTAAATGCAATTAAAACCCATGCCCAACATGCTTCCTTAGAATAGCAAGACACTTGTACGAAGGAATGTCAAATACTACTTCACTTATCACAATTACAATTTAGGAAGCATGGAAACTTCAAAATGCAAAGCATACTAGGGGACACCGTGTTGGAATGTCAAATACTACTTCACTTATCACAATTACAATTTAGGAAGCATGGAAACTTCAAAATATAAAGCATACTGGGGGACACCGTGTTGGACACGGGTGATAGGCATTTCCTATATTCATGTTCTTAAAACAATACATACAATACCAATGATAACACAACATCTACCCTCTTTAGGGGCAAGAGACTTGGATAATGTTTAGGGTTCTGTACTATCGACAATCAAATAAGTCCATATAACAATAAATGATCCACTCTTTGTTCGAGATGTTTGTTGTTACATAAATCTAACTTATTACAACTAAATATTATCATTTTATATAATTCAGTGCATGTCATTTATTTCACTGGTTTATTTGCAATCAGGCTTCATATAAGCAAGGTCTTGATGTGATGTCCCAAGAACTTTCCTTAACTTATCCGAATAAACGTCCAGCAGTCAAAACAATTTTCCACACCTCGCGCACTTGTGTAAGTTAGCCTACTAACACCATACCTTAAGACCAAGTATTATATTAGAAACTTTATGGGTACAAAGTACACTACAAGCCCACTCAAGCCGAGCATACCCCTAAAGAATAGATTTGGCCCTTCTTTTATACATGTTTCCACTAACTACCAAGAATGATCTCCACCGACTCTCCAAAACCTTCAATCACCGCCTATCTAAAGTCTTCTACAAATACATTACATGCCTAAACCCAAGGTTCTAAAACTCGGGATCGGTCAAAACTTGGCAAGGCAATAAATAAGAATTTTTTAGAACTCGGGCAGAAACCGGTAAAATTGGGTCATATATCGGGTCCGGCTCCACAACTAAAAGGCCAGGCTATTAGTTGGGTGTGACTCTATATATACACCCTTTTATTTTCAATTCTTTGCATATTGGTTCAAATTAATTTTTCCTCTCATGCTTGTGTATGCGTGGGGCTCATATCCCTCAACGCACGTGTATGCATGAACCTTTTACTTATGCAATATTATATATATTAATGGCAAAATAACATTATTTTAATAAAATAAGATGGTTACAAACAACTTAATAAGTTAAAACAAAAGCATAAATCATAATTCAAACAAATCTAACATAGGAAACAAGTTCACATTTGACTACTTCACATGAAGAAGACAATGACTACTTGCCGACAATAGAACGATTTTCCAAGTATAAATTAAAAAAAGGTTGACCGAGTTTGACTGAATTAACCGGCTTTGAAACATGTTTTCACTTATCGTTCTCGGTGGTTCAGTTTTATCGAGAACTCGGGAGTTTTAGAACACTGCCTATATCTATAATAATATGACATCTACCCATTTGCTGTCAATTACAGCTTCTCTTCTCTCTATATCTTCGTGCATTAATTTTCATCTTCTAGTCTTTATATGTCATCAAGCATACACCGACATATTTTTTGGAAATGACGATCTTGTGCATGTGTCATGTGCCATCTTCATATCTGGAAACGTGCTTCCTAGATTGCATATAATGAACTATATACGTGGCCTTGTTCTCCCAAAGAAGTTATGTAGTAGAAATTGATACTTAGGAAAATAAAATATGATGAATTTGAGAGAACGATTCTTCGAATCATACTGAATTACGTGAACTGAATCATTTTTTACCAAGTAGTTAAGGCCAATACTTCAAAGTATAAATGTCAATTTATATATTTCTATAGGCTAGTAGGGTTAGCATACATCCCATCACCTGTACTGATCTTTATCCACCAAAACTCAGATATTCATACTTAAACCATTCATTTGAGCCTGGACAATGAAAATAACCTATACTTATATATGTCTTGACATAACTAATGCACATTTCAACATATTAGCGGTAACTTAAAATAATGTTTTTATTTATCAAAGTACGTGTCAATTTTCGCTAATATTTGAAAGGTAAGAAGGTAAGGTCATGAATGATGAGACAAAAATAACTATTGGCAGACTGTACGATTTGATTCAAATCCAAAGCAAGAGTTGCTTGTTGTAGCATATAGATTTGCAGCCTTCTACATTTACATGAACTATCCCAAATCACAAATGAACCAAATAATAACATTTTGCAGGAACAGTACAAGGCAAAAAATAATGAAGTATTAAACCATCGAAATCATGCCCACTACCTTCTTCTTTTTCTCAATGTGATGCCTCTTATAAAATAAAACAAAAAGGCCAGAACAGAGAAAGAAAATATTACTGTTTTAATGTATTGCAATTTGCGAATAATAAAACAATCATAAATTTTATATATTATGTAGTGAAAAATGAAAATGAAAATTTTTCATGACCAAAACAAATGTGAATGAAAACCCAGCCCCAAAATTCCATCAAAGTCCTGTAATAAGAAGAAAAAATTACTTAAAAACTTTTGCCCAAGTAAACCCACATTCAAACAATTGCTCTTCTTTCCAAATAAACAAAGCAAAACCCCAAAACAAATGTTTTAACATCAAAATAACATAACCAAAATTCCCATTACACACAAAAATTGAAAAGCAGGCTTGAAAGTGCTAGAACAAAGAAACCCAGTAACAAAAAAGTTCAAGGAATTGCTATACATAAAAAAAGGAAACCAGAATTCAAACCATTGAGAACTCACATATGAAACAATGGGGCTTAAAAGCAGTAACTGAGAAAAGAAAATACCTCTTCAATGCGAGTGAGATTGAGCTGTAGCGCGTTGTTGATCCATGTCAGTATCTCATTCCTCCCCACGAAATAGGCACTGTCCATCATTCCTATATTCGAAGCCATTTCTACTCGACTCTCTCACTCTCCACCAATTTCCGCAGACCCAGAGAAGAAAATCAGAAGAAAAATTGAAAATGGGAAGAGAAAGAGAGAGAAAATGGGTCCTAGCAACCGATTGTTAGGGGATTCTCCAACAAGAAAATACGGAAATAAATGGAGTGTCACTGTGGAATTGAGATCGAAGAGAAACACTGAACAATTGAAAATGGGCCAAAAGGCAACACCGCCCATTTATTAAAGCCGAAGGAGCAGAGAAACCAGAGTCCACTTCTTTTTTACTTGCACCTTTTTTTTCTTCTATTTTATTTTACTAATCTCAGCTAACTACAGCTACTTTGACGTCATTCTCACATAATTACAGCTAGTTTATTTTTTTCACTTGGAAACCCATCTAGTTTTGGTAAATATCATCTAGCTACATTTTTCGTTAGTTTTAACTTAACACCGTTAGTTTTCGTTGCAAAATGACCAAAATGCCTCTGAGAGTTATTCAAAGGGATAATCTCAGCTAGTTTGACGTCATTCTCACATAACTACAACTAGTTTATTTTTGGGTTAATTACAGTTTGCCCATACTAGTCTGGAGCGATTTGCAGTTTGCCCATGTTATGATAAAAAGTTCAAAATAAGATACGCTAATTACATTTTTTTGGAAAAAATTAACGATTCCGTCCAAATTTGGACGGAAACCTAATTTTTTTCCAAAAAGACGAAAATACCCCTTCAGCTGGTTCTACTTGGACCAGAAATAAACCAGAATTGATTCCTGGTTTATTTAATTGGACTGGTTCTATATTGAATTACATAATAATAATAAAATGATTGATTGATTAAAATAACATTAATAATAATTATTTTGCAATATACTGAAACATACTAGCTCCGTTTCGAGCTTAAAATTTTGTTTATATATTTTTTATTTCGAATGTATAGTTATTAATGTCATCCGGGTCTAATTATTAATAATATATAAACAAACTTTTATTTTTTTCAAAGTTGTTGATCTTCCGGTTCTCTTCGATTTGATATACTACGAGCCCGAAACGGAGCTCGTATGAAAGAGTTATTTCATTCGAAAGTTTCAGTATATTATTAATATTATTTTTTTATTTTTTTTATTTCGAATGTATAGTTATTAATGTCATCCGGTTCTAATTATTAATATAAACAAATTTTATTTTTTTCAAAGTCGTTGATCTTCCGATTCTCTTAGATTTGATATACTACGAGCCTAAAACGGAGCTCGTATGAAAGAATTATTTCATTCGAAAGTTTCAGTATATTATTAATATTATTTTAATTATTTTATTTTTTATTTCGAATGTATAGTTATTAGTGTCATCCGGGTCTAATTAATAATAATATATAAACAAAATTTTATTTTTTCAAAGTTGTTGATCTTCCAATTCTCTTCGATTTGATATACTACGAGCCCGAAACGGAGCTCGTATGAAAGAATTATTTCATTCGAAAGTTTCAGTATATTATTAATATTATTTTAATTATTTTATTTTTTATTTCGAATGTATAGTTATTAATGTCATCCGGGTCTAATTAATAACAATATATAAACAAAATTTTATTTTTTCAAAGTTGTTGATCTTCCAATTCTCTTCGATTTGATATACTACAAGCCTGAAACGGAGCTCGTATGAAAGAGTTATGATATTCGAAAGTTTCAATATATTATTAATATTATTTTAATTAATCATTTTATTATTATTATTATATAATTTAATATAGAACCGGTCCAATTAAATAAACCAGAAATCAATTCTGGCTTATTTCTGGTCCAAGTAGAACCAGTTGAAGAGGTATTTTCGTCTTTTTGGAAAAAAAATTTAGGTTTCCGTCCAAATTTTGACGAAACCGTTAATTTTGTAAAAAAATGTAATTAGCGTATCTTATTTTGAACTTTTTATCATAACATGGGCAAACTGCAAATCGCGCCAGATTAGTATGAGCAAACTGTAATTAACCCAAAAATAAACTAGATGTAGTTATGTGAGAATGACGTCAAACTAGCTGTAGCTAGCTGAGATTATCCTTATGAATAACTCTCAGGGGCATTTTGGTCATTTTGCAACAAAAATTGACGGTGTTAAATTAAAACTGACTGAAAATGTAGCTAGGTGATATTTATCAAAACTAGCTGGGGTTCCAAGTGAAAAAATAAACCAGTTGTAGTTATGTGAGAATGGCGTCAAATTAGCTGTAGCTAGCTGAGATTATCTCTACTAACAATGTTACCCCTAGAATTTTTTTTGGCGAAATTGAAGTTGTAAAATCGTCAGCGTTAGTACTCAATATCCATTTTCGTTCATTTTTGTTAAATTTTGATGTGAAAAGACTAAAAGGCCTCTATAAGTGTTTTAAAATTTCAAAATGTGATTTATACCCTCAATCCTTCTTCTTCCTCTATACCTCACTCTCCTCTTCAATAGAGGAGCAAGAAACCCAACCCTAAAACGGGTTCCTTTGTGGTCCTCCAGATTCCTCCATTTCAAGCGTGTTTTTTTTGGGTTTTACTTCACTCTATCTGTACAAATCTGGTAACAAATCTGCTGAGATCTTGCATCTGTTTGTTTCTGTATTTGTTTTTTTAGATTGAGATTTGAACTGAATTTTTGCTAATTTGGTAGATTTATGTGATGTGTTTGCGTTAATTGTTATTTATATATTTTTGGGTTTTGGGGGTTCGATGGCTTCGTCTTGATTAGGACGCTTACAAGCCAAGTGTCCATATGGGTTCTGTGTGAAAATGGTGGCTCTGTCCATTTTGGTTATGTGCTTCATTGTGATTTGGTCCGTGTTCTTTTCTTCATCGACCTTTTTGACCTACCAAAGGAACACGTGCAATGACATAGGCAAGTCTGTCTCTAAACACTCCACTATGGGCGATTCTGGAAAGAAATTGGATAAGACTGGTGGTGGATTTGGTAAAAAGAAGAGGAAGTTGAAACCTGAATATGAGCCTAAGGTCAAAGATGAGAAAAATGGTAATAGATATGTGTTTGTATCTGCTTCTTATCAGCACAAGAGTAGGAACCATGGAAGGGGAGAGAGAAGCAAGTCAAAGGTACCCGAGAAAGCACGTAAGGATGAGACTGGTTCCGAGAAATTGGATAGCTAAGAGTCAACGGGAGGAGGAAGAGGAAGGGGTGGTGAACGGGAGAGTAGGAGGTGGGTGTGGTTCAGGTACCTGAGAAGGCACATAAGGATGAGACTGATTCGGAGGAATCGGATGGCTAAGAGTCAATAGGAAGAGAAAGAGGGAGTGGTGGTGGACGGGAGAGTAGGGTCTGGTTCAGGGTTGGGTTTCTTGCTCCTTCATTGAAGAGTGAGAGTGGGGTATGGAGGAAGAAGAGGGACTATGGCTAAAAGGACACATTTTGAAAATTTAAAACACTTACAAAACATTTTAGTCTTTTCACCTCAAAATTTAACAGTATTTTATAAAAAAAAATGGACAGAAATGGGTATTGGGTACTAACAGTGACAACTTTGCAAATTTAAAGTACCTACAATGGCAAAAAAAATTCAAAAAGTAGTCATGTGAAAAAAGTGTCAAAGTTTGGGATAGTCAAATAACATTTTTCCTTTATTTTATTAATTAAGTGAATTCATCGTTTACATAAGCAAACAAGTTGTTTTCATTTTATTATAACAACTACTTGTCCATGAATCTCTTCTCACATTTTCAAAGAGATCAAACATTGACTTCATCAAAAGAATGGTGTGATTTTCAGTTCTTGGAGTGTCCCACGTCCACTTAGAGATTCTTATAACAATGAGTAATTAGGTTTTTAGTGTAAGAAATTTTAATTCATTTTGTATCAATAATTAGTGGTATTAAAAGTTCATAAGTATAATAATTAGTAGGGATAAGCGCGGAAAGTCGTCGTTGATTAAGCAATTGTTGTATATAAACCCCCATTAATTTCAATGTGTGTCAATTGACCCATTTAACTTTCATCTTTCGCACATATATATTAAAACTAACAAATAATTCAGCATGTGACTGGGCTTCTGAAACTTTTTTAAACATAATGATAATGTCACCATGAAATCATGACTTCCGTCCTCACAACCCTTTTCTCTATTTTCAATATGAATTGCGTATAAATCTCTAGCCTTCAAAGGTAAGTGCTTGTGCGCAATGACACATTTAACTCTGTCAAAATCAAATCTAACAACGCTATTTAAGATCCCTTTTAATTAGTAAAAAGATTTGATGGACGTTTTAAGGTTAACGGTACTTGGCTAAGTGCAATTGCAAAATAGTTGAGAGGGTCTTATACCCCATTTTTTAGTTAATAATGTGCAAGGGTAAACAACGTCTAGTTATACGGGTATAGGTGACAATTTCATAAAATTTCATGTGTTCTTACAATGTACGATACATAATTTAATTGAGTATATTAGTCTTATTTAACATATTAAATATTGTTATCACTATAATTATATGTTACTTATCAATCAGTAAGTGGTTGCATGATAAACAATAATGTATATAAATAATTATTGTGACCAAATGTCTATTATTTGATGATTAACGTATTACGTATGTACAAGATATTGGAAATCATGTTTAGATATGATTTTCTGGCAATCATTCCGATCGATTGCAGTAATCAAATTGGATCATGTGTATGTTCGTTGTGTTCGTCTGTTCGAGAACCACAACTTAGGCTATACACTTATGAAAATCAATTAAATATTGAATGAGATAATAGCACTTAAAGATGCTACAAATTGTATAAAACACTAGTTCAGAATATCGAGTAACACATCTCTAACCTTTGAACAAATATGACACTTTATATATTCAGAAATGACACCTAAAGGTTGTGGTCTTAGGTCATCACTTAACGTGTAGTGGCAAGACCCACATACTAGCTCGGGTTGGAAAACAACCACACGTGCGAACCACTGCTGTCGTCCCGTCACGGTCCGGTCTGGCTTGGCATGGCTTGGTACATTTTCTGTAACCTTCGTGTTGATTCAACTTCATAATCAAATGAATGCATCCAACCAATGAACATTTCTGATACATTTTGGCTACAAATGGAGCATTTTTTGGTCCAAGGGTCGCAACTTTTTCAGAACTCTCTTCTTCCTAACATCTTCTCCTCCATAAATACATATCAATTGTTAGTTCGTCAGTATCCACTATATGCAACACTCGTTAGTGGTGTAAGTCTGTTTTATCTTGGGAGGCAATTGCTCGATAATCCTTCAAGTGCTACAGATAGAGCGATATTGTCTTAAGGAAACAACGATCAGCTGAACTCGGACGTTATTCACACAATCTACAATCTCTGTCTTCTGAACATCTTCGGCACAATTCTTATATTTCACCTATTCATTTACATTCATAACTAGTGGTCTACACAAGATAAATACACAATTAGGGTTAGGGTTTAGGAGGACACTGAAGCACATTAGATTATGTTAAAACGCCCCCTAAAATCAAGATGGTGAAAGAAAACTAAGATTGAGTTTGTGAACCAATGGGTTGAATCGTCTAGGAAGCAGTGTCTTGGTGAAAAAATTGGTGGTCTAATCATCAGAGACATATTGAAGAGTATTGGTACCTTGTGTGATGATGTCGTGCAAAGTGACAGACATTCTCTATACACTTGTTGCATTCATGTAAATGTCATCGTGAGCAATAGGTAGAGCTTTGATTGTCACAATAAATAATAATAGCGGAACCATGAACAACACTCACATCATGTAACAACTATTATAACCATAAAGCTCAAAAGTAATGTCACCAAAAGCACGGTATTCAACCTCAATTTTATAACAGACAACAATAGCTCGTAGTGGAACATTAGTCAGTAGGTCACCATTCCAATCAGCATCCGAATAATTTTATAAGATTGAATGAGAGTTAAGGGAGAAGTGAAGACTGTAAGACAAGGAGTCTCGAACAAAAATGAAGGTTCGTAGGAAAACATGAGTTTAAACTATCCTTGTGTGGTATCAAGTTTCGATCATATTCAAAACCTACTCTACGAGGCGTTTAAGGGACTAACCACCTAATGAACTCTAGTTTGATCAATATTAGGTCCATTATAAAGATAATTAAACTTAGGGTTCCTAAATACTAAGTTTTATTTCAATGTTGGTCATTTATAGCAATTTTTTGCATTCACCCTTTCCTATTGGAAATGGACAAAAATACGAGTCTTAATTACCTAATTCACCTAGGTCAATTGATCTACGAGTCTCTATTCTTATATTAAATCCTAATCAAGCCTACTCGAGAGATTATTCATTAATCTATGTAATTACGGTCCCTAATCAAGTTCCATGACCATCTCACATGCAATTAACCAAATAACCAATCAATTTCACTTAACCCAATCCCCAATTTTTAGTTTATCCAATCAATTCCATACAATTAATATATTAGGCCCGCAAACGGTATGTCGCAACGGCCTGATTTACGCGCAAGCGCGCACGATCGTTACAAGTAATAAAAATGTTAAGATCGTGTCGAATTCACAGGGGTCAAATGGGATTAACTCAATTCAATTCATGATATTGAGTATAAAGTTAATGTGTAATAATGTATAGAGGTGTATATGTATTGGTCAGTCCAAAATTAGTAAATGGGACTGGAAGAGAACACAAGCCGCCAACCAATTAGATTACCTAAAAGAAAATTATCATGGGTACTAGGACACTTTGAAACTACAAGTAAGAGAAAATGAATCAAATTTTATTGCAATCAGATATTATCATATGCATGCAATGATGCAGGTGAATCCTCTCACAGAAATGTGAGGACTCAATCCCTTCCCACTTACACAATAGTGTACTGGTCGCGCAAGTAATATGGACTTTCAGTGAAGGCACAAATATCGATCCCGCGGAGATTTTGGCTCTAGATGGCCGATCGTCAAGTGGAAGGGTTCCTATGACAGAGTTCGATCTAGAAAAAAATGTTTCTATTGCCAAACAATAGACCTCAACTATTGCCAAACAAGTACCTCAAAACACTAAATGCAACTATTGCCAAACAAGTACCTCAAAACACTAAATGCTCAATCTCGTTTACGCTCACGCAAGTAACTAAATGACACAAGTGTCAATTACGGGAGATGATTGGGGTTTGGTGGATTGTTCAAGATTTGGGAAATGCATTAATTACTGTACGAGGAAGTTAATTAACTTATTGAGATTAAGGTACTGAGATCTCCAAGTTTACCTAAGCCCCATTTCTTATAAGATCGCGAAATGTGGTGAATCCACTAGCTGAACCTAACTCATCACAATTAGGGCTGAACTAACCCCATTCCCCTTTTACAAACCTTGAAAGAAACCCTTAGCCTACAAGTTAGAATCTCTTAGCTATTAAATTGAACCAATTAACCTAATCACTAATGTAAATTCAACTCTTAATTATGTGCACCCATCTCATTGAATGACAAGAACATAACCAAGACCCTTAATCATAACCCAAACCTAAATTACTTTCATGATTAAATCACCAAATCTTTTACCGTCAATATAACAATACCACTATCATCAACCAACAAATAGGGGTGGAACCATGAATTTTAGAAGGGGGGAGGGGGCAAAATTCTTACTAAATAGATTGAATTTTTTTAGTAATTGTTTGAACTCTATTTGTTAATCATTCAATTTAAGTATATTATAATGGAGCCCGAGTCATACTCAAGATTGAGCTCATTTAACAGAAAAGTTGAATTCGGTTGTCACATTTGAAGATTCAATAAGTTCTTTGGTCAAATTTTTAACAAGTTGTTAAAATTTTGTTTACAAAATATTTTGCCACAATCGTTATAATTGAGTTAGAGCTGAGTTTTATCTTAAGTAGGGGCAACTGCCCCAGTCACCACGGCCAATAATTGCTAAAATATCAACCTGATAGGATCAAAATCAAATCCAAAAACAACTTGTACAAATAATCAAGGATTTTTTTTCAAATAAAATACACTAAAACAAATTATTTAAAAAAATGTGAGTGAAAATAAAATAACCATGCTACTAATGTGGGAGGCAAAGGAGCTCACCAATTGAGCTAAGTAATGTCAGATTAGTTATCTCTGTTTTGTTGATGATACATACACAAATTCATGTGTATATCACTTGAAATATGAATAATTACACTCATACAATATATATATATATACACACAAATGTGTGTGTGGTCATGATCTCGTGTGAATCAAGGGGTATTGTGAGAACCATGTATTTATTATTATGTCATGTATTTCCATTATCATTACATGTTTTTCCATAACATTATTATGGCAGACCAAAAAAAATAAAAATAAAAACTTTTTTTTTCTTACACCCCTTCAAACAATGGCTTCAAATCACAGGAAAATGGTCAAATGTGGAGTTTGTCCATAGGGTCATCGGTGGCCCACTATCGACTCCCCTCGGGTCGTTAATTGGTGACTTGAGCTCCTAAGACTTGTCATGTGTTGGTCGGTAGTCGGTGGTGACTACCAACTCTGACGCACCGATAGACTTTTTTGAGAGAAGGCCTTAGTTTAGTTAATAATCGGTGGTAAATACCGACTCCAACCTTTGTTACAATTCTAACTGTCAACTTTTTTCCTTTTTTTTCTGCTTGAAATCTGATCTTTTACCTTAAACTTAACTTAATACCTTTTGAAACGAATATGATAATAATAAGCAAGGTATGACCACAATTCAAATTAAAGCAAAATAGGGTTAAAAGTGAGAATATTTAATATCATATAGATCGCAAAATCCACTCGTATCAACCACCCCACACTTAACATTTTCTCACACTCTAGAAAATAAAATAAAACTAAACTAAACTAAAAACAACAAATCTATGAACAAAAACATGATAACCCCCGAACTGAACCCCGAGGTAAACTCGTAGGAGAAGTTCGATTCCTCCCAAGGTCTTTTAGAAAAAAATGCCCACAAATTCGAAATGCACGTAAAAAACACAAATGACCGTGCAAAATCAATCTTATACAATGTTATAATGACCCATAGATTGTCCAAAACACTTAAGAATCAACTAAGCTCGTTACGCAAATGAATCAAATCATTTTTTTTTTTGGAAAAAAGAAAGAAATTGGTACATTGCCTTGTAATATTTGGATTTTAGAAAAAGGCAATCGGGCTAAAAAGGGTACTAAAAATTAAAAGAGATAAATGTATATTTTTAGCTCAAATGGTCCAAAGATGGCCTACAAATTCTTTTCACAAGTGATAACTAATTTTATATTTCGTCTAAGAGGTCTAACCTCTAGCTTTAGATTCAAATTCTTTAAGGAGGATGCCTAATATGGCTTCAAGACATGCAAACACTCCAAGGTGACGAGTTTAAGAGCAAACATCTAATTCACACAAGAGGACATCTAATTATAATCATGCAATGCCTATGTAACTAATTGTGCACAATCAAACAAATCATGACAAATAGCAATTTCATCAGTGGTATTTTATCATTTAGCTCGAGAATCAATAATTATTGATGTGGTTGCATCAATAATATTTTTATACTAGGGTTAATTACACTTTTTCCATGCTAAAGTGGCCGATTTTACACTTAACTATTACTATAATAAAAAGTTTAAATTAAGGTCAGTTAATTACGTTTTTTACACTTCACACATTTCCGTTCATTTTAACTTCATTGACTGTTAATTATTTTTTAAAAGACAAAATTACTCCATGTAAATGTGTCCTCCGTCTCCTCAATCTCACTACACCATTTTAGGGTGAATGTGTCCTTCACAGCCATCAACCTCACAACACAATGGTTTGTTTATGAAAATCAATTAGTGTCAATTGTTTGTTTTTGCATAGAGTATGGCTATTTGCAGACTTTGTACTATTCCACTAGGCTTTATGCCGATTTTCTGAAGAGATTCGCTTGAAACGAGTAAATTTTTGGAGATTCGTTGGCTTTCGATTTTGGCCACTTTGCATTGCTTTGACGATGTCGGGGTTGGGAACAAGCTGAGATGAGGGTTCTTGAGCTTGGGCTCGGGAAAGTGGGGCTTAGGAATCTCAGATCTGGAATGGGACGTGGGTTAGAGAAGGATGCACAGGGTGCTGACTTGTTAGAGGAGTGAGCGAGGTGGGGAAGCTCACAGGAGAGAGGCAGAGCGAGGGATGGGTCGGAGAGACAAAATCAAAAGGGAGTTCGAGTCCACGCTGAGCTCAA
Organism: Geranium rotundifolium; assembly: GCA_963920655.1. Lineage (NCBI taxonomy): Eukaryota > Viridiplantae > Streptophyta > Magnoliopsida > Geraniales > Geraniaceae > Geranium > Geranium rotundifolium. Next base: position 14,627,268 of record OY987322.1, on the reverse strand, counting down.
TCGTCTCCTCTCCGACAGTGTCGTATGGTCCCCCACTGACGGCGGTAAAGAAGGGGTCTGCTCCTGTTTTTGTGTTTTGAATGGTTAGGATTTGGGTTTGGTTGCTGTAGACACACGCACACATATTTGTGCTATTTCATTATTTGGATTTGGGGCAGGAATGTTATTTGTGTTGCAAATACCAAAATTAAAGGGGTAATATTATTGATAATCATTGATTTGAAGACATGAAGTGTTTCAGTAACTTCTTCAACTCTAAACTTCTTAATGTTTAATGTTCTTGCTGAGTTCTTCAAATTGTTCTCTAAATGAGCAACAACCTCAAGGTGGAGAAGAGGCTAACATTTCATTGCCAGAGAAGCGTCTCTCCGGCAAGGTCAAGCTGGATACACACAAAAATCAAAGAGTCGAGACAAAAAAAATTAGAAAATGAATAATTAGGAATGAGGGTATCTTTTTGAAAATTTGATGAATAGTTGAGGGCATTTTAGACTTTTTACATTTAAAAAAAATTTCATCCAAAACTTGACAGTGTTAGAGCAAAGTGTAAAGTGCAATTAACCCTTTATAAGATACTTTACCCGTATCTTAGTGCCCCATATGTCTTCACGATACTTTTGGTGGTATGTGTGCAAATTAGGCGGAAAGTGGCAATGGAAAGATTTGAAAGTAATGTCACAACCTTAAATGTCACAGCCGTGACAATCTCTCAAGGAGAGGTCGTTACAATGCAAGAGTCACTGCCCAATGGTATATTCTAAAAGCATGTCGCGTCCAAGCATGTCACAACCAAGCATGTCATGGCTGTGAAATCCAATAAGTGCTACATGTGACATATGGCACCGGACATGCGATAGATAGATTCAAGAGGCATGTCACATAAAGATGGTAATATTTGTTGGAAATAATCTGTGTGAAATGCCAAAATATAATTTATTTATATTTCACCAAAACTATTTATGAATATAAGAAACTTGATCAACGAAATATATAACAAGAAAAATCAATGATTCCTTATATTGATGTGTTACTATAATAAAGAAATGCTCCACACAAGATTCAGTAAGAAATAATTAAAGCAAAATTAAAATAAATAGTTTACTGTATCGAATTGAAATTGTAGAAGGAAATAAGACTGAGGCTTGCAGAAGCAATTTCCTTAAGATAATATTTCACCACGCTTCAGGTGCACAAGTTTCCACAGTGAGTAGTCTCCCAAGATACAACAGTCTATCGCTCGAGTAATATGCACTGAAATACTGAGCAACGACGAGCAAAATACGAACGTCTCTTCGACAAGAAGACAAAGGGACAAGGATGGAAACTTTAAAGGAAATATTGCTTTTCTTGAAATGAAATTGTGTGTGTTATGAATTGCCCAAATTTCACCACAATTTATAGTAACACTTGTGTCTGTTCATAGCAGACACGTATACATGAAAAGATGCAAATGATTAACTGTCATGTATCTAGAGTAATGAATGTATCATGCTCTAGAAGAATAGATGGATGCATGCATTTTCAAATAACTGTCACTTTTATAGAAAATTAAGAAAAAATAATTTAGCATTTTCAAGGAATTCATTCATCACAACAATCCCCCACATGAATGAATTATTCTCAAGTGCTCAAGACGCACGATACGGAGACGGACAATGTCGAAGAGTACCCTTGATATGATACTGCATCGTGGATAGGTGAAATTGTTTCACCTTGAACCTTCCCTAGTTAAAGTTTATCGGATATACTTAGTTGATCAGTGGGATCGTTTCACCTTGAACTTTCGGTTGTAAATGTATATCAAGACAATAAACTTTACACAACATTATACCGATTCGCATTTTAGCTCTCGGTTGTGTTCATTTCGATCCCGATCTAACTTGGTTCTGCGAGTGCTACTAGAGAATTCTAGCCTTATAAGAATTCTCATAAGAGCCGACACAACTCTTCACTAACATAGGTGACCACGTGTGAGAAGTATCCTACTATACCCCACTTGTCATTGACAAGTTATAGATGTCATTAAAAGCATAGATGAACCTAATTTACGTCGTAGGATGCACTTGTTGCATCATAGGAATGGGATAGAGTCTAAACTCCCAAGTGCTACACTCTTGAGTTACTCAGAACTGGTTTTCCTATTGAACTTAGTCCATGGGATCTCCAATCACTAAGTTAGGTTTCTGTATAAGGTAACTCGTATCAGTTGAGGCTTAATAACCTCATTCCACTCGATGCGTAGTTAACTTTCTCTCTAGATAAACCTTTAATAAATGGATCTGCTAGGTTATCAACCGACTTCACAAAGTCAATGGAAATTATTCCACTTGAGAGTAACTGCCTCACAGTATTGTGTCTCCGACGTATATGTCGAGATTTGCCGCTGTACATGAAATTATGAGCTCTACACAGTGCTGCTTGATTATCACAATGTATGCATATGGCAGAAAGAGATTTTCCCATAATGGTATATCTTCCAAGAAGTTTCGAAGCCACTCTGCTTCTTCTCCAACTTTATCCAAAGCTATGAACTCTGATTCCATGGTGGATCGAGCTATACACGTTTGCTTGGATGATTTCCATGACACTGCAGCTCCAGCTAGGGTAAACACATAACCACTAGTGGACTTGGATTCATCTGAATCTGATATCCAGTTAGCATCACTATATCCCTCTAGGACAGCTGGGTAATTCTCATAATGTAATGCATATGAAGACGTATTCTTCAAGTACCCTAACTCTTTCAGTAGTGCTTCCCATTGACGCTTTCCTAGGTTACTTGTGTACCGACTTAGCTTGCTCACACCATATGCTATATCGGGTCACGTACAATTCATGATGTACATCAAGCAACCTAACACACGAGAATACTCTAGTTGTGATATACTATCACTTGTATTCTTGTGTAACACCAAACTTGGAGTAAAAGGATTCGAGGATCCTTTGATACCATGTTGCTTGAACCTACCAAGAATTTTCTCAACGTCGTGAGCCTGCGACAAGTTTATTCCTTAGAAGTTCTGATTATTTTAATCCCTAAAATAACATCAGCTTCTCCAAGATCTTTCATATCAAAATTACTTGATAGCATTTTCTTTGTAGAACTAATAATCTCATTATTAGTACCACAAATTAGCATATCATCTACATACAAGCAAACTATAACACACGTTTGTTCATTTTCCTTTATGAAGACACACTTGTCACATTCATTTATATGAAATCCATTCCTTAACATGACCCCATCGAACTTGGCTTACCATTGTTTAGGAGCTTGCTTAAGTCCATATAGAGATCGAACTAATTTACACACTTTAGTTTCTTGTCCATTGGACTTAAACCCTTCCAGTTGATCCATATAGATATCTTCTTCTAATTCACCATTTAGGAACGTCGTTTTAAAATCCATTTGATGTATTTTAAGATTGTAGATTGCTGCGATAGCAATCAACATTCTAATGGATGTTATCCTAGTTACTGGTGAATATGTGTCAAAGAAGTCTATTCCTTCTTTTTGACGATAGTCTATTCCTTCTTTTTGAGAGATGACTTCTCGTGTTCTCTTTTGAGCATTCGTATTCTTTTTATGTGGGAACACATTTTCAAAAAATACAACATCACGTGATTCCATTATGGTGTTGACATGTATGTCACTAACTTCAGATTTCAACACGAGAAATCTGAATGCACTACTATTTTTAGCGTTGCCTAAGTAGTAGCAGTCAACGGTCTTTGGATCAAGTTTGGTTCTCTTAGGTGGTGGAACCGCTACCTTAGCTAAACACCCCCACACTTTGAGGTATTTATAGTTGGGTTGCCTTCCTTTCCATAACTCATATGGAATACTCTCTTGTTTCTTGGTTGGAACTCTATTTAGGATGTAATTAGACATCAATACAGCTTCCCCCCACAAGTTGTCCGGTAAACCAGAATTTATAAGCATGATATTAATCATGTCTCTTAAAGTTCTCTTTTTCCGTTCGGCAACAACATTAGATTGTGGTATGGTGATGTAGTTTGGTGTATTATTCCAAACTCTTCACATATTTTTGCAAATGAAAATTCATACTCACCGTCTCTATCAGATCTAAGGATCTTGATAGTCTTGTTCAACTGATTTTCTACTTCAGCCTTATATTTCACAAATGCATCTATTACTTCGTCTTTACTACTTAGTAAATAAACGTAGCAATATCTGGTACAATCATCTATAAAGGTGATAAAGTACCGTTTACCCACACGAGTTGAGATGGATCTGAAGTCGCACAAATCTGTATGCACTAGACCAAGTGGCTCAGTACTTCTTTCTACTGTATGAAATGGTTTCTTAGCAAACTTTGCTTCCACACAAGTATCACACTTGTATTTCATACTTATATTGAACTTTGGAATTAATCCCAAAGTTGAAAGCTTCTTCATTTTATTGAAGTTTACATGGCCTAATCTATCATGCCATATAAGAGGTGAGTCAAGAAAGTAAGACGAAGCATTCATTTTATTAATAGAATAATTCGGGTTCTTGCCGATTACGGCTACATTTTCCTTGAAAAGGCCATCTATACCATACCCCTTACCTACATACATCCCTCATTTGGTCAGTACAAACTTATCTGACTCAAAGAAAATTTTAACCCTTTTTGGCAAGAACAGAAACAGAAATTAGATTCTTCCTAATACCTGGAACATAAAGAACATCATGGAATGTAATGTCCTTTCCACAAGTGAACTTGAGAACGACCTTGCCGATTCCTTCAACTTTTGAAGTAGCAGAATTTCCCATGAAGATTTTTTCATCATGATTTATTTCTCGTAGGTAGAAAATAAACTCATGTCCGAACATATGTGACGGGTAGCACCGCTATCCATATACCACTCTCTGGAGTTGCTTACCAGATTAACCTCGGACACCACTGCATATAGGTGCACTCAAACTTCTTACTGTTCTCAGCAACATTGACTTCATGTGACTTGCCAACTTTGTTGCCTTTCTTTGATCGACATTCTTTCGCAATGTGACCTGGCTTTCCACAAGCATAGCATTCACCATCAAAAGTCTTGCTTCTCTTACCCTCGGGTCCTTTGGATGCATTGGCTTTACGCTTCCTCATTCCTTGTTTGGAGCTTTCAACCATATTTGCCTTAGCGTCAAAACTTTCACGCTTTTCAGTTCCTTTGTCGGTACCACGGTTATCCTCCTAAATTTTCAGCCTTACAACTAAATCCTCCAGACTTAGTGTCTTGCGCTTATACTTGAGATAATACTTGAAATCCTTCCATCCATAAGGCAACTTTCCAATGATAGCTTCCACTTGAAAGGATTCACTAATAACATGACCTTCAGTAGTTATGTCATGAATAAGTAGTTGAAGCTCGTGAATTTGTTCAGAGACCGGCTTAGAATCAACCATCTTGTAGTCCATAAATTTATCGACTACAAATCGCTCGAGTCCAGCATCCTCGGTCTTGTACTTCTTTTCAAGAGCCTCCCATACTTGTCTAGTAGTCTTAAAAGGAATGTAGACCTTGTATAGTACTTCTTCCAAACCAATCAGCACGTAGTTCCTACAAAGAAAGTCACTGTGATTCCAAACATCAATTGCCAAGAACACTTCCTTGTTGTTTTCAAGAGTTTCTCCCTCCTTAGGGGTAGGAACATTCTCGGATAAAAACCTTTGCAAACCCAATGTAGTTAGATAAAAATACATCTTGGGTTGTCATGTCTTGAAGTTCACACCCTTGAACTTCTCAGGTTTTTCCGCAGGAGTAATTGAAAGGGATACCATGGGTTCCAATCAATAATTTCATGCAGCGGAGCTTTATGTAACCATGGTGATCGAAATAAAGACTTGATCTTAATGAAAAATTCAGCATGTTTATGAACTTTATAATCTGAAAAATTACCTTTGTATAATCGATTAAAACACAAGAAAGTGTTTCTCTATCGAGTCCACACAAGCACAACAATCACCGAATGATTTTCTACTCAACCTCTTGCTAATGATGTTTTTGAGAAGTATGAACAAAGAAAAACCATGGAGGAATGATGTTGAGAGGGTCGGCAATTCAAGAAGGAAAAGAGGAGGAAAAAGATGCCAAAATTATATGAAAATAAAAGAAGGGGATAATGTGTAATTATGTGAGATAATTATAGAAAAAATTTGATTTTAAATTTTAAATTCAAATAAAATAATTACACATATCACCCCTTTAAATTCATAATTGAACTCTTGCCCTTTCAGGAATTGAAACCCTAAATGGGCCTCAAGCCCGTTTAACTAAATCCAAATTAAAACCCATAAAATTGAGTTCTAATTTTGGTTTAGATAAACCAGTTCAATTTCATCAACTTGATTTCTTCAACCGTTAGATAAACCCTAGGCCAGAAATCAACCGAATCGTTTTCAATTTGACAAAACTAAAAACGGGATTCTCCCAATTTCCATCCATGCTTATTTGTCATGTATTGTGCTTAATGCGTGTGACCCTCTAGGCTCACGAACAGTTGGCAGACTGGTAAAATTACTATTTTACCCTTTCCATCATAAGTGATCTCTAGCAAGACATTATGATTACCCAACGTTTGTAATTATCGATTATTCGACTTAACCTGTTATCATACATGTCACTGTCCTTTTATCAAACCGATATCCAGATTGATCAATAGGCATAGAATCGTCATCCTAATTTATCAATCACTGTTTCTTGATATCTGAGATGACTGAAAACTGATACTAAGGTATCACCTGCACGGTCGTGCTATTCCTTCAGTCATACTCATCAAGTGGCCTAAACGGATATCTTTCTCATGCCAGAGTATGAGTGATAAATCCCTTAGACGCCTTTCGAGTTCACCAATGTAATTCATAATCAAGCCAATCACAGCCGTTATAACTACCCTTTTACAGGTAACGTTAGACTAAGTCAAACTTGGAGATTCATTACACAGTGCACACAAAGACTCCTTGGTCTTAGGATATAATGACAAGCTACGATCTGTGAGTATCTCATGACGGTATCTATGTTGCATACTCACAATCGGGTTGTCCGATATCATCGACCTGATGATATCTATGATATAACTCTGGCACATACTTTGCCATGATTAGTAGAGTGTGATCACAAGGAGTTGGTCTCATACTGATCGCTTCATAAAGAAGCTTACCTGATCAGGGACTCATCAAATGTAATTCTTTCTGATCTACAGTTCTACTATTAGTGGTTACACACGTAATGACAGATCAAATTACATTTGATATACTATTACAACACATTAGTAATATATGTCGATTTATTAATTCGGAAAGATGATAAAATATTACATTTGTAGATCCCTTTTATATTGGACTGGGGCATAACTCTAACAATCTCCCACTTGCCCCTGGTTCCAATTTAAGTTCTGATCTACTCCCATAGACCCTGCATGTTCCTCATGCCTAGGCTGCGGCTGAGCCTCTGTCAAGGGATCGACCATATTATCATCAGTCGAATAGTGTTTAATCTCCACATCATCTCTATATGTGATAACTCTCACGAGGTGATGCCTGCTGAGTATATGTTTGGATCTGTTGTGGAGTTTGGGCTCTTGAGCAATAGCTACGGCACCTGTGTTGTCCCATAACAAGTTTATCAGATCAGACGCTCGCGGCGTTGTATCTAATCCGATCAGAAGGCTTCTAATCCATACAACCTCTTTAGCTGCTTTTGTTGCAGCTATATACTCAGACTCCGCTGTAGTGTTGGCAATTTTGGCTTGCTTAAAGCTTATCCAGCTGAAAGCGTCACCACTCAACACAAAATATATCCTGACTGAATTTTGAAGTCATCTGGATATGTCTGAAAACTAGCATCGACTTGTCCTTTGATTGCTAGTTCTCTATCTATATCCCCACACACTAGAAATGCATCCTTGGTCCTCCTCAAATATTTTAGGATGACCTTTGACAGCAATCTAGTGTAATTGGCCGGGGTTAGATTGGAATATGTTGGTACAACTTAGTGCAAACAAGACTTCCAGTCTCGTGCACATCCTGGCATACATGATGGATCCCACAGCCGAAGCATAAGGGATCTTACTCATCCTGCTCAGCTTACAGGAGTTCTAGGACTCTGTAGCTTGCTGAGCTTAATGCCATGACGCATGGGTATGTGTCCTTTCTTAGAATCAAGCATTGAGATCTTCTCAACACTTTACCTATGTACATGTTCTGACTTAGCAAAATGTTCTGACTTAAGCCCAAAATCCTTTTGGAATGATCTGTAGAGATCCTGATGCCTACATTAAATGTAACATCACCTAAGTCCTTCATCGATAAGTATTTTCCTAACCAAGCTTTGGTGGCAAGGTCGGGATGTCATTCTCGATGAATAAATACCAAGAATACAATATTACTCCTACTCACTTTCTTATGTACGCAAGGCTCACTTTTGTTTTTGATGAAGCCAAATTCCCTTACAGCTTTATCAAAATGAAGGTTCCAACTCCCTGAAGCTTGCTTCAATCCATAAATGGATCTTTGGAGCTTACTTATCTTTCCGGGATTCTTTGGATCTACAAAACCCACAGGTCGTGTGATATACACGCCCTCTAGTAAGTTCCTGCTAAGGAAGGGGTTTTGACATCCATCTGCCATAGTTATGGTTAAGAATAATCCGGATCAATTTGACCATTGCTACTGGTGAAAAGGTGTCATCATAATCCATGCATTGAATATGACGATAACCTTTTGTTGCTACGTTTAAGTGTTGGCATAATTTTTTTAGCGCAAATGTAAGAAGTCAGTACAACAAGTTACATGACATGGGGAGCGACCAGTTACGATCCAGATTAGGAAAGATTTGAAGCTTTCCTATTTCGACGAAGCTTGGAGCGAAAGAAGAAAAACGCCACGAAGACTTGGAGCGCAAGAGAGTGACGTCGACAAGTCAGGCAACTTCCAGCTGTCAGCAACACGTCAGCAATAGGCGGCAACTCTACTTGCCTGATTTATTCAGGAAGTCAGAACAGGCAAGACGACTTCCAGCCTGTCAGGCGGCAACGACTTGCCTAATTTGTTCAGGAAGTCTGAAACTTCCTGTTCCTAATCCGAGAAGGATTAGGAATGTGAGCTGCTATAAAAAGCCTTGGGCTTCCCATTAACAGTCATATGTTCTTGTTCTAAAATTGCAAGATTTCTCAGAGCTCTTAACCGTGCACCATTGGTGTGTTGAGAGGCTGATTATATTTGCCAGAACGGCTTTGCTCCGATCAAACATCAAGACGTGAAGATTGAGTGTTTGGATTGGTTAGGGTTTTTGTTTGTGATTGAAGATTCACAACTCCGTCAAAAAAGACAACGACACCGAGCATAGGCTTGCTCGAAGGGTGGAATTGAGAGGATCTCAAAGACAGGGGGAGAGACCCTTGGTCGAGATTGTTCACGGTGAGATCTATAGTAGCTTAGGACAATAGCTTGTGTGATAGCTAGTTGGTGCTTGAAGTTGTACTATTGACTACTTTATAGTGAAAACCTTTCCAATGGCAAAGTGCCCCCAGACGTAGGTGCGGAGTCACCGAACTGGGTAATCATCTCTGGTGTCGTTATTATTATCTGTTTACTGTTTTGCTTGCGGTTTACGTTTTAGGCAAGTAGTCGATACACAAGTTACGACTTTGTGTTCGACTTCTTGACTCGGCTACGATTCATAATTTCAATTGGTATCAGAGGAGGCACCTTTTCTTTTAGGTGATTTTCTTGCAAAATTTATGAATAGCCAATATGGACTCAAAGGAAGGAGAATCGGTAAATCGACCACCAGTGCTCGACGTAACAAACTATAGGTACTGGAAAGCACGGATGTGTGCCTTCTTGAAGTCCTTCGACAGCAAAACCTGGAAGTTTGTCATCAATGGATGGGAGGAACCACACTATGCTGATGCTCATGGAAATCAAACTAGCATCAAACCAGAAAAAGAGTGGAGCGCGGAAGAAGATGAAGCCGCCCTAGGTAATTCTCGTGCACTCAATGCTATTTTTAATGGAGTAGACAAGAATGTGTTTCGACTCATCAACACGTGCACAAGTGCCAAAATTTCTTGGGACACTCTTGCTGTTGCTTACGAGGGTACTTCAAAAGTCAAAGAACAGAAGTTACAGTACCTCACGACCAACTTTGAGGCCCTTACCATGAATGCAGACGAAACTATTGCGGAGTTTAATGTGCGCATCAAGGATCTGGCCAACGAATCATATTCACTTAGCAAGCCTATGATCGATGAAGATTTGGTCAGAAAAACGCTGAGAGCGCTAAGTACCAGATTCAAGATGAATATTACCGCCATAGAAGAAGTCCATGACTTGAAGACACTAAAGTTTGATGAACTCATGGGATCTTTAATGACCTTCGAGCTCTCCTTACCTCTCATCGAGAAGAAACATAAAAGTGTGGCTTTCAAAAGTTCTACCCAAAAGCAGAAGAACTTGACACACTCCGATTCAGATAGTGACATTGAGGAAACTATCGCTATGCTGGCCAAAAACTACAATAAAGTCATGAAAAGATTTAGCCATATGACAGGAAGAAATGTCACCCGAGAAGTCAGAGACAAGCCGCAGCACAAGTTCCAGAAGCTCGAAAACAAAAATTGCGATGGAAGACGAGGAGAACGATCAGGAAAAGGAGTCCAGTGCTTTGAATGTGAAGGGTATGGACACATGCAAAAAGAATGTCCTAACTTCGTAAAGAAACAGAAGAAGGGATTCAATGCCTCTCTAACTAACGATGAAGATGAGGAGGACAGTGACGTTGAGCATACAAGTAACTATGTTGCTTTTACTTCCTCCACAATAGAGCAACCTTCCGAGAATTCAAAGAAGTATGACTCTGATGATGAGCTATGCGATGAGACTCTCAACAATGCATACAACGAATGGTATGTCAAGTGGCTTGAATACTCTCAGGTAATCGAAAAACAAAATGCTCTCATTCTTTCTCTTAATGAAGACAAGTCACGACTTCTCGAAACCACTGTTGATCTCAAAAAGGAAGTTGCTCGGTTAAAAGGAGAGTTAGAACAGGTCACCAAGTCTGTAAAAATGATGAAGCCAAGCACTGACACCCTAGACCAAATTCTCTCGATCGGAAAATCAGCCAGAAATATGGAAGGTCTTGGATATTCAAAAGAAGCCTCATCATCGCACACTATCTTCGTTCCTCATAAGGTTGTCCCCCAGAAGCCCCGTCAGAAGTCTCCTAACTTCACGGCTGACCAAGCAACCAAACAGCCTCTTACCTTGGCCACTTCAAAGACGCAGAACAAAAGACATAACTGGGTATGTCACCACTGTGGACGAAGAGGACATATTCGACCTTTCTACTATCAGCTATATGGGAGGAGCTTCGTCAAGAACAGGACCACCATCAAGAAAGCACAACCACGTAAGGAATGACGAGTTAAGGAGGTAAACTATCGAGCTAATATCGCGTATACCTCTCTAAAGACTTCAACCAGCAACTATTGGTATTTTGATAGTGGATCCTCTCGACATATGACTGGTAATAGCTCATTCTTGGTCATTTTGATACCTTGCACAAATAGCTTCGTCACCTTTGGAGATGGAGTAAAAGCTAGAGTACTCGGGAAAGGAAAACTCAACCTTCCGAACTCACCATGTCTAAAAGAGGCTCTACTGGTAGAAGGTCTTACAACCCATCTCATCAGCATAAGTCAAATATGCGATTTAAATCTGGATGTCAACTTCACTCGTGACAAGTGCTCGGTCAAAGACGAACATCAGAAGGAAGTCATGACAGGCCATATGTCCCTTGATAACTGTTATCTATAGTCTCCAACAGTCACAACCTTGCCAACCAAGTGCCTTCTATCCAAAGCTCAAGAGACAAAGCTATGGCATCAAAAACTTGGTCACATAAATTTGAGGAGCATGCAAAAGATTCTCTCTGAAAGGGCGATCATTGGAGTTCCCAACCTCAAGATCATTGAAGGAAAAATCTGTGGAGAATGCCAGATTGGGAAACAAGTCAAAACGTCACACAAGAAGGTACAACATCTTACTACTTCTCGTGTTCTAGAACTTCTTCATGTTGACCTTATGGGACCTATGCAAGTAGAAAGTCTAGTAGGGAAGAAGTACATATTTGTCTGTGTAGACGACTTCTCGAGGTACACCTGAGTAGACTTTATTAGAGAGAAGTCAGACACCTTCTCAGTCTTTGAAGCCCTATGTCAGAGAGTTCAACGAGAAAAAGGAGAAGTCATTGGAAAAGTCGTCTGACTTCGAAGCGATCATGGAAAGGAGTTTGAAAACATCAGCTTCGCAAATTTTTGTGATGCTGAAGGAATTGCACACGAATTTTCTGCTCCCATCACTCCTCAGCAAAACGGGATTGTTGAAAGAAAAAATCGCACTCTTCAAGAAATGGCAAGAGTCATGATGCTAGCCAAAGACATCCCGCAGCACTTCTGGGCTGAAGCTTTGAATACGACTTGTCATATTCATGATAGAGTAACCCTCCGTCCTGGAACATCGCTCACCCTTTATGAAATATGGAGGGGGAGGAAGCCTAATGTCAAATATTTCCATGTTTTTGGATCGATCTGCTACATACTTGCAGATAGGGAACCTCCACGCAAACTTGATCCTAAAAGCGACGAAGGCATCTTCCTTGGATACTCCAGAAATAGTCGGGCTTTTCGTGTATTCAACAAACGCACCCAGACTATCATGGAATCCATCAATGTCGTGATCGATGACAGTAATGAGCAACCTAGTGACGAGGACGAAGAAGTCCTAAATCTCTCAGGAGAAGTTAGACCATAAGTCAGAGGAGAAGTCAGACCGGAAGTCAGAGGCGAAGAGCGCAGCAAAGAATCTGAGGACGAAAGCCCAATCATCCCGGACAAAGTGACATCTCCTATAGTACAGAGAGCTCCGTCAAGAAGAATTCAGAAGAATCATCCACTCCAGGATGTGATAGGAGACATAAATGAGGGAGTGCGGACTCGACAAAAGGCATCTCTAGACTACAAAGAGATGATAGGTAACATTTTCTTTATTTCAAAAATTGAGCCAAAGAATATACAAGAAGCCATCAATGATGAGTACTGGGTTTGTGCCATGCAAGAAGAATTGGTTCAATTTGCAAGGAATGAAGTCTGGGAACTAGTACCCAAGCCTGACAATGTCAATGTCATCGGGACAAAGTGGATATTCAAAAACAAGTCTAACGAGCAAGGAAACATCACTCGAAACAAAGCAAGACTAGTGGCTTAGGGGTACACACAAGTAGAAGGAGTCGACTTCGAGGAAACCTTTGCTCCGGTAGCCAGACTGGAAGCCATACGACTTCTTCTCGGCATAGCATGTCATCTACGTTTCAAACTCTATCAAATGGATGTAAAGAGTGCCTTCCTTAATGGAAATCTCAACGAAGAAGTTTATGTGGCTCAACCAAAGGGATTCGAAGACCATGACTCTCCTCATCATGTCTACAAACTAAAGAAAGCCCTCTACGGTCTCAAACAAGCTCCACGAGCATGGTATGAACGTCTTACTCAATTCCTAGTTCAAAATGGATATATTCGAGTGGGAGTAGACAAAACTCTCTTTGTGAAGAAGGAAGGAAGGGACATCATGATCGCTCAAATATATGTTGATGATATCGTATTTGGAGGAAAGTCAGACAAGATGGTGGAACGTTTCGTCCAACATATGCAGTCTGAATTTGAGATGAGTATGGTCGGTGAGCTCACATACTTCCTAGGCTTCCAGATCAAACAGATGTCAGATGGAATATTTATCTCCCAAAGTAAATATGCAAAGAACATTGTCAAGAAGTTCGGGTTAGAAAATGCCTCACACAAGAGAACTCCTATTGCCACACATGTCAAATGCACAAAGGACGAGATGGGAGAATCAGTTGATCAAAGCCTTTATCGAAGCATAATAGGAAGTCTTCTCTATCTAATAGCAAGTCGACCCGACACCGCTTACTCCGTGGGAGTCTGTGCTCGATATCAAGCCAATCCAAAAGTCAGTCACTTAGCTCACGCCAAGAGGATCATAAGTTACATCTCGGGAACCTCTGAATTGGGTTTACTATATTCCTTTGATACCTCTCCTACTCTTGTTGGATATTGTGATGCTGACTGGGCGGGAAGCACATCAGATCGAAGAAGTACCTCTGGAGGTTGTTTCTACCTGGGGAACAATCTTGTATCATGGTTCAGCAAAAAGCAAAATTGTATTGCTTTGTCTACTGCTGAGTCCGAATATATTGCAGCCAGAAGTAGCTGTACTCAGCTTCTTTGGATGAAACAAATGTTGGCAGAGTATGGAGTCAAGCAAGAAGTCATGACTTTGTTTTGTGACAACATCGGTGCTATCAATATCTCGAAAAACCCAGTGCAACACAGCAAAACAAAGCATATTGATATCAGGCACCACTTTATTCGAGAGCTTGTAGAAGACAAGAAGATAAAGCTCGAGTACCTACCCACTAAGAAACAAGTCGCTGACATTTTTACAAAAGCATTAGATGCTAACAGATTTGAAAGTTTAAGGTCATCCCTTGGACTTTGCTGTCTGGAGTGACCAGAAGTCAAGACAAAAGAGAGGGAGCTTTTGAGTGGATTTTTATTCTCTCTATCAGGACCAGCCAGGGTCCACCAAATCTAGCCGGGCCCAAATTTCATTATCAGAAGCCCAGTTGGAATTATTTGTTTAAAAATTCAAAAAGGGGAATGATTGAAGAACTGACGACAAAGCAATCGGCTCTCGACCCCCTTCAACTTCCGTAGAAAAAGCCTGCACATCCCCTCCATCTTCCCAAAACCGCTAGGGCACCACAAATCTTAAATCTGCAACTGTAAAATTTTGTTCTTCTCCTCTCAAGATCAAATCCGATCAAGTTTTCTGTCAAATGGTTGGTACCCGTAGTGGACGAATACCATCTACCTCCAAGACGCTACGAGCAAAAATGAGGGCAAAGGTGATTGCCAAAAAGTTGTCGGCCTCCAAATCAACGACAAACAAATATGGAGTGAAGATTCGAGGGAGAAATCTCCCTGGAGAAGGATCGACGAAACATCAGGATGGACCAATGGAGGCGATTACCTCCACTGTAGAGAAGGAAAAAGCTGCCAACCTAGAAGAGGAAGGCTCTCACACTTCGCAGACGTCCCCACAAGGTACTTCTACTACCCCTTTTGTAGTAAACCCCGTAGACAAAGAGGTGTCTGAAGAGGCTCAAGGAACTCTCGCCCCTGAGATCCATGATGCCGTATGTGGAGATAAATCTAGCCCCCAAAAATCTGCACCTACGCCAGAGAAGTCCCCACCAACAGAAGTCTTGCAAAAAGCCGATAGCCCACCTGTAATCCAGGACAGTGAACCTAGGATAAATGAAGAAACTGAAGTCATCCCAGAAGTTGCTCAACTTGTAGAGAATATTGTCAGTATAGAAGAAGGAGATGCAGTAGAGGCCATGGAAGAAGAAGTTGTGCCCAAAAGGCTTGAGAGAAGGAAGCTACCAACAAGAAGGTTGGTCGATGAAGAAGAAGAACCCCAAGTACCAAGGAGATTGACCCCAAAAAGAAAGACAACAGAGAAAGGAGTAGCATCAGCTTCTAAACAACCAAAGAAGTCTAGAAGGAAGTCACTAACTTCTGTAGCAACCTCTGCTCTAGTAGAAGAGGAATATGAAGAAGAAGACACCCGTATTATACTACCACGGGTCAAAAAAGCAATGGGAGGGCAGAAACTCCACAAGAATGTTCCTAAAGCTCCTACGAATAATGTCTCATTCCACTCTGTAGACAATGCGGTTAAATGGCAGTATGTATACCAGCGCAATATCTATTCAGAAAGAGAGCTCTCCACAGAAGCGCAGGGGATAAACTCAATCGTGGAACTTCTCCGAAGAGCAGGTCTGACCAATACGGTCATAAACATTGGGCCATTCTACCCAACATTGATCAAAGAGTTTAGTGTCAACCTCTCAAGTGAGTTTGATGACCCGGAAGATGCAGAGTATAGGAAAGTATTTGTTCGGGGAGAATGCTTCGAAATATCTGCCGCAACTATCAATGCTTATCTTGGCAGAGAAGACCCAGAAGTCACTCAAGAAGTCCCGCACTTGAACAAAGTAGCGGTTGAGATCACTGGAGAACGGAAGAAGGTCTGGCCCTTCAAAGACACCATTGCGGCTGCTGAGCTTACTGCCAAATACTCAATTCTCTACCACATTGGCTTGGCCAATTGGGCGCCTTCTACACACGGGTCAAGCATCAAAACCGAATTGGATAAACTCATATACCAAATAGGTACGCAATCTTCTCTTGATTTTGGCTCATATGTCATTGAACATCTAGTCAAACATGCCAAATCATGTGCTGTCAAGCTTCCTATCGGGTTTCCTTCATTGATCACCGGTCTTCTTCTCCAACAATGTCCTCACATTGTTCGAGAGACGGATGTTCCGGGTAAGAAGCCACTGCCCCTCGCTATCAGCCTCAAAAATTTCGAAGGCAAGCATTTAAGGGATCTCGCACCTCCTATGTCCAAAGCATCAGAAGTTGGTTTCAGCTCTCGACCTTCAGGACCACTTGGCACTAGGATGGAGGAAGAGTTGGTGGAGATGATCAATGATCTGGAGAAGTCAATTGCTATGTATCAACCCGCAAAGTCGCATGTGAAGCTCTTCTCAATGACCTCCGCTCTGCTCCGGCTGCTGAAGATGATGTTGATGACTCCAACTCATTTTAAGTATTTCTCTGAATTTACTCTATAAACTTGTTCCACACACACTCTTAAATCCTCGGGGTATGTCCGAGTTAATTTTCTGCACACTATGACACTTGTTTTATTTGCTCATGTTTGAGCTGGATATTTTGCTCATGTTTGAGCTGGTTATTTTGCTCATGGTGTGAGCTGGTTTATACCCTGTTGTTATTCGAATTTCATTGTATGATTGCCTTTGGCAATATTGTTAGACAAACAGGGGGAGATAGATAGGCTACGCCAGAAGTCGCCGCTCCAGAATTCGCCGCTCCAGAAGCCAGAAGCCGCTCCAGAAGATAAACCGGAAGCCACACAAGAAGTCGCATCAGAAGTCAAATACTTGCTGTGTGCGTAACTGCCTCAAGGTGACGATGTGCCTGAAATGTGTTTTAAGTCACATCACTTGCTGTGTGTAACTGCCACAAGATAACTCACTTGCTGTGCGTAACTGCCACAAGATGAACGATGTGCCTAATGTTTGCCTAAAAAATTGCCAAAGGGGGAGATTGTTGCTACGTTTAAGTGTTGGCATAATTTTTTTAGCGCAATTGTAAGAAGTCAGTACAACAAGTTACATGACATGTGGAGCGACCAGTTAGGATCCAGATTAGGAAAGATCTGAAGCTTTCCTATTTCGACGAAGCTTGGAGCGAAAGAAGAAAGACGCCACGAAGACTTGGAGCGCAAGAGAGTGACGTCGACAAGTCAGGCGACTTCCAGCTGTCAGCAACACGTCAGCAATAGGTGGCAACTCTACTTGCCTGATTTATTCAGGAAGTCAGAACAGGCAAGACGACTTCCAGCCTGTCAGGCGGCAACGACTTGCCTAATTTGTTCAGGAAGTCTGAAACTTCCTGTTCCTAATCCGAGAAGGATTAGGAATGTGAGCTGCTATAAAAAGCCTTGGGCTTCCCATTAGCAGTCATCCGTTCTTGTTCTAAAATTGCAAAATTTCTCAGAGCTCTTAACCGTGCACCATTGGCGTGTTGAGAGGCTGATTATATTTGCCAGAACGGCTTTGCTCCGATCAAACATCAAGACGTGAAGATTGAGTGTTTGTATCGGTTAGGGTTTTTGTTTGTGATTGAAGATTCACAACTCCGTCAAAAAAGACAACGACACCGAGCATAGGCTTGCTCGAAGGGTGGAATTGAGAGGATCTCAAAGACAGGGGGAGAGGCCCTTGGTCGAGGTTGTTCACGGTGAGATCTATAGTAGCTTAGGACAATAGCTTGTGTGATAGCTAATTGGTGCTTGAAGTTGTACTATTGACTACCTTATAATGAAAATCTTTCCACTGGCAAAGTGCCCCCAGACGTAGGTGCGGAGTCACCGAACTGGGTAATCATCTCTGGTGTCGTTATTATTATCTATTTACTGTTTTGCTTGCGGTTTACGTTTTAGGCAAGTAGTCGATACACAAGTTACGACTTTGTGTTCGACTTCTTGACTCGGCTACGATTCAGAATTTCACCTTTTACAACCATCCTAGCCTCATTGGTCTGAGGATTTCCATCCATGTCGGTCTTGATCCTATAGACCCACTCAGAACCGATGGGTTTTATCCTAGGGGTTTGATCAACCAAGCACCAGACTTGGTTGTCTTACATGGATTTCATTTCCTCATTCATGGCGTTCTGCCCTTTTTCGGAGTCTGGACTGGTCAAAACTTGTCTGAAGGTTTCTGGATTATCCTGATCCACAGTCATCAAGTTATTTCCCTCAGTGGCTATGAAGCCATATCTGTTTGGAACATGACGAGATTTTTCAGACCTCCTTGGCCCATCGGGAATTTCTATAGGGTCTGATTCTTCATCTACGACCATCTGAGGCTACAGTACTTCTACATCTTGCATAGCATGCTCCTGAATTGCTTCAGGATGTTCTGTATCCTCTCAAATTTCTTCGAGATGCACGGGACTCCCACTAGCTATTTTGGAAATAAAATATTTCTCCAAAAATACCCCTCCTCGAGCAACAAAATCTTTGTACTCGCTGGGTATGTAGATGTTGTATCTCTTAGTTTCTTAAGGATACCTTACGAAGACACATTTGTCTGATTTGGATGCCTGCATCTCTGCTACCCAAATATTTTAGGAAAAACATACTAGGATGTTTCCCACATCATATATGACTATGGTCCATTTCTTATTTGGCTACTACACGAAGGTTTACGCATCCAAATAGAACTGACCATCTCATCCCGCTCCCATCCCAATGAATACTACGCGGAGGCGCACACATGTACAGTAACGGGAGATGTAATGAGTGTCTTGTGGTCCAGCTCATATTTGGCTACTACGCGGAGGCACACGTATCCAAATAGAACTAATTACCTTATTCAGCTAGCATCCCAATGAATACTACACGGAGGCGCACGTATCCACAGTAATGGGAGACATAATGACTGTCACAAGGTGTACTATCGTTGTCTTCATCGGAGTCCGATTCAAAGTGAATGTGGCCGTTTCCAGAGTCAATTATTAGTTCAAATCTTTTCTGGCCTGAGTACTCATAGGTCCACATACGTCGGAATGTATTGGACTTAATAAGTCACTCGCCTTTCACATAAACCTGTGAAGGTGCCTTTGTTGTTTTGCCCATTAGGCGAGACTTGCATGTTTCAGTTTGAGTGAATTCAAACGGACTTAAAAGTCCACACTTGTGAAGTGTAGAACTGCGTTTCTCACTCATTAGGCAAGACTTGCATCTTTCAGTTTTAGTGAACTCAAACAGACTTAAAGTCCACACTTGTGAAGCGTTGAAATGCGTTTCTCGCCTATGTGCCTTAAATGACAATGCCATATTATAACTTGGTTTTAATCATTAGATTTAAGCCTTTTCTTATTTACGTTATAGCGATTAATCTTACCAACGCAAATATCTGATCCTGAAGACGTGGATACCCACTCTTCTTCACATGATCCTTGCATTGATTACAATCCCTTATTCCTGTGTCCTGACTCATTGCAGTGATAGCAGACCTCCTCCACTTTGTCCTTAGCCTTCACAACAGCTTTGGGAGCTGCTTGAACCTTTGGACGCTTGGGGTGTCTGATCTGCCCTGCAAGGTGCTCAAGAGCCTTACCCTTACCCTGATCAGCTTTCTTGAAGCTGACCTTCTTGTTGACCATAAGGACATCTTTGGTCTTGCCCTTAAGGTTCTTTTCATCGGTCACAACCATCCCATGAAGCTCTGTTAAGGACTTGTCCATGTCATGCATATTGTAATTTACTATGAAATCACTATATGTATCTGGAAGTGACTGCAACATAAAATCCGCAGCCATTTCCACCTGATCATCAAAATCGAGTTTGGTTAAATGTTCCTGAAGACATTAAATCTTCGTGACATGGGGACTAACAGGGCTCCATCCTTAAGTTTGCAGGAGTTAAGTTCTATGAAAGTATCATATCTTTCGACACGAGCTTTCTCCTTGAACATTTCCTTGACCTCGGCCTTACAGGTATGAGGGTCATCTGAAACGTTCCTGAACTGCTTCTATAACTTTGCCATCCTACTGCCCACCATAATGCATGACACGTCGATTTGGTTACTAAGGAACTTTGATAAGTATCCTTAGTGCCCTACCGGCCTTTAGCGGTGGTTTAGCAGGAGGTTCCTTGATAAGGATGTACTACTTGCGTTCATGCTTGAGTACAAGCCTCAAGTTTCTATTCCAATCTGAGAAATTCACGCTCTTGAGTCTGTCCTCAATTTGGACTCTCAGTGCGCTATTACTCCTTTGTGTTGTGTTTGCCTTTTAGTTCTACATGGTGAAATTAATTAAAATTCAAGTTGGAGATTCAGTTATAAAACACTTGTCTGATTCTAACTTTAGAATCTGAACCAGGATCCTATCATACCCTCAATTGAAGTGTACGGAGGCTCACTGCTCCAATTGAGAGCATCAAGGTAGGAATACATCCATCTACAAGACTATGTAGTTCCTGGCTAAGGTTTGTACTAAAAGTACACGGCATACCCTATACTGATACCCTAGGTCAGCCCTAGCTGACAATCGTAGACAAGTCTACCAAGCTTGAACTATGAACAGAACTAATGTGGCTACTACGCGAAGGCGCACGCACCCACATAGAACTGCCTATCTCATCCAGACTTCTCCTCTATGAATGTTACGTGGAGGCGTACCGCATCCATTGGGTCAAAGCCCTTTTGAGTGCCCAAACTTGGATGGTATCACGCTTGACTTGTAATTACTTGTGTTTAAGTGAATTATAATAGTCTGATTGCATATCGATACAATCTTAATCTTGAATCATCAATTGCAAATTCATGCAAAGATGATCCCTTAGCAGGTTACATGCGAGTCTGATTAAATGTCGGATTTTAATCTTTGCATGTGGGTGATAGCAAATCATACATGAACTTGTATATTAAACTATCATACATTCATACATACAAATGTAACGGTAAATTTAAGCATAACTAATCCCATCATAAGTTCCTAAGAATCTAGCAATACTGATCCTAAAGGCTTGGTCTTCAAGGTCCAGACTTGCTCCATTCTTGTGAACTCCCACTGGCTTCGAGCCTCCTCCAAATTTTGAGTATTCCTGTTGACTTGTTTCTTGCGTCGGTCTTCGTGATTACAAATTTAAATAAAATAAATAAATACAAATCACGTCACGCAAGCCGTATTTACTACAACCCAAAATTAAGCAACACGCAGGTTGCAAAACCGAAATTAAAATGCAAGTCTAGAGGGCTTAGCTATACATCATGTGGAAAACATCATCTTAGCAAAGATCATGTGAACACTCAACATGCTTATCAAACAACAAAATTTTCCAAATTTTATCTTTCTTAAGTGTGGAAAAATTCCGGTTTATCGAAACCAAACGATTTAATTTATTAATTGAATTTTGAACCGGTTCTCGCTGGTTTATCGCAACCGAACCAAATCTGAAAATTTAAAATTTTTAGGGCTTTAAAATATTCTCGCGAACCGGCCGGTTCAGCTCGAACCTGGTCGAGCTGAACCAGCCCCAACCGAGGTCGCCCGCGGAGGCAACCACGGTGGCCCGCGAGGGCTGCCATGGTCACCCGCGGGGCTGACCGTGGTCACCCACGGGAGCGACTATGGTGGCCCGCGAGGGTGACTTGGGCGCCTGTGTGGGCAAACCGTGGTCGCCCGCGGTAGCGAACATAGTGGCCCGCGAAGGCTGCCATGGTCGCCCGTGGGCAACCTGGTCGGCCCTTGGTGCCGACCATGGGCTGCCCTAGGACATTCCATGGTCCACCAAGGGTATCGACCCTGGTTAGCCATGGCTCGGCCATGGCTAACCTGAATCAGCCCCAAAAATTAATTTTCCAATTTTTTCAAAATTAATTAAATCTGAATTTTTTTTTCCAATTACATGCATATTCAAGTGATGAACTCATGAACAAAAATGAAATTCCAGATTTAAATATATTGAATAAATATCATAACAACTAGGCTCTAATACTACTGAAAGGGATCACCATGAATTCCAATTAATAATTTCATGCAGCGGAGCTTTATGTAACCATGGTGATCGAAATAAAGACTTGATCATAATGAAAAATTTAGCATGTTTATGAACTTTATAATCTGAAAAATTACCTTTGTATAATCGATTAAAAAACAAGATAGGGTTTCTCTATCGAGTCCACACAAGCACAACAATCATCGAATGATTTTCTCTCAACCTCTAGCTAATGATGTTTTTGAGAAGTATGAACAAAGAAAAACCAAGAAGGAATGATGTTGAGAGGGTCTTCCTCCTGACTTTCATCTTGTGTCGGTCTTCGTGATTACAAATTTAAATAAAATAAAATGAAATACAAATCACGACACGCATGCCCAAAATTAAGCAACTCGCAGGTTGCAAAACCGAAATTAAAATACAAGTCTAGACGGCTTAGCTTTGCATCATGTGGAAATCATCATGTTATCAAAGATCATGTGAACACTCAACATGCTTATCAAACAACAAAATTTTCCAAATTTTATCTTTCATAAGTGTGAAAAATTCCGGTTTATCGAAACCGGACAGTTTAATTTATTAATTGAATTTTGAACCGATTCTTGCTGGTTTATCGAAACAGAACCAAATCTGAAAATTAAAATTTTAGGGCTTTTAAAAAATTCTCGCGAACTGGCTGGTTCAGCTCGAATCTGGTCGAGCCGAACCGGCCCAACCAAGGTCGCCCGCGGAGGTGGCCTGCGAGGGCTGCCGTGGTCGCCCACGAGAGCGACCATGGTGGCCCGCGAGGCCTGCCATGGTCGCCCCTAGTGCAGACCCTGGTCGCCCGCGAGGCAACCATGGTGGCCCGCGAGGGCTCCCAAGGTCGCCCGTAGGCGACCTGGTCGGACCTTGGTGCCGATCATGGTCTGCCCTAGGGCATTCCATGGTCCACCAAGGGTCTCGACCCTGGTTAGCCATGGCTAGCCCGAAACAGCCCCAAAAATTATTTTTCCAATATTTTTTAAAATTAATTAAATCTGATTTTTTTTCAATTACATGCATATTCAAGTGATGAACACATAAACAAAAATAAAATTCCAGAATTAAACATGTTGAATAAAATTCATAACAACCATCCTCTGATACCACTAAAAGGGATCACCATGGGTTCCAAACGTTAATTTCATGCAGCGGAGCCTTATGTAACCATGGTGATCGAAAATAGATGAAGGATCTTAATGAAAATTCAGCATGTTTATAAAGCTTTTCAATCTGAAAATTTATTTTTGTCAATCGATTAAAACACAACGCAGTGTTTCTCTATCGAGTCCACACAAGCACAACAACCACGGATGGTTTTCTCTCACACTCTTGCTAATGGATGCTTTGAGAATTTTTGACAAAAAAAACAATGGAGGAATGGTGATGAGAGGGTCGGCCAAAGAGGAGTGGGAATGGGGGAGAGTTTCCGAAATTTAGAGAGAAAAATATTTTGTAATTTAATTTGAAATTAAACCAAAAATCTGATTTGAATTTCAAATAAATAATTACATATCTTACCCTCTTAATTAAAATATTTTGTAATTTAATTTGAAATTAATTGCACTTTTCCCCATTCATCAATTAAAACCCTAAATGGCTTTAAGCCCGTTTAACTAAAACCAAATTAAACCCAATAAATTGAGTTCTAATTTTGGTTTAGATAAATCAGTTTAATATCCTCAACTTGATTTCTTCAACCGTCTGGTTAAAACCTTAGGCCAAAAATCAACTGAATCGTTTTCAATTTGACTAAATTGAAAACCGGATTCTCCCAATTTCCATCCATGCTTATTTGTCATGTATTGTGCTTAATGCGTGTGACCCTCTAGGCTCACGAACAATTGGCAGACTGGTAAAATTACTATTTTACCTTTTCCATCATAAGTGGTCTCTAGCAAGACATTATGATTACCCAACGTTCGTGATTATCGATTATTCGACTTAACCTGTTATCGTACATGTCACTGTCTTTTTATCAAACCGATATCCAGATTGATCAATAGGCATATAATCGTCATCCTAATTTATCAATCATTGTTTCTTGATATCTGAGATGACTGAAAATTAATACTAAGGTATCGCCTGCACGTCCGTGCTATTCCATCAGTCATACTAATCAAGTGGCCTAAACGGATATATTTCTCATACCGGAGTATGAGTGATAAATCCCTTAGACGCCTTTCAAGTTCACCAATGTAATTCATAACCAAGCCAATCACAGTCGTTATGGCTACCCTTTTACAGGTAACGTTAGACTAGGTCAAACTTGGAGATTCATTACACATTGAACACAAAGACTCATTGGTCTTAGGATATAATGACAAGCTACGATCTGTGAGTATCTCATGACGGTATCTATGTTGCATACTCACAATCGGGTTGTCCGATATCATCGACCTGATGATATCTATGATATAAATCTGACACATACTTTGCCATGATCAGTAGAGCGTGATCACAAGGAGTTGGTCTCATACTGATCGCTTCATAAAGAAGCTTAGCTGATCAAGGACTCATCAAATGTAATTCTTTCTGATCTACAGTTCTACTATTAGTGGTTATACACGTAATGACACAGATCAAATTACATTCAATATATTACTACAACACATTAGTAATATAGGCCGATTTATTAATTCGGAAAGATGATAAAACATTACATCTGTGTTAGAGTTATGCCCCAGTCCAATATAAAAGTGATCTACAGATGTAATGTTTTATCATCTTTCCGAATAAATAAATCAGCATATATTACTAATGTGTTGTAGTAATATATCGAATGTAATTTGATCTATGTCATTATGTGTGTAACCACTAATAGTAGAACTATAGATCAGAAAGAATTACATTTGATGAGTCCCTGATCAGCTAAGCTTCTTTATGAAGCGATCAGTATGAGACTAACTCCTTGTGATCATGCTCTACTGATCATGGCAAAGTGCGTGCCGGAGTTATATCATAGATACCATCAGGTCGATGATATCGGACAACCCGATTGTGAGTATGCTGCATAGATCCAGTCATGAGATACTCACATATCGTAGCTTGTCATTATATCCTAAGACCAAGGAGTCTTTGTGTACACTATGTAACGAATACCTAAGTTTAACCTAGTCTAACGTTATCTGTAAAAGGGTAACTATAACGGCTTCGATTGACTTTCATATTGATTGCACTAGTGAACTCGAAAGGCGTCTGAGGGATTTATCACTCATACTTCGGTATGAGAAAGATATCCGTTTAGGCCACTTGATGAGTATGACTGAAGGAATAGCACGACCGTGCAGGTGATACCTTAGTATCAGTTTTCAGTCATCTCAGATATCAAGAAACAGTGATTGATAAATTAGGATGACGATTCTATGCCTATTGATCAATCTGGATATCGGTTTGATAAAAGGACAGTGACATGTACGATAACAGGTTAAGTCGAATAATCGATAATCACGAACATTGGATAATCATAATGTCTTGCTAGAGGCCACTTATGATGGAAAGGGTAAAATAGTAATTTTACCAGTCTGCCAATTGTTCGTGAGCCTAGAGGGTCACACGCATTAAGCACGATACATGGCAAATAATTATGGATGAGAATTGAGAACGATTCGGTAGTTTTCTGGCCTAAGGTTTTAACCAGACGGTTGAAGAAATCAATTCGAGGAAATTGAACCATTTTGTCTAAACCGAAATTATAACTCAAGTTAATGGGTTTAATTTGGGTTCTAGCTAAACGGGCTTGAAGCCCATTTAGGGATTCAAATGATGAATAGGGAAGATGTGCAAATAGGAGTTTAAGAAGGGTAGATATTCAATTATTAATTTTAAATTCAATTTTATTTCAAATTAAAAATTCCAAAATATCTCCCATCATCTTTGCATGGATTTGCAATCGATGATTCCAGATTAAGATTGTATCGATATGCAATCAGACTTTTATAATTCACTTAAACGCAAATAATTACAAGTCAAGCGTGATACCATCCAAGTTTGGGCACTCAAAAGGGTTTTGACCCTATGGATGTCGGTACGCCTCCGCGTAACATTCATAGAGAAAAGGTCTGGATGAGATGGGTAGCTCTGTGTGGGTGCGTGCGCCTCCGCGTAGTAGCCACATTAGTTCTATCCATAGTTCAAGCTTGGTAGACTTGTCTACGATTGTCAGCTAGGGCTGACCTAGGGTATCAGTATAGGGTATGCCGTGTACTTTTAGTACAGACCCTAGCCAGGAATTACATGGTTTTATAAATGGATGTATTCCTACCTTGATGCTCTCAATTGGAGCAGTGAGCCTCCGTTCACTTCAATTGAGGGTATGATAGGATCCTGGTTCAGATTCTAATGTTAGAATCAGACAAGTGTTTTGTAACTTAATCTCCAACTTGAATTTTAATTAATTTTGTTGCTACGTTTAATAGTTGGCATGATTTTTTAGAGCAAAAGTAAGAAGTCGAGTAACATGTTACATGACATGTGAAGCGACTTGTTACGAGCAGAAGATTAGGAAAGTCTGAAGCTTTCCTATTTCTACGAAGCTTGGAGCGAAAGAAGAAAGGCGGCACGAAGACTTGGAGCGTAAGAGAGTGACGTCGACAAAGTCAAACGACTTCCAGCTGGCAGTTACACGTCAGCGATAGGCGGCAACTAGACTTGCCTGATTTCATCAGGAAGTCAAAACAGGCAAGACGACTTCCAGCTGTCATGGAAGGCGGCAACAACTTGCCTGACTTTCCTGTTCCTGATCCGAGAAGGATTAGGAATGTGGGCTGCTATAAAAAGCCCTTGGCTTCCCATTAGCAGTCATCCGTTCTTGTTCTAACACCTGCAAGATTTCTCAGAGCTCTTAACCGTGCACCATCGGCGTGTTGAGAGGCTGAGTAAGATTCGATAGAACAGATCTTTGCTCCGATCAAACCTTGAGTCGCGAAGACTAAGTGTTTGGGTCGGTTAGGGTTTTTGTTTGTGATTGAAGATTCACAACTCCGTCCAAGAAGACAACGACACCGAGCATAGGAGCTTGCTCGAAGGGTGGAATTGAGGGAATCTCAAAGACAGGGGGAGAGGCTCCGGGTCGAGGTGATTCACGGTGAGATCTATAGTTGCTTAGGACAATAGCTTGTGTGATAGCTAGTTGGGCTTGAAGTTGTACTATTGACTACCTGATAGTGAAAAACCTTTCCACTGGCAAAGTGCCCCCAGACGTAGGTGCGGAGTCACCGAACTGGGTAATCATCTCTGGTGTCGTGATTATTATCTGTCTATTACTTCGCTTACTGTTTCCACAAGAAATCGATACACAAGTTAAAGACTTTGTGTTCGACTTCCTAACTTGGCTACGATTCAGAATTTCAATTGGTATCAGAGGAGGCACCTTAATCTCTTAGGTGATTTTCCTGTAAATCTGAGTAGCTAATATGGATTCAAAGGAAGGAGGATCTGTCAATCGTCCGACGGTACTCGACGGAACAAACTATGGATATTGGAAAGCACGGATGTGTGCTTTCCTGAAGTCCCTCGACAGCAAAACCTGGAAGTCTATCATCAATGGATGGGAGGAACCTTACTATGCTGATGCTCATGGAAATCAAACCAGCATCAAACCAGAAAAGGAGTGGAGCATGGAAGAAGATGAAGCCGCCCTAGGTAATTCTCGTGCACTCAATGCTATCTTTAATGGAGTAGACAAGAATGTGTTTCGACTCATCAACACATGCACAAGTGCCAAAATTGTCTGGGACACACTTGCAGTTGCTTACGAGGGTACTTCAAAAGTCAAAGAGCAGAAGTTACAGTACCTCACGACCAACTTCGAAGCTCTGACCATGAATGACGACGAGACTATAGCGGAGTTTAATGTGCGCATCAAGGATCTGGCCAATGAATCATATTCAATTGGCAAGGCTATGACCGATAAGGACTTGGTCAGAAAAACACTAAGAGCCCTAAGTCCCAGATTCAAGATGAAGATCACCGCCATCGAAGAATTCATGACCTGAAGACACTGAAGTTTGATGAACTCATGGGCTCACTGATGACTTTCGAGCTCTCCCTACCTTCTATTGAGAAGAAACATAAAGGTGTGACTTTCAAAAGTTCTAATCAGAAGAACTCAACACACTCTGAGTCGGATAGTGACATCGAGGAAACTATCGCCATGCTGGCGAAAAACTACAACAGAGTCATGAAAAGATTTGGCCAGATGACAGGAAGAAAAGTCACCCGAGAAGTCAGAGACAAGCCACTACACAAGTTTCAGAAGCTCGAAAACACAGCCAACGATGGAGGGCGAGGAGAACGGTCAGGTAAATGAGCTCAGTGTTTTGAATGTGAGGGGTATGGACATATGCAGAGAGAATGTCCCAACTTCCTAAAGAAACAGAAGAAGGGATTCATTGCCTCTCTAACTGACGATGAAGATGAGGAAGACAGTGACCTTGAGCATACAAGTAACTATGTGGCTTTCACTTCCTCCACAATAGATCAACCAGCTGAAAGCTCAAAGAAGTATGACTCTGATGATGAGCTATCCGATGAGACTCTCACAACGCTTACAACGAATGGTATGTCAAGTGGCTTGAGGACTCTCAGGTAATCGAAAACCAGAACGCTCTCATTCTTACTCTTAATGAAGACAAGTCAAGACTTCTTGAGACGACTATTGATCTCAAAAAGGAAGTTGCTCGATTAAAAGGCGAGTTAGAGCTGGTCACCAAGTCTGTAAAGATGATGAATCCAAGTACTGACACTCTGGATCAAATACTTTCGATCGGGAAACCATCAAGGAATATGGAAGGTCTTGGATATTCGAAAGAAGCCTCATCATCGCGCACCATCTTTATTCCTCACAAGTTTGTCTCCCAGAAGTCTCGACAGAAGTCACCTAACTTCACGGCTGACCAGGCAACCAAAAAGCCTCTTACTCTGGCTGCCTCGAAAACCCACACCAAAAGACACAACTGGGTTTGTCATCACTGTGGACGAAGAGGACATATTCGACCCTTCTGCTATCAGCTATATGGGAAGAGCTCGGTCAAGAAAAGGACCACCATCAAGAAAAGCCAACCTCAGAAGGAATGGCGAGTCAAAGAGGTCAACTATCGAGCTAACATCGCGTACACCGCTTTAAAGGCCTCAACCAGCAACGATTGGTACTTTGATAGTGGATCCTCTCGACATATGACGGGTAATAGCTCTTTCTTGGTCACTTTAATACCATGCACGAATAGCTTCGTCACTTTTGGAGATGGAGTAAAAGCTAGAGTGCTCGGGAAAGGAAAACTCAATCTTCCCAACTCTCCATGTCTGAAAGAAGCTCTGCTAGTAGAAGGCCTCACAGCAAACCTCATCAGCATAAGCCAGATATGTGATTTAGATCTGGATGTCCACTTCACTCGCGACAAGTGCTCGGTCAAAGACGAACAACAGAAGGAAGTCATGATAGGCCACAGGTCCCTTGACAACTGTTATCTATGGTCTCCAACAGTCTGTACCTTGCCAACCAAGTGCCTTTTATCCAAAGCTCAAGAGACAAAACTATGGCATCAAAAACTTGGTCACATCAATTTGAGGAGTATGCAAAAAATTCTCTCTAAAAAGGCTATCATATTTGTAGCAAAAAATATCTTATGGGACCCATGCAAATAGAAAGTCTAGGAGGGAAGAAGTACATATTTGTCTGTGTAGACGACTTCTCAAGGTACACATGGGTAGACTTTATTCGAGAGAAGTCAGATACCTTCTCAGTCTTTGAAGCCTTATGTCGAAGAGTTCAACAAGAAAAGGGAGAAGTCATTGGGAAAGTCGTCCGGCTTCGGAGCGATCATGGAAAGGAGTTTGAGAACATCAGCTTCGCAAACTTTTGTGATGCTGAAGGAATTGCCCACGAATTTTCTGCTCCCATCACTCCTCAGCAAAACGGAATCGTTGAAAGAAAGAATCGCACTCTTCAAGAGATGGCAAGAGTCATGATGTTAGCCAAAGACATCCCACAACACTTCTGGGCTGAAGCTTTGAATACGACATGCCATATTCATAATAGAGTGACTCTCTGCCCTGGAACTTCGTTCACTCTTTATGAAATATGGAGGGGGAGAAAGCCGAATGTCAAATACTTCCATGTGTTTGGATCAGTCTGCTACATACTCGCAGATAGGGAACCGCGACGCAAATTGGATCCTAAAAGCGAAGAAGGCATTCCTCGGATACTCCAGAAATAGTCGGGCTTTTCGTGTATTCAACAAACGCACCCGGACTATCATGGAATCCATCAATGTCGTGATCGATGACAGCAACGAGCAACCCAGTGACGAGGACGAAGAAGTCCTAAATCTCTCAGGAGAAGTCAGACCAGAAGTCAGAGGAGAAGTCAGACCGGAAGTCAAGGACGATGAGCGCAACAAAGGGTGTGAAGACGAAAGCCAAATCATCCCGGATGAAGAGGCAACTCCCACAAGGCAAACAGCTCCATCAAGAAGAATTCAGAAGTATCATCCACCCCAGGATGTAATTGGAGACATTAATGAGGGAGTTCGAACTCGTCAAAAAGCAGCCCTTGACTACCAAGAGTTGATAGGTAACATGTGCTTTATTTCCAAAATTGAGCCAAAGAATATATAAGAGGCCATCAATGATGAGTATTGGGTCTGCGCGATGCAAGAAGAATTGGTTCAGTTTGCAAGGAATGTGACTGGGAACTTGTACTCAAGCCTGACAATGTCAATATCATCGGGACAAAATGGATATTCAAAAACAAGTTTGACGAGCAAGGAAACATCACTCGAAACAAAGCGAGACTGGTGGCTCAAGGGTACACACAAGTCGAAGGAGTCGAATTTGAAGAAACCTTTGCTCCGGTAGCCAGACTGGAAGCCATACGACTTCTTCTCGTCATCGCATGTCATCTGCGCTTCAAACTCTATCAGATGGATGTAAAGAGCGCCTTCCTTAATGGAAATCTAAACGAAGAAGTCTATGTAGCCCAACCAAAGGGATTTGAAGACCATGACTCTTCGCACCATGTCTACAAGCTAAAGAAAGCTCTCTACGGTCTCAAAAAAGCTCCACGAGCATGGTATGAACGTCTTACCCAATTCCTTGTACAGAATGGCTATATTCGAGGGGGAGTAGACAAAACTCTCTTTGTGAAGAAGGAAGGAAAGGACACCATGATAGCTCAAATATATGTCGACGACATTGTATTTGGAGGGAAGTCGGACAAGATGGTGGAATGCTTCGTTCAACACATGCAGTCTGAATTTGAGATGAGTATGGTCGGTGAGCTCATATATTTCCTAGGCTTCCAGATCAAGCAGATGTCAGATGGAATATTTATCTCCCAGAGCAAATACGCAAAGAACATTGTCAAGAAGTTCGGGTTAGAAAAGGCTTCGCACAAGAGGACTCCTATTGCCACACATGACAAGTGCACGAAGGACGAGATGGGAGAACCAGAAGATCAAAGTCTTTATCGAAGCATAATAGGAAGTCTCCTCTATTTGACAGCAAGTCGACCCGACATTGCTTATTCTGTGGGAGTCTGTGCTAGATATCAAGCCAATCCAAAAGTCAGTCACTTGGCTCATGCAAAGAGGATCATAAGGTACATCTCAGGAACCTCTGAATTGGGATTACTATATTCCTTTGATACCTCTCCTACTCTGGTTGGATATTGTGATGCTGACTGGGCGGGAAGCACACCAGATCGAAGAAGCACCTCTGGAGGCTGTTTCTACCTGGGGAACAACCTTGTATCATGGTTCAGCAAAAAGCAAAATTGTATTGCTTTGTCTACTGCTGAGTCCGAATATATCGTAGCTGGAAGTAGCTGTACTCAGCTTCTTTGGATGAAACAAATGTTGCCAGAATATGGAGTCAAGCAAGAAGTCATGATTTTGTTCTGTGACAACATCAGTGCAATCAACATCTCGAAGAACCCAGTGCAGCATAGCAAGACAAAGCATATTGACATCAGGCACCACTTTATTCGAGAGCTTGTAGAAGAAAAGAAAATAAAGCTCGAATACCTACCTACCGAGAAACAAGTCGCAGATATGTTTACAAAGGCGTTAGATGCCAAAAGGTTTGAAAGTCTGAGGTCGACCCTCGGACTTTACTGTCTAGAATAGTCAGAAGTCAAGCAAGAAGAGGAAGAGCTTTTGGATTGATTTTACTCTTTCTCTCAATCAGGACCAAACAGGGTCCACAAAATCAAACCGGGCCCAAATACTTTTATCAAAAGCCCGTTAGTCCTTTTTGAATTTTGGGAATGATTATGATCTGACTATCCACCTATCAGAAATCATTCTGTTCAACTCCCACAGACTCTGCACCTCCTCAACTATTTTGAAATCGCTAGGGTTTTCTCAGATCAAAAAGTTCTGCAAAAATCTACCCTCTCCCCACAAAGAAGAAATCCTAGCTAAACGGTTGGTACCCGCAGCGGTAGAATACCATCTGCTTCAAAAGTACTTCGAGCAAAGATGAGGGCAAAAGTCATTGCCAAGAAATTATCTGCCTCCAAATCGACTAGAACCAAGCATGGAGTAAGGATCCGAGGAGGAAGAGGCTTAGGGGAAACTTCGGCAGCACCTCAGGATGTAACAAGCTCGCCCCCATTTGTTACGCCGGAAGACACAATCCCCGTCGCTGAGAAGGACGACGCTCTAGCCGCTTCTGCAAACACTGAAGAAGACGCTTCTCTCTCTACTCCGACTCCAACACGAGGTAAATCTGCTATCCTCTCTGAAGAAAACTTAGAAGAAAGCCTGCCTGAAGAGGGTTTAGAAACCCTTGTTCCTGAAGTCCACGGCACTAGCACCGAGGACCAACCTAGCCTCTCTAAGTCGACACCCGCACCAGAGAAATCTCCTCTAAACGAGGACTTGGAAAAGGAAGAAAGTTCGCTTGTCGCCCTGAACAGTGATTCAGGGCGTGATGATAATCCTGAAGTCATTCCAGAAGTCACTCAACTTTTAGAGGAATCTGTCAAAGAAAGTGTCGATATTGAAACCATGGAAAAGGAAGAAGATGTGCCCAAAAGGGCTGAAAGAAGGAAGCTACCAACCCGAAGGTTGGTTGATGAAGAAGAAGAAACTCAACCTCAGAGAAGATTGACCCCAAAAAGGAAAGCAACAGAAAAAGGAGAAGCTTCGGCGTCCAAACAGCCGAAGAAGTCAAGAAAGAAGTCAGTAACCACAGCAGCAACCTCTGTCCCTGAAGAAAAAGAATCCGAAGAAGAAGACACCCTGATTGTGCTACCACAGGTGAAGAAGACATTAGGAGGGCAGAAGCTCCCCAAGTATGTACCGAAGGTACCCACAGACAACATCTCTTTCCACTCTGTAGATAATGCCATTAAGTGGCAGTATGTCTATCAACGGAAGATTTATCCAGAAAGAGAACTCTCCACTGAAGCACAAGGGATAAATGCGATTGTAAAGCTTATTCGTAGAGCTGGCCTGACCAACACGGTCATAAATATTGGTCCATTCTACCCGACTTTGGTTAAGGAGTTTATCGTCAATCTATAAAGCGAGTTCGATGACCCTGAAGATGCTGAATACCGAAAGGTGTTTGTTCGGGGGGAATGCTTCGAAGTCTCTGCCTCAACCATCAACACATACCTTGGCAGAGATGACCCAGAAGTCACTCCGGAAGTCCCGCACTTGAAAAAAGTAGCGGTCGAAATAACCGGAGGACGTAAGAAGGGATGACCAGTCAAGGACACCATTGCAGCAACCGAGCTCACAGCAAAATATTCTATTCTCTACCGCATCGGTCTGGCTAACTGGGCACCCTCTACACATGGGTCAAGCATCAAAATAGAGCTGGCAAAACTCATTTACCAAATAGGTACGCTGTCTCCTATTGATTTTGGCGCTTATATTATTGACCATCTAGTTAAGCACGCCAAATCATGTGCTATCAAACTTCCGATCGGGTTTCCTTCGCTAATCACCGGTATCCTTCTCCAACAATGTCCTAACATTGTTCGAGAATCGGATATTCCGGGTAAAAAGCCACTGCCTCTAGCCATCAATCTCAAGAACTTTGAAGGGTAGCAGTTGAAGGACCTCGGACTTTCTATGGCCAAAACTCCAGGAGCTGGATCAAGCTCTCGTCCCTCAGGACCAATTGGCACTAGGATGCAGGAAGGATTGGTGGAAATGATTGCTGATCTGGAGAAATCAATTGCCACGCTCTCAATTCACAAAGTCGCCTGTGAAGTCCTTCTAAGAAGACCTCCGATCTGCTGCTGCTGCTACTGCTGAAGAAGAAGATGTTGACGACTCCACGTCATTTTAGTAATTCTCTGAAATTTGACATGATAACTCTGTCCCACACACACTTTTAAATTCTCGGGGTTTGTCCGAGTTAGTTTCCGCACAATTTGACTGTTTATTTTTGGGATATTTGCTCTTGATTGAGCTGGATTTGAGCTCATGTTTGAGCCGTTTATTTGCTCATGGTGTGAGCTATTTCTCTTTTACCCCACTGTTTAGTCAAATTTAGGTCATGAGATTGCCTTTGGCAATATTATTAGACAAACAGGGGGAGATAAATGTGATACGACGCCAGAAGTCGCACCGAAAAGCTACGCCAGAAGTCGCGCCGAAAGATGTACATAGAAGTCACCGCTCCAGAAGCTGCTCAAGAAAACAAACTAGAAGCCGCACAAGAAGTCGCATCGGAAGTCACGAAACTTGCTGTGTGCGTAACTGCCTCAAGGTGACGACGATGTGCCTGCTTGGAGTAAAGAAGTCACATCACTTGTTGTGCGTAACTGCCACAAGATAAGTCACTTGTTGTGCGTAACTGCCACAAGATGACGATGGACTTACAAAAAGGTGTTTGCCTAAAAAATTGCCAAAGGGGGAGATTGTTGCTACGTTTAATAGTTGGCATGATTTTTTAGCGCAAAAGTAAGAAGTCGAGTAACATGTTACATGACATGTGAAGCGACTTGTTACGAGTAGAAGATTAGGAAAGTCTGAAGCTTTCCTATTTCAACAAAACTTGGAGCGAAAGAAGAAAGGCGGCACGAAGACTTGGAGCGCAAGAGAGTGACGTCGACAAAGTCAAACGACTTCCAGCTGGCGGTTACACGTCAGCGATAGGCGGCAACTAGACTTGCCTGATTTCATCAGGAAGTCAGAACAGGCAAGACGACTTCCAGCTGTCATAGAAGGCGGCAACAACTTGCCTGACTTTCCTGTTCCTGATCCGAGAAGGATTAGGAATGTGGGCTGCTATAAAAAGCCCTTGGCTTCCCATTAGCAGTCATCCGTTCTTGTTCTAACACCTGCAAGATTTCTCAGAGCTCTTAACCGTGCACCATCGGCGTGTTGAGAGGTTGAGTAAGATTCGATAGAACGGATCTTTGCTCCGATCAAACCTTGAGTCGCGAAGACTAAGTGTTTAGGTCGGTTAGGGTTTTTGTTTGTGATTGAAGATTCACAACTCCGTCCAAGAAGACAACGACACCGAGCATAGGAGCTTGCTCGAAGGGTGGAATTGAGGGAATCTCAAAGATAGGGGGAGAGGCTCCGGGTCGAGGTGATTCACGGTGAGATCTATAGTAGCTTAGGACAATAGCTTGTGTGATAGCTAGTTGGGCTTGAAGTTGTACTATTGACTACCTGATAGTGAAAAACCTTTCCACTGGCAAAGTGCCCCCAGACGTAAGTGCGGAGTCACCGAACTGGGTAATCATCTCCGGTGTCGTGATTATTATCTGTCTATTACTTTGCTTACTGTTTCCACAAGAAGTCGATACACAAGTTCAAGACTTTGTGTTCGACTTCCTAACTTGGCTACGATTCATAATTTCAAATTTTACCATGTAGAACTAAAAGGCAAACACAACACAAAGGAGTAATAGCGCACTGAGAGTCCAGATTGAGGACAGACTCAAGGGCGTGAATTACTCAGATTGGAATAGAAACTTGAGGCTTGTACTCAAGCATGAACGCAAGTAGTATATCCTTACCAAGGAACGTCCTGCCGAGCCACCGTTGAACGCCGCTAGGGCACTAAGGATACTTATCAAAGTTTCTTAGTAACCAAATCGACGAGTCATGCATTATGGCGGGCAGTAGGATGCTAGAGTTGCAGAAGCAGTTCAGGAACGTTTCAGATGACCCTCATACCTGTAAGGCAGAGGTCAAGGAAATGCTCAAGGAGAAAGCTCGTGTCGAAAGATATGATACTTTCATAGAACTTAACTCCTGTAAACTTAAGGCTGGATCCCTGTTAGTCCCCATGTCACGAAGATTTAATGTCTTCACGAACATCTAACCAGACTCGGTTTTGATGATCAGGAGAAAATGGCTGCGGATTTTATGTTGCAGTCACTTCCAGATACATATAGTGATTTCATAGTAAATTACAATATGAATGACATGGACAAGTCCTTAACAGAGCTTCATGGGATGCTTGTGACCACTGAAAAGAACCTCAAGGGAAAGACTAAGGAGGTCCTTATGGTCAACAAGAAGGTCAACTTCAAGAAAGCTGATCTGGGTAAGGGTAAGACTCCTGGGCACCTTGCAGGGCAGATCAGACACCCCAAGCGTCCAAAGGTTCAAGCAGCTCCCAAAACTGCTGTGAATTCTAAGGACAAATTGGAGGAGATCTGCTATCACTGCAATGAGCCAGGACAGGGGAATAAGGGATTGTAAGCAATACAAGGATCATGTGAAGAAGAGTGGGTATCCACATCTTCAGGATTAGATATTTACGTTGGTAAGCTTAACCGCTATAATGTAAATAAGAAAAGGCTTAAATCTAATGATTTAAACCAAGTTATAATCTGGCATTGTCATTTAAGGCACATAGGCGAGAAATACATTTCAACACTTCACAAGTGTGGACTTTAAGTCCGTTTGAATTCACTCAAACTGAAAGACGCAAGTTTCGCCTAATGGGCAAAATGACAAAGGCACTTTTCACAGGTTTATGTGAAAGGCGAGTGACTTGTTAAGTCTAATACATTCCGACGTATGTGGACCTATGAGTACTCAAGCCAGAAGAGAGCTCAACTTACACTTGACTCTGAAAATGGCCGCATTCATTTTGAATCGGGCTCCGATGAAGACAACGATAGTACACCTTGTGACAGTCTTTCTGTCTCTTATTACTATGGATGTGTGCGCCTCCGCGTAGTATTCATTGGGATGCGAGCTGAATAAGGTAATCAGTTCTTTTTGGATGCGTGCCTCTCCGCGTAGTAGCCAAATAAGAGCTGGACCAGAGTCACAGAAGGTACACCACATGACACTCATTACGTCTCCCGTTACTGTGGATGCGTGCGCCTCCGCGTAGTATTCATTGGGATGGGAGCGGGATGAGATGGTCAGTTCTATTTGGATGCGTGAGCCTCCGCGTAGTAGCCAAATAAGAAATGGGCCATAGTCATATATGGTGTGGAAAACATCCTAGTATGTTTTCCCTAAAAGATTTGGGTGGTAGAGATGCAGGCATCCAAATCAGAAAAATGTGTCTTCGTAAGGTATCCATAAGAAACTAAGAGATACAACTTCTACATACCCAGGGAGTACAAAGTCTTTGTTGCTCGAGAAGGGGTATTTTTGGAGAAATATTTTATTTTCAAAATAGCTAGTTGGAGTCCTGTGCATCTCGAAGAAATTCGAGAGGATACGGAACAGCCTGAAGCAATTCAGGAGCCTGCTATGCAAGATGTAGAAGTACTGGAGCCTCAGATGGTCGCCGATGAAGAATAAATCCCTACAGAAATTCCAGATGGTCTAAGGAGGTCTGAAAGATCTCGTCATGTTCCAGACAGATATGGCTTCACAGTCACTGAGGGAAATGACGTGATGTTGGTGGATCAGGATGATCCAGAAACCTTCAGACAAGCTTTAACCAGTCCAGACTCCGAAAAATGGTAGAATGCCATGAGTGAGGAAATGAAATCCATGTATTTCAACCAAGTCTGATGCTTGGTTGATCAAACCCCTGGGATAAAACCCATCGGTTCTGAGTGGGTCCATAGGATCAAGACCGACATGGATGGAAATCCTCAGACCAATGAGGTTAGGATGGTTGTAAAAGGTTATCTTCAGATTCAATGCATGTATTATGATGACACCTGTTCACCAGTAGCAATGGTCAAATTGATCCGGATTTCAAAACCCCTTCCTTAGCAGGAAGTTACTAGATGGCGTGTATATCACACGACCTGTGGGTTTTGTAGATCCAAAGAATCCCGGAAAGATACGTAAGCTGCAAAGATCCATTTATGGATTTAAGCAAGCTTCAGGGAGTTGGAACCGTCAGTTTGATAAAGCTGTAAGGGAACTCGGCTTCATCAAAAACAAAAGTGAGCCTTGCGTACATGAGAAAGCGAGTAGGAGTAATATTGCATTCTTGGTATTTATTCATCGGGAATGACATCCCGACCTTGCCGCCAAAGCTTGGTTAGGGAAGTACTTATCGATGAAGAACTTAGGTGATGCTACATTTATTGTAGGCATCAGGATCTCTACAGATCATTCCAAAAGGATTTTGGGCTTAAGTCATAACATGTTGCTAAGTCAGAACATGTACATAGGTAAACTGTTGAGAAGATCTCAATGCTTGATTCTAAGAAAGGACACATACCCATGCGTCATGGCATTAAGCTCAGCAAGCTACAGAGTCCTAGAACTCCTGTAAGCTGAGCAGGATGAGTAAGATCCCTTATGCTTTGGCTGTGGGATTTTGGGCCTAAGTCAGAACATGTACATAGGTAAAGTGTTGAGAAGATCTCAATGCTTGATTCTAATAAAGAATACATACCCATGCGTTATGGCATCAAGCTCAGCAAGCTACAGAGTCCTAGAACTCATGATAAGCTGAGCAGGATGAGTAAGATCACTTATGCTTCAGTTGTGGGATCTATCATGTATGCCAGGATGTGCACGAGACTGGAAGTCTCGTTTGCACTAAGCTGTACCAGGAGATTCCAATCTAACTCCGGTCAATTACACTGGATTACTGTCAAAGGTCATCCTCAAATATTTGAGGAGGACCAAGGATACATTCCCAGTGTGTGGGGATATAGATAGAGAACTAGCAGTCAAAGGACAAGTCGATGCTAGTTTTCAGACATATCCAGATGACTTCTAAATTCTGTCAGGATATATTTTGTGTTGAGTTGTGGCGCTTTCAGCTGGATAAGCTTTAAGCAAGCCAAAATTGTCAACTCTACAACGGAGGCTGAGTATATAGCTGCAACAAAAGCAGCTAAAGAGGCCGTATGGATTACAAGTTTTCTAATCGGATTAGATGCAACGCCGCGAGCTTCTGATCCGATAAGCTTGTTGTGGGACAACAGAGGTGCCGTAGCTATTGCTCAAGAGCCCAGATTCCACAACAGATCCATACATATACTCAGCAGGCTTCACCTCGTGAGAGTTATCAAATATAGAGGTGATGTGGAGATTAAACACTATTCGACTGATGATAATATGGCCGATCCCTTGACAAAGGCTCAGCCGCAGCCTAGGCATGAGAAACATGCAGGGTCTATGGGAGTAGATCAAAACTTAAATTGGAACCAGGCGCAAGTAGAAGATTGTTAGAGTTATGCCTCAGTCCAATATAAAAGTGATCTACAGATGTAATGTTTTATCATCTTTCCGAAGAAATAAATCGGCATATATTACTAATGTGTTGTAGTAATATATCGAATGTAATTTGATCTATGTCATTATGTGTGTAACCACTAATAGTAGAACTATAGATCAGAAAGAATTACATTTGATGAGTCCCTGATCAGCTAAGCTTCTTTATGAAGCGATCAGTATGAGACTAACTCCTTGTGATCATGCTCTACTGATCATGGCAAAGTGCGTGCCGGAGTTATATCATAGATACCATCAGGTCGATGATATCGGACAACCCGATTGTGAGTATGCTGCATAGATCCAGTCATGAGATACTCACATATCGTAGCTTGTCATTATATCTTAAGACCAAGGAGTCTTTGTGTACACTATGTAACGAATACTTAAGTTTAACCTAGTGTAACGTTATCTGTAAAAGGGTAACTATAACGGCTTCGATTGGCTTTGATATTGATTGCACTAGTGAACTCGAAAGGCGTCTGAGGGATAATCACTCATACTTCGGTATGAGAAAGATATCCGTTTAGGCCACTTGATGAGTATGACTGAAGAAAGAGCACGGTCATGCAGGTGATACCTTAGTATCAGTTTTCAGTCATCTCAGATATCAAGAAACAGTGATTGATAAATTAGGATGACCATTCTATGCCTATTGATCAATCTGGATATCGGTTTGATAAAAGGACATTGACATGTACGATAACATGTTAAGTCGAATAATCGATAATCACGAACATTGGATAATCATAATGTCTTGCTAGAGGCCACTTATGATGGAAAGGGTAAAATAGTAATTTTACCAGTCTGCCAATTGTTCGTGAGCCTAGAGGGTCACACGCATTAAGCACGATACATGACAAATAATTATGGATGAGAATTGAGAACGATTCGGTAGTTTTCTGGCCTAAGGTTTTAACCAGACGGTTGAAGAAATCAATTCGAGGAAATTGAACCGTTTTGTCTAAACCGAAATTATAACTCAAGTTAATGGGTTTAATTTGGGTTCTAGCTAAACGGGCTTGAAGCCCATTTAGGGATTCAAATGATGAATAGGGAAGATGTGCAAATAGGAGTTTAAGAAGGGTAGATATGCAATTATTAATTTTAAATTCAATTTTATTTCAAATTAAAAATTCTAAAATATCTCCCATAATTTTCTCCAACTATTGGTGACCACTTCCCTCTTCTTCCTCCTCCCTTTGGGCTGAATTCTCTCTCTCTCTCTCTTCATCCTCCATTGTTGTCAAGCTTCTCTCAAAGTTCATAGCAAAATTATTGAGTGAAAACCTCTTCGGTTGTGGTGCTTGTGTGGACTTGATAGAGAAACACTATACTTGTGTTTTCATCGATTAGAAGAGGTAACTTTCAGATTTATATTTATATATATAACATGTTGAAATTTCATTAAGATCTAAGCATGTTTCGATCACCACGGTTACATAACGTCCGCTGCATGATATTCATCGATTGGAACCCGTGGTGATCTCTTTCAATCTGTAGGTCATTTTTATATTGGAATGGGCATAACTCTAACACTAGGCTCACGAACAGTTGGTAGACTGGTAAAATCACTATTTTACCCTTTCCATCATAAGTGGTCTCTAGCAAGACATTATGATTACCCAATGTTCGTGATTATCGATTATTCGACTTAACCTGTTATCATACATGTCACTGTCCTTTTATCAAACCGATATTCAGATTGATCAATAGGCATAGAATCATCATCCTAATTTATCAATTACTGTTTCTTGATATCTGAGATGACAGAAAACTAATACTAAGGTATCACCTGCACGGCCGTGCTATTCCTTCAGTCATACTCATCAAGTGGCCTAAACGGATATCTTTCTCATACTGGAGTATGAGTGAAATCCCTCAGACATCTTTCGAGTTTACAAATGTAATTCATAACCAAGCCAATCCCAGCCGTTATGACTACCCTTTTACAGGTAACGTTAGACTAAGTCAAACTTAGAGATTCATTACACAGTGCACACAAAGACTCCTTGGTCTTAGGATATAATAACAAGCTACGATCTGTGAGTATCTCATGACGGTATCTATGTTGCATACTCACAATCGGGTTGTCCGATATCACCGAAATGATGATATCTATGATATAACTCCGACACATACTTTGCCATGAT
The DNA here is from genome assembly GCA_963920655.1 of Geranium rotundifolium. Classification (NCBI taxonomy): domain Eukaryota; kingdom Viridiplantae; phylum Streptophyta; class Magnoliopsida; order Geraniales; family Geraniaceae; genus Geranium; species Geranium rotundifolium. Next base: position 14,585,220 of record OY987322.1, on the reverse strand, counting down.
CAGTAGAGCGTGATCACAAGGAGTTGGTCTCATACTGATTGCTTCATAAAGGAGCTTAGCTGATCATGGACTCATCAAATGTAATTTTTTCTGATGTACAGTTCTACTATTAGTGGTTACACACGTAATGACATAGATCAAATTACATTCGATATATTACTACAACACATTAGTAATATATGCCGATTTATTAATTCGGAAAGATGATAAAATATTACATATGTAGATTACTTTTATATTAGACTAGGGCATAACTCTAACAGTAATCAACTTTGGAGCCTCATGAACTTTTGGCATTCTGGTAACCGAAGTCAAAATAACATCTTTTGAGGAGTTACCCATCTACAAGAGGTTAAACCACACAGATTAATCAAGAACTATTGTCTTAAGATTGTTGGAAATAATCTGTGTGAAATGCCAAAATATAATTTATTTATATTTCACCAAAACTATTCATGAACATAAGAAACTTGATCAACGAAATATATAACAAGAAAGATCAATTATTCCTTATATTGATGTGTTACTATAATAAAGAAATGCTCCACACAAGATACAGTAAGAAATAATTAAATAAAAATAAATAGCTTACTATATCGAATTGAAATTGTAGAAGGAAATAAGGCCGAGGCTTGCAGAAGCAATTTCCTTAAGACAATATTTCACCACGCTTCAGGTGCACACGTTTCTACGGTGATTAGTCTCCCAAGATACCTTATCAAAAACTTCTTATAATACTTCAGGCGATAGGGGAATTATTTTTGTGAAATTGGTCTGTCTCAATTCGTGGGTGATTGGACCAAAAACGCGAGTTCCTTTTGGATTTCCTTTTTTATCAATGACAACGACATCATTCTCATCATATAATATTATCACACCGTCATCACGTTTGAGTTCTTTACAAGTACGCACAATTACAGCTCTGATCACTTCTGATCTTTCTAGAGACATAGCCAGAAAATGTCATATTGGTAAAGCAGAAACATAGCCGACCTCCTATGAGTGTGGAAAATATATCGAATTTGTCGGTTCGAATTGGAATAAATTATCAAGTCATCCATAACTCTTTACTTTAGTCAAAAGTCAAATCACGAATCTATTTTGATCAAACAAACCGCCAGAACTTTATCTTCTCTCTTCCCTAACCTAAAATGGTCTATTTTTTGATGGGTAAATGACGGGGATTGAACCCGCGTAGATCTGTGTCCGGGATATGGGGATTATCCCAAAAACGCATTTAGACCATACGATCTGGGAGGGCAACTTACTTTGTTGAGAAACCTAGACAGTAAACCTTAACCCTTCTTATTCTTTCTTCTAAAGTATCAGAGTACCCTTATTCAACCAAACTAGTATCAGAGTAATAGATCATCTCCTGTCTCGAACTTGTTAATGAAAGTATGCTCTGTGGTTTCCATGAACTTGGATCTTCCACATCAGAAATCCTAACTAGCTAGCCGGGAGAATCATAAATCCTAACTAGCTTTCCGGGATATACTTAATAAAGTTGTTGGTGAGGATACAGTGTGCCAGGTGTTTAGGCTAAGTGGTGATTCAACATGGATTCTACATCTTGAAACCAAGCCAATTTTGGGGCAGCTTTGTGATAATGGAACCAACCAGCAAAAAGCATTAAGGCTGCAAAAACCAATGCACCAATTGCGGTACAATAGAGTTGCAATTCACTAGTTATTCCAGATGCTCGCGAAATCTGAAACTTGAGAGTATGTTTGATTAGCCGAAGGATTAATTAAACTGTGCTCCAAGCGGCCCCACATCTCTGTCTTTCTTTCTTTTCTTGTTTTCTTTCTTTGTCCGGGCACTTAAGTCGTTCTCTTGTTTGCCCTAAGTGCTACTTACTTGTCTCTTGGAGGATGTTTTGTAGAAATGTTGACGTAGAAGCCCTAGTACTCTTTCAGCCTTCCATTTATGCTTCGGTTGCCTTTCTTCAATCAGATTCACAGCTGAGTATTTACATAGTTTTCTATGATGGATTTTGTGAATACATGGAAATATGCTATTGATTCTCTCCCAATTGGTTGGACTGTTAGGTGCGATGATTTATTTCACGGGCGAGGTCTCTGGTTCTCCCTTTATTATAGAAGCATTGAAAAAGACTATTTCAGAAGGCAGTCCCAAAGAACCTTCGTTTAGTCTATTTAGTTGCCTTCTTCTTTCTTATCTCGGAAAGGCTAGTAACCTTCGCTCCTACCTCTTCACTCGAGTCTTTCCAAACCTCTACGGTCGAGACCATGCACTGAAATACTGAGTAACGACGAGCAAAATACGAACGTCTCTTCAGCAAGAAGACAAAGGGATAAGAATGAAAATTTTAAAGGAAATATTGCTTTTCTTGAAATGAAATTGTGTGTGTTCTGAATTGCCCAAATTCCACCACAATTTATAGTAACACTTGTGTCTGTTCATAACAGACACGTATACATGAAAATATGCAAATGATTAACTGCCATGTATTTAGAATAATGAATGTATCATGTATCTAGACAAATAGATGAATGCAGACATTTTCAAATAACTGTCATTTTTATAGAAAATTAAGAAAAAAGAATTTAGCACTTTCAAGAAATTCATTCATCACAACAATATTCCCCGTCAACGACGAGGATCCCCGAACCCGGTCGTGAACGGGGCAGAGAATTCCCGAATCCAAACTGGCACAAGGCAGGGACGAGGTGATGTATCCCCGCTCCGCCATGATATATTAAAAATAAGTATTTTTGATTAAAACTATATTTTAAAATGCACATTTAATGAAAAATAACATCTTTAAATATATTTTTTTATCAAAGTAATATTTTATAATACATATTCAATCAAATTGTAATATTTTTATTTAAAAATAGTTTTATACAAAATTTATTAAAAAATTAATATGTTTTAACATTATTATGGGTTAAAAACAAAAAACGAGGAATCTCTGAATCCGTTAGAAACAAAGAATCCCCACCCCATTTCTAATGGAGACGGGGATAGAATTGCCAAATCTTCCCCATCGTCACGACCTAGCATATCACTGTTGCGACATCTCGTGGCACACAAGTTGTGACATGTCGCGATTGGGCAGTTTTTAAAATTGTGTTTTGTCACTTTTAGGGTTACGAACCTTGAGAGAAAACACACAAAGAAGTCTTGTTGGAAGCTTAGACTGATCCGTTGGATGTTATTATTGATGGAGTTTGAGCACGAGATCATAGACTCGAAAGACATGATGAACTAGGTAACTTATCGCCTGTCAAGATTGAAGATTCCTATAGATGAGGATGGTTGGAGCGTTTGAGAGAGCATTCCCTGACGAACAACTATTCGATATCTCTGCATCGTTGCCCTGGTACTCGAATACTGTTATATATGTGCCCTGCGAGATTTTACCTTCGAAGCTCTCAAGCTACCAAAGGAAGAAACTTTCCAAGATTGCCAACTATATTATATTGATGAGCCCTATTTCTTCAAATGTGAATTCGATCCTCCGACGTTGTATCCTAATGAAAGAGTTAAATTTAATATTAACAGCTTGTCATGAGTCACCTTACGAATGACATTGTAGGGGTGATAGGAACCGCTAATAAGGTCTCGTAGTCAGGTTTTTATTGCGACAATGTTCAAATTTGTGAAATCTCTTGACCAGTGTCAAAGGACGGGGAACATTTCCCGTCGACGAGAGATGCCTTTAACCAACATTTTAGAATTGAAATTTTTTGATGGTTAAGGATTGGATTTTATGGGTCATTTTTCTAGATAATTTGAAAAAGAAATAAATTTATTATCGTTGTGGCTGACTATGTGCAAAGTGGGTAGAAGCTGAGGCATGTTCAACCGATGACGCAAAAACCATGATTAAGAGAAATATCTTCTCACAACTTGGAGCCCCTCAACCTATCATTAGCGCTAAGGGCACCCATTTTTGTAACAAGTTATTCAAGAAGATTGCTAAGAAGTTCAGATTGAAACACAAAAATGTTTGTGGCCTATTACCCCATGAAATTAGATAGGTTAAGGTTGCAAACCACATAATTAAGTGGCTTTTCTGAAAGATGGTTAGCTTATCTCGAAAGGATTGGAATCTCAGGCTTGATTATGCCTTATGGACATACCGAATTGCTTATACAACTCCACCAAAAATGTCCCTCTACAGGTTGGTTTTCAAAAAGGTTTGTCATCCACGGCGAAAATTGAACACAAAGCTTATTGGGTCATTGCTAGGTGCATATCACACCTCGAGCTTGCGGGGTCTAAACGTCTTTTAGAGCTCGAGGACATGTAAGAGTGGAGAAGTGAAGCCAATGAAAGTAATCTAATTTACAAGGAAATAACTAATGGATGGTATGAAAAACATTCGATTAAATAGTCTTTTGAACCCGAACAACTAGTTTTGTTATTTAAAGCTAAATATGCATTATATGAAGGAATTATTAAGGGTTCCAATCAATTAATTTCATGTCCATACAAGAAATTAACCTCAAAGTTCCATGTTTAATAAGGATCTTACATGATCATGAATTGATCATGAGATCTAGTTTAGAATAAAATTTATATATTACCTTGATTCAAAATTTCTTTGTCACTAAATAAGATTTAGTAACCTCTAAAGAACGTCCACATAGGAAGAGCAATCCGGGGATACTCACAACGATCCTTACTAGAAGATCGAATCAAGCAAAACGGGGAGGAGAGAGGGAGAGGGGCCGGTCGGCCGAGAGAGAGAGAGAGATTAGGGTTTTGGAAAATTTTTTCTTAATTTTCAAATCTGAAAATTTCCCTTTTATAACTCTTTTTAGACAATAATTAATTAAAGGTCTTAATGGGCTTAACGCTCAAATCTTTTAATTAATTAATTAATGTAGATAAGCCCATTCTAGCTTAGCCCAATCTGGCTAGGCTATGTTTAGCTAAATTAATTAAATCTATTTATTTAGATGATAATTAATTGGTCTAGCAAAACCGTTCTTGATTTCCAGTTTAATCCTAAACCGAAATTGGTCTAATCCGGTTTAATCCAAAACCAGATTTTGTCTCTCTTATGATTCATCTATATAATTCCATCCGTTTTACTCAACCTTTAGTGTGTGACCCTCTAGGCTCACGACACGTCGGCGGACTGATAAAATTACCATTTTACCCTTTCCATCATGAGTGGCCTCTAGCAAGACATCATGATTACCCAACGCTTGTGATTATTGAGATTTCGATTTAACCTTGGCGTACATGAATCTATCTTTTTATCCTCTTGATATCTTGACAACCACGAGGCATAGACAAGTCATCCTCGTTCAATTGTCATGTTTCTTGATCTGAGTTAACTGAATTGTAACTGATACTCCGTATGACTGTATGGCCATGCTTTTGTATTTCAGTTGTACTCATCAAATGACCTATACATATATCTGCTCATACGTCCGTATGAGGGATAAATCTTTCAGCGATCTATTGAGTCAACTCATGTAATTCGTGATCGAGCCAATCACAGTCGTTATTGTAACTCTTTTACAAGAGACGTTAGACTGAGTCAAACTCGTCACTCATTACATAGTGACCTCAATGATCCTTCCGTCGGAGGATATGATTTCATGTGCCGACATATGAGTATGTTCATGACTGTGTCTATGTAACATACTCATGATCGGGCCGTCCTATATCACCCATGTATGGTGATACTATGACCTAACTCCGTCCCCCTTCTGGCCATGATTAGTAGAGCGTGATCATTTAGAGTTAGCCTCATACTGATCGCTTCTTATGAAGCTATTCTGATCGGGGACTACTTAAGTAAGATTTTATTTGATCTGTAGATCTACTATTATGTGTTGACAAATTAATGATACAAATCAAATCATACTTAAGATATTACTACAACACTTAGTAATATGAATGCCGATTTTATTTCAACTAATAATCTTATTACATGAGTAGATTGAAAATACATTGTGCCAGGGCACAAAATCCCAACATTATACCCCACCAAATTTAAACGAGATGGTCGGGGCCATTTAAGATTCTAACCTTTTTCGAGTGGTGCAGTTGAGGTATTGAACCCTAGAGACAACACAACTTTCATTGTAAATAGGCAACAATCAAACATTATTACTGAGCTGATGGCGAAGATGAAGTTGATCTAATTGAAGTATGGGAGTTGGAGCTGATTGAGCTTGAGGCGACCTCTTGATGGGTCACGGTTCCATCCAACTTAAAGACCTTAAATAAATCGCTCGTTGAGGACAACCGTTTTTGTACGCATGAACAGTTCCAGATGTTAAACATGGGCCAAAATCAGACAATTGCAGGACAACAACAAATGTTCACCCACATGGGAGCGTTAGAGACCCAAATCGGGACTTTCAGCCCTCGACTTGAAGACATATATGCTAGACAGGTGAGAAGCGAGGCATGGCAACATAGGCACGACATAAGGTACACCATGTGATTCAAAAGGTTAAAACTTAACGTGTTGTCGTCATCTTTTTTTGTACAAATTTGAAATTCTTCTCCGACAAGATCAACGAAACAATAACGTTAGGTTAGTTCTAAAGCAACTAAATACTTGTCAATGTATAATCTTATTCACGCTTATAGAGAAACATGATATGCTCTAAAATGAGGCAGAGAATATGCTTGGTAATGGCGATGAGAGAGAGAGACCAAGGTTCTCACCAAAATTAGAAGATGAAGTTCTTTAGTTGGGATGATATTTTGTGGAAGGTAGTTGCAAGTATGATAGTGTAGACTCACTTAATGAGGCCACTAGCGTGAGACTATAAGGCTGTCCACAACAAGAGAGTGGGCAAGGAGTGGAGACTCTCAATACTGCCATGTGGCAGCCACAATGGAGAGTCTCTTCAAAAGTGGGTGATGTGGAAAGAGGGATCGAAAGAGAAGGAGTGGGTGGAGAGGGTAGAAGAGAGAAAGGAGGGACTCCCTAATTTAATATATAATAATGTATTAAAGATGTGATATGCAATTTTTTTAAATTATAAATATATATTATCAGATATATAATATGTCTATTAATATATAATAAAATAAAATAAAAATTTATTTTTTTGAAGAAAAATACAAATTTTATAATTAATTAAAATATAATAAATATTTATTGTATCTATATAAAAATTTCCATTTTTGATAAATATACAATATGTTTATTAATAAAAAAATTATAAAAATAATAAATAAAAATATATATTCATTGAGTATATTTAATATTTATTGTATCTATATATACCTCTCATGTTCTCATATTTGCACACGAAAGGAGAACCGAACTGCGAGGAAGTCGTGTTGTGGGAGCCCGAGAAATTTTCAACCGAACCGAAAGAATATTTTCATATTCGTGTTATAATAAAATCATTTGTTTTTTATAATTTTAAATGAATAATAATGTTGAAATATTTAATTATATAAAAATAGTATTAATTGAATTAAATAATATAAACATGAGGCACTCTGTTGTGGCCTCAAAAGAGTGAGTGTCTGCAGAGAGTGGGTATGCTGATGTGACAGCTCAAAAGCTGACATGGAGACTCCCACAAAGGCACTCTGTTGTGGATAACCTAAGGCTGTCCACAACAAGAGAGTGAGCAAGGAGTGTGGACTCTCAATGCTGCCATGTGGCAACCACAATAAATAAAGAGGAGAGAAAAATGAGGGACTCCCTAATTTAATATATAATGATGTATTAAATAGGTAATATGCAATTTTTTAAATTATAAATATATATTACCATATATATAATATGTCTATTAATATATAATAAAATATAAAATATATTCATAAAATATAATTGATATTTATTTTTTGAAGAAAAATACAAATTTTATAATTAATATAATTAATTATATTTATTGTATAATTTTATAACTAATTATAGAATTAATTAAAATATAATAAATATTTATTGTATCTATATATATTTCCATTTTTGATAAATATACAATATGTTTATTAATAAAAAAAATATTTATGGAGTATATTTAATATTTATTGTCTCTATATATACCTCTCATATTTGCACACGAAAGGAGAACCGAAATACGAATAGGTCGTGTTGCGGGAGCCCGAAGAACTTTCAACCGAACCGAAAGAATATTTTCATATTCGTGTTATAATAAAATAATTTGTTTTTTATAATTATAAATGAATAATAATGTTGAAATATATAATTATATATAAATAATATAAACATGAGGCACTCTGTTGTGGCCTCCAAAGAGTGAGTGCTTGCAGAGAGTGGGTGTACTGATGTGGCAGCTCAAAAGCTGACATGTAGACTCCCATGGAGGCACTCTGTTGTGGACAGCCTAAGGAGAGGACTTTCTCGAGAATCTGCTTAGGGTCGTTAATGATGCGACGAGTGGAGCACTTGTAGAGGTGGGAGCTGGCCTTAGATCTTGTCAGAGGAGGGTGATGAGTTTCTCCATCCCTCGTCAGCTGGAAGATAAAATAATATTTTAATCATTTCATAATAAATAATTAAGAGCGTTAGCATCTTTGTTTGACCTGTTACAAAACTTTAGAAATTAATTTTGGTTAAGTGAGAATATGGTATTAGCAGACTAATAGTACCGAAAAGGTAACACTAAAATCACCTTATTACCAATCTTTGGATCGCAAAACATATGTTTTGGGCCAGGCAGGCCCAACGACTAAGATATACCCTAATAGACCAAACCAACGCACCTCTCTGACTCACTCTCCAGCAAGCCACCGTCTTCTTGCACTTGCTTGTCTCTTAAACCCTAAATAAACCTCACTCAGAGAGCTTTCATCTCCTTCTCGCAACTTGAACATTCAGAGAGATTCAATCAAACGAACCTATACGGACATCGGAAGCTCCCAATCATGAAGAGAAAAGGTGGCGGCGGCAAGGGAGCTAGAAAAGGGAACAAACTTTCCATCGAAAAGGACCCGTTTTTCAGTACTGAGTCGAAGAAGAGGCGCAAGGGTGGGAGAGACGACGACGAAGTGATAGAGTCCGACGAATCAGGTGATGAGTACGGACTCGATTCCGCTGGTAATGGCGGAGACGGTATTGAGCCCGGGAACGAGTCTCCGAAGGAAACCAAGGCAGAGATACGCTTCAGGATGGCCAAGGAGCAGATCGAGAAAATGAAGGGTATTGCGAGGAGGATTGAGGAGGAGAATGATGAAGAAGATGGGGATGAGAGAGGTAGTGATAAGGAAGGCGAGAGGGATTCGCTTGTTGCCCGTCTCTTGCAGCAGGAACAGCTCGAGGAGAGTGGTCGAGTTCGCAAGGCAATTGCTTCCAGGTAATGGCTGCTATATACCACCAATTGATGTTTGGATGCAGTTATGAAGTTTATGGCAGCTTGCAATTGGGTTTATCAAGCTTCTTTGTCTTGTTGATGCAATTTGTTTATATTGATTGTAAGATGGTTGCTTGCTTTTATTGAGTATTTGTGATTGGATACATAACGGGAATAACATGCTGAATATGGGGAGACTTTGAATTAGTTTTTGCATTTTTGCGGCTACAACAGTACAATGTTTATTTGCCATTGTGGGTATGGGATACTGCAAACTTCTTTTCATTAGCATTTATATGCTCTAAAGAGAACCTCATGTAGTCAATTCATATAATCCAGGGTACAAAAGGCTGATGCTGTAGATGCATTTCACTTACTGGTGAAACAACGACATTCAGTTACGGCGGTAGCACTTTCTGAGGATGACTTGAGGGGCTTCTCAGCTGCCAAGGATGGTACCGTTCTACATTGGGATGTAGAAAGTGGGAAGAGTGAGAAATATCGATGGCCTACTGAAGAAAAACTGAAGCAAAAAGGAGTCAAGGATCCACAAGGTCGAGCAACAAAGCACAGTAAACATATCTTAGGATTAGCGGTCAGCTCTGATGGTCGATATATGGCAACTGGAGGATTAGACCGTCATGTTCATATATGGGATACCCGCACGAGAGAGTATATTCAGGTAAACAAGTTTCGTTTAAGGTTGTGCTGGAGAGTGTTGTGATGACATGTATGATATAGATTTTAGATTACTCGACAAGTGTTCAGATTGGGTTTAGACAAAGTAATTACCTTGGAGGCGACAAACACATTTGACAGACTGATAGTGCATGCATAATATTATTTGTAGAAATTTGAAACTTCTGATAACCATTGACAACTTCATGCCTATATTATGCCATTTTCCCCACTTTAATAGACTATTCAACTTTCCAATTTGCCAACATTAGATGCTAATTGATTTAATTTTCTTATTACATCGTAAATATGTTTAGTCCCAGAACGTACAAGGAGGATGACAAATTTTGGGTAGATCTTTTCATTTTATTCATCTACATCTCCAGTATAAACTAATCTGTGACTACATGCCTGTTGAATTATGAATTTATGCCTTGCCTATGGTTCTGGTCTTTGAAATGTGTGCTTTACAGGCTTTTCCAGGTCACAGGGGACCTGTATCATGTTTGAGTTTTAGGCAGGGGACTTCAGAACTTTTTTCTGGTTCATTTGATCGGACGGTAAAGATATGGAATGTAGACGATAAGTCATATATAAGCACATTATTTGGTCACCAAAGTGAAGTATTAACTGTTGATTGTCTGCGGAAAGAGCGAGTACTGACTGTAGGACGTGATCGTACTATGCAGTTATTTAAGGTAAGGAGCATTTATTACTTTTTAAATACATGTTAAACATCAACAATAGATGCTTACATGAGAAATGTTAGTTAACTCAAAATCCCTGACATTGAAGCGAATTGTTGTCAAGATTTCCATGAAAGTTTGTAAGCATACAGTACTGGTATCTATTGGCTTTTGTATAATCATTTTGTTCAAAACTATAATCAGGAAGTTTGGTTTTGATTCCTCTCTTTTCTTGTTTACTTGGCAGAACATATAGGTATAGAGTTCTTTTTAGTTAAGGTCTTAACCTTGCCGTTTTCCCACATCATTGTCTTATTCAATAAAAGAGTAAACCATAGATACTTAGATACTTGAGTAAGTGGCCCTGCCCGGTGCAGGGGAGGGGGAGCTATGGTGATTGGTAATGTGCTATTTTTTCTTCTTGCATTTACCAGCACCAGTACTCCAATGTTATTATTCTTTGTATGCAATTCTTGGATACATTGATGCGCGACCTATCCACATCACCTATTCAAGAACGAGTAAGAAGAGGGTTTCCTATTTCAGTGGGCCAACAAATCAGGAAAAAGAAGAAGAGTCTTGCGGGACAAGCTTTCCCTTTTATTGTTTTTCCTATTTTAGTCTTTCTTTATTATTCTACCTGGAGTAGTATAAAAAGGGTAGAGGCAGCATAGGGTGATCATTGGAGAGTTAATTTGTAATTGAGCCATAGGCTGGAGAGAAACCAGGTCTCTCGAATTACCTGGAAGTATTAAATAAAACCTCTCTTGTTTATTCTATATCTATCCAGTATCAGCTGATACACTACTCAAGTGTATCATACACCTGCTGAGAAGAAGCTTTGACAATTGATTCTCATAGGCCTAGAACTTGTTGCTTGCCAGTAATCACCTGTGCCGTTGTTTTAGCTGACACAATGAATTTAATTATCTCCTTCACAATAACACAAACTCTACGATTTTACCATTTTAGGGTTGATAAAAATAACAATGTACTATTTTCATATCAGCTATGCTATAAAGCACCTGATATAGTGAAAAATGTGAAGGCAAGGTCAGGATCATGCATGGTATAATTGGTCAGAAAATCAACTTGCGTGAAAAATCTAAAGCCATGCACTGTATGTTTTAAAAAATTAGGATGTAATGATTGCAAGTGAAAGATATATACGCCTTTAAAAGACCGGGGAGGGGCTTGACTAATATGTCCCGGTTTTAGATGTATAGGGGGTTTGTAAGCGTTTGATATCTCTTCATACAGTCCTACAGTCCTTGAGCATTATAGAATCCAAATAACTATGAAGTACAACTGCACAATTACATTGCCATGGAATTTAATTGACCTTTTTGCAGGAAGCTGTTAGTTTTGCTTCAATAGTTTCCATAAGACAGTAACAATGAACTGGCATCACAAAGTTTTGATGATGCACTTAATCTTTCCCCTTCATCAACTAGATTTTGTTTAGAATTACTGATTGTAGGGTAATGTAGCTATTTTTGGACTGTTTCGTTAATGTCTTCTCATCCCTGATATTGCAATGTACATTCTACAAATAGGTCCCGGAGGAGTCTCGCTTGGTATTTCGTGCTCCTGCATCATCTCTGGAATGCTGTTGTTTTATTGGGAATGATGAATTCTTATCTGGTTCAGATGATGGAAGTATTGAGCTCTGGAACCTAGTTCGTAAGAAGCCAGTTTATATGGTTAAGAATGCTCATGCATTAGCTGCTGCTCAGCAAACACCTGAATTTGAAGACGGTGGAATAATATCCAATGGTCATTTAGGTACAAATTTAATTTTTTTCCTGTTTTAACTGAAGGATGCTGTTTGTTCTAGCTATTCTATTTTTACCAATTGGTTTTAGTCTAAATCTTTCTTTAACCATGAAATTAACTTTGTGCCGTGGTAGAAAAAAAGTTAATAAAAACACTTTTTCTCTGCCTTTTGTTTTACTACTAAATGTTTCTTCCATTAATACATTGTTGTGGTATTTTTCTCTTTTGATTTCAGACCTTGAATTTTACGTATATATTTAATTAGCTCGCCTTGCTTTCGTTGTAATTGTAATGATTTTTGTATTCCATCCTGCAGAAAATGGCAACCATATTGCTGAACGTGATCATCAATCATCGGTTTATTCGTGGGTTAGTTCAGTTTCCGTATGTAGAGGCAGTGATCTTGCTGCCTCAGGAGCTGGAAATGGCCGTGTTCGCTTATGGTCTATAGAAACTGAGAGCAAAGACATCCGACCACTATTTGACCTTCCTTTGGTAAGTCAAAACTCATTAGAAACTGAATCTGGCAATGTTTCCCTTCTATTTTTTCTTATATTTCCTGTATCCCTTGGTAAGACAAAACACACGTCTGTATTTCATGAACCTGAATAAATCATCAATTTATTAAATAAATTGATACCTAGGATGTTTGCGTTCAACATTTCCTACTACTTATTTCTTTAAGGAGTAGACATAAAATAAAAAAACTGTTTGGCGAGTCAAAATTATTCTGGTATTTTGGAGAAAAAGTTCGACCCAATGTAAGGGACTGGCTAAATATCTTTTGAATAAACCCATCATCCTAAACATGTACACCTCTTACTATAGTATAAAATATAATGGGGTAATTACATGTCAGTACCCCAACTTTGTCTCATTTTCAAATCAGTACCTCAAGTTTGAAATGTTTTTTGCCGGTACCCCAAATTTAATTAGTTGCAGATAAGTACATAATCTGTTAAATCTAACAGAATTGAGATGTGAAAAGACCAAAATGTCCTTAATACTTATAATAATTAATATTACAATTGAAACTTTCAAATTTCATAACTCTCTCATACGACCTCCATTTCGGGCTTATAGTATATCAAATCGAAGAAAATTAGAAGATAAACAACTTTAAAGAATATTAATAATTAAATAAAAATTTATTATTTATCAATAATTAAATAATATTTATAATTAATAATTAAATAATATTAATTATTATTTTAAATTGATTATTAGTATTATTCTTCAAAGTTGTTTATCTTCCGATTCTCTTCGATTTGATATTTTATGAGCCCGAAACGGAAGTCGTATGAGAGTTATTCCATCAAAAGTTTCAATATAATATTAATTATTATAAGCATTAGGGGCATTTTTGTCCTTTCACTTCCCAATTATGTTAGACTTAACAGATTATGTACTTATCTGCAACTAATTAAACTTGAGGTGCCGGTAAAAAACTTTTCAAACTTGGGGTACTGATTTGAAAATGAGGAAAAGTTGGGGTACTGACATAGTATCACCCCAAATCTATTCTTTGGTCATAGTTTATATTATAAGATAGAAGAGTGGTGCTTCATCTTGTTACTTTGACGAAAAAACTGTGGCAATAAAATTTTAAAGCTAAATTTGGCTGGAAAGTTCGGAGTTAATTGAAGAAATTAGATTTCTACCTGTTTGTTTGCTTTGGGACAATCTACGGTCACCTTTTCAACCACTTTCTGCAGCTCTTATGCCATGCATGCTAACCAATATTGCAATATTTTATATGTTATCTCGGTCACTGGTTATAAGTTGAGTGCATAATTTAGTTAGGCCAGCTTGTGCCATAAGAGATGCTCATGTAGGTATTGTTTGTGCAAAACCAGGTTGGATTTGTAAATTCGTTGGCGTTCGCAAATTCTGGACGGTTCCTGATTGCTGGTGTTGGGCAGGTATAGTCTTGCATTTCAATTTTTTTTCTTGTTCACATCCTCAGTAAGCACTCCTGCAATTATGCGAGGAATATTTTGTGTTTAGAATGTCATTCTACTGGTATTTTTTTCTTTACTTCCACATTCAGTGTACTTGATTTTTGATAAAAATGAAGGACTAATGGGGTAAGTGATCAATATCCTGCCATTTTCTCATACCCCTCACTCACTAAGACAAGAATATGGTAATAAGTAACTAAGGACAATGTTGGTAATTTATGTATAATTCATTTTCTCAGCAAGTGGACACTTATTATGTAAGATTTATTTTAAAATGTAGGGCATTGATTTTAAAATGGAGGGAGTAAGATGAATGTAGTCTACTAAAATTTAAACTTAGAACTTTTTGATCTTTATGTCCATGGGTCATCTGGATGGGTTGTTCCATAGTTTTTTGATGCATCATCTCTAGTACTTTAGTGTTCTAAAACTCGGAGAAATGAACTACCGAGAAGTGCAAATCGGGTCAAAACTCGTCTCGGTCAAACCCGGTCCAACCTGGTCAAATCTGATTGAAACCCGGTCTAAGCAGAGTCGACTCGAATCAACCTGGGTCAACTTAATTTGCAAAAACAGAGAAAAACTCAAAATCCGAGAGAGAGAGTACAGGGTTGAGAAATTATCATTGTTAGGCTTGAGCTAAAATACCCTCAACAATATTTAAAAGCCTAATAAAGTAAACCCATTACATTTAAAATAAGCCCATATAACAACTAAGGCATAAAATGCTAATTTGACTCGTATCATCGTCTTCTCTCTTCCTGATTGAACATCTGAACCTATTTGTCGTGATAATTATTGTGTTATGATTCAATTTGTGTTAATTATTGAGAGAAAATGATGATTATTGACAAGTTTGGGATTACCATCACTTAGTGGGTTAACACATGATATTTTATAAATCTTGGTACATCAGAAATTGCTTACAAACTTAATTGGTGATAAACAAAACATAGGATAGTTATCACATTGAGAAAATATGAATTAAATATTATACCCCATCTTTTGTTATTCACTTGTTGCCATAATTGGTTAACTTGATGTTGATCATTATAATTACAGGAACCTCGTCTTGGAAGGTGGGGATGTCTTCCAGCTGCACGTAATGGAGTTGCAATTCAGTCCCTTAAGCTCTCATAACATGGAGAAAATGTTGGAAGCTCATCAATTTTGGCATACATAAAAAAGGTGCTCCGGAAAAATACAAAATCTTTGTTTCGGTCGACTATTTTGTTGATCTAAAGTATATGCTTGAAGAAGTCGATAAGGTGGGGTGTGTGCAATTCCTGAAGGGCTATACTGACAATGAAACTAGATTATAACAATGGAGAAAGTAGCAATTTTTGCACCTTGTAGACTGTAGGGTTAATTGTTACCAGATGATTTTTTTTGTATTGCTTAAATTGGTAAGCATGTATTATTGATTATGATTATATGTGTTCTGGACGGCCAAGCCAACTATATAAATCCTTGTTCTAAGAAAAATCTCATTTCTGTGCTATTGGTATCAATGGAAATTAATTCAACCTAGCGAGTGAACTCGGGCTATGTGTAGGCTTAGCGGAGTATATAGCTATTATACTGTAATTCCATGTCGGAGGTCTCGTGACGAATTCGACGGAGGTCGAATCGGAGAGTAGCGTCTCCATCACTCGATGCAGCCTCTCCGTCACCACACCCATCAACGCCGATCATAGTTTTGCTCGACTCAGAGGCGGAGGGTCGTCGCGAGGAGGACTGTCAGCGAGGAGGGCCGTAGCTGGAGATGGGAGTGGCCCTCCTCGCGATAGCCCTCCTCGCCGACAACCCTCCTCGCCGACGGCCCTCCTCGCGACGGCCCTCCACGCCTATGGCCTTCCTCACGGCGACCTTCATCGCGACGACCCTCCTTGCGATAGCCCTCCTCGCCGACAACCCTCCTCGCCAACAACCCTTCTCGAGACGGCCACAGAGAAGCTGCTCTCCGATTCGACTTCCGTTGAATCCATCGCGAGGCCTCCGATTCGACGGCCACGGAGGAGGCGGTGGGAGGAGGCGGTCGGAGCAGACGGCCGGAGACGGGAGTGGTGGGGAGGGTTTAATTAGGGAGTTAATTAGGTTAATTAATGATTAATAATAATATATATTTAAATATTAAAGAATTATAATTATTATTTGTGTAAGTGAAAAGTCAGATTTGCCCTCAATTTATCAGTTAAATTGATATTCAATTAGGGGTAAAATAGTAATTTCATAATCATATCAACTGAACCAATCAGACCAGTTTAACATGCCAAAACTATTGAGGGCATTTTAGACATTTTGCACACAAATTCTGTTATATTTAACAGACGTTACCTTAACTGCAACGTAAATAAACTTGGGGTACCGGCAAAAGAAGTTTTAAACTTAGGGTACTGATTTCAAAATGAGACAAAATTAAGGTATTGATATGGAATTACCTCTACTTTTAATTCATAATCTATACATTACCGGAACTCAGGAGAGAAGCCACTCGTACTACATATGGAAGAATATCTGTTAAATACTACATACGGAAGAATCTCTGTTCAAAATGTAATACCAAACTATTTACCGGCACTCTGATTCAAATGGTCGGCTGTTATCTTGTTACCTTTCTTTGTCCTTGGTGTAGTACATTTATGGTGTAATGTAAATGATCAGCAGCTAAAACAATATGTCGGAGAGTTTAGATTATGCTCAAGAATCATGCAAAGAGAATTTATGGAAGTATCTTATTTGTTCATGCTCATTCATTCTTAGTTCTTCAAATGTGAAGCCTTAATCCTTCATTCAGGGATGGGCACGATTTCGAGCACCGGATCGTCAGGAACCGAGCATGACCATGACCAGACACTTTAGCTTCATAATTTAAAACCATACTCTAAAACACTGTGAGGAAACAGTCCGATTATGACTGCAGTTTCATAGTTCTACCTAGTTGGAATCGGTTGGTTTTAGGAATGTTAATGGGGCGGGTTAGAGAATTTCAGCCCGATTTATAACTAAAAACATTACTAACAAGAACCTAATGTAAAAATTTATGTATTACAATTCAATCAAAATATAAAGTTTGTAAACAAAATAATAATAAAAAATAAATAACATATGAATATGCACAATAGGTGAACACGTGGTAGACTAAATCAAAACTGAATGACTCAATTTAGAATCAAAACTAAACCATTGACTATAGTTCTCAATTCGGCTTGGTTCTCGGTTCGGGATCAATTCTGGGTCTAAAATGCCCACCCCTACTTCCATTAGTCACTTATTCAATTCTCATCCGCTTAAACTAGAAGCCCCGACACATCTCTTCGATTCCTTACCCAAAATATCCGGCCTCTAGTTCTTATTTTGCATGATTACAGAAGCTCTTTCTTAAACTTATGCCTCTAATTTGATATCAAATTAATTATGCTCCTTAAATGTAATGATCAACCTTTGTATAGTAACTCTAGTGAGCATACAACATGCGTGAATTGAACTGGGTAGAAAGTAGTAATATCCTGAATGACGATACCCTCCAATTAGTTGAAAAAATGGAAAATTTGTTGGGGAACTTTAGTCAAATAAGTGGAAGTCGACAAGTCTATGTTGTAAGTAGTCTACATAAAAGAGATGATAAACAGGAGAATAAAAGAGAATTTGCCTAAATTCAAGAGGGATAAACGTGCAAAGTTTTGTAGATTTTGAGTATGTTCAGTCAAGATTCAAGAGCACGGTCGGATGTCGATCCACCGTCGGATTAAGCTGATTTTTGATGAGCGCGCTTAGAAAACATAGTACTTAATTCGGAACGGTGAAACTTGTATTTGTATGTCTCAAAAATTATATTGGGACCAGACTGTGCCACTAATTATATAAATTTTGGCGATTTGTGGTTTGTTTCGATGTTTTAATTATAACTTATATCGGAGAAAATAGTTTCATTTCTACTCTATATTGACAGGTAAAAAGTTGAATATGACATTTTGATCTTGATTTTGAAAGGTGTTAGTCTTGCTTGTTTTTCTTTTGAAACTATCTCTGGCGTCTAAATAAAATGTGTTGGTAAATTAATAATAAATTATATACTAGCTCGGATGAAATAAAACAGGTATTACATGTGAATCGAAAAGTGCACAATACAAGAAATGAAGCGTGCTAATAAATATGAAATGAAATATATGTAAATGAAACAAAAGTTCGTAAAAATGAAATAATATAATATTATAAAATGAAATGATGTGTCTGTAAAAATAAAATCGAGTATATTCATAAAATAAAACACGTACTTGTAAATTGAAATCGTGTAGACTTATAAAAAGCAATCACATTATCTTAAAAAAGAAATCAGGATAAAACGATTTGAGAATACAATATTGAGTTATTCTAAATAATAAAATTCAAATAAATAGCTGTATGAAAATACTCTCGTATATTTGTTAAACGACAAAAATAAATATACTAAGTTGTTATTAATTACACTGATCGACCCTCTCTCTATCCCTCCCGCCACAATATCCACTCCTGATCCCACTCATGGATGCAGTCTCCGCGTGGCAATTCTAGGAGTGGTCACTTCCTCCCCACTCCTTGTTGTGACCAGTTTTAACATTGATAAGATGATAAATTTTTTTACAAGTGCCACCTAATGAATCAAGCAAATCGCCATCAAAAGACCAAAAGTAAAGAGTTCGCATATCTATGAATTTGTAGGCGATGCATTCCTATAATTCCATACTAAATTATTCAATATTATTAATAAATTTTCATGTAGTCAATAAAATAAATACATTTTCATCATTGATCGACGTATAATTTTAATCTTATGTCTAATACTACAGCTCAAAAAAATATTGAATTACAAAATTTTCTTATAGCTTCATTATAAAGTAATTTGTGTTCAAAATTAATTTTGTTTGAAGCCGTGCCGTGCCATTCACTAGCTAGTTTTATAAAAACACCTAAGTAATAACATTCAAAGTGTCAGTGATTTCAAAACCAGTAGTGTTGGTTCCGTGTTATTTTTCCTCTATAAAACTATCAATGCGTTAAGTACAAATTAAGTCGTGCCAAACTTTATATTTAATTTTAATTCTCCATGAAATTCTGATTAATTTAGTTAGACAAGATGTCAAGCTAAATTTGGAGATATCTCTTGTAAGTTTCGAGCTATCTCTTATAAGTTGAGAGATAGTCTCTTATCATAGAGATAATAGCAGAAGGATTTGATATGACATCTTTTCCCACAATAATTACAGATCCAACGTGGTTCATTTGTAGTCATCTTAGATGGTGGTCGACTGAGCTGATACATCCTCACTTGTGTTTGACAGACGTATGTCGAGAAGGATGTCGTGACATGTTTCGCCTTTCCTAGCCTGGGATGTTGTGTAAGATATTCCTTGTCTTTAGTTGGGGCTTGTTGCGGAACAAATTTGGTTTCGGATAATGAGCCATTATGAGTATATCCAAGTCCCCTTCTGGCTCTGGCCTGCTTTTCTATTGACAATATTTTGTCTAGGCTCTCTAAGCTTGCATTCATCATTTTAACCGACTTGGTCATTTGTTCTAATTTCTCCATTGAGTCGGGTGACTTCTTGTTTTAGCTCGATGATAGTCTCCAACATTCTAGTCTTGTCGTATGTAAGGGTGATAATCTGAGCAGCTTCCTTGTCTAGAATTTGGGACTCTTCAATCCTTTTT
Source organism: Geranium rotundifolium (assembly GCA_963920655.1). Classification (NCBI taxonomy): domain Eukaryota; kingdom Viridiplantae; phylum Streptophyta; class Magnoliopsida; order Geraniales; family Geraniaceae; genus Geranium; species Geranium rotundifolium. The sequence continues at coordinate 14,565,153 of OY987322.1, read as the reverse complement.
TTGTAGAGGATGCAGTAAGTCTCGTTGAGCTGATCATCGTTCCACTCATCATCTAGTGATAAGTCCTGTATGTCATTACTATCTTTATCAGGATGATCGAGCTTGCTGGATAAAGTGGAAGCGGTGAATGCCACAAAATTACTTATCTCTTCTGTTTCACTGTCATCAGACTCCTCATCGGACAATGTAGCATTATAGCCCTTTTTCTGTTTCCTTATGTAGTTAGAACATTCCTTTTGGTAGTGTCCGAACCCTTCACATTCATGGCATTGAAACCTTCTGTTGTCCCTGTTCCCTTCACCAGCTTTATTGTCTCTGTCGAAGTTTCCACTTCGTTGAGCTTTCTGTAGAGTATTGTTCTTGACATATGCTGTGACAGTCTTCCAGTCATTGGCTGCGACATTTTTCCCCGACATTCTGTTGAATCGATTCATAACCTGGTTATAGTTCTTTGCTAGCAAAGCTATGGTAGCGTCGATTTCATCTTCCTGATATGAACGTTCATGCTCAACATGCTTGGGCATGGAGCTATTGAAAGCCAATCCTTTATTTTTCGAGTCCAATGCTTGGTAGGGACAACTAATACGTCATTAGAGATCCCATTAGTTCATCAAAGGGAAGAGTCTTGAGATCGTGGAATTCTTCAATGACCGTTATCTTCATTTTAAACCTTGAACTCAAGGCTCTTAGGGTATTTCTTACTAGTTTCTCATCTGGCATTGGTTCACCCAACGAGTAGGATTCGTTGGGAAGGTCTCGAATTCGCACATTGAATTCAGCCATTGTCTCATCTTCTTTCATGACAAGTTCTTCAAACTTTGTTGTTAAATACTGAAGCTTTTGTTCTCGTACCTTTGTGGTTCCCTCATATGCAACATTCAGAATGCCCCATGCTTCTTTGGCGGTAGTGCAAGTGTTGATTAATCTGAACACGTTTCTTTCCACACCATTGAAAATCGCATTGAGGGCTCGGGAATTTCCTAGGGTTGCTTCTTCATCTGCGTCGGTCCACTCTGACTCAGGTTTGAGATTTGTGAAATTTCCCTCAGCATCTTGATAGCACGGGGCGCTCCAGCCATTTATCACAGCCTTCCAGGTCTTGTTGTCAATGGATTTCAAGAAAGCACACATATAGGCTTTCCAATATCCGTAGTTACTCCCATCTAGAATCAGTGGACGGTTAATTGATCCTCCTTCTCTAGCGTTGTTCATGTTTGTCAATAAGAATTTGTCGCCCAAGATCTCACCTAAAGCTGTAGGTGCCCGCTCTGATACAAATTGAAATTCCGATTAATTTAGTTAGACAAGATGTCAAGAATAATGTTAGGAACAATGTTAAGACAATGTTCTTAACAACTTGTCAGCAAACAAATTCGGACAAACACAATATAAAATAGTAAATAGCACACATCGACACACATGATTGTTTACCCATTTCGGTGCAATCTCACCTACGTCCGGGGGCCCTCGACCAGTGGAAAGGTTTCACTATATGGTAATGAGTCAAAACATACAAGTATATTGAAAGGGATCACCATGGGTTCCAATCAATAATTTCATGCAGCGGAGCTTTATGTAACCATGGTGATCGAAAAGAATACTTGATCTTAATGAAAAATTCAGCATGTTTATGAACTTTATAATCTGAAAATTTACTTTTGTATAATCGATTAAAACACAAGATAGTGTTTCTCTATCGAGTCCACACAAGCACAACAATCACCGAAATGATTTTCTCTCAACCTCTTGCTAATGATGCTTTTGAGAAGTATGAACAAAGAAAAACAATGGTGAAAATGCAATAGGAGGGTTGGCCAACAAAGAAGAAGAGAGAAGGAGAAAAAGAAGCCAAAATTATATGAAAATAAAGGAAGAGGATAATGTGTAATTATGTGAGATAATTAAAGAAAAAATTTGATTTTAAAAATTAAAAAAAATCTGATTTTAAATTTTAAATTCAAATAAAATAATTACACATATCACCCCTTATATTCATAATTGCACTCTTATCCTTTCATGAATTGAAATCCCAAATGGGCCTCAAGCCCGTTGAACTAAATCCAAATTAAAACCCATAAAATTGAGTTCTAATTTTGGTTTAGATAAACCGGTTCAATTTCCTCAACTTGATTTCTTCAAACGTCTGGTTAAAACCCTAGGCCAAAAATCAACCGAATCTTTTTCAATTTGACTAAACTAAAAACCGGGTTCTCCCAATTTTCATCCATGCTTATTTGTCATGTATTATGCTTAATGCGTGTGACCCTCTAGACTCACGAACAGTTGGCAGACTAGTAAAATTACTATTTTACTCTTTCCATCATAAGTGGTCTATAACAAGACATTATGATTACCCAACGTTCGTGATTATCGATTATTCGACTTAACCTGTTATCGTACATGTCACTTTCCTCTTATCAAACCGATATGCAGATTGATCAATATGCATATAATCGATATCCAGATTGATCAATAACAAAAATACCTAATCCTGAAGATGTGGAAGCTCCACTCTTCCTAAGAAACCATGAAGCTCACTTGCCCAGACTGGCTTTCTTGAAGCTCACTTGCTTGTTGACCATAAGAACCTCCTTGGACTTGCCCTTGAGATTCTTTTCACCAGTCACGAGCATACCATGACGCTCTGTCACAGTCTTATCCATGTCATGCATATTGTAATTTCCAACGAAATCACGATATGTCTCTGGAAGTGAATGCAACACAAAGTCTGCAGACATTTCCTTATCCACAGGATGACCGAGTCTGGTCAAGTGTTCCAAAAAATGTTTCATCTTAAGGACATGGGGATTGACAGGAGCTCCAGCCTTCAGCTTGCAAGACATCAGTTCACTGAAAGTGTCGTATCTTTTGACACACGCTTTCTCCTTGAACATTTTCTCGATCTCTTGCCATTAAGGCCTTGGGATCATCGGAAATGTCCAAGAACTGGTTTTGCAAGTTAGGCACCATACTCCCCATCATGATGCACTGCACGTCGATCCGGTCGCTAAGGAATTTCTGGTAGGCATCCCTTAGCGCCCTTGCGGCGTTCAGTGCTGGCTCAGTAGGTGGTTCCTGGGTAAGGATATAATCCTTACGTTCATGCTTGAGAACGAGTCTCAAGTTTCGATCCCAATCGAGGAAGTTTACGCCGTTAAGCTTATCCTGCTCGATTAACGACCTAAGCGCGCTGTTACCAGAATGATTCGTGTTTGCCATTTATATCTACACAGTAAACAAATTTTAATCAATATTAATTAAAATTGAAGTTGGAGATTTAGTTATAAAACACTTTCAGATTCTAACTTTAGAATCTAAACTAGGATCCTATCATACTCTCAATTGAAGTGAACGGAGGCTCACTGCTCCAATTGAGAGCATCAAGGTAGGAATACATCCATCTACAAGACCATGTAGTTCCTGGCTAGGGTCTGTACTATAAGTACGTGGCATACCCAATACTGATACCCTAGGTCAGCCCTAGCTGACAATTGTAGACAAGTCTACCAAGCTTGAACTATGGATAGAACTAATGTGGCTACTACGCGGAGGCCCACGCACCCACATAGAACTACCCATCTCATCCATACTTTATCTCTATGAATGTTACGCGGAGGCATACCGATATCCATAGGGTCAAAGCCCTTTTGAGTGCCCAAACTTAGATGATATCACGCTTGACTTGTAATTATTTACGTTTAAGTGAATTATAATAGTCTGATTGTATATTGATACAATCTTAATCTAGAATCATCAATTGCAAATTCATGCAAGGATGATCCCTTAGCAGGTTACATGCGAGTCTGATTAAATACCGGTTTCTTAATCTTTGCATGTGGGTGATATCAAATCATACATGAACTTGTATATAGTAACTATCATACATTCATATGTTCATACATATAAATGTAACGGTAAATTTATGCATAACTAAGCCCTTATAAAGTTCCTAAGAATCTTAGCAAAATGATCCTAAAGACTTGGTCTTCTAGGTCCAGACTTGCTCCATTCTTGTGGACTCCCACTGGCTTCGAGCCTCTTCCAAATTTCGAGTCTTCCTCTTGACTTGCTCCTTGTGTCGGTCTTCGTGATTACAATTTAAATAAAATAAAATGAAACACAAATCACGACACGCAAGCCGTATTTACTACAACCCAAAAATAAGCAAATCGCAGGTTGCAAAACCGAAATTAAAATGCAAGTCTAGAGGGCTTAGCTATACATCATGTGGAAAACATCATGTTATCAATGATCATGTGAACACTCAACATGCTTATCAAATAAACAAAAATTTCCAAATTTTATCTTTCTTAAGTGTGGGAAAAATTTCGGTTTATCGAAACCGGACAGTTTAATTTATTAATTGAATTTTGAACCGGTTCTTGCTGGTTTATCGAAACCGAACCAAATCTGAAAATTAAAATTTTAGGGCTTCAAATTATTCTCGCGAACCGGCTTGTTCAGATCGAATCTGGTCAAGCCGAACCCACCCAACCGAGGTCGCCCGCGGAGGCAACCCCAGTGGCTCGCGGGGCTGACCGTGGTCGCCCCTAGGGCAGACCCTGGTTGCCCGTGAGGCAACCATGGTAGCCCGCGAGGGCTGCCATGGTCGCCCGCGGCAGCGACCATGGTTGCCCGCGAGGGCTGCCATGGTCGCCCGTAGGCAACCTGGTCGGCCCTTGGTGCCTACAAATTTCTTTAACTGGGTACAAACACAATTCAAGAAGTAGGTCAAATGCCTAATGATAGACGGAGGAAAAGAATTCCAACACCATGAGTATTACAATAACTCGGGAATGGAGTTTCAAACAAGTTGTGTCGAGACTCCCCAACAAAATGGAGTAGTGCAACGGAAACATCGCCACTTACTGGAAGTAGCGCGTGCCCTTAGATTTCAAGCCAAACTGTCAATTCAATTTTGGGGGGATTGTGCCTTAACCGCCACTTACATAATTAATCAAATGCCTCTCAAAGTGATCAAGAACAAGACTCCGTACGAGGTACTATTTGGGAGAAATCCAACATATGATGATCTACGCAACTTAGGATGCCTTTGCTATGTGCACCAGCAGACCCGAGACAAGTTCAGGTCGAGATCCCAACCTAGAATTTTTATAGGGTACCCAAAAGGACAAAAGGGGTATTAAGTCTTTGATCTTGAATCTCGAGCTGTTATTATCCCTCGAGATGTGCAATTTTGGTAGAACATCTTTCCAGGCGATAAATGCATGGATACCGAGGACGTTGTCATGTTACCTCCTGTCTCAGATCCACAATCTTACCTCTTTGAGACACCAGTGGAACAGAAGACTAGCCAGTCAAGCATCAAGACTGTTAGCCAACCAGTAGCCAAAACCCTGGTGGTCGTACCTACAATTGAAAACGAGATGCCTATTCCAGTTGAAAATGAGATGCATATTCCAGAAAAATGGGCGCGCACAGTCTCCAAACGTTTAACAGGTTATGGCTACATTCTACCACCTTCTATCACTCCAAAAGACTCAGATTCGCATCCTACTTAACCGAGAGCGCAATTGATGATACATCATATCACTTTAAATATATCATACGATAAATTTTCTTTGACTCACTCTGCCTTTTTAGTGGCCATCTCTAAAATGGATGAGCCACGTACGTTTAATCAGGCAGTAAAGCATGAACATTTGCGGATGGACATGACACAAGAGATAGACGCGCTCGACGTAAATTGCACTTGGAGCTTGACATCTTTACCATCGGGAAAGCAAGACATATACTCTAAATGGGTGTACAAAGTCAAATACCGACCATATGGGAGTATTGAACGGTACAAGGCCCGTTTGGTTGCTAAAGGATGTACTCAGATTGAAGGGGTGGACTTTACAGACACATTAGCACTAGTGGCGAAGATGGTCACAGTTCGATGCTCGCTCGCTATTGCGTCAGCTAGAAACTGGCCACTCCATGAAATGGACGTGAACAATGCTTTCCTTCACGGGGACTTGGAAGAGGAAGTTTATATGAAAATTCCTCAGGGATTTTCTCGACAGGGGGAGAATAGGTTATGTAGGTTGCACAAATCTCTCTATGGACTAAAGGAAGCTTCTCGGACCTGGTATAAAAAATTCACTGAATCTATCATAACGCTCGGATATCGGGCTTCAGCGACATATCATTCTATATTCACCTTTTCTTCTCATGATTCATTCGTCGCAATCCTCATTTACGATGGTGACATAATTGTCACGGGAACGGATCCTTCGTGCATCCAACAGTTGAAAGGACATCTAGACCAATAGTTTAAGATAAAAGACTTGGGTAAACTGAAGTATTCCCTTGGCCTTGAATTTGCTCGATCGCCTTCTGGCATTGTTTTGACGCAACGAAAATATGCACTTGACATCTTGTCTGATAGTGGTCTCACTGATTGTAAGTCGGCCCACTTCCCTCTCTCAGACAACATCGTCTCTCTGCTAAAGAAGGAACTTTTTGCTTAGATAGTGGTTAGTATCACCGTCTTGCTGGGCGATCATTATACCTCACGATCACCTGTCCTGATATAAGTTATGTAGTAGGAATTTTGAGCCAGTTTATAATGACCCACGATAACCACACTTGGGCGCAACCTTCCATGTGCTCCGGTATCTTAAGAGCAGTCCCGATCAAGGTATTTTCCTCCAGTCAACAAACTCTCTCTCCTTACGTGCATATTGTGATGCAGATTGGGCTGGCTACCCCGATACTCGCAAGTCCACAACAGGCTATATTATCTTCCTTGTAGACTCACCGATCCCTTGGCGGTCTAATACATAATTTCACCCATGGCCAAGGCATCACAGGCGAGTCACGATCGTGACAAAATGAATATACTTTGCAAGATGACCCGTGGCGAGGCGCGATTCCAAGCATAAAGGCGAGACGATCGTGACTTAGGGTGAATCGAGATCATGACTTATTTAGTCAAGATTGTGACTTAGAGTAAGTCAAGATCGTGACTCATGGCGGCTCTGCTATATAAATTGTACAAACCCTAAAACTAGAAGGTGAGACATACCACAAATCATATTTTCTTCCAAGTTTCGACCTCCCAATGGTTTCTAGAGAGAGAGGGCTCCAAAGCCCTCCCTTGGAAGCCATTTTTGTTGCTCCATTTGAGGGTTTCCACCACCATTACCATGGAAAGTCGAAGAGGAGGCAAGAGGATGCAAGGAGAAGCTAGATTTGAGAGTTTTGAGCTTCCCAACACCCATGTCTTTGGATTTGGGATTTGTAATTTTCTTTCTTGTCTTGAATCTAGCTATTCCTTGTATGTGAATGCTTGAGCACCATGACTTAGGGCTAAGAACCCTTGGCCATTGGTTCTAGACATTGTATGATGTGATCTATTGCTATTTGAGGTATAAGTTCTATGGTTGATGATGGTTTTATGTGGTGTCCTTGTTTTAATACGTGTATTCTTTGATTGGCCACTTAGAATGCATGTTTAGGGGGCTAAGTCTATCTCGAGAGAGACGGATAGTCCAGACCTAAGAACCACCAAGGGTTAGAGGCTCAAAACTGAGTTTTGACGCTTCAACGTGCCCCTTAGCCTGTTATTATCGGGTGAATGCGGTCTTGAGTTGATTTCGTACCCGAGAGGGCAAAGAGTGACTCGGGATTATATCGATCCCAACGCCAAGAGGCGAGGTTGGTAATTAGAACATAAGCTCATCACTTGAATCGCCATATGAGCCAATATTTTCTTGCAATGAATTATAGATATGCATGTTTAGCACCGTAGGCTGTTTTTAATATCGTATATACACCTCATAATTTATCTTGATTTCCTTATCACCACGAAAATATCAAAAATAGTAATCTCGAGACTTTCAAAAACAAACACGAAATTGACCGAATACCCCTAAATTAGCCCCCGTGAAATTGACTCGGTATCTTACCGCTTCATTACTTGTTACCGTGTGCACTTGCACGGGGTTTCCAGAGCGAGACGTTTTCACGTCACGTTTCGTCCCAATAGCTTTCTGGTTGAAGCGGTCCAAAGATGACCTACGAACTCTCCCAAGTGATCACTACTCACCTATATTATTTCGCCTCGAGTGGTTCAGCCCCTAGGTAACCAAGAGCTTGATGAGCCATCCATGAAGACTTAGATCCACTTTGTTGAGAAAGTTGTGGGTAAGAACTACTAGATTTAGTTTTCTTATATTGGATCTAGAACTTGTGATACATTTGTGGATTTATTAGTTGATATAAAGTATTTGTCATTTTTGGGTTTATTTGAATGTGTTGATGATGATGTGTATTGATTTTGAGTATTTGATGATGGCTAGAGCATGTGATTGGGCTTGTAGCGTTGATTGATGAAGTTCTTTGACAATTGTTAGTAGATAGCGGTGAGATTGCCACTTTAGGAAGAGTTGATAATTGTTTGTGTTCAAGCATGATTTTAGTGGTAGGTTTAGTTAATTGTTTGTGTAGAACTATATTGATCATCAGTTGATGCATAGCTAGATATGAGATTTGAAAATGAATGAAAAGAGATTGTTGGAATTCAATTAATCTTTATTTGCTAGAACTATTTTGGTATTAAATGATTTAATTGTTTTTATATCGATTGTTGAATTTGGGTACACATGGTTAGATAATTGGAATTGATAATTGATAATTGGAATTTGTTGATTCATTCAATGCTTAATCCTAGACTCAAGTTATGAGTGAATGGGTTAAGATAAATGATTTAGGGCCTTAAACTTGTTTTTGCCGATGGTTGAAGACGGGAAAATTAGTCTTAAGGGTCAGGCTTAAATTTTTTCCTTTCAAGAGAACGGGCGCGACTTATAGCCATAGAGTCTCAACTCCAAAGATAGAGAATCACATAGTTAGCTCGTAATTAGGTCCATTTGTGACGAATTGAATCTAGTTAGACTATATAGGGCCATACATAGCATATTGATAGAAAGACTGTTACTCACTATACTTAAATCAATGATCTTACCAATTTCCCCACTTAGCTAAATAATCTAGCTATGGAGCCCGCGAAGGGGTTGTGAATACTATTGTACGAACAACAGACGCTGGGTATTTTATGCACAGATTTGTTGAAGTAGTTCAACACGTTGTTGTACATAGAAAAGATTGTGGCACCACTCGAGGGCTTTATGAATTCCTCGAAATGGGACGGTGCCAGAAAGATTTTTTATTCAAACATTAATTGACCATGTATTAGCCGACGATATTTATATGAGTGCGCAATGCATTACGGTTCGAAATCAAGATCTTAGGCCAAGCCTTGTCAATCAACTCATAACCTTTCAAATACAGCCAATATCTATTCGAACCCCCTTTACTTGTAGATGTACGTCTTGGATATGTGTATTATGTTATGGTTAGAGTTTGACTCATGGAGACTTGGTCGAATTGGGGGAAGCTGTAGGTATTATTGCGGGCCAATCTATTGGAGAACTGGGACAGCTAACATTAAGAACTTTTCATATCGGTGGAGTATTCACATTAGGTATTGCAAAACAAGTGTGAGCCCCTTTGAACAAAAAATTAAATTCAATGAGGACTTGGTTCATCCCGCACTGACACGCCAAAGGTAGCATGCATTTCTATGTTATATAGATTTTTATGTAACTATTGAGAGTGAAGATATTATACATAGCGTGCCAATTATGTCCAATAATAATCCCTTGATTTCCAATTTTTCAATCGCTTCAAATTTGGACAGTATTCCAAGTATTGTCTAGTTGCTCATTTTCTTGTGTTTAATTGTTTGTTGAGTGATAGCTTAGTTTTGTGCTATTTTTGCAAACCACCCCTTAAACTTTTATTTTTGTCAAGGCCCGAGACATCTCATCTCGTACTTAGCGCCCGCGACCTACAAACCACTTTTCTTCCCTGTGAGATCGATATTTGGGGTCGTAATCTTACAACCCTTTTTACTGTGACCGGTTAATTTTACTTGCCGTTAACACGGTTAAGGTTGATCCAGTACAGGAATAAGCCGTGTAAAATAAATGGCGCCATTGTTGGGTCATTAGTTTTGGTTTAGCGGCCCTAAGAGAGATTTGATTTTCGTAATTTTGGAATTTTAATGCAAAAATACCAAAAAGATTTATTGCTTTACAATTTTGAGAAACCCTAAAAAAAATTTAGTTTGTTGTAGATTGTGTGCTTGAGTTTTGAGTTCTTTTGCATATAAGGATTTCTAGTGTTTGGTTATAGTGAGAATTGATCACACTTGTGCTCTCACTTGGGTTTTTGAAAGTTGTGATTTATTGGTTGCAGGAGTTTAAGGAAGGAAATATGAAAGAACCAAAACTATGGAGTCTAGAGAGAAGCGGATTGAGGATAAGAGGTCAAGGAAGCCCATAAAAAAAGAATTGGGAGTTTCGAGCTCTTCGGATTCCATGACATGTATCAAAGGGCCACACATCGAGGCACAATCCTAAGATACTTTGACTGTGATTGACTTGATGGCATATGTTGAATATTGGGGAAAAGAGGAAGACGACCCTAGCTTGCACGTTCGTTTATTTGTAAACCGTTGTGACTTACAAAGGCAAGAGGGCGTTAGCAAGGATGCCTTCCAGTTGAAAATCTCTCCTTTCACTTTAAGAGGACGAGCCAAGGAGTAGTTCAAGACCCTCGAGAGGGAGTCCATCTCTGCATAGGAGGAGCTAACTTCGAAGTTTGTTTAGCGTTTTTATCCTATGTCGAAGACTAAAGAGAGGCGGATCAAGATTGTCAATTTCAAGGCAGAAAAATGAGAATATTGTGGGAGAGGCTCCAAGTAATGCTAAGGGAATGTTCTTATCATGGTGTCCTCAAGTGGCATATTTTGCAGAAAAATTATGCGCGGACATAAGACGGAAGAACAAAGGATGCTTGATGCCTCCTCGAGAGAAAATTTCATACATCAGACAATAGAGGAGCCTAATGAGTTGACCAAGTTGAAAGGACAAGTGCAAAGGATGAGAAGAAAATTGGTTGGTTGTTTAGCTGTAGAGTAACATCGTTTGGGGTCGATTTTTGGAGGGAGATTTAAAATTTGTTCGATGAACTCAGATATGAAAAGAGCGTCCTTTTTGGCTTCCTCGTCGTCGATCTAATCAAGCCCCAAATATATCTCCACCTAGGATCGTAAATTTCTTCCAAACCCTCGCCGATTTGCATCATGACCACGAGATCACAAATTGTACACTCTTGGACAAATCTGAGGAGTATTTGGAGGTAGCATTTGTCTTCCAAATGTGAAATTATTAGTTCACCTATTTTGTGTTTTGGAGAACAAATGACTCAAATGATATGCTTTATCAAGCTAATTAAATTTTGTGTGAGTCTCGATATCTAGGTTTGAGGAGAGAGAGGATGAAATGTTTGGGCCAAAGATATATGGAGCACATGAACTCCAATAAAGGTTGAGGTTTAGTTGGACAAGATGACATGGAGGTATTTTCTTCTTTTTTAAAAAAAGAACTTTCATTCCAAAATTTAACCAGGTTAGAATTAAATTTAAAAAAATCATAATTAACTGAGCTGAAAATAGACCCTTTATAATACGTGTAGTATGTTGTAAAACACATCATAACAAGTGCAATAAAATATAATTATCCCTTATAAGTATGTAGATAAAATGTAGCTCCTTCATTATGTTCCAAGTCCAAACAAAACTAGCTCTTCGTAAATAAACAATGGGCAATATTGTTCTTTTGTCTGGAGTTAGTGCGCAAACCAGCCCTAAAAAGAGAGATATAAGCGGCGTCTTATTGTTGTAGTAAAGTCGCAAGGACAAGGACATGATCATTAGTGTCTATCATAAGATTAGATAGTCTTTCACTAAGATTGTCCACTTCTCTCTGTAGCCTCTCGATGTAATTGCACACTTGTTCCAATACTTTTGTTGTTGCTACCTGCATCCACCGAGCATGCACAACAAATTAGATGATAGGGAAAAGTATAGATAAATAGACCATATTATACACATTTTCTACTTAAATACACTGAATTAAGATTTGATTGATTCAACTAACTCAAGTTTTATAAATTCACACTCGTTAAGTTTTGGATGCAACATGTAGAAAGTGAAAAGACAAAAATAACATTGGTAAATTTCCTAATTTTGAAATAATGTCATTGGGGGTTTCACACTCAATTCACTTTGATAGAAATAATGAGAGATATATTATTGATTGTGTTTATTATGATAGACAAGAGACCTCTATTTATATAGGGATAGGAAAACCCTAATACATGTGAGAAAAGAAAACATAAATAAATGAAACCTAATATAATCTAACAGCCCCCCCTCAAACTCAATGCGGTGAAACAAGAATTGAATTTGAAGCTAGATAGTATTGAGTTGTGGTGAGGGTTGCGGCTGCCGAGAATGTTGTTGAAGTGATGCGGCAAGAATTGAGGACGGAGGATGTGCACCGATGTTTGATGCCTGATACTTGATGTTGCCCGCTGGCTGATGGCGATGGCGAGATAGCAGATGCCCAATGATGCCAGATGCCTGATGGCGAGATAGCAAATGCCCAATGATGGCTGATGGCGAGATAACAAATGCCTAATGATGCCAGATGCCTGATGGCTGATGGCCAGATAACAGATACCTAATGATGCCAGATGCCTGATGGCTGATGGCGAGACATCAGATGCCTAATGATACCAGATGCATGATGGCTGATGGCGTGATAGCAGATGCCCAATGATGCCAGATGCATGATGGCTGATGGCGTGATAGTAGATGCCCAATGATGCCATATGCCTGATGCCTGCTGGCTGATATTTAAATTCAGTCGATGCTCTCCTCTCACGTGCGGTGTCTGGGTTACGGGATTTTCGACTTAAGGGATGTCCAGATTACGGGATGTCCAAATTACGGGATGTCCGGCTTACAGGGTGTCCGACTTACGGGATGTCCGGCTTACAGGATGTCCAGATTAGAAGATTTCTGATTTATGGGATGTCCGACTTACTGGATTTCAGGATTACGGGATGTCCGACTTACGGTATATCCGGCTTACGGGATTTCCGGATTACGGGATTCCCGGCTTACAGGATTTTGGATTACGAGATTTCGGATTACGGGATTTTTTGATTGATGAGTTGATCGGTTTGCTTTGGTGGTGGCCGAGAAGGATGTGTTTGTGATGCCGTCAGAGGATGGAGGTCGAGGTGTTGCGATGCCGAGGTAGCTCCGAGCGATCGATGGTTGTAAGATTTTGATCCAAGTACACGATCAGTGGGTTGCTGGGTTCCGCGTGACTATTGACTACAATTTGGTGGGTTGACTTGTGAAAGAAAGTCAAACCGGGACAAGGCTTGATTTGCGAGGAAGCTTGCGCATTGGTTGAAGATTGAAACACAATAGTTGTACGTGTTTTGGGATTGAATTAGTGAAGTTGGTGGAGGGATGGGTTTGTATGTGATTGATTTTGTTTCGATGATATGGTTACTTGCTTGTGACGATGAAAGTGATGATGTGAGTTGTTGTGATTTTGACCGTGATTGGAGGTATGGGTTTTTCTTTTCTTTTGTTGCGAAAGCATTTGAGAGAGTTTCAGTTTAGAGTTAATTTGGTTATGAGAGATTTTTTGATTTAGATTTGCGGAAGCGGTAGGCTAAATATTTATAGAACTTTTCAGATTAAATTATCTCGCCCACCCGTCAGAATCACGAATCAACGAGTGGGAAAAGCGATAAATTCATAGAGATTTGACCAATGATAGATTATGGCTCTGATAGCATTATAGAAGTAATGAGATATATATTATTGATTGTGTTTATTATGATAGACAATAAACTTCTATTTATACAAGGACAGGGAAACCCTAATACGTGTGTGAAAATAAAACATAAATATAGGAAACCTAATATAATTTAACAACTTTACACCGTAACTTTTAAGTTTGTTACGTTAGGTTTATTGAGTTCTGAGTTGCATGTGCACTACATTTTTCTATTATTCTGTATTAAAGTATCTTGTAATCTAGATTAACATCACAATGCAATATATTAGTTTTCTACTGTAATATGGTATTAAGACTTCATTGGATTTAAACATTCCCTCTATGCTATTTGTTTAGATTCGAAGTTGGTTTCCTTCTATCTAAACTCATGTAAGTTAAAGGCACATCTCGTTGTTTTCACGTGCCATTTATCCAATTTGCACTGAGAGAGATGTTAAAGTAACACATTTTAAATATATAAATCTGTTGACCAGTTTAAATAATGAGTTTAAGTCTCGACCCGTCAGTTTTAACTTTTAGGTGTGTTTGGTTTATATAATTAAGCACTTATTTACTTGTAAGATGGAGCTCTGTAAAGTTTAAGAAGCAAAGAAAGAGAATTTCATCATATAGTTTCTTTGAGATCTATTACATACTACTTATGTAATAATGAGGTAGTCTGTCAAAGTGTCAATCAGTCAACAAATTTATGTACAAAGACATTGAACTCAGTATTTATACCGCAATGGCAACAATAGATCTGAAAATTACCAAGAAATGCAAAGCAAAACAAAGAATTATGTATATATATACCGAGTTCCTTCGTTGTTGATTGAGCTGTGGTACCAAGGCTTTCAACTTCAAAATGAGTTCATTCATCTCATCATCTGTCATTGTTGATTTGAGCTCAATATACCGAACTTCTCTGCAACCCGATGACCCTCGCAAATGTTATAATTAAGGAATAGTTGTAAGTGGAGTGGAACAGAGGCACCTTAAAAAGAAGATTGTAGGGTCAAGAAGTTTTTGGACACACAAGTTAGTTGGAAATAAACGAAATATAAACATTTTATTAAATACCTCAAAAAATCACTAGGGTCCTTGTGTCCTACAATTTGTAGGCCGTGCTACTGAATTTAATGTGTCAAGGACAAAATAACCAAATTAGGCCAATCTAATTAAAAGATCGTGACGTACATATCCAAATCTAATGAGTTTTAATAAACCACACGTTGTTTTTGTAAACGAGAAGTAGTGGACCAGTGTCTGGATCAAAAATTATTACTAAAGTTTTATTTTAACTATTTAAAAAGATTTATAAGAATAATATTTTATATTTGATTAAGTCTTTCTTGTATTCCTCAACCTTAATTTGAGTTATTTTAAGATATTATCACTTGCTTATCTCCCACTTATGTTAGGTGAACTTATATATACCTCTTTTGATGTTGTGTTTGTGAGGCGTTCAACCAATAGAGGCGTTCGTATTTTGGCCAAAAGGTCTCTTCATCTGCCTAACTGTATTATGGGAAGGAGTCTGTCCCACCCGTTTTTCGAGAAGGCCGTGTTTACATACCGTCCTTGATACATCTTCGGTTTCCTTTCAAAAAGAAACAAGAATACAAAAGAAAAGAAAAAGTTGTTTTCCGCGGACGTTAACGTGATACCAATCGGAATAGAAGTTGTCGTTTGTTTGTAAATTGATGTGTGTTGTGGTTGGGGGCACAGTGTTGGTCTGTTTCGTGACTGTGCTTTGTCTTCATATGAACACCATTCTTTAAAATGACAGCAATTCCTTTGCCTTTGAATATTTTTTTTGGAAACAATTTGTTTTCAAGTGTTGGTGCAATATGAACACTTATGTTTTGAAGCTTAAAATGTGGGTTTGATGCTGACTTTGTTCTTAATATTTTTTCAAACAATCTTATAATTTAGTGTGCTGAATACATATTTGGTGAATGTACGTGTACAATTAATTATAACAGGAGCGGTTGAGAGATTATTTTTTTTCTTGAAGAGGTTGAGAGATTATTAGTTTTGATTCTCAATCATCATTATTTGAATTTAAATTAGGCAGAACAAAACATAGATCCTATTTGGTTTCCTTGATTATCCTTTATAAGGATTTGATGGAGAGGAAATTACATGTGTATATCGTAACTTATACACAATCACCATGTTATTGCATTTAATTTTCAAAATAATCATATTATTATGCTAAATTTTATTTTTGCGTATGTATGCTTGGCAAAATGAAAAAAATTGTCACTATTTTATTTTAGGTAATGTGTTAAATAAATACATGGCCTTTATTTTTGTAAACCACTATAATTGATACTCCGGAATTATTGTTAATCACCTCCACCCAGAGTGCATTGTTACATGGTATGCTCGTCTATAAAATAAACGAAACGATATTTTTAGGCTCACTTAAAAAATAGTCTTTAAATATGATAAGAAAACCTTAAATAATTAAAAAAGAATAAAATAAGCTCAATTTAAAAAAATAATCTCTAAAATAACTCTATTAATCACTTTTGTTTTAAGTCAAAAAATTATTAATCCGAGCTGATTGCTTTCAGAAATCTTAACTATAACACCTAGGGTTATTATAAATATTTAATATAATATATAACAATGTCAGTGACAATGATACAAATTTACTTCTTATAGTGATACGATGGCTGTGACAGTTCAGAGCACTAGTATAATAAATGTATACATTTCAAATTAATGCCATGTAGTTTTTCTAACGAAGGAATGTCAACTTATTGTTTAGGCTGTTCAATGATATCCATGACCCAACTTAGTTATATTCTTAGGAGATGTTTTGGTATGCAATGTTGTGTACCAATTTAGCCTAAAGACTTTGGAATTAATATGATGAAGCAAGTGAACACTACATGCTTTATTTCTCACTTACAAAGAATACTAGAGATTGATCAATGTAGATGTATCTAGAATTATCATTTATTTATTTTATGCATTATTCTATTAAATGTGAATTATAAATAGAAATTTATACAAATTAATTGCAAAATTATTAAATTATGCTGCGGATGAAATGATAAAAATATCATGTAATAAACTCGTGAAATTTTGATCAGCTAGTCGTGCAAGATGCCACACACAATGTTACGTATGAAGCTATAACACTGTGTATGACTTCTTGTGTAGATAATGCATGACAGTAAATATAAAGCTAAATAAACAATGACACAACAGATTGTTTACCCAGTTCGGTGCAACGTCACCTACGTCAGGGGGCTCTCAGCCTAGTGGAAAGGTTTCACTTATCAGTAATTCGTCAGAACATACAAGTACCTATGATCATCCCTACATCTATACTTTATGCTACTAATTACAGTGTAACCTATCTCAGGGTCCCCCCCTGAATCCAAGACTCCGTCTTGATTCCACTCTTCGAGCAATCGCCTTGCTCTGTCGGTTCAAGTCGTCGTTGAACGTTGTGGTTGCGTGCAATCTTCACTCACGCGATCAGTAAACCCTCAATCACCTAACTCTCAATAGTTATGGTGATACACAATATCCTTAGCACAATCTGCAACCTCTCAACCCGCAAACCTTCACGTCTAAGAGATTTGCAAATTATTGCTAGGAAACAAATAAAGAACCACGCGATTGCTAAGGGAGCAGCCTAAGTTTTTATAGCAATCGAGGATGAGTACTAACCCTAATGGGTTTCCTCTTAATCACCGTCTTTCTTCTTTCCAGAATCGGAGACGTTCTGGAACTTCCTAAACGTAATCGTACTTCCTGCAGAGTTTGGAAGTTTGCCGAGATGCCGTCAGGATGTTTGCCGAGATGCCGTCAACAATGTCACACAAGATGTCTCATAAGATGCTTCGACATTCTTTATGACATGTTCTCTACTTCCTTAAAAATAAGCCAATCTCTAAAACCGTCGTAACTACAATCTCAACCTTTGGCTATTTTTAAGGTCAGCAATCTTCGCCGCATTCCGCATCGTATTTGTCGTTTATCATTTGCTTGCAATCGATCGACAGTCATCAAGTCTTTGTTCGCGTTTCTTGCGTTTCACGTACCATCGCGTCGTCTTGCGTTTCGCGTACCATCGCGTCGTCTTACATCTTACTCCCCCATGCTGGCTCAAAAAGAGCCAAATTTAAAAAAATATTACGAACAATCAGGGCAATAAGAAAAACGCAAACTTAACTCACACATATCCTCGATCAGCAGTCGAGAATACGTATGAAATAGTGTTCAAAACAAATACATATTAAAAGTTGTTCAGTTTGTATGGAAACCAGAAAGTACTTAAAATAAAATAGAAATGCTGCTGGAACTAGCAGTCTCTTCTTCTGTAGCATCAGTAGAGGCATCTTGAGGAGTCTCTTCAGTAGAATTGGGTAGAGAGAAGGAATCATCATTTTCTGAGTCTGGAGGAGGCATTGACTTCAGCAGGTTGGCACAATGAGATCTTCGCTGGAAGAGATGCTTCAGCGCCATCTTCAGGTTGACGATGTCTTCATCAAGTACAGCTATCTCTCTTTTGAGCATGATGGCATCTCTGCTGGTTGTCTCTATTGGAGGGGCAGCACCGGTAGCTCGACTGGTTGTCGCCTTGGTGGATTTGACTTCTGTCCTGACAAGATCAGGAGCATGCTTACCCTCGAACAGCTTGTGGCTTACCACAATCATCCCTCTTCACTTTCCTGCCTTATCAGTTTTCTTCAACACACCAGGGTGTTGGTGGACTAGTAATTCAGAGATAAGGGAGGGAAAAGCAATAGGTATCTTCACCGCTTGTGATCTGGCATGTCTAATGAGATGATCAATAACAAACTGGCCAAAGTCAAGAGTGGAGCCAGTACCTATTTGGAAGATGAGTATTGCCAGCTCCGGTTTGATGGAGGATGCGTGTGTGGAGGGAGCCCAGTTCGCTACTCCGATACGGAATAGGATGGAGTACTTTGATGTGAGGTCCGAGGCTGCCACGGTGCCCTTGTTAGGCCACATTCTGCTTTTGTCCCCAGTAATCTCCTTGAGGACTTTGTTCAGGTCAGGTAGAGGCACAGAACGAACACACTTTCTCCCCAGGAAGGTATTAATGATGTCAGAAGAAATGTTGAAGCACAAGCCTCTGACATATACCTTCTCACAGTCCGGATCATCCAGAGTCCCAAATCCCGCAGGCAAGTTTGCAATGAATTCTTTGACCAATAGAGGATAGTGGTTACCTATGTTAGTGACGGTCTTCATGAGTTCTGCCTGTTCCAGGAGGTGACAATGGCTTCCAGTCCCAGTAACTCCGAAGACAGGGTCTTCTCGGGATATGCCGTTCTTTGGAACACAAATTCCAATCGTTTTGCACTGTCAGCAGAATGAAAAGACACATTGTCATACGGCACACTTGAGGTGTTCTTGACCGTCTTCAGGCTTCTTCCCCTCTTTGCTTCCTTTACTGTAACTTCCTCTACATCGTCATCAGTTTCTTCATCAATTAATCTCCTTTTGGAGATAGCTTTCTTTCCTTTATCTTTGGCGGGCAATTTCTTCTTCTTGCTGGGGCCTCTAGCATCTTTTTCTTCCTTTCTTTAGTTGGTTTCTCTCAACTTCCCTACCAAAACTGCGAGGGATTCATTTTCGTCCAACACTTTCTTTTTCAAAGATGAAAGCATTGTGTACTGTTTCTGCGGCATTTTCTATATCATCTCCTCTGGCATCCAGAGGTGCTTCTTCTGAGCCATTGGGTGCGGCACTGTTTTCCTTCTCTCTTCCTTCTAGATCGGTATTTCCGTCTCTGGCCTCTTCTTTCTCAGATTCTTCTGAGTCAGCAACTTCTTCTCCAACCACAGCCTCATTTGTGGGTTCAGGAGCGACATCTTTTATAACTTCTTTTTCACCTTCTCCTTCTGCAATCCATTCTAACCCCTGACTGACTGGGGTCAAGTCTTTCTTTTCCCTTTCAGGATTTATGAGATCCTCAACCACCCCTTCTTGAGGGGGGTCCTGATTTTCCAATAGCGATTCTAACAGGTCGCTATTTCTAGATGTATCAGTATTTGATAGAATGGAAGAATCAATACCTGGGATACTGGCTAAGACTGGAGCCAGGACAATTTGCATGGAGGTCTCTTGGTTCCCTCGGACAGTGTCAGTATCTCGCTGAGGGCCTGTAAGTTCCGTCATCGAGAAGGTGGCGCTTCCAGTTCTGGTCCTCTTGGGTACTCGGGAAAAGACGGGTATAGGTGCTTCTGCCGGTGGGATTTCTCTGGAGGGTCCCTCGGGATTCTTCTGTGGCTTTAGTCCTTTGATTCAGACTCCATGTTTGTTGGTGTTGGGATTGCTGCTTTTGGGGATCTTTGCCTTAGCCTTCTTGGGTTTGGATTGTCTACTGTCAGTGGCTTTCTTTGACGCAAGAGTGCTCCTTGTTTTCACCATTGTTGTGTGAGTGATGGAGTTTTTGTCACAGGATTTGAGAGGTGTGGGAGATGAGAGCGAAGGCAAGAATGAGGCAGACTAGGTTTTGATTTTGAAAAATCAATTCTATTAAATCTGTAGGTAACAGAGCGTATCTCGCGACTTTTCCTCTTTTATATGGGCTTTTGGCATGCTTGGCCCAATGGCATGTGTTGGGATTTTGGACCGGTTCATGAAGAGGTACCAACTAACCCCTCTCAACCGTTTTGCAACTTTGGTTACTTGTTGATGGTCCAGAGTCCGAGTGACGTCCTAAGGTACTCGAATCTGCTTGCTTCTAATGACTTTGTAAAAATGTCAGCAAGTTGCTTCTCTGTATGGATGTGTTCTAGGATAATCTTCTTGTCTTCACTCAGCTCACGAATGAAGTGGTGTCTAATGTCAATATGCTTGGTTTTGCTGTGTTGAACTGGATTTTTAGAGATGTTGATTGCACTAACATTGTCACAATACAAAGTCATGGCTTCTTGTCTGACATTGTATTCGACTAACATCTGCTTCATCTAGAGTAATTGTGTGCAGCTACTCCCATCAGCAATATACTCAGACTCAGTAGTGGACAAGGCAACACAATTTTTCTTTTTACTAAACCATGATATGAGGTTATTGCCAAGGAAGAAGCAACCTCCAGATGTGCTCTTCCTATCTGCTGTGTTTCCAGTCCAATCCGTATCACAATACCCCACCAGGGTAGAGGATGTGTCGAATGAGTATAGTAAACCCAAGTCTGTAGTCCCAGAGATATATCTAATAATTCTTTTAGCTTGGGATAGATGACTAACCTTAGGATTAGCTTGATATCATGCACATACTCCCACAGAGTAGGCAATGTCAGGTCGACTGGCAGTAAGGTAGAGAAGACTACCAATAATGCTTCTATACATGTGTTGGTCGACGGCTTCTCCAGGATCATCTTTAGTTAGCTTGATGTGTGTAGCTGCTGGTGTCCATTTATGTGAAGCTTTCTCTAGCCCAAATTTTTTGACAATATTCTTCGCATATTTGCTTTGAGAGATGAAGATGCTATCTTTTAACTGTTTGATTTGGAAGCCTAGGAAATAGGTAAGCTCTCCCACCATGCTCATCTCAAATTCTGATTGCATTTGTTGGATAAATTGGTCTACCATCTTTCTGGACATCCCTCCAAAGACAATGTCATCGACATACATTTGGGCTATAGTCAAATTTCCGTCCTCATTCTTCACAAATAGAGTCTTGTCGACTCCCCCTCTAGTGTAGCCGCTTTGAATCAAAAATTTTGTGAGCCTTTCATACTAAGCCCTTGGTGCTTGTTTCAATCTTGAGAGGGCCTTCTTGAGTTTATATACGTGATCAGGGGAGTGAGGATCAACAAATCCTTTAGGTTGTGAAACGTACACTTCTTCGTTGAGATCTCCATTCAGGAAAGCACTTTTGACATCCATCTGGTAAAGCTTAATTTGTAGATGGCATGATATTTCTAGTAGGAGTCTGATTGCTTCAAGTCTTGCTACAGGAGCAAAAGTCTCATCGAAGTCGACTCCCTCAATTTGAGTATACCCTTGAGCAACTAACCTTGCTTTGTTGCGAGTGATGTTACCAAGCTCATCGGACTTATTTTTGAAGATCCATTTTGTGCCATTGATATTTCCTTCACTTGGCTTGGGCACCAGTTCCCACACCTGGTTCTTCTCAAATTGAATCAGTTCCTCTTGCATAGCATTGACCCAATACTCATCATTGATGGCTTCATTGATATTTTTGGGTTCAATCTTTGAAACGAAACATATATTACCTATCACCTCGTTGTAGTTCATCAGAGTTTTTGTCCGAGTCCGTATGCCTTCATTTAGGTCTCCAATTACTCCAGAGATAGGATGATTAGCCTGGATTCTTCGTGAGGGGTTCTTGTTGCTGGTTTCAGGAATTGTCTCATTGTTATTGACCCTTGGACTAGCATCATTGTCTTCTGACTTGTTACTAGCATCTTTACTGGCATCAGCAATAGCATCCTTCCGTACAGTGTTTGGATAGGCTCTTTCTTCGTCTGTCGCATCTTCTGGGGCATCTTCACAGTCATTATCAACAACAACATTGATTGATTCAATCATATTCTTGGTCTGTTTGTTGAAGACCCGGAACGCGCGACTATTCCTTGAGTAGCCAAGGAAGATGCCTTCATCACTCTTTGGATCAAGTTTCCGACGAGGTTCTCTATCAGCCAGAATATAACAAGTGGATCCAAAGATATGGAAGTACTTAACATTGGGCTTTCTCCCCTCCATATTTCATAATGAGTTACTGACATACCTGGTCGGAGAGTGACTCGATTGTGGATATAGCAAGCAGTGTTAAGTGCTTCTGCCCAGAAGTGAGTTGGTATGTCCTTGGCCAGCATCATAACTCTAGCCATCTCATGTAGAGTCCTGTTTTTGCGCTCAACAATGTCATTCTGTTGGGGAGTGATCGATGCTGAGAACTCATGGACTATTCCTTCTGAGTTGCATAATTATGCAAATCTGCTGTTTTTGAACTCTCGACCATGATCACTGCGGAGACGAATTATTTTGCCAATTGTCTCCCCTTTTTCTCGTTGGACCTGGATGCATAGATTCTTGAAGATCGAAAAGGTATCTGATTTGTCACGAGGGAAATCAACCCATGTGTATCGTGAGTAATCATCTACACATACAAAGACATAGCGTTTTCCTCCAAGACTTTCAACTTGCATTGGCCCCATGAGGTCAACGTGTATTAGCTCAAGCACTCGAGTGGTGGTGATATGCTGCAGCTTCTTGTGTGACATCTTAGTTTGCTTTCCAATCTGACATTTTCCGCAGATCTTTTCTTCCACGATTTTTAGGTTTCGAATTATAGTAATGGCCTATTCTGAGATTGCCTTCTGCATACTTCTAAAATTTAGATGTCCAAGCTTTCTGTGCCACAGTTTGGTTTCTTCTGCTTTGGAGACAAGACACTTTACGCTTTGATATGCGATTCGAGCGACCAGATGTAACAGTTATCTATTGAGCGGATTCCTTGTAGAATAGTGACTTGATCGAAATCTTTTACTATACAGGCTTCCTAAGTGAATTTCACTTCTGAACCCAGATCACAGATCTGGCTGATGCTAATCAGGTTTGCCTTAAGTCATTCTACAAGTAATGCTTCAGTTAGGCAAGAAGCTCTTGGATGCTTGAGTACTCCTTTTCCAATGATTCGAGCTCGAATCCCATCTCCAAAAGTAACATAGCAGTTTGTATATAATTTGAGATTGGACAGAAACTCTGGAGTACCTGTCATGTGTCGAGAACATCCACTATCGAGATATAAGTCTTTGTTGGTTGAAGCACTCAAGGAGGTATATGCAACATTAGCTCGATAGACTAGATTCTTTGGTCTCCATTCAAGGCGGGATGTTTTCTGAGAGGTTGGGAGATGCCTTTGATATCTCCTTTGCTTCTGTGGTAGCTGAGCTTGCTTCTTCCCATGGAGTTGAAAGCAAAATGGTCTGATGTGACCTCGTCAGTAATGGCCTATCCACTGATATTGATAAGCTGGTTTTCTATAGTATTGTTGTTTGCGTGGAGGATGTCTTTTGGTAGTTGTTTGACAGGAACATGTTATAGACGATGTCATGACATTTGTTGTAGGTTGTCCTGTAGGATGAGTCGTGGCATCCTGTAGTTTCTTGTCAACCATGGCTTGTTGTGGGACAAACTTCGTGACTGCTGATGATGGGATATTGTGTGTGTACCCTAGTCCCGTCATATCTTTGGACTGCTTTCCTACTGATAGGAGTTTGTCAAGGCTTTCTGTGCTAGGATTCATCATCTTTACTGACTTAGTCATAAGACTAATTTCTCCATTAAGTCTGGTGATTTCGCGTTTTAGCTCCACGGTCGTCTCTAGGAATCTAGATTTTTCGTTGGTAATACTGATGATCCGTTCTCCTTATTGATCAAGGATCAGTGTTTCCTTGACCCATCTGGTATGTAAGCTTTTGTATGCCTCGACTAGTTGCTCTTTAGTCCAATTCTCGTTTGGTGTTGGATAGGGGTGATCATCATTGATATTGGCAGAGTTATCAATGTTACATACATAAGTAGTAGTAGTAGTGAATGCAACAAAGTTGCTTACCTCTTCAGCACCACTATCTTCATTGTCATCATCTGATAGGGTAGCATTATAACTTCGTTTTTGCTGTTTGAGGAAATTTGGACATTCTCTGCGAAGATGACCGGATCCTTCACATTCATGACACTGAGGTCATTTGTTCTTGTTGTTTTCTTCTCCACTTCTGTTTGGTCTGTCAAGACTTCCTCCTGTCTCAGCTTTTTGTGGAGCTTTGAATCTGGCATTTGTTGTGACATTCTGTCCGCCCATTCGACTGAATCTTCTCATGATTTTGTTGTAATTTTTTGTGAGAAGGGCCATTGTAGCATCGATGTCTTCTTCAGAGTCAGAATCCTCAGATTCTGGTTGCTTGTGTGTTGAGATTTTGAAAGCAACTCATTTATTCCTTTTGTCGATATTGGGCAGAGATAACTCATAGGTCATCAGAGATCCTATCAGCTCATCCAATTTTAAGATCTTGAGGTCATGAACATCCTCAATTGCGGTGATCTTCATCTTAAATCTAGGGCTTAGAGCACGCAGGGTTTTTCTAACCAGTTTTTCATCAGACATTGGTTCTCCTAGAGAATAGGATTCATTGGCTAGATCACGAATACGAACATTGAATTCTGCAATTGATTCGTCCTCTTTCATGACAAGGGCTTCGAAGTTGGTTGTCAAGTATTGCAGTTTTTGTTCTCAAACCTTGGTTGTTCCTTCATAGGCAACAGCAAGGATATCCCATGCGGATTTGGCAGTTGTGCATGTGTTGATTAGTCTGAATATGTTCTTGTCAACACCATTGAAAATAGCATTCAGAGCTCGAGAGTTTCCCAGTGATTCCTCATCTTCGTCATCAGTCCAATCTTTTTCTTGTTTTGGACCAATAAGGTTACCAACATTGTCACTGAGTTGTGGGGCATTCCAACCATTGATCACAGCCTTCCATGTTTTGTTGTCAAGGGACTTCATGAAGTCACACATCCGAGCCTTCCAATAGCCGTAGTTACTTCCATCTAGAACAGGTGGTCGATTGATGGATCCTCCTTCTCTGGTATTGTCCATCTTGATCAAAATATTTGTTTAGGAACTCACCTAAAGCTGTAGGTGCCTCCTCTGATACCAATTGAAATTTTGATCAGCTAGTCGTGCAAGATGCCACACACAATGTTACGTATGAAGCTATAACACCGTGTATGACTTCTTGTGTAGATAATGCAGAACAGTAAATATAAAGCTAAATAAATAATGACACATCAGATTGTTTACCCAGTTCGGCGCAACGTCACCTACGTTAGGGGGCTCTCAGCCTAGTGGAAAGGTTTCACTTATCAGTAATTCGTCAGAACATACAGGTACCTATGATCATCCCTAGATCTATACTTTATGCTACTAATTACAGTGTAACCTATCTCAGGATCTCCCCCTGAATCCAAGACTCCGTCTTGATTCCACTGTTCGAGCAATCGCCTAGCTCTGTCGGTTCAAGTCGTCGTTGAACGTTGTGGTTGCGTGCAATATTCACTCATGCGATCAGTAAACCCTCAATCACCTAACTCTCAATAGTTATGGTGATACACAATATCCTTAGCACAATCTGCAACCTCTCAGCCCGCAAACCTTCACGTCTAAGAGCTTTGTAAATTATTGCTTGGAAACAAATAAAGAACCACACGATTGTTAAGGGGGTAGCCTAAGCTTTTATAGCAATCGAGGATGAGTACTAACCCTAATGGGTTTCCTCTTAATCACCGTCTTTCTTCTTTCCAGAATCGGAGATGTTCTGGAACTTCCTAAACGTAATCGTACTTCCTGCAGAGTCTGGACTTTCCTGTTTTCTGTCGATCAGGATGTTTGCCGAGATGCCATCAACAATGTCACACAAGATGTCGCATAGGATGCTTCGACATTCTTTATTACATGTTCTCTAGTTCCTTAAAAATTAGTCAATCTCTAAAACCGTCGTAACTACAACTCGAGATCACTACACTAAACCAGAATTGCTCCATTGCAAGTGTTTGGCATGTCGCAGGTATATGTTGATCAATGTTGGGTGTTTAATATGTTTAAAAGTCTCACACTTATTTTTCTTTATTGTTTGGAATCCTACTGGAAAGCATTGAAATTACTTATTAGGTTTAAATTGTTTTCTCTCATCTTTTATTTGTGTGGGCCTATTAGAGGTAACCTGAGGCTTATGACAAACCCACACGCGCGCCGCTGCCGTCTGGGCCGGGCTTGGTAAACCACTCTGGTTTTGCTTTTTTTTTTCCTGAAAAAATAGTTTTATAAAATAAATAAAACTGATTTAATTTTCTTTTTTCAAACCTTTAAAATTCAAACTCGATTTTATTGTTTGAGAGTTATGACGGTCGTTATAAGGAATAATGGCTCTTGATGGGTGGTGCTATTGAGACGCACTAGATGGATCTCGAGTCTGATAATCCATAACTAGTTTTTGGTGGTGCTATAGAGACGCACTTGATGGGTTTCGAGACTGCTAATCCATAACCAGTTTTTGGTAGTGCTATTGAGACGCACTTGATGGATTTTGAGGCTGACGACCCATAACCAGTTCTTGGTGGTGCTATAGAGACACACTTGATGAGTTTTGTTTGCAGCTGACAGGTTGAACTCATTGTCCTTAATAGCTCTTTAGTCGGTGCTATTGAGACGCACTTGACAAGCTACCTAGGTGACGAGCTACCTAGACATGAAAAGGTTTTTTCAAAAGGCACTCGCAAAATCGAGGTGTACGCATAGGCAAGATAGCTACGATTAGATCTCTAATCGCTCTAGATGTCATTCATGAGTTGGTTATACATCAGATGAATGTTAAAACCTCTTTCCTGAAGGGAGATCTTCATTAGGAGATCTATATGTCACAACCTGAGGAGTTCGTGATACAAGGTCAAGAGGAATAGGTCTATATGTCGAGGAAGTCACTTTATGGACTGAAACAAGCACCAAAGCATTGTATGAGAAATTCCACAACACTTTGGTAAGTAACAAATATATTCTCTACAACTCTGATTCGTGTGTTTACACAAAGATGGTTGGATCAGATTGTGTGATCATATGCCTTTACGTTTATATGTTAATCCTTGATAGTAACATTTTTGTTATAAACAAAACCAAGAAGTTTCTATCATGCAACTTTGAGACGAAGGACTTAGGGGAGGTAGATGTCATCTTAGGATTGAAGGTTTTATCGGATGACATCTCTCTAAGTCAATCTCACTATGTAGAAAAGGTGTAGAAATTTTTTAAATATTTTGATGTCACACCTGTTAGGACTCCCTATAATCCTTACATACATTTGACAAAGAACTTGGGAGACAGCGTGTCACAAGTTCAATACGCCAAGATCATAAGAAGTGTGATGTTTCTCGTGAACTGTACACGACCCGACATTTCCTATGCGGTGAGCAGGTTGAGTCGTTACACCCACAACCCTAGTAAAGAACATTGGGAAACTCTTCATCATTTACTCAAGTACTTGAAATGGACCATTGACTGGTCATTGCATTACTGTAAGTATTATGCTGTTCTAGAAGGATTATGTGATGCAAATTGGGTTTCAAGTAAAGATGAGTTAATCTCTACCAGTGGCTATGTCTTTACTTTGGGGGGAGGCGCTATCTCATGGAAATCTTCCAAACAATCATGCATAGCTAGCTCCACGATGGAATCTGAGCTGATTGCCCTTCAGTTGACGGTGGAAGAAGCAGACTTGCTCAGAAACCTATTGGCCGATGTGCCCATTTGGAGACGACATGCAATTATGGTGTCACTACGTTGTGATTCTCAGTCAACCATATGTGTGGCAAATAATAATGTCTACAATGGAAAGAAAAGACATATTCGCCTAAGGCACACTGTGATTCGACAACTCTTGAGAGATGGAGTGATTTTTTTTATCATATAAGATCTGAAAGAAATCTTGCTGACCCTTTCACAAAGGGATTATCAAGGAAAGTTGTCCTTGACACTTCGAGGGGAATACGGCTTAGGCCCTCATCGTGAAAGTATGGTGGATACCCACGAGCGGTCAAACGAAACCATTTGGAACGAAATTGTGCTAGAGATTCCATAACAAGTTTTTGGTGGTGCTATTGAGACGCACTTGATGGATCTCGAGTCTGATAATCCGTAACCAGTTTTTGGTGGTGCTATTGAGACGCATTTGATGGATTTCGAGGCTGACGACCCATAACCATTTCTTGGTGGGGCTATAGAGACCCACTTGATGAGTTTTGTCAGCAGCTAACAGGTTGGACTCTTTGTCCTTAATAGCTCTTTAGTCAATGCTATTGAAATGCACTTGACCAGCTACCTATGAGGGTGTGATGGTTTGGCCGCCATCTATGGAAGATATGAAATAGTCTTTCAAAAGGCACTCGCGAGATGTACGCATGGCCAAGAGCACTTGCGGTGCGAGCTTTGGGCTTTGGTAGAGCACTTGCGATGCGAGCCCACTCTAGTTTTGCGAAAACAAATGGTTATTTTTCTTTTATGTGAAAAAGAGGTTTTTATAAAATAAATAAAACTTATTTTAATTTTGTTTTTCAAACTGTAGTTACGACGGTTTTAGAGATTGGCTAATTTTTAAAGGAACCGAAGAACATGTTACAAAGAATGTCGAAGCATCTTCTACGACATCTTCTGTGACACTGTGGACGGCGTCTCGGCAAGCATCCTGATCGACAGAAATCAGGAAAGTGCAGATTCGGCAGAAAATCAAGAAGACGATTAGGAAAGTGCAGAGCGACTCCTAATCTGAAAAGAAGAAAGACGACGATTAAGAGGAAACCCTTTAGGGTTAGTATCATCCACGATTGCTATAAAAGCTTAGGCTACCCCCTTAGCAATTGTGTGGTTCTTTATTTGTTTCTAGCAACAATTTGCAAGGTTCTTAGACGTGAAGGTTTGCGGGCTGAGAAATTGCAGATTGAGCTTAGGACATTGTGTATCACATAACTATAGAGAGTTAGGTGATTGAGGGTTTACTGAAGTCGTGAGTTGAAGACTGCACGCAACCACCAAGCTTGAAGAAGACTTGAAGACGACAGAGCAAGGCGATTGCTCGAAGAGTGAAATCAAGACGTTCTTGGATTCAGGGGGAGACCCTGAGATAGATTGCACTGTAAGACGTAGCATAAAGTATAGATCTAGGAGTGATCACAGGTACTTGTATGTTCTGACGGATTACTGATAAGTGAAATCTTTCCACTAGGCTGAGAGCCCCCAGACGTAGGTGACGTTGCACCGAACTGGGTAAACAATCTGCTGTGTCATTACTTATAGCTTTATATTTACTGTCCTGCATTATCTACACAAGAAGTTAGACACAACGTTATAGCATTCTGTGTAACATTGTGTGTGGCATCTTGCACGACTAGCTGATCAGAATTTCAATTGGTATCAGAGAGGGAACCTATAGCTTTAGGTGAGTTCCTAAACAAATATTTTGATCAAAGATGGACAATACCAGAGAAGGAGGATCCATAAATCGACCACCTGTTCTAGATGGAAGCAACTATGGCTATTGGAAGGCTCGAATGTGTGCCTTCATGAAGTCACTAGACAACAAGACATGGAAGGTTGTACTCAATGGGTGGAATGCACCACAACTCAGTGACAGTGATGGCAATCCTATCGGCCCAAAACCAGAAAAAGACTGGACCGATGATGAAGATGAAGAATCACTGGGAAATTCTTGAGCTCTAAATGCTATCTTCAATGGTGTTGACAAGAACGTATTCAGACTAATCAACACATGCATAACTGCCAAATCAGCATGGGACATCCTGGCCGTAGCATATGAAGGAACAACTAAGGTTCGAGAACAAAAACTGCAATACCTGACTACCAACTTCGAAGCCCTCATCATGAAAGAAGACGAATCAATTGCAGATTTCAATGTTCGCATTCGTGATCTAGCCAATGAATCCTACTCTCTGGGAGAACCAATGTCTGATGAAAAATTGGTAAGAAAAACCCTACGTGCTCTTAGCCCTAGGTTTAAGATGAAGATCACAGCAATTGAGGAAGTTCATGACCTTAAGGTCTTGAAATTTGATGAGCTGATGGGGTCTCTAATGACCTATGAGTTGTCTCTACCCAACATCGACAAAAGAAACAAAGGAGTTGCTTTCAAAAGCTCAACACACAAGCAACCAGATCCTGAGGAGTCCGATTCTGATGAAGACATCGAAGCTACAATGACCCTTCTCACAAAAAATTACAACAAAGCCATGAGAAGATTTAGTCGAATGGGTGGACGGAATGTCACAACAAATGCCAGAAACAAAGCTCCACAAAAAAATCAGGTAGGAGGTAGTCTTGACAGACCAAACAGGAGTGGGGAAGAAAACAAAAACAAAGGACTTCAATGTCATGAATGTGAAGGATTCGGCCACCTCCGTAGAGAATGTCCAAATTTCCTCAAACAACTAAAACGGGGATACAATGCCACCCTATCAGATGATGACAATGAAGATAGTGGATCTGAAGAGGTAAGCAACTTTGTTGCATTCACTACTACTACTCCTACATGTAATGTTGATAATGATGTCGATATCAATGATGATCCAACTCCAAATGAGAATTGGACTAAAGAACAACTAGTCGAGGCATACAAAGGCTTGCATACCAGATGGATCAAGGAAACTCTGATACTTGATCAACAAGGCGAAAGGATCATTAGTCTTACCAGGAACAAGTCTAGATTTCTAGAGACGATCGTGGAGCTGAAACGAGAGATCACCAGATTTAATGGAGAAATTAGTCTCATGACTAAATCAGTAAAGATGATGAATCTGAGCACAGAAAGCCTTGACAAGATTTTGTCGGTGGGAAAACAGTCCAAAGATACGACGGGACTAGGGTACACACATGCTGTCCCCTCAACGACAGGGACAAAATTTATCCCACAACAAGCCTTGGCTGACAAGAAACAACAGGATGCCCCAACTCATCCTACAGGACGACCTACAACAAAAGCCATAACATCGTCTACAACCTGTTCTTGTCAAGAAACTGTCAGAAGACATCCTCCACGCAGACAACAAAGCTACAGAAGACCAGCTTATCAATATCAATAGATATGTCATTACTGTGGTCAACCAGGTCACATCAGACCTTTTTGTTTTTATCTTCTTAAGAGGAAGCAAGCTCAGAAATATCAAAGGCATCTCTCATCTCCTCCGAAGACATCCCGCCTTGAATGGAGACCTAAGAACCTGGTCTATCGAGCTAATGTTGCATATACATCTTTAAGTGCTTCAACGAACAAGGACTGGTATCTCGACAGTGGATGCTCTCGACACATGACAGGTACTCCAGAGTTTCTCTCCAATCTCAAATTATATACAAACTGCTTTGTTACGTTTGGAGATGGGATCCGAGCTCGAATCATTGGAAAAGGAGTGCTCAAGCATCCAGGAGCCACCTGCCTGACTGAAGCTTTACTTGTAGAAGGACTTAAGGCAAACCTGATTAGCATCAGTCAAATCTGTGATCAGGATTTAGTAGTGAAATTCACTAAAGAAGCCTGTATAGTTAAAAACATCGATCATGTCACTATTCTACAAGGAGTTCGCTCGACAGACAATTGCTATATCTGGTCTCCCGAGACACATATCGAAGCAACCAAGTGCCTTGTCTCCAAAGCAGAAGAAACCAAACTATGGCACCGAAAGCTTGGACATCTAAACCTTAGAAGTATGCAAAAGGCAATCTCAGAGCAGGCTATTACTGGAATCCCAAACCTAAAAATAGTAGAAGGAAAGATCTGCGGAGAATGTCAGATTGGAAAGCAAACCAAGATGTCACACAAGAAGCTTCAGCAGATCACCACCTCTCGAGTACTTGAGCTGATACATGTTGACCTCAAGGGACCAATGCAAGTTGAAAGCCTTGGAGGAAAACGATATGTCTTTGTGTGTGTAGATGATTACTCACGATACACTTGGGTTGACTTCCCTCGTGACAAATCAGACACCTTCTCGATCTTCAAGAATCTATGCATCCAAGTCCAACGAGAAAAAGGAGAGACAATTGGAAAAATCATCCGCCTTCGTAGTGATCATGGTCGAGAGTTCAAAAACAGCAAGTTTGCAGATTTCTGCAACTCAGAAGGGGTAGCACATGAATTCTCAGCACCAATCACTCCTCAACAGAATGGCATTGTTGAGCGCAAGAACAGAACTCTACAGGAGATGGCGAGAGTTATGATGCTGGCTAAAGACATACCAACTCACTTCTGGGCAGAAGCACTTAACACTGCTTGCCATATCCACAATCGAGTCACTCTCCGACCAGGTATGTCAGTAACTCATTATGAAATATGGAGGGGGAGAAAGCCCAATGTTAAGTACTTCCATATCTTTGGCTCCACTTGTTATATATTGGCTGATAGAGAGCCTCGTCGAAAGCTTGACCCAAAAAGCGATGAAGGCATCTTCCTTGGCTATTCAAGAAATAGTCGCGCATACCGAGTCTTCAACAAACGAACCAAGACCATGATGGAATCAATCAATGTTGTTGTTGATGATGACTGCGAAGATGCCTCAGAAGATGCGACAGATGAAGACGGAGTCTATCCGCCCAACAATGTCAGGAAAAATGCTACTCCAGATGTCCCAGAAGATGCTAGCAGCAAAACAGAAGATGATATCGCCAATGATGAAGTAGTTCCTGAAACCAGCAACAAGAATCCCTCATGAAGAATCCAGACTAACCATCCTATCTCTGCAGTTATTGGAAACCTGAATGAAGGCGTACGAACTCGGTCAAAAGCTCCTGAAGATTATAACGAGATGATAGGAAATATTTGCTTCGTTTCAAAGACAGAACCCAAAAACATCAATGAAGCCATCAATGATGAGTATTGGGTCAATGCTATGCAAGAAGAGCTGATTCAATTTGAGAAAAATCAGGTATGGGAACTGGTGCCCAAACCAAGTGAAGGAAACATCATAGGCACCAAATGGATCTTCAAGAACAAAACCGATGAGCTTGGCAACATCACTCGCAACAAAGCAAGGTTAGTTGCTCAAGGGTATACTCAAATTGAGGGTGTCGACTTCGATGAGACATTTGCTCTTGTGGCAAGACTTGAAGCAATCCGTCTCTTGCTAGGGATATCATGTCATCTACAGATAAAGCTCTACCAGATGGATGTCAAAAGTGCGTTCTTGAATAGGGATCTCAATGAAGAAGTATATGTGTCACAACCCAAAGGATTTGTTGACCCTCACTATCCTGATCATGTGTATAAGCTCAAGAAAACTCTTTATGGGTTGAAACAAGCACCAAGGGCTTGGTATGAAAGGCTCACAAAATTCCTCATCCAAAGCGGCTACACTAGAGGGGGAGTCGACAAGACCCTATTTGTGAAGAATGAAGATGGAAATTTAATGATAGCTCAAATCTATGTCGATGACATTGTTTTTGGAGGGATGTCAAGCAAGATGGTAGAGATATTTATTCAACAGATGCAATCAGAATTCAAGATGAGCATGGTAGGAGAGCTTACTTATTTTCTAGGCTTCCAAATCAAACAACAAAAGGATAGCATCTTCGTATCCCAGAGCAAATATGCGAAGAATATTGTCAAGAAGTTTGGGCTAGAGAAAGCCTCTCATAAAAGGACACCAGCGGCTACACATGTCAAGCTAACTAAAGATGATCCAGGAGAAGCCGTCAACCAACACCCTGTAGGGTTTTGGAGCGTTCTAGATCGTCGAGATAGCGGAAGCAATAAAAGATAATCTACTCCAAACCTTGTCCAAGAACATTTAAACCATTAAATCCCAAAGCAAAATCTATTCCACAAGATGTTTACCTTTAAGTCTTGTATGAATCGATAAAGAAGAACGTTCGGATCTTCTTCTCTAAAGCAAGTCCACACCAAGAGGATGATCTTATTGATCCTTCACTTAATTGCCTACTAGAACAATTAAATGAAGAACAAGAGAGCAAGATGATGAAGAGGAGAGGGGTGGCCGGCCACAATGAGAGAGAGAGAGAGAGGTTTTTGTGTGTTTTGTGACTTAATGAATTAATGAATTAAAGTCTTGCATTATAATTCATCATCCAACTCACAAGTATGGGTTAAAAGTGATTGGTATGGGCTTAAAGGTGCTTTAACCCATACCCCTTAAATCACTCACCTCTTAATCCACAATCACCAACTAAGCATGGTGTTGTGTGGCCCCCACAATGGCCCCACCATATGGGCCGGCCATATGGTCTTATTGGGCCCTTAATGGCCCGGCCATGAGGCTTCATGGGCCGAGCCCAATGGGCCCTCCCGTGTTGTCTCATGCCGTGTCCAAAAGTTGCCCGACCCTTTTGTCGTTACTTATCAAACAAAGTCCGACGCGATATCGACGAAAAACTCAATTTTTCTCGATTCGCTAATTATTCTCTCAAACCGTACCTATGGCACAAAACCTCCAGTTTTGTCCATACATAACTCCTCAAGAAACATCAATGTTTCCTTGTCTCAAGTTATCCGTCTTGTATGTGTGTGACCCTCTAGGCTCATGCCACCGTTGGCAGATCGGCGCAAAAGATCGCTCTTGCCCGATCCATCATAAGTGGTCTCTAGTAAAACATTATGATTACCCAAGGTGCACGATGATCGATAATTCGACTTAACCTTTGTGCGTACAAGTCACCATCCTGTTATCTCTAGATATCCCGATTGATCTCAAGGCATAGAGTCGTCTCCCTTGTTAATCAATCATTGTTACTTGATATGCGAGATGGCTGAGAAATGATAAACCGTATCATTTGCATGACCATGCCTTTTCTCTCAGTCAGTCTCCATCAAGAGGCCTTCTAACGGATATCTTTCCCATACCGTAGTATGAGGGATAAATCCCTTAGCCGTCTTTCGTGTCACTCATGCAACCCGTTCCGCCACCAAATCATGCCCTTTATAGCAATCCTTTTACAGAAAGCGTTTGGCGCAAGTTAAAGCCGTGCGTTCATTGCATAGTGATCACAAAGACTCCTTGGTCTAAGGATGTCGTGACGAGCTATCGCATTTGAATATGTTTATGGCTCAATCTATGAAAACACTATTCAAAGCGGGTCGTCCGATATCAATCACCTTATGATATCTATGATATGGTTCTAGGATCCCACATCCTTATGACAAGTAGAACTACGTCATTAAGAACCATCCTCATACTGGTCGCTTTTAGGGAAGCATAGGTTGACCAGGGACTCGTTAAGTGTGATCCGTACAGATTTATGGTTCTACTACTTTAGTGGTCATAAATCAGATCATGCTTAACATATTACTTCAACACATAAGTAATATAAAGCCGTTTGTATTTATACATTACAAACGATGATATTTGTACATAGACGTTTACAGGCTAATACCAATAGGACTAGGGCACAAATGCTATCAATCTCCCACTTGCCCTTAGCTCCAATCTAAGTCCCAGTCTATACCCATTGACCTAACATGTTTTTCATGTTTATCTTGAGGAAGAGCCTTGGTCAACGGGTCGGCTGTGTTATCATCAGTTGAAACGTAGTGGATCTTCACGTCACCTCTAGCAACTATGTCGCGGATGATGTGATACTTTCTGAGTACATGTTTGGATCTGTTATGTGCCCTGGGTTCCTTAGCTTGCGCAATGGCCCCGGTGTTGTCACAATATAAGTCTACTGGGTTAGACGGGTTTTGAATTACACCTAACCCAGCCATGAAACTCCTGATCCATACAGCCTCTTTTGCCGCTTCGCATGCGGCAATGTACTCAGCTTCTGTCGTAGAGTCGGCAATGGTATCCTGCTTCTTGCTTTTCCAGCTGACTGCTCCGCCGTTCAACATAAACACATATCCCAACTGACTCTTAAAGTCATCGGGGTCTGTCTGGAAACTAGCGTCGACATATCCTTTGACGACTAGATCATCATTTCTGCCCCCGTATACAAGAAAGGCGTCCTTGGTTTTTCTCAAATATTTGAGAATCGCCTTGACAGCGATCCAGTGTGCCTCACCGGGTTTGGATTGATGTCTACTGGTAAAACTTAGGGCAAACGAGACGTCCGGTCTCGTACATATCTATAGGGTTTTGGAGCGTTCTATATCGTCGAGATAGCGGAAGCAATAAAAGATAATCTACTCCAAACCTTGTCCAAGAACATTTAAACTATTAAATCCCAAAGCAAAATCTATTCCACAAGATGTTTACCTTTAAGTCTTGTTTGAATCGATAAAGAAGAACGTTCGGATCTTCTTCTCTAAAGCAAGTCCACACCAAGAGGATGATCTTCAAGATCCTTCACTTAATTGCCTACTAGAACAATTAAATGAAGAACAAGAGAGCAAGATGGAGGAGAAGAACAAGGGGGTGGCCGGCCACTATGAGAGAGAGAGGGAGTTTTTGTGAGTTTTGTGACTTAATGAATTAATGAATTAAAGTCTTGCATTATAATCCATCATCCAACTCACAAGTATGGGTTAAAAGTGATTGGTATGGGCTTAAAGGTGCTTTAACCCATACCCCTTAAATCACTCACCTCTTAATCCACAATCACCAACTAAGCATGGCATTGTGTGGCCCCCACAATGGCCCCACCAAGTGGGCCGGCCATATGGCCTTATTGGGCCCTTATTGGGCCGGCCATGAGGCTTCATGGGCCGAGCCCAATGGGCCCTCCCGTGTTGTCTCATACCGCGTCCAAAAGTTGCCCGACCTTTTTGTCGTTACTTATCAAACAAAGTCCGACGCGATATCGACGAAAAACTCAATTTTTCTCGATTCGCTAATTATTCTCTCAAACCGAACCTATGGCACAAAACCTCCAGTTTTGTCCATATACTTCTCCTTAAGAAACATCCATGTTTCCTTGTCTCAAGTTATCCGTCTTGTATGTGTGTGACCCTCTAGGCTCATGCCACCGTTGGCAGATCGGCGCAAGACTCGCTCTTGCCCGATCCATCATAAGTGGTCTCTAGTAAAACATTATGATTACCCAAGGTGCACGATGATCGATGATTCGACTTAACCTTTGTGCGTACAAGTCACCATCCTTTTATCTCTAGATATCCCGATTGATTTCAAGGCATAGAGTCGTCTCCCTTGTTCAATCAATCATTGTTACTTGATATGCGAGATGACTGAGGACTGATAACCCGTATCATTTGCATGGCCATGCTTTTCCTCTCAGTCAGTCTCCATCAAGAGGCCTTCTAACGGATATCTCTCCCATACCGTAGTATGAGGGATAAATCCCTTAGCCGTCTTTCGTGTCACTCATGCAACCCGTTCCGCCACCCAATCATGCCCTTCATAGCAATCCTTTTACAGAAAGCGTTTGGCGCAAGTTAAAGCCGTACGTTCATTGCACAGTGATCACAAAGATTCCTTGGTCTAAGGACGTCGTGACAAGCTATCGCATCTGAATATGTTTATGGCTTAACCTATGAAAACACTATTCAATGCGGGTCGTCCGATATCAATCACCTCATGATATCTATGATACGGTTCCAGGATCCCACATCCCTATGACAAGTAGAACTACGTCATTAAGAACCATCCTCATACTGGTCGCTTTCAAGGAAGCATACGTTGACCAGGGACTCGTTAAGTGTGATCCGTACAGATTTATGGTTC
Organism: Geranium rotundifolium; assembly: GCA_963920655.1. Taxonomy (NCBI): domain Eukaryota; kingdom Viridiplantae; phylum Streptophyta; class Magnoliopsida; order Geraniales; family Geraniaceae; genus Geranium; species Geranium rotundifolium. The sequence continues at coordinate 14,527,226 of OY987322.1, read as the reverse complement.
TACTACTTTAGTGGTCATAAATCAGATCATGCTTAACATATTACTTCAACACTTAAGTAATATAAAGCCGTTTATATTTATACATTACAAACGATGATATTTGTACATAGACGTTTACAGGCTAATACCAATTGGACTAGGGCACAAATGATATCAATCTCCCACTTGCCCTTAGCTCCAATCTAAGTCCCAGTCTATACCCATTGACCTAACATGTCGCTCATGTTTATCTTGAGGAAGAGCCTTGGTCAATGGGTCGGCTGTGTTATCATCAGTTGCAACGTAGTGGATCTTCACGTCACCTCTAGCAATTATGTCGCGGATGATGTGATACTTTATGAGTACATGTTTGGATCTGTTATGTGCCCTGGGTTCCTTAGCTTGCGCAATAGCCCCGGTGTTGTCACAATATAAGTCTACTGGGTTAGATGGGTTTTTAATTACACCTAACCCAGCCATGAAACTCCTGATCCATACAGCCTCTTTTGCCGCTTCACATGCGGCAATGTACTCAGCTTCCGTTGTAGAGTCGGCAATGGTATCTTGCTTCTTGCTTTTCCAGCTGAATGCTCCACCGTTCAACATAAACACATATCCCAACTGACTCTTAAAGTCATCGGGGTCTGTCTGGAAACTACCGTCGACGTATCCTTTGACGACGAGAACATCATTTCTGCCCCCGTATACAAGAAAAGCGTCCTTGGTTTTTCTCAAATATTTGAGAATTGCCTTGACAGCGATCCAGTGTGCCTCACCGGGTTTGGATTGATGTCTACTGGTACAGCTTAGGGCAAACGAGACATCCGGTCTCGTGCATATCATGGCATACATTATGGACCCTATAGCCGAAGCATATGGGATCTCATTCATTCTTGCTAGCTCTGCAGGTGTCTCAGCACCCTGCTTCTTGCTAAGCTTCACGATGGGCAGCAATCCTTTCTTTGAATCTTGCATTGAGAATCGTCTCAACACCTTGTCTATATAAGTGCTTTGACTTAAGCCCAAGACCCGCTAGGCACGGTCTCTATATATCTTGATTCCCAAGATGTAAGAGGCCTCGCCTAAGTCCTTCATTGCGAAACACTCACCTAACCAAGTCTTCGTTAAGAGCAAGGTAGGGACGTCGTTTCCAATGAGCAGTATGTCATCAACATAAAGCACTAAAAAGATTATATTGCTCCCACTTGCCTTTTTATATACGCAAGGTTCATCATCGTTCTTGACGAAGCCAAACCGTTTTACTACTTCATCAAAACGCTGATTCCAACTCCGAGATGCTTGCATCAAACAATAGATTGATTTGAGCAACTTGCAAATCTTTCCCTTATTCTTTGGATCCTCAAAACCCTCAGGCTGAGAAATATAAACGTCCTCAGCTAACCTCCCGTTGAGGAAGGCGGTTTTGACATCCATTTGCCATATCTCATAGTTGTGATATGCTGCTATGGCAAGAAGAATGCGGATAGATTTGACCATAACTACTGGAGAAAAGGTCTCTTCATAGTCAATTCCGTGGATTTGTCTATAACCTTTTGCTACCAGTCTCGCTTTATAGGTCTGAGGTTTGCCATCCATGTCAATCTTTATTTTAAAGATCCATTTACACCCTATGACCTTAACATCAGGGGTATGATCTACCAAGTCCCACACTTGATTATCTGACATGGATTGCATTTCTTCCCTCATGGCTTCCAGCCATTTCTCAGAGTCGGTTCCGTCCAAAGCCTCTCGAAAGGTAGCTGGATCATTGTCCACTAGTACTAAACCATCACCTTCAGTTACTAAGAAACCGTATCTGACAGGTGCATAACTTATCCTTTCAGAGCGCCTCGGACCGTCCTCATTAACTGTAGCTATTGATTCTTGCTCAATGACCACTTCTGGCTCTACCTCTTCTAGTGGGTCTTCTCGTGGTTCCCGAGTGACCATCTCATCTAGAACTTCATCAAGATGAATAGCCCTCCCACTGACTGTCTTGGAAATGAACTCTTTTTCCAAGAACGTCCCACCTCGAGCGACAAAAACTTTATTTTCGCTCGGTTTGTAGAAGTAGTATCCTTTTGTTTCTTTTGGATATCCGACGAAAGTGCATTTATCTGATCTTGGTTCAAGCTTGGTTGCAAGCAACCTTTTAACATAAGCCTCGCAACCCCAGATTTTAAGGAAGGACAAAACGGGTTCCTTCCCGTACCATTTTTCAAATGATGTCCCTTCCACTGCTTTCGACGGAGCCCTATTTATTATGAAAGCGGCCGTTTGCAGAGCATAACCCAAGAAGGAGATCGGGAGATCAGTGAGACTTAACATTGATCGAACCATATCTAACAATGTTCGATTCCTCCGTTCGGACACACCATTAAGTTGCGGTGTTCCTGGCGGAGTCCACTGAGATAGTATTCCACCTTCAGTAAGATAACTAAGAAACTCCTCGGATAAGTATTCTCCACCCCGATCAGAACGGAGTGCCTTGATACTCTTTCCGAGTTGGTTTTCTACTTCAGTCCTAAACTCTTTGAATTTATCAAAAGCTTCGGACTTATGTCTCATGAGATAGACATAACCATATCTACTGAAATCGTCAGTAAATGTGATAAAGTAGCCTAAACCACCTCTGGCATGCGTACTCATTGGTCCACATACGTCTGAATGTATTAGACCCAATAAGTCACCTGCCCTCTCACCTAAACCAGTGAAGGGCGCTTTAGTCATCTTGCCCATCAAACAAGCTTCGCATCTTTCAATAGCTTGGAATTCGAATTGACTTAGAAGTCCGCGCTTATGAAGCGCTGAGATGCGTTTCTCATTTATGTGACCTAGACGACAATGCCAGATAAGAGTTTGGTCTAAATCATTAGTTTTAAACCTCTTAGCATTTACATTATAGAGCATGTTGGATTTCGAGTTTTGCATATTCAATATGTATAATCCTCCAACAGTGCGAGCATTGCCATAATATATGTTGTTGCGCATAATATCAAAAAACCCGTTCTTAATATTGAAATAATAACCTTCTTTCTCTAGAAGAGAAATTGAGATAATATTCCTGCTGAAAGCAGGTACGCAAAAAACATCATTAAGTTCAATTACAAGCCCATTGGGCAAAGCAAGGTTCACAGAACCCACGGCAGTTGCGGCAACTCTGGTATTGTTCCCAACTCTTAGGTCCACCTCGCTTTCCCTCATATCTCTTCTACTGTGTAACACCTGCACATTGGCACAGATATGAGACTCAGCTCCAGTATCTAGTACCTAGGTATTTATTGTAGAAAGATATAGCTCTAATGGGATACCTGATGAAGTGGCGGCCCCACCGCCCTTCTTCTGATCCTCCTTCAGCTGCTGACAGTCTTTCTTCCAATGACCAGGCTTTTGACAGTAGAAACAGACCGACTCCTTTGCCTTCCCTTTGCCTTGTACGGGCATGTGAGGTCTAGGAATAAATGGTCGTCTGTTCCTCCCTGCGAGGTGTCTTGGGCCTTTACCCTTGCCACCAACAGCTTTGAAGCTGGGTCCCTTCTTGACCATGAAGACATTTTTGGACGAACTGCCCCTTATGCTCTTCTCGGCAGTTACTAGCATACTGTGCAACACCGACACGGTCTTGTCCATATCATGCATGTGATAGTTCATGACGAACCCACCATATGCATGAGGAAGGGATTGCAGAACAAAATCCGCAGCCATTTCCTTTTCCATAGACATACCGATACTAGTCATATGGTCAAAATGCCCCTTCATCTGTAGAACGTGAGGACCTACGGAGCTGCCTGCTGACATCTTGCAGGCTATTAGTTCTCGGAGAACAGTGTATTTTTCAATACGTACTTTCTCCTTGAACATATCCTTGATCTGTGCAAACATTGCAAACGGATCATGGGATAGCTTCATAAACTGCTTCAGGAGGTCTGCCTCCATGCAGCCCAGCATGACACACGCAACGTCGATAGAGTCGCTAAGGTGTTTCTGGTACGCATCCTTAACGACCCTCGTTGCGTTGGCAGCTGGCTCCTCAGGGATAGCCTTATCAAGGACGTACTCCCTGCGTTCCATTTTCAACACAAGTCGTAAATTTCTGTCCCAGTCTAGATAATTTGTCCCGTTGAGTTTACACTTCTCGAGTATAGTCCTCAATGACAAATTAGACGAGTTTGTTGAATTACTAGCCATTTCTACACGAAAAAAGTAAATTTAATCAGAATGGTTGAATAAATTTACGAATATCCGAATTAAATACCAACCATTAGATTCTAAGATTTAGAATCTTTAAACCAAGATCCCTTATTCGTCATTTGAAGTGCGCTAAGGCGCACCGCTCCAATTGACTTATTTAGGTAGGACATCCTGTCCAATTACAACCCGTGTAACTCTTAGTCAGGGTATGTGTAAAACACACGGCTTACCCTTCCGATGCCCCAGCTCGACCTCAGGCCAAGAATCGTGGTTGAGTCAACCAACTTTCACTAACGAGTTAACTTTATGCAGATGCTCCGCTAAGGCGCACGACATCCCACAAAGTTTACCATTCCCATCTAGAACCCATTCGATCGATGCTCCGCTAAGGCGCACGACACCGATAAAATGTTTCTACATGAGTGTGAATTTGGGTGGCATCTCACTTGACTCAAATTAACTTGTAATTTGGTTGTGTTTAATAATTCGAAAGTATTTGGCACAATTACGAACCCATCATCAACAACCCGTGTTGTGACGTTTCTAATTGTATCACATACTATCTTCATTTGAATCCGTCATTTGCAACCCGTGCAAACACGTTTCAAATTTGAACTCATCCATCACAACCCGTGTGATGATAGTTCACAACGCTTTAAACATGCAAACAATTAAAGTTGATTTTAATCTTTGCATGTGAAGTGATCGCTTATAAACTTATAAACTAATCATGCAAGAATGCAATTAATTAAATAATTCAAGCTAGCATCCATAAAGCGTTAAATATGCATTTTATAGCCCATCCTAATCTTAGGATTCTACGAGTCTTCATATCTTCTCGTCTTTCTCATTCGGGCTCCCACTAGCTCTTGGACTTCCTCCAAGACCGTCATCGTGCTCGATTTTCCATCCTTCTTGTCTTTGAGTAATAATTACAATTAATACTCGGTTCGTAGACCGGATAAAAAATAATTGCACTTTATGGGCTCGAATAAAAGAATAATTACACGCTAACACTAACGGTATGCAAACCGTGAAAGCGATAAATCTAATAGGCTACTATTGCATCATACATTTCATCACATCATCCAACATGTTATCACACAAACATGTTATCAAATAATATGCAATAATTCCGGTTTTAATTTTGCCAAGTTGCTTGGTCGGGTTTATCGAAACTAGACCTTTTCGAAAAACGGTTTATCAAAACCGATCAAATTTTGAAAGTTTTCGAAATATTTGATCGCGGGTTCGTGACATGGATCAAACACCACACACAAACCAAGTCGGGCCAAGCCAATGGGCCGAGGGCCCATTGGGCCGAGCCCAACTATGCACGGCCCGGTTTGGGCCTTGGAAGGCCCAAACCCAGCTTGCCGCCACTCTCGGCCTCGGCCAAGAGTGGGGACGGGCCCGGTCACCGCCGGCCTCGCCGGCCTCCGGTGACCTCCGTCTGGTACCTCCGATTCGGCTCCCCGAGAGTCTCTTCTCGGACCCGACAAATCCAATAATTTCCGAAAAATTCCAAATTTAATATATTTTTCAAAAATAACATATTTCATGCAAATTTCCCAAAAAGCATTAAAATCATGTTATCAACATTTGGCATGCATATAATCACAAAACCGAAATAAATTCACAAGACAAAAATTAAGAGGGTAACCAACGCTCTGATACCACTGTAGGGTTTTGGAGCGTTCTAGATCGTCGAGATAGCGGAAGCAATAAAAGATAATCTACTCCAAACCTTGTCCAAGAACATTTAAACCATTAAATCCCAAAGCAAAATCTATTCCACAAGATGTTTACCTTTAAGTCTTGTTTGAATCGATAAAGAAGAACGTTCGGATCTTCTTCTCTAAAGCAAGTCCACACCAAGAGGATGATCTTCAAGATCCTTCACTTAATTGCCTACTAGAACAATTAAATGAAGAACAAGAGAGCAAGATGGAGGAGAAGAACAAGGGGTGGCCGGCCACTATGAGAGAGAGAGGGAGTTTTTGTGAGTTTTGTGACTTAATGAATTAATGAATTAAAGTCTTGCATTATAATCCATCATCCAACTCACAAGTATGGGTTAAAAGTGATTGGTATGGGCTTAAAGGTGCTTTAACCCATACCCCTTAAATCACTCACCTCTTAATCCACAATCACCAACTAAGCATGGCATTGTGTGGTCCCCACAATGGCCCCACCAAGTGGGCCGGCCATATGGCCTTATTGGGCCGGCCATGAGGCTTCATGGGCCGAGCCCAATGGGCCCTCCCGTGTTGTCTCATGCCGCGTCCAAAAGTTGCCCGACCTTTTTGTCGTTACTTATCAAACAAAGTCCGACGCGATATCGACGAAAAACTCAATTTTTCTCGATTCGCTAATTATTCTCTCAAACCGAACCTATGGCACAAAACCTCCAGTTTTGTCCATATACTTCTCCTTAAGAAACATCCATGTTTCCTTGTCTCAAGTTATCCGTCTTGTATGTGTGTGACCCTTTAGGCTCATGCCACCGTTGGCAGATCGGCGCAAGACTCGCTCTTGCCCGATCCATCATAAGTGGTCTCTAGTAAAACATTATGATTACCCAAGGTGCACGATGATCGATGATTCGACTTAACCTTTGTGCGTACAAGTCACCATCCTTTTATCTCTAGATATCCCGATTGATTTCAAGGCATAGAGTCGTCTCCCTTGTTCAATCAATCATTGTTACTTGATATGCGAGATGACTGAGGACTGATAACCCGTATCATTTGCATGGCCATGCTTTTCCTCTCAGTCAGTCTCCATCAAGAGGCCTTCTAACGGATATCTCTTCCATACCGTAGTATGAGGGATAAATCCCTTAGCCGTCTTTCGTGTCACTCATGCAACCCGTTCCGCCACCCAATCATGCCCTTCATAGCAATCCTTTTACAGAAAGCGTTTGGCGCAAGTTAAAGCCGTACGTTCATTGCACAGTGATCACAAAGATTCCTTGGTCTAAGGACGTCGTGACAAGCTATCGCATCTGAATATGTTTATGGCTTAATTTATGAAAACACTATTCAATGCGGGTCGTCCGATATCAATCACCTCATGATATCTATGATACGGTTCCAGGATCCCACATCCCTATGACAAGTAGAACTACGTCATTAAGAATCATCCTCATACTGGTCGCTTTCAAGGAAGCATACGTTGACCAGGTACTCGTTAAGTGTGATCCGTACAGATTTATGGTTCTACTACTTTAGTGGTCATAAATCAGATCATGCTTAACATATTACTTAAACACTTAAGTAATATAAAGCCGTTTATATTTATACATTACAAACGATGATATTTGTACATAGACGTTTACAGGCTAATACCAATTGGACTAGGGCACAAATGCTATCAATATCATGGCATACATTATGGACCCTATAGCCGAAGCATATGGGATCTCATTCATTCTTGCTAGCTCTGCAGGTGTCTCAGCACCTTGCTTCTTGCTAAGCTTCACGCCATGACGCATGGGCAGCAATCCTTTCTTTGAATCTTGCATTGAGAATCGTCTCAACACCTTGTCTATATAAGTGCTTTGACTTAAGCCCAAGACCCGCTTGGCACGGTCTCTATATATCTTGATTCCCAAGATGTAAGAGGCCTCACCTAAGTCCTTCCTTGCGAAACACTCACCTAACCAAGTCTTCGTTAAGAGCAATGTAGGGACGTCGTTTCCAATGAGCAGTATGTCATCAACATAAAGCACTAAGAAGATTATATTGCTCCCATTTGCCCTTTTATACACGCCAGGTTCATCATCGTTTTTGACGAAGCCAAACCGTTTCACTACTTCATCAAAACGTTGATTCCAACTCCGAGATGCTTGCTTCAAACTATAGATTGATTTGAGCAATTTGCAAATCTTTCCCTTATTCTTTGGATCCTCAAAACCCTCAGGCTGGGACATATAAACGTCCTCAGCTAACCTCCCGTTGAGGAAGACGGTTTTGACATCCATTTGCCATATCTCATAGTTGTGATATGCTGCTACGGCAAGAAGAATGCGGATAGATTTGACCATAGCTACTGGAGAAAAGGTCTCTTCATAGTCAATTCCGTGGATTTGTCTATAACCTTTTGCTACCAGTCTCGCTTTATAGGTCTGAGGTTTGCCATCCATGTCTATCTTTATTTTAAAGATCCATTTGCACCCTATGACCTTTCCGTCAGGGGTATGATCCACCAAGTCTCACACTTGATTATCTGACATGGATTGCATTTCTTCCCTCATGGCTTCCAGCCATTTCTCAGAGTCGGTTCCGTCCAAAGCCTCTCGAAAGGTAGTTGGATCATTGTCCACTAGTACTAAACCATCACCTTCAGTTACTAAGAAACCGTATCTGACAGGTGCATAACTTATCCTTTCAGAGCGCCTCGGACCGTCCTCATTAACTGCAGCTATTGGTTCTTGCTCAATGACCACTTCTGGCTCTACCTCTTCTAGTGGGTCTTCTTGTGGTTCCCGAGTGACCATCTCATCTAGAACTTCATCAAGATGAACAGCCCTCCCACTGACTGTCTTGGAAATGAACTATTTTTCCAAGAATGTCCCACCTCGAGCGACAAAAACTTTATTTTCGCTCGGTTTGTAGAAGTAGTATCATTTTGTTTCTTTTGGATATCCGACGAAAGTGCATTTATCTGATCTTGGTTCGAGCTTGGTTGCAAGCAACCTTTTAACATAAGCCTCGCAACCCCAGATTTTAAGGAAGGACAAAACGGGTTCTTTCCCGTACCATTTTTCAAATGATGTCCCTTCCACTGCTTTCGACGGAGCCCTATTTATTATGAAAGCGGCCGTTTGCAGAGCATAACCCCAGAAGGAGATCGGGAGATCAGTGAGACTTAACATTGATCGAACCATATCTAACAATGTTCGATTCCTCCATTCGGACACACCATTAAGTTGCGGTGTTCCTGGCGGAGTCCACTGAGATAGTATCCCACCTTCAGTAAGATAACTAAGAAACTCCTCGGATAAGTATTCTCCACCCCGATCAGAACGGAGTGCCTTGATACTCTTTCCGAGTTGGTTTTCTACTTCACTCCTAAACTCTTTGAATTTATCAAAAGCTTCGGACTTATGTCTCATGAGATAGACATAACCATATCTACTGAAATCGTCAGTAAATGTGATAAAGTAGCCTAAACCGCCTCTGGCATGTGTACTCATTGGTCCACATACGTCTGAATGTATTAGACCCAATAAGTCACCTGCCCTCTCACCTAAACCAGTGAAGGGCGCTTTAGTCATCTTGCCCATTAAACAAGCTTCGCATCTTTCAATCGTTTGGAATTCGAATTGACTTAGAAGTCCGCGCTTATGAAGCACTGAGATGCGTTTCTCATTTATGTGACCTAGACGACAATGCCAGATAAGAGTTTGGTCTAAATCATTAGTTTTAAACCTCTTAGCATTTACATTATAGAGCATGTTGGATTTCGAGTTTTGCATATTCAATATGTATAATCCTCCAATAGTGCGAGCATTGCCATAATATATGTTGTTGCGCATAATATCAAAAAACCCGTTCTTAATATTAAAATAATATCCCTCTATTTCAAGAAGAGAAATTGAGATAATATTCCTGTTGGAAACAGGTACACAAAACACGTCATTAAGTTCAATTACAAGCCCACTGGGCAAAACAAGGTTCACAGAACCCACGGCAGTTGCGGCAACTCTGGTATTGTTCCCAACTCTTAGGTCCACCTCGTTTTCCCTCACATCTCTTCTACTGTGTAACACCTGCACATTAGCACAGACATGAGACTCAGCTCCAGTGTCTAGTACCCAGGTATTAATTGTAGAAAGATATAGCTCTAATGGAATACCTGATGAAGCAGCGGCCCCACCGCCCTTCTTCTGGTCCTCCTTCATCTACTGACAGTCTTTCTTCCAATGACCAGGCTTTTGACAGTAGTAACAGACCGACTCCTTTGCCTTCCCTTTGCCTAGTACGGGCATGTGAGGTCTAGGAATAAATGGTCGTCTGTTTCTCCCTGTGAGGTGTTTTGGGCCTTTACCATTGCCACCAACAGCTTTGAAGCTGGGTCCCTTCTTGACCATGAAGACATTTTTGGACGAACTGCCCCTTATGTTCTTCTCGGCAGTCACTAGCATGTTGTGCAACTCCGACGCGGTCTTGTCCATATCATGCATGTGATAGTTCATGACGAACCCACCATATGCATGAGGAAGGGATTGCAGAATAAAATCCGCAGCCATTTCCTTTTCCATAGACATACCGATACTAGTCATATGGTCAAAATGCCCCTTCATCTGTAGGACGTGAGGACCTACGGAGCTGCCTGCTGACATCTTGCAGGCTATGAGTTCTCGGAGAACAGTGTATTTTTCAATACGTACTTTCTCCTTGAACATATCCTTGATCTGTGCAAACATTGCAAACGGATCATGGGATAGCTCCATAAACTGCTTCTGGAGGTCCGCCTCCATGCAGCCCAGCATGACACACGCAACGTCGATAGAGTCGCTAAGGTGTTTCTGGTACGCATCCTTAACGACCCTCGTTGCGTTGGCAGCTGGCTCCTCAGGGATAGCCTTATCAAGGACGTACTCCCTGCGTTCCAATTTTAACACAAGTCGTAAATTTCTGTGCCAGTCTAGATAATTTGTCCCGTTGAGTTTACACTTCTCGAGTATAGTCCTCAATGAAAAATTAGACGAGTTTGTTGAATTACTAGCTATTTCTACACGAACAAAGTAAATTTAATCAGAATGGTTGATTAAATTTACGAAGATCCGAATTAAACACCAACCATTAGGTTCTAAAATTTAGAACCTTCTAAACCAAGATCCCTTATTCGTCATTTGAAGTGCGCTAAGGCGCACCGCTCCAATTGACTTATTTAGGTAGGACGTCCGTCCAATTACAACCCGTGTAACTCTTAGTCAGGGTATGTGTAAAACACACGGCTTACCCTTCCGATGCCCCAGCTCGACCTCAGGCCAAGAATCGTGGTTAAGTCAACCAACTTTCACTAACGAGTTAACTTTGTGCAGATCCCACAAGGTTTACCATTCCCATCTAGAACCCATTCGATCGATGCTCCGCTAAGGCGCACGACACCGATAAAATGTTTCTACATGGGTGTGAATTTGGGTGGCATCTCACTTGACTCAAATTAACTTGTAATTTGGTTGTGTTTAATAATTCGAAAGTATTTGGTACAATTACGAACCCGTCACCAACAACCCGTGTTGTGATGTTTCTAATTGTATCTCATACTATCTTCATTTGAATCCGTCATTTGCAACCCGTGCAAATACGTTTCAAATTTGAACTTATCCATCACAACCCGTGTGATGATAGTTCACAACGCTTTAAACATGCAAACAATTAAAGTTGATTTTAATCTTTGCATGTGAGGTGATGGCTTATAAACTTATAAACTAATCATGCAAGCATGCAATTAATTAAATAATTCAAGCAAGCATCCATAAAGCGTTAAATATGCATTTTATAGCCCATCCTATACTTAGGATTCTACGAGTCTTCCTTATTCGGGCTCCCACTTGCTCTTGGACTTCCTCCAAGACCGTCATCGTGCTTAATTTTCCATCCTTCTCGTCTTTGAGTAATAATTACAATTAATACTCGGTTCGTAGACCGGATAAAAAATAATTACACTTTATGGGCTCGAATAAAAGAATAATTACACGCTAACACTAACGGTATGCAAACCGTGAAAGCGATAAAATCTAATGGGCTACTAATGCATCATACATCTCATCACATCATCCAACATGTTATCACACTAACATGTTATCAAATAATATACAATAATTCAAGTTTTAATTTTGCCAAGTTGCTTGGTCGGGTTTATCGAAACTAGACCTTTTCGAAAAACGGTTTATCGAAACCGATTAAATTTTGAAAGTTTTCGAAATATTGGATCGCGGGTTCGTGACACGGATCAAACACCACGCACGAACCAAGTCGGGCCAAGCCAATGGGCCAAAGGCCCATTGGGCCGAGCCCAACTACACAAGGCCCGGTTTTGGGCCTTGGAAGGCCCAAACCGACCTTGCCGCCACTCTCGGCCTCGCCCGAGAGTGGGAACGGGCTCGGTCACCGCCGGCCTCCCCGGCCTCCGGTGACCTCCGTTCGGTACCTCCAATCCAGCTCCCCGAGAGTCCCTTCTCGGACCCGACAAATCCAATAATTTCCGAAAAATTCCAACTTCAATATATTTTTCAAAAATAACATATTTCATGCAAATCTCCCAAAAAGCATTAAAATCATGTTATCAACAATATGGCATTCATATAATCACAAAACCGAAATAAATTCAACAAGACAAAGATTAAGAGGGTAACCAACCCTCTGATACCACTGTAGGGTTTTGGAGCGTTCTAGATCGTCGAGATAGCGGAAGCAATAAAAGATAATCTACTCCAAACCTTGTCCAAGAACATTTAAACCATTAAATCCCAAAGCAAAATCTATTCCACAAGATGTTTACCTTTAAGTCTTGTATGAATCGATAAAGAAGAACGTTCGGATCTTCTTCTCTAAAGCAAGTCCACACCAAGATGATGATCTTGTTGATCCTTCACTTAATTGCCTACTAGAACAATTAAATGAAGAACAAGAGAGCGAAATGATGAAGAGGAGAGGGGTGGCCGGCCACAATGAGAGAGAGAGAGAGGTTTTTGTGTGTTTTGTGACTTAATGAATTAATGAATTAAAGTCTTGCATTATAATTCATCATCCAACTCACAAGTATGGGTTAAAAGTGATTGGTATGGGCTTAAAGGTGCTTTAACCCATACCCCTTAAATCACTCACCTCTTAATCCACAATCACCAACTAAGCATGGTGTTGTGTGGCCCCCACAATGGCCCCACCATGTGGGTCGGCCATATGGTCTTATTGGGCCCTTAATGGGCCGGCCATGAGGCTTCATGGGCCGAGCCCAATGGGCCCTCCCGTGTTGTCTCATGCCGTGTCCAAAAGTTGCCCGACCCTTTTGTCGTTACTTATCAAACAAAGTCCGACGCGATATCGACGAAAAACTCAATTTTTCTCGATTCGCTAATTATTCTCTCAAACCGTACCTATGGCACAAAACCTCCAGTTTTATCCATACATAACTCCTCAAGAAACATCAATGTTTCCTTGTCTCAAGTTATCCGTCTTGTAAATGTGTGACCCTCTAGGCTCATGCCACCGTTGGCAGATCGGCGCAAAAGATCGCTCTTGCCCGATCCATCATAAGTGGTCTCTAGTAAAACATTATGATTACCCAAGGTGCACGATGATCGATGATTCGACTTAACCTTTGTGCGTACAAGTCACCATCCTGTTATCTCTAGATATCCCGATTGATCTCAAGGCATAGAGTTGTCTCCCTTGTTAATCAATCATTGTTACTTGATATGCGAGATGGCTGAGAAATGATAAACCGTATCATTTGCATGGCCATGCCTTTTCTCTCAGTCAGTCTCCATCAAGAGGCCTTATAACGGATATCTTTCCCATACCGTAGTATGAGGGATAAATCCCTTAGCCGTCTTTCGTATCACTCATGCAACCCGTTCCGCCACCCAATCATGCCCTTTATAGCAATCCTTTTACAGAAAGCGTTTGGCGCAAGTTAAAGCCGTACGTTCATTGCATAGTGATCACAAAGACTCCTTGGTCTAAGGATGTCGTGACAAGCTATCGCATTTGAATATGTTTATGGCTCAATCTATGAAAACACTATTCAAAGCGGGTCGTCCGATATCAATCACCTTATGATATCTATGATATGGTTCCAGGATCCCACATCCTTATGACAAGTAGAACTACGTGATTAAGAACCATCCTCATACTGGTCGCTTTTAGGGAAGCATAGGTTGACCAAGGACTCGTTAAGTGTGATCCGTACAGATTTATGGTTCTACTACTTTAGTGGTCATAAATCAGATCATGCTTAACATATTACTTCAACACATAAGTAATATAAAGCCATTTATATTTATACATTACAAACGATGATATTTGTACATAGACGTTTACAGGCTAATACCAATTGGACTAGGGCACAAATGCTATCACACCCAAGTCGACCAGATATTGCCTACTCTGTCGGAGTATGTGCACGATATCAAGCTAATCCTAAGGTTAGTCATCTATCCCAAGCCAAAAGAATTATTAGATATATCTCTGGGACTACAAACTTGGGTTTATTATACTCATTCGACACATCCTCTACCTTGGTGGGGTATTGTGATGCCGATTGGGCTGGAAACACATCGGATAGGAAAAGCACATATGGAGGATGCTTCTTCCTTGGCAACAACCTCATATCATGGTTTAGTAAAAAGCAAAACTGTGTTGCCCTGTCCACTGCCGAATCGGAGTATATTGCTGCTGGGAGTAGCTGTACACAACTACTTTGGATGAAGCAGATGTTAGTCGAATACAATGTCAGACAGGATGTCATGACTTTATATTGTGATAATGTCAGTGCTATCAACATCTCCAAAAACCCTGTCCAACACAGCAAGACCAAACACATTGATGTTAGACACCACTTCATTCGAGAATTGGTCGAAGACAAGAAGATCATCCTAGAGCACATTCCCACAGAGAAGCAACTTGCTGATATTTTCACAAAAGCATTAGATGCAAGCAGATTCGAGGATCTCAGATCATCACTCGGTCTGTGCACCATCAGTGAACAATAAGAAGTTGCAGAAACGGTTGAGAGGAGTTGTTGGTACCTCTTCATGAACCGGTCTAAAATCCAACGAATGTCATTGGGCCAAGCATATCAAAAGCCCATATAAAAGAAAAGGAAAGATACGCTCAGACGCTACAAAGATTTGAATCGTTTTTTTTCAAAAACCTAGTCTGCCTCCTCTCTGTGCTCGTTCTCATCTCCTTCACCATTCACTCTCTGCAAATCTCTCAAACAACAATGGTGAAAACTAGAAGCACAGTAGCCCCAAAGGAAGCCATCGATTCAAAGAAAGCTGAATCTAAAGGCTCTAGAAGCAGTAGAGCGAAAACAAACAAGCATGGAGTGCGAATCAAAGGGCCAAAAACCCTGAAGAAGTCAGAAGAAATTCTCAAAGAGGCTTCACCAGAGAAAGCCCCAATGCCAGTTTTTACTCGAGTTCCCAAGAAGTCCCGGACCGGAAGCGCTGCTTTCTCAATGTCTGACCTAACTGGGCCAGAAAGAGAGAATGATCTTGGCCAGGAAAATCGAGAAGCCTCCATGCAAATCGTCGCAGTTCCAACACCAACAGGTAATGATTTCTCTGCCGATACCTCTAGAAACAGTGATTTGTTAGAATCACTACTGGAAAACCAGGACCCACCTCAAGAAGGTGTGGTAGAAGAACTGATACGTCCGGAAGGAGAAAAGGAGGATCTGACTCCGGTCAGTCATGGGCTGGAACGCATTGCGGAAGGAGAAGGAGGAGAAGAAGAAGGAACAGATGTCATACCAAAAGCCACTGAAAAAGTTGTAGAAGAGGAAGGAATAGCTGACTCGGAAGAAGCCGAGGAAGAAGAAGAAGAGAAAGAAGAAACCAGAAACGGAGAGACCGATCTGGAAGAAGCTGAGAAGAACAAGGATGCCACCACCAACATGACAGAAGAAAACCCTCTGGATGCCAGAGAAGATGTCATGGAAGAAGCCGCTGAGACGGCACACACAGTCCTATCGTCCCTGAAGAAAAAGGTTCTAGAAGAAACTGAGAGTTTGGCTGTTATGGTGGGAAAACTAAAAGAAACAAGGAAAAGAAAGGAGGTTAAGGAGGCTGGAGGTCCTAGCAACAAAAGGAAAAAATCGCATGTCAAAGAAAAGGGGAAGAAAGTGATCGCGACAAGGAGTTTGATGGATGAAAAAACTGATGATGACGTTGAAAAGGTCCCTGCTGAGGAAGGAAAGAAGAAGAAGGCCCTGAAGACGGCCAAGAACACCGTGAGTGTAACTTACGACAATGTGTCGTTTCATCAGCAGAAGGTGCAAAGAGGTGGGAGTTTGTGTTTCAGAGAACGGCATATCCAGAGAAGACACTGTCGTGAGAGCTGCTTGGGCTAAAGGTCATTATACAGCTCCTGGAGAAGGCAGAATTGATGAGAACCGTCTCCGACATTGGTAACCACTACCCCCTCTTGGTGAAAGAATTTATTGCCAACTTGCCTACCACGTTTGGTACCCCAGATGCTCCAGAGTTTGATAAGGTATATGTCAGAGGCATTCGCTTTGACATCTCCTCTGACACTATCAATGAATTCCTGGGGAGGAAGAAGGTTCGATCTATGCCACCACCCGACCTCAACAAAGTCCTCCGAGAGATCACCGGAGATAAAAGCAGGACTTGGCCAACCAAAGGTACCGTGGCAGCATCAGATCTGACTTCCAAGTACTCCATTCTCTTCCGGATTGGAGTGGCAAATTGGGCACCCTCGACCCACGCATCTTCTATCAAACCTGAGCTGGCAATACTGATCTACCAAATAGGTACTGGATCTAAACTTGACTTTGGACAATTTGTGATTGATCATCTTGTTCGCCATGCTAGATCTCTTGCGGTAAAAATTCCCATAGCCTTTCCATCCCTTATCTCTGAATTACTCGTACATTAACACCTTGGGGTGTTGAAAACATCAGATAATGTGGGCAAAAGAGGAGGACTAATTGTGGTGAGCCACAAGTTGTTTGAAGGGAAGCATGCTCCTGATCTTGTCAGGCCGGAAGCCAAGGCAAAGACCAGTAGAGCCACAAGTGTCGTCCCTCTCACCAGGACCACCAGCAGGGATGCCTTCATGCTCGAACGAGAAATTGCTGTGCTTGATGAGGACATTGCAAACTTAAAGACTGCTCTGAAGCACCTCTCGCAGCGCCGAACTCACTGCGCCAACCTGCTGCAATCCATGTCTCCTCCAGGCTCTGAAGATGATAACACAAATGATCCAGAAGATGCTACCCAAGAAGCCTCCACAGAAGCAACAGAGACTGCAAGTTCCAACAGCAGCTCTATTTAAAAGTTTTATGAAATTCTCTGACTCTTGAACTACTGAACAACTTTTATGTCTGTAATATTTTGTGAACAATGTATCACGCTTGCTCTCGACAGCTGATTGAGAGCGAGTGTGAGTTATGTTTGGGTTTATTTTGCTTATTTCCCGGATTTGTTAAAATATTTGTTTATACTTTGGCTCTTTTTGAGCCAGCAAGGGGGAGTAAGTTTATATTAGATATACGCGCGCGATAATACAAGGAAGAAAGATAGAGACGACGCGACGCGAAGAAGCAAGACGCGATAATACGCGCAATGCTGCCGATCAACGAGACGACTAATGCGATGTAGAATGCGACGCAGAATGCGACGAAGAATGTTGTCCTTAAAAATAGCCAAAGGGGGAGATTGTAGTTACGACGGTGTTAGAGATTGGCTAATTTTTAAAGGAACCGAAGAACATGTTACAAAGAATGTCGAAGCATCTTCTACGACATCTTCTGTGACATTGTGGACGGCGTCTCGGCAAGCATCCTGATCGACAGAAATCAGGAAAGTGCAGATTCGGCAGAAAATCAAGAAGACGATTAGAAAAGTGCAGAGCGACTCCTAATCTGAAAAGAAGAAAGACGACGATTAAGAGGAAACCCTTTAGGGTTAGTTCTCATCCACGATTGCTATAAAAGCTTAGGCTACCCCCTTAGCAATTGTGTGGTTCTTTATTTGTTTCCTAGCAACAATTTGCAAGGTTCTTAGACGTGAAGGTTTGCGGGCTGAGAAATTGCAGATTGAGCTTAGGACATTGTGTATCACATAACTATAGAGAGTTAGGTGATTGAGGGTTTACTGAAGTCGTGAGTTGAAGACTGCACGCAACCACCAAGCTTGAAAAAGACTTGAAGACGACAGAGCAAGGCGATTGCTCGAAGAGTGGAATCAAGACGTTCTTGGATTCAGGGGGAGACCCTGAGATAGATTGCACTGTAAGACGTAGCATAAAGTATAGATCTAGGAGTGATCACAGGTACTTGTATGTTCTGACGGATTACTGATAAGTGAAATCTTTCCACTAGGTTGAGAGCCCCCAGACGTAGGTGACGTTGCACCGAACTGGGTAAACAATCTGCTGTGTCATTACTTATAGCTTTATATTTACTGTCCTGCATTATCTACACAAGAAGTCAGACACAACGTTATAGCATTCTGTGTAACATTGTGTGTGGCATCTTGCACGACTAGCTGATCAGAATTTCACAAACCCTTATAATTCAAACTCAGTTTTATTATCTGAGAGTTATGGCGTTAGTTTCAGTTATTTATGACGTCCGTTATGAGGAATAATGGATCAAATTTATCGCTCAGATTTATGGCTTCCTATATACCATTTCCTATAAATACTAGAGGCTCTGCCATTTTTTTAACTACTGAAACTCGAACTCCCTGAAATATACTGAACTTATCTGGCGTTCTTCGGTTGTGCGAGTTGACAATTTTCGAATTGTTGTTCGTCCAATCGTTGTCAACTTCCACTACGAGTTATTTCCTCTCTCCCTCCCTTTCTTAATATTGTCTTGTAGTTCCAGGCTCTGTTGTGCGAGTGGGCGGTCACCAGAGGGACAATTGTGTTAACCTCTGAGGTAACCGGCATTCGATCGCCACAACTGTCTACCCGGGCAAATTGATTTCAAGTCAGTGACCACCATACCACAGCGTGGTTCCTCTTCTAGTTCTGCTTCGCTCTTCTCTTATTTGTTTATATCGACAATCAGTAGTAGGCTAAATGGATCTGTCATTGTTATCGTATAATAGTTGTAGATGACAAAAAGAAATCGCGCCTTCAAGTTTACAACGACTGACTTTTTTCAGCTCTGGAAGCTCATTTTTGTTGACTGAACTTAATAATGTGTGACTGAATCCTGAGTTGTTGTGATAAGGGAATATATGCCACAAATCAGTTGAATATAATATCATGGGGTAGTTACAAATCAGTACACCCGTCGAAACCTCATTCCAGGATCAGTTCCCCAAGTTTGAAAATTTTTTTTTCGGTCCCCCAAGTTTAAAACGTTAACCCTTAAGTCAAATTGTGTTAAATCTAACAACGATACTATTCGTAATTTTTTTAATACCCAAAATGCCCCCGGTGTTATTTATGTAAGGTATAATTATCTATAAATGCAAATTACCACTGTACCCCTCATTTCCACAACAAACTTAACTCAAGTTAAAGGGTACATTAGTATTTTCAAGGAACAAATAAACAATAAAAAATAAATGCAAGTGAAATTACAAAAATGCCCTCTTCTTCAACCTCCCATCTCTCACCTACTCTCCCTCACTCAATCTCTCTGGTTCATCAAAAGTACTCTGATCTAGGGTAAAAAAAAATTGTTCTAGAGTACTCAGATTTGTACTTGGGGCGGTTCCAGATGGAGTGCTCCAAGGCCTTCTCGAAGGAGATGGGAGGCTTGGCGGGCCCGGGACTAGATGCAGATTAGGAGGGGGAGGGCATAGCAGAGGGAGGAGCATGAACAATTGGGGAAGGATTGGATCTTCGAGAGGTCGGCGGCGGAGGTTGCTGTGTCTGCTCCAACGGGGACGAAGAAGAGCATGGGAGTGAAGAGCCAAGTGCCCTCTCCTTCGCGAACCCAGATCTGGACTCGAAGACCCGAAGCAGGCGGTTCAGGAATGACATGCCCTCCACGACCAGCACATGCTACAACCTCTTGCTCCTCCTCCGCAACGATTTAGGGTTCCGGAGCTGTGACGAGTTCGACAACGCCGGTGAGATGGGTTCTGTATTGCAAGCGCTCGCTCTCCAAAATCGTCGAGCTTGCTCTCCAGATGCTACCGGAACAGCCGATACGAAGCCTGAAGAGGGCTACTGAACTACCGCTTTTTGATTGATATTTCAACACCGGTGCATATCTCGGTTCTCATCAGCGTATGTGGTATTAAACATAATGGATTGAACTCAAAAGTTCTTTGAATTAACTAGCCATGATAATATGAACACAAGTGAGGATTTGAACATTTTTAGAGGAATAAAGAAGAGGTAGTTAGTTGCAGCAGATTTGAGCATTACAAATTTGGAACAGATTTGAGAGAGAGAGAGAGAGAGAGAGAGAGAGAGAGAGAGAGAGAGAGAGAGAGAGAGAGAGAGAGAGAGAGAGAGAGAGAGAGAGAGAGAGAGAGAGAGAGAGAGAGAGAGAGAGAGAGAGAGAGAGAGAGAGAGAGAGAGGAGGTTGAAGATGAGGGCGGTATTGTCATTTAAAAATTAATTTCTTTTATTTGTTTATTTGAAAAGTCAAATTTGCCTTTAATATCTTAGTTAAATTAGTTAGTCAAATAGGGGTAAAATAGTCACTTCATTTGGGGACTAAATGGTCATTTTTAATTTATCAAATAAGTATAGTGTTTATGAATTATCTACCGAGTGCATTTTAGACCTTTTACAAATAACATCAGTTAAATCTAACAAAATTGAACTTAAGTGTAACGTAATGAAACTTAGGGGATCGAGAAAAAAAAATTAAACTTGAGTACCAATCCGGAAATGAGGTTTCGACAGGTGTACTGATCTGTAATTACCCCTAATATTATTACCACGTGTCTCATTACTTATGTACAATTTAGACATAGTGTGAATGAGTACTCAATGCACAACGAAAATATGTCTTGAAAATAAAAATGAGAAAATATGTCTTGAAAATAAAATGAGATATTATCACATCCATAGTATGCGTTATAGGCTCGTCAAGACATGTAATTATTTTAGCCATTGCAAATTTTGTGGGAAGCGGTTATTAATTTCAAAATTACTGTACTCTAGTACCGAATAGTTATAGTGTTTACTACTGATACTTGACGATACAAAATTGATTTGAGTGGGCAAGCATTAAGAGTGGCCTTGTGTTGTGTACATAAGCTACACGAGCTAAATATATAATATGAAGTAAGAAGCACAAATACAACTGAGGTTTAGGGGTCCGGAAGAAAGCGACCGTACGTAGTAGCTTGGTAGAGAATAGGATATAGCATCACGTTATGGCTTAGTGGCACTATTATGCATGGTTTAGTAGCATCACGTGTCTATCTCTTAAAGTACCAAATTTAGGTGCATATGCATGGAAAGGTCCTACCAATTTACTCACGAAAGCGATGATGCATGAATCAATCAATTACGTACCGCAATTTTAGGGCTGAAATTGATGTGTGAGAAAGGTTGGTAAATAAGGACAAAATATGCAATTATTATCCCTTTTTAGCCTCATACACGATTATGGAGATAATTCAATGGAAACTATAGATTCAAACAGGAAAATAAAAAAACGACAGCCACACAATTAGATGAGCAACAGTTGAGATCGACGCGATGATATAGACGCATAAATAAGTAAAACTTTGAATTTCTTTTGATTATTTTTCTATTTTGCTAACTTGAATCAAGGGGAGTATGGTCATTTATATCATTTCATTGTTGAAATGTGTGAGAGAGGCGATTTTGTGACGATTCTGATTAGGGTTCGAAAATCCAGAATCAAAGAACACGAATCAGCCAAGATCAATTGAAGAACAAGAGTCAAAGAGCACGAATTAACCAATCTGAGTCGAAGAACACAAGTTGAAGAACACAAATCTATTAAGAGGAGTCGAAGAACAACACGAATCAACAAGCCGAGTCGATGTACAGGAGTCGAAGAACACGAATACATCAAGACGAGTTGAAGAACGCCAATCGATGAGCCCGAACTGAAGAAGTCGAATCGAAGAAGCTAAATCGAGAAGATGCGCTACCATAAAGTTTTGGAAAAAATAGCAAACAATAGGAAGCGTGAGAAGGTTCTTAATGTTGTGAAGAAGAAGACTAAGTAACTGTTTGAAAGATGTTTCATACCACTCAAACTGTTTTAGAACGTATTTCAAATTTATGGAACTTGCCGGTTTGTATGAAAACTCTGTAAATAACTTTGTGTCAATTGTTTATCTGTTGATATGTACAAATAAAAATTATTTAGAACGTGTATTCATAGGTTCTCGATTATTTAGACGAATTGTACTCTCGTCTTCATATGTTCTCAGTTACTGTTAGGAACGTGTTTCAGACCACTCAAACTCTTTGATTTGTGTGAAATTTTTAAAACATAGATTGATGTCAATTGCTTCTCTCTGCTGATATGTGTTCAATTTGTTGAAATTGTCTCTCCAAAACATGTTTTAGTGTTCTTTTCTTTTGTATTTATAGGTTCTCAGTTACTGTTAGAAAAGTGTTTCTAACTATTCAAACTCTCTAACTTTTGTGAAAGTTTTGTAAATAGACTGATGGCAGTTGCTTTTTTCTGTTGATATGTGCTCATTATGGTGAAATGGTGTACCCAAAACTTATTTTAGTGTCATTATCTCATGGATTTATAGGTTCTCAATTGTTGTTAGGAAAGTGTTTCAGACAACTTAAACTCTCTTATTTTTGTGGAATTTATGTCAATAGACTGAGGTCAGTTGCTTTCGTATGTTGATATGTTCTCATTTTGGTGAAATGATCTCTGCAAAACATGTTTTAGTGTTCTTTTCTCATGAATTTATAGGTTCTCAGTTACTGTTAGGAAGGTGTTTCAGACCACTCAAACTCTCTGATTTTTGTGGAATTTCTATAAATAAACTGATGTCAGTTGCTTTGTTTTGTTGATATGTGCTTATTTTGGTGAAATGGTATCTCCAAAATCTGTTTTAGTGACATTATCTCATGAATTTATAGTTTCTCAATTACTATTAGGAAGGTGTTTCGGACCACTCAAACTGGTAGGAACATGTTTCAAACTTCTCCTCGTTATACCCGAGGAACCCTCGTTAAATAAGCAGAACCCATATTACATCTTTTTTCCGACATGGTTCACTTACCCCCCTAGGGTATAGTATGGAACCCGATCCCCTCGTTATATCCGGGGAACCCTCATCATACCTTTTATTCGACAGGGTTCCCTTTCCCCCGTAGGGTATAGTATGGAACCCGATCCCCTCGTTACATCTAGGGAACCCTCATCACACCTTTTCTTCGACAGGGTTCCCTTTCCCCCGTAGGGTATATAGTATGGCACTCGATCCCCTCGTTACACCTACGGAACCCTCGTTACACATTTTCCGCGACATGGTTCACTTTTCCCCCCTAAGGTATAGTATGGAACCCGGTCCTCTCGTTACACCCGAGGAACCCTCGTTACACCCCGGGAGCTCCTCTTTACACTTTTTCCCCGACAGGGTCACTTATATGGTATAGTATGAAATTCATCCCCCTCATTACACCCCGAGACCCCTCGTTACACCCCGAGAGCCCTTGTTACACCTTTTTCCCGACATGGTTCACTATCCACATGTTCAAAGTTACTGTTAGGAAGGTGTTTCACACTACTCAAACTCTCTGGTTTTTGTGTTATTTTTTAAATAGACTAGTGTCATTTGCTTTCTTCTATTGATATGTGCTCAATCTGGTGAAATGGCATGAGAAAACATGTTTCAGGGTCCTTTTCTAATGGTTACATAAGTTCTCAGTTACTGTTAAGAATGTGTTTTAAACTGCTCAAACTCTCTAATTTCTGTTGAATTAGTGTAAAGTAGATTGTTGTCGAAACTTATTTCAGTGTTCATTTTTGTGATATGGTCTTTCCAAAACTTATTTCAGTGTTCTTTTCTCATGAATTTATAGTTTTTCAATAACTGTTAGGAATGTGTTTAAGACTACCCAAACTCTCTGATTTGTATTGAACATCTGTAAATAGAGTTGTGCCAGTTGCTTATCTATGCTGATATGTGTTGAATTTGTTGAAATGCTCTCTCCAAAACATGTTTCAGTATCCTATTGTCATGGATTCATAGTTTCTCAATTATTGTTAGGAAGGTGTTTCAGACTGCTCAAAATCTCTTATTTGTGTTGAGTTTCTGTAAATAGACTTATATCAATCGTTTCTCTCTGTTGATATGTACTGAATTTGTTGAACTGGTCACGACAAAACTTGTTTCAATGTTATTTTCTCATGGATTTATTGGTTCACAATTACTGTTATAAAGAAGTTTCAGACCACCCAAATAAAATGTTAGAAACATGCTTCAGAGAAAAGAGTTTCAGACCACCAAAATAAAATGTTAGAAACATGTTTCAGATAGATTTATTCTATTGCAGAAGTTAAAATTTGATAAAATCATACCATGATGTTTGGAAAACTCTCTATTAGGAACATGTTTCAGACATATTTATTCTATTGCAGAAGTTAAAATTTGACAGATCTTGATAAAATCATGCACTGATGTTTGGAAAACTCTATATTAAGAACATGTTTCAGACAGATTTATTCTATTGCAGAAGCTAAAATTGATAGAATTTGGTGAAATTGTGCATTATGTTTGAAACTCTCTATTAGGAACATGTTTCAGACACATTTATTCTAGGGATAATCTCACCTAGCTACAGCTAGTTTGACCCGAATATCACATAACTACACCTAACATATTTTTTCATCTGTGAGGTGCGTTGAGTTTGGCTATTCTCACTCAGCTACAAACCGTTAACTTTTCAGTTAATTTTAAATGTGAAATGACTAAAATACCCTTAATAGTCAATCTAATTTTCAAATAGTGCCATTTGACCATTTTTTTTGTTCTTCCCTTTTCCTCTCTCTCCACAACGCAGCCATGCCTCCTCCCTCCACACCCCTCTCCGCCACAGCCACGCCGTGTCCCCATCCTCCTCCTCATGCCCTCCTTCCCCTCCCAATCCCCTCCGTCTCTGTCGCCGTCGCTGATCGTTCCCTACATCGGCGTCAAGCTCGTCACCTACTTCCCCCAAAACTCCTCGACCTACAACCTCCCCGGGGTCCACGGTGCCTACGTGCTCTTCAGCTCCGCCACCGGCCAAACCCTAGCCTCCATCGACGGCACCGCCTCCATCTTCCGGAACTACGGCTGGGTTGTGGAGAGAGAGGAAAAGGGAAGAACAAAAAAATGGTCAAATGGCACTATTTGAAAATTTGATTGACTATTAAGGGTATTTTAGTCATTTCACATTTAAAATTAACTGAAAAGTTAACGGTTTGTAGCTGAGTGAGAATAGCCAAACTCAACGCACCTCACAGATGAAAAAATATGTTAGCTGTAGTTATGTGATATTCGAGTCAAACTAGCTGTAGCTAGGTGAGATTATCCTTTTATTCTATTGCAGAAGCTAGAATTTGACAGAATTGGGGGAAATCACAATATTGTTGAGAAATCACAAAAAAATATCAACAATAACTTATTTACTGCTCGATCAACACTAGAAAATCAAGAAGAATCATATAATTGACATATAAAATTGAATTTTGAGAACCGATTGTTGATTATTCATCGATCGGGCGATGAATCGCGACAGGTTGTTATAGAATCGCGACCAATTGCTGAAGAATCGCGACCAATTGCTAAAGAATCCCGATGAATCGCTTCCAACTGTTCAAGAATCGTCATCAATCGAGTGCAGAATCGCGAATCTGAAAGTTTCTGCGTAGAATTCTTGTATGTAGATCGACGGATTTTCCCTTTAATGTATTTATTGAATTAAATTTCAGTATAAAATCGTAAATAATGTGAGTCATTGATCGATTCTCATCTACCGGCTGGGAGTTATTTTTATTACCCTATTTGAATGCTGGTTACCAGCGGAGTGCATCCTCATAGTTATTAGGGGAAATGTAATGTAACCATACATTTTTTTCACTTAATTACGCACAAGTTTTTCATGTAATCACCAAATCCTCACATACCTAAACAGAGTTAAGTATTAATATATATTTCTATATGCTGATAAAAAAATATTTATATTTTTACTTGGTTAAAAGATTAAAATAGCCCTACTTAACTTTTAAAACGTTAAAATTTTTCCCTTTGTTTCTCTCCCTTCCCTATCACTTCCATCTATCATTAGCTCTTCATTTCTTAGTAGCAAGATCATAGATCGACGTCAAAAGAATGGCCACCAAATATTTATGGGGAAATTATTGATCACTATCTTCTATTATCTAACTTTTGCATGTCAATGTACTCTATTTTCTGTTGCACGTCACCATTGTAAAATTTCATTTTCTTGCATTGTCCATCAATGAGTAAAGTTTGATGTAAAATGTCCATAATACCCCTATAATAAAAAATTCAAAAAATTAAAAAATATATCGTTTGAATTTTTTTTAAATATTTTTCTCACATAAACAATAAAGTACTCATTACGAAATTGCTTTTCTTTTACAAAAATGGTTTTAAAAAATATATATTTAAAATAAAAAACCACATTTAACAACGTTTTCTATTTTAAATATTTTAAAATAAAATAAAATTCAAATCATATTTTATTATTTATTCTATAAAAATTTTAAAAATGATTTTTTTTTCATTTTTTAAATGCAAGGGTATTTTAGTCATTTAATAAAATATGAAAGTGAAATATTTAAATGACTAAAATACCCTTTTATTTAAAAAATAAAAAAATTTATTTGTTTATAAATATTTTTATGCAATAAATAATAAAAAACTGATTTGAATATTATTTTTTTTAAATATATTAAAATAAAAAACGTTGTTAAAAGTGTTTTTTTTAATATTTTATTTGAGAAAACCATTTTTAAAAAAATTGAAATAATTTTTTTTTATAATTTATGTAATAAAAAATATTTTTTTTAAAAAAGTTCGAAAGATATTTTTTAAATTTTTTTAATATCGAGGTATTATGGACATTTTACATCAAAGTTAATTCTGTGATGGACGGTGCAACTGAACCTTACAGTGGTGACGTGCAACAGAAAAAAGTAGATGTTAGTAACATGCAAAGGTTACATAGTAGAGGGCACTGATCATAAATTTCTCTAATATTTATCAACAACACCATTAAGACATTTGAATGTAAACCTTAAATTGCTCATAAAATAAACCTATCAATCACCTACACAAAAATTAAAGAAGCCTATCACCGGATGGTAACTCGGGGTTTTCGGCCATGTCGACGGGTCAGTTATTGCAGGACAGAGGGCAGCGGTGTCGGAACAAGATCGGTTATTCCTGTTTGAGATCCTAGTGTGGAGGCAGTCGTGCGAAGCGCTAGGACGAACTTTGTGTGGTTGGCTGTTTAGGCTCGTTCTGGGAGCGGTTGGGCGCTTGGATGCGTCTTTGTCACTCGGGTGCATCTTGGGCGTAGCCCGGGCTATCTCGAGGTGCGAATCTGGGGCGTCGACTTAGATGAGGCAGTGGCTCGTCTAAGAGAATTAACTCGGGGTGTTAGTTTGGATGCAAAGTTGCAAGGTCAGTGAGTTTGGGTGCTCGTGAAGTCGACGTTCCCCGAAGTGGGAAGGATTGAATCTCGCCAAACTCGGGAAAAAGGTCGGTGATCACATATCAGACGATTTTTGAGCGAAAAATGTCTAGGACATGACACAACAAAGGGATGCACCACATTTGGTCTTGTCCATCACTGGCAACCGTTGCAAGAGCAACAAGTCTCCCAGCATATCTCCAAGTCGACTTCCCAATCTGCTTGGGCCCAACTCCAGTCTTGGATTTTAGTGGAGTTTGGATCGTTCTTCCATCCGCCTGATAAAAATAACCCGTTTCCGGCTTGTCGGATACCCATGTAATTTGTAGAATTTTCCAATGTCATGGTTAGATTTCCCACATTAGGAGCACTGACGGGAAGGTCGGTCCACACATGTCGATTTTCGTTAACCATCGGCGGAACCAGGTAGCTTACCATTCACCTGGTATTACGCAGAGAGAGTCGTGAAATTCAAGTTTGGTGTCTGCGTCACATACATAGTTCGTTGGAATTTCTCTTGTGTAACTACAAAGTGAGTCATCGTCTCACATTTCTTTTGCACTCACTACATGTGCATTTTTGAAGTGGACGGAGGCCTCGAAGCTCGTACCAAGCATATTTTAATTTTGTAAAAAGTGTGGAAATTTATGGCATGCTTTGTTGGAGGACTAATGTGGCACGTCATAAGGTGAACACGTGGTGTGACACCTTGGATGAACCTTTATTGGAAGTATAACCAAATCTGCCAGGCCGTGTTTATATGAACCATGCTCGTATAGCGACGTAAGAACATTTTCGTAAGTGAATGAGTGCAAATGGTTTTCATATGTTGCACACGAATATTTCATCATGTTACGCACAGACATTACAACTGATTTGGGCAACATTGTCTTGCATATGTCCTTGCTAATTTCATGAAGCTAGTTAATCCTATCATGAAAGTATTTGACATTCTCTCCCCTCTCATCCATGATTAATCCATGTGAAATTGAGTTCTTATCTGATGATGTTACAACATCTTTAATGATATGCTATATTTAACATAAAATGTATGCTATATGTTATTCTTTAAGCATCCATATGGTATTTCATTCCAACCACGTATGTTATGTGTTATTTGTTATAACTCTAGTTCATGGTATTGCTATATTTAAGAGGTCTCCCAATTGGTATCTAGTTTTCACATATGTTGTGGAGATTATGTTCTGCTGGAGTTTCTCACGAACAAAATGACAGTCGTTTTCAATATGTTTAGTCTGTTCATGAAACACATTATTTATGGTTGTCACCCCATAATTTTGTCGGCATAGTTATCTTGAGTCCGAATTCTAATAAGAGTTGATAAATTCACATTATCTCACTCATAGATTGAACAATAATGCGATACTCAGATTCTGCACTTGACAAGAAACAACACATTCCTTCTTACTTTCGCAAGATACTAAATATTCTCTAACAAATACACACTAACCTGAAGTAGATCTTTTGTTCGATCTACGATCCTGCCCAACCTGCATCAAAAAACATTCTATATGTGTGTGTCCATGGTTCTTGCAAAGTATACCCCGCCTTGAGACTCTTATCTCAATATATGTTGTAGAGAAATCCAATGATATATGTTTGAAGCAGACATAAACTGGTCGCATTATGTGAGGTAGTTTAGTTTTCCTACCAAGCTTCTATACCTTTTAGGGTTATCAAACAACTTCTTTTGTGAGTTGCATGTTTGGTGGCATTGGGGCAAGACTTGGTTTAACACATAATTTTTTGCTTTCGGTTAATAGATTCATCATATATTTCCTCTCAGGGAGCAGATCCCTTTCTTGCTCCTAGTCACCATGGAACTAGCTATGAAGAAAAGACTTTAGGGATGAAATGTTTCGATTTGCGTTGCTTGTAACAACAATACCATCTACATATACAACTAGAAGTATAATACATGTCGGTGATTACTTATAGAATACTGAATGATCCGATTTTCTCTTTTGCAAGCCAAATTTCTCAACAACTTGACTAAGCTTTCTAAACCAAACACGTGGACTAGAGACAGCATACTAGCCTTGCCTACTCTTGAGTAACAAAATCAAGTGGTTGCTCCACACATACTTCCTCCGGTAAATCTCCGTGTAAAATGCATTTTTAATATCTAACTGGTGAAATGACTAGTCATAAGTTGTTAAAGAGATGAATAATTGAACATATGTCAATTTAGCCGTGGGAGAAAATGTATGTGAGTAGTCCACACCATATGTCTGAGCAAAACCTCTAAGTATGAGGGACGCTTTAAAACGATCCATCATGATTGAATTTGATAGCAAAGACTCATTTACTACCCATAGCCTTCTTCCCACAAGTCAGCTGGACAAGCTGCCAAGTATCATTCACATCCAAAGCACTCATTTCATCTGGGAGAAAGCCTCACAAATGGCGTTGAGAAATGGATTTAAGGGCATTTTGGTATTTTCAACAATACCAAAATTGGGCCGGTTCTTTTAATTAGACCATATTTCATTTTGGTTCAATTTTAGGGGTAGTTTACGTATTTTTAGTATTTTGAGAGTATATTGTCTCAAAATGAAATTCAGAATACTGATAAAAAGAAGAAAAAAAAGTTAAGGTATGAAAGTGGGAATTCGTTATAGTTAAGTGCACAAAAGTGAGAATTCTTTAGTAATTAAATATTATTTTTAGTAAAAAATTATTTTATAACAATTTTTATCCTTCATTTTATTGGCAATGTATATTTTTGTCATGCACCACTACGTTCTTACAAAAGTGCCATAGTCGGAACATATTTTTGCTATTTTCTCTTATTTATGTATAATTGATCCCTATATGATGGTGGGTGTATCACGTAACATCTTGTGGATTCAGACCTGAATCGAAATAATTGATACAGATATTGCAAGAAAAAGCAGCAAGATTCTGAGTACGAAAATGACAGAAACCGGAAGGAGATGCTAATCATGTGTTTATATGGAATAATGAGGATCTTGAATTGATCAGCGTGTATAGCGATCCAAGCACATGACGTTGAGATCCATATTGGACAGCAAGAAGTGTGCTCAAAGTAACGAGGAAGCAATTGTTTATGTCTGTCAAATCCAAAGAGCAGGTTTTGCTAATCAAGAAACAAGATGAGGTTTTGAGTGTCCCACAAAGATATATATATAGTACAACGATCCTCTTACCATAGGGTTATTTAATTTAATATTTTAATTACATACATTTGTTTAATCCTCAGCTGTGCAGAGATCGATATCAGTGTGATTAATAAGGTCGGTGAGCACGAATCTAGAAAATTCGAGATTAAATAAGATAATAAGTAACCGGCAAGATTAAGGATATTGAGATTAAGAGATTAATTACACCGACAGAATGCTGATAAAAAAAATTAACCAACAGAATGTGGTTTATATTGGTCTCATCTTTCATGAGATGCAGTTATTCTGGACATATATAAACTATAGTAACTTTATTTAATTTATGATCAGCCCATAGATAGGAAAACATTGAATAAAGTCAACCCTTGTTGACCTTGTTTAGTTCACAAATGAAGGACATTAATTAATAGCATCAATTAATTATAAAGAATTATATATGACTATCATAAGTTTTATGGGAAAGTCCAGTTTGTTCCACCAACATATAAGACATGTAAATAATTATTTATCCGCTCCAAAGTAAACTATTCTAATTTATTATCTTAAATAGTTTTTAGAAATGAAAGAAATTAATTTATTCTAAATTACTAATGACAATTTTTGTACAATAATACAACAAAATATATAATAAATATACATTTTAGAGTTTTAAGGAAGTATTTTTTTAATAATTACATCATTTTTCTAATTTCATCATCTTATGTACCCACTAAAGTTTGAATTTATAATCTCTCCTAAAAAATGTGTGTCTCAAATTGCTCATGTGTTCCCTTGTAAACTTAACAAAGTAGTGATATTTGAATCTTAAAATTTCTTTTTCCTAACAGTCAAAATTTAATTTAGGCTTTTCATATCAATTTTCATCTTATTTGTAATATTCTTTATTTAAAAGTCTCAAACGTCTCATATACTTGACTCGGCGTATTAGGCCTTTGATCACGGAGAAGTCTCAAATATCTCCAAAAATGGTCCTTCTTTACTCGAAAATTTGCATTCTTCATTCAAAGTGGTCGTGAAAGAAAAGATAAAATGTATGGATTTTTGTACTCAAACGAGATGAAAAGTGAGTGAAAATATGAAAAATTAGTATTGAAAAAATGGTGTAATTTAGAACTTATCAGTATGATAACAGTTGACGATGCAAATGGTGATATTGTATTTGTGGTAAAAGAAAGTTATCTCAATCTCACATGCGAGAATTGTACACTACACAAACCCATGAAAAACGTAGCGCGAAGGGTTGGTTGTGTACAGTACATAGCCCGAAAAACGCAGCAAAAGAGTCATAGATTCTGAAAATGCTCGCGTTGCGTACTGTACGCAGCGCGAATTTGGGCTGCGTTTTTTTTACTGTACGCAGCCTAATTAATTAAAATAATAAAAAATAGCACTTTAAATGAATTGATTCATATAAACTAACATTATTAACACAAAAATTGATTCATAACTGATGGACAAAGAAGTTAACATATAACAATATCACTTAAGAGTAAAGAATGGACAAAACCTAAAGATTTACAAAACATATTGAATGGGCAAAACCTAAAAATTGAAATTAAAGGTGGAGGATTATTGGTGAGGAGCCGAATTGACTTAGAGGAGCCAAACTCAAACTCGACATCGTCGTGGCTTCCTCGGACCGTGGTCGTGACCGAACTAGACGACCCTCGCTCCTGATTTCAGCCCCAAATCGTAGAGAACAGTGAGATCCAAATCGTAGAGAATAGTGAGCCCCAAAATCGAAACCCTAAAACCCATATCTGAAGACTTCACGAAGGTGTCCGGTGAGGTTATACGTCCGGCGAGCTTGAGATTGAAGACGAGGAGACGCGAGAGAAGGCCAAGAGTGAGAGAAAGACGCGGCCGGTGATTTCGTCGCTACGATCCACACCGAAGGCAGCTGATTCGATCAGGGACGAGGTCAATTCAGCCGAGACGAGGCCGATTCGATCGAGGAGACGAGGGGACGATCAAGCAGAGAGAATTTTAGAGAGAGAAGAGAGGCATGAATAAGAGAGAGAAAAGAGGTGTGAGAGGTAAAGTGTGTGTTGGATAGTGACGCAGCGAGTCCGCGTGAGTAAGCGTGGTTGAAAATCACCACACAAGTTTCAATCCAGAAACTTAAAACAAACTCAAAAATTTGAAAGAAAAGTAGTTTATTCTGATAAAATTTGTTTTTAGAATGATGCCAAAATACTCCTTATATAGTACTAGCTCAACCTAAACTTAAATAAAAAAGGAATATCCTAAATAGTCCAATACATAATCCAAACCTAGTCCAAAAAGGAGATTAACACCAAAGTCTAATTAACTCCAAAACCTAATTATAATAGAAAATACTAAGATATACTTAAAATTCGTAATTAATTAAAGACTAAATTTTAAAGAATTGTTTGGGCCCTTAAAAGTTGTTTTCACGGTCCAAAACTCATCATATTTGAAATAGCTTCTTTTGGGCCTCTTACGGGCATGATTCCGAGCCCATATGAAAAAGTTATGACTACTTGGAGTTGAGATGCTTGCTTGGACTTTTTTATTCGATTTCTTGGGTTTATTCTTGCCATTATTTGTCTCTGGCCGACCCATAAAATCCTCAAATACTCGCCCCTCATCATTCTCTTCCACCTGAAAAAAATTCGTCCTCGAGTTTTCCGGGTGCGGTGGTTTGGGATTTGAACGAGATTGGTAAAAAAAAATTGTCTTTATGTGATCCACTAGGATCGTTCAACTTGCACAAAAATATCAAGACTTGATCCCATACTTCGAAAACCCGATTTCTGCGATATTTATCTGCACCTTCTTTATACTTTGTCCTCCCGTCATCCCCAATTCTCTTACATGAATCAAAGGATACAAGTTTGTATGATGTTGGTTCATCATGATCTTTAAAGTCTTCTACCATGATCTCACGATGAGTTTCTATATGTATATCTTCATGCACACATGTATTCCCTTCCTTATCATCAATGCCCTCGCCTATATACTTGGAATTGATCGAGTCCATAACTTTGGCAGCACATACATTGATTTGAGCCCTTTCATCTTTTTCTTCATTGACACTCCTCTCTGTTGGTACCATAATTTTTTCTTCATACTTGTGAATAGTTTCTTTGGCGCGGTGACATCATTGATGTCGTTGTAACAATATTTGCTCATAATTTGGTGGAAGAAATTCATCTTTTAACATTATTTTCATCTGCTCCCAAGTTCGGATAGGTGATTTTCCTTCTTGATACCTTATGTGAAGCAAATCATCCCACCAATCAGATGCTCCTCCACTTAATCTACTTGCTACTAGTTTCACTCTCTCTTCTTGTGGAGTATACATATACTTAAAGAAATTCTCAACCTTTGAAATCCACAGAATAATTTCTTCATCACTAATATTTACATTAAGATACGGGATAATCATACCTTTATTCTTGTAATAACTAGCTCGTTTTGCATGTTTGTTTTCTTTCAGTAATATATCATCCTCATCGATATCATAATTATAGACTGGTTGTCTATAATTATTTTGTATAATAATAGGTGTGTGAGTGTGTCGACAAGTTCGCCTCGAGCACTTTCCACCCTTGGTCGTACTCTATCGTCACCACTATTTTCCTTGGCATCTACTCCCAAAGAAGTAATTTGATTAACATGGTCATCAAGACGCCAATCTGAACGCCATAGCTTGTAATCAAAATTCTGTCTTGGAGGTCTCAATGCCGCCCATCGAGCCGGTATATCGGTTCTCAAGACTTCCATACTTTGATCTTCGTTAATAGCATGACCGCTTCCAAAACTGCTGTTAGCCACCATCAGATTAGAGTGTTAACCTGCCTCTGATACCACCTGACGCATCGAGTCCGCGTGAGTAAACGTGGTTGAAAATCACCACACAAGTTTCAATCCAGAAACTTAAAACAAACTCAAAAGTTTGAAAGAAAAGTAGTTTATTATGATAAAAGTTGTTTTTACAATGATGCCAAAAGACTTCTTATATAGTACTAGCTCAACCTAAACCTAAATAAAAAAGGAAAATCCTAAATAGCCCAAAACCTAATCCAAACCTAGTCCAAAAAGGAGATTAACACCAAAGCCTAATTAACTCCAAAACCTAATTATAATAGAAAATACTAAGATATACTTAAAATTCGAAATTAATTAAAGACTAAATTTTAAAGACTTGTTTGGGCCCTTAAAAGTTGTTTTCACGGTCTCAAACTCATCATATTTGAAATAGCTTCTTTTTTGCCTCTTACGGGCATGATTTCAAGCCCATATGAAAAAGTTATGCCTACTTGGAGTTGAAATGCTTGCTTGGACTTCTTTATTCGATTTCTCGAGTTTATTTTTGCCGTTATTTGTCTCTGACCGACCCATAAAATCCTCAAATACTCGCCCCTCATCAGATAGAGAGTGTGTGGTGAATAAGCAAAGTGTGTAAATATTACCAAAATTTCATTTTATTAGTTGCGTACATGATGGTACGCATCCCGTTTCTTGATTAACTGTGTACAAGTGTGTACGCAACCCGAATCTGCTGCGTATTGTCCCAATGTACGCATCTCAGTAGGTCAAAATGGTGTAGTGGTACATGAGTAATTTCTTTTGCAGCTTCATTTATTGTTAGATATATGCGTTACAATTACATTATTGTGTATTTATTGTATTAATTTCTCTTTATTACTTGTCTCTTTGTAGTACCAGTGGGTTACCATTGTATGTAGCCTTTAAATATCATGAACAATATAGAAACTCACAACGGGAATTAGTCCATAACAAGGTATCAGAGGTTTTCTTTTTCGATCTTTGGTTCAAGTTTAGTTTTGTTGTGCCTTTGTGCACTCATTAATTATGATTTAACGGGTCGGCGAGGTATTATTTCTACTTAAAATTTTTTTTTAAATGTTATTGTTCGTATACGATACCTATTTTCTTTCCAATCTGTCACACAATTTTCGTAGAATCTGCTCTTAATATCATGCCCTCCTTATTTCAGTCTTATTAATTGTGTCAATTGTCTTTCTCTAGGCTGATTTTTCTACGTTCATAATCAATTCTAAATGCTTCTCTTTTTATTTCTTCCTTCTATTTCTCTACTTCTTCACCTCTTATTCTTCCTTCCATCACTTGCTATTTCATCTTATTTACTTGTCTTATTCTCTATCTCCTCTTCGTCTTTTATTATGTCTTATGATTTTTTATTCTATCTTTCTACTTGGTTGTCACAATTTTTTTAAATTCTACTTAACTTGCCATCTCCCATCTGGTTTGCTTTGTTCATGTAACAATTGCTAAATCAAATCCGCTTTATAATATTTTATTTGAAAAATGTCACTTACCTCACTTGTAGTATACGCGATTTTCACTTACCTCCCTCGGCCGACTAATGCATCTTGACAGGTTCATGTATTTTCAGAATTTTTCACGGAGGCCCAACAGTGTTAGTTTTTGGTCAAAATGACGAAAATGCCCCGTATTAAAAAAAATTTAAAATTTTTGAAAACATTTTCTTAAAATATATTTTTATAGAATAAATAATAAAAACTGATTCTAATATTATTATTTTAACGAAAAAATATTTAAAATGGTTTTTAAACATCTTTTTTTATCTTTTATAATTTTTTTAAAAATAACTTTTTAATACTAAAATCAATTTTTATTATTGATTTTATAGAATAATATATTTTTAAAAAAAGTTTTAAAAACAATTTTTAAGTAATTATTAGTTTTTTTAATACAAAGGGGTATTTTTGCCATTTTTTAAAAATAGTTGACTTTGACCAAAAAATAACGGCGTTAGGCTTCTTTGAGAAATTCTAAAAGTAATAGGATCTGTCAAGATGCATTAATCGGCCGAGGGAGGTAAGTGAAAATCGCGTATACTACGAGGGAGGTAAGTGACATTTTCCCTATTCTATATTATTCCCCTCTCCTCATTCAAAAAAAAGCTCTCTGTCTCTCTTCAACTTTTTTTATTTCTCGAATCATCTTCATCTTGTTTTTAAACCGTCATCCTATGATGTAGTTGATTATTTTACACCAGCGCAATTGTTTGAAACCTTTTATTAATAATAATTGTGTAGTATAAATGTGTTTATATCTCGTTAAAATAATTTTTGAACAATATTTAACCACAAAGCTGCCACACGTACGAATAGCTTCCGTAAAAACCACTCTTGATATAGTTATCGTGTTAAGAATTCATTTGTTAAAATATGATCACTTACAAACTTTAGCTTGTAAAGTAATATATATAGAGACAAAATGATTATTAAGCTTTTAATGAGTCAATATATTTTAAATCTAATATGTGTTAATATTTTATGCAAAGTCGGATTGAGACGATAATACATTTTACATGAGAATGCATCAATAACACATATGATCACTTTTGTTAGGTGATAAAAAAAAACTGCTTTTGTATTACGTTAAAGTCTTGTTTAATTATTTAGTACTTATTAATGAAAAAAATAGATTAGGTTGGGCGTTGAGGAGGTGATTGAAAACGATAATCCCAACGAAAGTAGTGCACGTGCATGACTTGAAAGCAGAAAGCATCTTGATCTCTTGGTTCCATACAAATATGTAGTTGTTTAATTTGATTGCAGACATTTGCATTATACGAGGACTCTGTCACTCGTAGTAGCAAACAAACTCAGACAACATTGAAGGGACAATTTTCTAGGCTTAACGCTACCTTCCAACTTACATTCTATTTGCTTTATGTTTCCGTGTTTGTTCATCTTTAGTTAACATGGGAGCTTTACCGATCAAAGATTCCGCCATTGACTTATGTTAATTTATTCCCTCTCACCATTTTGAATAAGATTGGAATCAGTTCTTGTTTACAGGCTTCTCTTCCTTTTTTACCGTAGATGGATGGTATATGGTTAGGAAAAAACAACTCCCGTGTTATCTCTCAATATTATTGATATTGATGTGTATATTTGATAATTGCTTGAACTACGCGAGTTTCCAATAGACTATAATAAATGTAGGACACGGCAATAGTGTCTAACACGTCCTTACAGTCAGAGTAGGAGGAGACTGAATGCTCAGACTGGACCGAAAATACTCAAAAATGGTCGTCGGTGAGTATGTCAACGAATTGGTGCAAGGACGGTACATGCAGCACACGAACCTGACATGCAACGACTTTCTCACGCACAAAGTGTAAATCAAGTTCAACATGTTTGGAACGTTGGTGTTGAACATGATTAGCAGACACATAAACGGAATTGACGTTGTCGCAAAAGACAATAGTGGCAATGAAGAGGGGATATTGTAACTCAAGAAGATGGTTATGCAACCAACATAACTTAACAACAACGTTAGCAATAGCGCGATATTCAGCTTCAACACTGGAGCAAGAGACGACATGTTCACGTTTGGAGGACTAAGAAAGACACAATAGTCAGAGGTGGATCAACGTGTGTCAGGACAATCACCCTAATCCGTATCAAAATAGGCGGCGAGAGAATTCTGGGGATTTGTAGAGATGAAGCCCAATGTAGTGGAGAATTTGCTTAAGAGCGTGGAAGTGGGGTTCACGGGGATCATGCATGACAAGACAAATTTAAGAAATATCCGGACGAGTGAACGTGAGATATTGGAGAGCCCCTGCTAAACTATGATAAAGAGTAGGATTCGAGACTGGACCGCGAGGAAGGGGACAATTTAGATTTGATGTCGACGGGTGTGCAACAAGGATTACAAGAGGACATGTTTGCATATGCCTGAATTTCTTGTGCAAACTTTTCTTGAGATAAGATGAAACTGGAAGATATGTGTGTTACAGATATTACGAGGAAATAGTGTAAGAGACCGAGATTAGTCATAGAAACCTCTGAGTTTATATGAGACATGAGTGAGGTAAGAAGCTGGGTGGGTGATGCTATTAGAATTATGTCATCCACATAGAGCAAGAGGAAAGCAGTATCATTAGCGTAGCGATAGATGAAGAGCGAGATGTCAGCTTTACTGCTTACAAAGCTGAGAGAGCTTAGATAAGTAGCAAATCGATGATACCAGGGTCGTGGGGCTTGTTTTAAGTCGTAGAGTGCCTTATTCAAGCGACAAATATGATCACAACGAGAAGAGCCAAGAAAGCCAAAAAGTAGTTTCATATACACAGTTTGACTTAAATTTCCATGGAGAAAGACATTTTTTAGATCAACTGGATATGCCAAGAGATAAATAGAGACAGGCTAAGAATAGTTCGTGTAATGAGAGGGGGGTGGAGGTTTAACCACATGATTGAATGTGTCATCGTAGCCAAGGTCGGGTTGTTGAGTGAACCCTTGTAGCGCTCAAGAGAGCTATTAGAGCGAAATATTTATGGCGAAAAATCCATTTTGATCCTACAATATTGACTTTGGAGGGACAATACACAAGGTCCTAAGTGTCATTGACACGAAGGGTAGTGGTTTCAGCCTCAATGGTAAGGGAACCTCACATGATTACCATTAGAATATGTGGTTTTTCACATAACTACCCTTAAAATATTTTTTCACACCAGCCACCATCGAACTTCCAACTTCTCTACCTCGGGGACCTCGCCTCTAGATAGCAAATCGAAGATGATGTCGGATACCGAGTCACCCATAGTCAATGGTATACCTTGACGCAAAACCCGACAATCATCGCACAGGACCACAAGATGTGGATTTCTAATTTCTCTTCTCCACTTCAAAAAAAACAAGATATTGCAAGAACAATCCCTTTCCTCGCCAGATTTGTTCGAACCGGAAGCGTGCCTAACAAAACCCTCCATAAAAAGAACATGACCTTTGGTGGAACATTTAAATCTCATACCTTCTTCCACAAACCTTGTTGATGGTTGGTAAACCAGGCACCGATACTTCTAAAACATCTATACGCCGATTTCACCTCGTAATTTCACTCGGTGGTAAAACGTCAATACCAAAGGTCGTAATCCAAAAATGGATGGAATGGTCACCGCTAGAACTCTATCTTGGTCCTACTCCCGCATCAAAGCCCGAATAGACTCCAGACACAACACGCGAGAGTCCGACCTGAATAAATTCAAGACAAAAATGTCTCGAAGACCAGGGATCGAAGAATCTTTATTAACACCCCGCATCAAAATGACACGTCCCTATGGTTCTCCTGCACCCCAACTTTAATACCGAGATACCAGCTATCAAATTCCGCCAGATGAATTGAGCTTGGCCCCAAGATAGGCCAAGAAAATGTCACCCACAAGAAAATTCCTCACCTTAAACACACGGGTAACTAAAGACGGAGGGGATGAAAACATTCTCCAAACTTACTTGCCAAAGATAGCCAGATTAAACTCCCTCATCAGAAGAAAACAAAGCCCCCCCCCTCCCCCCCCCCCCCCCTATGTGTACACAAAAAATCTCACCGCTTCCGAATAAAGCCTTTCCCTCTTACTAACCTTGACAACCAATATCTCGCCAAAATTTTCTTTATATCTTCTACTGTGCCCTTAGGAAATAAAAATACTAACAACGAGTAGATCGGAATAGCCTGCAAAACTGAGTTAATCAAAACTTCATGTCCCGTCTTGGAAAACATCTTTTCGTTTCATGCACCGATACGATATTTGACCCAATCAAGAAGGAATCTGAAACCCCGAGCCTATTTTGGCCTATGATATTTGTAAAGTCAAGATAGGTCGCAGGATCCACTTCCTCCATAAACCCCAACTGATTACAGATAAGAGATCTAGTAACTAGAGGGATATTCAGTTTAAAATGAATATTGGATTTATCCAGACTCACCATCTGCCCGGAGGCCCTCCCATACTCCTGAAACAAATCCACCATCACATCGGCAGCTCATGTGCTCGCATCATAGAAGAGATATCTATCGTCCGCGAATAAGAGGTGGGTTACTCTTGGTGCTCCTCTAACGATAGCACAACCCTGTAATCTCCCCGCCTCCTGGTATGTCTCCATCAGACTGGATAGACCCTATGCACATGGAATAAACAAATAAGAAGAAAGATGATCTTCCTAATGAATACCCTGAATCGGTTGAGCAGTCTCAATCCTTCTGCTGCTTGAGACCATAGCCAAATTCATAGAGGATATACACTCATTGATCAAATTGATCCACTGAATGTTGAAATCCATTCCCGAAAGAACACCAAGCAAAAAACCCTCATTCCCACCTGTCACAAGCGTTTTCCATATCAATATTCAGGGTCATCAAGCCCTTGCTCCTGTCGATCTTCCTCTGGATGTGATGTAACATCTCAAATAAATGCGCTATGGGACTCAGAGAGGGCTTCATCTTATTCGCCAGGACCTTCGATATTACCTTGTATATAACATTACATAAGGCAAAAGGCCTAAGGTAATAGGTCTAAGGGGGCATTCTTCTTCGAAATCAACGTAATATTTGTCTCATTGAAAGACCTGTCCAGCGAGTCGGTTTCTACAAACTCCCCGACCTTCCCCACCACATCGACCTTGAGAGTATCCTAAAAATACCTTGAAAGAAACCCAATTAATTAAAATAATTGTTAAGTACTCGTAGAAATAAATATAAGTTAATTAATTAATTTTTATTGAATTTTAAAGTTTTGAAAACACAATTATGACATTCAATTTTTTGTACTTTTTAGTTACGATTTAATAATAATAATAATAAAGAATATCTATTAATTATGACTATAATTTTTTTATAATATTGAATTATAAATTTAATATTTTTATAATCTATAATATTTTAAGTATTTTATTATTTAATAATTATAATTATTAAAATATAATAATAATAATAATGAATAATATTTAATACTACCAAATTTTAAAAATATTTATTATTGACAATTAAAATTTAACCAAGCTAAATTGTGGTTTCCCAGTTGAGCTGATTCCCTCAATTAAACCAGATATAATTACGTGTCAATTTAGGGGTAGTATAGATATTTTTATTATATTTTTTGGGTATGTTGTCCTAAAATTAAAATTAAGGTACTGAAATTGGGAAAAAATAGATGTATGAAAGTTAGAAAAGTGATATAGTTAGGTGTGCAAAATTGTCATTTTCCTTAATAATTATCTAGAAAAAAGTAACTGCGAGAAATGAAGATCAATCACACAGGAACAAACGATTTATCTGGTTTGGTAATTTGTCATTTTCACGGCTACACTACTCTCTTATCATTATTCTCATAATTTATGACAGATTTGAGATTATAATTCTATAGTATTTATTTTGAAAACAAGGAAAAAATAGTAAAAACCTTAATCTTATACATACATTAAAAAATATTGTTTAAATTTCTGTACAATATTTATTCACATAATTGGGAAAATTGTAGCTTCTATAAATTAATTAGGAAGTCTCCACAACCTAACAAACTCTAATTTAAGAACTATCAAGGAACGCTTTCAGTCTAATTTATGTAACTCCAATAACACCCTATTGATCTACTCAATAAGCTCTAGAGGTAGTGTGACACGATCTTACAACTAACCATGAAGTCCAGCTAAACCTTAACATAGCTCCAGTTCTTCAGTTGTAACCACATTGGTTAACATATTTGCACGATTCTCTGACCCAATGATCTTCTTCTGAGTTATAAACACCTTGATCAATATATTATTCACAATTCATTTACCCAATGAATATCTTCAAGTGCAACCCTATTGGTTCTTCCTTCAAACCATACAAATAATGTCTCAATTATAAACTACGTCGTTCTTTGCAATTGATATCTCCATACCACAGAATCAATTTTTCAGCTTGTGCATTAGGTTTTCATTCACAACTAATTTTTTGCAAATCATATAAGTTATTTCCCAACTTGCATATCAGGCCAACATTCGTAAGTGATTTCTTCTTTTCATTCTTGGTTGACTCATAATTAACTGAATAATCCATTGGAACTACATTTGTGTGACGTCGAAACTCGCTAGTCTTTGTCAACAAGTAATCTAGTGATGGATAGAACTCTTCGGGTGAACTTTAACCTAGTGTTATCTTATTACTTCACCACATATTTCAGAAGAAAGTGTTATAAGTTTATGCGCATCTAAATGCACTACTTCTAGCTTCCACCATTAGAAGACTTCTCTAAAACCGCGAAGGTTACTCATTTCTGTTTTACAAACCCACATGATTCACATAAACT
This sequence comes from Geranium rotundifolium, assembly GCA_963920655.1. NCBI lineage: Eukaryota > Viridiplantae > Streptophyta > Magnoliopsida > Geraniales > Geraniaceae > Geranium > Geranium rotundifolium. The sequence continues at coordinate 14,484,435 of OY987322.1, read as the reverse complement.
ATCATACACATTCTTCATTCTGGAATCTTCTTTTTCCAAACTAGCACATGCCTAGATCTTAGGCATCATGAATGATCAAGTCCATCAGTAATTCCATTATCTCTCTTAACTAGCATGTCATCCATTTACAAAATTTCTCTCTTTCTATCACAAGTAATAACTTGAAATAGCCCTGTTGGTTGAGAGTTTTGCATAAAAGTGCCCTGTTGTTTGGTAATTGCAAAAATGTGTCATGTTGTTTTCCTTATTTTATCTTATTACTAAAAAATTTAATTTTAATTTTTTCAATTAAATTATTTTAACTTTAGTATTGTTATTTTTAAATTATGTTATAAATCTTAGTTTTAAGGGTAATTTTATCATTTAAAAAAAAAATGTAATGGACAAGGCACTTTTTTGAAACTATCCATATCTTAAATTCCAGACCGTTTAACTTCCTCATTAAGATCATCATTCTCTTTATGATATGATGTATTGGATATCTTTCAACGGCCAAATCGTACCTATGAAGTCTTGACATTTACGTCTCCCATGCCTACAATTTCCACAGTATTGCTATTGGTTGGATGAACAACACCTTTTACATATCTAAAGTTCATCAACACATTTTCCCAAGAGGTAGTGGAAAAAGAAGCACATTAATCCATGGCTCATGATTCAATTGGATTCTTTGTACAACAGATAAAAGTATCATCTTCGAATTGCTCTGACGCATCTAAATTATCTAGCCTCCTTTCATTTTTTAGGTTTTAGGACTGATACTTGAAGTAATCATTTTGTTGCCAATTCCAGAAAGTCGCATCTATATTCCCGCTTTCTGTACTTTGATGCAGGGCCGACCCTATGTTCGTGGGGGCCTAAAGCGATAATTTGAATTGAGTCTATTAAAAACAAAATTAATTTTATAATTAATTTTATAACTATCAATATAAAACATAATATCAACAAAATTTTAATTAATTGGTAAAAAAATAATTTTAATCTTAATAAATACATTTATACAATGATTATGTAACAGTAGTCTATACATGTATATATTTCATGTAAAATACACTAGTCGACAAGTCGGTCTTCTATACATTATGTAACAATAATTAACTTTAATCTAATTAAAATGTATTAAATTAACAAATTGTTACATTTTTAGATAACTACTAAGAATGTTTTTATATGAATAATTATTAAATGTTTAAAATTGAATGATTTAGTCTTATAATTTTTAAATTCATACTATTAGTCACTATTGTATTCTTTATATAAATTATATGAATTTTTTTTAAATAAATTCACAACATATTTGTCTAATAAATGTATTTTCATGTAAAATTATTTACCCAATAATATGAAAGTTATATTTTCAATAAAAATAAAATAATAAAATTTACAATTAAAAAATAATAAAATAATAAAATTTAAGAAAGGAATGAAAGAAGTTAAATTATATTTGAATTTTTATAAGTATTATTAGTAATAAATTGCAAAACATATTAATTTTGGGGTCTAAAAATTGATTGGGCCTTAAGCCATGACATTTTTTGACTATAAGGAAGGGCAGACATTGCTTTGATGTGAACATATTTCATCAAAATATGAATAAATTGACAGTAAAATAGAAACTTTTTAAATCTCATATACACAAGGAATAAGCTAGAGTCGCAATAAGTTCACGTCCACCATCTACTATGTACATCAAAAAGACTTCAGTATCTTAAAATCTTAAAAGTATTATCCATAATTTGCTATTAATGAGAGGTTTGATATCAATCTTTTATTTTTTATTGAAATGTCTGAGATTGTTCTCAATGTTCGTATTATTTATTATAGTTATCAATAACTTCGCTATAATTTTTGTCAACATAAATTTATTCTTGACATTATTTTGTATATAATCATTGATACGATTTACGGATAAAAAAATTATACTATCTATTTTGTAATTAAATTCATTAAAATGATGAATTTTTGGTTAACAGTAACTGTACAATTTTTACACAAATTTAGGTTTGGTTGAATCCTTGTTCTCTACTTGGAAAATTCAAACACCGAGACCAATTCTTGATTTACATCACAAGGGTGATTCTCACACGAAATCTCCTTATATAGTGCAGAGTAGAAAATGATGAAATTAATACAACAGCTAATGAAATGTATATATAACATTACATATTTGATGGTGGTTAATTTTCATCAGATGATTGTTCCATGATTTGTAGTTTGCATAGTGGTTTGTAAATGAATCTACCTGGGTGAAATCTAAAGATTACTATTTACATTTGTGCCATCATGCATGTCATGTTAAGATTTACTGTTATTGTATTTGGATGGGAAAAGATTTTGCATGCTTTGGGAAGAGAGAGAGAGAGAAGGTTTTATAATATTGATAGTTGAACATACTGGATGGAGCGAGTGTGCAAAAACCCATGAGAGAGTGAGTAGTACAAGAGAGAGAATGGTGAACACACAAAAAGAACCCTAGCAAGTTGAAAAGAAATGGATCTATTGCATAAGTAAGTTTCTAATAAGAGCAGCTTGAGCATTGTCAGTTGTTGCCAATAGCTCCGACAGTCTCTCGCTCAGATCATCAACCTCTCTATGCAAGCTTCTTATGTAGCTGCATGTTTCTTGCAACACCTTCGCCGCTGACACCTACAACACCGCTTAATATAATTAACACTATATTTTTTACCATCAATCTTGAACCACTAATATTGGTTTGTTACATACCTTATCGGAGCGCGCTTGACGAATCTCGGGAAGAAGCTGTTGTAACTTGGTGACAAGGTCATTGATCTGATCATCAGTGATCCCCGATTGCCTCGACCTTGATCTCCTGCTAGACATGATCAATCTCAAGAAACAAAGTGATGGGCTAAATTCAAGCTATTATGTATCTCAATAGGAAGAGAAGAGAAGAGAAGAGAGGGACAAAAAGGTATGGAGGGATAGAGATAGAGAGACAAGTAAAAGCGGTGGGTCTTTAATTAGTGAAGTGCTGGTAGAGAGGAGTGTGTTGTTGGGAGTGGTGGAGATCGTATTATATATATAATAACAAACTAAGACAAGTGCATGGGAGCAAGCAGTGTTGATACTTATTTAATTAGGGTTTCTGTTATGTTTATAAACAAACAAAACACAGAATCAAATTCCTAGAGATACGCTTACTCTTCACCCAACTTGGCCTCCCACTTACTCCATTCAGAGTCATCAGATGTATACTTATTTATTAAATTAATTAAAATCCAATATTGTCCATTTACTTATTAATCGTCACGCTAGAGGGATGCACTCTACTATACAAACGACTGTAGAACGTTAAATTAACTATTGTCGTTGGATCGTTGAAGATCTGAACAGCACGCGACACGTGGCAGAAATTTTTTACAGTGGAGATGATCAATGTTCTACAGGGTCAATCACATTCTACCATTTTGCACTACACATTCTACAGGGGTCAATCACTAACTACTATTTCGCACTACACATTTTATATATCGGTTCGGACGTTCGAACATTTCCGCCCCATTTGTACCTTATTGTTGCTATATATACAGGGGCACACTTCACAGCAAACAGGGGTGGGTGTACGAACGGAACGAACGCGTACCGCTCATCTAGTGAGATTAAATCAGCGTGTGACACGTGGCATGAGCTCATTGTGCACTTAAGTGAGGGGCGGTTCTGTATATTTGAGCGACAACGCCCACTGTGCACTTAAGTGCTTTGCGCGCGTTCGCAGTAGAACGTTTAATTTTCTTAGTATAACTCTTACATTTTCAGTAGAACTTTTACTTTTTCAGTAAAACAAATTTGTTATTTTCATTTTTACGATACTGTTTTTACCTTCTAGTAAACCTCTTGCATTTTAAGTAGAAAATTTTCCATTTTCAGTAGAACAATTTTGTTATTTTCGTTTTTGCGATAATGTTTAATGAGTTTCGAGATTGATTTTTTTATTATAATTTCAATTATATAGGATTAACTCTTACATTTTCAGCAAAACATTTGCATTTCTAACTAGAATAATTTTGAAATTCGTTCTTATAGAAAGTAGGATGTTCATAATGTTCAATATTGGAAGTAGAATGTTGAAAATTAGGAGTAAAACGTTCAACATTGGGAGTATAATGTTCATTATCGGGATTAGAATGTTTAAAATTTGGAGTAAAATATCTCGAAACACAATAAACACTATCGCAGAAACAAAAATAATAAAATTGTTCTACTAAATATGCAAAAGTTAATCCTAGATAATTGAAATTATAATAAAAAAATCGATCTCGAAACTCATTAAACATTATCACAAAAACAAAAAATAACAAGATAACAAAATTATTCAACTGAAAATGAAAAAGTTTTACTGAGAAAGCTAAACCACTATCGCAAAAACGAAAATAACAAATCTGTTCTACTGAAAATGCAAAAGTTCTTTCGAAAATGCAAAAGTTATGCTGAGAAAGCTAAATATTCTACTACGAACGCGCGCAAAACATTTCAGTGCACATTGCATTCATGCCACATATCGCGCAGTGTTTTAATCTCGTGAGTGGCTCACATCGCGTTCGTCCGATTCGTCTGGGTGGATGTTCACATCAAATTGTTATCCTATATATAAATGGATGCACTTCAATACAAACTCACACAAAATGTCTAAACGTCCAAACCAATGTATAACCGTTGGATTAGAGACGCGCGTTATATTAGATTGCGACACATGACAGTTATATAACGTTGCACTACATGTTATACATTGCTTTAATTTTGCACAGGTCCAACATGTTATACAATATTACACTACATGTTCTACATAGTTATACAACATTGCACTACATGTTATACAGTTTGTGTTGGGAGAAAAACGAATCTAATTGAATAATTAGATGCAGCGGAGTTAAATAATTCTCCCCACCTGTGCAAATTCGTAGGAATCTATCAAGTAGAGCAAATCAAGTAATCTAATAGAATATAGCAAACAAGAACACACAATAGGCACACACAATTTTAGCGTGGAAAACCTCCTCAAGGCGAGAGAGGAAAAACCACGGGACCCTCGAGGCTGCTTAATCTCCACTATCAATATAATTGGTACAACGAGTTCTCTCTAAATATATTTATAGGCAAGCAATTAGGGTTTCCTTCTCCATGTAGGATACTAACTACATGGGTTTTGGGCCTCCACTTATTTAATAAATTCCCAAAAAATCTCCCCCTTATTCAAGTAAGTGGAGGGCATCACCATCCCGGCGATCTTACGACAAACATCAAGCTTCTCCCTTGGTAAGGTCTTCGTGAACATATCGGAACCATTATTATCTGTGTGGATTTTCTCAATCTCAAACAACTTATTTTCAAGTGCATCTCTAAGCCAATGGTATTTCACATCAATATGTTTCGACTTTGCATGAAACATAAAATTTTTACTCAGGTGAATCGAGCTTTGGTTATCACAGTAAACCACATAGCGCTGCTGCATGAAACTGAGCTCCCCTATGAATCTCTTCATCCACAACAACTCTTTACAGTCAAGTGCAACACACTTTTGTAGCCTTGACTGCCAAGAAACTGCTACACCTGCAAATGTCATTAAATAGCCCGAGGTGAATTTTCTACTATCAACATCTCCTGCCATATCTGAATCAGAGTAGCTAACCAGCACTGGTTCTCCACTTCCAAAAGTAAGTCTATAAGTAGAGGTACCTCGGAGATATCTCATAATCCATTTGACTGCATCCCGATGCTCTCTTCCTGGATTTGATAGAAAACGGCTCACAACACCAACTGCATGAGCTATGTCAGGCCTTGTACACACCATTGCGTACATCAAACTTCCTACTGCTGAGGCATACAGAACTCTATCCATGTCGTGCATATCCTTCTCCGTAGAAGGGCTCTATCGTGTGTTTAGCTTAAAGTGAGTAGCAAGAGGAGAGCTCACCATTTTAGCATTGTCCATATTGAACCTTTGAAACACCTTTTCAATATATCGCTCTTGTGATATATGCAACTTCTTCACAACTCTATCGCGAGTAATTCAGATGCCAAGAATAGTCTTCGTAGGACCTAAGTCCTTCATTGAAAAAACCTAACTCAACTGTTTCTTCAATCTCTCAACTCTGGAGACATTCTTGCCAACAATCAGCATATCATCAACATATAGCAACAGTATGATAAAATCATCATCAGAGAATTTTGGCACAAAAACACAGTGGTCAGATTTCGTCTTTTGGTAGCCTTGCTCACCCATGACTGACTCAAACATCTTGTACCACTGCCTTGGTGCTTGCTTCAAACCATACAAGCCTTTCTGAAGCTTGCACACATAGTCCTCTTTTCCCTTTACTTTGAAACCCTCTGGCTGCTCCATATAAATCTCCTTATCAAAGTCACCATGGAGAAATGCAGTCTTCACATCAATCTGCTCAACCTCCAAATCAAGACTAGCTGCTAAACCAAGAACCACCCGAATGGATGACATCTTAACAACAGGAAAAAATATTTCATCAAAGTCAATACATTTCCTCTGGCTGAAACCTTTGACGACCAATCTAGCTTTGTATCGGGTACGTGAAGTATTTTCTTCTTGCTTCACTCTGTAAACCCACTTGTTCTTCAAAACTCTTTTGCCTTTCGGCAACTTCACCAACTCATAAGTATGATTCTCATGCAATGCTTTCATCTCATCTTGTATGGCTTCAACCCACTCCTTCTTATTCTCATCTTCAAGGGCTTGAATGTAACTTTTGGGTTCTCCCTCGTCAGATACTAACACATACTCATCAGCTGAGTACCTTGTAGACGGTTGTCGATCTCTAGAAGATCTCCTGAGTGGAACAACTGGTGGAACATCTGGTGCTAGCAACTGCTCATGAACTTCATTATCCATCTCTACCTCTATAGGAGCATCAACATCACTTGCACCCTGCTTGTCATCACGAACTTCATCTTCAACTTGACGTGGCACAACTGTAAAAGGAACTATATCAAAATCAATCAAGTCAGTTATAAATTGTGGAGCACTTACTTCAAACTTCGCAATATATTTGATGTCCTAATTCTCCATAAATAACACATCGCGGCTTCTGATAAGTTTCTTCTGCACCGGATCATAAAATCTGTACCCAAATTCATCCTCGCCATAACCGATGAATATGCACGATCTAGTCTTCATATCAAGCTTAGATCTTTCATCCTTTGGAATATGCACAAATGCCTTGCATCCAAATACCTTTAAGTGATTGTAAAAGACATCTTTACCTGTCCAAACTCCATTTGGAACATCAAACTCAAGAGGCACACACGGTGTGAGATTCAATACATGAACCACTGTATTTAAAGCCTCACCCCAAAAACATCTTGATAACCCTGCTTGTGAAAGTAAACATCTCGTTCTTTCAATAAGCGTTCTATTCATCCTCTCAACTAACCCATTTAGCTGAGGCGTCTTTGGAGGTGTCCTTTGATGTCTAATTCCTTGATCCTTGCAATAATCATCAAAAGAACCACAATACTCACCTCAATTATCGGTTCGCATGCACTTTAACTTCTTCCCAGTCTGTCTCTCAACTAGGGCATGAAACTGCTTGAAGACACCACACACTTGATCTTTAGTTTTCAAGATATAGGCCCACACTTTCCTTGAATGATCATCTATAAAAGTCACAAAATAGAGACCACCTCCAAGCGTCTTGGATTTCATAGGACCACAAACATCAGAGTATACTAAATCAAGCATCTCGGGATTTCTCGAGGGAGGGGATGATTTGAAAGATACTCTAGTTTGCTTGCCGGACAAGCAATGCTCACACTTCTCTAACGGTTCACCTTTCATTCCCGGTAAGAGGTTCTTCTTTCCCAAAACCATCATTCCCTTCTCGCTCATGTGACTAAGTCTCTTGTGCCACAATTCAGTTGTACTCTCTTTCTCGACTGCATTAATAATGCCACCACAAACTCTAGCTTGTGTCATGTACAACGTAGCACACTTTTCACCTCTAGCCACGACCATAACACCTTTAGTGAGCTTCCATGAACCACCACCAAAGGTATGATGAAAACCTTCATCATCTAGCTTGCCTACTGATATCAAATTCAAACGAATGTCGGGAATATGCTTAACATTTTTCAGAATAAGAGTTGTACCATTTTTCGTCTCCAAACGCACGTCTCCTATGCCAATAGCTTTTGACATGCCTCGATTTCCCATCTTAACATTTCCATAATCACCAGATGTATAAGATGAAAAGAGATCATTTCGACTTGTAGCATGCATAGAGGCACCGCTATCTACTACCCAACTAGTCTCATCACAAGCCAAGTTAACATCTTCTTCATCACACAAGAGAAGAAACTCTTCTGTAATAGTAGCAACATCATCGTCATGACTTGCCTTCTTTTCTTTCTCTTTGTCATGTTGGTTGTCTCTCTTGAGCTTTCGGCAATACTTTTTAATATGCCCCTTTAGACCACAGTGATAACACTCTGCATTGGTATACTTGTTCTTACTCTTGCTTCTGTCTCTACCCTTTGGACCTCTGCTCTTGCTCCTTCCTCTTTGTTCTGTCACTAAGACTTATGAGTGCGAAGAGGAACCTTGTGACTTTCTCCTCATCTCTTCATTCAAAGCACTCCCCTTAGCCAAATCCATGGTGATAAGACCATCTGGAACTGAGTTAGATAAGGACGTCCTGAACGTCTCCCACGAGTCCGGTAATGTACCTAGAAGCCATAAACCCTGTACCTCATTATCGAACTTGATACTGATTCCTGCAAGCTGATTAATAATTCCTTCAAAAACATTAAGATGATCTGTCAACGGAGCCCGATCATGATACTTCAAACTCATCATCTGCCTTATTAAGACAACTTATTATTACCAGTCTTTCGAGCATATAACGGCTCAAGCTTGCTCCATAAACTGCGTGCATGTGTCTCTCCACGGACATGATTCAAAACATTATCAGCCACCTACTGTCTAATATAGCCACATATTTGACGATGCAATAAATTTCATTCACCATCAGATTTGTTTTCAGACTTGACTTCACTGAAAACCGGCAGAGAATAATCTTTCACATAAAAAAGATCTTCCATCTTTCCTTTCCAGACATGATAATTTGAACCATTCAGACTAACCATTCTGCTTGTATTAGATTCCATTATTTAACAGTTTGGACATTTTCCCCTACTTTGTATTTGATACCTACTATATATATATATATATATATATCAGCTACAAACAACTAAAAATGTCAAAATGTCCAAACTGTATAACATGCAGTGCAATGTTGTATAACTATGTAGAATATGTAGTGCAATGTTGTATAACATGTTAGACCATGCATGTGTCGCACTCTGAGATAACGAGCGTCTCAGATCCGACGGTTTTACATGGTTTGGACGTTTAAATGTTATATATAAGTTTGTAGCCTATATAGGACACATTCAAGTGAGAACCAAAGGTCGCGTGAGAACTTGTGAGAATTACCCCAATGTAACAAGGGGGCGTGTATTTTTCTATAACCTAGAAGCAGAAAAGTGTTACCCGTCGAGGGGATAAGTGTTACGATGGATTAGAAGAAGAAAAAAGTTTTATTATTATTTTTTGGTCTGCCATAATAATGGTTTGGAAATACATGTCATAATAATGAAAACACGGGTATGGAAATACACGACATAATAATGGAATACATGATATAATAATGAAAACACGGTTCTCACATGTTCGTACAAGACCTCCGGGTTCTTACATTTAGTTTTTAAGTTTCATTCCCGTTATGAATAGATCACTCATATTCATGTTTAGAATATATAAACCCACATATAAATGTAGAGTATTGAGAGTAATGTAAAACATACATAAACTGAGTTGGAGAGGGAATGGGTTTCGTGTTGGGGTATATAACAACGTGAAAAAAATCGCTAGCAAAAGTAACCAAGAGAAATAAAGAACAATCACACAAGAATTTACGTGGTTCGGCAATTTGCCTACGTCCACGGCCATATTATTCTCTTATTATTGCTCTGAACTCATGAATAATTGTGGGGTTACAAGTACATGTATTTATAGTGAAAGACTAAGGGGAATTAATAAGTACCTAGAATTCCTAATTTCTTGCACATTAGGAATTCTTTTCTAATTCATTATCCGAATGTAATTAAGAAATTGTGGCTTTCCTAAGTAAATAGAAAAGTCTCCACAAACCCAACAATCTCACACTTGGAGACTGTCTACACACGTCTTCACCCTCAATCATGTATATCCAGTAACACGCCAAACGATCTCCACAATAAGCTCTAGTGTGACGCCTTCTCTTCACTAACCGTGAAAGTCGGCTGAAGCTATACATAGCTTTAGCTTCTCAGTTGTAAAAACCTTGGTCAACACATCTACAGGATTCTTTGACTCAAGGACTTTCTTCAACGACAAAATGTCATCACTTATCAACCCCCTGATGAAGTGATATATCAACTGAATATGCTTCGTTCCTAGCATGAAACACAAGATTCTTGGTAAGGTGAATAGCACTTTAACTGTCGTTATACAAAGCATTGTCCGGTTATTTCTTGCATAACTCCTCCAAAAAAACTTTTCAACCAAATCACTTCCTTCCCGGCTTCTGAAATAGCCATGTACTCTACTTATGTGGTTGAAAGAGCAATATTCTTATGGAGCCGTGACATCCAGCTAACTGTTGTGTCATCCAAGGTGAAGATACTCTTGCTTGTATCCAAACATCCACCTAAATCTGTATCAGAAAACCCTTCTAGGATCACGTCCTTCTTCTTGAAGTGTAGTGCAACCTTTGAAGTCCACTTGAAGTAGCGAAACAACCATTTGACCGCTTCCCAATACTCTCTTCCTGAATTAGACATAAATCTGCTGACAACTCCCACTGCATGCGCAATGTTTGGTCTTGTGCATACCATCGCATACATCAAACTGCCTAGTATTGAATCATAAGGGACCTTAGTCATTTCTTCCATGTTCTTATCCGTCTTAAGTGATTGCTCTCTAGTGATTTTAAAGTGACTTCCCATCGGTATACTCCTAACCTTGACATCTTCGAGACTGAACTTGTTCAAAATCTACCCAATATTCTTCTCTTAAGATAACTTCAAATTACCATCAGATCGATCCCTGCTAATGCTCATATCGAGTATTTGCTTCGCTTCACCTAAGTCCTTCATCTCAAACTCTTCATACATCTGTCTTTTCAACTTGTTAATTTCCACTATGTTGGATCCTGCAATCAACATATCATCAACATACAACAATAATATGGTGTATGATCCCTTGAAGTGCTTGACATAGCAACAATGATTCATGACACATCTTGTGTATCCACTTTTCATCATAAAATCGCCAAACTTCAATTACCACTGTCTTGGTGCTTTCTTTAGACCATACAAGCTCTTACCCAGCTTGCAAACTAGATCTTCCTTTCCAGCTATCCGGAAACTCTCTAGTTGTACCATGTACATGTCTTCTTCAAGATCGCCATGTAAGAACGCAGTCTTGACATCTAACTGCTCTAGATGAAGATTCTCTACAGCCACAATACCCAACACAAGTCTGATAGTAGTCATCTTGGCTACTGGAGAGAACATCTCGTTGTAATCAATGCCTTTTTTCTGCTGAAAACCCTTGACCACTACCCTTGTCTTGTATCTTTTGCTGCCATCATGTTCTTCCTTGACCCTGAACACCCATTTATTCTATAAAGCCTTCTTCCCAGCCTGTAATTTAGTTAACGACCAAGTTTCATTCTTTTTAAGAGACATCATCTCTTCGTTCATGGCTGACTCCCACTTAACCGAATCATCCATCTGAACCGCCTCTGTGTAACACTGAGGCTCACCATTCTCAGTCAACTGCAAATAATGTAGTGACAGAGAGAACCGTTCGGGAGGTCTCGTAACTCTGCTCGATCTCCTCACTTCAACTACTTGGGTAGCCAGTGCTATCTCCTCATTATTTCCGTGCACTGAACTTCGAATGTTGTCTGCAAGATCATCTTCAGTAATGTCTTCCAACAATGCTTCTTCCTTGTCTTCTCCTTCTTTTGAGACATCTGGTTCTGCCCCGCAGTGATCCTTGTGTGCACCATTCTCATAGAATGTGACATCTCTACTTCTGATGACTTTTCTCTTTGATACATCCCAGAATCTATACCCCATGTCATCGGAACTGTAGCCAATAAATACACACTTCCTTGCTTTCGGATCAAGCTTGTCTCTGTCAGCATCTTTCACTCGCACATAAGAATCATAACCGAAGACTCGCAAGTGTATAAGTTTTACCTCTTTTCCACGCCATTCCTCTTCAGGGATCTTGAATCCTAAAGGAGTTGAGGTTCCACGATTTATGAGGTACGATGTTGTACTCACTGCATCTACCCAGAACTTCTTGGGCAATCCTGCTTAAATTCTCATACTCTTCGCTCTCTCATTAAGTGTTATGTTCATCCTTTCTGCAACACCATTATGATGAGGTGTCTCATGCTCAGTCTTCAGCATCTGTATACCATGCTTAGCACAATAATCCTCAAACTCATCACTACAATACTCACCACCATTGTCAGACTTTAAAAACTTCACTTTTAAGTCAGCTTCATTTTCAACAACATCTTTCCACTTCTTAAAGGTATTAAATACTTCATCTTTGTGCTTTATAAAGTAAACCCGTACCTTTCTTGTGGAATCACCAATGAATGTGACATAGTAGTGAGATCCTCCTATAAACGAAACTTTTGTGGGTCTATACACGTCTGAATGCACCATTTCTAGCTTCGTCTTCTTAGGATCCTTCCTTGCATTTGTGAAGCTTACCCGTTTTTGTTTTCCGAACACACATGGTTCACAAAAATCAACTTTCATATTCTTCAGCTCTAGAATCTTCCCCTTTGAAGCTAGCATTTTCATCCCCTTCTCACTCATATGGCCAAGCCTTTGGTGCCATAGAGTTGAAGGCTTAGGCCCATCAGTGACGGCATTAACCCTCTCAACTGACATCTCTTCCATGTACAAAGTTCCTCTTTTCCAACCGCGAGCTGTGACCAGATTCCATTTTGATACCTTCCATTGGCCGTTCTCAAAGGTTATCTTATATCCCAAACCGTCTAACTAACTCACCGAGATCAACATTCTCTTTATGGTGGGGATATACCTTACATCCTTCAACATCCAAATCGTACCCATGGTAGTCTTGAGGTTCACATCTTCTATGCCCACGATCTCTTCCGTCTGATCATTAGCTAGATGAACTTTACCTTTTATAGGTCTAAAGTTCACTGAGAAATCCTTACAAGGGGTAGTATGGAAGGACGCACCTGAATCCATGATCCATGATTCAACTGGACTCTCTACACAACAGCTCAAAGCATCGTCTTTGAATTCCTCCGTTGCATTTACCGAGTTGTCCTGCTTGCTTTCCTTCTTCGGGTTTGGAAAATAACTCTTAAAGTGACCAGTTTCTTGGCAGTTTCAACAAGTTACGTTTGTGCCTCGCTTTTCAGACTTCGATCTTCCACGACCCTTACTCTTTCCCCTTTCAGACTTCTTACCTCTCCCTTCTACGTTCAACACCGAGCCATACGACTCTCCTCGATTCCTTCTTCGGATATCTTCTCTGAGAATCAAGTCTCTCACTCATTCGAACGATAGCTTAGTAGTTCAAGTTGAGCTACTAACTCCTGTAATGATTCCTGACCAACTTTCAGGCAAAGATGATAGCAACAACAGGGCTTGTATCTCATCATCGAATTTAATATTCACTGACACTAATCTCGATAGTATCGTATTAAATTCTTTCACATGATCAGTAACAATAGCACCTTCGTTCATCTTCGTATTAACTAATTGACGATTCAAATATACCTTGTTTGATGCAGACGGCTTTTCATACATATTTGATAGCACCTTAATGAGTCTGTAGGTAGTTGTCTCCTTCATGACGTTGTGTGTAACATTCTTTGCCAATGTCAATCTCACCGCACCCAAAGCCTGCCGATCTAGCAATGTCCAGTCGCTCAGACTTATCTTCTCTGGTTTGGTCTCTGACAAAGGCTCATGTAGCCTTTTCTGGTACAAATAGTCTTCTATTTACATCTTCCAGAATCCAAAATCCCTTCCGTCGAACTTGTCAATTCGAACTTTCCCTTCTTCTGCCATTGCTCCCACTTCCCACAAACCTAGGCTCTAATATCAGTTGTTGGGGTATATAACAACGTGGAACAATTCTCTAGCAAAAGTAACCAAGAGAAATAAAGAACAATCACACAAGAACACAACAATTTACGTTGTTCGGCAATTTGCATACGTCCACGGCCACACTACTCTCTTATTATTGCTCTCAACTCATGAATAATTGTGGGCTTACAAGTACATGTATTTATAGTGAAAGACTAAGGGGAATTAAGAAAGACCTGGAATTCCTATATCCTTGCACATTAGGAATCTTTTCTAATTCATTATCCTAATGCAATTAGGAAATTGTGACTTCTCTAAATAAATAGAAAAGTCTCCACAAACCAAACAACTATTGACTGTCTGGGCTTTTTCAAATTCTTGAACGGCTATTTTAAAATGATTTTAAATAGATCCTGATAAAAAATTTAATAAACTATTTGGAAAAAATACATTTATGAAGTCTATGTGACTTTCACTTAATTTTAGCTTGTCAATCGCACTCATTGTGATGCTAGGACATGTATACATCCGGTTACATCTTCTTGTTGAATTTCACTTCATTTTAGCATGTCACATTGTTTTCTCACACTTTTTGTCACGTGAATTTTCTTCCCTTCACGCACACATAGAATCAAGGGGTAATGACAGTTGACTATACCCAACTATGTCACGTTTCAAATTTAATACCCCAACTTTCAAATTTTCATTTGGGATACCCAAAGATTAAATAAGCGACATTTAGCCCAACCTCTGTTAAATTTAACTGATTTGGTTTGTCAAAAAGTCTAAAATGCCCTCAATGGTTTTGGTTTGTTAAACCAGTCTGATTGGTTTAATTGATATGATTATGAAATGACTATTTTGCCCCTGATTGAATACTCAATTTAACTAATTAGTTGAAGGCAAATCTGACTTTTCACTTACCCAAATAATAATTATAATTCTTTAATATTTAAATATACATATTATCATTAATTGATTATTAATTAATTATATTATTATTAAACTTAATTAAACCTAAACCTAATTAAAACTAAACCTAATCAAACCCTAAACCGGCTCCGGCCGGCGACCCCAAAGCTCGGCGCAGGCGAGGCCGAACTCCGTCGCGGTCTTCTCGCGCCCTCGAAACCCAGATCCAGGCGAGCCCGTCTCTGCCAGCGCCGCGTCTCCGGTTGGTCCCCGTCTCCCTGCTTCGTCGCCGAGCTCGCCTGGATCTGGGTTTGGTCGAATCAGAACCAGAGCCGCCACGATCTGCGAGCATCGCGACGGAGGGGAGGGGCTCTGCTCGACCCAAAGCTGCCACGATCTGCGAGCCCTACGCCCGACCCAGAGCCGCCTCGACCCTCCGCCTCCCTCCCCTCCTTCGACCCCGACCCTCCGTCTCCTCCCCGACCAGCCCAGTCACGACCCCCACCACTGCGAGCCCGACGCGAAGCCCGACCTCGTCGACCCCGACCCTCCGCCCAGATCCCTACCGAGCAGGCGGCAGTCGGAGACGGTTCAGGCAGGGGTCGGAGACGGTTCAGGTGGCGGTCGGACGCTTGAAGACGACTGTCAATTAGGGTTAATTAGGTTTAGGTTTAATTAATGATTAATAATAATATAATTAATGATTAATAATCAATTAATAATATATATATATATATATTTAATTATTAAAAAATTATAATTATTATTTGTGTAATTGAAAAGTCAAATTTGCCCTCAACCCAATAGTTAAATGAGTTGTTCAATTAGGGGTAAAATAGTCATTTCATAATCATATTAATTGAACCAATAAGACTGGTTTAACAGACCAAAACCATTGAGGGCATTTTAGACTTTTTGACAAACCAAATCAGTTAGATTTAACAGACGTTGGGCTAAGTGTTGCTTATTTAATCTTTGGGTATCCCAAATGAAAATTTGAAAGTTGGGGTATTAAATTTGAAACGTGACATAGTTGGGTATAGTCAACTGTCATTACCCCTTGATTCTATGTGTGCGTGAAGGGAAGAAAATTCACGTGACAAAAAGTGTGAGAAAACAATGTGACATGCTAAAATGAAGTGAAATTCAACAAGAAGATGTAACCGGATGTATACATGTCCTAGCATCACAATGAGTGCGATTGACAAGCTAAAATTAAGTGAAAGTCACATAGACTTCATAAATGTATTTTTTCCAAATAGTTTATTAAATTTTTTATCAGGATCTATTTAAAATCATTTTAAATATCATTAACATATTTAATAAAATGTTATTTCAGAAAGGTAATTTTAGAACAGAAGTATTTTGAATTACACTGTCTATAATAAGATCGATTGTATATAGTATTGTTTTAGTAACAAAAGAGAGAAGGTTAGTTGATGAAGAACAACATATATAATATATAGTTGACTAGTCAAAGCTAAGAGTGCAACACACCATGTTGTGGCCATAATTAGAATGGATTGGCTAGATGCGTGTCTCACTCCCACGTGTTTTTCTGTGCCCACCAGACATGCGTCTTCCACCGACCATTTTTAACGACACCCAACACCATTCCAATCTGATGGAGTAGGATTCAATCCTGACTTTACTTCTGGTGTTTCGGCCTATAGGCCCAATAGAGGTTAGTAGAGAAGTCTTAACACAAGTTGAAACAAAACAATGATGATATATATTATATATATGAAACACAAAACTCGGGCAAAAACTCGACACACTGAAAATAGATAAAATCTCAAAACTTGAGCAAAACTCAGCAAACTCGGCAAAACTCGTTTTGCATTAAAAATAATTACATATATATATATATATATATTAGGAATAATGACACTTTGTTACACCTAACTATAGTGAAATGACACTTTCATATCCTAACTATTTTGTTCTCTTTTTTAGTACCCTGACAATTTTTTCGTGACAACCTACCTCTAAAATACCTAAAATGCCTAAAATGCCCTTGGTTTAAAAAACTAAAATTCAACTGGTTCAATTTAGTTTATCTCTGGTTCAATTTGGTTTATATTTAATATGAAATTACAATTATACCCTCAAATATAAAATTAAATTTAAGGGCATGATAGTCATTTCAAAACAAATGGTGAAAAGGCCATTTTGCCCTCCTCTTCCACCTCTTTCTCTCTCTCTCAACCTATCCCTCTCTCTCTTCAACCGTTCATCTTCTCCACCATACTGGATAGTGTTCTTCCTCAATTCCTAAATTGTTAATAATCCCCAATTTCTAAATTTGATAGTTTACTAGATGTT
Source organism: Geranium rotundifolium (assembly GCA_963920655.1). Lineage (NCBI taxonomy): Eukaryota > Viridiplantae > Streptophyta > Magnoliopsida > Geraniales > Geraniaceae > Geranium > Geranium rotundifolium. The sequence goes on along the minus strand of OY987322.1, from coordinate 14,467,014 downwards.
AATAATTCCCTATTTCTAAAATGTTTTTGCTCTAAACCGAACAAACAAATTTAGGGGGGTGGATAGTGTTCTTCAAAATTATGGTAGAAAATTGCCGACCCATCGATGGAACTGAGGAATTGAGTCCTGAAATGGGGTTTCATTGGAAGTGGCGATTTCTCAGGTGGGTCGGGTTGAATTTGATGTAGTAGTGAAGCGTTGACGACAATTGGGGGTTTTTTTGAGGTGGAGCCATGGAGGAGGAGATGGAGATTCGGGTTTTGGGTTTTCTCCATTGTTGAAGAAAAAAAACACCAACGACGAGACTATGACAGTGAAAGAAAAAGAAGAAGAAGAAGTTGTTGATGGGTTGGTGTGTTCGTCGACGGCGGTGGCTTCGACAAAGCCATTGGAGGGTCTGTAGGAGCAAGGACCACCTCCGTTTTTGAAGAAGACACAAGACCTTGTCACCGGCAAGGGAGACTCCGGCGACGACGCTGTCATCGACCACCGTCTCGACCCCTCCTTCCTCTTCAAATCTCCATAGCCAATGGCATAGGTTGAAAATTTGAATGGCCCATAAGGGTAATTTAGTCATTAAAACTTAAAATTGAACCATTTCAATTTTGGTTTGATAAAACAAATTAAACCGGTTCAATATTTATTTGATAAATAAAATTGGATTGGTCTAATTCTAGTTTCTTAAACCAAGGGCATTTTAGGCATTTTAAACATTTTAGAGCTAGGTTGTCACAAAAAAACTGTCAGGGTACTAAAAAAGAGAACAAAATAGTTAGGGTACGAAAGTGTCATTTCGCTATAGTTAGGTGTAACAAAGTGTCATTATCCCTATTTATTATAGACAAAATTAATCATATATGATCAAAGTTTATCGTGTATGTGACACATAAATTCTAAAATTTATTGGATTAATTATACATAGATGTGAATATTTTAAGTTAATCGTATATGCTTATCAAAGATTATATTCTAACATTTGATATTTATTCGATAAATTTTAATGCTAGGAGATCAAAAGGCTCTGGTTCATTGAACATATACCGAACCAAAAGGTTTCAACATTTAATATTTATTCACTGAACCAAAATGCTCAGGTTGATTGAATGTATTGTAAAATCTAGCAACTAGCATTAATTGAATTTGAAATTATTAAGAAAGAGAGACTCTGATTTTAAAAAAAAATGGACAAAAAGTGGACCAGAACTGGACCAATCGGACCATGTAATAAGTATGGGACTTGGATCTCAGTTGTAAACTTATATCATTATGGAATGATGTTTTTGTCTTTTGGAACTCTTAACCGTTATAAGATGATTATTATTACTGTTAAGTGCACATTCAGTATTGGTTAATTTGGTTAATCATAAATCATCCATTAAGTTTGGACCTGGAATAAACATTGGGTTTATTCATACAGTTTGAGAGTCATACGCATGTGATACATGAAAGGTATTACTTCATTATATTAGAGGGATGTACCGTCATGATTCATATGTCTGATTTCTCATTATGGTGTTGTGACAATTGTATACTAATCAATTAGGAGAATGTAAGACTTGTTTTTCAAGTATTATCAATATTCAATTAATCATCTTTCATGGCCACTTGTCATAAGGAGGAGGCACCCATTGGTTTGTGTCTTTTGATGGAAGAGATGCACTGGTTGAGGGGGTGACTATATAATCTGGTTTAGATCCCCAATTTCAACAAGAATTTCATACAAAAATACTCAATACACCATTAGAGAGAGTGTGAGAAGAAGGTATAAGAAATTGGAAAACCTGAACCTTTAGAATGACTTCTGGATCTCCATTGTCTGCTCAAACTCGTAAAGAACTTGCAATGGCTAGAGGTATGTGATCTTATTCCCGCTGTAGCGATCACATGATAAACTTTCATGATCTTGTTAAGATGATTTCTTAGTTAGTTGGAGAAGCGTTTGAGATGAAATCAATTTTCAAATTTGTGAAGCGTAACCTCAAGATACCAAAGATTAAACGTGTCAGGGAATATTAAAATGATGAATACAAGGATGTAGGTTGTACCACCACATGCCAAAAGGTTGTTCGAGTTTGTATCTCATTGGTTATGCATCAAAATAAAAGACATGTACCCCACAAGCACAATTTTTCACATAACACAGACAGTGGGAGGAGCAATATGCGGCTTCTCACGTTAGATATGCAGTCGTCAACACTGAAATTCTTCATCATGCTATCAAAGTTGAAACTGCAACAGATGAATGATGTAAGGGAGTTGGTCTTTGTGTTCATGTTGGAGTTGGGTGTTCTCTAAGTTCCATCAACAATAGGCTACTAGCGTGTCATCAACTTTGATATCAGTTGAATGTCATTGGTTTTGTGTGGTGGATGAATACTTCAAATAATCGAAGAAGACGTTGAGTGCACTCTTGGTGCTCTATGGGGTATAGGAGTGTGAAACCCGGACAAGCAAGGAGTTTCCAAATACACTTGTCAAATGTAGGAGTTAGTTTCAAACATCAAATGTAGGAGATATATAGAATATTGAAAAACATGTTGACGGTGGTCGTCTATTTAAGCAAAACTTTATGGTATTGTTTTAACTATTATAATAGAGTTTGGAACAAGCATGTATGCTAATCAAGTGTATTTAAGATCAATGGATAATGTGGACAGTGTTAGTGAATATAACTGGTGTGCCTCGATAATGAAAAGTATAGTCAACTCAAAGGATTATTGGTCATCTCAGAGGAATAAAAATAAGAAGCGGTATTATGGGCCGATCACGTTATTGTTGGTATTTTTCATGTTAACAAATGATATTTTCATGAATTACATCTTCTGTCATTTTCATATTTGTTTTTCTAGTTTTCATGGAAATCGTTTCATTATCATATTTGTTATTTCATTTTTCGTATTCAAGTTTCATTTTTATAGATTGTATATTGTTTCATTTGTATAGAATGGATAGTATTTCAATTTCATATATGATAATTTCATTTTCAAAGTAAGTTTCTTTATAATAAGACATTTCAATTGCATACAGCTGGTTTCATTTTCATGATATGATATTTCAAGTTTACATATTATATTATCCCAATAGTACATTTTCATTTCATTGTATTCAATTTCATAAATGGCACTGCTCGTTCGAATACTAAATCATACTCTAAAAATTAGGCTAGGTGGCCGTCTAGGCAGAGATATTTAGAACGCCGACCAAATTTTAAATAATCGGGGGTCTAGGTACAGGCGGACCTAACGGGTCTAGACAGACTTAAGCTATTTTTTCGAAATTGATTTTTAATCAAATAATAATATAAAATACTTAAAATTTTAGGATAATTTATACTAATAGAATCTTTGAAATAATCAAGGACATTACCAGGAAGGAGAAGGTACGTACATTTGGTAAAAGACACGTGGTTGAGACAAGAGGTCGTGAGATTGGGCAATAGAGTTGGAGTGCATGTAGGTAACGGGGTGGACAGTGTATATGAAGAAGGTGCAATTACAAATTACTCGCCCGGGAAAGTACTAGATGTCATTTATGAAACATACGTTGTGTTTAAGCTATTGTTGCAGGTGTAGGTGTATCTCATTTCTACATTTTTTTACTAATGATGAATGATGTTCTCTAATATATTTATGTGTACATTTGAATCATGTAAATTTCATTGTTCTAATGATTTACTTATGTAGTTATGTGAAACATTTATTGTGTGAAACGATCAATTTTGATAAAATTATGTGTTTGGGTGAAACGGATAAGTCTGAAGAAAGGGCTGAGTTTTTTTTTTGTTACGCGATTTGAAAGATTTTATTGAGGATAACTAGCAAATGATCCCAATAGTAGAGCAAAAGCTAGAATTATATCAGGTAATAAATTACCAAGTACAAGATTAAAAATTGAAAAAGAACATGATGAGGAGAATAATGATGCTTTTACTCGAACCGGGCTTGGTTGATGAGACTCATTAGGACGAAGCCCACTACGAATAGAAGGGAGGCGTACATCTGCCTCATTGAATCCAGTGCATGTTCCATTGGGGAAGCGTGAAAGCCTTAGAAATAGAGCTACGAGAGAATGCAAGCCCTGAAGAAGCAACAACCCACGAGAAGGTTTCGAAATCTGAGCGTTGCCGGAGTCGCTCCAAACTCCGACGAAAGAGCAGCGAAGAATGGCCAATCGTGACCACTGCCGATCACCTCCGGCGGACCGCGAGCGTGGCGACCAACACCAGCTGAGATCTCTGTCCCCGAGAAGCCACAGGAAGACGAAGCATACGCCACTGTTAACCGGAGAGTCGCCAGAGCCGCTCCAAACTCCGGCGAAGGAGAAGCAAAGGAAGGACATCGCCACACTGAAGAAGTCAACCGTGACCGCTACAGTGCACCTCCGGCGGGCCGCGGGCGAGATTCGACGTTGCCGGCCAACACCGGCTGAGTTCTCCAACGCATCCGTCGAGAGAAAGCACGTTACCACCACGAAGCACATCAGCAGTTCCGACTGAACCCCGCCACCGCATAACCACCGCTCCGATTCACGCTCATGAGCTCTACCAAAATCGACCTCGGAGCCACCAGATCTGGGTTGAGATTGAAAGGTTCATATAGAGATTTTAGGTGGAGCTTGAGTTGAGGAAAGAGGGTGGAGAGTGAGGATGAGGGGAGGGGAGGGTTGAGAAGTTGAAGGAGGGTAAGGATTGAAAAGGTCGGGAGGGGAAGAAGTGAGGAAATGGCAGGTGGTGTCGCCGGTGAGATCCTCTCCTCCTCCGACGGCGCGGTTAGATTTTGGTTTCTTGTTCAGAGCTAAAATCTTGCAAATAACTATTCACATAACCAAAAAAGCAAAGAGTTAAGTTATAACAAAAAATTGTGCATGTTTATGGAAATTTGGGCGACCCGTGCTAGGATGATCCAACTATCGTAGAGGCATGTGATGATATATTCAAGGAGTCGAAAAGACATGATAAGGTTGATACCCTCCTACATTTTTATTTTGGTTTTCGCAACTTAACGTATTGAACAAGGGGCATGAGATAAAAGATGGTGACCATCTCACTTATGCATCGACAGTCACCCATGTTGGAGCTGTTATACTTGTTGTAAGGTTTGTATTTGAGCCACAAAGGTTAGGGTATGATGCGCATGATGGTCTTGTAAAGGGAGATGGGGATGACGAAGGAGACGGTGAGGAGATTCAGGTTAGGCCACCATGTGCACCGCACACCATTACAAATCGCTAATGATCACATGCATGATCATTAAATTATAATTAAAACTCAAAACATTTTGTTACTAGTCAGATTAACCAAATGAATCATATATAAAACATATCTAATTACAGTTTACAGTCATAACAATTTCATCATTTCAAAATATAATGAAATTTGATCGTATTTTAAAACATCTACTGAAAATGATGGTAATACGAGACCTACTAACTAAAGACACATAAATATAATTAAAACTCAAAGCGGAGTAATGATTTATCAATATTTTCACAAATCGAACAAAAAACTATTGTACTTAATTTTGTTACTAGTCAGATTAACCAAATAAATCCTATAAAAAACATATTTAATTACAATTTTCAGTTATAACAATTTCATCATTTCAAAATACGATGAAATTTAATCATATTTTAAAACATTTATTGAAAATGACAGGAATACAAGACCTACTAACTAAAGACACAAATAATTGATAAACGAATCAAGTTTCATGATTAAGAAACAAGAATAATAAATTCAACACTAGATTTTCATCGGAATCAATACATTAATATGATAATCAAAACTGAAGTAGATAAGTGATTGATCAACGGTTTAACTAAATCAAACTAGAAATTACATTATTTACTTTCTGTGCTAGTTTGATTAATCGAGTCAATCTCTTGTGATCCTATCGAGCTCCATCGAAATTGCTCTTGAACTCGATGGTTGAATTAATTTGGAATTAATTAGGATAATTAACTACAACTATTGACCATTTGCATCCAAGGAGTGGTTTTTACATGAGTGCCTCTCTCAGTCTTTGTAAACTTGACAACTGACAAGGGTCATTCAATGGAAATGGGCCGTTGTCACGGGAGAGAGAATTTCGAGAACTTATCAGCCCAATAACAAGGTCCAATACATACCCAAATTGAAAATATAATTGGGCCACAGCTTTGGGAAACACCAAAAGTTTGAAAGAAAAAAAAAGTAGCACGCAGCTTCTCTGTTTTCCAGTCAAAAGCAATATATATATATATATATATATATATATATTTAAATGATTTTCTGAAGTAATAAATGGTTGTGATATAATGAAAGTGAAGGCACATTAAAATAACATCATAATGCTGCTTCACCCAATAACTCTCGCTTCGCACTCGGTGTCTGTCTGCAAGATACTTGCACCAAAGTAGCAGAAACCCATTTCATCTCTCAGATTTCAGGTACAATCTCATCGACCCATTTGCGCTAATCGCGAATCTTAGTACCCTTATGATTGATTTTAATAAATTTTCAATCTTTCCGTGTCTGTATATGTGATTTTTGTTTTAATTTGGTTGGGAGGCTGCCGCTCAGAATGAAGGACTAGCTGAAAAATGATGTGTTTTGAGTTATCTTTTTCCCCCAATTTAATTGCAGATCATTGCTTGCTTGCTTGCTTTGTTTATTGATGAATCCAAATTCAGGAGCTTATGCTCTTCAAGGGTCCAGATTGGGGCATTGCAAGATATAGCACAGCACTGAATGGTTGGAAAATCTGAGAATTGTCTTGTTCTGTTGATGAGTAGCTGGAAATGAACACTCTGAAGTAAATTTATGATGCCTTATTGGGCATAATAGCTGATTTGAGGTTGCTCCATAACCTGGACTGTTGTGGATTTTGGCACTTGTCTTGGAGTAGCTCTTAGTTTAACTCTTTGAGCCTCTAAGTTGAGTCTATGAGCCCAAACTTAAAGAGAGGAGGCTTAAACTTGTGGAATCAGCATTCACCCTTTCTTCTCTTGAAAAGATGATTTGGTGCTTGCCATTCTTCACTAGCTTTGGAGCAAAACCGTGAAATCGGTGTGTGAACTGGAAAAGGTCTTCCTTTGTTTACTTCAATTTCCATAATGTCAGAAAAGAGTATGCTTCCTTCAAGGCTCCTTTTCTGCTTAATATCCATTTCTATGTTTCTTCTAATCCTTTCGTCTTTGTTCCTTCTTCAATCTAGCAACTCTTCTTTCCTACCTTCATCAGTTTTCAAATTAATTCTTGTTAATAGCACATCAGTTTACTTCAAATCTACTACCCGAAATGAACCCTTTAAAGTACCTTTTCTCTCTACTGCTGTTTCATTGCTCGACTCCTCGAAAAGTGAAGAGACAGTCTGTCTGAATTCCACATCTAGCACCAAAAGTTATGGTTCCGTGACAAAGAGGCTGAACTGCAATGCAAACCAGGCCATCTTAAGGGTGTTTATGTATGACCTGCCACCTGAGTTTCACTTTGCATTATTGGGCTGGAAGGGAAGTTCGAACCAAACATGGCCAGATGTCAGTAACCAGACTCAACTACCACAATACCCTGGTGGGTTGAATTTACAGCACAGTATAGAGTACTGGCTCACCCTTGATCTCCTATCATCCAACACCCCAAACGTTGTTAGACCTTGCAGTGTTGTTAGGGTGAAAAACTCACGTGATGCGGATGTAATTTTCGTGCCCTTCTTCTCGTCTCTGAGTTATAACAGACATTCAAAAGTCAAGGGAGAGGAGAAGACTAGTCTTAACAAAGCTTTGCAAGATGAACTGGTGAAGTTTTTGATGGGACGAGAGGAATGGAAGCGGCTGGGTGGAAAGGATCATTTGATAATAGCTCATCATCCAAACAGCATGCTGGATGCCCGAAGTAAGTTAGGTTCTGCCATGTTTGTGCTTGCAGATTTTGGAAGATACCCTGTTGAAGTAGCAAATATACAGAAAGATATTATTGCCCCTTACAAGCATGTAGTGAGAACCACTCCCGGTGATAAATCAGCCCCTTTTGACGAGCGCCCTATATTGCTGTATTTCCGAGGCGCAATATATAGAAAAGATGTAAGTTCCTCTTTTCTTTGGTTTGTGTATGAAAGTTGAAGGGCATGCTTGACGACATATCATTGCTTGAAGGCACTCTTTATGTTTTATAGTAGATAGAAAGAACGCCATGAGTATGCTTCTATGTTTTTTGGATTGAATGATGAGATTTAAAATATATAGATATATCTCATAATGGGAGTTCCTATTTTTTCCTGGACTTGATGTTTCCATGAATTCTACAAACTGGCTCGCTAGTTTTAACAACTTAGCTGTGAAATTTAAACTAAGTTAGCAACATGAAAGTATTGATAACATGAAGTTTCTTTTTTCACATGTTTTTTCATTGGTTCTAAATTTCTAATTGAAACATAATTTAAAGGTGACTTTCTCATATTAAGGAAGATATCAATTCAATCAAACCTCAATTAGTAAATGCACAGGTGATTGATGAGATTGATGAAAACGTCAATTTTGAAAAATCGTTGAACTTGCTATCAAGAAAAGTAGGAAATGGATATACGAATGCTTTGGTAATTAGTCGTTTTATCTTCTGATGTGTCATCATTAATGCTGATTTGTAGCAAATAGTTATCTCTCGGGTGCTTCCTTCCCATTTGTCATTGCCTTGACTCATCTTTCCTCATGTAAATTGATCTGATTAGCGTTTTGGTTTTTCTGTAGGGAGGAGTTATCCGCCAAGAACTATATTATCTACTTAAAGATGAGAAAGATGTGCACTTCACGTTTGGAAGTCTTCAAGGAAGTGGGGTCAGCAAGGCGGGGCAAGGGATGGCCTCCTCCAAATTTTGCCTGAATATAGCTGGTGATACTCCATCCTCAAATCGGCTTTTTGATGCCATTGCGAGTCATTGTGTTCCTGTGATAATCAGTGATGAGATCGAGCTGCCTTTTGAGGATGTCTTGGACTACTCCGAATTCTGTTTATTTGTTCGTTCATCTGATGCTGCGCAAAAGGGCTATCTGCTGAATCTTCTTCGGGGAATGAAGCAAAGCGAATGGACCAGGATGTGGGCAAGATTAAAAGAAATTGTGCACTACTTTGAATATGAGTATCCATCCAAACCCGGTGATGCTGTGGATATGATTTGGGAGGAAGTTTCACGAAAGATTTCTTCATTACGGTTTAAGCAGCACCGGGAGAAGAGATATGTCAGATCTGAGCTTCTGGTACAGAGCAACTAAAACCAATCATGCACTCAAAGATCAGCAACGTCTCTTGGACTACAAATCGAAGGTCATATTTAACCAGGTTGGGAATTTCTTGAGTAATTCTGTGAGTTTTCTTTGTCTGGATTTTTTGTATGAAGATCACATGTAATGTTGGTGATACTCTTAGATTTTGTTCAAATAACAGCTTCCTGTCAGTTCTAATCAATGTACACTTGAATAGTTAATTTGATTTTTTGTGAACTGTTAGGAATGTCTTGAAGCTTGAGCAGAGCATATCAAGAGAAACATATTTTTATTGATAGAATTGTTAATTTGTCATTTCAGTTTTTTGTTTGGATTTTGTTAAGAGTTCCGAATGTGAGTTTAGTCCCCATGCCCTGTGTCAAATGTTACGTACATTTTGGAATGGATCGATAACTTACCATGTTATTTTTGAGGTCATAGTAGTAGAGTTGGGTTTTGTGGAGGAGGTTAACTGATATATTTGTGCATCGCCAAACAACACCTTAAGTCATGATTATCGAATGTATGAGTTTGGATTAGGATATAGTGGGTTGGAGAGGGATGAGTAAAAATGCAAATTTATGATTAAGGAATAAATTAACGTAATGTAAAGGATATATTTGCCACTCGAAGGCGATCCGACAACCCGCATGCTTGAACAGAAGCCTATCAAAATACACCTCAGTCCACCCCACATCAATACAACCTAACTCACTTCCGATCTTTCAAAATATGGTGAAAGAAAATGCTTATAAAGCATGAAATGGAATCCAAATCTTTCAGTGTGGTACCTTCAATGAATGTTTCAACATTCTTGCCTACGTTGGTATTCCGTTGTTATTGTAACGATTCTGACCCGAAATCATAATCGATACAATAGAATAAACCAATAACTTAATAACTGATTGATGTATCAGAATTGTTACAATTCAACCTTAAGGGTATGAGAGGTTCTCAAGTGCCTCTGCACATAACTCAGATCATTTTCAATATCCTAAAACAACAATGAAAAGAAGGCTTTGTCACAACCCTAGCTCCTGCCTGGTTCGCTTGATCTCCGTTTTAGGCTCATCTTCTTCCAGCTCCGCGTCCAGCCCCGCTTTGGGACCACCAACTTTGCTGTGAAGACGAAGACCCATGAACTCATAAGGGAAGTTGACCAAAATGACAACGCACCTAGTATAAGAGCCCTCTGCTTCCTGCTTGACACGTGTTAATCTCATTAACCAAAATGTTATCGTTTTGCCGTAGCCTTCCCCTCTTACGCTGCATTCTACTATACTAGAAAATAAGTCAGAATCATGACAATTATGCGGTCGTATTCGGGTATATTTCTGATATATATTTTCCCACATATTGGACGTTACCCTCGATATTGTATATTTTATCATTCTCTTATGTCTCTATATCTTCACGAGTGGTTGAGTGTGTCGCGAAGGAATAAGTCAATTCATGATGCATTTTGATTCTAATTGTTATTAAAACTTGCGGAGAGCATAGCTTGATCAATAGAGCTTCAAATCAGACGAATTTATACACCACGGTGATGGGAATTCGAAGATCTACAACTTCGCACGAGTAAGTTTCACCAAATTATGACATTTGGGGCATGTCACGACCTCTATGTCACGGTCGTGACACAGATCACTCCAAGGTCGTGACAACTTCCGAAAACTGAGGCAAGAGACACCATATGTCACGGCCTATGTGTTTTCTCCGAGGACGCGACATGTCTACTTTCAGCTTAAAAACAATGTTTTGACCTATTTTCGATTGGACTGGTTCCCAAATCATAGGGCGATGACTAGAGGCTCCCAATGCGATGTTGGAGGCTTCGAAAGATTGATTCGAGAGATTGTTCAAGACCATTGAAGGCGATTTTATGTGCAAGGTTTGATAGAACAACAAGGATACGTGTGACCGACAGAAATTCAATTGCATGATTTTGAACCCTTCAGGGCCTAGGATTTATTGTTTCTCTTTTATCTTTATGATTTCTTTCTGAAATTGGTATTTTTAGATTATAACACCATCATTATCAGCAACCCGTGACCTGTAGGAGAAAAAGACCTACAGTCAAACCCAAAAAGTTTTGATTTAAACAACCTAGAGTAGGCGTCGTTTCCTCCTTCCTTCACCAGCGAAGCCTTGTCGACAAGGTCGAAGGTGTGGAGCCTCGAAGATGACCCTTGACGCTAGACAACAACATTTTTGGACGGCAACGACATGTTCGATAACATAGACCCTGACGCCGAATAGGAAACACGCAAAAGGAAGCGAAAAAACTCGTCGATTCCGACATCTCAAAGGGGAGGTTGACCCGCTCTTTCTTGTCTGTGGAGAACACATTTTTTTGTTTTTGGATTTCCTTGGAACTGGAACTGTTCGCGTTGCTCCTAAGAGTTTGGGAGGGAAAAGATGAACAATAACCTGGATATTTTAGGGATGCTCTTTTGAAAATTCAAATGATAAGAGGCATTTTGGACATCTAACTCACTGTAAAATAACTTTTAAAGTTACGTAGAATTAAATGGGAGTCTTGTATAGTTGGATACAGTCATACGTTGTTAAATAGACGAAGGTGCATTTAGCATGCAAGACATTTATTCTAATAAATTACAGATATATAATATAAGAAACTAAAAGTGTTTGAGTCATATGCTTAAGATATAAGTATAGTGCTCTTGATCTAGCTACGTGCTTCTGCATCATACGTACACGGCAGAGTCAGAGAATGTTAAGAATTTATATTGATCCTACATACAATGTTTGGCCCATGACCTATTCTAGTCTTTGATGATGACTAATGTGTCATCAAATTTATTTGTTGTGCCTACTGAAACAATACAGATTCAGCATGACCCTTTGCCCCTGGTTTTGCACTTTTTTGACAGGCAGATACAGATTCAGCATATTCTACATTCCTTTTAACTACTGAAGCCGAAGGCATGAATACATTTAAATATCCAGATAAAAGTCCTCCCTCTACCAATGCATATCATCATGAAAACATGTATCATTGAAGTGGCTCCTGGTGAGGAGTCGCAGGTGGTCCTGGTGCAATTGTGAAGTGCAAGCCCTGACGCTGCCCTGCTTGAAGTATAAAGGCAACTTCAGTTGCAGCAAGTGCTGCTGCTTCCTGATTCAACAAAAACACATATGTTGATTACCCAAACAAAGTTGCATTATATGTCATGCTTGATTCTATTCAGGCTAGACTATTTTTTACTAAGCCTGCTCTTTTAGAAACAAACAATACTTGCCAACTGCTGCATAAGTTGTCTGTAATCTAAATATTAAAGAACCAACTTACATCCAGAATAGAAGGCAAATTTCTATCCAGAATACATTAACAAGCGGCAATGTGTAGGCGACACTGACTGACCTGTCTTTGTCTTCGGCGCTGCAATATACTAATGGCCCAGGCCATAATATAGCATGGAAGAAGAAAACCAGCAGCTCGAAGCAAGAAAAGCTGACAACATCCAATAATTAATTAATTAAAGTTAATAATGAAGATCATTATAAAAACTTGCACATCTTTATCAGACTTACAGAAAAAAAGGTGGATGCGTCATCATCCCCGTCACCAGTGGTAAGGGATAGAGCATGTCTCAATAGCAGAAGAGCCATTAGCTGCCAAAAAAACACAAGGAAGATAAAAGTTATTAAGTAGGGGTTGGGGTAGCTCTCGGTACCAATCTCACTGCTCACCCATGTTGATCGTGAAAAGGTAAAAACCATGAAAAGTTCAGTAGCACATGTAAACATGTTTTATTTTTTACTCTCAGAATCTAGATCACTCATCTGCGTTAACATGAAAGCCACAGCATTGCATAATGAAAACTACATCACATAATGAAAATTTACAAAAATAATAGCACCATTTAATTAAAACTATAACATCATGTGATGTTATACTTTTCATTAGATGATGTTGTACTTCATAGAGTTTTTTACTTATCTTATCCCATCCCTCTATTGACATATGTAGTGTTCTAAAACTCCCCGATACTCCCCGAGTTTTCCCCGAAAACTCGGTAAAATCGAGTTGATTGAGTTTTGAACCGATTTTCACTAATCGTTCTCAGTGGTCCTATTTTACCGAGTTCTCACTCTGTCAAACCTGGTCAAAGTTGTACACTCTATTTTTATTTTCTTACATAATACTTTTAAAACTCTTCTATTGCGGGCAAGTAGTCCGCGTCTACTGTGTGGAGTGGTCAAATGTAGACTTTTTTAACATGTTATCTATGTTCATCATTGTTTTAACTTGTTTCTTATGTTATTTTTTTGTGAGCTATGGTTTGTGCTCTTGTTTTAACTTAATAATTTGTTTGGAAATGTCTTATTTTATTAAAATTGTTATTTTTTCATCAAACATATGCATTATATCTAATATAAAACAAATTTTGAAGATTTCTCCCCAATTTTTCAGAAATCCTTATTCATTGTCTCGCCGAGTTTCGGCCGATCCCAAGTTTTAGAACCTTGGACATGTGTAAATCTTAACAAGACATTTAGGAGTTGTGATATCAATTAAACAAAAAGCATTCTAGACACATTGTGTTGGACCCTGTGTACAAGTAAAAGGAGTGATAGGATCCCAAGCTGACAATCTAGCATATGACTTAACTACAAAAATGAAAGGACAGAGATAGTTAAGGATGCTTCTGTGGAAGCAATATATACTGGTTTGTTATTAATATGTTGCATGGTAAAAAGTAAGGATCTACAATTCTTTTTCCCACGCAATATACATCCAGATGAGGAGGATGTACCTGTGATTTTCCTACGGAGATGGAGAACAGAAAATCATTTGTTGTTGGTTGTCTGATTATTAAGTAATCATATTTTCCTTATTCGATGTAATTCCAGGATTCATGCTCACAGGATTTGAGAAATTTAACGGTCAGTTCCTCCTTTATTGAGCTCAGGGAGATTAAAGTGGCAATTATAAATAGTATAAACGTGAACTGGTTAGGGTGGATAAGTGCTTTGGGAAGCTGAAGGAAAAAGCTTTATAGATTAACAACTTCAACAACTGTGTTGTATAACACTGAATGCTGGGATCCAAAGCCATAAGATGCAGGTAGAGTACAGAATTTTAAAGAAGATATGTGATGACATTGGGAATAATAAAGAATCTATCCTGGCTCAGTTGTGGTAGTTTCAATAAAAAGTTAAGATGAGAGAAGGCCGCCAAAAGTGGTTTTGCCATGTACCAAATAGGGAGGTCAGTGACCTAATTAGTAAAGGTGAGAGAACCATTTAGGAGACATTGAAAGCTTACGTTGATATGGAAAGTAGTACGAAAAAAATCATAACAATTAACTTAACAGAGGAGATAACATTGAAAGGAAAAAATAGAGGAAGAAAATATGAGTAGAAGATCCATGGAGTTCTGTTAAACAATTAATGCAGCTCAACCCAATGTTATTTAAAAAAAGGCTTGGTAATCATTGCTGTTCTCAAGGTAACCCCAACAAAAGTATTTAGGTTGTACATGGATGATTATGGATGCTTCTACAAGTGTCCTACTTGCAATCCCTTTTCAGTCAATCACATCCCCATAACTCTCATTCAATCTCCAATCTGCATCTCCTTCATTTTTGTCTTTAACTCTCTACATTTTCGATTTTCCAAATCCTTCCCCGAAAAACTCAATTTCAAGCCACTAATTCACCCATCTTCCACATACATACATAATCCTTCATTCTCACATAACCTTTCCTGAAATTATGTGACCAACTTTTCATTGAAGAAGGTTTGGAAACTATAGCTCATGGTTTAGGCAGCCAGGTGTGAATCTATTATTTTGTTGTTTCATATATCTTTCTTGCATGGAACGCAGAAAATAAGTTTTCTTTTATGTACCTTTTCAGTTGGTTGAATAAGGTAAAAAAATATCCATGCTTAAAGAATACTGTGTAGAAGCGAACCTGTAATTCCAGTATAAGAAATAAAGTATGGATGTTCTTATGTGAATGACACATACATGAAATTTAGTGTTATGTACACTAATGTGGTTAATTCAATTGGATTAGTACAAGGAAAAAAAACAACTAGGTTGGTAAAATTTCATAAACAATAACTTTGATTGTTAAGAAAACTACTAATAATCGACTCGATAATAAAATGCACACCCTCAGGTGACAAAATAGTTGATTAATTTTTTTTGTAAACTGTCCTATATTCATTAATAACTGAACAGACTAACTGGAAAATAACTTCATAACAAGTACCCAGTATATTTGAAAGGAAAGAATGTGTGACTGTGTCTGTAGAATAACAACTTACGATTAAAGCTGCAGATCGGCAAAATGCAGCGCCACTGGCACTGCTATCAGCATACTCATCATACTCAGCCTCCAGAAAATGGCGTTCAGCTGCTGCCATTGCCAAAAGTCGCGGATCATGTAAATCTATAGGAGTACCAGCAATTGTCCAACCTTCACTGTTAAATATACAAAGAAACAACAAACCAAATACTGAAGCCAGTGAGTATTTAATATATATGTAAAAGTTGGTGCTGTTTCCATCTCATTCACAATATGCTAAGCAGTAAGTAGCCAACACCAAATAATAAACTCTAAGATGATAACTATTAAAATTAATGGTAAGCAAGAAAGCATGGGGACGAACATGCAGATAGCATTAGATCCCATACTCCCATACTAAAAAAAGCCAACAGTATTTCTATTGAAAATGAAATTCATAAAAAATAACTATTATCAATAGCAACCCATAGAGCAAAGGTGCACACGCATATAGACTTGCCTGACATCAATGGCAGTATCTTCAGAGTTCGGAGGAGGGGGAGCAGTATAGCCGGGTTGGTAAGACTGTAAAAGAAATATTCAGTGGAAGTCAGCAAACTAATCGAACCCTATAGATACAACTAAATTAACAAATGAGTTGCTATGCTATACACAATGTTGTAAAAATCCCTGACTTATCCGATTAATCCTTTAATCCGATTTATTTTCCAATTAATCCGTAGAAGGCCCTCTCCGACTGACTAGCGCCTGCCGTTTTTTACAACACTGGCTATACATGCATGTCTAACAATCATGTAAAGGAGATCGATAAATATGGAAGAAGAGAAAAAGGGTGTAAATAGAAGGGAAAAATGAAATAGAAGTAGAAAGTAGGAGCAGAGAAAAAGAAGTTCCTACACAAGAAGGATGTGCTTTATCATCTTATTTATTCTTCTACCCAAGAAGTAAGTGAATCGTAAAAATATCTGTTTCTATTCTTCTATATTGTTTTGACTTTGCATTTCTATATTTGTGTGCCTGAACTGGCTTCAAAATTGGGCCAAGACTCTGGGCCAGTTTTGGGCCTTATTTCCTCTGACCCCAATTTGGATGCCCTCTCTACTTCTCAAGATGGTCAGTTGTGGCAGTTAATTCTTTTGTCTCCGAGGACTTGGATAAACCGCTGATGACCTTGCTCGGTAAGATCAAAGCCAAAAAAGAAGGAGACAATAGAATCCCGTTCCGTTGGTTTACCGCCGTAGATGTCACCGTAATAGGCCTCTCAGCTCTTGTCATTTCCCTGTGGAGCCTCCAGATCCCTCGGGTGAACCCCTCATCAAAGAGCTTGATCTTGCCTTCTCTCAGCCGTGCCCGTCTAAGGTTCTTAAATTCCCAACCCAGCGTAATCCTCAGGACAGTGCCATTCAGGACTGGAATGTTTACAAAGCTCTAGGCTTCACAAGCCTTGTGTCAGACACTGAAATGATCCGAACTCTTGAAGCTATCAAGACAGAGCATCTGTCCAAGCTCCATTCAAATCGCTGATCCCTCAAATTTTCTATTGTATTTCCTTTTTTCATGTCTCCTTTCTTTCTTCTCCTTTTGTATCGTTCTATTTGTGTTGATGTAATTGGCCAACTCTTATTTCCTTCTTGAAAGTTTTTGTTGGTTTCATCAATAAAATTCCATCTTTTTGCTGATAAAAAAAGAACTGGTTTTCTATGTATACAGCAGAACTTGTAAACATGTAAGGTAAACCACGTATGTTTCCAATATAATCTGATGTCCCAGATGGGACAGGGTAAACCATGTAAACTGTGCTAATAACTAAATGATATGAAAAAAATAGCACGGCTAGCTCCTAAGATTATCAGATTGCTCATTTTAATGAATATTATTATTATTCCCGTGAATATAAATCCCCAATATAAAAAGTTTTGCTATTAACACAGTTTATGCAGCCAACGTATTTGCAAATGCTACCTGGTGACAGATCTCACAGATTGTATCTCCTTTCTCGTTGCACCATCGCTGAACACACTTCCTATGAGCATACTGTACATTAAGAAAAGTTAAAATGTCAGCTTTGAGGTTAAACTTTAGCAAATTACTCTGAAGTGAATATAAAAACGCATGATAAAAGGTACGAATCCCCAAGCACATTATCCTCCAACTGACATATCATAATTTTTTATCAACATTACCAATGTTAGCAAGACTTTAATCCACGACCTTGTTTAAGAAAATTAAGCACTTAGCCACTTGACATATCATAATATCATACTCAAAATATTCACTTGACCATCAGACAACTCACAGATGATTGTGAACTGAAATAGAACAGTGGTTTTCTTTCCAAAAAAATAAATAATAATAACTTGAAAAAAATAAAATTTTATTCCCACAAACAAATTGGAGAATCAGGCCAGAACAAATTTCAAATTCAGGTAGGTTCAGAGGTTGTAAGAAGAAGCCAAACTTCATGTAAACAAATATTGTGGAATTAGGGAAACATTTTACAATCACACCTTCAGACTGCCCCTGCAAGCACAAGGCACCTCCAAGTTGTTAATGCTATCCTCCTCTTGGCAAATGCGGCACTCCAACATCTGAATAAGCGGTTCCTCCTCCTCGGACGCGCCATGTTCCCCTATTCCCTCAACTTCAACCACACAACCAGACTGATTGTCCTTTTTGGAACTAGAACCCGCATCAGAAGAACCTGGAGCATCATTAGCTCCTAGTGACTGCAAACTGTCAGCTGTAATAAGGCGGTCCACGCAGAGAACCAAGTGTTCACTCATCCGTACTAGATGGGAAGCTACTGTCAAATCACAAGATAGCAATTACTCCACAAACAATTGCATAAAACACTACATCCATAACACAATACATTTCATGGAAAAAGCAAACAAATACAAGAACTGTAATTTTTTAGCATCAATCTCATTTGAATTTAGAAAATAACCGATCAACCAAGCTTATCGCTGAAATTGTAATAGTTTGGCTCAGTACACAGCTGACAATTAAGATGAACATTAGCCGATCACAAAGCTTAACTGTCCCCCCATAAGCAAATCAATAGCTACAATTTCAGGGCAAAATGATATAATGTTGTGATACAAAGTCAAAATGTGGCCTTTTATGACGAGAAATTAAATAATAATAAAAATAACTCACGCCCAATTGTAAAACCTGTTCGGTGGCCCAGAAAAGGAAAGAAAACAGAGACCCAATCCCAAATAAATCTTGTTTCAATTGTATGCTTTCAATTACTACAGATACCAGAGAAGACGACAATCAATTGAAGCAGAAAATCACATAAAACACCAAAGTTGAAGCAGATCAAGCAGGAGATGAAGAAACCAAACATGAGATCAAGGATCAGCAGAAAACAAGAACAAAACTATGAAACCATGTAAAAGAGAAGGAGAAAAGGGTTACCTGGAGAAAGAAAATGTAGATTTGAAACGATAAAAGCGAAAGGTAGACAGAAAAGTGTGTATAATAAAATGGGATTTAGATCATTACAACAACACCTTCGGTTTGTCCGTAGCTAACGTCCGTCCAAAATTCGGCCCAATTCTTTTTTATATTGCCGTTAGTAACACGCAGGTGGGTTCTTCTTTTTTTCTTCTAGATAGTAAGATTTCTTTTGGTGAACTTTCCACAATTACGAAAATGATAATTTTGGTGTACACTCGGTCCTGAATCCTGAATCAAACTGGAATCAAATTAAAATATCGAGAACTATTAATAATGGTTCGATTTTAATTCTAATTTTGAAAAAATCATTAATTTCAGTTTTGTTCGAGTTCTTATAAACCAAGAACTACGATTAATCGGTTCATAATTGAACCGATTCTCTAGGACACGTATCACCGAAAATATGTTATTTATCTTGTATTATTATTTTGTTTCCAAACTTTATATTTCGATTGAATTGTAATAATTCAATATCAACATTTAGTTTCGTTAATGATTTAAATTTAAAGTTTTTGACCGTGAATCGACTTCAAATTCACCTAATAGTCTGGTCCTTGTTGACTCCTTATTGTCAATAGCAAAATTGAAAGTTGTGTTTATACTCACTTTTATTTGAAAAGATAAAGTGAGATGATTTTGACAAAAATGGGTAATTTTAGTCACCTAGCAATCATGTAATTGTCGGAGAAATTTTGAAAGGGTTTTATTATTTAAGTTGGTCTAATTAAAGTGATTTAATGAAGAAAATAAAAGGTTTCAAGCTCATGAATATAAATGTCATTAAAATAATGTGGGATGAAGGGGAGAAGACTAAGTGGCTATAGGAATGAGGACTTCAAAGTCATGACTCCCTATAGTGACTTAGATGACGCACTGATATACTCTTGCAGACTCATAGAAACAATAATAAGCGCAATTGAACAGAGAACAATTAATATATTGAAATAGGATATTGATCCTGATTCTGTTTATTGACTTATTTATAGCAAAGGAAACAACAACTACAAATAGATACTCTAATTATAGCTTAAGCACGAAACGCAGTAACAGATAGAAAACAGGAACTGGCTTGACTCTGTTTCTTGATTCCTTGCGCGCCAAGCTACAACTTATTCAGCAAATTCTCTTCCACATGGCTTCTCCATGCATATCACCATGCTCGAGATTATTCATGTTCGTCAATCTCCCCCCTAATCTCGTGCGTGCACATTTCTGACTCTTAGTCTCAATCTCATCTCCACAAATTTTGACTTCCCCAACGTTTTTGTTAAAATATCTGCCTTCTGGTTTTCAGAGCTTACATGCTCCAGTTCGATGGTTCCCTTCTCCACGCATTCTCGAACAAAGTGATATCTTGTGTCAATGTGTTTACTCCGATCATGATACACATGATTCTTGCTCAGGAGAATAGCAGATCGATTATCCACATATAAACACACCTTCTTTGATTCTTGATTGAGCAGATCCTTGAACAGTCGAGCCAACCAAACACCCTGGCATGTAGCAGAGGTAGTTGTAATATACTCCGCTTCACATGATGACAAAGCAACTACCTTCTGCTTCTGGGAAGTCCATGTTACTAGACTATCACCAAGAAAATATGTCATGCCTGTTGTACTTTTCCTATCATCCACATCTCATGCGAGGTCGTTGTCACTGTAGCCTGTGATTTTCTGCTCTGCACCACCTTTCCCATACATAACTCTAAACCCTAGAGTCCCTTTTATATATCTTAAGATATGCTTGACTGCTCCCAGGTGTTGAGATCGAGGCTCCTCCATGTATCTGCTCACTATTCCAACAAAGTAGCACAGATCAAGTCTCGAGTTTACCAGGTATCGCAGACTGCCAATGAGACTTCTATACATGGTGGCATCAACTCGCTCTCCTCCCCCTGTTTTGCACAACTTCAGCTTGTGTTCCATGGGAGTCAAACATGGGTTACAGTTTGACATCCCTGCATCCCTCAGAATTCTTTCTGCATAACTCCTCTGGCAGAGAGTAATCCCTGAGTGGCTCTGTTTCATTTCCAAATCCAAATAATAAGTTAGTAAATCAAGATCACTCATTTGGAAAAGATTACCCATCTGCAGCTTGAACTCCATGATTTCGGCCACTGATGAACCAGTAATGATTAAATCATCAACATAAACTCCAATTATCAGTTTGATGACCCTGAATTCTTGGTATATACAACATGCTCTACTCGACTCCTCTCGAGCCCCAACGTCTTTAAACTTGCATCAAGCTTTATGTTCCAAGCTCGAGGAGCTTGCTTCAAGCCGTAGAGTGCTTTTTTAAGCCTCAGCACCTTCTCTGGTTCCTCTGTATCAACAAAATCTTTAGTTTGCTTTACATATACCTCCTCCACCAAATCATCATTTAAAAATGCTGATTTTACATCCATATGATATACCTGCCAGCTTTTATGAGCAGCGATAGCTAACAGCAACCTTACAGTCTCAAGCCGAGCCACATGATCAAATACTTCTTCAAAATTAATTCTCTCCCTTTGTGCATAACCCTTTACCACAAGCCAAGCTTTAAATCTCGTCGTCTTCCCTTCTGCATCTTTCTTTGCCTTGAAGACCCATTTTAGCCCTATCGGTCTCTGTCCAGGTGGAAGATGGGTCATCTCCCAAGTTTCATTATGACTTATGCAAGCCATTTCCTCCTCCATAGCTTCTTTCCACTTATCATCTTTTAAAGCAGCTTCTACACTCCATGGCTCTTCTGAAGTAAGAAAACAAAGACTGAGGTGCTCTGTTTCTACCTCGATTGTTTCTTCATAGATCTCTCTTAGAGATCTTACTTTGAGTGCTTATGACGATGGTGGACTCTCGGGAACAACTTGTGATGACGAAGCACTTCCTGGTGTTTGTGGGGATTGAGGTTCCTCTTCTTATTGTGAACCACCTGGCTCAGAACCCCAATTCACTATAAAGACTTCCCAGTTTTCATCCACCTCCTGCTCCCCCTCTGATGCCCAATCCCAACTTCTTGTTTCATCAAAAACAACATCTCTACTTATCACAACCTTGTTAGTTTTGGGATTAAAAAATCGATAAGCTTTCGAACTTGCCTCGTAGCCAATGAAGACTACACAAATACTCCTGTCATCGAGCTTCTTCATATGAGTATTCAACACCTTGACATGAGCCACATACCCAAATACTCGAAGATGATCGACTTTAGGAACAATCTGCATGGAAGGTTCTCGACTTCATTGGCCAAGATCAGTCTCCTGTTCTGGCCCTGTTAGGTCTGTCATGGAGAATGCATAGCTTCCATTTCGAGACCGTTTGGGAACTCGGGAAAAAATGGGCATTGGTGCTTCCTCCGGTGGGGTTTCTTTGGGAGATTTCTCGGCTTTCTTCTGCATTTTTAGTCCTTTGATTCGGACTCCATGTCTGTTAGTGTTTGGATTGCTGCTCTTGGAGCTTTTTTCCTCTGCCTTCTTTGGTTCGGATCGTCGCCTATCAGTGGCCTTCTTTGGTGTTAGAGTGCTCCGTGTCTTCACCATATTTGTGTAGGTAGTGAGGTTTTCGTCACAGAGTGTGAGAGGTGAGGGAGATGAGAGCGAAAACGAGAAGAGGTAGACTAGGTTTTGTTTTTGAAAACAAGTTGATTCAAATCAAATCTGTTGGAGACCGAGCGTATCTTGTGACCTTTCCTTTCTTTATATGGGCTTTTGGTATGCTTGGCCCAATGGCATGTGTTGGGATTTTGGACCGGTTCATGAAGAGGTATCAACCAACTCCTCTCAACCGTTTTTGCAACTTCTATTGCTCGTTGATGGTGCACAGACCGAGTGACATCCTGAGGTACTCAAATCTACTCGCATCTAATGCCTTCGTGAAAATGTCAGCAAGTTGCTTTTCTGTATGAATGTGCTCTAGGATGATCTTCTTGTCTTCGACTAGCTCTCGAATGAAGTGGTGCCTAATGTCAATGTGCTTGGTCTTGCTGTGTTGGACAGGATTTTTGGAGATGTTGATGGCACTGACATTATCACAATATAAAGTCATGGCTTCCTGTCTGACATTGTATTTGATTAACATCTGCTTCATCCATAGTAATTGCGTGCAGCTACTCCCAACAGCAATATACTCAGATTCAGCATTGGACAGGGCAACACAGTTTTGCTTTTTACTAAACCATGATATGAGGTTGTTGCCAGGGAAGAAGCATCCTCCAGATGTGCTCTTCCTATCTGCTGTGTTTCCAGCCCAATCAACATCACAATACCCCACCAGGGTAGAGGATGTGTCGAATGAGTATAATAAACCCAAGTCTGTATTCCCAGAGATATATCTTATAATTCTTTTAGCTTGGGATAGATGACTAACCTTAGAGATTATATCCTCTAGATGTGCTCTTCCTATCCGATGTGTTTCCAGCCCAATCGGCATCACAATACCCCACCAAGGTAGATGATGTGTCGAATGAGCATAACAACCCCACGTCTGTAGTCCCAGAGATATATCTTATAATTCTTTTAGCTTGGGATAGATGACTAACCTTAGGATTAGCTTGATATCGTGCACATACTCCGACAGAGTAGGCAATATCTGGTCGACTTGCAGTGAGGTAGAGAAGACTACCGATGATGCTTCTGTATAGGTGTTGGTCGACGGCTTCTCCTGGATCATCTTTAGTTAGCTTGACATGTGTAGCTGCTGGTGTCCTTTTATGTGAGGCTTTCTCTAGCCCAAACTTTTTGACAATATTCTTCGCATATTTGCTCTGAGATACGAAGATGCTATCCTTTTGTTGTTTGATTTGGAAGCCTAGAAAGTAAGTAAGCACTCCCACCATGCTCATCTCGAATTCTGATTGCATCTGTTGAATAAATATCTCTACCAGCTAAAAGATGCTGTCTTTTAGCTGTTTGATTTGGAAGCCTAGGAAATAGGTAAGCTCTCCCACCATGCTCATCTCGAATTCTGATTGCATTTGTTGAATAAATTGCTCTACCATCCTTTTCGATATCCCTCCAAAGACAATGTCATCGACATATATTTGGGCTATCATTAAGTTCCTGTCCTCATTCTTCACAAATAGAGTCTTGTCGACTCCCCCTCTAGTGTAGCCGCTTTGAATCAGGAATTTTGTGAGCCTTTCATACCAAGCCCTTGGTGCTTGTTTTAGTCCATAGAGGGCCTTCTTGAGTTTATACACATGATCAGGGGAGTGAGGATCAACAAATCCTTTAGGTTGCGATACATACACTTATTTGTTGAGATCTCCATTCAGGAAAGCACTTTTGACATCCATCTGGTAAAGCTTAATCTGTAGATGACATGATATCCCTAGTAGGAGTCTGATTGCTTCAAGTATTGCTACAGGAGCAAAGGTCTCATCGAAGTCGACTCCCTCAATTTGAGTATACCCTTGAGCAACTAACCTGGCTTTGTTGCGAGTGATGTTACCAAGCTCATCAGACTTGTTTTTGAAGATCCATTTTGTGCCAATGATATTTCCTTCACTTGGTTTGGGCACCAGTTCCCACACCTGATTCTTCTCAAATTGAATCAGTTCCTCTTGCATAGCATTGACCCAATACTTATCATTAATGGCTTCATTGATATTTTTGGGTTCAGTCTTTGAAACGAAGCATATATTACCTATCACCTCGTTGTAGTCTTCAGGAGTTTTTGACCAAGTTCGTATGCTTTCATTTAGGTCTCCAATTACTCCAGAGATAGGATGATTAGCCTGGATTCTTCGCGAGGGATTCTTGTTGCTGGTTTCAGGAACTGTCTCATCGTTATCGACATTTGGACTAGCATTATTGTTTTCTGATTTTCTGCTAGCATCTTCTCTGACATCAGTAATAGCATCCTTCCTAACATTGTTGGGATAGACTCCGTCTTCGTCTGTCGCGTCTTCTGAGGCATCTTCACAGTCATCATCAACAACAACATTGATTGATTCCATCATGGTTTTGGTTCGTTTGTTGAAGACCCGGAACGGGTGACTATTCCTTGAGTAACCAAGGAAGATGCCTTCATCACTCTTTGGATCAAGCTTTCGACGAGGCTCTCTATCAGCCAGAATATAACAAGTGGATCCAAAGATGTGGAAGTACTTAACATTGGGCGTTCTCCCCCTCCATATTTCATAATGAGTTACTGACATACCTGGTCGGAGAGTGACTCGATTGTGAATATGGCAAGCAGTGTTAAGTGCTTCTGCCCAAAAGTGAGTTGGTATGTCCTTGGCCAGCATCATAACTCTAGCCATCTCCTGTAGAGTCCTGTTTTTGCGCTCAACAATGCCATTCTGTTGGGGAGTGATTGGTGCTGAGAACTCATGAGTTATCCCTTCTGAGTTACAGAATTCTACAAATTTGCTGTTTTCGAACTCTCGACCATGATCACTACGAAGATGAATTATTTTGCCAATTGTCTCCCCTTTTTCTCGTTGGACCTGGATGCATATATTCTTGAAGATTGAGAAGGTATCTGATTTGTCACGAGGGAAGTCAACCCATGTGTATCGTGAGTAATCATCTACATACACAAAGACATAGCGTTTTCCTCCAAGACTTTCTACTTGCATTGACCCCATGAGGTCAACATGTATTAGCTCAAGCACTCGAGAGGTGGTGATATGATGCAGCTTCTTGTGTGACATCTTAGTTTGCTTTCCAATTTGACATTCTCCGCAGATCTTTCCTTCCACGATTTTTTAGGTTTGGAATTCCAGTAATGGCCTGTTCGGAGATTGCCTTATGCATACTTCTAAGATTTAGATGTCCAAGCTTTCTGTGCCACAGTTTGGTTTCTTCTGCTTTGGAGACAAGACACTTTGCCGATTCGATATGTGATTCGGGCGACCAGATGTAACAATTATCCGTTGAGCGAACTCCTTGTAGAATAGTGACTTGATCGAAATCTTTTACTATACAAGCTTCTTTAGTGAATTTCACTTCTGAACCCAAATCACAGATCTGGCTGATGCTAATCAGGTTTACCTTAAGTCCTTCTACAAGTAATGCTTCAGTTAGGCAAGTAGCTCCTGGATGCTTGAGTACTCCTTTCCCAATGATTCGAGCTCGAATCCCATCTCCAAAAGTAACATAGCAGTTTGTATATAATTTGAGATTGGAAAGAAACTCCGGAGTACCTGTCATGTGTCGAGAACATCCACTATCGAGATACCAGTCTTTGTTTGTTGAGGCACTTAAGGATGTATATGCAACATTAGCCCGATAGACTAGATTCTTCGGTCTCCATTCAAGGCGGGATGTTTTCTGAGGAGTTGAGAGATGCCTTTGATGTCTCCTTTGTCTCTATGGTAGCTGAGCTTGCTTCCTCCCATGGAGTTGAAAACAAAATGGTCTGATGTGACCTCGTTGACCACAGTAATGACATATCCACTGATATTGATAAGCTGGTTTTCTATAGTATTGTTGTCTACGTGGAGAATGTCTTTTGATAGTTTTTTGACAAGAACATGTTGTAGATGATGTTAAGAAATTAGTTGTAGGTCGTCCTGTAGGATGTGTTGTGGCATCCAGTGGTTTCTTGTAGATCACGGCTTGTTGTGGGACAAACTTCGTGACTGCTGATGAGGGGATATTGTGTGTGTACCCTAGTCCCGTCATGTCCTTGGACTGCTTTCCTACTGATAGGATTTTATCAAGGCTTTCTGTGCTAGGATTCATCATCTTTACCGATTTAGTCTTAAGACTAATTTCTCCAATAAGTCTGGTGATTTCGCGTTTTAGCTCCACGATCGTCTCTAGGAATCTAGACTTGTTGTTGGTAAGACTGATGATCCGTTCTCCTTGTTGATCAAGGATCAGAGTTTCCTTGATCCATCTGGTGTGTAAGCTTTTGTATGCCTCGACTAGTTGCTACTTAGACCAATTCTCATTTGGAGTTGGATAGTGGTGATCATCACTGATATTGGCAGAGTTATCAATGTTACATACATGAGTAGTAGTAGTAGTGAATGCAACAAAGTTGCTTACCTCTTCAGAACCACTATCTTCATTGTCATCATCTGATAAGGTGGCATTATAACCTCGTTTTTGTTGTTTGAGGAAATTTGGGCATTCTCCGCGAAGATGGCCGAATCCTTCACATTCATGACATTGAAGTCCTTTGTTCTTGTTGTTTTCTTCTCCACTCCTGTTTGGTCTGTCAAGACTTCCTCCTGGTTGAGCTTTTTGTGGAGCTTTGTTTCTGGCATTTGTTGTGACATTCCGTCCACCCATTCGACTGAATATTCTCAAGACTTTGTTGTAATTTTTTGTGAGAAGGGCCATTGTAGCATCGATGTCTTCGTCGGAATCAGAATCCTCAGGATCTGGTTGCTTGTTTGTTGAGCTTTTGAAAGCAACTTCTTTAATCTTTTTGTCGATATTAGGCAGAGATAACTCATAGGTCATCAGAGACCCCATCAGCTCATCGAATTTTAAGATCTTGAGGTCATGAACTTCCTCAATTGCAGTGATCTTTATCTTAAATCTCGGGCTAAGAGCACGAAGGGTTTTTCTAACCAATTTTTCATCAGACATTGGTTCTCCCAGAGAATAGGATTCATTGGCTAGATCACGAATACGAACATTGAATTCAGCAATTGATTCGTCCTCTTTCATGATAAGGGCTTCGAAGTTGGTGGTCAGGTATTGTAGTTTTGTTCTCGAACCTTTGTTGTTCCTTCATATGCAACAGCCAGGATGTCCCATGCGGATTTTGTAGTTGTGCATGTATGAATTAGTCTGAATACGTTTTTGTCAACACCGTTGAAAATATCATTCAGAGCTCGAGAGTTTCCCAGTGATTCTTCGTCTTCATCATCAGTCCATTTTTTTTTTGGTTTTGGACCAATAGGGTTACCATCATTGTCACTGAGTTGTGGAGCATCCCAACCATTAATCACAGCCTTCCATGTTTTGTTGTCAAGTGACTTTATGAAGGCACACATTCGAGCCTTCCAATAGTCGTAGTTGCTTCCATCTAGAACAGGTGGTCGATTGATGGATCCTCCTTCTCTGGTATTGTCCATCTTGATCAAAATATTTTTTTAGGAACTCACCTAAAGCTGTAGGTGCCTCCTTTGATACCAATTGTAATTTTGATCAGCTAGTCGTGCAAGATGCCACACACAATGTTATGTATGATGTTATAACACAGTGTATGACTTCTTGTGTTGATAACGCAGGACAGTAAATATAGAGCTAAACAAACAATGACACAGCAGATTGTTTACCCAGTTCGGTGCAACGTCACCTACGTCTGGGGGCTCTCAGCCTAGTGGAAAGATTTCACTTATCATTAATTCGTCAGAACATACAAGTATCTGTGATCATCTCTAGATCTATACTTTATGCTAAGTTTTACAGTGCAACCTATCTCAGGGTCTCCCCCTGAATCCAAGACTCCGTCTTGATTCCACTCTTCGAGTAATCGCCTTGCTCTGTCGGTTCAAGTCGTCGTTGAACATTGTGGTTGCGTGCAATCTTCACTCACGCGATCAGCAAACCCTCAATCACCTAACTCTCAATAGTTATGGTGATACACAATATCCTTAGCACAATCTGCACCTCTCAGCTCGCAAACCTTCACGTCTAAGAGTTTTGCAAATTATTGCTAGGAAACAAATAAATAACCACACGATTGCTAAGGGGGTAGCCTAAGCTTTTATAGCAATCGAGGATGAGTACTAACCCTAATGGGTTTCCTCTTAATCACCGTCTTTCTTCTTTCCAGAATCGGAGTCGTTCTGGAATTTCCTAATCGTCTTCGTACTTTCTGCAGAAACTGCACTTTCCTGATTTCTGTCGATCAGGATGTTTGCCGAGACGCCGTCAACAATGTCACACAAGATGTCGCATAGGATGCTTCGACATTCTTTGTGACATGTTCTGTAGTTCCTTTAAAAATAAGTCAATCTCTAAAATCGTCATAACTACACTATGTTTATTAGATAAACAGCTGTTACTACTGCCTCTCCCCAGAATCTTCCTGGCATGTTCTTGCTCTTCATCATACTCCTTGCCATGCCCACAATTGACTGATTTCTGCGCTCAGCCACACCATTCTGCTGAGGCGTTCGAGGCGTAGTGAGGTAGCGAGCCAGCCCTTCTTCATCACAAAGCAATCTGAACTCCCCCGAGAGGAACTCCCCTCCTCGGTTAGTTCACAGAGAATTTAATTTTCTTTCTACTTTTACTTCGAGGCTTTGCTTCAATTTTTTGAATATCTCAAACGCTCGATCTTTGGTTTTAATTAGACAAGCCCATATGTATCGAGAAAAATCATCTACTACCATGAGAAAGTAGCGATTACCTGATGGTGTTTCTGGGAAAATAGGTCCACAAAGATCGACGTGAGCAAGATCTATCTTGTCCGTGGCTCGAAACGTTGATCTCTTAGGAAATGGGCACTTTCTATGCTTCTCAAGTAGCACGCATCGCACAGCTGCTCTGGATGATAGATTTTCTTCCCAAAGTCATTCATCTGGTGGACATTTTCTTCAGACGGCCAAAACCCAAATGTCCGTACCTAGCATGCCATAGCCAAGGTTTATCCTCAAGTCTCTCCATAAGACACACAGGCTTGGTGTTTGTGAGTTTTAGAACGTAGAGGCGATTCTGCGTTCGCTCTACTTTTGCTAACAACCTCTTCTCCAGGTCATACAACTTAAGCCAGCCTTGCTCAATCTCGACTCTGCATCCCTCCTCATCCAATTGGCCTAAACTGATGATGTTGCTTCTCAATTTTGGAATGAAATAGACATTCGTCAAAGGTCTGTGTTCTTCCTCGAGGCCTTTCAACAAGATTGTTCCACGCCCACAAATCTCTACTACAGACCTATCTCCAAACTTCACTGAGCCCTGAATGTTTCTGTCTAAACTGGCGAAAACATCTCTGCTTCCAGTCATATGGTTGCTCGCCCCGGTGTCTAGATACCGTGTGTCTGCTTCAATCTTTTTTGCAAGACCCAGCTCAGAAAACACCTTCAACTCGCTCAAATTTACAGTCACCCCTTTCTGAATTCCAGCAACTTCAGCGACTTGAGCCATTATCATGAAAAGAGTAGGCTCTTATTCTTCAATGCATTCTTCCACTAGGTTTGCTTCTTCCCTTTCAGGCTTCTTACACTCATTAGCATAATGACCTTACTCGCCACAATTATAATATCGTACCTTGGTTTTATCAAACTTCCTCCAATTACTCCTACCTCGACCCCGTCCTCTGCCTCTCGTTGAGCCCGGACCTCCTTGACCTCGAGAATCTTTCGCATTCAGGGCCTCCCATTGGGTTCGGGTAAGCATCATTTTTTCATCCTTTATTTTCTCCACCTTTCTGCCTCTCAACGAAGATTCGAACATTCTCAGTCTTCCCACTGCTTCTGTAACGGACATGGTGCTTAAATCACCCCATTGCTGGATCGTTCGTATTATAGACAATAAACGATCAGGAACGGAGCGAAATAATTTCTCAACCATCACTTCCTTTGTTATATTACCACCCAGAGCTCGAATCTCGTTCACAGTGTTCGTGAACTTCAATGAGTATTCTCAAATGGACTCTGTCTCCTCCATCCTTAAGTTATCAAGCTCGTGTTTTAGTACGAGTACGTTTGCCTTCTTGACTCTGCTTTCTCCAATTCTCATCTCTATTAATGCCTTCCAAGCTCCTCTGCCTGATTTCTTGTTTGAGATAACCATTAACACTGCATCCGGAATGGCTTGAGAGATCACAGCGAGCGCTCCTTGATCCTGACTCTTATCTACTAGACCTTCACCATCAACAGCTTCCCAGACTCCCAATGCAGTTATCATAATCTTCATCCTGACCGCCCAGTACACATAGTTTGACTCTGTCAAGATCGGATACGTCATAGGAAGATTACGTGTTTGAGCTCGGGCTCCTGTTGAGCTCTCAGCTACACTTTCTGGCATCTTTGTCGACGACGTCTCTACGGGTGCTTCTGGTGTGCTTCCTTCCATTGTTTGTAAGTTGAAGGGCTCTGATATACTCTTGCAGATTCACAGAAACAATAATAAACACAATTGAACATAAAGAAGCTAATATATTGGAATAAGATATTGATCCTGATTCTGTTTATTGACTTATATAGCAAAGGAAACAACAACTACAAATAGATACTCTAATTATAGCTTAAGCACGAAACGCAGTAACTGCTAGAAAACATGGACTGGCTTGACTCTGTTTCTTGATTCCTTGCGCGTCAAGCTACGGCTTATTCAGCAAATTCTCTTCCACTTGGCTTCTTCATGCATATCACCATGCTCGAGATTATTCATGTTCTTCATTAGAGTCGTTGGATGCAGAACAAAAAATCTGAGAGTTTGGTTTCGAAGATGGAGAACCCACGACACTCCGTCGTTAGTTCGAGTTCTTGGTTGGGTAGTGTTGTTTGTTAGATGTCGGGGTTAGTCCATAAACTTAAATTGATGTTTAATGCACCTTACATCTATTCATGCAATAATAGAATCGAAAAAAACAAACATATTTGAATAAATACTTTATTTATTTAATATCACAATACAGTAATCATAGATTTACTTTACCTGATATTTTGGATCTGGCGTTAAACTTTTGCTTCTGGCTGTATGTCTAGTGTCTGGATGTAGAACTTGTAGATCCTGGCTGTAGAACTACGGAACTGAAATATCATTGCTAGACAGGATTGCCCCGTATGCGTAACTTGCCCACATGATACAACGACGAACGAAGTCGGACTCTAACTAGGCTATAGAGAGTAATCGAGGAGGAATGAACTAGAGAGAGAGAGAGAGAGAGAGAGAGAGAGAGACACTGGCTAGGGTATTTGGAATTTTTTTGTGTGTATCTTTCATCTCTAGTAAAGATACGTATTTATAAGCTCAATGGCAGTAAAAACCTAAAAAGAATAGTAATGAAAGACTTTTCATTTTCCTTAATTTTTATGAAATAAGTAAAATTTTAATTATCGTTCAAGCAAGAGAATTTACCTTATTAG
This sequence comes from Geranium rotundifolium, assembly GCA_963920655.1. NCBI lineage: Eukaryota > Viridiplantae > Streptophyta > Magnoliopsida > Geraniales > Geraniaceae > Geranium > Geranium rotundifolium. The sequence goes on along the minus strand of OY987322.1, from coordinate 14,435,047 downwards.
CATAATATGACCACACTTATTTCCAAATAACAAATATTATTGAAATATTTTATACTCGAAAATATCATAAGAATATTATGAAAAATATTTAATTCTTCAATACAAATATTTCAAGAGATATTTCTATATTCCTCATTGTAAGTTGCAGAATAGTATTTCTGATTTCAGGAAAAAATATTTATTCACAAATTTACTAATTTTGAAAATATTTGTTGAGAATTCGTTTTTGGGCTTTAGCAAAAATGTGGCGTGCCTTCGACCCCAAAATTTTTAGCACAACTTCTTTTTCTCAACATCATTTCAAAAGGCCATCTTCGAGGTTCAATTTCTCATTCATCTCTTGTCCGTTTAGAGCTCGTGATATACCGTTTGAAAGATCTTATACCCTAGATTATGTAAATATATTCACATCACTCTAGGTTGAGTATAAAAATTCTATAATCACAGCTCAAGTTGACTCAGTCATAAGTTAAAATATATTTTTAACTTTACCATTTTAGACAGTTTTGTCCAACATTGCTAACCAATCTCGCAAGGGCAATAATTCCGGAGTCCAAATGGAGCGAAATTATTCACCCCGATGAAGAGTATCGAAAGCTCTAAAACTTCAAAGGTGGAAGTTTGGTCATCAGAGTTCTAGACTGTAAGTTATTGGCATGTCAAATAGCTTGGCCAACAACCCATCACTCCATTCCAGGACCACCGAGTAGACTTGCGAGTGCAATATTTTCTACATTCGAACTTCAAATAAAGAAATTTATGAGCATAAATTGAAGAGGACAGATAAATCTATAATTATTACGAATGAAGTTTTTGCATCGGGGGTATGGAAGAGAGTGAAAACGGCCTCGAAACAATGAATAGTCGTTAGAAAAAGCTGGCTAGAGGAGAGCAAGTGACGCCAGATCAACCTACTACCCAGAGTCATGGGTTGGGTGTCGTTACCTTATCACAGCAACCCATAATTCCCAAATTTCAGCTAGAAAATGTCCTTTTTGCCCCCATTTCGACCTATGGTATAAATAAACCCTCAATTTTATATTGGGTTGACTTTTGGATAGATTTTGTCCTTCTTAAAGAGATATTTTGAGAGCCTTCGAGACCCTTTTGAAGAGGAATGATGCATGGATGCCCATGAAGATGAAGATGGGTATTAAGGTTTTCTTTCTCTTAATTTTTGTAGCTTAGTTTTGTGTAGATATTTATGAGTTTTGAAGTAGAGAATTTGGATTTTGATGATGAGTAGAGATTTCATGTTTTCTGTTAATTTTTTGTATTTAGATAGTGGTTGGATTGACATTTTAGGTTATTGTGTTGATAGTTTTATTATGGGTATGGATTAGATTGGTGCTGCATTTTGATTTTATGGCTAGATAGGAGATTAGGCATAAAATTAAAGAGATTGTTGAATTTTTAATTGGTTTTCATTAACTAAGTGGAACGAGGAATTGAAGATTTTAATTATGTTCATGCCATCGGTTGAAGATGGGTAAGTATAGTTAGATAGTTGGAATTGACAACTCCAATTTGTTGGTTTGCTCAACGCTTCAATGCTAAATTCAATTCATGAGTAAAGTGAGGGATTAAAGACTCTAATTGTGATATTGCCATTAATCGAGATTGGTGAGTATAATTAGATGATTGGATACTACTTCAAATCAAAAAAGGAATCCAATTCGTTGCTTTTGGAATGCTTTAATCCTAAACTTGATTTTTTAGTAAGGGATTGAAAACTATACTTGTGTTCATGCTACTAATTGAGATGGGTGAATGTAACTAAAGGATTGAGTGTGACTTAGAATTGATTAGGGAACTCAATTATCGATGTTAAGATTAGTGTATTCCTCGCTTAGTGAAATGATTTCTAATTAGATCCAAAATAATCCCTGAATTTCCAAACTTCCATAGTATCTTGGATGTTTGACACACTTCCGAGTTTTCTTGCTATTTGACTTCATTGTATGGTTTTGGGATACTTGGTGGATTTGTGCATAGTTTAATTTTTTCGAACTTTATTATCATAGTTTACCCTTGAATTTTGATTCAGCCCGATAGTTGTGAACACCTATTCTAGCATCCACTAGCTAAACCTCCTCACGGGATCGATATTTCGGGCTTCATTGAACACCCTTTATTATTGAGCGATCGGTACACTGTCGTGTGCGGTGGGGATTCAATCTCTAGTCTAGTTAGGTGTCTTTGTGTTTTTATTGCAGAAATCGGGTGATTTGGGATGCAAATGTAACAAGTTGAGAGTTGAGCTAAGTCGAAGATATATTTTGAAAGATGTCACAGTTGTGACACGAAGTCGTGACATGATCCAAAATGTTCACTATCTGTGAGAGGAGGGCATGGCATTGACCAACACCTAGAGAGACATTGCGATCGTGACAATGACGTATGAGCCAAATTAACGATTACATTAAAGAGGATAAAGTAGTGAATATATACTTTAACAATTTGATTTTGAAAAGAAAAATGAATTGTACATGCAAGATTGAAAAATATCTTTCTTACAAAAAGAAAATGGATACAGGAAAACTAAAGAATCTAAGAAATAATACAAAATGGATAAAATGAGTTTTGAGAATAAATTTTGTCACTCATTATATGCAAAAAAGATATCTTCAACCCCTTGTAAGTAAGACTAAAAATATTAATGATCATGTTAAATGAGTTATCGAAGAGTTATCATTATTTGTGTACTTAGGAACCAAAAAACGAAAGACTCAATAGTCTAAACATGATGATACTTAAACCTTATATTCAATCAAGATATTGGCAAAAAAGAAATTACGGGAAGTTTAACAGAAAAATGTATATATGGATAAGTTAAATTTAATTTTATGGGGAAATCTCATTTTGATATAACTAAATGTACAATTTTCTTAAATAAGTCAATTAATATAAAAAACATTTTGAGAGGTCGACCAAAATATTTTCTTTTCACGCCTTGCTCTAAGAGTTTCAACAATATTAATTATATATTATGGAATAACCAAAATACAGTGTTTTAATTGTGTTTTTTTCCTTTCTTCTTCATTTTCTTTAACTTTTATGTGGCGACAATAGAGACCAGCGAAAATAAAATAATAGAGATGGGATCAAGCAAAACAGAAGATTGTAACCCTTCATACGAAAATCTAGAGCTTTGAAGCGAGAGACCTACAAAACTCGACCCATTGAAGTCACGGGTTGATGTTAGAGAAGAGAAGACCTTGACATTGAAGAAGAAGGGGGTTTAGATGTTGTTTAGGCATGTCGAAGAAGACTTGTCAGAGTCACGATGGAGAGAGAGTATTTTACTTATTTAATATACAAATATTTTCTTTTTCTTTTTTTTATAATTTATAATATTTTCATGTTTATAAATGTAATTTCATTTATTTTGAATATGATCAATTGAATGACAATTTAGTCAATTATTATTTTAAAACAAGGATCATGTGGCATATGACCCCCTAAATGGTGTAATTCTAACATATAAAGAATGGTGATGATTTAGAAAATATTTAGGTATTTGTTGGCTCTCTAGACAACCTTCTACAGACACCCGATCACGGTAAGACTAGATCGAATCCACAGAGACCTATATGAGTTTACTTTAATCCAATTTCATTTGAATAAAATAAAAATGTATGAAGTGTATGATTAAATTTTTAAGTGATTAAAAAGCGATGAACACATAGAGAAAATTATTTAGTAAAGCGAATTGGTGGCTGAGCAATGATGATTACGACGGAGGCTTGTTTTTTTGGTGTCCCCGGTGGTGGCGGATCTGCTACATCAACACGAGACACGATTTAGAGGTCTTGATTTGGAATCTAGAAGAGTCACGGAAGTAGGTATTGTTGGTTTTTATTCTAATTTTAATTGTTCATATGTGTTGATTTTGATTGAATCTCTTCATCGGTGTGTTTGACATCCTCGAAAATGGTGTTTTGCATGAAACACTATTTTTTGGTGGCGATTGTTCAGTTTTAGTTGGGAATCGCTGCCCATTTCAAGATGCTCTGTGAACTGGAGTGACCAATTTAGCGGTTGGGGTTTTGATTGTTTTTTTTAAATTTGCTCTGCTCAAACTTTGTTTGATCTTTTTATACAACTTTTTATATTTGTTTCACATAAGAAAGAGAGGTTTGGTGAAATTTCACATGAGAGTGAGGTGAAGACAAGTGTATTTTGAACTTTTTACATCATAATTTTGTTACGTTTAACTCCAGTTAAACTAAGTGTAACAAAAAAATATTTATAAATCAAGTTTTAAAGTTCGGGCATTGATGCGAGTCACGTGCAGTGTTCTAAAAAAAGGCCACCTAGGCAGCGCCCAGGTGTTGTTTTCACCTCACTGCCCCGTTTTAAGCTAATTGAAAGGTGGCGAACGTTTTGGTTAATCAGTCGGTCTAGGCGGCCGCCTAGGCTGTTCAAGCGGCCGTTCAGGTGTCTAGGCGGCCGTTCAGGCTAACCAGAACTTTATTTTAAAAAAAATCAATTAAAATTTGAAGCTTAAAACGTTAAAAATAAGAAATCTGACAGAGTCGCTTCGTTCCATTATCTCGCCTTAGACCGTTATGCCCTAAACCTCTTTGCCTCCGACGAATGTTTGTCGCACGCCACACCTCTTTTGTGAATCAATCGAAGTCAGAACTTTTGTGTTTTAGACTTCACTTCATGTTTGCAACATGTGATTTTTATTTGCTTATTAATTTTGTTTGAGCTAATAGTTGATTTGTTTATTCAATTTGTGGGAGTTTAGGGTTTATTTTCAAATTTTTACGGTGACAATTGTTTGAACGGTTGTGTGAAGAAAATTCAGTTTTTCTAGATTGTTAATTTGAAATTTTTATCCTTGAAGTTGTTGTGACCAATTATCACTATTTTAGATTATTCCAGAAAAATTGTGGTTGTTGATTTTTTATATATAAAACATTTATTTCGATATTGTATAATTCGTTTTATATTAAAAATAAATTAAAATACAAAAAATACAAATCTGATTAATCTTGTTTAATCCCGATTAATCTCTAATTAATTCTCTCGTGGTGATATCAGCCTGACTAGAGCCTAACGTTTTTAAAACCTTGGTCACGTGTAATTATCCCAAATAAATAATAAGGTAATAAAATAAAATTAAGAAAATTAAATGGGAAAACTTCACTTAACTCCCCTATACTATACCCGATTTTCACTTAACTCCCCCAAAGGATTAAAAGTGGTTTGTAGAGTCCCTAAAGTTGTTGACTTTGGCACTTAGCCCTAACACCGTTAGTTTTTTGTCACATGATTAGCACATGAGTGCTTTTTGTATTAAAATGACGGAAATACCCTCACCTCCATCTCCCTTTCCTCTTCTGCAACTCCTTCCTCTTCTCTCGCCACCGCCAATTCGCCGAAAATGGCTCCAGTTCTCTGGCGAATTAGACCAGACTAGCTCAACGCCGCTGCGGAGAAGGAGGACTCCGGCTCCAATGGCGAGGATCCTCTCGGCTTCGACTTCGGGATCGTGAGGACGGTGATGGAGAGAGCCGCAGGAGGACGATGCAGCTTTTTCGGCAGCCTGAGGGTTTGGTATCAGCGAGAGCCGCCGGAGGACGATGCAACTCTGTCCAGATCCTCGCCGGAGCCCAACCTCCCTTACCGGAAGATTCCAGCCTCCATCGAGCTTTGGTGTTGTACGGAAATGGACGGTGATGGAGGCGGACGGAGGAAGGCGGCGGAGGCAATGGCGACGCCAGAGCTCCTCCCAATTGACCGTCTCCGTCGTTGGGCTCCGGCGAGGACACAATCGCGTGGGCTCTGGACAGATCTGGCGAGGTTGGGCTCCGGCGAGGATCTCGACAGATCTGGTTTGCTGGAGACGTTCGAATTCGACGGTGGCTAGATGCAGGTTCGCGAGGCTGGAGGCGTGGTGAGAGCCGAAACCGGAGGCGAAGGTGGAGGAGACGCCGAAGGCGGTTGACGGCGGCTGACGATAGACTGCAATTTTTTTTAATGTTTTTATTTATTAAGATAAATAAATAAGTTGAAAAGACAAGTTTACCCCTGAAGTATGAGTTTATTATTTTATTTAGTAACGGGTAAAATGGTCATTTAACATTTAATCAAATAATTATATAATTTGAGGATTATACTACGAGGGCATTTTGGACTTCTTACAATCAAACTAACACCGTTGGGGTTAAGTGAAACTTTAGTATACTTCAGGGACTCCACATATCACTTTTATCTTTCAAGGGAGTTATGTGAAAATCAAGTATTAATCAAATTCAAATGAGTGTATCAAGATAGATAGTGATATAACCTAATCGAAACCGAGTAAGCATTAGCCGGAAAAAAAGACGATTTTGGATAATATCTGGAAAGAGACCCGGTTCAAGCAGGAGACCTCCATTTATATTGAGACCTAAATTTCATCAATCGTCCAAAACCCTAACCACCAACACTAGGGTTTATCCTTCACTACTCTCTCTTCTGTTATGGCTGAAGAAGCAAAAACTGTCTCTGCCGCCGTACACATGGCCGTCGAGACTCCCAACGTCGGCGACTCCAAGCGCCCCAGAGAGGAGGGACCCGAAAATGAGGACGATTCGAAGAAACAGAAGGTGGAGGAAAATGCTGGAGACACTGAAGAAGCGGTAGCGCTGAGCTTGGGTCCCAAGACTTTTGGCTCGGCCGTCGAGATGTTCGATTATTTTTTCAAGCTCCTTCACTATTGGCCTGCTAATTTGGATGTCAACGAGGTATATTCACTGCTGCTTGTGTTTTTTCAACTTCGTTTAAGTTTTGGTAAATTTCGAAATAACTTATTTTGTTTTTGGCTTGGTTCAAATAAAATGATGAGTTAGCAATATTGTTGATGACTTATTTTGGCTCTGAAATGATCATTTTATTTTGTTAAATCTGTATTTGGTGTTATATCTTGTTATTCTGAAGTGAACGGTCTGTCGATTTTGGAGGGTAAAAGATTTCTCAAAAGTTAGAGGGTGTTTATGTCATCGTTGATTTGGGTTCTATTGATTTTGAATTTTGGGGAGGTAGAGTTTTTTAGTCACGAAAGAAGAAAGGTGAAGGGTTGGAATGAGAGGGCAGGACTATAAAGCCTTTGTATCTCTTGGTTTGTTAGGTGCTGATTTCTGTTTGAAAGGCTAGGGTAAAATGATGCATATTTCTAGGCTACATGTAAAGAAGCTAAGTTTTTCTTACCCTCTCAATTAAAGAAAGAAAATGGCTGGATTTAAGATGTTGAATGTTATGTCTAATTGTTTTGGAAATCATTGGGCAAATCATCTCTATCTTTGTTGACATGAGGTGATTTGAATCTTTTGACGTGTGTTAAAGGTATATTATACAATTGCATTAATTATCAGTTGACATTGTTACTGCATATAGTTGTTCTCTTGACAATGTTGTTTAGTTGGCCTATGAATTGTTAGATAGCAGTATTGTGGTGGGGTTGTGTTTGCTTGCTGATAAAGAGAAAATGGATTCTTCTCTGTCTGACTAATGGGAAGTGTCAAAACTTGTATTCTAAGAAATTAGAGTTCTCCGCATTTAGTGTGTGGCATCAACATGGAAATTGGAATCCTCTTTATAGCTATTATTTAAGGATTTTACTTTTTCCTCTTCAGATTTCACTCCTTTCTTGTTTAACTGTCCCACGCATACTTATTTTTTGTAGTTAGAAATAGATGTGACTGATTTTATTTGTTGCTCTTTTGGTCATAATGTGCATGGTTTTAAAAGGCAGACGAGACAAGGGGGTCCGAAAAGGCCTTCGAGTCTGTGCCTCTCATGTTCGCACTGTGGGCACTGTGGTTACCGCCCTGGCTCCGGTGAGGCGTACGCCTCGTGGCGGCTGAGGCTTATGCCTTAGTTTGTGGGCTAATTTTTAGAGCCCATTTTGAGCTTTTTATGACCGTTTAGTACTGGGCCTTTTCTAATGTTATTGAGCTTTTTGTTAATGTTGATAATAAAGTAACATTAACCTAATAACAAAATTCAAACACAAGTTGGAATAGTAATTGGCACCAGATTTCCATCTACCTCCGTCCAACATCAGTTCCTCCATTAATCAACCCTCCTAATGATCTTCTACATCACTCTTCCCTCCTTCTCACTCTCTCGTCAAGCTGGCCACTCTGCTCCCTCCCTCATATCTCTCTAGTCTCTATCATCATACTGTTTCTCGGGTAAATAATGGGCTTTTTATTTATTTGCTTTTTATGCTGATTTTTCAGAAGGAATCATCTGATTTGAAGTAGTGATAAACATGATTTTAAATCATAGTTTTTTTTGCTGATTTTTATTTGTTTGTTTTATACTTTTTTTCGTAATTTATAATTGTTTTCATTTATAATTTTTATTGGAACATTGAATGTGGAATATGCTTTCTTTATGTTTAGACTTTAAATTTATCACAAACTTTAATCTTATGATTTGAAGACTTATAATTATTAAACTCTTTGAGTTTGTTTTGAAATTGTGAGTTGTTTGTCATGAATTGTAAAAGATATATGATATTTTATGAATTTATTGGTATTATCATTGAGGCTTACACCTCAATACGCCTCACAGTGCTGAGGGAAATGCCTCGAGGCCGGATTTCGCCTTTTAAAACCTTGCTAATGTGTATAATCTGACAGATTTTGAAATTTGGATTGATTTTTAACTTCTAACCTTAGAATCATTTGTGCAACTTGTATACCTAACTTTCTGATTCTTATCTCAGCGCTTGTAGATAACACTATATTTCTTGTTTTATGTGCACTACTGTACTGTTATATCACACAATCATTTTGTAAGGTGCCCAAAATGACTTTCATGCGTTTACTGGATGGAATGTCTTCTCAGTGTACCTTGCATAATTATTTAACTCAATTACTGTTGCAATTATATTACTCCCTTTCCTTTGCTGCTTTTGTATTGCATATGCTATGTATTTGAAATAATTTTCATGTAAGATCAATTGTTTTGTCTCTCTGGTTTCTAGAATCGCTAATGCTATTTAGAATATTGATTCACAGATAGTTAAAGGAGTGTAATGTGTGCTTGTTCTGTTTCGTACTCGTTATATACATCTTTCCAACAAATTAGCTCATATGTGCTACTAAGGTGCAAAGTTATGGAGATTCCTGAATGTCTTGCCATATGTTTCTTTTGTTTAACCTGCAAGAAAAAAAACTCTAGAATATGTGCATTCCATGCTATTAACTCATGGAAAATCCGCAAAAGGTTAGGCTGTTTTTCTACGTATATATGTTTGTTCTGCAATGCCTAACATGCCAAGTCTAGTTAAAGCATTATATCTTGTCATGATCAAGAGAAAATCTGCATTAGGAATTTAGGGTTTACAGCTGTGCTCTGACTGGTATAATTTAGTCTGATTAAAACAACATTTCTACAAAATTTGTTTGCTACGATTATGATTGTTGTGATGCTAGCTTAGTGCTTTTATTTCTGTTAAAGAAATATATCTTGTTTTTGTTGGTGCAGTATGAGCGCATGGTACTGCTGGATTTGATTAAGAAGGGCCATCCAGAGCCAGATAAGAAGATTGGTAGTGGAATACGCTCTTTCCAAGTTCGGGTCCACCCAATGTTTAAAAGCAAGTGCTATTTCCTCATCAGGGATGACGAAGTTGTCGACGACTTCAGCTTCAGGAAGTGTGTTGATCATATTCTTCCCTTGCCTGCAGACATGAGAGGAAAATCTGACGTGGACAGGGCATTAGGTGGTGGCAAGGGTCGTGGAGGAAGAGGTGGACACGGCCGTGGCCGTGGAAGAGGGGGCAGGGGAAGACACTAATACTTGGGATTGATTCAAAAAGAATGCAGGAATTTTTAATTATATGCTATTTCCTTAAGAAAGGTTAGTTATTCTAAGTGTTTTGTAGGTGTTTACCTGAATCAGATGTCTACCCCAAACATTCTCGGAAAGTTTTGCAATGTTTACTTTTCTTATGAATCTAAGTGGCTTTCTTATATTAGTCCTGGTTAGAACTTGAATGATTCCGAGTTTTCAATTGAATCATCCAGATTCAGATGTCATATATGCATTTTCTTTAATGTCTAGAGATAGTTAGTATCCAGTGTTATGCGTGTCCACGCACGAGGCATAAACTACCAGCTTTTGTAAATAACTCATGGCATGTTGTTATAATCAAGTATAAATTACTTTTTAGGGATAATAACATTTGTTACACCTAACTATGGTGAAATGACACTTTAATACCCTAATTATAAACTTTTTTTTTTTAGTACCCTGACAATGTTTTTGTGACATCTTACCCCTAAAATGTCTAAAATGCCCTTGGTTTAAGAAACCAAAATCAAATTGGTTCAATTTGGTTTAAAAACCCAGAATTAAACCGGTTCAACTTCAATTGAACCGGTTCTTCTTCTTTTTCAACGAACAGGAGCGTGACGCCCACACGCTCGGCGAGCTTGGCGAGCACCTCCCTGACCTCGGCGAGCTTGTCGTTGGCGTTGGTGTTGGGGTCGCTGACGGTGGTGATCTTGAGGGAGGAGTGCTTGTCGTTCACGTGCCTGGAGCCTTATCGGCGGCGCTCAGGCGAGACCATGAAATTGACGAGCCTTTGCTCGGAATTGCCTCTCGGACTCGCCGCCTGAACCAAACGGACCAAAACCTCCGACCCTGCATCCTTTTTGCCCTCAGAAATCAAGGAAGCGACCTCCATTAGAGACTGCTTAGAGCAGGTCGTGGCGGTCGTCGTTGCCGAAGAGGTTGCAACAGAGGACGTCGACGACAAAGAAGAAGTCGGAGATGGTGAAATCAGGATGAGATTCGGACAGCAGCGCCGATGAGTTTCTCGTCCTCAGACAGCAGCGCCCTCTCGAAGAAGATGGTGGTGGCTGAGGTTTCAGGCGACGTCATCTTCGTCGATTCAGCCTCGTCAGAGCTTTGACTGAGAAAGACCTCCTGCAACTTCTCCGACCACAACGCCGGAGTACCTCGCCCATAAGCTTCCCTGACCTGCAAGCCGAGCCCACATCCGCCGTCGAGACCACCTGCGGCGAACCTCGAGAGAAACCCAGATCTGGAAAAACCAGATCTGGTTCGAGTTCCAGCAGAAACAATCAAGGACCGAAGGAGTAAACATCCACCTCGACCTGGCTCGTGTTGTAGACGGCCCAACAAACCCCGATCTGTCCTGTTCAAGTCTTCAAACACCAGAGTCATCACCGGAGCTCGCCGGAGAAGAAGCTGCGACAAGACATCCACCACAAAACCTGCCTTCTGACCAAACCCACCTCCTCCTCATGTCAAAATGGCTAAAATAAGCTAAGGATGGTCGCCGGAGAGCTTCGCTGGAGACCGGGAACACCTCCGGCGACCCAAAGAAGAAGAAGAAAAGAGATTATTATTATTATTATTATTATTATTATTAAGAACCGGTTCAATTCTGGTTTTTAAACCAAATTGAACCAATTTGATTTTGGTTTCTTAAACCAAGGGCATTTTTGGCATTTTAGACATTTTAGGGGTAAGTTGTCACAAAAACATTGTCAGGGTACTAAAAAAAAGAAGTTTATAGTTAGGGTATTAAAGTGTTATTTGACCATAGTTAGGTGTAACAAACTGTCATTATCCCTTACTTTTATACAGGGTGAGTGACATTCTCATGACGTCACCCACTTCTCCATTTCAATGAATTAGTGTAATGTACGCGCGATGCGCGTGCTTTCCGTGTAATATTTTTAATTAATACACACACGATGCACGTGCTACCCGTAAAATATTTTTAATTAATGTCTCTCATTATAATGTGTTAATTCATATTACGAAATTCAAAATTTTAGGATGTTATAATGACATATAGAAAAACAATTTTCATCAAATCATAATTGTTTTCATTAAAAAATTTGTGACCAAACTAAAAAGTAAAACTCCATAGAAAATTGTCATGTAAAAATACAGTCACCATCAAATTACTATTGTGTTCACTACACAAGTCTCTGACCCAACATAAACTCTCAAAACAACAGAAAACTCAGGTTTTTCTTTTTATATCAAATTAAAAAAGTAAGAAACTACTATAGGTTAGAAGCCAATAACAAAAGTTTCGGCAACATCTATTATTAATCAACCATCTCATAACAATCGACAATTATTTTTTTAAAAATGTCCTATTGCATTAAAAACTCAAAAGATAATAGCGTGAAGAAATCGATTACATTAAAAAAATTATTGTCAACTATTTAAATCAATAATATATGTCCAAATAAACTAAACTTTTTGTAGAGTCATTAGGATTCTATGGCCAAATAAAATATGACATTAGCCATTCATTTTTTAATTTCTATAAGTATCGGTGAAAGAATTAAAGTTTTATTTGCTGCAATAAACTTCAAAAATATGATACACCCGTATTCCACTTTCTTTCATCCAAAATTATAAATTTACACAAAAGTTGAAATAATAAATAAATGTAATCACTTTGATAAAATATGCATATAAAGTTTCCATTTATTCTTAACTTTGGTAATGGAAACAATTACAATTCACAATTCCATAGAACACATGGAGCACATTGAATAATGTAATTTTTAAATGATGTCTTATATTTCCATTGAGTAAATATATTGATCTTATAGTCTATCAACAAAAATATAGCAAGTATTGCTTAATCTAGTTGGATAAAGTATAGAGGTGATAGAATCACACTGATTACAAGTTGTAGACAACATCAGGCGGGGAAATCGAGCCAAGAACATGGTTGGCAGTATCATTTCTGACTGTTATCAGATTCTTTCAGTTTTAGGGGCAGGTGTTTCAATATCTTATGCTTCTAGGTTTTGTAACCCGGTGGCTCATGAGCTAGCTAAGTATGCTATAACTAACAATAGTTGGAATTATGGTGCGGAGTTTGTTCCACCATCCGTTGCCTCAGCTATCCGGCTAGATTTCGGGTTAGTTTTCCTTTAATTAAATAAAACAAAGACTTACTTAAAAAAAAAAGAACAACTTCATACTAACACAAAGGACATAAAGGACAAACAACTCAACTATTTGATAGTGCATCTTTCATGAAATTCACGAAAACACACCTGGAGAGTTACAAAAGGACAAATATCCTCCAAACATACTGAACATGATTATGTTGAAAGTGAATTACCCCTTGTTATTGTAAATGAATTTTCAATTGCCTCTTCTGATTATCTTCGATATGATATACAATGAGCCCGAAACGGAGCTCGTATAAGAGAGTTATAACATTCGAAAGTTTTAATATATTATTAATTACTTAATTATTATATATTTAATACAGAACTGGTCCAATTTCTTAGTCCAGCAATCAATTCTAGTTTATTTCTGGTCCAAGTCAAACCAGTTGAATTGATTTCAAATCAATTCAAGGTTATTTTTGTCTTTTTTCTTAAAAAATCAGGTTTTCCATCCAAAATTTAAACGGTGTTAAAGAAAAGTGTAAAAAATGCAATTAAATGATCTAATTTTGAACTTTTTAGTATACCTGAAGCAAAGTAACGTCCCGACAATGTCTAATTAACATAGATTATTATGATGTTTGAAAAGTTGAAATTGCCCTCAATTATTATTCAAATTGACGTCATTATTCATGATTCATCAATTATAATATTTATCAATAATAAATAATTTCTATTATTAATAAAAAATCAACTTACTACTATTTAATTATTATTATTATTAATTATTATAATAATTAAAAGTAAATTAATTTTTAGTTATTGATTATTAATAATTAAAATTAAATTAATAATAATAATAATAAAATTATTTTTAATAATACTAATCATCAATAATAATATTAATTATCAATAATATATTGAAACTTTCGAATAAGATAACTCTCTTATACGAGTTTCGTTTCAGACTTATTATATATCAAATTAAAGAAAATCAAAAGATCAACAGAAAAGAATGAGATACTATATTTTTCCAGTAGGTGGGGCTACTCCGAATAGAATTATTAAATTATTTTATTTCTTAGCCTTTTGATGTTCCTAAACGAATTTGTTACGATTTTTTGTTATTTTGTAACTGTTATGCATACACCTTTTTAGTTATTATACACTAACACCTTTTGATTCCACCTTGATAATTCATTAACCGATAATACAAATAGTTTTTTTTTTAAAATTTGTCATTTGTGATGCATTATTATATACTAATGATAGTGAAATTGAAACATGTATTACAAATATTAAAGACTAAAACGTTATTCACACAGGGAATTCGTACATAGAAATTATTCATGCCAACATAATTCTTATAACCTGAAACACTATATTTATAAAACTGAATAGAAAAACTTGAAACATTGGCTAAGAAAAAATAATTTCACATTCTACATTTTGAAATAGTAACACAATATGAAATATATATACCACAATATTTACAACCCCAAAACCACATCAATAGTTCACTAATAACGACTTCACATACACACCGGTTGAAATTATATCATAAAGAATCAGCATAAATTATTATTATTTCTTCAAAACAATGGGAATACCATTGTGACCCACATATAGTTACACAAAGATTTCCAATTCTAATATGCATCTTATGTACCACCCCAAAATCAATGCAATAACAATATCAAACAAACCATTATGAGAACAAATATTATAATTCAAAAAATAGTAATATAACCAATAGTAAGATGAGAGAAACAAAAGCTTAAACATTAAATTGAACTAATACGTAAACTTTCCACAAAGAAAGTGAACTATTTCAGGCGAAACTGAAATACTGCCACCAGAACTCGTTTCCATAAACCACAAAAAAAAAATATAAACAACATCATATGAAAAATAATTACGACATTCTCTTTCACATCAGTTTTATTTAGGAACACCATACAAACTCAAGAAACCATATAGAAACAACTTATGACTGTGGGGAGAACAATATCAATGAGAAACTTAATTATGCAATATCAAGAAAGCTTAAATCAAATTTTCACGCATCCTGCAGTAGCCACATTCTTTATTAATTTCTACAAGGTTGGGAAACAAAATAGAAAAAGCAAGAGAAAGCAGCTTGGATTCCAAAAACGTTGCTACCGTACTATAAACAAAAAAAAAGAAGAAAAGATGTGACTGAACAATTAAGGGATGTTTCTGACGTTACAATTAAAATAACAAGATTTCAGCACATATTAAAGAGATCACAAACCCACAAATTGTTCATGACTCACTAACACACCAATCCTATGACAACCAAAGCATAAAAAATACACAGAAAACATAACTTAAAATTCATTTATTATCAGAAAATCAAAAAAGAAAATTAAACTAGAAGTAACATAAAAGGGAAAGAAAAAAATCACACATCATCAAAACAAATTCAACTTAATAAGCACACATCTATATTAAGAAAGAAAGAAAAACAAAATCTCCAATTCATTAGCAACAACTCCAAAGAAAACCAATAATAAATATATGATCATAACAAAAAAAAGACAAGCAGAGAAAGTAGAATTTACATATAAGCAAGCAACTTTGTTGAGAGAGCTTCTCTTCTCAAGAAAATTCAAGAAACTGACATGAAGAGACAAAGAGTCAAAGAAGATCATAGTTGAACACAGATCACCATATTCACGTGCACGCGCCAACGCCTTCGAAATTCAAGAAACACATAGAAATAAGAAGCAAAACAATTCGCAATCTGTTACTCAACGCCTAGCGCGTGAACGCTCAATCAAGAAAACTCACAGACGTCATTGCAACTAGTGGTGTTTACGGTTCCATAACCGAACCGAACCGACCGGTTCGGTTATTGAACATTCATAACCGATAACCCAGCCGATAGGTGGTCGGTTCGACTCGATTATAACCGAATAACCGATCGGTTATGATCGGTCGGTTGTTCGGTTAACCGAGGCATTTTAGGGCCTTTTTTTGGGCCTTCTCAGGCCCAATCCAATGCAGATACCCATTTTTTTGGGCCATTTCAGGCCAAATCCTAATCAAATGTCCAAAATACATTACATAGTATGAGTAAAAAATACACATACAGTCCAAAGTTCAAGTCCAAAATTCAAAATACACATATAGTGTGTGTAACATATTAGTACATTACAGTCTAAAGTTCAACAAAAACAGTCCAAAATACAGTACAAAATAGAAAATACAATTCAAAGTTCAAGTCCAACATCAACAACATTCCAACTTTCAAGTCCCAACCCAACAACATTACATTTCCTGAAATGCAAAGACATAAATAAGTTATAAGCTCATGAGTGATGACATAAAAACAGTGGCAATAGACAAAACCAACATAAAACAGTTCAAAACAGTACTAGTTCAATACTAGTTGAACATAAATTAGCAATAGCCAATGGATTTTCTTTCCATTGGCAGTCCTAGTCTCCTAGACAAAAACAGCAGCAGTGCCAATGGGTTTTTTCCCATTTTCAAAACAGTAGAATAAAAACAGTGGCAAATGGCAATATCATCAAAACACTAAAACAATACTAAAAGTCTAAAACATCATATCAGAATTGCATCAAAACACTAAAACACTAAAATAGTACTAAAACAACATTATTAAAACAGTGACAATAGCCAATAGCATCAAAACACTAAAACACTAAATTCAGATTGCATACCTCCCAAAAATCAATGATTGGAACACCTTCTGTTGATGCATTTATTGCAAGCTCTGTAATAAAAAGGTAAACAAAATCTCAATAAGTTAATAAAAATTTGAAAACCATACACTCGAAATTGGAATTCAATTAAAACAATAATTACTATTAACCTTCTTGGACCATTTGTTCTTCAAGCAACTCTTCCTCTGATAAGATCTTCGTGGGGGTCGTTTTCAACCAATCTTGAGTGCAAACTAGAGCTTGTACCATGTCAGTACTTAAAGAGCTCATGAAATATGTTACAACTCTACCACCCGTACTAAATGCTGATTCGGAGGAAACTGTGGAGATCGGGATGGCCAAAATGTCTTTAGTCATGTTGGCTATAACCGGATAGCGATGACAATTCAGTTTCCACCAACCCAAAACATCAAAGACTTGACCCTCAGGCACATCCGGTTCTAGCCGCTCTTCCAAATACCTTTCTAATTCAGATTTCACATTTTCCGGCTGACTACATTCCTCTTGGTTGAATAAAGCTTTACTCACCCCAATCATATGATCTGTCAATGATACACGAGGAGGAGGATTGGTTGCTTCATTTCTAGTCGGGGCAGCAGTGGCGCCTAACTTCTCTGTATACACCTTGTTGTACTCGTTGAACATGTAAGATAGACATGATTGTACAGAATCATGTAGTTTTCGATAATCCTTGGGAGAATATATCTTCTCCATCGACCATCTAACGAACTTCAGCTTATGACGGGCATCAAAGATAGGGGCTAAGAAGATGTATATGTTAACAGTTTCCACGTTACCAAAGTACTTATCGTACTTAGCCTTCATCTTTCTAGCCATGTTAACCATATCTGGTGATTCGCTTGCCAAGCCTGTCGTAATGAAATGAAACATGTCAGTTATATCCTCCATTATCACGTTAGAGGTTATGTACTTAGATCCAGAAACCTTCATTGTCAACTTATAAAACAAGGCAAGAAACGACATGAAGTTTGACAACTCCAACCAATCAGACTCAGTCAACCATCCAAGAAACCATGGCTCACTACCAGGTTTTCTTTTACTCAACTCCATCTCTCTCTTCAATGCCGGTTCTTTCCTACCAAAGGATTCGATTGCCTCACGTAACTCACATGCAGCCTTCAACATCAAATATGTTGAGTTCTACCTGGTCCGGACATCTAGGCACAACAATCTCTTGCTCTCAATTCCCAGCCTTGTCACACATTCTTTGAACTTTGTAATTATCGCTGGAGAGTTTCTTATATACCTCACATCATATCTAACCCTCTCAATGGTTAACCCTAGCATGGTAATTCCATCGCTTACAATTAGGTTCATGATATGAGCAATACACCTCATATGCATAAACCGGCCTCCTAGCACATTTGTGGATTGCACATTCATTTTTCGAGACAAGTAAGAAACTGCAACATCATTGGGGCTGGCATTATCTACGGTGACTGCCATCAATTTGGTTATTCCCCAAGAGTGTAGACAAGCCTCGACACATCTTCCTAGATCCTCACCCTTATGAATGACAATGGGACAGAAGTTGATAATCTTCTTGAGCAATACCCAATCCTCACTAATGAAGTGAGCAATCAAGGCCATGTAGTTTTCTTGTTGTATGGAAGTCCAAGTGTCCGTTGTAAGGGACACCCTAGGGGATTTCATTGATAAAAAGGAATGCAAGATCTTCTTTTGGAGTTCATACAACTCGAACACATCTCGAGTAGCAGTAGTTCTTGAGGGTACTCTAAAACTAGGGCATAAAACTCACAAAAGCTAAGAACCCTTCACCCTCTACAAATGAAAAAGGCAATTCATCGATCACCAACATTTTATCTAAGGCAGCTCTACATGCCTCTTGGTCGAACTGCCAAGTGACTATTCCTTCGAACTGACAAGTGACTATTCCTTTAGGGTCAAAGTGGATTTGGGGCTGCCTAGGTAAGTTTTTTTTTTTCGGGATTGGCCTTACAAGACTTCATATGGGAATTCAGATTTGATGTCCCATTATCCTTAGAATTAGACTTAAGTGTATTTCCACACCATGTACACATAGTTCTAATAAGTACCCCATCATCATCAAAAATTTTCTCAAAAACACTCCAACATTTTGCTGGTACCGTAGAGTTGGTGGTAGTGTTAGAACTGTTGGAATAATGTTTATATCACATTTTTCTAACTCAATTCTTGAATGAGATAATAGTACATTGAACTTGAAATTGATACATGTCCTATGGATGTGTCTTTTCACTCTAAACATTAACCATACTTGTGTCTTTTGGAAGCATCATTTCATTCCAAAACATTGAACCATGCTTATGACTTTTGGCTTTTATTAGGAGCACCATTAATTATTTATAACAATATTATTGTATATTAACTAATAATACATACATACGAAAATTGTCGATTAATTATAACAAACAATAATAATTCTTGGATTTAAAAAAAATCTATGTACAACCCATTTTTCATGAAAAAACGGTGCAATTAATTAAATTTACAGAAGAAACACAAAACAAAAAAAAACTTAAAAGTTCACACAACACCCTTCAAAAAAATTATTTATGACAATAATACTGCAAATAAAATAAATAATATAATACATATGAGAACTGTAAATTAATTATAACAAACAATAATAATTTTTACCCATCATTAAATATTTATAACAATACCACTGTATATAAAATAAATAATACAATACGTGTGAGATCTATGAATTAATCATAACAAACAATAATAATTTTTAGATCTAACTCATCACAAAAAATAATTAAATTCATAACAAATGTATATTGTGTAATACCAACACCCAAAATATACCAACGCCTTTCACAACATTCCCAAACATAAAATTACCAACTACCTTAAATAAACAAACATTTTTTTCAAGAACACACAGAAACACCATCAACAAAAAACCACGATATGCAAGACACGTTGGACACCCACGAAAACAAATTAAAATAAATAGAGGTAAGCGTAAATGAATAAATCAATGGCCACAGTACACAAAATAAGTAATGAACCATCACATCCACCTGAAAAAATTAAAGGGTAAAAGACACAAAACTACACCCAACAATACCAAAAAGACACTTAACTACCCCATATTTCAAAACGGACAGTGAGCTACACCCAAATATCATAAACTGACAGATAGCACTGACTGTTAAAATTTTGGATGGAAACTGTTAAAATTTGAGGTAAAAGGACGAAAATGCCCCTGGTCACACTTCAAATTTTCAAAACCATGCCATTTATTCCAAAACAAAACCATGCCATTTATTCGCTTGCTCTGGGAGAGCCCTTGCGACACTGCAGAACCTATCCGGCTTCATGTTCGCATCCGAGGCGATTTCCGAGAGGTAACCGTCGATCAACTTGCCGGCACGCCTCAGTGACTCAACGTTGCGATCTTCGATTCTGTCCAGGAAATAGCCTAATATCCTCTCAATGCAATCGACGTCATAGAGAGTCTCGTTGAGGTGGGAGTAGCTCGGGATCAGAAGATCGTCCAGCGATGCTTCATCGAGCTGCGATCCGATCCTCTTCTCCAGCGCAGATCCGCACGGTTCCGAGGCCTTCAAAATGTTCACCGTCCTCAGCAAATTGAACAAAAACTTGGTGGAAGTCCTAGTTGTAGATCTGGAGGTCTTCTCCGATGGCAGATTCGTGATTACAGTCTCCAACAGATCTCTCTGCTCCTTCTCTGAACCTGCTATAGACGAAGATACCTTCCGACTCGACCGGGACGCTCCTGGAATGTTCCTCAACGCGTAACGCATCAAACAGCTCTCCAAAATCTCTGGGCTCAGATCTTGAGCTCGCATCGCGAGAATCAGACGCTTGAACAGAGGCACGCTCAAATGAAGCAGATCCTGAAACAAGGGATTCGAATTAGCTCCAACGCTTGTCTTTCTCCAGGCGTCGGGATCGATTCCGTTCCAGAGGTCGAGATTCGAGGCCAAATCGCCTCCGTCGTTGACAGGCCAGACGAAGAGTCCCGAGGACGCGAGAGAGGCGATCGATTCGATGCAACGCTGAGCAATTCCGAGATTCTCGGCGAGAGGCACCAGGAGCTCGCACGATCTGAGCGCCTTGATGGAAGTCTCCAGAGAGACGACAAATTTTTTGTTTTGGAATAAATGGCATGGTTTTGAAAATTTGAAGTGTGACCAGGGGCATTTTTGTCCTTTTACCTCAAATTTTAACAGTTTCCATCCAAAATTCTAACGGTCGGTGCTATCTGTCAGTTTATGATATTTGGGTGTAGCTCACTGTCCGTTTTGAAATATGGGGTAGTTAAGTGTCTTTTTGGTATTGTTGGGTGTAGTTTTGTGTCTTTTACCCAAAATTAAATGGCGCTTCAAACCCAATGACTTCCAACCTAATTGGCGATTCCACTTACCGATTACCCTTCATTCATAAATGGCAAATTTCAATTCCAAAACGCTAAACCTATAAATTTGAAGTAGACAATATCAATTACAAAACCGATAAACTAAAATTGTACTATCGAACAAAAGATTTTTTAAAATATTTTACAGCACACAATAAAAGAACACACAAAACAACAAAGCCTACAAGAAAGGTACAAATAGCAAATATCATGTTCATAAGCTTCCATTGTAGAGATTAGCACATCGCAACAGCTAAAAGAAGAACACAAAAGCGCAAACATACAAGGGAATTTATAAAAATATACTATAGTTAACACCACAAAAGAATTACAAAAGGATAACCAATTCTTGAATTTTTTTACATACCATCCACGCCAAGAACATTATATGTTATGTCCACATGTGAGTTCAAAGTCTCACATAGGAAGAGTATTGAGTATAAGGATAGTTTATATACACATTGGACCCCACACCCACTAGTTTCCTTGGGTACTCCTCCTAGGTAAGGCCCGGATCTCCCCAACATTATAGACATGTCTAATATGCAAAAAATACCAAACACAACACCTTGAAAACTTTAAAAAGAATTTAGCATATCAAGATTAGCCAAAACTAATGTTATTTGTAACTTACAGTACATATACAATATTTGATTGAATGCAAAAGATTTAAAAATGGTAACAAACATAACAAACAATACACAAGCTCGAAAAAAATGCACTAAAAATACACAATATTTAAACTGAATCCAAAGAGGTTCAAGAAAAAAACGCATATATTCTCAGAACATGGTGGTATATACAACAAACAAATACATATCAACAAACATTATACTTGTCACGAATTTCGGAAGTCGCAACTCCAGGCCCCATCACCCACACCGATTAATAAAACCAATCAACACAAAAGTGCAAACATCCAAAGAAATTTATAAAATCATACCACAGTTAACACTATAAAAGAATTACATAGAGGCCTAACCAATTCTTAAATTTTTGCACATACCATCCACGCCAAGAACATTATAGAAAAAATACCAAACACGACATTATGTGTTCCGTATTTTTGTGTAATTGCCATACCTCTTACAAGATAGAGAGGCTCTTAGATTTCTGAAGGTTAATGCTAGCGATTAAATTTGTAGATTCTTGCTCCATGCTTTGAAATCGTGTATTGGTAATTGTTGTGGGGTTCTTTAAGAGTTAGTACCACATGTTCAAAACTACAATTTAGAAGAATACCTCTTTTTTCATTAACTACATTCAATACAACGACCATCATTCTGCATTCTCAAACATTGGCCACCATTCTGCATTCAAGTTTGATGAAAACAAATAAATAAATTGGTGATTAATAACAATAAATAACTCAAACATTTAATTGATTATTTTGCAAACTCAACTTTTGAATTTAATTTATATTAACTTTTAGAATTATAAATAGATGAAAATGTGATATATAAATGGGTTATAATCAGTTACAAATCCTTTAATCCACTACAAATCTTAGAACCATCGTAGTCCATTAGATCAAATAATTAATGGTTAAGATTTAATGATGAGTCATCAGTGGCATACTAACGTAAATATGAATTAATTGTGAATTTTATTTTGGTCATTTTACACCATCAGAGGGGTATAAACGTATTTTACACCATTATTTATTAAGTTGAATTTATTTTAGTACCGGTTAACTTCAAGACACCAACTATTTTATTGATTCACGTGCAATCGGTTCATCAATTCAATTTCAACTGTTTCATTGCTTCTATTGAAATTGTTTAATTATTTCATTTGCAATTGTTTCATCGATTCACTAGAAATGGTTTCATCGATTTCACTTGAAAAGATTTTATTGATTCACTTGAAACTGTTTAAATTGTTTCACTGGTTCTCTTGGACAAGTTTAATTGTTTCATTGCAATTATTTCATCGCCATTGTTTCACTGCAATTGTTTTATCTCAATTATTTCATCGCAATTGTTTCATCGCAAATGTGTCATAGCAAATGTGTCATCGCAACTGTGTCATTGTAACTGTGTCACCGCAATTGTTTCATCGCAATTGTTTCATCCCAATTGTTTCGTCGGTGTTTATGTGTGTCATTTCATATTTATCCACAAACCCATTGTATACAAAAATGCCCAAAAACATCTTAACTACTAATTCATCTGTGTAATGATGTAAAGTGATCAAGAAAAAATTGAAACAAAAATAATCCCAAAACGAAATCACCATCTCTATTCGCATAACAAAAATCTTCAGATGCATTAACAAAATCAAATTATTTGTACAAATACAAGTCTACGAACTCCATAATTGAAAAAATAAAGCTAAATCTTCATATGCACTAACATCCTAACACCAAAATCTCCAGCAACAATAAATCTATTTATCAACAAACCCTTGAATTGATATGTGAAAATAAATTAACAAATTACCCAAAAATAAAATTGAGCCTCTTATTAGTAATCTAAAGCAAGAACAAAATTGAATAAGAACAGTGTATGAAACAAAAACCTTAAATCTAGAAAATAGATACTGGACCTAATAATTTTCAATACATGAATAAAGAACGACGAAAAATAAAATATATGCAAAAAATGAAAAGCGAGAACCTCCTGATGAAACCGAAATCTCCGACAAGATATACCACAGCGGCGCGTCCGTCTAAATCGATGGTGGTGTAAACCAACTTCATGCCGCAGCGCGGAGGCCACACGTGGTTCTGCGTCCTGCACGGCCGCAACGTTGAGACGCAACGTTGATAGCCGTCATTGAACACGTCACATCTGCCATGTGGGAGGAGGGTCGAGGTCGTCGCCGTTGACGCATCACCGATTGTTGATGCTAGACGGACCAGCCTGAGCGAGGTCGGATCAGAATCGTCTTCTGGGGTCACAACCGTCGCGTTTGGAGCGGCGAATATGAATATCGGAGGGAGCCACAACACGGACAGTGGGTCGTCGTTGTCTTGGGTGCGTCGTGCCAGAGTGGATCACCGTCGTTTCACGCGGAAGGAGCAGCGGCGTGATTTGCTTTTGTGGCTGCGACAATTCGTTTATCTGGCTGCAACCCATTAGGGTTACGTATAATATATATATATATATATATATATATATATATATATAATGCCCTATTTTGTCTTTTTTTGTTTTTTTTCATCATTAATTTAGCCCATTAATTAGAACCATTGATTAAAATAAATCTAATGGATATTAGGTGTTCTAAAATTTGTAGTAGGAAGAGGGTTTGTAGTAGAGCTCATTCCTATATAAATATTCTACTTGAAACACAAACTCATGATATCAAGAAAATCATTATGTACAACCGTGTCTAGCTAATGCATTATATGGGTGAAGAAACGAATGGCTGAACTTTTTTCTTGTACAAGCTTCATTCAAAATTACAACAAATCAATTTCAATGTAATTACTTTTTCCAAAAAAACAAGATCAAGAAACATGAACACAATGTAACAGAAAATGAACAAAAACTACACATACACAAAGGGAGAAGATGGTACTAACAAAAGAAAAGGTTGGTAGCAAACTTACTCGTGGTTCTCATGACACGTAAAACAACATCAACAACACGAAATCGACCCGAACGCGACTCGTCACTCCGACCAATACTCTGCATCAGTTACACAATACTAAAACTCACAAATTACAACCTCAACAAACAAACCTCAACCCAAACAAAAATAAAAGAAAACCCACGACCCCGGAAATCAAGAAACAGAACTGCGCTACATCTTCAAAACACCAAGAAACACACGGAAAACATGAATTAAGAAACATTACACGGCAAGAGGCGGGCAATCTGGATTCAAACGCCTACCACGAGATCGCTCAATCGGAAAAATTCTCAAATGCCAAGGCAGCTGCTAACGCAGACTCGCGGGCTACAAATTCTCAAATGCCACAACAACGAGCGAGATCATTCCGAGAACGAACCGCGGGCTATGCGTGAACGGAAAATGCACACCATCCACACCGTCATCACACCCATCAATACAACACGTATAAATACTGAATGAACAGGCACATCAGCAGACTCCAACACACACCCATACACCAAAAGACACATAACAACACATACATTGATTATAGACAATTTACACAATACAATGAACAACTCAGAATCTGTAAAATAACTGATTTTGACAGTTTTTTTTTATAAAAAAAACAAACAAAAAACGCAGCAACTGAATTTCTTTTGTAAAGTAACTTTTTCCACTTGTCAAAAATCTTTACTCTTTTTATATACAAATTAGATTAGATTATATCGAAAACCTTAATCTATTGTCGAGCTCGTTCAAGACAGGAGAAGCTCATCGCCCTTCTCCACCTTCACTAGCCCCAACTACTATCTTTACGAGAGTGCTCCACCCATTGTATCATTGACAACACCAAGCGGGGGAGGATCGAGAAATTTTTTTTTTTGGGAGGGAAGAATTTAGACTAAATTTTGTTTGACACCCATAAACCCATTCCACCTACCACCGACCTCAAACCTATCGAAGGAGTACTAGGACCTCTACACCAAACCGACAAGAAATGCTAAAAATTTAATTTCATCAATAATATAATTAATTAATAAAATAATTAATTTTGGTAATAAAATAATTACTAAATGGATATATAACAAAAACTAATTTGACATTAATTATTTATATTTTAATTGAGTTTGAATTTGACTTTCATAATAATAATAAAATAATTATTAAATGCATACAACAAAAACTAATTTGAGCTTAATTATTTATTTTTTGCTCGAGTTCGAATTTAACGTTCATGTATATATAATTGCAAGGGAGTTGGCTCACGAGCATTACAAATCCTGATAGGTTAGGCTCAAGTTTGACTCTATCAAACAACCCAACATTGCGCTCAAAATCAGCTCGAGTTAGATTACAACTAGTACAAATTGAATTTTTAATATAGTAAGAGCTCGAGTGGCTCGTTAAAACTGAATGCACATGAAAAAAACTAATTCGAGCTTGATTATTTAGTTTTTAGTCGAGTTCGAATTTAATTTCTATATATATAAAAATACGAAGTGAGACGGTTCACGAGACTAAAAATCCTGATAGATTAGACTCGAGTTTGACTCGTTTATCAAACGACGCAACATTGCACTCAAACTCGGCTCGAGCTAGATTACAACTAACACATATTGAATTTTTAACATGACAAGCGATCGAGCGGCTCGTTAAAAAATCAACTCGTTTATCCATAACAATAATTCATGTATACTGATATACTAAAGTAAAAATAAATATTTTGTTTTTTATTTGTATTGTTCGAAAATTATTAACATTTGCATCTCAAATATATTATTATAATTTGAATTGGAGAATGGTAATTTATTTTTGAAATTAAATATCTTGGGAGACAGTTGCACACACGGGGTAATGATCGTTTTAAAAAAAAACGGACTACTGTGCCTCTATGAAAATCAACTCTGCCTCGACCATTCATCTCGTACCAACTCACATGTCAAGTAATATTTGTTTTTTATGTTCTTGTGGTATCGTATTTTGAAATTATTAAAGAGAAGTATTATTTTTTATCTGTTTGGATGGTTTGTTTTGTTCCATTACTGTATGCATGAATGCTTGATTTAATTATCCGATTTATGGTTATGGCTAACTTGTATCTAACAATTTGAAGATGGTTATCTTATATTTTTTCATATAGACGCATTCTAATCGGACGAACATGTTGCTTTGGTGGATACAATCTGGAGCCTCGATTCTCTACCCGGAGAACTTCCATGATGTCAAATTACATGAATCTCCGATCAATCCAAAGGTCAAGGAACCGTCCACCTCAGACAAATACGACAACAATGATGATTCTCTTGTGATATGGGTAGCTTCATTGATGTGTTTGGACTTCCGCCTTATATGTGTTTTTGATTTTGAAGACGGGGAGCTTTGTTGATGTGTGTTTCGATAATTTTATTTCAAGACTACAATTTTCTGTGTTGTGATAAAATTGTCTCCATTGTCTCGAATTTGTAGGACTTGTAGTCTTTTGTATTTTAGATCTTTAGCACGAACAATTTCATAACTTTGATTTAATTTGTGAGCTATAAGTAAATAAAAGGTACTTTTGAAAAAAATCAAATTAAAAAATATAATAATTAAAAACAATAAACGATGTGAATTACAAAAGAACAAATTCGTGTTCAGGTGGTTTACGAAATTAAAAAAATAGTTTACGTGACCTAGTGATTTTGCCAAATATACCCACTACTGCAATTATGTTATTGAGAATGTTTGTTTGTTGCTTGGAAAAGGAAACTACTATATGCAATAAAAGAGTATAATTATTAGGGAGTAGATTAGTATTTTGTTATTGATCTTTAGTTGAGAATGAATGAGAGGTCCAAATAAAACGTATGCGTGGTGGTAGCTTCTGAAATTAGTAAAGAAAAAATGTAAGGCAAATAGAAAGAGAAAGTAGATTTTGTTGGAAAAGACCAAATAAATGTGGGAGATCGAGGAAGATACGAGTAATATAATGAAGGTTTTGAGAGAGAGTGAATCTTGTAACTCCCACATTAGCAATAATTGTAATTAAGATTCATAATTAGCACACATCCCTCCTCGATCTCTCCATGCACAGCATGCACACGCCGCCGCACGTATTCGAACCCTCACTTATTACTCTCTTCTTTTCTCTTTCACCAGACCCGACCTGCCCAGCCTTGTATATATATATACATTTACTACTTCTCCACATTATTCCATCTTTCATATCTCTCTCTCTCTCTGACACTTCCAAGCTTCAATATATATTAACTATATATATATATATGGCTTCTACTCATGAATCTGCTCTCTTTGATATGATCATCAGCCAAAAACTTGAAGACCCATTCCAGCTTCCTCTTGACTTCAGGTTTATATACATATTTATTCATGTTTTTCAAACTTGAAGCCTGTACTGATTAAAACTTATTTGTTCAAATACTACTCTCATCATCAATAGGGCTTCAATTTATGTTTACGTACTGTTTGTTTTGAGTCATAGTCACGCGTGTATATATATATATATTTATCTCTTAACTTAAAGAAAAATACCAACATGCGTACATTGATCATGAATTAATATACTTTTAACACTTATCTTGATCATCATCGTTAATAATCAATGTTGTTGTTTTTTTTAATTTCCAGTGAAAATGGGTATGTCAGCCTCGAAGATTTTGGAATTTCAAGTTTGTTTGATGATATTCCAATAACCCAAATGGAAAGGGAAATGGAAGCGTTTTTGCCTCCTCATCTGATCACTTATAGTTCTAAAGACCATTTATATTCTTCTCCTTCCATTGAACACAACCAATTTCAATTACCTCCACTCCAAGGTAATAATTAAATAATTACTCTTCAGCTAGCACTTAATTTCTATTATCTTGTTAATTAATTTGTACTTAAGGCATTCATATATATATATATATATATTATACATATAGATTTCAATGATAATGAAAAGAAGCAAGCGTTATTAGCGAGTGTTGATGATAACAAGAATATGAGTGGAAGCTCGAAGATGGTGTTGTCTAGAGAAATGGTGTCCAAGTATTTCTACATGCCTATCACAAAGGCCGCGAGAGAGCTCAATGTGGGCCTAACCATCCTCAAGAAACGGTGCAGAGAGTTGGGTATTGGGAGATGGCCGCACCGGAAGCTCAAGAGCCTCAACGCCCTAATAAGCAGCATTGAGGGAGGGGAAGAGAGTGAGGACACCAAGAGAGGATTGATACAAGAATTGGAGCGAGAGAGGAGGATGATCGAAGAAATGCCCGACGCCGAGATGCTGAAGCAGACTAAGAGGCTGAGGCAGTCCTGCTTCAAAGACAATTACAGGAAGAGGAAGAGAATATTGAGCATGCCTATTGCTCATCATCATCACCAGCCCTCTACCTCTACTTCTACTTCTACTTGTACTACATCTTCAGATGAAAATATTGAACCAACTTATTATGGTGGCTCCCAAGAATACGAGGATCTGAGATCTCTTCTCTCCTCTCCTGATTTCATGTTCTAGCAAACCTACCTACCTACTTGTTCATGTCTAGCTTTGGGTATAGTGTACTTGTTTGTTAACTGATACTTAATTGTTTTGCTTTGTACATGGATGATGGTGTTTTTCTTATACATTAGTGGTTTTTTTCATCAGCAAATTAGACAAATCCTTTGATTTGATCAATTGACTTTTAGGAAATAGTGTTGTCAATCTTTTAGCTTCTTTATCAACATCTGAAGGGAAAATTCGTATATTCGAACTCAAGGCTTAGTCTGAACTCCTTACCTACGTTAATGATTTTAATAGTAGTTCACATTCTTGAGGTTTTGAAGACTTCAATCATTTCTGAAAATAAAATTTTGTACACACCAAAGTTTGAACTTTCGTCTTCAAGGCTATATATGATAACTTTAAATATTGGGTCAATGACTCTTGATTTAAATCTTTATGTATTAATAATTAATTTATTTCTTAAATCGTTAAATTATGAATTAATAGTGTTCGATCATTGTCCTCAGACAAATTTTAATGATTTAATACAATAATGTTTATCATTGTGCAATATTTATTTTTAATATATTAAGTAATTTGATTATATGTTCTTATGAAAAATATATACGAACTTTAAGAAGCTTTTCCTTGGTTCGGCATTGGTAGTGACGACACTAGCTAGGTTGAGTTTGACAAATTGCACATTTCATTCACTTTCCTGAGGGGTGGTTAATTAAGGTGGGTTTGGAATGACCGATACTTTATTAATAATTTCACCATTATATAGTGACTTAGATACACTACGTTGTATTAATGGGCGGTGATTTGATGATACAAGAGGATAACTCTATAAAAGCAACATGAAGAATTGCCCAAAGATCGGTGAGTGAAGTTTATTTGGGTTGTGTTGTAATGTCATGGCTAAACTTATTGATGGCCGAGGCGGAATTTCAACTTCTGAATCTCGATTAATTGAATCCCCTGCTCCGAGTATTATTTCAAGACGTTTGGTATATGAGCCTCTTCAAACATGACTTATTGCTATTGATTTGATGATTCCTTACTGATTTAGAATCGTATCCGTAGCTACTGCGGTTTTACCAGTTTGTATGTCCCCAATAATTAATTCTCGCTGACCACGTCTTATAGCTTATTGTGCTTATTCTATGAAACAGGAGATCAAAGTGATTTTCCTCTTTTTTCCCAATAATTAAGTTTACGACCTTACACCATTGGGATACTTCGAATAAACTCGAGTACATATAGGAAAGACCGAAGCTAAAACCCTTTCTCGTGATCGATTCCATACTCTTGTTGGTGGGGTCTTTGTTGTAGATGTTATTTGCCTAATGTGAAAGCAGTTGGTTCCGTAGTTTGAGAATTCTGCTGATCCTTGAGCAAGTCTCTTCATTCTTACCTCTTACGAGAAATAAATAACTCGGTTTCTTTGTTTCAAGTGCCCATAGTTTATCAAGTTGCTCGGCACATACCTTATTGAAATAGCGTAATAACGTATATGAATATGGATTCAGATCGTAAGCAAGATTCACAAAGTAAGGTAAGCGGGTTGTTCAATCCATTGCAATCCTGTCTATCCACACATCCTCAATTATTTTGAGTGATTGATTGTTTTGTTGAGAAATTATTTTTGGTGCATGTTTAAGAAAGACTATGGAAAAGGTGAAGTAATATGTTGTAACTTGTGGCTTTTACACCAAAGAAACCTTTTTAAGTTTCAAACCCGAGACAATATCGTATAACTCGAGAGCTGCAATATTAGAACACCAAAGTCCTTGTGGGATTGATATTTGGGCCGTAAGAAAACCCTTAATTATTTCATCGGTATACTTGTTGTTAACACGGTTAGGTTGGAACTCTCTCTCTCTCTCTCTCTCTCTCTCAAGTGAAAAAGTGGTATAGTCAGCTACAATATTAACTAGGGAAAATTTCACTTAACTCCACCTAGGTTTCTTAAAATCCCACTTACCTCCCCCGAAAAAAAGATGCTAAATCTCACTTACCTCCCCCAAAAATGTGTTAACTCACAGCCCGCCTAGGTTTGCCAAAGTACCACTTAGCCCAACTCCGTTAACTTTTTTTTAAAATTCTATTAACTTTTTTGGAAATGACGAAAATTCCTCTGTATTTCAAATAATTAATTATTTGATACTCTTGAAAAACATTTCACTCTTTGGAAATGACAAATTTATACTCTTTAAAAACATTTTGTCCAACATTTAACAGTGTTAGACCAAAATGTTAAAAAACGTTATTAATAATTAATTATTTATATTATTAATATTTTTAGTAATAATTATTTATCAAGTAAAACTAAATCAATTATTAATAATATATTGACAAAAACTTCTTTCTTCAAAGTTGTTGATCTTCCGATTCTCTTCAATTTGATATACTATAAGTCTGAAACGAAACTCGTATGAGAAAGTTATGTTATTCAAAAATGAAAACGGTTTTTAAACATCGTTTTTTATTTATTTTTAAATTATTTTATACTAAAATTAATTAAATATTTTAAAGATTATAAAGTTTTTGTTGTCGTTGGATCAAAATTTTGGACAAAAACTTTTTTCTTCGGAATTGTTGATCTTATGATTTTCTTCGACTTGATATAGTATGAGTCCGAAACAGAGTTTGTATAAGAGAGTTATGTCATTCGAAAGTGTTGATTTATTATTAATAGTAATTATTATTTTAATTATTAATAAAAATATTTCTTCAAAGTCGTTGATCTTTCGATTCTCTTCGATTTGATATACTATGAGTTTGAAATGGAGGCCGAATAAGAGAGTTATGTCATTTGAAAGTTTCAATAGTTTTTTGGATACAGGGGCATTTTTGTAATTTCTGAAATAGTTAACAAAATTTTCAAAAAAAAGCTAGCATAGTTGGGCTAAGTGGTACTTTGGCGAACCTACGCGGGCTGTGAGTTAGTATCTTTTTTTCGAGGGAGGTAAGTGAGATTTCTGGAAAGTTAGGTGGAGTTAAGTGGAATTTTCCCTATCAACTATGAGAATATGCTCGTAGAGGTAATAATTTTTGCATTTGGGCAACTCCCATTGGAGTTGCTCTTATATTAGTGGTTTTAATAAGGGAAAGAGACATTTTTTACACCTAAGTACACCGGTTTCCACTTTCATACTCTAAATATGTTTTCCTCAATTTTAGTATCCTAACTATCATTTTGAACTATCCTACTCTTGGAATACCAAAAATATCTCAATTATCACCAGAATTGAGGAGTCTGACCGGTTCAAATCTGGTATGACCAGTTCAATTTTAATATTTCAAATTATTCGTTTACCCTCACTTAAACATACATTATTAATATAATTGGAGGGCAAATTTATCTTTTCAAATAATAATTAATAATTAAAAATAAAAAATAAAAAATAAAAATAAAATGAGAAGGAGAAGGAGAATAGTCAGAAAAATTAACCATTTTTCGGAGGATTTTTTTCCCCAGACCTGGGAAGGTCAATAAGACCCACAGTCATCATACGTATAAATAAAAAAATATAAAAATATGGACTATGGAGAGACCAATCTTCCAGGCCATTCTAAGAATTAATGCCTGAGCATCATAGTGCCTTTCGCCCCGAACCAAAATGTGAACCATCACACTCAAAGACGTGGATAAATGGTTAAAATTGGGATAGTTTCGAGCGATCGAAGTGATAAATTTCCGACCCAGAAGCAAATCATCACAACTACGGTAAAAAACTTGAGTTACGATCAGTGGGCTCCTGCTAAACAAAAAATTACGAATAAAATTTTGAAATAGCAAAGCATAAATTTTTTTTCACCAACGATGCTTCTGGTAGCGATATTGATGATGTTGATTCTGCGTTTGGCTCACCGTTTGCTAGAGGCGAGAGGAAGCGAGGATGTTGAACGTGGCAAAGAAGATTTCTTATGGGTTTTATGAGTCTGAGAGTGAGGTTCTTACAAGACTGTCGAGTTGCCATTTTTGGCATGTGAAAGCTTTGAGCTTTTTCGGCTCGACGGTTCTAAATTTGTTGCTCTGAGTGAGACTATATAGGAAGGATACTTAAGAAGAGTGGGAGAGAGGACAGAAAGGGAAGGGCATCATTTGACAATTTGCAAGATACTCAAAGGAACTTTCGTCTTTTAATATTATTTAATTAATTTGAACCGGTCAGACCAGTTGCTGAATTTGAACCAGTTCAATTTTAAGAGTTGTTTAGGTAAATTTGGTATTTTATGGGTAGGTTTTTCCAAAATAATAATTAGGGTAAGAAAAATATATTTAGAGTATGAAAGTATAAAAGTGGTATTGTTAGACACATACAAAAATCATTTTCCCAATTTTTTCATCATCAAGTACCATGAGCGGGTGACGAAAATTGAGCCCGGGCCGCCAACCCGCGGCCCATTTCGGCCCAATCCCAAATGAATACTGCCCAAGCCAAATCGTGAAGAAACTCTAAAATTCTTCCATAATTGTCCAGTTTTGTTATCTCTTTCCCCATGTCCTAAAACACAAATGCCCTCCTCTCCATCTCTATATATTTTTTTATCTATGGTTTATTTTAAAATCTTTCACTATTTCAGTTGGTATTTTGTTTTCAGTATTGTGTAGATGATCTATCTCACATATAAAAAAATTATATTTTTTTTTGTTTTTGTTTTCAAAAGGCAGGTAGTTGTTGTGCAACAAATATATAACAATAGGTACACGTGACGTTCACTTATTTACTGTGTGTGATACCTTGACACGCGCTGACATGTATTGCCTCCTCATTTCAGGAATTGGTAAACGATGACAGGTGGTGTGACAGAGTAAAAGAACAACATATGCAATGGGTTACTTATTATAGCCTTTTCGTTTCCACTCACGCTTGTTCAATTTATTTTATTATGTTTTCTAAAACTCTATAAATAAAAGTCTATGAAGATGAACTTTCCGTCCAGCACCACCAATACACACAAATGATGATAAATACCGCTTCGGATGACCACAAGATATTATTACCACTATTTGTCTATTTTTATTTTGTATAGTGTTTGGTATAATTTGCATGACAGACAACAACATCAACTAATTTTTTTTTTAATTTACTTTCTCGTTTTCTAAATGCGCCTATTTTTAGTGCGAATCGCTGAATGATCGCGTTTTAAATGCGCGATCATTACACACAATATGATGTTATACAATTCAAAACAGAACGTTATACATCAAATCTAACATTGGAATGACGAGCGTGCAATCAGCTCTCCGTCTATTTGTGACTAACAGTGTTAGTGAACCGCTCCGCCACGTGTTGCTTGATCACCGCTCGCGAAAAAATGGATGGGCAGATGAGAGTTTGGACGTTTGGGCGTTTTGATGGAGTTTGTAGTGAAGTGCATCTCTATATATATATAGGGGCGCTCTCTGCTACAAACCACAAATAAGCGTCAAAACGTCCAAACCATCTCCCAACTGTCTGATTTGCACGGAGCGAAGGAGATGATGACAACCACACGGATTGGGAGGGAGATAACGGTCGCTAACGGAGCCGTTAGGGGTGTTGGTTTGTAACATACTTGTTATGTGTGTGTAACTATTGTTATACAATTCAACACTTACACAAATCAATTATGATTTTACGTTATACGTGAATGATTATACAATTATATTGTAGGTGTTATACAATATCAAGGTACCAGTTACATGTTCATAAAATCGAACATATGTACGCACTAACCATTGTTATACAATTCAGCACTTACACAAATCAATTATGGTTTTACGTTATACGTGAATTATTATACAATTATATTGTAGGTGTTATACAATACCAATGTACCGGTTACACGTTCATAAAACCGAACATATGTGCGCACTATTTGAATGTGTTACACAGTAACAACTGTTCAGTTACACACACTCAATGGTTACACACGCGGAATAAGTATGTTACACACCAACACCCTAACGGCTCCGTCAGTGCCCATTATCTCCCTCACAATCCGCGTGGTTACATGTGGCGCCATCTCCTTCGCTCCGCACAAATCAGACGGTTGGGAGGTGGTTTGGATGTTTTGAAACCAAATAAGAGGTCTGTAGCCTCTCTCTCTCTCTCTCTCTCTCTCTCTCTCTCTCTCTCTCTCTCTCTCTCTCTCTCTCTCTCTATATATATATATATATATATATATATATATATATATATATATATATATAGAGGGTACACTCGGATACAAACTCCAATAAAACATCAAAACCCTCATCTGCCCATCCATTTTTTCGTGAGCGACGATCAAGCGACACGTGGCGGAGCGGTTCGCTGTCCCGTTAGTCACAAACAGACGGAGAGATGAGGGCACGCTCGTCATTCCAATATCAGATGTGATGTATAAAGTTATGTGTTGGGCTGTATAACATCATATTGTGTGTACTGATCGTGCATTTTAAAGCGCGATAATTCAACGATTCGCACTAAAAATAGGCACATATAAAGCGCGATCGCGCATTTAAACTGCAATTATTCAGCGATTCACGCTAAAAATAGGCTAGATCTAGAAAGTGATCGTTCATCATTTTGTGTGTTGTTGAACATTATATAATTAATCTGGTTATACAATAGATAACAACATGTTATACACCGACAATAAGACAGCCATACACAAACTTTTGAAAGTGTGTAATAGTTTTATGTGCTACTGAACATCATCCAACTACAGTGGTTTTACAATATATAACAACATGTTATATATGGTACACCACTATGTTCTACATAACCAGTCAGTCAGACAGATACAAATAAACCTTTAAAGTGGTCAATCGTTTTATGTGTTGTTGAACATTATCTAATTAAATAAGTTAATGTCCAATAACAAATCTGTATTTCAAAAATTATTAAAACATTGAAGAATTATATAAATTAAATATATGTATTTCCAAAAATATCGATATGCAAAATCAATAAACTATTTGTTATCAAATTTATTGATGATTAATTGAAGATTTATTTCCAAATTAATTGAGCATTTATCGCAAATATTTAAGGACATAAATTATAAGTCAACCATGCTAATAGACGATTATGATCTCAAGAATATGAATAAGCTTTAACATAAGTGATACAGTACAAACCGACATATTGTACAGGATACATCGACATGTTATACAAAACAGAAAGACAGTTGCAAACTTGATTAATCTAAAACTTGCCCAGAAGGACAATCCTCAAGTTCACACGTGGCAACATGTTTGAAGAGATTTCTATCATTCCTATTTTTTTAAAATTCTAATTTTTTTTTATTTAAATATTTCATTGTAGTATAGTAATGCAATTAAAAATTCAGATTTTTTGATTGAATGATTTATTGTAGTATACTAATACATCTCAAACTCAAATAAAAATTAAGACACTAATATAGTTAAAAATCGATAAAAACTATTATTATTTCTAATTGAATAATTTATCGTAGGATATTAATACATTTCAAATTCAACTAAAAATTAAAACTATAATTTTACAAATACATATATATATATAAAAGAAAAATCCTCATTTCTAAATTTTCTGAAATTTTCTTCTCTATTTCTCATTAATTAATTTTGAATTTTACTTTTATTATGATTCTACGTTATTAATAAAGTTATTAGTGATTATATTGTTGGATTTATACTATTTACTTATTTATTATTATATACATTATGTATGTATTTGAGTTTAGATGGATTGGACTATTGTATTGTACCTATATATATTTGATTATCAATGAATAAAAGGAACGCCAATAAAAGGACTATTGGACTATTTGTTATGGATGAATGAGTTACAGTGGTATGGTATGTGTAAAATAAGTATTCAGAAACCACGCCTCGGATGAGAGCTGCGTGACACGACATCTGGCAGAAATTTGAGGAGTTTCCATGGCGTATGTTGGTTTATGATTAACTCGATGACAACATTTTGTTAGATGATTGATATAATGTTAATTATGGGTAATGTTTTTGTTATCAGGTGATGCTTGACTCGTGGTTTCTATCAGTTGTGGGCGACTAGTTCGATTTCATGACTCTTATATACTAAGTTTTCTTTTGTTGTATGTATATGTAGGTGCGGACGCATTCACTATTGTTCCATCCAACCTTATTGATTTGGCTTGTGAAAAAACAATTATATTTATTATGATTTTTTAAATTAGGGGTATTTTAATCATTTTATTATAAATTGTCATTTCGCTATATAATCTCACATAACTATAACCCAAAATCTCTCCACAATTAGTGTGTGGCTCAAACCGTTGCGGTGTCCCCTCGAGGACCACATAACTATAGTTAACTTGACATATTTCTCACCTATTTATAGTTGACTAATTTTTTGTTGTGACGTGTGAGCTGAGATTTTTTTTCTTAGAATGTTACATTTGTCTTTTATTTTAAGCTAACACATTTAGTTATCAGTGCAAAAATGACCAAAGTACTCATGTTTGTCTTTCGAATTTGCAAAGTTATGCTATTAGTCTCTCCTCCTTTCCCTGTCTCTTTCTTCCTCATTCTTTTCTGTCCAATTTGTCACCGGTTCTCTCAACATCTAGCATTAATGTTCATTAACTACACTTATGTTCGTGTAATGAAGAACTAATTAGACATTGAATAATTAATTATACAATTTGATCATTTGGTCGAATCATAAAGAGCTCTATCAACGACTTAATAATCTCCTCTTATGTCCTCGGTAACCCTAATCTCGTCGCCGAGGTACTTTAGTGTCAAACAAGGCGGCAACGAAAATTCCCAATCCGTTTATCTCAACATCGTGTCAGTGAACCTGGAATTCACCCTTTACGGTGACGCCACCTGCATTCCCGACCGCACGAAGAACAACCTGTTTGACGGGAAAGCAATCATGTTAATCAGAGCCCTCCTTTCTGCGTCGATAACTCGCAGTACGCCGTCAGCTCGCGTCCCGATACCGTGCACATTCTTGATGTGAATAGTTGCTATTTCTCTGTCGTTCACAATAGCCGCCATGTTCAAGAGAGGTCGCCCCCGATGGTCAAGCCGCATTTCCCAACTCCTGATCCCATAAGATATATTGTAATTATGTTAGAATAGTTAAGTATAATTAGAGTTGGAATGTAGGTTAGTTTCCTAAGTCTAGTTGGTTTTTCAATTATTTCCTATATAAGGAAATTATCTATCGTAATTGAAAACAAGTTATTCATAATAATACCAATATATTTTGGAATTCAACAAATTAAAATTAGAATTTTAATTCAAAAAAAAAATCACAATCTGGGGTAATGGAGAAAAGAAAAGAAAGTGATAGAAATTCCCTCTAAGAAGATACGCCTGACCCATATAATGGTCGGAGAGAGATTTCTGAGATCATCACGTGAAAAGGGTCGTGATTGGAGAAAATAAACAGTAAATTGATTTCATTTTATTGTTTTGTTGTAATTTCTCATGTTGATTTTCTCTCTCTTCATTGCTGTATTTTTAAGGGTTAATCTCAAAAATGTACAATTAGGCTGACATGTTTATTGTTTACATACACCTAAGTTAGAAAGTTTATTTTCAAGTACAGTGCCACTTGACTATTAGCAAATTTGGGAAATGGGGTTAAGTTTCAATTAGTTTTCAGTTCGAAATAACAAAAATGCTCCTTACTGTCATTAAAATTTTCCAGTCGCCACGTTCTTGACACAAACCCAGCAAAATCAAACCCAAAAAATACTCAATTCATAAAACCCCAATTCACCGAATTACAAACTTTTCTTAATTTTGTTTAAAACAATCTCTAATATGTTCGAAACCCCCAAATTTTTGTCCATCGACAGTTCCGATGGTGGTTACTGAAGGTACAGTTCCGATGGTGGTTACTGAAGGTACAGTTCCATGGGTCATTCTGAGTACTCTCCTCCGCAATCGATGTCGTGACGCGCTTTTTGTTGTCGTCGACGACCTCATGAACTAGGAGTTAAACTTGGTCGATGATGAGAAGGCAGTGGCGGAAGAGTAGGTCGTATATCCAGTGAATCGAGTCGTCGAGCGAGCTCTCAAAGGGTAGAACCGAGCAATCAACGTTCTAGAGCTCTACCGCGTGATTTCGAGGAAAACGAACTCCAAATCATCACAAGGAATCACCTTGCATTTCGTGTAGCTTTCCACGGAGCCACCACGCTGGTAACCCTTGGCAAGCCACGCGCGACCGAACGACATGCGTCGGCGCTAGAAAAAGATTCGTAATTGCGCCGCTCAGAGCCTTTGATTGGGGCTTCGTCTCGATCCAAACCAAATCGAGCTTCACACCTACCTTATGATTGTTCATGGAGACGCATCTCATGATATAAAACATTTTATTTCTTTAGAAATAAAGAACTAGTGAAAATTATTTGTCAATATTTTTTGTTCGATTCTTGTGTTAGTTGAGGTTGAAGAACC
The DNA here is from genome assembly GCA_963920655.1 of Geranium rotundifolium. Classification (NCBI taxonomy): domain Eukaryota; kingdom Viridiplantae; phylum Streptophyta; class Magnoliopsida; order Geraniales; family Geraniaceae; genus Geranium; species Geranium rotundifolium. Next base: position 14,395,563 of record OY987322.1, on the reverse strand, counting down.
AATGATTGAAGAAAGAAACTGAAGGAACATAAAAAATTAAAAAAAGAATACTGGCAACATTTGAAAACTTTTGAGAGGTATTTTTGTCATTTTTAAAAACTAACCCGTATCTAACCTCATGAAAACAAACTTTCTAACTTAAGTGTATAGTGATACCCGTGCTAGCCTAACTGCACTTTTTTAGATTAATCTTCTTTTAACTAATTTAATTCTTAATCTCTAATTTCTCGAATCCACTATCACCCACCTCTTATATGTTTTTGTTACTTCATTGAGAAAACCTATTCTTATGGCACTATCTTTGAGTTATAGTCCCAAAATCTGAAATATGCAATAACCGAAAGAAAAATTTTTGTACTAGAAACTTGGGGTTATATGTTCGCATATGTGTGGACTTTGGGTTGTGTTGTTTTGTATAATAGAATTATCAATCGGTTTTGAAACGAGTGAGAAGAAAGAAGGAGAGAAGAGAAATAAAAAAAAAACTTAATGATAAAAGAATATTTTAATCGTTTCAATTCAAAGTTGGCTCAAAACTAATGAATGACATTTATCGAGAAAAAAAAAATCTAACCCTTTTGTTGATGTCAAAATTCAGAGTCAAGTATAAAAAAAATCTAACTCACATGTCACAGTAAAAATTAAAAATGTAGTATCCTTAGGAGTGTTCATGGGCGGTTCAACCGTTCAAATAAAAATATATTGACCCAACTATAGAGATGCGGTTAGAATTTTGACAGACCCGTTAACCGCTCAAAGTAGAGCGGGTCTGATATACTAAAAACTGCACCGGTTCACAGTTGGATTGGTTGACGACCCGCATTACCGCCTAAATTTTCACAATAATATAAAACTTAAAATAAGAACATTTAATTTCATATTAGGTCTGAAGCCCATTAAAACAATGCATATTGATTGCACAAATCTTTTTGGTAGGTGATGTATTCAAAGTGAGAAGACGTAAACTTAGTAGAGAAAAGAACTCTCTGGAAAATGAACAATCGGTGGTCACTAGTCACCAAATTCAATTTGTGGATGTGCAGAGTTGTTCAAATGAGTCTCCTCAATTAAAGGGGTTACCTTACTTATTGGGTTAAATGAATTAAATAGACTGGAAGATGTGTAGTGCGAGTGGGCCGGTTAACTATAGTTTTGATGTATTCAACTCGCAACTTGCCCATTCTCATGCGGTTCATGTCTTTTTCATCCGTAGTCTGCCCCTGAACCTGTGGGTGAAGCCCAACGGGCCGTTGGCCAATTTGAGTGGGCGAGTAGTCCGGTTTTTGGTTAGAATATAAACACTCCTAGTCATCCTAGTAACATCAAATATATCAACGTCAACCGATTCAAAGTATAATAAGTTTTGGCAACGGAGGCATCGTCAATGGGTATTGGAAAATGACACAACCTGCGTAATTTATTTAACAATCGCCCACGATTCGAAACTCAAGGGCCCTCGTTTCCAAGCTTTATACTGTGGCCCTAATTTTATGAGAAAATCCAAATGTGCAAGAGAGGATTGTTTGATCTCGAGAACTATTTCGCCTTTTACGGTGCATACCACACCAACCCAATTAACATCTTCATTCACACACTATTTGTTTGGCCAATTCTGTTCACGACTCTCGTCCTCCTCCATTTCACCCTTGCCCTTTTCAGCTTCGACCATGTCCTTGCTCTCAATAATGGGTTTATTATGTCTCTGATTTACTCTTTGTTTTATTGTTTCCAGACAAGAAAGCTGGCTCCCTCGCTGCTCTTCTTTGTTTCGCGTGTTGGGTTGGAGCCACTCTTGTCGCTACCCGCCTTGGCTACTCTCTTGTTTGAAAGGTTTGGTTTGCCTCCTATTTTCTGCAAAATTATCATTTTTTATTAAATCAATGTACACATCTCATTCTCATATTCTGTTTAGGAGTATTGTTTAATGTGTTTGCTAATCTTATTTGCATCAACTACTTTGTATTGGCCTTTAAAAAAGGGACTCGGAATAGTAGTATTGATTTGTCAATCTCAATCATTTGGATGCACTCTTTATTTTAGGGTTATATTATAGGGATAATTCCAGGTGGCTACACCTAGATTTTGCTGTTTTTCACCTGGGTACACCTAAAATTTTTTTTCCCAGCTGACTACGCCTAGAATGTGCAAAATTTTCATTTTGCACTTTCCGTCCAATTCTGTTAGTTTTTAACGTTTTTTCATGTGAAATGACTAAAATGCCCTTAGGGTGAAATCAGTTATTAAAATTTGATTGAAAAGACTAAAATGCCCTCACATATCCTTCTAATTTTCAAACTCATGCCATCCATTCTTAATCTTTACCTTCTCTCTCTTCTCCCTTTCTCTCTCTCCTCTCTATCCTCTCTCCTAACAAAATGCAAGTCTGGTACATTCAACAATAGTGAAAATTTGATAATTAAATAAAAAGGAAAATGTGGGAGGGTGGATTTGATTGAAACTGATACCTACGCGTTGTGCTAATCAATATTTTCCACTGGTTTATCCTAAAAATGAACACAACAATGATTATCATTGTCCACAAAATTACCAACACACCACATGTAAAGAAAGTTAAGGAACTACCATTAAAGGCCCCCTTGAATGGTCTCGTATTTATCCTGAGCTTCTCCAACACAATCAGAGGCAAAAGACTAAATGCGAGAATTTATTATAGCATTTTTTACTCTTAATCTCGAACAACAATTACCACATCAATGGTCAACCTTATATCCCATCCTCAGAATCGTCGGGAAAGGTCATCGGGGATGTGGAACTAGCTCCCAGACTCCTCAGCTTCTTCTTCCGCAGCCGTCGGGAAAGTTTATGGCTCTCGTCCTCAACCCACACCGCCCTCCTCTCAGAACCCAATCTCGCCGGAAAAGTGTCCACCTCAAATTGCCGACTTGATTTTCTCATCCCAGAACTAGTACTGAACTCGCCCACACCCTCCACCAGAGCCAACATGTCAGTACCCAAATATATAAATTCCAAATTCAGTTTTTTCAAATTTAAAATTATTCTATTATGAATAACTATTACTGATTTGGAGAGAATTTTAGTGATATTGATGAGATTTTAATTTTCATAATGTGTTATTCAACAACCAAAGAGTTTTTTTTTATGTATTTATTAATTTTATTGTGTTGACTTTTGGATTTATAGTAGTCGAGAGGAGAGAGGAGAGAGAAGAAAGGGAGAGGAGAGAGAGAGAGAGAGAGAGAGAGAGAGAGAGAGAGAGAGAGAGAGAGAGAGAGAGAGAGAGAGAGAGAGAGAATGGATGACATGAGTTTGAAAATTAGAATGATATGTGAGGGTGTTTTAGTCTTTTCAGTCCAGGTTTAATAACTCATTTCACCTCTAAGGGCATTTTCGTCATTTTACATGAAAAAACGTTAAAAACTAACAGAATTGGACGGAAAGTGCAAAGTGAAAAATTTTCACATTCTAGGCGTAGTCAGCTGGAAAAAAAAATTGTAGGTGTACCCAGGTGAAAAACAGCAAAATCTAGGTGTAGCCACCTGAAATTATCCCTACATTATATGTAATCTCATAATGACTAAACAAGGGTAATAACCTATGATGTCTATACTTTTGTACTCTTTCTTTTTATTTGAATACTTGCATTCTTGTAGTGTCCTCTGGAAATGTTGCTTGAATTTAAAAGTAGGGAAAATTCCACTTACCTACTCCTAAGTTTGGCCGAGTTTTACTTAAACCCTCTTAAGTTCAAAATCTACGTGTAGAGTCCCCTAAGTTTGCAAAAGTCTCACTTCACCCATTTTCAGTTAACTTTTTTGAAAATTCTGTTAACTTTTTGTGAAATGACGAAAATACCCTTTCAATTAAAAAATTAAAAATAATAAATAAAAATGATTTTGAACTTTTTGTTATCTTATTTTTATTTACAAAAGTAAAAGAATAAAAAAATATTTAAGTATTAAATTTTTTTAAGAAAATAAATTTCATAAAAAATTTAAAAATAAAAAAACGATGTTTAAAAATCATTTAAAAATTTTTTAAAAAAATTTATAAGAAAAAATTTTAAAAAATTATTTTTACTACTAACAAAATTTTATTCTTTATTTTATACAATGAAAATATTATATAAAAAAGTTCAAAAATCATTTTTGTTAGTTTATTATAATTTTTCAATAAAAGGGTATTTTCGTCATTTTGCAAAAAAGTTAACAGAATTTTGAAAAAATTAACAGAAAAGGGCAAAGTGAAACTTTTTCAAACTTAAGGGACTTCAAAAGTTGATTTTGAAGTTAAGGGGAGTTAAGTGAAACTCGGCCAAACTTAAGAGGTGCTAAGTTGAATTTTCCCTTAAAAGTATAATAAAGTCTTCGTATATGACTCCATTTAAATCTAACCCACTCTAGAGTTAATTTATATGTTCGAGCTTCACGTCATATGTTGTAAATTTGATGAAACTAAATACATGGCACACACTCATAAGATTTGTTGTTTTATAAATTTTTGGGAAAATTCCACTTAGCACCTCTTAAGTTTGGCCGAGTTTCACTTAACTCCCCTTAACTTCAAAATCAACTTGTGAAATCCCTTAATTTTGAAAAAGTTTCACTTTACCCTTTTCTGTTAACTTTTTTCAAAATTCTGTTAACTTTTTTGCAAAATAACGAAAATACCCTTTTATTGAAAAATTATAATAAATTAATATAAATGATTTTCGAACTTTTTTATATAATATTTTCATTGTATAAAATAAAGAATAAAATTCTGTTAGTAGTAAAAATAATTTTTAAAAATTTTTTCTTATAAATTTTTTTTTAAAAAATTTAAAATGATTTTTAAACATCGTTTTTTTATTTTTTAATTTTTTATGAAATTTATTTTCTTAAAAAAATTAATACTAAAATATTTTTTATTCTTTATTTTTGTAAATAAAAATAAGAAAACAAAAAGTTCAAAATTATTTTTATTTATTTATTTAATTTTTTTAATGAAAGGGTATTTTCATCATTTCACAAAAAGTTAACAGAATTTTTAAAAAAGTTAACTGAAAATGGGTGAAGTGAGACTTTTGCAAACTTAGGGGACTCCACAAGTAGATTTTGAACTTAAGAGGGTTTAAGTGAAACTCGGCCAAACTTAGGAGTGGCTAAGTGGAATTTTCCCTAAATTTTTTATAGTCTGAAATATCAGGAGTTAATTGTCTGGTTATGCAATGCTTTCGTGTAGTTTCTGCCACTTTAATCACCTGAAAATGTTTGAAAAGTTAGTTATTATTGAAATTCTGAATTGTAGCCGAGTCAAGAAGTCGAACACAAAGTCGTAACTTGTGTATCGACGACTTGCCTAAATTGCAGACTGTGGTAAATAACAACCAAGTAATAATAACGACACCAGAGATGATTACCCAGTTCGGTGACTCCGCACCTACGTCTGGGGGCAGTTTGCCAGTGGAAAGGTTTTCACTATAAGGTAGTCAATAGTACAACTTCAAGCACCAACTAGCTATCACACAAGCTATTGTCCTAAGCTACTATGGATCTCACCGTGAACAACCTCGACCAAGGTCCTCTCCCCATGTCTTTGAGATCCTCTCAATTCCACCCTTCGAGCAAGCGCCTATGCTCGGTGTCGTAGTCCTCTTTGACGGATTTGTGAATCTTCATTCACGAACACAAGAACCCTAACCGATCAATCACTCAATCTTCGCGACTTGATGTTTGATCGAAGCGAAGCCGTTCAAGCAAACTTAAATAGCCTCTCAACACGCCAATGGTGCACGGTTAAGAGCTCTGAGAAATTTAGCTAATTTAGAACAAGAACGGATGACTGCTAATGGGGAAGCTTCAAGCTTTTATAGCAGCTCTATATTCCTAATCTTTCTTGAATTAGGAATAGAAAATTTTAGACTTCCTGAATAAATTAGGCAAGCAGAGTTGCCGCCTTTGCTGACGTGTTAGTGACAGCTGGAAGTCGCCTGGCTTGTCGACATCATTCTCTTGCGCTCCAAGTCTTCGTGACGTCATTCTTCTTTCGCTCCAAGTGGCGTCTAAATAGGAAACCTTCAAGCCTTTCCTAATCTGGAACGTAATACGTCGCTCCACATGTCATGTAACATATTGCACTGACTTCTTACTTTTGCGCTAAAATTATGCCAACACTTAAACGTAGCAAGAATCCCCCCCTTTGGCAATTTTTTAGGCAAACACATTTTTAGGCACATCGTTCATCTTATGGCAGTTACGCACAGCAAGCGATGCGACTTCTGGTTCGTCTTCTGGAGCGGCGACTTCTGTATGCAACTTCTTGTTTGCGACTTCTGACGCATCTTCTGGAGACTTCTGGCGTAACTTTTCGCGTAACTTTTTGTCTTCTTGCCCGTTAGCCTATCTATCTCCCCCTGTTTGTCTAACAATATTGCCAAAGGCAATCATACAATGATTTTTGAATAATAGCAGAGTATAAACCGGCTAAAACCATGAGCAAATATCCAAAAAAATGTCATAATGTGCCAGAAATTAACTCGGACAGTCCTCGAGTATTCAAGTAGTGTGTTTGAAACAAGTTATCATACGAGATCAGAGAAATGTTTAAAACGAGGTGGAGTCATCGACATCATCTTCATCTTCAGCCGGAGCAGTGCGGAGGTCATGTAGAAGGGCTTCACAGGCAGTCTTCCGGGTCGTCAGAACAACAATTGTCTTCTCTAAATCATTGATCATATCCACCAGCTCTTCCTCCATTCTGGTGCCGAGAGGTCCGGAAGGACGTGAGCTGCAACCGGCTTCTGATGCTCTGGCCATGGGAGGAGCGAGATCCCTTATATGATTGCCCTCAAAGTTTTTGAGGCTTATAGTGAGGGGCAGTGGCTTCTTTTCAGGAACATCCGTCTTTCGAACAATGTGAGGAAATTGTTGGAGGAGAAGTCCGGTGATCAATGATGGAAACCCCATAGGTAGCTTGACAGCACATGACTTGGCATGTTTGACAAGGTGCTCAATGACATATGAACCAAAATCAAGAGTAGATTGCGTACCTATTTGGTAGATGAGTTTTGCCAATTCAGTTTTGATGCTCGACCCGTGAGTGGAGGGTGCCCAGTTTGCCAAGTCAATGCGGTATAGAATTGAATATTTGGCAGTAAGTTCTGCAGCCGCAATGGTGTCTTTGAAGGGTCAGACCTTTTTCCGTCCTCCAATGATCTCAAAAGCCACTTTGTTCAAGTGCGGGACTTCTGGAGTGACTTCTGGGTCCTCTCTGCCAAGGTAAGTATTGATTGTAATGGCAGATATCTCAAAACACTCTCCTAGAAAAAATACCTTCCTGTACTCTGCGTCTTCTGGATCATTAAACTCGCTTGAGAGGTTGATAATGAACTCTTTGACCAGCGCTGGGTAGAATGGCCCAATGTTGATGACCGTGTTGGTCAGGCTTGAGCCACGAAGAAGTTCCACAATTGTGTTCATTCCCTAAGCTTCTGTAGAGAGCTCTCTCTCCGGGTAGATGTTGCGCTGGTACACATATTGCCATTTGACCGCGCTGTCTACAGAGTGAAACGAGACATTGTCTGTTGGAGCCTTTGGAACATTTTTGGGGAGTTTCAGACCTCCCATCGACTTCTTGACCCGTGGAAGTATGACACGAGTTTCTTCTTCTTCTGACTCCTCTTCTTCTGGGGCAGAGGTTGTTAACAAAGTCAATGACTTCCTTCTGGACTTCTTCAGTGGTTTAGAAGCAAATGCTCCTCCTTTCTCTGTGGTTTTTCTTTTTTGGGGTTAATCTTCTTGGTACTGGTGGTTCTTCTTCTTCATCAATCAACCTTCTCTTCGGTTGTCTCCTTTTCTCAAGCCTTTTAGGCACAACTTCTTCTTCCATGGTCTCTGCCATATCTATTTCTTCTATATTGACAAGATCGTCTACAGGTAGAGGAACTTCTAGGATAACTTCCGTATCATCATTCATCCTTGGATCACTGTCCTGGGCGACAAGTGGACTGTCGGCTTTGTTAAGTGGCGACTTCTTTGGTGCGGGTGTTGATCTTGGGGGGCTGGATCGATCCTCACAGCTAGCACCATGAATCTCAGGAACGGGAGTTCCTCGAGCTTCTTCAGACATATTAGGGTCTACTTCTGAAGGGGCAGTAGGATTACCTTGTAAGGGCGTAGAAGAGTGAGAGCCTTCCTCCTCTAGGTTAGCAGATTTGGGTGCACTATTGTCCTAGACGCGATGATACGCGCGACACTGCCGATCGACGAGACGACAAATGTGACACAGAATACGATGAAGAATGTTGTCCTTAAAAATAGCCAAAGGGGGAGATTGTAGTTACGACGGTTTTAGAGATTGGCTGATTTTTAAAGGAACTGAAGAACATGTTACAAAGAATGTCGAAGCATCTTCTACGACATCCTGTGTGACATTATTGACGGCATCTCGGCAAACATCCTGATCGACAGAAATCAGGAAAGTGCAGTTTCGGCAGAAAAGCAAGAAGACAATTAGGAAACTGCAGAACGACTCCTAATCTGAAAAGGAGAAAGACGGTGATTAAGAGGAAACCCTTTAGGGTTAGTACTCATCCACGATTGCTATAAAAGCTTAGGCTACCCCCTTAGCAATTGTGTGGTTCTTTATTTGTTTCCTAGCAACAATTTGCAAGGTTCTTAGACATGAAGGTTTGCGGGTTGAGAAATTGCAGATTGAGCTTAGGATATTGTGCATCACATAACTATAGAGAGTTAGGTGATTGAGGGTTTACTAAAGACGTGAGTGAAGACTGCACGCAACCACCAAGCTTGAAGAAGACTTGAAGACGACAGAGCAAGGCGATTGCTCGAAGAGTGGAATCAAGACGTTCTTGGATTCAGGGGGAGACCCTGAGATAGATTGCACTGTAAGACGTAGCATAAAGTATAGATCTAGGAGTGATCACAAGTACTTGTATGTTTAGACGGATTACTGATAAGTGAAATCTTTCCTCTAGACTGAGAGCCCCCAGACGTAGGTGACGTTGCACCGAACTGGGTAAACAATCTGACGTGTCATTACTTATAGCTTTATATTTACTGTCATGCATTATCTACGCAAGAAGTCAGACACAACGTTATAGCATCATGCGTAACATTGTGTGTGACATCTTGCACGACTAGCTTATCAGAATTTCAATTGGTATCAGAGGAGGCACCTATAGCTTTAGGTGAGTTCCTAAACAAATATTTTGATCAAAGATGGACAATACCAGAGAAGGAGGATCCATAAATCGACCACCTGTTCTAGATGGAAGCAACTATGGCTATTAGAAGGCTCGAATGTGTGCCTTCATGAAGTCACTAGACAACAAGACATGGAAGGCTGTAATCAATGGTTGGAATGCACCACAACTCAGTGACAGTGATGGCAATCCTATCGGCCCAAAACCAGAAAAAGACTGGACTGATGATGAAGATGAAGAATTACTGGGAAATTCTCGAGCTCTGAATGCTATCTTCAATGGTGTTGACAAAAACGTGTTCAGACTGATCAACACATGCACAACTGCCAAATCAGCATGGGACATCCTGGCTATTGCATATGAAGGAACAACTAAGGTTCGAGAACAAAAGCTGCAATACCTGACTACCAACTTCGAAGCCCTCATCATGAAAGAAGACGAATCAATTGCAGATGTCAATGTTCGTATTCGTGATCTAGCCAATGAATCCTACTCTCTGGGAGAACCAATGTCTGATGAAAAATTGGTAAGAAAAACCCTGCGTGCTCTTAGCCCTAGGTTTAAGATGAAGATCACAACAATTGAGGAAGTTCATGACCTCAAGGTTTTGAAATTTGATGAGCTGATGGGGTCTCTAATGACCTATGAGTTGTCTCTACCCAACATCGACAAAAGGAACAAAGGAGTTGCTCTCAAAAGCTCAACACTCAAGAAACCAGATCCTGAGGATTCCGATTCTGATGAGAAGATTTAGTCGAATGGGTGGACGGAATGTCACGGCAAATGCCAGAAACAAAGCTCCACAAAAAGCTCAAGCTGGAGGAAGTCTTGACAGACCAAACAGGAGTGGGGAAGAAACCAAAAACAAAGGACTTCAATGTCATGAATGTGAAGGATTCGGCCACCTCCGTAGAGAATGTCCAAATTTCCTCAAACAACAAAAACGTGGATATAATGCCACCTTATCAGATGATGACAATGAAAATAGCGGATCTGAAGAGGTAAGCAACTTTGTTGCATTCACTACTACTACTCCTGCATGTAATGTTGATAATGCTGCCAATATCAATGATGATCCAACTCCAAATGAGAATTGGACTAAAGAGCAATTAGTCGAGGCATACAAAGGCTTGCATACCAGATGGATCAAGGAAACTCTGATACTTGATCAACAAGGTGAAAGGATTATTAGTCTTACCAGCGACAAGTCTAGATTTCTAGAGACGATCGTGGAGCTAAAACGAGAAATCACCAGACTCAATGGAGAAATTAGTCTCATGACTAAATCGGTAAAGATGATGAATCCTAGCACATAAAGCCTTGACAAAATTTTATTAGTAGGAAAGCAGTTCAAAGATACGACAGGACTAGGGTACACTCACGCTGTCCCCTCAACAGCAGTAACGAAGTTTGTCCCACAACAAGCCATGGTTGACAAGAAACCACTGGATGCCCCAACACATCCTACAGGACGACCTACAACAAAAGTCATAACATCGTCTACAACCTGTTCTTGTCAAGTAACTGCCAGAAGACATCCTCCTCGCAGACAACAAAGCTACAGAAGACCAACTTATCAATATCAATGGATATGTCATTACTGTGGTCAACCAGGTCACATCAGACCTTTTTGTTTTCAACTTCTTGAGAGGAAGCAAGCTCAGCTACCACAAAAGAAATATCAAAGGCATCTCTCATCTCCTCCGAAGACATCTCGCCTTGAATGGAGACCTAAGAACCTGGTCTATCGAGCTAATGTTGCATATACATCCTTAAGTGCTTCAACAAACAAGGACTGGTATCTCGACAGTGGATGTTCTCGACACATGACAGGTACTCCAGAGTTTCTCTCCAATCTCAAATTATATACAAACTGCTTTGTTACGTTTGGAGATGGGATTCGAGCTCGAATCATTGGAAAAGGAGTGCTCAAGCATCCAGGAGCCACTTGCATGACTGAAGCATTACTTGTAGAAGGACTTAAGGCAAACCTGATTAGCATCAGTCAGATCTGTGATCAGGATTTAGAAGTGAAATTCACTAAAGAAGCCTGCATAGTTAAAAGCTTCGATCAGGTCACTATTCTACATGGAGTTCCCTCAACGGATAATTGCTATTTCTGGTCTCCCGAGACACATATCGAAGCGACCAAGTGTCTTGTCTCCAAAGCAGAAGAAACCAAACTATGGCACCGAAAGCTTGGACATCTAAATCTTAGAAATATGCAGAAGGCAATCTCAGAGCAGGCAATCACAGGAATTCCAAACCTGAAAATAGTAGAAGGAAAGATCTGCGGAGAATGTCAGATTGGTAAGAAAACCAAGATGTCACACAAGAAGCTACAGCATATCACCACCTCTCGGATACTTGAGCTGATACATGTTGACCTCATGGGACCAATGCAAGTTGAAAGGCTTGGAGGAAAACGATATGTCTTTGTATGTGTAGATGATTACTCACGATACACTTGGGTTGACTTCCCTCGTGAAAAATCACACCTTCTCGATCTTCAAAAATCTGTGCATTCAGGTCCAACGAGAAAAAGGAGAGACAATTGGCAAAATCATCCGCCTTCGAAGTGATCATGGTCGAGAGTTCGAAAATATCAAGTTTGCAGACTTCTGCAATTCAGAAGGGATAGCTCATGAATTCTCCGCATCAATCACTCCCCAACAAAATGGCATTGTTGAGCGCAAGAACAGAACTCTACAGGAGATGGCTAGAGTTATGATGCTAGCTTAAGGACATACCAACTCACTTTTGGGCAGAAGCACTTAACACAGCTTGCCATATCCACAATCGAGTCACTCTCCGACCAGGTATGTTAGTAACTCATTATGAAATATGGAGGGGGAGAAAGCCCAATGTTAAGTACTTCCATATCTTTGGCTCCACTTGTTATATTCTAGCTGATAGAGAGCCTCGTCGGAATAGTCGCGCATACCGAGTCTTCAACAAACGAACCAAAACCATGATGGAATCGATCAATGTAGTTGTTGATGATGACTGCGAAGATGCCTCAGAAGATGCGACAGACGAAGACGGAGCTTATCCGCCCAACAATGTTAGGAAGAATGCTATTACGGATGACAGACAAGATGCTAGCAGCAAAACAGAAAATAATGATGTCAGCCCAAATATCGATCATGACGAAGGAGTTCCTGAAACCAGCAACAAGAATCCCTCGCGGAGAATCCAGACGAATCATCCTATCTCTGGAGTAATTGGAAATCTGAATGAAGGCATACGGACTCGGTCAAAAGCTCCTGAAGACTACAACGAGATGATAGGAAATATTTGCTTCGTTTCAAAGACAGAACCCAAAAACATCAATGAAGCCATCAATGATGAATATTGGGTCAATGCTATGCAAGAAAAGCTTATTCAATTTGAGAAAAACCAAGTGTGGGAACTGGTGCCCAAACCAAGTGAAGGAAACATCATAGGCACTAAATGGATCTTCAAGAACAAATCCGATGAGCTTGGCAGCATCACTCGCAACAAAGTCAGGTTAGTTGCTCAAGGGTATACTCAAATTGAGGGAGTCGACTTCGATGAGACCTTTGCTCCTGTAGCAAGACTTGAAGCAATTCGTCTACTACTACGGATATCATGCCATCTACAGATAAAGCTCTACCAGATGGATGTCAAAAGTGCATTCTTGAATGGGGACCTCAATGAAGAAGTATATGTGTCACAACCCAAAGGATTTGTTGACCCGCACTATCCTGACCATGTGTATAAACTCAAGAAAGCTCTTTATGGGTTCAAACAAGCACCAAGGGCTTGGTATGAAAGGCTCACAAAATTTTTCATCCAAAGCGGCTACACTAAAGGGGGAGTCGACAAGACCCTATTTGTGAAGAATGAAGACGGGAATTTAATGATAGCTCAAATCTATGTCGATGACATTGTTTTTGGAGGGATGTCAAGCAAGATGGTAGAGATATTTATTCAACAGATGCAATCAGAATTCGAGATGAGCATGGTGGGAGAGCTTACTTACTTTCTAGGCTTCCAAATCAAACAACAAAAGGATAGCATCTTCGTATCTCAGAGCAAATATGCGAAGAATATTGTCAAAAAGTTTGGGCTAGAGAAAGCCTCACATAAAAGGACACCAGCAGCTACACATGTCAAGCTAACTAAAGATGATCCAGGAGAAGCCGTCGACCAACACCTATACAGAAGCATCATCGGTAGTCTTCTCTACCTCACTGCAAGTCGACCAGATATTGCCTACTCTGTCGGAGTATGTGCACGATATCAAGCTAATCCTAAGGTTAGTCATCTATCCCAAGCTAAAAGAATTATAAGATATATCTCTGGGACTACAGACTTGGGGTTGTTATGCTCATTCGACACATCATCTACCTTGGTGGGGTATTGTGATGCCGATTGGGCTGGAAACACATCGGATAGGAAAAGCACATCTGGAGGATGCTTCTTCCTTGGCAACAACCTCATATCATGGTTCAGTAAGAAGCAAAACTGTGTTGCCCTTTCCACTGTCGAATCGGAGTATATTGCTGCTGGGAGTAGCTGCACACAGCTACTATGGATGAAGCAGATGTTAGTCGAATACAATGTCAGACATGATGCCATGACTTTATATTGTGATAATGTCAGTGCTATCAACATCTCCAAAAATCATGTCCAACACAGTAAGACCAAACACATTGATATTAGACACCACTTCATTCGAGAATTGGTTGAAGATAAGAAGATCATCCTAGAGCACATTCCTACAGAGAAGCAACTTGCTGATATTTTCACAAAGGCATTATATGCGAGCAGATTTGAGGATCTCAGATCATCACTCGGTCTGTGCACCATCAGTGAACAATAAGAAGTTGCAGAAACGGTTGAGAGGAGTTAGTTGGTGCCTCTTCATGAACCGGTCCAAAATCCCAACGAATGCCATTGGGCCAAGCATACCAAAAGCCCATATAAAAGAAAGGGAAAGATACGCTCAGACGTTAAAAGATTTGAATCGATTTTGTTTCAAAATCTAAACCTAGTCTGCCCCTTCTTGTGTTTGCTCTCATCTCCTTCACCATTCACTCTCTGCAAATCTCACAACCTACACAACAATGGTGAAAGCTCGAAGCACGATAGCTCCTAAGAAAGCCTCAGAATCAAAGAAAGAAGAAGCAAAAAGCTCCAAGAGCAGCAAAGCAAAAACGAATAAGCATGGAGTTCGGATTAAAGGGCCAAAAACCATGAATAAGTCAGAAGAAACCCTCAAGGAAGCTTCACCGGAGAAAGCCCCAATGCCAGTCTTTACTCGAGTTCCCAAAAAGTCTCGGACCGGAAGCTCTGCATTCTCCATGGCAGACCTAACTGGGCCAGAAAGGGAGACTGATCTTGGCCAGGAAAGTCGAGAAGCCTCCATGCAAATCGTCGCAGTTCCAACACCAACAAATATCCCAGGTAACGATTTCTCCGCCGATACCTCTAGGAATAGTGATTTGTTGGAATTACTACTGGAAAACCAGGACCCACCTCAGGAAGGTGTGGTAGAAGAGCTGATAAATCCGGAAGGAGAAAAGGAGGACTTTACCCCGGTCAGTCATGGGTTGGAACGTATTGCTGAAGGAGAAGGAGAAGAAGAAGGAGGAACAGATGTCACGCCGAAAGCCACAGAAGAGGTTGTAGTAGAAGAAGAAGTCGCTGACTCGAAATAAGCCGAGGAAGAAGATGAGAAAGAAGAAACCAGAAACCAGAAACGGAGAGACCGATCTGGAAGAAGCTGAGAAGGACAGGAATGCCACCACCAACAACACAGAAGAAAACCATCTGGATGCTAGAGAAGATGCCACGGAAGAAGCTGCTGAGACGGCACACACAGTGCTGTGATCCCTGAAGAAAAAAGTTCTAGAAGAAAATGAAAGTTTGGTTGTTATGGTTGGAAAACTAAAAGAAACGAGGAAAAGGAAGGAGGTCAAGGATGCTGGAGGTCCCAGCAACAAAAAGAAAAAGATGTATGTCAAAGAAAAAGGGAAGAAAGTGATCTCCACAAGAAAATTGGTAGATGAAACAACTGATGATGACGTTGAAGAGGTTCCTGCTAAGGAAGGAAAGAAGAAGACGGCCCTGAAGACGGCCAAGAACACAGTGAGTGTCACTTACGACAATGTGTCATTTCACTCAGCAGACGGTGCAAAAAGGTAGGAGTTTGTGTTTCAAAGAACGGCGTACCCAGAAAAGACACTGTCATCGGAGCTGCTTGGACTAGAGGCCATTGTACAGCTCCTGGAGAAGCCAGAATTAATGAGAACTGTCACTAACATCGGTAACCACTATCCCCTCCTGGTTAAAGAATTCATTGCAAATCTGCCAACTGGGTTTGGAACTCCAGATGATCCGGAGTTTGATATGGTATATGTCAGAGGCATTCGCTTCAACATCTCCTCTGACATTATCAATGACTTCATGAGAAGGAAGAGGGTTCGATCTATGCCACCACCCGACCTAAACAAAGTCCCCGCGAGATTACTAGAGATAAAAGCAGAACTTGGCCGACCAAAGGCACTGTGGCAGCATCAGATCTTACTTCCAAGTACTCCAATCTCTTCTGGATTGGAGTAGCAAATTGGGCTCCCTCGACCCACGCATCATCTATCAAACCCGAGCTGGCAATACTGATCTACCAAATAGGTACTGGATCTAAACTTGACTTTGGGCAATTTGTGATTGATCATCTTATTCGCCATGCTAGATCACTTGCTGTGAAAATTCCCATTGCCTTTCCATCCCTTATCTCTGAACTGCTTGTACATCAACACCCCGGAGTGTTGAAAACATCGGATAAGGTTGGCAAAAGAGGAGGACTGATTGTGGTGAGCCACAAGTTGTTTGAGGGAAAGCATGCTCCTGATCTTGTCAGGCCAAAAGCCAAGGCAAAGACCAGTCGAGCCACAAGTGTCGCCCCTCTAACCAAGACCACCAGCAGGGATGCAGTTATGCTTCAACGAGAGATAGCCGTGCTTGATGAGGACATTGTCAATTTGAAGACAGCCCTGAAGCATCTCTCCCAGCGCCGAACACACTGCGCCAACCTGCTGAAATCCATGTCTCCTCCGAGCTCCGAAGATGATGACACAACCTCCCTGCCTAATGATCCAGAAGAACCTACCCAAGAAGCCTCCACTGAAGCCACAGAAGAAGAGACTGCAAGTTCCAGCAGCAGCTCTATTTAAATTTCATGAACTCTCTGATTCTCGAACTACTGAACAATTTTATTTTGTAATATTTTGTTGAACACTGTATCACACTGACTCTCGACTGCTGATTGAGAGTGAGTGTGAGTTATGTTTGAGTTTATTTTGCTTATTTCCCGGATTTGTTACAATATTTGTTTATATTTTGGCTCTTTTTGAGCCAGCAAGGGGGAGTAAGAGTATAGTATAGATGTGCGCGATCACGATGATACAAGGAAGAAAGATAGAGACGACGGCGAAGACGCTAGACGCGATGATACGCGCGACACTGCCGATCGACGAGACGACAAATGCGACACAGAATACGATGAAGAATGTTTTCCTTAAAAATAGCCAAAGGGGGAGATTGTAGTTACGACGGTTTTAGAGATTGGCTGATTTTTAAAGGAACTGAAGAACATGTTACAAAGAATGTCGAAGCATCTTCTACGACATCCTGTGTGACATTATTGACGGCATCTCGGCAAACATTCTGATCGACAGAAATCAGGAAAGTGCAGTTTCGGCAGAAAAGCAAGAAAACAATTAGGAAACTGCAGAACGACTCCTAATCTGAAAAGGAGAAAGACGGTGATTAAGAGGAAACCCTTTAGGGTTAGTACTCATCCAAGATTGCTATAAAAGCTTAGGCTACCCCCTTAGCAATTGTGTGGTTCTTTATTTGTTTCCTAGCAACAATTTGCAAGGTTCTTAGACATGAAGGTTTGCGGGTTGAGAAATTGCAGATTGAGCTTAGGATATTGTGCATCACATAACTATAGAGAGTTAGGTGATTGTGGGTTTACTAAAGACGTGAGTGAAGACTGCACGCAACCACTAAGCTTGAAGAAGACTTGAAGATGACAGAGCAAGGTGATTGCTCGAAGAGTGGAATCAAGACGTTCTTGGATTCAGGGGGAGACCCTGAGATAGATTGCACTGTAAGACGTAGCATAAAGTATAGATCTAGGAGTGATCGCAGGTACTTGTATGTTCTGACGGATTACTGATAAGTGAAATCTTTCCACTAGGCTGAGAGCCCCCAGACGTAGGTGACGTTGCACCGAACTGGGTAAACAATCTGCTGTGTCATTACTTATAGCTTTACATTTACTGTCCTGCATTATCTACGCAAGAAGTCAGACACAACGTTATAGCATCCTGTGTAACATTGTGTGTGGCATCTTGCACGACTAGCTGATCAGAATTTCACTGAGGTCTCGTCGAACCTTCCCCCAAGAGATTTCTTCCACAAATCTTCACTCCATATCTTTTCGTAGTTGATTTTGAGGCCGACAACTTCTTGGCAATCACCTTCGCCCTCATCTTTGCTCGTAATTTCTTGGAGGTAGATGGTACGCGTCCACTTCGGGTACCGACCATTTGACAGAGGGCTTGATTAATTTGGAGGAAAAGAACAACTGCTATAGTTTGCAGATTTGTTTTTGGTTTTAGTGGTGCCCTAGCGGTTTTGGGAAAGTGGAGGAGATGTGCAGCCTTTTTCTGCGCGGAAGTCGAAAGGGGTGATTGCTGATTGGTTGATCGTCAGATTGCACTCATTCCTTTTCTCTATTGAATTTCAAACAAATTTCATCTGGACTTTAATAATGAAATTTGGGCCCGGCTTGATTTTGTGGACCCTCGTTGGTCCTGATAGAGAGAGAGTAAAATCACTTAAAAGCTCTCCCTCTTCTTTCTTGACTTCTGGTTATTCCAGACAGCAAAGTCCAAGGGATGACCTCAGACTTTCAAACCTGTTAGCATCTAACGCCTTTGTGAAGATGTCAGCGACTTGTTTCTCAGTGAGTAGGTACTCGAGCTTTATCTTCTTGTCTTCTACAAGCTCTCGAATAAAGTGATGCCTGATATCAATATGCTTTGTTTTGCTATGTTGAACTGGGTTTTTCGAGATATTGATTGCGCTGATGTTGTCACAGAACAAAGTCATGACTTCCTGCTTGACTTCATACTTTGCCAACATTTGTTTCATCCAAAGGAGCTGAGTACAGCTACTTCCAGCTACAATATATTCAGACTCAGCAGTAGACAAAGCAATACAATTTTGCTTTTTGGTGAACCAAGACACAAGATTGTTCCCAAGATAGAAGCCTCCTCCAGAGGTACTTCTTCGATCTAGTGTGCTTCCCGCCCAGTCCGCATCACAATATCCAACAAGAGTGAGAGAAGTATCAAAAGAGTATAGCAAGCCTAATTCAGAGGTTCCTGAGATGTACCTTATGATCCTCTTGGCATGAGCTAAGTGACTGACTTTTGGATTGGCTTGATATCGAGCACAGACTCCCACGGAGAAAGCGATGTCGGGTCGACTTGCTGTTAGATAGAGAAGACTTTCTATTATGCTTCGATAAAGGCTTTGATCAACTGGTTCTCCTAGATCGTCCTTTGTACATTTGACATGTGTGGCAATGGGAGTTCTTTTGTGTGAGTCCTTTTCTAACCCGAACTTCTTCACAATGTT
Organism: Geranium rotundifolium; assembly: GCA_963920655.1. Lineage (NCBI taxonomy): Eukaryota > Viridiplantae > Streptophyta > Magnoliopsida > Geraniales > Geraniaceae > Geranium > Geranium rotundifolium. The sequence goes on along the minus strand of OY987322.1, from coordinate 14,376,698 downwards.
CTTTGCATATTTGCTTTGGGAGATAAATATTTTATCTTTCATCTGTTTGATCTGGAAGCCTAGGAAGTATGTGAGCTCACCGACCATACTCATCTCAAACTCATACTGCATATGTTGTACGAAACGTTCCACCATCTTGTCTGACTTTCCTCCAAATACAATGTCATCGACATATATTTGAGCAATCATGATGTCCCTTCCTTCCTTCTTCACAAAGAGAGTTTTGTCTACTCCCCCTCGAATATAGCCATTTTGTACTAGGAATTGGGTAAGACGTTCATACCATGCTCGTGGAGCTTGTTTGAGGCCGTAGAGGGCTTTCTTAAGTTTGTAGACATGATGAGGAGAGTCATGATCTTCGAATCCCTTTGGTTGAGCAACATAGAATTCTTCATTGAGATTTCCATTAAGGAAGGCACTCTTTACATCCATCTGATAGAGTTTGAAACACAAATGGCATGCTATGCCTAGAAGAAGTCAGATGGCTTCCAGTCTGGCTACCGGAGCAAACGTTTCTTCGAAGTCAACTCCTTCTACTTGTGTGTACCCCTGAGCCACCAGTCTTGCTTTGTTTCGAGTGATGTTTCCTTGCTCGTCAGTCTTGTTTTTGAATATCCACTTTTTCCCGATGACATTGACATTGTCTGGCTTGGGTACTAGTTCCCAGACTTCATTCCTTGCAAATTGAACCAATTCTTCTTGCGTGGCGCAGACCCAGTACTCATCATTGATGGCTTCTTGTATATTCTTTGGCTCAATTTTAGAAATAAAGCAAATGTTACCTATCATCTCTTTGTAGTCTATAGGTGCCTTTTGTCGAGTCTGCACTCCTTTATTGATGTCTCCTATCACATCCTGGGATGGATGATTCTTCTGAATTCCTCTTGACGGAGCTCTCTGTTCTATGGGAGATGCCTCTTTGTCCGAGATGATTGGGCTTTCGTCTTCAGATTCTTTGTTGCGGTCTTCGCCTCTGACTTCCGGTCTGACTTCTCCTCTGACTTCTGGTCTGACTTCTCCTGAGAGATTTAGACCTTTTTCGTCCTCGTCACTAGGTTGCTCGTTACTGTCATCGATCACGACATTGATGGATTCCATGATAGTCCGGGTGCGTTTGTTGAATACATGAAAAGCTCGACTATTTCTGGAGTATCCAAGGAAGATGCCTTCATCGCTTTTAGGATCAAGTTTGCGTCGAGGTTCCCTATCTGCAAGTATGTAGCAGATCGATCCAAAGACATGAAAATATTTGACATTAGGCTTCCTCCCCCTCCATATTTCATAAAGAGTGAGCGAAGTTCCAGGGCGGAGGGTCACTCTATTATGAATATGACAAGCCGTATTCAGAGCTTCAGCCCAGAAGTGCTGCGGGATGTCTTTGGCTAGCATCATAACTCTTGCCATTTATCGAAGAGTACGATTTTTCCTTTCTACGATCACGTTCTGCTGAGGAGTGATGGGAGCAGAAAATTCGTGTGCAATTTCTTCAGCATCACAAAAATTTGCGAAGCTGATGTTTTTAAACTCCTTTCCATGATCACTTCGAAGTCGGGCGACTTTACCAATGGCTTCTCCTTTTTCTCGTTGAACTCTCCGACATAGGGCTTCAAAGACTGAGAACGTGTCTGACTTTTCTCTAATAAAGTCTACCCAGGTGTACCTTGAGAAGTCATGAACACAGACAAATATGCACTTCTTGCCTCCTAGACTTTCCACTTGCATAGGTCCCATAAGGTCAACATGTAGAAGTTCTAGAACACGTGAAGTAGTAAGATATTGTACCTTCTTGTGTGACGTCTTGACTTGTTTCCCAATCTGGAATTCTCCACAAATTTTTCCTTCAACAATCTTGAGATTGGGAACTCCAATGATCGCCTTTTCAGAGAGAATCTTCTGTATGCTTCTCAAGTTGATGTGACCGAGTTTTTGATGTCATAGCTTCGTCTCTTGAGCTTTGGATAAAAGGCACTTGGTTGGCAAGGTTGTGACTGTTGGAGACCATAGATAACAGTTATCAAGAGACATGTGACCTGTCATGACTTCTTTCTGGTGTTCGTCCTTGACAGTGCACTTGTCACGAGTGAAGTTGACATCTAGATTCAGATCGCATATTTGACTGATGCTGATGAGGTTGGCTGTAAGACCTTCTACCAGTAGAGCCTCTTTTAGGCATGGCGAGTTGGGTATATTGAGTTTTCCTTTCCCGAGTACTCTAGCTTTTACTCCGTCACCAAAAGTGACAAAGCTATTAGTGCAAGGTATTAAAGTGACCAAGAATGAACTATTATCAGTCATATGTCGAGAGGATCCACTATCAAAGTACCAATCATTGCTGGTTAAAGCTTTTAGAGCGGTGTAGGCAATATTTTCTCGATATTTTACCTCATTGACTCGCCATTCCTTACGTGGTTGGGCTTTCTTGATGGTGGTCTATTGCTTGACGAAGCTCCTTCCATATAGACGATAGCAGAAAGGTCAAATATGACCTCTTCGTCCACAGTGGTGACATACCCAGTTATGTCTTTTGTTCTGTGTCCTTGAAGCGACCAGGGTAAAAGGCTTTTTGGTCGCTTGGTCAGGTGTGAAGTTAGGTGACTTCTGACGGGGCTTGTGGGTGACGACCTTCTGAGGAACGAAGACGGTGTGTGATGATGAAGCTTCTTTCGAATATCCAAGACCTTCCATATTTCTAGCTTGTTTTCCGATTGAGAGAATTTGGTCTAGAGTGTCGGTGCTTGGATTCATCATCTTTATAGACTTGGTGACTTGTTCTAACTTGCTTTTTAGCCGAGCCACTTCCCTTTTTAGATCAACAGTAGTTTCGAGAAGTCTTGACTTGTCTTCATTAAGAGAGAGAATGAGAGCATTCTGTTTTTCAATTACCTGAGAGTCTTCAAGCCATTTGACATACCATTCGTTGTAAGCGTTGTTGAGGGTCTCATTGGATAGCTCGTGATATGAATCATACTTCTTTGGACTCTCGGATGGTTGATCTATTGTGGAGGCAGTAAAAGCAACATAGTTACTTGTATGCTCAGAGTCACTGTCTTCCTCATCTTCATCGTCAGTTAGAGAGGCATTGAATCCCTTCTTTTGTTTCTTTAAGAAGTTAGGACATTCTTTCTGCATGTGCCCATACCCCTCACATTCAAAGCACTGAACTCCTTTTTTCTTTTCCTGATCGCTCTCCTCGTCTACCATCGCTATTTGTGCTTTCGAGCTTCTGTAACTTGTGTTGCGGCTTGTCTCTGACTTCTCGGGTGACATTCCGTCCTGTCCTCTGGTTGAATCTTTTCATGACTTTATTGTAGTTTTTGGCCAGCATAGCGATAGTTTCGTCAATGTCACTATCCGAATCAGAGCACACCAAGTTCTTCTTTTGGGCAGAACTTTTGAAAGCAACACATTTGTGCTTCTTCTCGATGAGAGGTAGGGAGAGCTCGAAGGTCATAAGTGATCCCATGAGTTCATCAAACTTCAGTGTCTTCAAGTCATGAACTTCTTCTATGGCTGTAATCTTCATCTTGAATCTGGGACTTAGGGCTCTCAGCGTTTTTCTGACCAAATCTTCATCAGTCATAGGTTTGCCAAGTGAATATGATTCATTGGCTAGATCCTTGATGCGCACATTAAACTCTGCTATAGTTTTGTCTTCATTCATGGTAAGGGCCTCAAAGTTGGTCGTGAGGTATTGTAACTTTTGCTCTCTGACTTTGGATGTACCCTCATAAGCAACAACAAGAGTGTCCCAAGCAATTTTGGCACTTGTGCACGTGTTGATGAGTCGAAACACATTCTTATCTACTCTATTAAAAAATAGCATTGAGTGCACGAGAATTACCTAGGGCGGCTTCATCTTCTTCCGCGCTCCACTCTTTTTCGGGTTTAATGCTAGTTTGATTTCCTTGAACATCAGCATAGTGAGGTTCCTCCCATCCATTGATGACAACCTTCCAGGTTTTGCAGTCGAGAGACTTCAAAAAGGCACACATTCGTGCTTTCCAGTACCCATAGTTTGTTCCGTCGAGCACTGGTGGTCAATTGACAGATCCTCCTTCCTTTGAATCCATATTAGCTACTCAGAATTTTGCGGCTCAGAATTTTGCAGGCAAATCACCTAAGAGATAAGGTGCCTCCTCTGATACCAATTGAAATTCTAAATTGTAGCCGAGTCAAGAAGTCGAACACAAAGTCGTAACTTGTGTATCGACTACTTGCCTAAATTGCAGACTGTGGTAAATACAACCAAGTAATAATAACGACACCAGAGATGATTACCTAGTTCGGTGACTCCGCACCTACGTCTGGGGGCACTTTGCCAGTGGAAAGGTTTTCACTATAAGGTAGTCAATAGTACAACTTCAAGCACCAACTAGCTATCACACAAGCTATTGTCCTAAGCTACTATGGATCTCACCGTGAATAACCTCGACCAAGGTCCTCTCCCCATGTCTTTGAGATCCTCTCAATTCCACCCTTCGAGCAAGCGCCTATGCTCGGTGTCATAGTCTTCTTTGACGGATTTGTGAATCTTCAATCACGAACACAAGAACCCTGACCGATCAATCACTCAATCTTCGCGACTTGATGTTTGATCGGAGCAAAGCCGTTCTAACAAACTTAAACAACCTCTCAACACGCCAATGGTGCACGGTTAAGAGCTCTGAGAAATTTAGCTAATTTAGAACAAAAACGGATGACTGCTAATGGGGAAGCTTCAAGCTTATTATAGCAGCTCTATATTCCTAATCTTTCTTGGATTAGGAATAGGAAGTTTCAGACTTCCTGAATAAATTAGGCAAGCAGAGTTGCCGCCTTTGCTGACGTGTTAGTGACAGCTGGAAATCGCCTGCCTTTTCGACGTCATTCTCTTGCGCTCCAAGTCTTCGTGACGTCATTCTTCTTTCGCTCCAAGCGGCATCTAAATAGGAAAGCTTCAGGCCTTTCCTAATCTGGAACGTAATACGTCGCTCCACATGTCATGTAACATGTTGCACTGACTTCTTGCTTTTGCGCTAAAAACATATGCCAAAACTTAAACGTACCAACAATTATTATTAAGATCTACCTAGGCTTTGATCACATTCAATTAACTTTCTTGCTTTGATATCTCGCACAATGGTGTAAGTAGTCATGCTTAAATTGCCTAATGATTGTTTTGAATATATTTTGGATAACACATAGTTATGGTAAAAATCTAGAAGGTTCTAGCATCAAAAGAATATTTTGTTTTAGTTTTAGTTTTACCAAGCCAAAGTTTCCGACAAATCAACCCTTGGTGGGTGAAGTCTATGCGGCTTGGAACAAATCTCAGCTCGAGGCATACAATTGTTGGAAACTCTATCAGCAGCTGAAACGATGGACTTGATATTCTCGTCTCTTTAATTGGTTATCTCAAAATGGTTTTAGCTATTTCTCTCTTATAAAATTTGAGGATGAGTGTTGAGGTCCCCGAAAGTTATTTACTTCCCGCGATAAAATTCGCAGATACTTGTTCATTTACGAGTGGTTTACTAGAAATCATTACATTGTCGGATCATTTAAATAACTTACAAAATAAGGTTTTTTGAATTAGGTTGTTCTGGAGTATTTGAGGTAACTGTCTGTATATTAATATTTCAATCCACTGTCCCAGTAGATGCCTTACGATACTTTTGTTCTTTTTGTAGAAATGCGCTTTGGAGCTTCTGGGCAACCTTACTCAAGCCTTTCTAATGGCCCCTTTTTTGTATTGCTCGAGGTAAATCTGTAATTGACATTTAAATTGAGTGATGAAACAACTATTCTAAATGTAACATGTTTATGCGACAGGTCCTTCAAACCCTCTTCCATTACGAACCATACCCAGGGTTTCATGGTAAAGTAAAAGCTAAGATAGAGGCTGAAATCAAAGAATGGCAGTACAAGAAACAGAAGAAGATTCTTAGCTTTAATCAAAAGCTGAATGTATGTATGCTTGTGTGTAGTAATAAATCATCTCATGGGAATATTTGTGCGTTCGAATAATACACATTTTAAGTGTTCAGCCAAAGCCATCCATTAGTGTACTTGTGTTTGCAATATTTGTAGCACATGTATCTGAGGATGAAGCTGACACTGATTTATTTCACTTCTCGGAGATGGAAGGTAGTTCCCCAACTCAATTATTTTCCCTCGTAAATCTTTTATGTTTGAAAACAGTAATTTACTATCGTAATTGTACATGTTTTGCACATAATTACACTTGACTTAATATATTTTTCGAGAGGTCAATGGACATTCATTTTGTTTCACTTTACTGAGAACTGAGTTAGATTCATTTATTGCGAAATGACTAAAATATTTCATGACTTTCTAGTCCTTATAATCATGTCATTTTGTTTTTTTCTTCTATCATGTGAAATTGTTGTGTTTTACGCACTTGATGAATTTAGGAAAAGTTGCAAAATCTAACCTGTCAAATCTAGATTTTTTGCAAGTTCATCATAGTTTTTTTTGCAAGTCTCAAATTATTTTACATCCAGTAAAACCGTTAAAATAGACAGAGAGAAATAAATGCTTATAATACCCCAATCAGTTATTTTTACAATATTTTGATCATTATTTACAATATGAGTTTTGAGGTTTTATTTAGAGATCAAACTATTATAATGGGAATCCAATTTCGACCTGCATCAATTTTTTGGTTTGCTGCGACTGAGAGTAGCAATTTTATTTCATAGTCTTAAACTGCACAATTTCTAATAAAGGACTTTATTTGATTTGTTTGATTGCTCATAGAATGGATGAGAAAGACTCTGATTTTTCACTGATTTTTTTGTTTTCTCTGGTCTATTTAAAATTATGTATCTAAATCAGTTTTTATTATTTTATAAAATATAACAAATAGTATCGCCCATCATGCGGTTCTACAACCTAGTAGAAGAAAATGTTAGCAAAATGTCTCTCTTTTCTTAAAAATAATTATCTACTTCACCCGTAATTTTAGCCATATGAGAATATGTATTCTACTTAGACCCAACCAACAGTTAGTACACGAGTTTACTCTAGTACAAAGAATTTTACTACACCAAATTATAATCAAATCACATTATATCACCTTAAATATATATATTTCTTTTTTGGTACCCTAGCTTTTCTCTTGTCTCATTTCATTAGTGTCGTTAAATACTACGATTAAATGCACTCTGACGACACTTCCTATCTCTGTCCATACTCCATCTCTCCGATTATTGTTGATTTTTTTTTTCCGGTTTAAGTTATGGTTTATTTTTGTTTGTTTTAAAGTTTGAGATTTTTGTTTTTTTATTGGTTTTGAGATTTTGGGTTTGTAATTCTTGTTTGGTTTTGAGACTTGATTTGAGATTTGTATTTTTATGTTTGGGTTTGTTTTTTTATTTTGAGAAACAACCAACAACAATCGTAATGAGGGAGTCTCGTTGAAGAAATAGAGTATAGCCAGAAATATGGAGTCTTACAGTAATACATCACTGGAGACAATCTACTTGCTTTAATAACATAAACTTATAAATTTAATGAAAAATTAGGGTTAAATTGTCATTTTATATGATTTTAACGGTGATATTTAACGACACTAATGTTGTGGGACAAAATGAAAGTTAGGGTACCAAAAAAAACAATAAGAGTAGTAAAGTTTGAATCGATTGTAATTAGGTGGCGTAAACCTTAATTTCCCCTACTCTTGAATTTGCTTCATAGAAGACTGCTCATTGCTAAAATGAATTAGATGATTTGACACTCAGTAAGATGAGAACATCAGATACAAGATCAGAGGAGGTGAGACCGGGTCCAAACACAGGAAGGCCTCAAGGAGAACACACGAGGCCGGGGTGGACGGATGACCATAACACAGGAGAGGGCTCAGGCAGCCAAAGGGGGGCGGATACAAAAGGATTAGAAGAAATACAAGAAAGGTGGACACACATATCGCTAGAAGAGGGAATTGGGTTGGTGATCGATGAAGCCGAAGAGGACAATATGATAGATAACAAATACTGTCTAGTGGGGAAACTTGTTGTTGAAAAGAATTATGATTTTAACACTTTCAAAAACCTTATTGCAAGTTTGTGGCAACCAAAGCATAGGGTATCCATTAACGAGGCGGCCCACAATCTGTTCATCTTTCAATTCTACGATGAGCATGACATGACCAATGTGATGGAAAGAGGCCCTTGGACGTTCAACAAAGTCCAGCTCTTGCTGGAGTATTTACCATCTAGATCTCCGCCAGAAAAGATGGAATTTCGCTCCTTCCAAATCTGGGTACAAATGCATGGAATGCCAGCTCATTTAAAAACTGAAAAGGTTGCGGTTCGAATTGGGAATATGTTAGGAAAGGTCGTGAGACTTGACCAGAGCAACTTTACAGGGCATTGGTGTTCGTATATACGAATTAGACTACATATGGATCTAAACAAACCACTAACCAGATGGATACAGGTAGAGGACTCTAAAGGAGTAGGGTATAAAATCAACATCAAATATGAAAGGCTTCCCTCGTTTTGCTTTATATGCGGAAGGTTAGGACATGCGGACAAGCAATGCCAAGAAGGAACAATAGAACAGATGGGGGCAGAGCAGAAACCATATGGACCATGGTTGAGAGCAGAAACAAAGCAGAACAGGTACATAATGGGAGACAAATATCTGACACATGGCCCAATAAAAGGGAAGGGTTGCGGGGGCAGTCCGAGAGGAGTAAACTCAGATTTTTCAAGGGTAGATTTAGGAGAAAGCCATACGACCTCAAGCCAACAGCGCCCAAGGGAAGACAAGACGACACAGGAAGAGGGCCGAACAGAACAAGGGGGCAGGGGCCACAACAAATAAGAAACCCAATTTCATTTTTCTTTTTGAAACATACAGCACACAGGCATGACTACACGCTTTGTGTCGAAGGCTGAAATTCGAGGGAGTGCGGGGAGTTGAACCAGAAGGGAGAAGTGGAGGATTGGCGTTATTCTGGAGGAATGGCAAGGGAGTAGCAGTTCTCTCATCCTCAAGAAGACATATCCACATATCCGCAACCATGGAGGACAAGGAGACAGTACACATAACAGGAGTGTACGGAGACCCCAACAGACATTACAAACATCTAACGTGGGAGTTAATAAGAACCCTTGCTGCCGGGATGTCCACGCTTTGGTGTGTCATAGGCGATCTAAATAACGTGGGCAGTCAGGAAGAAGTGAGGGGTTGTCTGCCGATCCCTCAAGGATTATTGGAAGGATATAACTCTATGCTGGAGGACTGCAGGCTGAGGGATTTGGATTTGATAGGGGACGCGTTTACGTGGGAGAAAAGCAGGGGAACAAACCAGTGGAAGGAAGCAAGATTAGATAGAGCTCTAACAAACAGCGCTTGGATCGATGTTTTTGAGAACACCAGACTGACAAACATCGGCTTTTCAACGTCTGACCATAGCCCAATATTATTAATTGCTTGTCGACAAACTCATATGCGGGCAGGAAATCAGTTCTGATTCAATAACGAATGGTTGCTAAACCCGGAGTGTGGGAGAGTGATCTCAGCGGCATGGGAAGATAGTGCCCAACTGCCTTTCACGAACCGGCTCGCAGAAGTCAGAGACATGATTCAACGGTGGGGGATAAGAAAGAATAAGAGGGCCCACGTCGAGTTAAGATCCCTGCAGGCATTAGTTAACAGCCTACGAAACAGAAGAGATGATCAAGGCGTAGAAGAGTACGGAAAGGAGGCAGAAAAACTAAACAATCTTCTACTAACAAAGGAAATACACTGGAGACAGAGGTCAAAACAACTATGGCTGGAAAATGGGGATCAGAACACATCCTACTTCCACAAGTGCGCAACGGAGAGAAGAAGGCGGAACTATATAAGCTCACTAGCAGTAGCTGGAGGAAGAATGGTGGGATGGGGAACATGCATTGAGGAAGAGATATCCGAGTTCTATAGGGACCTCTTTACAAGGAGAGAGGTTGAGTGCAGCGAAATCACCAGACTAGTACACCCAACCATCTCAACTGCACAAAATGAGGCTCTTTACGGCAAGTGGAGGAGGAGGAGGTAAGAGTGGCTCTACATGGAATGGATTCAGGCAAGTCCCCGGGCCCAGACGGGCTAAATTCGGCTTTCTATAAAGCCAACTGGCATATGATGAAGTTAGAGCTGGTCGGAATGGTGAGGGAGTTTTTTTCCACAGGTACCCTACCGATAGGGGCAAACGAAACAAATATTGTGCTTATCCCAAAAAAGCAAAACCCAGACTCTCTAGGGGAATACAGACCTATTGCGCAGTGCAATGTCTTATACAAGGTAATATCAAAAGTTTTGGTTAACAGGCTAAAGGATTCCATGGATGGGATCATTTCAGCAACCCAGAGTGCCTTTGTCCCGGGTAGACTTATAACGGACAACATTATTGTAGCATCGGAGGTCCTGCACTACGTAAGGAAGAAGTCCCAGGGCAACAGAGGACTTATGGCTCTGAAACTTGACATGAGTAAGGCATACGATAGGGTGGAATAGAACTTTCTGGTCCAAATAATGCAGGCACTAGGCTATACTCAGAGGTGGATCAACCTGATCACCGCATGTGTCAAAACTGTTACATACACGGTTTCTACATCAGGTCGCACAATCAGAATCCCTAACCCAACAAGAGGTTTAAGACAGGGCGACCCACTCTCACCTTACCTGTTTCTTATATGCGCAGAGGGGTTATCTCTACTACTAAAAGAATTTACAAGGGTGGGGAAGTTACAAGGTGTCAAGGTAGCAAGGGAAGCCCCAACAGTCTCTCACCTCTTATTTGCAGACGACAGTTATATATTCTGCAGGGCAACAAGGAGGGAGGCAGAGCATTTAGTCAGATGTCTCTTTATTTATGAGAAGGCATCCGGCCAACTAATAAACAAGGAAAAGTCGGCAGCCTTATTTTCTCCAAACACCCTGTTCAGTCATGGACATGAGATCATCGGCGTGTTAGGGTTTAAGGAGGAACGAGAATCTTCCACGTATCTGGGTCTCCCAAATATGATGGGAAGAAATAAGAGACATGCCTTGGCTTATATTAAGGAACGTGTGGCTAAGAGAATGGCCTCATGGAGCAACAGATTTCTGTCATCAGCAGGGAAGGAGGTTATGATCAAATCTATATTGCAGGCTCTCCCAGCATATTCGATGCATGTATTCATGTTCCCTCAAAGACTCCTTGACGACATTGGTCGAATGTTCAACAGGTTCTGGTGGAAAGGAAATGACGAAAAGAGGGGGATCATGTGGCGAAAATTGGCTGATTTATGTAAGCACAAGGAGCTGGGTGGAATGGGTTTCCTCAACCTAAAAGAGCACAACCTAGCACTTTGTGGCAGGCATGGATGATCCTCACAAAACCGGAGTCTTTACCGGCAAAGATCCTAAAAGGCAAGTACTTCCCTCATTCGTCATTCCTTGACGCCCCGTTGGGGACTGCCCCGAGTTTCATTTGGAGGAGCCTTTGTGAGGCAAGGTCGGTAGTGCGGGAGAGGGCTAGGCTAAGCATAGGGCCAGGGCTCAGTCAGTTAGTGGGAACCCCGTGGCTGAAAGGGGAAAACCCGACGATAGCTGCAAATCCAGCCATCCCAGTAGGGACGCGGATCTCAGATCTGTTCACTGCAGGGTGCAGAGCATGAGATGTGAGAAAGGCCAGAGCTCTTCTAGATCACGACACATGCAACCGAATTTTCTCCATAATTCCGAGTTGGTACGAAGAAAAGGATTACTGGTGCTGGGAGGCAGATAAATCAGGGGAGTACACGGTAAAAAGTGCATACCGGGCCCTATGCCAGGGCAGGTCTATCTGGACCCCACCAACGCAAGGGAGTGGTTGGAGAGAAATCTGGAAGTTGTAGGTTCCACCAAAAGTGAGGATTTTCATATGGGGGGCAATATCAAACTTGTTACCAACGAGGTCACGTCTTGCTGAAAAAGGGCTTCCAATCGTCACCCAGTGCCCGCTCTGTGGAAACACGGAGGAGACTACAGACCACGTGTTTCTAAACTGTCGAGCAGTGGCGCCAGTATGGAATGATAGATTACTGCAACGGGTCAAAGGGAGGATGGGGCCAGACCCAAGATTGCCAAGTTGGAGGTCTTGGGTAGATGGGGATGATGAGGCCAGTCTGTGGGCAATCACGTTATGGTCGATATGGAGGGCAAGAAATCAAACCTTATGGAAGAGGGAAGCTTTCCATCCAGCAAGAGTGGTCGCGATCGCGAAAAGTCTAAGATGAGTTTGGCTTGCTGCACAATCACAGGGACCAACCACAAAGCCACCTGTAGCATCTCCAGATGCATGGATCCCGCCAACACCTGGAAAATTAACGATAAATGTGGATGGGGGCTTAAACGAACAGGGAGGATACTGGAGTATAGGATTGGTGTGTAGGGATTCACAAAGCCGAATTGTGGGCGCATTGTGTAGACGATTTACGGGTTATCTCCACCCTGAAGAGGTAGAGGCCGTAGGCGTCAGAGAGGCTCTCTCATGGGCAAAAGGAAACAATTTGAATAGGATGGAGATTGAGACAGATTGTCTGCAGGTAGTCAAGCATGTTCACAAGAAGGAACACATGACGAACATGTTTGGGGGAATCATCTATGACTGCAAGCGATTAATCTCAGTTCCTGAGTTTAACACCTCTATATCTTTTGTCCGTAGATCTTGTAATACAGTGGCTCACGAATTGGCCAAGTTTGCTTTAGCTAACATTAGTTGGGACTATGGTGAGGGGTCTGTCCCACCACACTTGTGGTTTCAACTCTCCAGCGTAATGCTGGGTTGGTTATCACCTAATAAATAAAATTCGCTATTACTTCAAAAAAAAAAAGTGAGAATTGAGAAGTAAGGAATTAATAAAATATGAAGGAAATAAATATGTGTGATTGTATTTGTAGCATTATTCGGAAACATATCAGAATCATGATACACTAGTTCACAGTTGACTCGGAATTAGGAGAAGAAGAACACAAAGATAGAAGCCAACTCTGAGTCTCACCTTTTTGCCGTCCGTTTGAAACAATTCAGAGTCATCGTTAACCCCGTCTCTGTCTCTCTAGGAAACAGAGAGACTATATAAACTCTCTCTCTGGAATCATCAATCACTTGTTTCAGTCTCGTCTCTAACACACATACCATGATTAGGGTTTCAGTGATCAGGGCCTATTGGATGCCCCTTCTTCTCTTCTCCGCCTCCATCTTCTACCAGCTCTACGTCATTCCTCGCTCCTTCCCTACTTCTCATTACGATGGTTTCTCTATACCTTACACTCTCCAATTATTCTGTTTTCTTCACTCACTCACTCACTTATTGTTTTGTTTGATTTTTGCAGTTTTGGGCGTCCCCGGCTATAGTTCCATGGAACATGTGGAAGATGCTTACCAGAAGCTTTCTTCCAATTGGTACATGTTGCCGTTTCTCTTTGTTTTTTTGTTTATTTTGAATCTATGATCTCCATGGGCATAATTATATATCTTACTTAGTCTTCTCACAATTGAGTTAATTGCTCCTACTCACAGTAACCACTCCACTATTAGAGACCCACTTTTGAATTTTGGAAGCAACTACTAATGGCGCAAGAAAAAAAGGGCTTTAATTACTATGAGTGGTTTACTGATAGATGCCCACTTTGGATTTTTATTTATCCTTTGGTTGCACAGGAAATCGGAAAGAATGTGCAATTTTGATTGCGTGTCCATATTTGAATTCTACTTGTAGTATAGGTCATTTAATAAATCTATGGTATATATATACTTGCTAAACTCCTTGCTTAAATAAATGATTGGTTATTGACATATTGTGGTTGATAGACGCCACTGTAATATATCTGTCCCTTCAGCACATGTCTGTTTTTGCTCTTTTTAACTTAAGAAGTGCTTTTGTTTCAGGAATTTGGATGGTGAAGTTCCCAGTATAGTTGATTTCATAAAGGTTAGTAAGTTTTCTTATGAGGTTCAAGCTATTTTGTTTGTTTAAAGATCATTATCTGTCTTATAACTGGATGTTATCAAAATGCGATGGTTAAAAGGGCTATCATGTGATAGTTTATTTTCTAGATAAATCAGAGTTCATTGTTACTTTCACGAATAACATCAAGGAACTTTTGAGGAGAATCAATTCAAATTACCATATTTTAACGAAGGCTTTCTGTGCGATGGATAATATAAGATGGTTATTCCGTATGTGCTAACTGCTGAACTTAAGGTTCAAACTTTGGTTCAATTCAGTTCAATCTTCTCATGGCCAAAATGAGAGGATAAACCACTGGATAAAAGTTAAAAGGAAATGTGACTGAATCCTCATAATAGAATTCGATTTGGCTAGGCATGTTTCTTCTCATTAGGGACGATATTTTATTCAGTTTTTTTTATCTATTTTATACATTTTGTGATTTTTCTTGGTTCATACTTTCAAAGGTGCTTAAATGGTATTCCAATTTTATTTGTTATATGCAATTTTTAAGCTTTAAGTTCTGTCTTTTGGACGAAGTTCTTTGATTGAAGAGGGCTTTCCTTTGCTTTCTAGCTGAATGCCAATGTTTTTTTGTAGTATACATATTCTTCTACGTTTTGAGTTATACATGTTATTAGAACTCTTAGTTTTTATCATTTTGTGCATGTTTTCAGTATGGTTTCCTTCATGTATGTTTTTTTTTGTATTTTAAATACATTCTCCTACCCCTTTTTCTAAAGGTGAATGCCTTGCACCTTTGTGGGCCTTGTGCTGTTAATAATGTTGGACCAGCTTTTCCTTTATACATACTTCTAATTTTTTTTATTTGTCATACATACTCTTAGTACAGTGTTATTTTCCTATTATTAATTCTTGGATGTTATGGGACACTTCATTGACGACACCCTTTGAGCATGTGGTTTGCTTTGTAGGTTCGTTATGCTTATGAGTTGCTGACAAATCATTTATGGAAAAGAGATTACGACATTTTTGGAATCGACGAGCATTCTGTGAGTAGTTGGATCATGATTCAGAGCCGTTAAGTTAATGACGTTCGTACCACCAAATTTTGGCTTATTACTTATGTGGTTTTGTTTCTTTCATGTAGAATGTCATCACGAGGTTCATCGAACAATATGACGGGAAAAGTTTTTCAGCACTAGAGCTCCCATTACTAGATGCTGCTGCTTCTGGTTAGTTAAGCTATCTATCTTTGATAATATGAGTCTTTCTTGACACTCTTTGATGATACGAGTTACATACTGCTGGGTGTTTAGATTAACAAGAGATACTTAAGTGCACCTTCTCCCTCTGGTTTAAAGATGCAGGAGATCATGCTTTTAATGTCATTAGCTC
Organism: Geranium rotundifolium; assembly: GCA_963920655.1. Classification (NCBI taxonomy): domain Eukaryota; kingdom Viridiplantae; phylum Streptophyta; class Magnoliopsida; order Geraniales; family Geraniaceae; genus Geranium; species Geranium rotundifolium. Next base: position 14,361,372 of record OY987322.1, on the reverse strand, counting down.
TCAGGATTTTCAGTTTGCATTTCAAAATACAACCATGCCGTTGCTGGTGCAGGTATGTTAACTATCTCGAATACTGACAGTACCTGCTACCTTCAAATGACTATTTTTATGGATATCTGCAGAGATAAGAAAAATGATAAGTAGAGTAGCTTATGCTGCAAGCAACGTATCAGAAGTTAAGGTGACACTGAATGAAATAGATGGGTGTACGGATTGAAATATCATATTACTGCCGGACAAAGAAAATAAACTTTGGACTGATATCATATATGATGCAGTTTTGGATAAAGCACCAAAACTTTTAAAAGATCTAATTTATGGAGTTTGGTCTGTGATCTGGCATAAGATATGCTAGGTATTGATTAGAGGTTGGATTGACATTACTTCGCGCGTGGGGTTTGGTCAGATGTATTGTGTTTTATTTTCTTATATGCACTAGGAAAAACTGACTTGTTTTCAACAATTGTGTTTGATTTGTTGAAAAATATTGTTGGAATTCTTTTACTATGATAATTAATGCATATAGTTAAATGTCTACCAACGATATATAAATGTTCATTACATTTGGTACAGGTGTACTCAAAAGGGAGCAAACGTTGTGCTCAGTTTCTCAACGACTGGAAACGAATTGGTATGCACTACTATTTTGGCAAAAGATGAAACTCTAGAGTAATTTTTTTTTTGTTTCCTATTTGAGTGTGTTGGGTATCTGACAATTCCTTCTTCACCAATGAGCTTTGGGGTTCTCTTATTTGGGAAATTTTCCATCTTTGTACTGCATGGCTTTGGGATTCAGGTTAATAGTCATCTTGGTGCCAACTTGTTGAATCTACTTCATCAGTTTTGAAGATACAACTTACAAGTCCAGTTTGTATCTTGAATCACTTTGAAATAATTTTGACCCTCAGTTCTGATTTTGAATTTCCTTAATCAGCAATACTATGTTGCTTCAAGAAAAAAAATGTTGGGACTTAAGGTGGACATAAGTTGCGAAGATGTATGAAAACTTTGACGTGTAAACATGAATAATATGTAACATGTTGTTTGTTCTCTCTCTCTCTCTCTCTCTCTCTCTCTCTCTCTCTCTACTGTTCATGCACTTACAGCTTGTAAGAATATAATGTGATGTGAGTGTTTTTGAGCAATGATAACACTGTGGTGCAATACTTGTGTCACTGATGATTTCCATTTGAAAGTTATTATTTTCTTACCCCCTTTAGTTCATTACCTTCGTTTAGATGAGTTATTGGATGGGGTTGCAAATACTGGTATGGTTGAACTTGGTGATGTTCAGCTTGCAGCGTTCTTTTCTGAGAGAAGCCCAACGGGTCGACCTATCTTCAGGAATGGTAAGTGCCTAAATACACACATTAGCAAATTTATCTCATGGATTTTATATAGAGCTGATAACCTGGTCTTCTACTCTTTGTGGCTCTGTTACTAGTTACTATCTTACTGAATGTCTTTAGCACCTTCTACAATTTGTTATGATAAATGAGCATTTTTTTCTTTCTATTTCCCTGTTTTCGAGTAAAAAGATCTGAAAAGGAAAAGAGATTGCAGACTTAATTAATCAGAAGCACTAGCTTGTTCTCTAATTGAATTTGATTTTGACCAGGCCTTCCTTCAGTCATTGCTTTGCCCCCTGGCTGTACAACAACAGATTGCCTCATTAGGTGAGTTTTGACCAGGGTATTTGAATTTATGTCAAATACAACAATGTTCCACAATTTCTTCATTCAAAATTGACACTTAAATCTTAAACCAAGAGGTGATTTTGCTTATTAGATGTTATTGTAGAGTGATGCCTCAATTGGATTATTCATGTTAGGTTTGAGGGAGAGCTCTCCGTAGATGCAGTTACTGATTGGTTTGCAACGACTGTACTTGGTTTACCTCGCATTCTGTACTATGCAAAGGAAACACTGGTAACCTGCAGGATCTCTTTGAATTTTAGGGCAACTTTACCTTTTTCTCATAATTTGTTATCTGGTATAGTTGAACTCATGGTTGATTTAATGTTTCATGTTCATCGGTCTTCAATTATTTTTATATTGTTATTATTTTTACATATTGCATCTTTGAGTAAAGGATTGAACTATATATTCATGAGCATGATAAACCTCCAACAAATTTAACAACTTTTTAGACAAGGGAAAATCCATATATTTGGACATCACCCGAGCTCTCTATTTTGTGATGAATGATGTTATGAAAAGCTGTAAGTCTTAACTCATCTGTCATTCTCCTTTGCAATTTTGCAGTCATGTCAACTAAATAATCAAATTTCATTGTCCTTGAATTTTGTTTATATTTTTTTTAACTGCATTTGTGATGCATGCTTTTGTACTTGTATAGATTGTAGTCCTCTATTTTTTTAATATTCAGTGCATGGATTTAGTAATGGACAAATTGGCTTCGACTTGATCTTACTCAAATAATTCCTTGTGTCACATGTTACAACTTGTACATTTCCTTTTACATGAGTCATCTGAATCTGCTGAATATTCTTCTTCAGGCAACTTGAATGAACCATGCATTGATATTTTCATATATAAAATGATCCATCATCTTAAGTAATCTGACTTGTTTTTATAAATTTCTTTTGGTTTTACTTATCGTATTCATAAAAACAAATACTTGAGAGATGGTTTTAGATCTGTTTGTCTTTGATATATTAGGTCCTCTGTATCATATCGTTTTCATTTAAGTGAACTGATCATAAAGAATATTCTAATTCCAGGGCCCGAAGTTTTTGGCTAAAAGTGGTTCCCATAAGGTACACTCATACTCCACTTTTCTTTTTCTCTCTTGCAGTTTTTTTACCCCTGTAGCTTAAACATATCAGCTGGGAAAGGCTTAATTGAATAGAGAATGTAGTTAGTAGTTAGTTTAGAATTGTTCCATAATTTATAATGGCATTGTGATAGCTGGAATCTAGGAAGAGTTCATAAATGTGATGGTAGTGTGTGCTTTATTAGTCCGGATTGCAGCAAGCTCTTTTTTCTCATTAACTTATTCTGTTCATTATCTTGGCTAATGATCTCATGCTCGTGATTTATAGGTAAAAGTCATTTTCTTCTCAACAACAGGGGAGCGAGCTACTCCATTTATGCGTCATGTTGCTAAGCTCTATCAAGATTATGCCTCCTATGCATTAGTGCTTTGGAGACAGGAGGAAACTTCTGTTTGGTGGAATGCGTATGTACTGTTATCCCTTTGCTACTGCATGATATAATGCTCTCATGAACTAGGATTTTTTTACTTTGTCAATAAAAATAATTTCTCAAATTATCAGTTCGTTCAAGATTCCACTCATCAGATATTTAGTGCATTATTTTTTCCACATTGAGATTGACTGGAATTTTTGTCTTTGACAATAGGTTCGAGGTGGATTCTGCCCCAGCCATTGTTTTCTTGAAGGATTCGGGTGTCAAGCCTGTCGTGCACCATGGTATGTTTCTCCTTTCAGTTCCATGTTCCCTTTCTACCTTTATAAATCAGTAAGATACAAACTCTGCCTCATGAAAAGCTAACAGCGCGAATTTTGATACAGGATCAGTAAAAAATTCATTGTTTTTGAATATCATGGAACAGAATAAGGAGCAAGGTATTTTTTCTTAATAGCCACTGGTTCAATCTACTTATAATGTGATTATCGATGTTGTATTACATTTGGTTGTCAAATTGCAGAAGTTAGTCACAGTTAGCTTGATGTATACTGATTTCCGGTTATTATAAAAAATAACCACAATTATTTGAGTTTTGGGAAGTTAGTTATACCCGTAAGGAAAGGTGAGATAATTAAATTAGGAGATGACCTACAAGTAGAGGATAAACCTAAGTTAACATTTAAAGAAATCGCAGCGCTTGAGTTAATAGAGGAGATAGCATTAGATAGGATTTAGTGGAAGAGGATGAATATATGTGCCAAAGATCCTAATAATGAGTTTTGCTGAAGGATTCATGTAGCGACCCCAATATGGCTGTTGGTGCTCCAATGTGTAAACGATCGTTTTAAATATTGAACCTGTTGACTGAGTTGTGAACAGTAGGTAGAAATTATCAACGCTAATGCAAAGAGCTGATTAGGGTACATAGAGAGAGATAGAGAACCAGCTTTTATAGTGTTATTAATATAATCAACTGTCAAAATTCTAACTGGAAGTACAAACCCATAGGATTTATACAGAAACTTCAGAAAGCCTAATACATAGTATTGAGATTTCATGAAATGTATTTACGGAATTTCATAATGTTTCCAGAGCTTCCTCAGTTAAGAAGTTTAACATCAATGGAGCTGGGTTGTGATGCCCGGGGCTATTCCCGTGCTGGAAATGATACTTTGACTTGGTATTGTGTGGTAGTAGCAGGAAGACATAGTCCAGAACTTGACGAAATGCGTGGAGTAAGCCTTCTTTTATCATCTTTTGATGTATCTGTGAATTAAATTTGAAGATTGCATTACACCACCTATTAGAAATGGTATCAGAGCATCCTTGTGCCTGTGGCGTTTGTGTTGCTTCCATTTAGTCTCTGGTTCACTTTGCAGAAGTATCAATTCTTGTAGGGGGGGGGGGGGGCTACATGTAGGTTTAAGTGCTTAGAAGTGAGTGGAGTCTTGATGTTTCCCTCACTAGTTAAAGGTGGAGGTTGCAACTCCCCACCTATATGCTTAGACTTTTTTGGCAGGAGGAAGTTTAACATCATGTTTAAGGGACTGAACCCTCTGTAGTGGCCTTTTCATGGAGATCATTGGAATTTAGCAATTTACGTTTTCTTCAGGGGCTTAATGTGTTTAGAGAAAATGCATTTAAATTTCTCATACCTTAAATTCTGAAACCACAAGGTCATTTATTTGATGATTACTTCCATGGCTATAGTTAAGAATTAGGTAGCAGGAGATGAGTTGGTTAAGGGGAGAAGAACTTATAAGCTACTCTGTTCAGTTTCCTCTGCATGTGCATGTACCCATACATAGTTTTATTTGAACTTTTATGGAGCTCAATCCTGTCTCCCAAGTTTCCTCAATTGCATATAGGTTTCTTACAATCACATCTTACATCTTTCATCATTATTATTTTATTTTGATATAGGATGGCCTTTGGCCTAAGTCAACTGCTATGGTATAAATTTGATGCCAATTTTGTTGTTGTTGAAAAATGGGATGAATTACACAATTCATAGACCATGCGCAGGGTCCAACAAACATTATTAGAAAAGAGTACATCAGATGCAGTTGATGAAGATCAACTCACGACAGTACCATCAGCATTTGCCCTGAAGAACAAGAGATTGTCATTTACTTGGCTTGATGGGGAAGCCCAAAATGTCAGTTCTCTTTTTTTCTTGTTTGTTATATATAACATATTGGTATGTTTCCACTTGATAATTTGGCTTACTATTATATATATAACATAAGAGTTATATGCAAATTCTTTTGCATATTGGTATGTTTCCACTTTATATAGTCATATATAACATATTGGTTGCAAGCCTATTAAATTGACACGCCAGCAAATTATTGGAGGGTGGTAATTTGATGCCTTCTAGTTAATTTCTTACACTGGCAACATGTTATCCTGTCACAAAGCTGTTGGCATACAATATTTGTTTACTTGATTTTGTATGTTCCATGAATTTGAGCAACTATATGGAGCCTTAATCTTGTCTACTATTTTATTTTCCAGAAATATTGCTTATTCTACCTTCAGTCTGAGACCAGCTATATGACTTGTGGACCAAGGAGAGATATTGGTGATGTCCCTCGTTTATTTATTGTACGTTATAAGAGGAATGGTACTGAAAATTTAGTGAAGGTTGAGGAAAAGCCAAAGAGCTTATTTAATTTATTGCATGATGAGGAAGTAGATCCTGCATCACAGCTTGTGGCAAGGTATAATGGTTCAAGCGAAGTAACGGAGGTATGAGCATTTCTTTCTGTTTAAAGACAGTTTTCTTTCAGTTTCATGCCATTAGCTTTCTATATTAGTTGAGCCTAATAAGGTTGCTGCAACCTGGTGCACATTTCTCATTACTATATGTATGGTGTCTTCAAGCAGATCATCCAGTGGATCTCGAAAATTATCTCAGACGGTGACAGCACGAATCTCCCTTTCTATGTAAGCTACATGCTCATTTTTACATGCTTATTTCAGAACAAGATTTTTCTATGTAAGCTACATGCTCATTTTTACATGCTTATTTCAGAACAAGATTTTGGGTGTAATGTAAAATAATAGTTTGGCCTTCCCACCTATGAGCAAAAGATTTTGGGTTTAGATTAGATTCTAAATCATATTAGACTAATGATCTCATTTTTTTTCACTCCTAATAGATATACTGATGCCAGAAGTGAATATTGTCTAATCTACTAGTCCATTGAGCATTTTACTTGTTTTATGCAGAGAACAAAAACTCCAGAGCTTGTTCCTGAGGATGGAGATACCCTGTCCAGAGGTGCTCGCAACCTTCTTTCAGGGCGCACGGGAATAAAGCAAAAGATTCACAATTTCATAATCAGAAACTACGAACGTTTGGGAGATCCAAGGATTGGCCCCGCCTTGCTTTTGGGTGCATTGATATCTTTTGGGGCTATCTGGTTTCAAAGGAGTCAACAAACTAGCCCAAGTCAGACGAATAAACCAAGTCAACCAGGTTCCAAGGTATAATTGACTGGTTAAGATATTTATCTACAGTGATCTTCCGATTATATAATTTTCACATTTTGAGTACACAACTTTTCTATGAACCCTTTATCAGTGGTTGTGAATGACTGATTTTCTTACATGTTTTCAACCTGCTAGTGTCGAAGAAAGCCTAGCAAGAGAAAAATAGAATCATCTAATATGATTTGTCATCAATAACGATGATATAATCATGATAGGGCAATCCTTTTATCTGGCAAGACACGACGAGAATCACTTTGCATGCTAACTAAAGGACGGTAGGAATAACATATTACTATACGGTAGGAGAGATGAAATTAAATATTACTTGGGATAATGTTTAGGAAATGCAATAACCCGGAACAAACAAGTAATTTATATATTACTTCTAATCTACTTTCAGGCATTTGTCATGAATAATTATCTTCCATAGAAAAGAGATCTACTATTCTATTAAAAACCCACTTTTGAATAATAAAATCATTGGAACCTCTGTTAACTTTGTGTTTTCTACCCTTATTCTATTCCTATAATCAGAAAGTTTTTGCCACTAAGAGGTTCAAGTCTGAATGGGGTTTTTCTTATATGATTTGTAATCACATATTATGAACTTTTAAATAAAAGTAAGAACTAGAAAGTTTCTAGCTCATTCCCATGATGGAGATTTTCTTCCTTTGTATTAATTTTGCATTTTGGCAGGATGAAGTAAAACCAGACCGGAGAGGCCGAGCAAGGAAGGTATCAAAGAAAGATTTGGCTCCTTCCATGACTGATGTGGAACCAAAAGATTCTTACCAGTGGTCAGATTCTGATAATTCTGACTAGAGTTTTAGATTATACTGGGATGTAGTGAATACTTGCTATTATGACCTGTCCAGGAAACAGCCACGGACAATATTAACTGTTAAATATTTTTGTTGAGGTTGTATTTATAAGAAATAGAAGTCAGGTTTAATTCAATTCTTTAGGAAGTGCTTTTTATTTTAAAGAGTATTGTAAACAACGAAAGGAATCTTATCATTATTCTGCATCTATTACATTATAAATGTTGGATATTGTGATTTTGCTATTTTTGTATATAATATACGTAAATTTGAAGCTTATTAAAATTAGTGTTAATTACAAGTTAGTATATTTAGTTGGAGGTCATTTACAAGTTGCTATACCTATTTTCAAAAATACAATTTACTATATTTAATTACATTGCCTCTTACAAATTAGTCTAATGCCGTCAAATTTTGGACGGAAAAATTTATTGAAGCGTGAAATATCTACAATATCCCAACAGTTCATCAAATTTTTAAAGTGATGTCATCTATATCAGTTTTGCCTAATTTCTTGACTTCTTTGATTTGATGTTCTTAGTCTTTCACTGTACGTCACCTTAGAGATATTCAATCTCTAATTTTTATTTACTATCCTCAGATTTGTTTCAATTTAAATGTGAATATTTTCAAAAACTTTAAATCCCTAAATTTCTATTCACTTAATTTTTAGATTTTGGTATATGAAAGTGTAAGCAGGGAATGAATTTAAGGACAAACTTGTCCCTTTGTCTTTGTTCTCATAGCACCCCACATATCAAAATCACTTCTTTCCCTCAGTTTCTTTCCTAAAATTATAATTTTTGAATTGCAAATGAATTGTCATCTTTTGAAAAAGGTTGAGCATAAGAACGTTTTTTTTTGGCAATTTCACCAACAAAATCGATTCTCAATGAACTCTTGAGATGTTTAAGAAAGCAAGTATGAACAAGTTAAGTGACATAATCAAAATCATCGATATCCATTTTGATAGCTTGTTCAATGAACTAGAATAAAAATCAATGCATTTCAGTAGAAATCATGAACACGACAACCCAGAAAATTTATTCTCGTCCACCTCTTTCCTCTTCTGCAACGACCTCAATGCTCTTGTCGGGGCTGACAACGGCGACAGAGGAGGCGAATCTGGCGTCGTTTCCATTACTGGAGTTGAAACCACCTTCGTCCAAACTGGCCCACTGTTCCTCCCAAGCTTCGTGACCAAAGCCCTATTCCTCCACCACTGTCCAAATCAAAGACGAACTCATCTAAACCCCACCTTAGGGTTGGAAATAAATATGAACCCAATGGGTACTCGATTAACCCGTCCCGTTCAAAACGGGTGAAACCCGCAAAATATTGGGTCCAGATTGGGTTCGGGTTTTCCTTAGAGTATTTTTGGCCAGGCGCGAGGCAGGTGCGGGTTGACCTATACACACCCCGATCCCAACTCGCACCCGTACAATTTTATAAAAAAAATTAATTTTATACATTAATATAATTTTTTTAACCATAAACCTAACCTATTACTGGGGTGGAGTCAGATTTGGGAGTGGGGGTCGAAGACGAGGTTGTGCAGGGGAGTTGGGTTGAATGGGGAGGTTGGTTGGTAGATCGGTACTGGGAGGGAACTAGAGTTATGTGCCGTCTGTGGGCAGACTCATGCAAGCATACAGAACTAGGGGGCCTCGACTTGCTTAAGATTCAATATGTCACTTGGGTGTCCTATTGGGATCAGTACTGGAAGGAAACGGGGGGCCCTGGTATAGATGGGTTGATCTGGATAAACTCAATGAATTGGGAGAATTTGAATTTCGCGATGCCCATATTGACCGCAAGGTTGATCGAGTAAACTGGTTTAAGGCGGTTTGCAGAAAGATCACGGGGTTTCTCCATCCGTATGAGTTGGAGGCCGTGACTCTGCATGAAGCTAACTGGTTCGAGTCGATTGTGTTAGAGTATAAAACTATAATTGGTCCTTCAACTATTAGCTTAAGCTTTTAGTTGAGTTGTTTCTCTAATATGGTATCAGAGGTAGCATTACCTCGCGGACATGAGTTCGAATCTCAGGACGTGCAAATTATATTTCTTCTCATTCTCTTATTTCTTGTTCTCATAAAGAAATAAGAAGTGCTCCACAATCTAAGAAGTGCACGTCCAAACCTAAAACGGGCTTGTCCGTGAGGGCGTGTGTTAGAGTATAAAACTAAAATTGGTCCTTCAACTATTAGCTTAAGCTTTTAGTTGAGTTGGTCCTCTAATAGATTGGTCTTCGGGGTTATCATGTATGCATGTGTAAAGCACTCCGCAGCAAGATCACGGGGTTTCTCCATCCGTATGAGTTGGAGACCGTGACTTTACATGATACTAAAATGGTCGAGCTGAACAACTTTGGAGACTTCATTAACGAACGGTGTTGCGTACTACCTACTATCGGAACATGTGTTCAGTGTTTTGCTTGTAATCAAATGGCACACGACTTGGTCATGTGTGCTTTAACTAACAGTAGTTGTGATTATGGTTAGGGGTCTGCTGTTTGACTTAATGTCGGGTTCGTGATTATTTTAATAAAATTCGCTTTTACTTTAAAAAAAAAAAAAAAAAAAATAGAGCCAACCTCACGTCTCGGTGAATTTGTTGTGACCTCGTATCTTGGTGATTTTTTTTTGTAAATTATGTTAAATCATGCAGGAAATCAACATGATTTCTTGCTGATTTTGTTGACTCCTTAACATGATTTTGTTAACTTGTATATGGTGATATTGCCATAAGTGTGGATTATTTATATTAGAGAATCAGAAGCTTTTGTGATGTTATTATTCTTGGGACCCCTATTTATACACTATTACAGAAGCTAATTACAGGCCAATTATGGATGCTAATTATGAATACAAATAATCCACACTAATGGCTGTATGCCTGTATCACTGTATACAAGGTAACAAAATCATGGTATGGAGTCAACAAATTCAGCAAGAAATCATGCTGATTTCTTGCCTGATTTAACATAATCACAACATAATTAATATGAAATTTACGAGTTGGGTTTCGGGTTTTTGGAATACCCGTACCTTACGGGTTTAGGCTGAAGGGTTTCCCATGGGGTCACAAGTAATAAAATTCATGCAAATGCGGTATTAAACTATGGATATCCCAATAATAATAATATGATATTTATGATAAATTGGTTTTAGCATAAGGTTAGATTGCAAATAAATTTATACTTTTGATGTGAATCTGATTAAACAAAATCAAAAGATATTGTTTCTCTATCACGTCCACACAAACCATATATTGATTTTTAGATCAAAACCTTCTCAAAAGTATCACTAGCTTTTGCAATAAGGAGGCAAGAACGAGAAAGAGAAGAAAGAGGGAGAACCGGCCAAATATGGGAGAGAGGAGAATGGGGATCGAATTTGGGAAATTGGAATATATTCCATTTTTCCCAAAATCATCCCATTTCCTTTTGTTGATTTTCCCAGTTTTCAATTTGGTCAAAATTTTCCCATTCAATCTATTTCCCAATTATTTTTGAATTAATAATTATAATTATAATTCATCAAATCCTAAAAGGGTTTCAAGCCCTTATAGTTCAAGCCCATTTAATTAAAAAAAATTTTAGCCCAACTAGAGTTAGGATTATTAATTAAATGACTTGAAATAAATCAGCCCAAAATTCACTTAGACCAATTTCCGTGACCGTCCGGTTTACAACCTAGACCGACAATTGTCTAATCCGTTCCGGTTTAGCTCAGACTGGTCCGATCTAACTAAACAAGAAAGTGAATTTTCCAAATCTCTCATCTTTTTTCATTTGGACTTTCGAAGTCCTCTTTTTCCATATTCATCGTTTTAAGTGTGTGACCCTCTAGGCTCACGACACGTTGGCAGATCAGCGCTAAATTACCATTTTGCCCTCTACATCATAATTGGTCTCTAATAAGACATTATGATTACCCAACGCTTATGATTATCGATGATTCGACTTAACCTCATATCGTCCAAGTCATTATCTTTATATCTGTAGATATCCAAATTGATCATAAGGCATAGAGTCATACTCCTTATATAATCAATCACTGTTTCTTGATTTGTGAGATGACTGAATCCTGATACTGTGTATCTCTAGCATGACCATGCATTTCCTTTCAGTCAGTCTCGTCAAGTGGCCCAAACACATATCTTTTCCATGTCGTAGCTTGAGGGATAAACCCATTAGCCGTCTTTCGTGTTCCCTCATGTAATCCATAACTGAACCAATCAGAGCCCTTATGACTACCCTTTTACAAATAATGCTTGGCAACGTCAAACTCAGTTAGTGATCACATAGTAACTATAAGGACTCCATGGTCTAAGGATACTTTGTCAAGCCACGATATGTAAGTATGCTCATGACATCATCTATGCTGCATACTCACCATCGGACTCTGGCACTGCCTTGCCATGATCAGTAGTGCATGCTCATATAGAGTTATCCTCACACTGGTCGCTTATGATGAAGCATGTATGACCAGTGACTCATTAAATGTGATTATTTCCGATCTACAATTCTACTATTATTGCTGATACACATAATGACATATATTGAATCACATTTAATATATTACTACAACACACTAGTAATATTATGTCGCTTTATTTGTTCTGAAAGATGAGAAAACAATACATTGTAGATGACTTATTCCATTGGGCTAGGGCACAACTCCAACATCGGTCGGGCCAGGTACCCGTTCACTGTGAACGGGTTTTGACCGGGTTTGGCACCCGCTCATTGTGAAGGGGTGCGGGTGCGGGTTTGGCGAACACGACCCAAACCCGCCCCGTTTCCATTCCTACCTCACCATGCCCGTGCTTATAATACAGTCACCAGTGCAAAAAAGCCCACCAAAACGGCGGCACGTGAAGTCTTCAATTTGGGAAGCACTTTCGACCTTCGCCTTTAAGCCCAGCCCCAATCTGCCTCGTTTGAGATCCAAAAAATGAAATCGATAGAGGTAACTCTCTCAGGAGTCCGATAGACGGAGGTAAATCGTCGATTTCAAGCCTCCTTGGCGAAAATCCAAGCCGAATCTACAGTACGTGACGGAGCTCGAAGACATCGGATCGATGGTGCGGGATGGAGCTCCGTTGTTACTGATTTTTAGGCGTACCTCGAGCCAACGACGGCGGATCTAAGAGTAATACCAGAGCTCGCCGGAACCACGTCCTCGATCTCGAGCTCCCCAAATGCAGGCCGGAGCGTCGTTAGAGTTGAAGGGTGGGTTTGAGCCTTGTTGGTGGAGAAAATGCCTTTGAGAGAATATTGAAACTCTTAGATGCAAAAATGTAATGAACGCTAACTTATTGAATGGATTTTGTTCCATTGCTAACCCTTTTTTTTATCAGCAGCTCCATTGCTAACCCTTTTTTTTTTATCAGCAGCTCCATTGCTAATCATATTTCAAGTATTGGAGATGTTCTGAGTTCTCTGTGCAAAGGGTTCCATTTCTGAGTTGTGGGAAAATGTGAATGGAGTGTATTTTCTTCATTTTGAAAAAAATTAACAGCAGCCTCAGTTGAAATGGAAGGAAATGAGCGGATTGTTAAAAAAAATATAACTAGTTGAGTGAAAATGAAAGTTTTTAAAATAGATATAGTCATTGGTAAATGGCCTCCAACTAAGTATATTAACTTGTAATTAACCCTTAAAACTCAGACATTATGAACTTAAAATTTTAAAATTGGCCAGAATTTTTCACTAAAACTTATGTTCAAGTTAACAACTTTGAAATAGACGTTTGATGAACTTTATGGGGTCAATTATACTCTTCAATGACTAATTTTAAAGGTTGCACCTCCATTCCAATTTTGGATACACTTCTTTTGGTGTTGCTAGATATTTTTTGTCTGAATAGTTCTTGATTAATCTCGATTCATTATTTAAGTAGATTAATCATTTAATTAAATGCTACTCATCTTCAAGTGACCAACAAAACTAAAAATGCTGAAAAATGATAGTAATTGAACATTTTGTATAGCTTCAACTTAAGAATTATTTCATACTTGTGTTTTATTGACTTGCTAAACACTTTTATACAAAAGTATTAAGCTACAAGGCTCACCTAGTTAGAGATTTCTCTTGAATATTTTGAGTGTCTATTGCTCAGATCATTTTGAGGTATCGTTTCATTTCGCAGGTTTATTTAGGTAGCGTGTGATGGTTCTTATAACGAATTTTTGTAAAGTCTCAACACATTCGAAGTGGAGGCCGCGAATTTGCAAGAGATATTTTATTACGCTAACAATTATTTCACCCGTTGTTCTTGGGGTGAGGCCTGTAATGGTTCTTTTATAATTTTGGTTTACTAAACTTTAAATCAAATCATAACTTCCTAAATATTTTGATCTCATAAATTATGATTGGACTGATTAAACAATCCAGTCAGTCAACATACAATACAATTTACTCACCTTCCATATTTTCAAGTGAATTCCTGATTCTTTGATTTTAATGCATGTTATATATGTCTAAACAGTAATATTTGCACACATAAAAGTCGCCATCTCTCTTTCCAAAGTAGTTAATTGTGATAATATATAGGAAATAACCAACATTTTATGCTAATATTCTAAAACGCAACATTTATTAGGATTATTAACGTATGGAAACTGTTATAATATATTATTATTCCATAAATAGTTGAAAAGCATTAGTATTGGGTCATCTTGTTTAAGATGATCTGGTTAATTATTAAACCACAGACATACATAGTGGTGATATTACATAGCTGAGTTGATGACCCAACGCCCGATTCAGTGGGAACCATATCATATATTCATCTAGAACAAGTCACGCAACCAATCTCACCCACCCACACCTTTCCCCTTCCCGCCCTTTTTTTCTCACTCTTTTTTTTCTTTTTTCAGCCAAATAAATTGAACATTTTTAATTGTTTATTTAGGGTAGACAAGATCATTTTTCATTAAATTTAATTCATCAAATTATTTATTGAGCAGTAATTAGTTGGATTCGCAAATCGAAAACCCCCCACAATCAGTCACGGTTACCTAATTATAATTCTAATTTTGAAGCACTCTTAATCTGAATATGAAGCAGTCATCGGCCCAAAACCCGACCCCAATGTGGCTCCCCCTGGGCGGCATTCTGATCACCTCATTGCTCCTTTGGACCTTCTGGTCCTTGTCCGACTCCGATCTGGACTACTCCTCCCCTGATCTCCGCCTGTCCTCCGGTCGCCGGAGATGTTTGGCCTCTGATCGGGCCGTTGACCCTTCCGAACCCACCTACTTCGACGACCCCGAGCTCAAGTACCTGATCGGCGAGCAGCGCATGGAGGATTGGGACGAGAAGCGGCGGCAGTGGGTCCTGAAGCACCCGGGGTCGCGGGACCGGATCCTGATGGTGAGCGGGTCTCAGCCGAAGGCGTGCAAGAACCCCATCGGCGACCACCTCCTCCTCCGTCTGTTGAAAAACAAGGTGGACTACTGCCGGATCCACGGGTACGAGCTGTTCTACAACAACGCCATGCTCCACCCTTCCATGTTCTCCTACTGGGCCAAGCTCCCCGCCGTCCGTGCCGCGATGATCGCCCACCCGGAGGCCGAGTGGGTCTGGTGGGTGGACTCCGACGCCCTCTTCACCGACATGGACTTCAAGCCCCCCCTCCACAAGTACAAGGACCACAACCTGGTTGTCCACGGCTGGCCCAACATGATCTACCAGGAGCGCAGCTGGACCAGCCTCAACGCGGGCGTCTTCCTCATCCGGAACTGCCAGTGGTCCATGGACTTCATGGACCACTGGGCCTCCATGGGCCCCACCAGCCCCGACTACGTGCGCTGGGGCCACCTCCTCAAGGCCACTTTCAAGGACAAGGTGTTCTCCGACTCCGACGACCAGAGCGCCCTCGTCTACCTGCTCTACAAGCACAGCGCCCGCTGGGCTGACAAGGTCTACCTCGAGGCTGACTACGACCTCGAGGCCTACTGGCTCGGGATCGTCGGGCTGCTGCCCAACCTCACCGACATGTACGCCGGGATCGAGAGGAGGGCGGGGGCGCTGAGGAGGAGGCACGCCGAGAAGGTCAGCGAGGCGTACGGGGCCATCAGGGAGGAGTACCTGGAGAGGGAGGCCGGCACGGGGGGCATCGGGCGGGGCAGCTGGAGGAGGCCGCCCATCACGCACTTCACGGGCTGCCAGCCCTGCAACGGGGACCACAATCCAGACTACAGGGCTGACGCATGCTGGACCGGCATGGAGACCGCCTTGAACTATGCCGATAATCAGGTGCTGCGAAACTATGGGTTTGTTCACCCCGATCTGCTCCAACCTTATGTCTCTCCCACACCCTTTGATTTTGTAGACTCCACCGCTTGAAATCATCCCAGTTCTAAATTAAGTTTATGTTTACAACTTTTCTAGTACATTTTCTTCTCTTTATTTAAGTTACTCTTCTTTCGCCTATACAGACCTCGAGTGTTGTAGTGAATAGTTCTACAAACTGAAGTAAAGTAGGGTCACAAATATTCCAATTCTTTTTAAAACCAAAGAAAGAGTGACTTTAAATGAGCACTGAGCTACACCATTAGTTGAACGGTTATCAAAACACACTTTTTCTCTTTGGTTCCAAACAATGTCTAGTACTCACTACGGACGGAATAAACACCTGAGGATTATATGGTTTTGACCAAATAAACGGGTCTAGAATATGCAACCATGGTTCTCCCCATATAGAAAACCACTTAGTCCTATGGCTCGCAAACACCCCTGCCAAAGTAAACTTTGAGCGAAATTTTAGTTGAATAGCACAAAACTCGGATTTAAGCCCAAACTACCATTTAGATACTCACATTTGATATAATACTGAGCCATAAACATCTTAACAACGAGAGTAACCGGGTAAGTCAAGAGACGACATCCCTGCTTCTCTAGAAGAGTTTGTATTGAAGAGTCTATGGAATCTCAACCCTCCCGGCTCTTTGTGACAATAAAGGTGATCCCAACGCTTCGAAATAATTTCTTGACTCGGTTACCGACCCTATCCACCAAAGCTTGCTAATATGTGTTAAGTGCCCTCTAAAAGACCACCATGGAGCCATAACATACTCATAGTGTACGTAAGCAGAGATTAAATGACGAATTTAAGTATATTTCCCTCCCAACTTTGAACAAAAGTAGTCCATCCTAACTCGAGACCTTGGTGTAAATTATGTCTTTTATGAAGCCTAAGGTATCTCGTTTGTTACAGCCTACCATGTTCGGGAGACCCAGATAAGTAGCCCCCTCAACCGCCTCCAGGAAACCCAAAATCTCTATCACCCGACATCTCGTGGCTAGAGAGCTATTAGCAATAAATACACATATGAATTTTTCGGATTAGTTTGATATCCCAAGTACAAGTTAGTGGTAAGTATTCAATTTGTTGGGGGGAAAAAGCGGTCTTCCCTCTCTCGCGCAACAACACGCGGTCACGGAAAGTACAAATAAACCGGTAAGATCTCGAGTCGAATCCACAGGGACTAATGAGGGTCTTAGGTTGTTTTGAGTGTTTGTATTTATTTTAATAAACTACCAACAAGTAAATAGCAACAACATGATAACAACGGAAGTAAAGCGCCTAGGGTGCTAGACAAATAGCAATGTAAATAAGTTTGCGAGTTTTAATTCCTTCGGATCGAAATTAATGTTGAGCTTATGTCTTAAGTGCCGACCTCGCCTTTCGGTAATGAGGTTAGCCTAATCTTGAGTCTCCTCGTGCCCTTTCAGTATTGAGAACAACTCGAGACCGCATTAGATCGACAATAATAAGCTAAGGGTTATTACGAGGTGCCAAAACACGGTCTTGAGCCTACAACCCTCGGTGGATGCTAGGTCCGGATTCTATTCCTTCCCTTTCGATATCGGATAGAACTTCTCAAACACATATTGTAAAGCGTCAATTAAACAATACATGCATTCAAATAAGCAACCACACACAACAAAGTCTTCAATCCTAGAACTAATACCTCCATAAACTCAATAAACATATTTCATAATGTCTAGCACCCATGGCTAAGGGATTTAGCCCTCAACCATGGTGCTCAATCCAACTATCATCATACAATCAACAAAAGTAAACAACAACATCAAAATAAACTAGTAAATAGGGATAGAAATTGCTCTTGGTGTTCTTGAGCAAGATGGATCTTCAAGCTCGGTGGATTTGATGGTACGAATCTCTCCAAAGCTTCATTTCCTAGCTCCAAAGGTTGAGTCTATGGTGGAATCCACTTCAAAACTCTCAAAGTGTCAAGAAAAGATGAAGAAATCTTCAAGTTTGATGAAGAACAAGAGGTTGGAGCTCTCAAACTAAGCTCTCTCCTCCTCAACTCGTTTTTGGTCTTTGCTCAACTCCCCCACACTCCAAAATATTTGATTTCTGCACTTTATTATTAGTTTCGCGCCTTAGTCACGATCTTGCCTTGGTAGGCACGATCGTGCCCCACAAAGGCACGATCGTGACTCAAATCGTGGCTCGCGTCTGCAAGTTTCGACCAAAATTCGGCAAAAAATACATTTAGGCACGATCATGGCTCACCTAGGCACGATCGTGGCCCACAGAAATCTTCACCAATGGATTAGATCTTCACAATCCGCTCAAATCGACATATTATGGGCCCCAATCGGACTTCGAACGAGAAATCTACACCACCGGAAAGTTTCAGCTGTTGTGCAGAACTTTCTTAACCGATTTTCAGCTCCAATTATGCTCTAATTGTGCCTTGCACCTACAAAATGTCAAAAACACACAAAGAATCAAAAGTACCAAATTAATGGCTCTAGACAGCCGAAACGAGGACAATTCGGTGCTCAAATGCGGGTCAGAAGTGTAAGTGCGAGGTCACATTCGGACCCGCAACACCAGCCTGTTAGAGAATCCCATCCGACAAAGCGTAGCAAATAAAAACAACCGTTCAAGCAATCTTAAGCCTTATTGACATTCATTTTTAAATTCATGTCCCCTTGCCTTCCTTGGGTTTTTCTACTCATAAAATGCAAAATTTCGAATGAAAAAAATAATGTTATCAATAATGAGGGGATTTGAAATAAAAGCACTTTAAGAATCCGAGATGAGCAAAGGGAGACCCAATTTGCACTAGTTGGATATAACTATTGAAACAATCTTGTAAATAACGGTGCAAAATGTGATCAGCTGTGAATACACAACCCGTGTCAAATTTTTAACTTTCGAAACTTTAACCAACTCATTAAAATTCATGCATGCAAGACCCTTGTTCTGAAAAAAACACCCGAACAAAATGGTTTACCTTACCACCCACAGTCTGACGGTGAAAGAACATGGGATTGAACTCGTACGACCCGGGCAACTTATCAGGATGCATCTCGAAGACTACCGTCTGAAGCTCTATATTAGAGACATCACACAATAAATTCTCATTATTAGTCGAGGTGAACACTGATGGATTAGACCCAATAATTCTTCATAGGCCACTGCTGACAAGGAGAATATGACATTAAAATAACATGTTATGTACTCCCATAGGCCGTCTTCGGATCCCGCCAATCCTCGTTATTTGTCTGCATGTTCATTACTGTGTTAATCCATACTACAAGGTCAACACCTGCTGGAGCGGCATGGAGACCACCTTGAACTATGCAGATAATCAGGTGTTACGCAACTACGAGTTCGTTCACTCTAATCTGCTAAAACTGTCTGTCTCTCCCACACCCTTTGATTTTGTCGACTCAATTGCTGATCTCGACCGCTTGAAATCCCAGTTCTGAAGTTTATGTTTAGAAGTTTTTGAGTACATTTTTTCCTTTATTTAAGTTACTTTTCTTTTGCGCATACAACCTCTAGTGTTGTAGTGTTACAAATGAAACAATGTAACACATATTTTATTGCTTCTTGACGTGGTCGGATATTATGTGTCAAAACTCGTCAAATCTCCTCATTTTTCCCCATTTTGTCCCAAATTATTTGTTTTAGGTGAATAAAATGTTACTTTATCTCACAAATGGCACGAGAGTATTTTTGATGAAAATAGGTCGAAAAGGAGGCGAAAATGAGCTAAAAGCGCAAAGTCGAGAAAGCGGGAAGAGGTTGCCGGGTCAACCTGCCGGGTGCAACCCGACAAGCTTGTGCTAACCCATCAACTCGAGAGGAAAGCTCATCGGGTCACCTTCCAGCAAGATGTCGGGTTGACCTGTCGGATGCAACCCGGCAGCTTCCTTTTAACCCAGCAACCCGAGGCCACCTACAGAAGACCTTGTCGGGTCAACCTGTCAGCTCCAACTCGGCAGGTTCGGGCAACCCGGCAGGCCAAGGATGGAAAAATCCAACCTGCCGGGTCCCACCCGGCAGGCTCACCCGGCAAGCTGGTCAAAATAGCTCCAAAAATTATGGGATTTGAATTTTAAATGGATTTTTCAGCTCTCCTATTTATACCCACACCCTATACCCACGAAATCATCACCCATTTTATAGAAAATCATATCATTAGAGAGGATTGGAGGTAAGGAGAAGAGGAGGATCGTGGGTGATCACTTGGACGGATTTGGAGGCGGCTTGAAGGCAATTTCAAGGAGCGTTCGAGGAACGATTTGTGAGGTTGGTAGTAGTGTTTAGGGTAGTTATTTTCATATTTGTAATTGGGATTTGAATGATTGTATTGGGTTTGATTTTAAGAAATATAATTGAGGTTTTGTTCATGAGCTTTGTTTTGTGATAAGTTGCATGTTAGAAATGATAGATGTATGTCATGGATGTGTTGATTTATGCTTTTGATGCCATGAGAAGCTAAGTATTTAGGTTAGGGAAAAGGATGAACGATGATATAAATTTGATTGATTAGATGGATTAAAGGTTAAATTATTGGGTTTGTGAAATGGATTAAGACCTTAAATGTGAACTTAATGATAACTCTCCCGGGTAAGCCTGAGTTTAAATTAAATCTAGGAAGAGAGGCGATAACAATCAACTTAGGTGGACCGTACCATTTAGGGGCCGGATCTACACGGTGTGTCTTGGGGTTGTAATTTGATTTGTGACGACTTCGTAATTGCAATCTGTGACGGGGATACATATACCACGGGTACGGTTTACATCAATAGGGCGCCAGGCTGAATGATGGAGATTTCTACATAACCTTTAAGCTGACTCTGATTAGGTATTTTAGTTAATGATCTGGCTATTATATTTTAATCAGACGAAACCCTTGCAAACCAAAGATATGGTTAGGGTGGGTTTGGAATTCTCGACACTTAATTCCACTTCTTAAATATGCTTTCCCGTAATTAATAGTCGAATCCATTAAAATTGGTAAAATGAGATCCCCCGAAATCTTGACTCTCCGATCGCCTTTATAATATTTGGTTCTTGTGTTGTTAATTGCATATTTCAGGAGTGTGCATTTGTGATTGGTGACGCTTTCATATATTGCATGCTCGTGTTGATATTTTCAATTTAATTTTTGTTACAAACCCAAAACCCATTTTTGATCGCTTAGACTCGACACATTAAAAACTTGTACTCCCAGTTTCAGCAGCTAATGATCCTCGTGGGATCAATAAATCAGGGCTTTAAAACGCCCCATATTACTTGACGACCGGTGCACTTGTCGTGTGCTCGGGAGCGGGTAGATTTCGGCTTACCGAGATTTTCTCCCGTCACTTCTTAAAAGTGAATTAGCATAGAAAGAGTGACTTTAAATGAGCAGTGAGCTACACCATTAGATGAAGGGTTACCAAAACACACTTTTACATCAGGGAACATGTCTTATCCTCCAAACCCTCCTCCACGGGGAATCCTGATGATGAGGAGGCCAAATCCCTTTGCTTCCTAACATTGTCTAGTACTCACTACAGACAGAATAAACACCTAGCGCCTCCATGTTCCAGTACCACATGTCATCTGTCAAAAGGATACTAACATGAACTTTCAGGATGTAGCGCCCATCAACATCATCAAATAAACTTTCCTACAACAAGACTTTCTTTGTCCAGATATATGGTATAAATAAATCAGCCTCCATAGAAACCTGAGAATTATATGGTTTTTACTAAATAAACAGGTCTAGAACCCGTGCAAGTAAACTCTGAACCGAAATTTAATTATACCACACGAAACTCAGATTTAAACCCAAAGTAGCGTTTAGGAACTCACATTTGTGATAATACATAGCCATAACCTTAATCACCTTAAAAACCATATTAACCGGTTATGTCAAGAGATGACATCCCTGCTTCCCTAGAAGCGTTGTATTGGACTCTCTAAGTCTGGGAAAGCCCAACACTTCGTAATAACTCATTTCCCAACCCTATCCACCAAAACTTGCAAATATGTGTTTAATGTCTCTAAAAGACCATTAGGGAGGCTAACACACTTATAGTTTACGTAAGAAGAGATTGAAGGACAAATTTAAGCAGAATTTCCTTCCCGACTTTGTAAAGTTGTCCATCCTAACCCAAGACCTTGGTGCGAATTATGTCTTTTATAAAGGCTAAGGTAGCTCGTTAGTTACGTACTACCATGTTCGGCAGACCCATATAAGTAGTCCCCTCAACCGCCTCCCGAAAATCCAAAATCTCTATCACCCGACATCTCGTGGCTGGAGAGGTATTAGCACTAAAATACATATATGAATTTTCCGAATTAGTTTGATGTCCCAAGTCTCGCTCATATTTTCTCAAAAAAGTTTAAATCACGATACTTTACCCCCGAGACCCAACTAAACAAGTAGCTATCATCGGAAAATAATAATTGAGTAGTAAGAGGTGCACTCCTCGTGACACGACAACCTTGAATAGTTCTAACATCTTGTTGTTACGTTTAATGTTGGTTGTATTTTTTAGTGCAAGGACGAAAGATGTCGAACGTAATGTTACAACTTCTGGTAAGACATCTTTTGACGTGTATTTAGGCAAGTTTAGATGGGTTATCGTATTTGCCAAGAAAGTCTTGCTGGAATCAAGTTTGGCAATATATTCGGCAGCATAAAGAAAGGAAGCTTCTGGCGTGACCAACTAAGAATGAAGAAAGAAAATCTCGTCAAGGCAAGGAAAGAAACGAAGAAAGGAAACTCTGGCGCTGGGACAAGATGTCGAGCAGTTGGTCAAAGCAAGTTGTCAAGCGCTTTGTCTCAACATTCTTCGTGACATTTGTGGATCGCAGCATTGAAAAGTTTCCTTAATTAGGATACATATTGCGATTGGAAAGATCCAGCTGTGTACAAGGCTTTTGGTAAGTCTTGTTTGAGTCATGATTCTGGAAAGCTTCCTGCCGTGATAGAGACTCTGAGAAGATATCGGCGTTAAGGAACCCTAATGCATTCCAGAATTATTTGTGCAGCTGCTATAAAAGCCAAAGGCTTCACCCTTAGCAGTGGGTACGTCTCTCATATTGAATTCATATTTTCTTGACGCAACTTCGTATAGTCTCTTCGTGAACATCTAGTGGTCTTAGACGTGCAAGGATGGCGTGCTGAGAGATTTAGTGTTCCACGAAGAGCTATTGCGTATCACTACCAGATTCGAAAGATCAAGGATTAGTGATTGTGGGTTTTATGTTAAGGCGTGATTGAAAGTTCAAGTAAAGGAGCTTAACATCGACTAAAGACATCCGGGTGTGCGAGGCTCGTAGAGTGAAATCAAGTTGGAGTCACAGGCCATTGGGGATAACATCTTGCCTGACAAACTACAATAAGAATTTCGCTATCTTATGTTTCCAAATTAGAGTGGATAAGATCTCAACACAACCTTGTGACCCACTTTGCACAACGCCTTTTGTTCGGTCCAATATCTATATCAAAATCACAAATCAATAATCAATAATCACGAGCTTGAGGAGTCACGGGCCATTGGGGATGCAATCTAGCCTAAACATTCTCGTCACTAGCCATTTTGCTTAAAGAGCCACAAACCATCTTTGCAAGAACTCATGCTATATTATTTTATTTTTTCTGTAGTCGCTCTACATTATTGTTTACTAGAGTATAGTGTAGAAATTACACATGTAAAGTCGATGGTATTTCAGACAATTTTTTCACTCTGCAATTGAGGTTGAAAAATATTACAAAGTGGGCCGCGAGTTTTTGCAATAGATGAAGTATACGAAAACTATCTACAATAATAAGTGATGAAAGAAAATCTCATAAAAAAATTCCCAACCTGTGTGGCACAGCAAATTCACCAATTGCCAAGTAATAATATAGATTTATTGATCCCAAATTATCGATCTCATAAGGAGGGATAGCTAGTGGAAACTAACATCGAGGTACCTTACTATTAGTCACGACTTTGGCAACTAACAGGGTGTTAATTCCACGAATCACCAAGTCCCTCTGTCTTCATTACTACTTTTTCTTGGTTTTCTCTCTAAGCTCAACATGTTGTCTTGAAATTTCACTCAATACCCATGAAGCATATATAACAAAAATATGACAAAAAATCATCAAAGCCGAGTTTAAATATGGGGTTTTGCTTGAAATGAGGTTACTAATATTTTCGTATCAACACCACACACTTAGTCCTCTCTCACCTAAGAAAATAACAAAGAAAACAAAACATAATGCAAAACTACAGATTGAAATGGAAATAGTCCCGTATTAAAACCGCGTACAGTTAGAAATAGTAATGTTTTAAGTATTTTCATTTTTCAAATTCAACTTTTTAAAAGAAATTGCCTAAATCCACTTACATCCAACTTGATTCAACCTGCCTAGCCAACTTAAACTTGCATATTAAAAAAAAAATCAAGTTAATGTTAAATTCTGGCTTAGCCAGCCAACTTCAACTTCGTATACTTTTACAAGTTTTTTATTTAAAAAAATTATATAAAGTAAATTTAATTTAGACTTTAATAAAAGTTATGAAGTCACATGTTTTTCATCAGACTTTTTTATTTGTTTTAATGAACTTCATATATGTTTTATTTTTAAATACCAACTAGTTAAACATTTAGATTCCTTCGCATACGTTTCACCAACTAGTTAAACATTTAGATTCCTTCGCATACGTATCAACGCTTGCTTCACCAACTAGTTAAACATTTAGAACTTGGATCTAATGAATTATAACTAAAAAGGACAAAGAAAAGAAAATATGAAAATAGACAGCTAAGACTTTAAAAAAATGTAATTTTGATTTTGCAATTTTCCCTAAATTTTAAAAAATAACCCCTTAAGCGCAAAGCCATCAGCTAAAACTTCAGGAAAAAAAATACTGTCAAGTAGTGGTCAAAGCTATGCAATTAGTGGTAGCACTCTTGAAGTAGAAATGGCGTTCATCGATTCTCTAATTAAGAAAAGCAGGCATAAGATACAACAAGATGTAGCTTCCTTCTTTTACTGATATTCACGGCATAAATTGGGAGATTTCCAGGGCACCCAAATATTTGATTTCTCTACTCCGAGGGCGAGGGCTATTCATAACCGCTACGAAACAGTCAAGCGCAGAGGGTGAAGGCTAATCATAACAGCTACGAAACATTCAAGCAGGGGCTGACTTCTCTTCGATCCAATCCATACGGAGTGAAAATCCAAAAGAAGAGGAAAAGACTATACTTGTGAAGGGTTGATTGTGACTAACCACTTGCTTAGCCTTTATATCCAGAAGTGTCATCCTCATGAGAAGAGTCCCTAGATGCCTGCTCTTCATACTCTTCTTCATCCTCCTCAAAATCAGCAGACGCAGGCTCACCATTGAGATCCACGTTCACACCATTCACCTTCCTCACAAATTGTCCTCGCACACGAGGCCTCCTTTCAGCAAGTTTTTTCCGATTCACATATCTAATCTTCTTGTCAAAACACCGATCCTTTCTTTTCTGCCTGAACTTGATCAATGCTGCCTCTCTTCTATCAACTTTACCCGATTTGGGTTCAGAAGAAGTAGATGAATTTCCAAGTGACGGCCATACATGGGTACTAGGCATTTGCCCAGGTTGTACACAGAGGCTAACTGGGTAATAAGGGAAGGGTGGCATTCCAGGTACAGGAGGATGACATTGCGAAAGGTGACTGTATTGAGACATCATACCTGAGTTTGCTTGGTTTTGCAGGTTCTTCTGATATAATTGTGCAGAGGATGGCATTCCTGGCATGTAATATGGATAAGCACTATGTGGTGGAAAACCTGAAAGATCAAGTTGAGGTTTGTTTCCGGTGTGCATGAGAACCTGAGATGACTGCTCTTCATTTGAGTTGTGATTTTGTGGAAATTGCCGAGACATAGGAGGTGTACAAGACCTCTCCAAAGAAGTAGAATCCGGAGCACTACTATTTAGAAACTCATCTCCTTGGAAGTGGTTTTCCAATGCATCTCTGCCATCATGTATCCGTATACCATTCACCGCTTGTCCATCCCACGCATGAAGCTTTTCTCTAGTCATCAAATGTTCACCAGCATTCCCCACCAGGGTAATCTCTTGCACATTGTTCTTGACCATGCTTGATTTTACGTATGTAAAGAAGGCTGAAGACTCACCAACTTTCAGTTCACTCTTCTTGGGACCTGATAGAAATTGTCCTGAAAAACATTATGGTGTTATTTCTTGTACTGGTAATAACTAAAAAGTGGGCAAATAAAATCCAATCTCACAATAAACTTGTTTCCGATTTTCAAATTATTTTCTATTTGGATTCATTAACCCGCAAATAAAATCCAATCTCACAATAAACTTGTTTCCGATTTTCAAATTATTTTCTATTTGGATTCATTAACCCATAAATTATGTATAAAATAGAATAATAGGCAACTTTTATAAAATAAAAAAATGTATAAAACAGAATATACACTGGTAGGTAGACTTCCTCTACAAGCATTGAGTTTGGTTACATGAATTCATTAGGTAAACTCCTTGTGGTTCTCTCCCCATATTCACTTCTTCCCCTCTTCTGTCCCATCTAGTGTTGTTCTCCTTTGCTAAGTCATGATTCATTTCTTTGAAATTTTAGTAACTAAATTCTAACTTTTCCTCCCTGGGTCAATAACCTCCCAACTGTGCGTATGTTCAAACCCACCTTAGGAGGCCTTCCCTCATATTATCTTGGGTAAAGTACACCTATCTACACCCAATTTTGGTCAAAAGACACCTAGCTACACCCAATTTTAAAAGTGGACATCAGCCCCCCGAAACATCAAAAACAGACAGATAGCAAACACCGTCAACTTTTTGGATGGAAAATGTTAATTTTTGAAGTTAAAAGACGAAAATGCCCTTGGTTTGACTTCAAATTTTCAAACACATGCCCTTGGTCTCTCTCTGTTCTTTGTCTCTGTAACATCGAGCAACCCCTTTTCCTCTAATGGGTTGTCCCCGCACGACCTCCACGAGCTTCCCCTGTTTCGATTTCTCGAACCGGACACGGACAAGGAAGCTGTCATGGAAGCAAGCAGTAGCGGAGCTCGAGCGAGTCCAGAACCAGATTCGCTCCTCGTCTCCTCCGCTGACACGAGCTGCGATGGCGACGGCGGCACCGAATCTCGGCTCTCCACCATTCTCTAGACAAAGCCAAAACCCAAACCAAAAACCCCCAAAACACAAAAATAGCATGTTTTGAAAATTTGAAGTCAAACCAAGGGCATTTTCGTCTTTTAACTTCAAAAATTAACATTTTCCATCCAAAAAGTTAACGGTGTTTGCTATATATTCGTTTTGATATTTCGGGGGGCTAGATGTCCACTTTTAAAATTGGGTGTAGGTAGGTGTCTTTTAATCAAACTTGAGTGTGGCTAGCTGTACTTTAACATATTATCTTCAATTGAAGGTATACCCTAACTCTGACCTAATAGCTTCACTCCCAATGCTATCCTTGGTGCATGAAAAGGTTAGGAATTTTTTAGTGTATAAATCCAAACAAAAAGTAGCATCCGGACACAACAAAATAGCAAGAGAAAAGAGTGACTAAGGACACAGTAAAAAGACCAAAATCAACGGCATTTAGATGCACAAGTATGTGCGGATCATTGGAATGATTAGTAATTTGGATGGCACCAAAAATGTAAATGTTAACATGTACTGGTGTATCCTAAAAATGTAAGCAAATAATAGAAAAGCTTCATAAGCAGATAAGAGAAGGTTGTGGTTTAATGGTAAGGGGATGTGGATGACATGCAGCTAGCACAATCGGCCAGCCTCTACTTGTGAAGCATTATGCGCTATGATACAAACACTGAAGCTGCTGATGTAGAGTAAAAAGGATTCAGTAGTTCACCTGTTCGGCGGTCACTAATTCCAGGCACATTAGGGCGATGTTCCTTGGTCACACAGGCTGGAGGTTCCATAGCAGTAGCTGCAGTACCAACAGCAGTAGACTGAACAGCAAAAAGTTATATACGGATACAAAAATGTCAGATAGAACATCAATTTTAATGCAAAATGGTAAAAATAGTACTTCATGGCAATAGAATTAGAGGCGAAAGAAGCCTGATTGAAAACTAGTTACAAAAAATTGTACATATACTACACATGAACTTGTTTCCGAGTTGCAACTATAAAAATGCTATCCATACATAGTGGGGACCTCTTGTTCGTAGGACACTTCTTTTGAAAATTGGTATATTAGATACTTGAGAACACGAAGTTCATGTTAAATCACCTTTAAACTTGTATGACACGTCAAATAGAATATGGTATTTGTGGCACTAGAGAACACAACTTAATGCTAAATCACCCTTGCTACTCGTTTCAACAACGATAAGAGATAATACTCTAATTCATGCACATGAAAGTGTACAAATATGGTGATGCTATGCATTTCTGTGTTATCATTCCATGGCTATATACCTCAAAGAATACCTTCACTGCAATAATTCTTTCATAGTTTGTGTTAAGTAAAAAAATTCCTGTTTAGTCCTTAGTATTTTTGTAAAAATAACAGTCTGATAATTATGGTGATAGTGGGTGTCAACACCAGTAGTCATGATTTGACCCTCAAAAATGGTCCCCTAGATACTATCGCTTTGTAGGTTCACGTGTTCACTCAAACAACCCAGATTTATCCTGAGCATGCTTGACATGGACTCGAACACATGCAACACATTCATTTGCTGCTCGAACACAGTACCATTTGTTTACTAGTTGATAAAGAAACTCGGAAGCATTTTTTGGGTGCGAAAACTAAAATGATAGTAATTATAACTACATGTACATGTTACATTTAAATCGTGCTAATCAATTAATAAAATTTAATGTAAGGGCAGCAAGAATATAATGAGATTGACCGGTATGGTTTAAATTTAAGTTTGAGGTTTTGAGCACTGTGTACAAAATCTCTCCAGTATAATGGAGCAAACATATCAGGATGGCACTGAAGTAAACTGGACAATCTCTATGTTTCAAAACCATAAAGATGTTCTACTTGGATTATTGAATTGTTCAAAGTACAGGCCATGTTTTAGTATTTTCTTGCACTGACCTCATCTTCCTGATGAAGTGACAAGTTCGCCTCCAGATTGATGGTTTTCCGAGCCCTTTCATCAGTGTCGTCAGAGAACAGAGTTGTGCTGTTTGTATTAGCATCACTTGGGTCTGATCCTACCAAATCGAAGTCATAAGTCAAGATGTTCTTCTCAGCCATTCCTAACTGTAACAGAAAAATAACAAAAATTAACAAGATAAAAAAATAATTTTAGATAGCTAAGCTGATGAATTGTGATGCAGAGAGGCCTTTATGAGTATGTCATGAGAAGATGGAAGAATTGGGCATTTAGAAACAGAAATTAGAGCCTTGAAGTTAATTACAACAGTCTAATACATCCCCCGAGACAGACAGAAGAATCTAAAATCCTTCACTGAGAAAAAAAAAATAGACAGATTGGTTAGACTATCAAATGTCAAATGCACAAAGTTCCTAATTAAGGCTAGAACATGGTAGGCCCTAAATTACGAGTCCTTTGCATTTTGTTAGAGTAGCTCATATTAGTTTGGCCCAGTCCAACATCATATTAACGTTAGGATTAGTTCTCTTATCTATATATAGATGTATATATTCAGGCTTGGCAGAGTAATCAGATATCGAATACTATCACCACTTCAATATGGTATCAGAGCGGTTGATTTCGGCTTTTGCCCGGGGGATTAGCCTCCCCATGGCTCTGATCCCGGTATGCCCAGTAATATTATGGCCCAAAATGCAGAAGACATGTCCTACTATGACCCACATGAGGGGTGTATTAAAGAAATCCGACATGTAGATGACACCTGAGGGGGAGTGTTGAGATATGTTAATCCCACATGAAAAGAATTTGAAAAGAGTGAGCCATATATAAGAGGAAGAAATGATTGGATTGACCTTTAATGTGTGGACCTCAACCCGATGTATATGGCCCATTTTACAACATAAATCTTTTTGTGTAGGACAATTGGAGCATCAATTAGTCATTTAAGGTTACGAATTGTGTCGCAATGATACTTGAACCCTGCGATATCATTTAAAAAATAAAAAGATAATAATGACTAAGGCTGCCCTTTTAGTTTAAACTTGTGTTGTCAATGGGTTATAGTGTCTAATGGCTTCGCGTATTGAAAATGGGAAAAAATTCAACTATTGTTGTTTTTAGTTTGTACAAAAACATTTGTATTGCATGTCTATGTCTAAATTGATGCTTCATAGGCTAGGGTATGCATAAGTACCGTTGTCCCAGAAGCATTACTGTAAGGATTAAGGACTACAAAGAAAATGAAAGTTTTAATGAGCTAATGGCAAAGTCAAGTGACAAACCATGCGCCTTCTCCGCCACATGTGAGTCCACAAATTTAATAGTTCATTGGTGCGTAAAGGCTTAACGAGATAGTCAGCAGCTCCCAGTCTCAGGCACTTCACAACAACAGAGACCTCATCCATTGCCGACATCACTTAGCAAGATAATAGGAAATTTAACGATGAGGATCACACTATAACTTACCCGGGAAAAGTAAAGCATTTTTCATGTGGCAGTAAAAAATAACAAAATCTTACTAATTACAGGGATGCGCTGCAATTCTTTATCTCGAGTTATGTACTTCAACATTTTCATGCCTTTGGCCATTGGAAGATCAACTTCGGCAAGTATGATATCAATATCAGGCCCTTCAGCATTCAGTGCATCAATAACCTGTCTAGCTGATCTAACTGATGTCACTGTGAATGAAAAGAAGACAAAGCATTTATTTTCAAAAGTACAAGTCAATTAAAAGATTGTATTGGTATGGTACAGCTCTCAAAACATAATTTACAAACAAGGGGACAACCTACAGAATGGAGATAGGTAAAGAATATACTTATATTGGCCAATGAAGGTTATACTTGGTGACGAACTGACAAGAAGCAGCCAGTTCTAGATACTGTCAAAATGTTCCATGGATGACACTTGCTATAAGGATTAAAGTTCCAAAATGAAGAGAGAAAATGCAGACATGTACTCAACGTGACGAGCAAGAAAATGCATGTTTGCAAAATGAAAACTCGGCTAATTGTTTCGAATAGTAGGTTCAGGTTTTAATCGGTTTAATCTTCCTCCTTGAACACGCTCAGATTGGTCATTTCATATGATTAAATCCAACTAAATTAACAAAAAATAAAGAAAATGCCGTCAAACAACATAAAGCATACCATTTGATTTTTTGTTTGAACATCATATGGCATATATGAAGCCCCCATTAGCCATTTACGTAGTGACTCTTATAGGAATTGCATACTGAACACACAATTTATACTTTTAATCAAAAAAGTAGAATAAAATAAAACCTTACAACTTCAGTCCTACGCAATTCGTTTGATGCCCTAGTTTTAGATAAAATTGATATTTTCTTAGTTTTTATAGTGAGAAGAATTTTAAACCTAATCCATGTTACAGTCACCGACTCTTCTTAATTTCATCTCTGTTTGTATGTTAAAATTAAAATAAATTTAAAAAAATTAAGGAAATATAATTCATTACATTAAAAGAAATATTTATAGCTAAACAATATTACTTTCCCTAATGAGTAGCATCTTAGCTGATCGTGTGCTCATATTGTTGTGCCCTGATTGGTGCTTCATGCAATATAGCAGCCACTTCCTCTTAACATTCTAAGAGTGTCCAATGTTATACTGTAATCATTTGATGTACTAAATTTGTGGACTGTTATAATTTATATTCCATGTTCAGTTTCATTATGTTTTACTTCTTCAAACAGATATGAAGTATATATAACTTCAAACAACTCAAGGAACATTTGGTGCCCAATACGTGTTAAGCTTAAGTAAGAATGTAAGATCATATCAGTTTCCCCCCTTGTAAAAACAATTATTTCATATGGTGCCATAATCTTCTACTTCAACAACTACAAAAAACAAAAAACAAATTCCATAATTCATTACACCATTCTATGACCTCTATGCATCATTTAAAATGTCAATAACACCAGATGATGTGCAAATTGATTTCATCAGGAATTGCTAATTCAAGAAAGATATTATCACCCCAATATCTGGGTCTCGGAAGAATCCCAGGCTGCAGTTATACTGAAGTCAAAGCCTCCATAAATATCTCAAAATTAAATTAAACCCCGTCATATTTCACCAAAAACACATCCAAATTTAGAGAAAGCACAATCATGAAACCAAAATGGATCAAAAATATAAAATCCAATTATACCTTGATAGGAGCACTTGCAGAGGAGCTTAAGAACCTCTTGGGAACTCTTAGTATCATTATCACACATCAAAATTCTCACTTTACTTCGATCAATAAAGCCTTCTCCTCCCTTATTTCCGCTTCCGCCACCAATCTCGAGATGTTCCATCATAATTCAATCTCCAAATCAAATAGAACAAAAAGTGAAGGAAAAATTCGAAAAACTAGGGAAATTCCATAGAAGTTCTACCGCTAAAATTGGGGAGCGAAACTAGGGTTTGTCATCTACACTCTGCTAACAGATCCGTACTGACGGATGGTTGGGGAAGTAGCGTGTATTAGCAAGCGACGAGACGAAGCAGATACAGTGAAAAGGGTGTTTTTTTGTCAGGAGAAGAGCTATGTCTGTGTGTTGAATTTGAGCCCAGTGCAGTGGATGTGAGGATGATGGTGGCTCAGGCTAGGGTGCGCCTGAGGAGGATGTGCGTAGGATAAGGGAATTGGCGTCTGCAACACATGGTTGGTGGGGAGGCAGCGCAAGATAGCGCGTACAGTAACGTGGAGGAAAAAGCGTAAAAAGAGGGGATATAATATTAGAGGAAAGGTAGGGAGGCGGAGAAGGCCACGTCAGGGCAAAATATCTAATAATGGAAAGGCATTGTCTTATTCACCCATTCCCAAAATCTTTCTCACAGTTCTTTTGTGACTATTTTTTCTCAAATAATTAAATTCTATTAGCTTTATGTTATTTTTAATTGAAATAATCTGTCATTAAATTTTGGAAAAATTACAAAAAGTTTCCATATAATTGTCTGTTTTTGAAAAAACTCTCTCACTCGTATTTTAATTTATACAATTTGTGCAAATCCGTAAAAATTAACGGAAGACTCACTTAAGTGTTGAGCATTTGAATTAACACATTTAGGGGTGGGCATGGGTATAGAATCGAACCGAACCGTAAAAAATCAAACTGGACCGAACTTCGTGTTCTCCGTTTTAAGAACCGAAACCATTACGTACAGTTCTCGATTCTCCTGTCCTGGATCTAGTTCAGTTCAGATTTGTTCTCCATTTCTGTTGCCAAAGTGTCAACCCCTAAGCACTTTTGAATTAACACTTAAATGACATTTTCATTAATTTTCACGGATTTGTATAGACAGTGCAAAAGTAAACATGAGTATGTGAGAGTTTTTGCAAAAATGAACATGAGTGAGGAAGAGTGTTACAAAAATACAGTGAAGGGAGAGTTTGTGCAAAAAAATATAATTATAGAGAGACTTTTTGCAATTTTCCCCTAAACTATTTTTCCACTCTTCTCTCCCTCTCCTTGGGGATGTTAAAAATAACTGAACCGAACCAATTCGAAAAATTACTGGATCGAAAGAAGAGGGAAAGATAAGGTTGTTCACGGTTTGGTTTGGTTTCGAATCAAACCAATAAAATTTGGTTCGGTTTGGTTTGTTATGAACTGAATTTCGTGAAATTGTCACATTTTAGATTGTTTTGACTTACTATTTGACTTATCGATTTTCGATTGGATTTACTTTGGACCGTTTTTCATAAAATTATCCCATTTTTGGACGACTTTGACTTATTAATTGACTTTTTTTCATTGACCTAATATTTTTTTGACCCAATTAATAAGGATCGATGACTTAAAATGAGTCATATGTCATTACCGAATAAATTAATGATTCATTTATCCCTTCTTTTCATTCTCTCTTATTCGCCAACCGTCAATGTCTTTCTCCCAAAACCATTGAGTTGTTCATTATTAAACATTTAAACTTGATTATACCTTAAAATATCAGCATAAATCAACAAAAATGCCCATTTTTTTTATAAAGAACAACATTAAAGCATTAAATCGGGTTAAACATTAAAAAATGTGAATCTTGAAGAAATATGATGTAGGACGATATCAATTAGAATTCTTGATTATATTAGATTTTGGATAGTTTTAAGTTTTTCTATTAAGTTAGGTTTTTTAATCCTAATTAGTTTTATTGGTTTAGGTTTACTGGTTTAAGTTAGTTTTAGAGAATTATAATTATATAAGTCTTATCTTGTGTAGAGATTATTGTTATCATTATTATCAATTTGAGTTATTTGAATTAATTCTTTTTTATTCGCATATTTATTTGGATTAATTTTGTTTTCTCCCTAAAGTTAGGATTTTATTCTTGTTTCGTTTCGAAGCACCTTTCTATTGCACCCTAGTGGTATCAATGCCCGAATTTGATTGGGCATGATGACTAACGATAACACAAGTAGAGTTCAATCCGCCCCACGAATGATGGATTGAAAAAATTGAGCAACGGCTCGACAACATCGAAGAACTTTGTGCATCATTGGTGACTATGTCGCATCTACATGTTCATCTCCGACTTATGCATGCTTCCTTTGATAAATATGGTTGGAACAAGAAGTTAGCAAAAATCGGCCTCAACCCAAAGTTGTGTTGGAATTAGGCCCTATACCCAATCATTGTGCATAATTGTTAAGCACATAATGTATTATTAATAGAGATTAGTAAATAAATTTTGATGCTATCATGTAACGATACTTGTTGATATCGAAATATGATAATCCTTGATCAAACTGTATACATGATATCATAATAGAGATTATGATAATGAGAGACATGCATTATAGAGTTTGATGTAAATTGTTTTTTGATCGTAGGATCATTGTAATGGGACTACGATATTCTAGAAATATCAATATGTGTATGACGGTACTCATGGGGTGTGTATGATCTAAACCATATACTTCTACAATTGTAACATTTCACACGCGCTACATTAACCCCTTTAGGCTTTTTACCTTTTGTTGCTTTTGAATTCCACCTTGTGGTCCATGAGGTTTAGCTAGGCGATACCCTTTCTTCCCTCTTTTACCCTTGTTATTCTTAAACTTATTTTGAACAACAAGTGCAACAGCATGAGTAGGTGGCTTGAGCATCTTTTGACACTCCACCTTTATTTCCACATGATTAGCAAGTTCATCGAAAGTCTTAATGTTTTCAGTTTGAGACATGAGGAGTTTAAAATTCTTCCATTCTTCAGTATTAGAAGGAAGAGATCGAAGCACATTCACAATTTACTCCTTCTCAGGCACATCTCGCCCAACAACTTAGAGATCACGTATCATGACACGTAAATGTTCAGTCACATTGTGTTTAGGATTAATCGAATAATCCATCCACTTCAGGTTCAAAACAACATAGTAAAGCGTGCAGAACGATCCTTTCTAAATCATTAGTCATGGACTTCCAAGTTTTCAAAATATTTGTCATCCTCGTGTTCTTGAGGCTTAGCTACATTATTGGTTAATGTCTCAAGAACCTCGCGCGCATTTAGAAGATACTGAATCTTTCTATGTCATATATTATAATTTGTACCATCTAGTTTTTCAGTTGTGGACAAGTCACCAATCATATTTTTTGTCATCTACAAGCATATATTTTAATTTGAACATTAAACACATAACAAAATAAATTACTCAAAAAAATTCATTATTCATATCATATGCTCGAAAATTTCACTAGACTTACATTCATCACAAAAATGATATAAACAACAAAATTCTTTAAATTTAATTTTTTTACATTATAATTATAATGAAACAAATTTGTATATATGAAGCCAAACAAATTACTATTTTATAATATCACTAAAATATAAATAACAATATGTAAAACAAATTTACATTAGCTTAAAAAAATAAAAAAATGTATTTGTGTTAAAAAAATATTTAATAGTTCAAGTACTAAATGTTACACAAAAATTATACTCATATGTTTACACTCATTGACATACAAGTTGCATATGTATACCTTCTTCAATCACAGCAAGGATGCCGTCTTCTGAGCAGATCATAACAGGTAATATCTTCGAGGAAGAGATGTTTGAAGACTTCGCATAGCGGTCATATTGAACCTCCCAAACATCACTTTCAGATAGTGAACTGTTCACCGCTCCTCCATCCCCAAAACCAGAAAGAACAACTGACTGTTGTTGCCACCTAAGATCCCAAGCAAATACAGTACCCGAAGACCCTCCTGCCTACAAATGCAATAAGACTATGGAAGTATTATATTTAATATTGCACTTACTAGGTCAATCATGAGAAATTCCGTACAAATTGACCCTCCCCAGAACTATGAATTGCTATACAGATAACATTTGCATATTATGGTCATTTACCAAATCAGGGTGCTGCTTTGGATCCCGGGGTCACAAGTGTTGTGATTTGGGTTGTATCTCACATGACTTGATTAATTGTGAATCGGTTGTGATTAATTTCCTTTATTTGAAAACATCAAGTCCATGATGCTTCAATTACAAATTACATGCAAAGTCTGATTAATTCTGATTTTAATCCTTTACATGTTGGTGATGCTCTAGCATACATTTTTGAACGTACAAAACATCCATTCATAATTCTTACTCATGCATATCTAGTATACATATAAAGCGGAAATAAATGTACAAAACTAAAGCTCATTCCTAATATTAAACTAAGAAATTGAAAAAACCCTAAAGACTATGTCTTCCGGTTCTTCTAGACCCCCTTCAATTGAGAACTCCTACTGGCTCCGGACATCTTCAACTCTGGTTGAAACTCCATACACCATAAGCCGCCTTTTCCGGTTCACCATTCTTCTTGATCAAATTACAAGATGTACATGGTTCGCAGACCGGAAATTTAAATAACAAATTTGAAATTTAAAACGGCTACGTAGACCGCAAAATCAATTTCAGCATTTAACCAGCGGTTCGCATACCGCATAATTAAACTAATTAAATCGAACGGTCTAGGGCTTTAATTTGTACCACACAAAACATGTTATCAATCAATTGACATGTTATCAAATAAACATGTTATCAATCAATATGAATATTAACCAGTTTTACTCTTGCCTACGTTTTGATCCAATTTATCGAAATTTGACCGGTTTTAAAAACGATTTATCAAAACCGATTAAATCTGAAAATTTCTAAAATTATTTGGATATACATAATTTAGGGTATGCCGCCACAATCTCAGATCGCAACACCCAACCCTAATGGGCTAGGGCCCAATGGGCTAAAGCCCATTAGGGCCGAAACCCTAATCGGCCACGGCTAGGGTTTGGGAAACCCTATCCGCCGCCACCTCCTCCACCGAACCACCGCGCCGGGCCATGGTGGGGACGGGGTGACCATGGCCCCCTGGCTGGCCCGCAGCCACGGCCATGCCGGCGCCGGTCACCGGCACTGCCCGTCCGGTCACCGGGCCGGTGGCTCGAGAGACCCGGTCCGGTAACCCGGAAAATCCAAAAATTCTAAAAAACCCAGAACTATTATTTTTCATAAGAAATCAGTTTTCATACAGATTTAAGTCCAAAAAACCAAAATTAAAAAATCTGAAAAATAATATGGCAAAAATTAATACCGAAAACACTGAAATCATGCAAAAACACAATATCGAAGGCTAGAACCCCTCTGATACAACTGTTGGGTTTCGGAGGATTCGAAACAAAAGTACGTAGCAGAAAATTAAAAATTAATATCCCCCGAAACAGCTCTCGGATCTTTTCAAACCTAAATCTCATGTTTCTACCCTGAAAACGTGTAAGAAAATTATTTACCTTGAGATTTTAAATCGGATCAGCCGTATGGAAATTCCGAATCGATCTTTCCCTCTATCCGGCACACAAGAGTGCACAAGACCACCAGATCTAAACTCGAGTTGCCCTACTAGAAAGAAACAAGTTCAGTTAGAGAATTCGGTAGAGTAACGGTATGGAAAAATCAAGTTATATTTTTTCAGCTCACGGGGCCTCTATTTATAGAGTTTGGCTAGGGTTTAGGGAGCATGAACCAGCCCATAAAATGGGCTAGGTTCGGCTTCCTACAAACCCTAGCCGCCGGCCAAGGCTTGGGCGGTTTGGGCCTGATGGGCCGAACCCATTAGGATTTCGGCCATGAGGCCTTATCCTTGCCCACTTGGCATCCCATGAGGTATTCCAACCTCATGGGTTTCGGCGCAATTATCCATCATGGTCGATGCCCAAAACCCTAGGGTTTTGGCCCAGTCCATGGCACGTGAGCTAACGCGCCCGTGTCCCAAAACCGTAGGGATTTTGGCCACGGCCCGATTTAACCAATCCACAATTAATTCTGCCCGGATTCTCTAAGATGTGCACCCTATGCGTGTGACCCTTTAGGCTCATGTCCTGTTGGCATATCAGTGTAAAATTACCATTTTACCCTTTCCATCATAAGTGGCCTCTAGTAAGGCACTGTGATTACCCAAAGTCCATGATTATCGGTGATCCGATTTAACCTCACGTCGTCCATGTTACTATCCTTTTATCACTAGGTATCTTGATTAATCATAAGGCATAGAGTTGTCATATCACTTAGACATCTCTCAAATCCCTTAGACATCTCTCATATCACACATATAGCCCATCCCCGAGCCAATCACAACCGTTATGGTTACCCTTTCACAGATAACGTTAGGCTTGAGCCAAACTCGGATGATGACTATATTGTGATCACATAGACTCTTTAGTCTAAGGATTCAATGACAAGCTACGAACTCTGAATATGTTCATGACAGTATCTTGTAGGTTTTTGGAGCGTTCTTTAACATCGACGTAGCGGAAGCATTTAACAAAAAGCAACTCCAAACCTTGTCCAAGAACATGAACCATTAAATCCCAAGGCAAAATCTATTTCACAAGAAATTTACCTTTAAGTCTTTGTTGACTCGATAAAGAAGAACTTTATGATCTTCTTCTCTAGAACAAGTCCACACCAAGGGGATGATCTTCAAGATCCTACACTTAATGCCTACTAGAACAATTAAGTGAAGAACAAGAGAGCAAGAAGAGAGAGAGCACAAGAGGTGGCCGGCCAAGGAGAGAGAATGAGAGATTGTGAGAGTGTGTTGTGTAATTAATTCATTTGATATTTCTCTACTTCATCAATCTCATAAGTATGGGTCAAAAGGTGATTGGTATGGGCTTAAAGGTGTCATTACCCATACCCCTTAAATCACTCACCTCTTAATCAAAAATCACCAACTAAGCATGGTGTGTTGTGGCCCCCACCTTTGGACCCACCAAAGTGGCCGGCCATGTTGGGCTTATTGGGCCCAAAATGGGCCCTTGTTGGGCCGGCGATGTGACCTCATGGGCCGAGCCCAATGGGCTAGCCCATGTGGTTTCGTGCCGTGTCCAAAAGTCGCCCGACCCTTTTTGTCGTTACTTAACAAACAAAGTCCGACGCGACATCGACGAAAAATCTCAGTTTTCTCGATTCGCTAATTATTCTCTCATACCGAACCTATGGCCCAAAACCTTCAGTTTTGTCCATGCATTGCTCGTCAAAAAACGTTAAGGTTTCCTTGTCTCAAGTTATCCATCTTGTATGTGTGTGACCCTCCAGGCCCATGCCACCGTTGGCAGATCGGCACAAAAGATCTCTCTTGCCCGATCCATCACAAGTGGTCTCTAGTAAGACGTTATGATTACCCAAGGTGCATGATAATCACTGATTCGATTTAACCTTGTGCGTACAAGTCACCATCCTTTTATCTCTAGATATCTTGATTGATCACAATGCATAGAGTCGCCATCCTTGTTCAATCAATCATTGTTACTTGATATGTGAGATGATTGAGAACTGATAACCCGTATCACTGGCATGGCCATGCTCTTTCTCTCAGTCACTCTCAATAAAGAGGCCTTTAACGAATATCTTTCCCATACCGTAGTACGAGAGATAAATCCCTTAGCCGTCTTTCGTGTCACTCATGCAATCCGTTCCGCCAACCAATCATGCCCGTTATTGCAATCATGTTACGGAAAGCGTTAGGCGCAAGTTAAAGCCGCACGTATATTGCATTGCGATCACAAAGACTCCTTGGTCTAAGGATATCGTGACAAGCTATCGCATTTGAATATGTTTATGGCTTAATCTACGAAACACTATTCAAAGCGGGCCGTCCGATATCAATCACCTCATGATATCTATGATATGATTCCGGGATCCCTCATCCATATGACAAGTAGAACTACGTCATTGAGAACCATTCTCATACTGGTCACTTCTATTGAAGCGTATATTGACCAGGGACTCTTTAAGTGTGATCCGTAAAAATTTATGGTTCTACTACTTTAGTGGTCATAAATCAGATCATGCTTAACATATTACTTCAACACATAAGTAATACAAAGCCGTTTTATTTATTACAAACGATGATAATTATACATAGACATTTACATACCACTAGCAATTGGACTAGAGCACAAAAATGCTATCCATCTCCCACTTGCCCCTAGTTCCAATCTAAGTCCTAGTCTATACCTATTGACCTAACATGTTTATCATGTTTCGCTTGAGGAAGAGCCTTGGTCAAGGGGTCAGTTGTGTTATCATCAGATTCAACGTAGTGGATCTTCACGTCACTTCTAGCAACAATGTCGCGGATGATGTGATACTTCCTGAGTACATGTTTGGATCTGTCATGTGCCCTGAGTTCCTTAGCTTGCGCAATGGCCCCGGTGTTGTCACAATATAAGTCTACTAGGTTAGATGGGTTTTGAATTACACCTAACCCAGCCATGAAACTCCTGATCCATACAGCCTCTTTTGTTGCTTCCGATGCAGCAATGTACTCAGCTTCCGTCGTAGAGTCGGCAATGGTGTCCTGCTTCTTGCTTTTCCAGCTGAATGCTCCACCGTTCAACGTAAACACATATCTTAACTGACTCTTAAAGTCATCGGGGTCTGTCTGGAAACTAGCGTCGACATATCCTTTGACGACTAGATCATCATTTATTCCCCCGTATACAAGAAAAGCGTCTTTGGTTATCCTCCAACAGTGTGAGCATTTCAATATTAAAAAACTCGTTCTTAATATCAAAATAATAACCTTCTTTTTCAAGAAGGGATATTGATACAATATTCCTGCTGAAAGCAGGTACGCAAAACACATCAGAAAGTTCTATTACAAGCCCACTGGGCAAAACAAGGTCAACGGAACCCACAACAGTTCCGGTAACTCTCACGTTGTTCCCAACTCTTAGGTCCACCTCGTTTTCCCCCATATCTCTTCTACTATGCAATACATGCACATTCGTACAGACAGTCTTCTTTTGATCCTCCTTCAGTTGCTGACAGTCTTTCTTCCAGTGACCAGGCTTTTGGCAGTAGAAACAGGCCGACTCATTTGCCTTCCCGTTTCCCTTCATGGGCATGGAAGGTTTAGTGATGAAAGGTCGTCTGTTCTTCCCCGTCTGGTGCATTAGGCCTTTGCCTTTACCACCACCAGCTTTGAAGCCGGATCCCTTCTTGACCATTAGAACACTTTTTGGGCGTACTGCCCCTTATGCTCTTCTCGGCAGTACCAACATGCTGTGCAACTCCGATGCATGTGATAGTTCATGGCGAACCCACCATATGCATGAGGAAGGGATTGCACAATGAAATCCGCAGCCATCTCTTTCTCCATAGTCATTCCGAGACTAGTCATATGATCGAGATGTCCCTTCATACGTAGGACGTGTGGACCTACGGAGCTGCCTGCTGACATCTTGCAGGCAATGAGTTCTTGGAGAACAGTATATTTTTCAATACGTACTTTCTCTTTGAACATATCCTTGATCTG
Organism: Geranium rotundifolium; assembly: GCA_963920655.1. Taxonomy (NCBI): domain Eukaryota; kingdom Viridiplantae; phylum Streptophyta; class Magnoliopsida; order Geraniales; family Geraniaceae; genus Geranium; species Geranium rotundifolium. The sequence goes on along the minus strand of OY987322.1, from coordinate 14,319,634 downwards.
TGCAAACATTCCAAACGGATCATGGGATAGCTCCATAAACTGCTTCTGGAGGTCCGCCTCCATGCAGCCCAGCATGACACACGCAACGTCGATAGAGTCGCTAAGGTGTTTCTGATACGCATCCTTAACGACCCTCGTTGCGTTGGCAGCTGGCTCCACCGGGATAGCCTTGTCAAGGACGTACTACTTGCGTTCCAACTTTAACACAAGTCATAAATTTCTGTCTCAGTCCAGATAATTTGTTCCATTGAGTTTACACTTTTCAAGTATAGTCCTCAACGACAAATTAGACGAGTTTGTTGAATTACTAGCCATTTCTACACGAAGAAAGTAAATTTAATCAGAAAAGTTGAATAAATTTACGAAGATTCGAATTAAACAACAACCATCCGATTCTAAGGTTTAGAATCTTTAAACCAAGATACCTTCTTTGTCAATTGAAGTACGCTAAGGCGCGCCGCTCCAATTGACTCATTTGGGTAGGACGTCCATCCAATTACAACCCGTGTAACTCTTGGTCAGGGTATGTGCAAACGCACACGACTTACCCTTCTGATGCCCCAGCTCGACCTCAGGCCAAGAATCGTGGTCGAGTCAACCAACCTTCACTAATGCGTTAACTTTGTGCAGATGCTCCGCTAAGGCGCACGACATCCCACAAAGATGACCATTTCAATATAGAACCCATTCCATCGATGCTCCGCTAAGGCGCACGACACCGATAAAATGTTTGTACATGGGTGTGAATTTGGGTGGCATCTCACTTGACTCAAATTATGTTGTGATTTGGTTGTGTTTAATAATTCGAAAGTATCTTGGTAAAATTACGAACTCGTCATCAACAACCCGTGTTGTGACGTTTCTAATTGTATCATATACAATCTTCTTTTGAAGTCGTCATTTGGAACCCGTGCAAATACGTTTCAAAATTGAACTCATCCATCACAACCCGTGCGATGATTCACAATGCTTTAAATATGCAAACAATTAAAATCGATTTTAATCTTTGCATGTGAGGTGATGGCTTATAAACTTATAAGCTAAGCATGCAAGCATATAATTATTTAAAAAATTCAAGCAAGCAAACATAAAGTGTTTAAATATGCATCAATAGCCCATCCTAATCTTAGGATTCTACGAGACATCACATCTTCTCGTCTTTCTCATTCGGGCTCCCACTAGCTCTTGGACTTCCTCCAAGACCGTCATTGTGCTCGATTTTCCATCCTTCTCGTCTTTGAGTAGTATTTACAATTAATACTCGGTTCGTAGACTGGATAAAAAATAATTACACTTTATGGGCTCGAATGAAAGAATAATTACACGCTAACATTAACGGTGTACAAACCGTGAAAGCGATAAAATCTAATGGGATACTAATGCATCATACATCTCATCACATCATCCAACATGTTATCACACAAACATGTTATCAAATAATATGCAATTACTCCGGTTTTAATTTTGCCAAGTTGCTTGGTCGGGTTCATCGAAACTAGACCTTTTCATAAAACGGTTTATCGAAACCGATCAAATTTAAAAGTTTTCGAAATATTGGATCGTGAGTTCATCCACGGACATAATCAACGTGCACGAACCTGATAGCATTTGTGCCCTAGTCCAATTGCTATAAGCCTGTAAACGTCTATGTACATTATCATCGTTTGTAACATATATGTAAAACGGCTTTGTATTACTTATGTGTTGAAGTAATATGTTAAGCATGATTTGATTTATGACCACTAAAGTAGTAGAACCATAAATCTGTACGGATCACACTTAACGAGTCCCTGGTAAAAACATGCTTCCTTAGAAGCGACCAGTATGAGGATGGTTCTTAATGACGTAGTTCTACTTGTCATAGGGATGAGGGATCCCGGAATCATATCATAGATATCATGAGGTGATTGATATCGGACGACCCGCTTTGAATAGTGTTTTCATAGATTAAGCCATAAACATATTCAAATGCGATAGCTTGTCACGACATCCTTAGACCAAGGAGTCTTTGTGATCACTATGCAATGAACGTGCGGCTTTAACTTGCGCCTAACGCTTTCTGTGACAGGATTGCAATAAAGGGCATGATTGGGTGGCGGAACGGGTTGCATGAGTGACACGAAAGACGGCTAAGAGATTTATCCCTCATACTACGGTATGGGAAAGATATCCGTTAAAATGCCTCTTGATGGAGACTGACTGAGAGTAAGAGCATGGCCATGCCGATGATACGGGTTATCAGTTCTCAGCCATCTCGCATATCAAGTAACAATGATTGATTAAACAAGGGTGAGGACTCTATGCCTTGTGATCAATCGGGATATCTAGAGATAATAGGATAGTGACTTGTACGCACAAGGTTAAGTCGAATCATCGATCGTCATGCACCTTGGGTAATCATAATGTCTTACTAGAGACCACTTATGATGGATCGGGCAAGAGCCATCTTTTGCGCCGATCTGCCAACGGTGGCATGAGCCTAGAGGGTCACACACATTCAAGATGGATAACTTGAGACAAGGAAACCTTAACGTTTCTTGAGGAGCAATACATGGACAAAACTGGAGGTTTTGTGCCATGGGTTCGGTTTGAGAGAATAATTAGCGAATCGAGAAAACTGAGTTTTTTCGTCGATGTCGCGTCGGACTTTGTTTGATAAGTAACGACAAAAAGGGTCGGGCGACTTTTGGACACGGCACGAGACCACACGGGCGAGCCCATTGGGCTCGGCCCATGAGGTCTCATGGCCGGCCCAAACAAGGGCCCATTAAGGGCCCAATAAGCCCACTTGGCCGGCCCACATGGTGGGTCCATGTGTGGGGGCCACACAACACCATGCTTAGTTGGTGATTGTGGATTAAGAGGTGAGTGATTTAAGTGGTATGGGTTAAAGAAACTTTAAGCCCATACCAATCACCTTTTGACCTATGCTCATGAGATTGATGAAGTAGAGAAATATCATATGGGATTCAAGACACTCTCATCAATCCTACAACTCTCACAACTCTCTCTCTCCTCTCTTTGCTCTCTTGTTCTTCATTTAATTGTTCTAGTAGGCAATTAAGTGAAGGATCTTCAAGATCATCCCCTTGGTGTGGACTTGCTCTAGAGAAGAAGATCCGAAAGTTCTTCTTTATCGATTCAACGAAGACTAAATGCAAAATGGAGAAACTGTCCAGATTGTCCAGTTCCGGCGACCGACAATGCGTGAGCCATAGCCACTTCGTCCGAGCTTCGATTGACCTGAAACTGGCGGCGTTGGAAAGATAAGTCCAAGGGCTACAACCTTTGTGAAATACTGATTTTCCAAAAGAGCGCTGGTTTGGGAGATACAAGGCCGAGAAGCAGACTGGTCCGCAGAGTCTGTCCAGCGAGACGGGAAAAATGTTTTGCTCCAGACGGAGGTCTTCTCTTCCGAACTGGGTTCGGAGCAAAACATAAAAGATGTAGGGAATTGGCTGAGGTTTAATCTCCAAAAAAAACCGAAGCAATTGGAGATCTGCAGATCGAGATATAGAGCTTCAAAGTCTCGGTTTTTTCTGCCGGGCAGATTCTGGTAAAACCCGAAAACTCGATTTCCTAAGGATCTAACTTGGTAGTCGATCTTGCGCAGGTTAGGGGCGGTTTATAGGTTGCTTCCGCTGCCATGAACGTAATTAGGATGCCCCGGAACCCAACAGAATCAAGTCGGGCCAAGCTCAATGGGCCGAGCCCAACATCACGGCTCGGTTTGGGCCTAGAAAAGCCCAAACCGAGGTTGCCTCTCCTCTGGGCCTCGGCCAAGAGGAGGGACGGCCCCGGTCACCGCCGGCCTCTCCCGGCCTCCGGTAACCTTCGTCCGGTACCTCTGATCCGGCTCCCCGAGAGTCTCTTCTCGGACCCGACAAATCCAATAATTTCTGAAAAATTTCAAATTCAATATATTTTCCAAAAATAACATATTTCATGCAATTTCCCAAAAAGCATTAAAAACATGTTATCAACAAGTATGGCATGCAAATCATCAAAAACCGAAACAAGTTGAACAAGACAAAGATTAAGAGGGTTAACCACCCTCTGATACCACTGTAGGTTTTCGGAGCGTTCTTTAACATCAACGTAGCGGAAGCATTTAACAAAAAGCAACTCCAAACCTTTTCCAAGAACATGAACCATTAAATCCCAAGGCAAAATCTATTTCACAAGAAATTTACCTTTAAGTCTTTGTTGAATCGATAAAGAAGTACTTTATGATCTTCTTCTCTAGAGCAAGTCCACACCAAGAGGATGATCTTCAAGATCCTACACTTAATGCCTACTAGAACAATTAAGTGAAGAACAAGAGAGCAAGAAGAGAGAGAGAACAAGAGGTGGCCGGCCAAGGAGAGAGAATGAGAAATTGTGAGAGTGTGTTGTGTAATTAATTCATCATATATTTCTCTACTTCATCAATCTCATAAGTATGGGTCAAAAGGTGATTGGTATGGGCTTAAAGGTGTCATTACCTATACCCTTTAAATCACTTACCTCTTAATCAACAATCACCAACTAAGCATGGTGTGTTGTGGCCCCCACCTTTGGACCCACCAAAGTGGCCAGCCATGTTGGGCTTATTGGGCCCAAAATGGGCCCTTGTTGGGCCGGCCATGTGACCTCATAGGCCGAGCCCAATGGGCTCGCCCATGTTGTTTCGTGCCGTGTCCAAAAGTCACCCGAACCTTTTTGTCGTTACTTATCAAACAAAGTCCGACGCGACATCGACGAAAAATCTCAGTTTTCTCGATTCGCTAATTATTCTCTCATACCGAACCTATGGCCCAAAACCTTTAGTTTTGTCCATGTATTGTTCCTCAAGAAAAGTTAAGGTTTCCTTGTCTCAAGTTATCCGTTTTGTATGTGTGTGACCCTCCAGGCTCATGCCACCTTTGGCAGATCGGCACAAAAGATCTCTCTTGCCCGATCTATCATAAGTGGTCTCTAGTAAGACGTTATGATTACCCAAGGTGCATGATGATCGATGATTCGATTTAACCTTGTGCGTACAAGTCACCATCCTATTATCTCTAGATATCTCGATTGATCACAAGGCATAGAGTCGTCATCCTTGTTCAATCAATCATTATTACTTGATATGTGAGATGACTGAGAACTGATAACCCGTATCACTGGCATGGCCATGCTCTTTCTCTCAGTCACTCTCGATCAAGAGGCCTTTAACGGATATCTTTCCCATACCGCAGTACGAGGGATAAATCCCTTAGCGGTCTTTCGTGTCACTCATGTAATCCGTTCCGCCACACAATTATGCCTGTTATTGCAATCCTGTTACGGAAAGCGTTAGGCGCAAGTTAAAGCCGCATGTACATTGCATAGCGATCACAAAGACTCCTTGGTCTAAGGATATCGTGACAAGCTATCGCATTTGAATATGTTCATGGCTTAATCTATGAAACACTATTCAAAGCGGGTCGTCCGATATCAATCACCTCATGATATCTATGATATAATTCCCGGATCCCTCATCCCTATGACAAGTAGAACTACGTCATTGAGAACCATCCTCATACTGGTCACTTCTATTGAAGCGTATATTGACCAGGGACTCGTTAAGTGTGATCCGTACAGATTTATGGTTCTACTACTTTAGTGGTCAATAATCAGATCATGCTTAACATATTACAAACGATGATAGCTATACATAGACATATACAGACCACTAGCAATTGGACTAGGGCACAAAAATGCTGTCATATTTATGAAACATATTCAAGTCGGGTCGTCCAATATCATTTCCACAATGATATCTATGATGTGACTCCGGCTAAACCTATTTCCATGATCAGTAGAGCATGATCATAAAGATTCGTCCTCATACTGGTCGCTTCGGATGAAGCTTGACTGACCAGGGACCCGTTAAGTATAAATCATACAGATCCATAGTTCTACTATTAGTGATGACACACTAAATGATATAGATCGATATATACTTAACTCATTACTACAACACCATTATAATAAAATGCCGCTTTGTATTTATCGCAAAAGATGATACATATTCATAGACATAAATAGTATTGGACTAGGGCACAAATCCTACACACTAGCTCCTTGATGTCGCCACGACTCAATGCCAACTCCAAGACTCCCAACGTGCCAACTCCAGGAAGTGTGTTTACAAAATATATCAACGGCTCGCAGGCCGTGTAAAAATATAATACATGTAAACTACGACGCATCTCGTCGTAATATATATACAACCCAAATCTTAAGATGGCACAAACCGCCATTTTATATTTACAGATCAAATGAAATATAAACGATCTTGTCTTGATGGGTTTTAGCTATACATCATGTGATCTAACTTATGGAGAACATTGAACGACACAACAATACGGTCCTCCGGTTTCTCGGGTCATCAATCCCGTGGAAACTCGAGAACGTACGTTATCTCAACGGAAAAATAGTTTTCGATATTGTTATATACAGGATCAAAACTATTTAATCCATATCAAGGATCGAGTATATTCATGGCATCAATACATAAACTAAACAATCCTATTAAACCTCCCGATTTGTCTCTCAAGGTCGAAATTTTGACTCGAACCGAACCACATCTGTCCACGGGTGTCAATCGCCACCGTTCATGGACCGAGAGGTGTCGATTGACACCCCTGGACATGGGTGGAGAAACCGAGGAGAGGTGTCGATCGCAACCCCATGGGTGTCGATCGACACCCTCCTCGACCTGATCCAAAATTGGTCATTCCCGAGCTCGATTCTCGATCCAATTTCACTCGTGTCGATTCTCGAGAATGATTGCATGCACCAAGTGCCCCAATACCTAATCGAAATAACACCCGAAAACAAATAAAAATCTCGACTTTATGCGAAGAACGATCAAGATCAAATTTTTACTTTGTCATGAGACCAAATCAAGAGAAGAAATAGAGGTTCATGCACAAAACAATCATGGCAACAATCACATATCATCAAGCATGCACTTTTGCCACGAAATCATGCACCCTGACACATTACTATAACAAAATAATAATGTAAATGTCATTCATTGCCCCCCTCCCCCCTCGTTTTTGCTTCTTCACTTTCAATTTCTAGTAGAATTGTTGGAGATTTGATTAAAAAAAATAATCATACTTGATTGTGTGGACTACACTAGAGAGCTCATAACATTTGTGCTTAAGATTCGATCAAGGTAGTCGAGGTAAATATTCTGCTTTGAGTTCCAAACATAGCATTTAATATATATAGGTTTTAATGTATATAAGTTTGATATATGAATATATGTTGTATTCTAGAATTTGATGTGAATCATGTGTTATAGTTGTGCTCAATTGTGATGTAGGTAGGGTTGACAACAGGTCGAGTTTGACCAAACCCGCACCCGTACTAAGAATTTGAACGAGTAACCGACCTGGAAAAAACCCGCTCAAAGTGAGCGGGTACTCGCCCCACTCAAGACCCGTCGGGTACTGGTTTTACCCGAAACTTGACCCAAAAACTATCCAAAATACAACTTTTTTTGTAAATGTCCAGAATTTATACCCTAACTTTTTTTTCTCTTTTTTCCATACCCGAATTTCATTTTGGGACAACTGGCCATTTACTTACCAAAAATGGCCCTAAATTTTTGTTCAATTCATGAGTATTTGGTTCAATTCATGGGTATTTTAGTTCAATTCATTTGTATTTTTGGAAAATGGTCCAGAAGTACCCTGAATTTTGGTTCAATTCATGGGTATTTTGGGTATTTTGGAATTATTGTCCCAAAATGAAATTCAGGTATGGAAAAAAGAGAAAAAAAAGTTAGGGTATGAATGTGTCAAAAGTGTATATTTAGGTGCACAAAAGTGTCATTTTCCCTAAATTATATTATCTGCAATTGTTTCATATATTATATATCATGTATACTATATAATTATATACATAATTGATTTAATTGAAAATTGTTTGTGTTTTTTTGTTAAAAAAAATAATTATATATAATATATAAATTAATTATTTCTCTTATATGGTATGGGTACGGGTTGGAAACGGGGCGGGTATAGGGCAACCCATACCCGACTAAAACCCCGAGGAAAAACCCATATTGATTTTTTTCTCTAGGTTTTACCCGTTTCAATCGTACCGGGTTAATTGGGTACCCGTCGGGTTCGAGGTTTTTCGCTATCCCTAGATGTAGGTTCGAATATGATATTAATTATTTATTTATGTTGTCTCATGCATGTAATGAAGTTTGTCAAATATGATTTATGTTGTATTAGTTATTGGAATAATGACAGTTTACTACACCTCTAACTATACAAAATTTACAAATTGATATCTTAACTAATTTTGTGTACTTTTAGTACCCATACTATCTTTGTAGGACTACCTATCCCTAAAATACCCCTGTTTTAAGAAACTAGAATTGAATCGATTCAACTTGATTTAAAAAACCATAATTGAACCGGTTCAATTATGAAATCAGAAATTGTTTCATCTTCTTCTTCAAGCCTCTGATGCTCCTCTCCGACACTCGACTGCGACCTTAGCTCATCCGCGATGACAAAAAATCAGAGCCATGGCGACGAATACGGAGCATGCACTCGCTAGAAAAATGGAAGAGGTGAGTTCATTTCTTTCTTTTTTTCGGCGAGTAAGCTCGTCATTGGAAAAAATGAAGAGGTAAACTCGTATCTTCCATTTATTCCGGCGAGTGAGCTCTTCGTTGGAAAAAATGAGAGGTAAGCTTGTTTCTTCTACTTTTCCCGCTAGTGAGCTCGTCGCTTGAAGAAATGGAAGAGGTGAGCTTGTTTCTTCCATTTCTTTTGGCGAGTAAGCTCATCGTTTGAAAAAAGGGAGAGGTGAGCTCGTTTGTTCCATTACTTCCGGTGAGTGAGCTCGTCACGGGAAAAAATAGAAGAGATGATTTCATTCATTCAATTTTTTTAGGCGAGTAAGCTCATCGCCAGAATAAATGGGAAAGGGGAGCTCATTTCTTCAATTTTTTGCGGCGAGCCCATACTCTGGATTCGTCTTCTATTTCGATGCATTAGAAAAGGTGTCTTGCACCATATAAGTTTCTCAAGGTACTGTGTACTTCAATTATTGTGAGATTTTGTAGGTGAAGAAAATGTTTTTGATTATAACTGATATAACATGAAAATACAGCTCTTTGAAAACCTAGTGCACATTAGGATGTGTCGTCCAGTTCATAAACAAAGTTGACGAGGAGAAAACAGTAACTTGTCTCCTTCAAGTCCATGGGGAAAAATCGTAGCTCAAGCAGTTTTGTTCAAGCTCCTTCCATTATGATCTAGTCACTATGGCTATAGACTCCCATTCCAAACTACATATCACATCCTGTATCAGAAAAGGTACCATCAGCGACACTTACAGAGTTTATAACTTGAAACATATCATTACTGTACAGCTTCAACTCACCGAAGGGTTCTGTCGATCAATGTCAAAGCTGTTAATTGCACATGGTTCAGCCAATAACTCAGTAGGATCCTCTCCTACACAATAGAACGCGACACAACTATGCTAAATCATTCTCAATCGCCAAACCAGTTACGAGCTGAACAATTATTGCAAAATTTGAACCACTAAATTAGCCATCTCATACCAAATACAGCAACAACTTCATACCTTCTTCAATCACAGCAAGGATGCCGTCTTCTGAGCAGATCATAACAGGTAATATCTTCGAGGAAGAGATGTTTGAAGACTTCGCATAGCGGTCATATTGAATCTCCCAAACATCACTTTCAGATAGTGAACTGTTCACCGCTCCTCCATCCCCAAAACCAGAAAGAACAACTGACTGTTGTTGCCACCTAAGATCCCAAGCAAATACAGTACCCGAAGACCCTCCTGCCTACAAATGCAATAAGACTATGGAAGTATTATATTTAATATTGCACTTACTAGGTCAATCATGAGAAATTCCGTACAAATTGACCCTCCCCAGAACTATGAATTGCTATACAGATAACATTTGCATATTATGGTCATTTACCAAATCAGGGTGCTGCTTTGGATCCCGGGGTCACAAGTTAAGGTCGGGAAATGGCTTTCTACAAAATTAGGGGAAAGGGTGCATAAATATGACCTTTCCCGAACTCCACAAAGGTAGGTGTCTCGTGCACTGGACTACCCTTTCTATGGTTAAGCAACTACCAAATCAATAATTTGAAAGTAGAAGCAAAATTGTGTGTGGAACATATAAGAGAACTGAATATTTTGCCGCCAATAAGCTAAACTATAATCAACAAATCAATTATCTCATGCTTACAAATTTCATAAAAGAGGAATTTGAAATTTTTTTCGTTATAAAAGAAATGGACCACTAAAATGGTGAATGAGCATGACATTTATCCATCAATCAAGTATGGTGTAAGAAGCTAAACAAGCATGGGGTTCTTATAATCCTTACCAGATGGAATAAATACAAGCCTATTCAATGAAAGAGCATATCGTACTTAAGTGCAGCAAGCAAAGAAACACAATGGTAATTAGCTGTTGGATGATGAAATATATGACAACTAAAAAGTATTTCACCTAGAAATCATATATGATATACCTTGAAATTATATATGATTTCTAACGCAGTATTATCGTCAACACCATACCCTTGGGCACATGCTATCGGTTCATCTTTTTTGCAACTTCACCATAGTCATTGTTGCACGTTCTATAATTTAAGAGCTTCAAAAAGAGGGTACTTAGAGATATTTTTTACCACTGAAGAGATGTCATTTCACAAGGACTTGTTCATTATGAGAGCCTTCACGTGATACTAAATAATATAGCAAAAAATGTGGAAATAGTTATCTCACCAGACAAGTGTGCTTCCTGGATGGATGAATATCAATAGAGTGCACAATTCCAGAATTTGTTCCCTGAGACCTACAACATTTCATGTTATAAATACAGTATACTGCAAACAAGAAAAGCAACTTAAAATAGCACACATAATAATATCCCTCAAACGAATGTCATTCAATAACATGCATGGAACTGCATGGCAGTGACGTTAGAACTAAACAATCCAACCAATGCTTAAAGGTCACACAAGTATTACCTTATACTTTATAGGCTCTGTGGCTCCAATGCGCCTGAAAGTTTCAGGCAGCCAGATGCATAATACTAACAAAATCTACGAGAAGCTCCACTATATTTGAGCCGTAAAAATTTAAGAGATTGGGTGTCAGTCTTATGGCATAGGATAATGACAACATTGCCTCAACACCCCCAATTAGAATAAGTATCAATCATTAATGTATTCAGTGATTAACTGATACACCCACTAGGGTTGGCCTAGTGCTCAAGTGAGCCCATCTTTCTTAAGAGGTCAGAGGTTCAAATTCTAGCGTGTACCTGCCTGAGGGCAGGTGGAAGTTAAGGAAACGGGGATTTTTCTATACAGTAATCTTACATTAATATACACTCTCTCATAGAAACATGATGAAGTGATATAGCAAGGTAAAATATGATTTTGTTTTCATTTGTATTGGGTTTCTGATTGTCATCGAAACCTAGTATCTAGAAACTAAGAGAAATTTGGCTTGAGATTCAGTTTCAGGATTTGGAGATCAACTTCCTACAGGACTGTTGCAATGAGACATTGAATTAAATAATGCTTATTATATTTCAATCCTACTTGGCCAAGTAATTAGTGCTTGGTTTCAGATCTTGGATGCAGTTCCTATTGATGGGTGTGTGGCTTATATTTGAAATCAACTTTAGAACAATGGGAAAAACAATACATCAATCAAAGAGTGATGCTAAGTACAGATAAACCGTGCACAGGAAGCATCATCTTCTATAATCACAGAACTTACCAACTCATATGTTCCCAAAATTTGGGAATCTAGAACAACTCTACATTTACTAACCACTAAAATCTAGAAAATAAAGACCAACTCATATGTTCCCAAAATTTGGGAATCTAGAACAACTCTACATTTACTAACCACTAAAATCTAGAAAATAAAGAGACTAGATATCAAAGTGGGTCCCGGTATAGAACAAAGAAGATTTGTTTATGTGTTTTACTACTAGTTTTTGGCATACAATTATTGCAACTCTCTTCACAATGTACTGCCCTATATTCTAACTATACAGCACTCTGACAAAACAGAGCAGATTTGGGAGGCACTGTGACTGAGGTAAAAGGAAACATAACCACGACGGGACCATACTTCTCCATTACTTACAAGTCATCATTTCCAAAAATTTCACTTGTGAAGGATAATGAATCACGTTGCATCCAAATTTCAATAGCTAGAAGAGAAAAATAGGTAAACTAAAATGTGATTTTTATCAGACTGAGAATTAGGTAGAGGTCAAGCATGATATGAAAGCATAAAGAAGAATAAAGTTGACCCACCAGTTGCCCTTGAACTGAGAAACCGGTCCACCTGGCTTTCGCTGATCCCACCATTGGAGACCAAACCCATACCCTCCAGTGGCAAATTCGGTGGGTGACGCCCACTTAGCAGCCGTGTACGACACCAGCCCGTTGCTGTCAGAAACGCGCCGACAACTGAGCTCAGAGTTCCCAATGGTGACCAAATTGACCCTCCCGTCCTCCCCTACCGTCACAGACTCGACCCCGCCGTCCATCAGATCGATGCACGAAATGGGTCCAGCGTGCAAGGAGTTCTCAGGCAACGAGACCTCCGATTCCAGGGAAGCGTCTGCGGAATTGGCGAAGAGGACGTGAAAAGAGCCGGCGACGGTGGACGCGGCAATGAGGGGTTTCTGGTGCGACAGAGAAGTCCTGAGAGAGGCGATTCTCGAAGGAGGGTTCCACGTGGAGTGCGGGGTCAGGGTAGCCGATTCCAGGGACTGGATTTCCAGGGAAGATGAGTCGCAATCGGAGTCAAAAAAGGCGATAACAGCGAAGCGGTCCAAGGCGGAGAGCGGAGGGAGCCACCGCACCGCGTCGACGTACTTGCACTGCGGGATCCTCTGGATTTCGGGAAGCTCTGTAATGGCCATTTCTTCTATTCTAGGGTTTGCTACGCTGGGTGGGAAATAGACTGACAAACAGTGGTGTGGATTTCTTATGTGTATGAGGCACTAATATGCACCGAGGCACTAATATGCAATATTATGTGTATGACCTTGTATTGTATATGTACGACATTGCATTGACTTTTACAGAACATTGTCTTGGCTATGTATGACCTTGGATAGACTATGCATGGACTTATATTGACTCAAAGAGTCCTTGTATTTGGCAATGTAAGACCTTGTATTGAGTACTTTGTGTGATCATGCTGTCACTGTTATTGTGTATTCCTTTTTTTCTCCTTAACGGGAGATTGTATTATAAACCCAACCAATTTTTTTCATGAATTAAGAAGTAGGTCAACAAATTACATAATATAAAACAATTGAGAAAATTGAGATAAACAAAACCCAATAGAATATTTTATGGCCTCAAAGGAGCTCGATCCTTAAACTGATTTGAGGAAAATGAAAGACGAATCCATAGTACATAAAAGAGAAGAGGAAAAACTATTTCCTCCAAAAATTAGTCTTTGAGTTGTTGATTAAAGGCTTGACTTTCTTTAGAATTTTTGAGACATGGGCATAATAGTTGAAATCATCCCATTAGATGCCAAAGTGGGCCTAAATATGGTTTGGAAGCCCATATCATTAAGCACTAGAAATGAAAGCCCTTATTCGTGAGCTTGCACCAGAAAACATAACCACCTGAGGCGACGGACACAACAATCGAGCCAACGTCAAAGCGCACACTAGGTGGGAAGATTGAGTGAGCAACATATGGTTTCCGATCAGAGAACCACGGACGCACGAGGTACCGACGAGCAAACCCGGAGTTCTGGTCTCTCCATGAGGCAATATGGAGAGTGAAATTTTGATTAGTAGCAGTGACAAGATGTTGAACACAATGTTGTAACAATTGGTTCGACAACTTGATTGTTAACAGATAATGGACAGTAAGTAAATAAACAGTAACCAAAAGACACATGATATGTTTACCCAGTTCAATGCAACATCACCTACGTCTAGGGGCACTCTGCCAGTGAAAAGTTTTCACTATACGGTAGTCAATAGTACAACTTAAGCATCATCTGGTTATCACACAAACCATTGTCCTACCTACTATTACTACACATGAAACACCTAAACTAGGGACTCCCCTTGAATTCGAGAACCCCTCGATTCCACTCTTCGAGCAAACACCTATACTCGGTTTCTCGTTGTCTTCAACAATCTTCGTGAATCTTCAATCATGCAAACACAATACTCTAATCGATCAAACACTCAAACTCCTCGAATGATGTTTGTCGAAGCACACTGTTATTAACAAAACATACATCTTCCCAACACGCTAGTCCAACACGCTTAGGACCTCTGAATATTTAGCACAGAAGAACATCCAAGTTGCTAAGGGAAAGCCTCGGCTTTTATAGCAGCTACACAAGATTTAAGGGTTTCGTAACCCTCAAGGAGATCGACTTCAAATAGGAAAGAATTCCTTTGCCGCCACTGGTTCTTGGAAAGAAAATATTACTACCACAATAAAGGAATCTTGTTGACGCGTTTTCTGCATAGTTGGAGGTTTCCTTAATCCATACATACTCGAATTCCTCTTAGACACGTTTCTGATGAAAGAGATCACCATGGGTTCCAAACGATAAATTTCATGCAGCGGAAGTTATGTAACCATGGTGATCGAAAAAGACGAAGATCTTAATGAAAATTTCAGCATGTTCTTAACCTTTTCAAATATGAAAATTACCTTTATAGATCAATGAAAACACAATGTAGTGTTTCTCTATTAGGTCCACACAAGCACAACAACCAAAAGGTTTTCTCTCACACTTTTGCTATGAATGAATATTGAGAATTTTTGACAAAAAATGATGGAGGAAGAGGAAGGGGAGTTCGGCCAAGTAAGGGAGAGAATGAGGGGAAGTGGATGCCAAATGGTTAGAGAAAAATGAGGAAGATAATTTGCAAATTTAATTTGAAATTAAAAATTGAATTTCAAATCAATTAATTGCATATCTAACCCTATTAAACTCCTATTTGCACTTTTCCCCATTCATCACTTAAATCTCTAAATGGGCTTTAAGCCCGTTTAACTAAACCCCAAATTAAACCCATTAAATTAAGTTCTAATTTCGGTTTAGACAAAACGGTTTAATTTCCTCGAATTGATTTCTTCAACCGTCTGGTTAAAACCTTAGGCCAGAAAACTACCGAATCGTTTTCGATTTCCATCCATAATTATTTGACATGTATCGTGCTTAATGCGTGTGACCCTCTAGGCTCACGAACAGTTGGCAGACTGGTAAAATTACTATTTTACCTTTTCCATCATAAGTGGTCTCTAGCAAGACATTATGATTACCCAACGTTCGTGATTATCGATTATTCGACTTAACCTGTTATCGTATACATCAATGTCCTTTTATCAAACCGATATCCAGATTGATCAATAGGCATAGAATGGTCATCCTAATTTATCAATCACTGTTTCTTGATATCTGAGATGACTGAAAACTGACACTAAGGTATCACCTGCACGGCCGTACTATTCCTTCAGTCATACTCATCAAGTGGCCTAAACGGATATCTTTCTCATACCGAAGTATGAGTGATAAATCCCTCAGACGCCTTTTGAGTTCACTAATGTAGTAAATATCCAAGCCAATCGAAGCCGTTATAGTTACCCTTTTACAGATAACGTTAGACTAGGTCAAACTTAGGTATTCGTTACATAGTGTACACAAAGACTCATTGGTCTTAAGATATAATGACAAGCTACGATATGTGAGTATCTCATGACTGGATCTATGCAGCATACTCACAATAAGGTTGTCCGATATCATCGACCTGATGGTATCTGTGATATAACTCCAGCACGCACTTTGCCATGATCAGTAGAGCATGATCACAAGGAGTTAGTCTCATTCTGATCGCTTTAGAAGAAGTTTAGCTGATTAGGGACTTTATCGAATGCAATTCTTTCTGATCTATAGTTCTACTATAAGTGGTTACACACATTATGACATAGATCAAATTACATTAGATATATTACTACAACACATTAGTAATATTATGTCTTTTATTATGTAGAAGAATGATGTTCGTTACAATATAGATTAAGGAATTACATTGGACTAGGGCATAATCCTAACATCTGAGAAACAGACAGGAAAGATCGAAAACTTTCCTAAAAGCTGAGCACACGATGTCGTTCCAAAAGTCTACAAAATGTTGTCCGACATCTTTCCTTGCACTAAAAAATAACGCCAACAGTAAATATAAAAACAATCTCCCCCTTTGGCTATTTTTTTGGCAAGCACACAGACAGATTTCCAGCAACTTCAGGCAAGCATCTCCTACTAACCCCAAAGCTGGCGAGCATCTTCAATGTCTATAGAGCAGCACTACAGAGGCGGGCAAACTTCATCATAATCAAAGCCATGATCATTCAAAGAGCGATGTCGATCTCAACAATCTCAACCATTGTTACAACATGTCATATCAACATGTCACACCATCATTATCTCCCCCTGATTGCCTTAAAATGGACCAAAGGCAAACAGAATCTCAGAGCAATGATAATGCAGAGTAAATAAAACAAACCAGCTCTATGAAAGAGCAACATTAAGAGTGCAAAACAGAGTATCAAGAAACTAACTCGGACATACTGTTGGGGTTCCTGGGATCTCAAGCACAGTAGAAGCAACAAATTTAACCGAGAACCCGCCACATGAACGTTTGCAAACAATAGATGAATCATTAGAACGAGTAAAGATTGGATTTTTACCTCTCGTAGTCTAGCGGAAAACTCACGAATCCGATCTCGAAACGACTCCTTGGACTCGTCCTCTACGTCTCGCACACACCAGAGCTCGACAAACACGAAGCTAGAATTCAACTAGTGGCTACTAGACCACCAAAGAACCCACGCTCACTCTTTCTCTAGCTCCCAAATGTAGCAACTAGGGACTTTTGGAGAAATAGCTAATATTGCAAGAATGCATTGTGGAGGAACTCACCCTTGGCCTCTATTTATAGGCTTGACTGAGTGCCTAGGGGTTTTTCCCGTCAGGTCTATGTGGAGATCGCCACACCAGGGGTGGCGATCACCACCCTCCACATATGTTTGTGGCGATCGCCACACCCAAGGTGACGATCGCCACTCTCCACAAGTGTTGGTGGCGATCGCCACCCCACAGGTGGCGATCGGCACTACACTTCGTGGAGAATATTCCTATTCTTCTTTTCGGACCTCTTGAGTCCCATCGAGTAGGCTTCGATTCTCGCTCATGGTGTGCGACCATATAGGCCCGTTACCCATAGGCATATCGGCGTGAGATCCCATCTCACCCGATCCATCACTAGTGGCCTCTAGTAAGACGTAGTGATTAACCAATGTCCAAGAGTGTATCGATCTGGTCGATATCTTCTTTCTGTCATATGTATCACTAACCCTTTGTTTGCTTTAAGGCGTATGAGATCGAATGAGGCATACAGTCGTCATCCTCATGTATTTGATCTACTTCCTTGAATTTAGAGATGACTAATACGCAATTGGTGCAGCCGCACACTTTCTCAATCATGCTCAACAAGGGGCCCAGAACCATACCCTTCACGACGTCTCACCGTGGGGAAACAAATCCCTTCGGACGCAATGTGCACTCCCACTACAGTCTGTCCAATAGCCAACAATGTCCGTTATGGCTGCCCTTTTACAGACAACGTTAGGACATGTCAAACTAATGAAGTGACGTACATGTGAGCCACTCGCTCAAAGGTATTAAGGCAGTGATCACACGACGACGGAGTATGCGTTGGTGATTTAATTTATGTGCCATACTCCACCGTGGGTCATCTAATATCATCCTCCAGATGGTATCTGTGATATGAATTTGGTAGTCCCATCACCTTCATCAGCAGGACTTGATCTTAAGTCATCATCACACTAGCCACTTATGGATAAGTACTCGACTAGGGATACGCCAAGCATAAGTTCATTATATCTAAAGGTGTTAGAGTTATGCCCCAGTCCAATATATAAGTGATCTACAGATGTAATGTTTTATCATCTTTTCGAATAAATAAATCGGCATATATTACTAATGTGTTGTAGTAATATATCGAATGTAATTTGATCTGTCATTATGTGTGTAACCACTAATAGTAGATCTATAGATCAGAAAGAATTACATTTGATGAGTCCATGATCAGCTAAGCTTCTTTAAGAAGCGATCAGTATGAGACAAACTCCTTGTGATTTCGCTCTACTGATCATGGCAAAGTATGTGCCGGATTTATATCGTAGATACCATCAGGTCGATGATATCGGACAACCCGATTGTGAGTATGCAACATAAATATTGTCATGAGATACTCACAGATCGTAGCTTGTCATTATATCCTAAGACCAAGGAGTCTTTGTGTGCACTGTGTAATGAATCTCTAAGTTTAACCTAGTCTAACGTTACCTGTAAATGGGTAGCCATAACGACTGTGATTGGCTTGGTTATGAATTACATTGGTGAACTCGAAAGACGTCTGAGAGATTTATCACTCATACTCCGGTATGAGAAATATATCAGCTTAGGCCACTTGATGAGTATGACTGAAGGAATAGCACGGTCGTGCAAGTGGTACCTTAGTATCAGTTTTCAGATATCAAGAAACAGTGATTGATAAATTAGGGTGACGATTCTATGCCTATTGATCAATCTAGATATCGGTTTGATAAAAGAACGGTGACATGTACGATAACAGGTTAAGTCGAATAATCGATAATCACGAACGTTGGGTAACCACTAATAGTAGATCTATAGATTAGAAAGAATTACATTTGATGAGTCCCTGATCAGCTAAGCTTCTTTAAGAAGCGATTAGTATGAGACAAACTCCTTGTGATCTCGCTCTACTGATCATGGCAAAGTATGTGCCGGAGTTATATCGTAGATACCATCAGGTCGATGATATCGGACAACCCGATTGTGAGTATGCTGCATAGATCCAGTCATGAGATACTCACATATCGTAGCTTGTCATTATATCCTAAGACCAAGGAGTCTTTGTGTACACTATGTAACGAATACCTAAGTTTGACCTAGTCTAACGTTATCTGTAAAAGGGTAACTATAACGGCTTCGATTGGCTTTGATATTGATTGCACTAGTGAACTCGAAAGACATCTGAGGGATTTATCACTCATACTTCGGTTTGAGAAAGATATCCGTTTAGGCCACTTGATGAGTATGACTGAAGAAAGAGCACGGCCGTGCAGGTGATACCTTAGTATCAGTTTTCAGTCATCTCAGATATCAAGAAACAGTGATTGATAAATTAGGATGATCATTCTATGCCTATTGATCAATCTGGATATCGGTTTGGTAAAAGGACAGTGACATGTACGATAACAGGTTAAGTCGAATAATTGATAATCACGAACATTGGATAATCATAATGTCTTGCTAGAGACCACTTATGATGGAAAGGGTAAAATAGTAATTTTACCAGTCTGCCAATTGTTCGTGAGCCTAGAGGGTCACACGCATTAAGCACGATACATGACAACAATTATGGATGAAAATTGAGAACGATTCAGTAGTTTTCTGGCCTAAGGTTTTAACCAGACGATTGAAGAAATCAATTCGAGGAAACTGAGCCGTTTTGTCTAAACCGAAATTAGAACTCAAGTTAATGGGTTTAATTTGGGTTTTAGTTAAACGGGCTTAAAGCCCATTTAGGGATTTAAGTTATGAATGGGAACAAATGCAAATAAGAGTTTATGAAGGATAGATATGCAATTTTAATTTGAAATTCAATTTTAATTTTCAAATTAAAATCACATAATATCTTCCATTATCTTCTCTAATTTTCAGCAACTAATCCTTTCACTCTCTCACCCTTATTGCTGAATTCTCTCTCCCCTCTCATCCTCCATTGTTGTCAAGCTTCTTTCAAAATTCATAGCAAAAATTTGAGTGAAAACCTTCTTCGGTTGTGGTGCTTGTGTGGACCTAATAGAGAAATACTAAGCTTGTGTTTTCATCGATTAGAAGAGGTAATTTTCAGATTCAAAAAGGTATATATAACATGTTGAATTTACATTAAGATCACGGCTTGTATCGATCACCACGGTTACATAACGTCCGCTGCATGATATTTATCGATTTGAACCCGTGGTGATCTCTTTCAAAAGGTTCAGATGTTCTTGTGTAAACACTAACGACTTTAGATGAGGTTATCGCTTGACACATTATCACAAAAAAATAATAATGTAAATGCATTTCATTGCTTAACAGAAGATGACTACATAAGAAAGACTTGGACTAGGGAACTAGATCTAACAATCTCCCACCAGCCCCTAGCTTAAATCTAAATCCCAACGTAAACCCATTAACCTTACATGGCTTTCATGTTTGGGCTGTGAGAGAGACTTTGTCAACGAGTTTACTGTATTATCTTCTGTCGCAATCTTACAAATCTTCAGTTCACCTTGATCGATGTATTCTCAAATCAAGTGAAAATGATGTCGTACATGTTTAGATCTGGCATGCGCTCTGGGCTTCTTAACCTCTTCTATGGCGCCAGTCTTGTCGCAGTACAAGTTCACCGGAGTGGACGGGTTTTTAATTACATCCAGTCCGGCCATGAACTTCCGGATCCACACAGCCTCTTTTGCTGCTTCTCCAGCAGCTATGTACAAGGCTTCAGTGGTAGAATGTGCAACGGTCGGTTGCTTGAAGCTCATCCAGCTGAAAGCCCCACTGTTCAGTATGAACACGTATCCAGACTGTGACCGTGAGTCGTCCGAGTCAGTCTGAAAACTGACGTCAACGCATCCCATCACCTCTAACTCCTCATTTCTTCCCCCGTAGACAAAGAAGGCATCTTTTTTCCTCTTGAGGTACTTCAGGACCGTCTTCACTACTGTCCAGTGGTCCTCTTCGGGGTTAAACTAGAATCTGCTTAAGCAAGATAGGGCATAAGAGACATCAGGTCTCGTGCAAATCATGGCGTACATGATAGCTCCTACTACTGATGCATAGGGGATCCCACTCATGGGCTTCAGCTCATCAGGTGTTGTGGGACACTGAGTCTTGCTGAGCTTCACTCCATGTCTCATGGGAAGGAATCCCTTATTTGATTCGTGCATCGAAAATATTTTCAAGATCTTGTCGATGTAAGTGCTCTGGGATCTTGATAAATCTTAGTCCCCAGGATATACGCGGCTTCGCCTAAATTCTTCATCTCGAAATGTTGGGTTTCGGAGGATTCAAAAACAGAGTACGCAGCGGAAAATTAAAATTTAATATCACCCAAAGCAGCCCTCAGATCTTTACAAACCTAGATTTCATGTTTCTACCCCGAAAACGTGTAAGAAAATTATTTACCTTTTCGGTTTTGTAGACCAGCCAGATTACGGGCCAGATAGCTCCCACACCTGACCTCTAATGAAAAAGACTATTTCACGGAAAATTGAAGAGCTTTGAATTTTCTGCAATCTGGCGCTAATTCGGGTCAATCGGACTTCAGACCTAGGAGATATGTATCTCGCAATATTCGTCGACAGATCTGGAAATTCAACAAGTTTGATTAGAAAACGAAATAAAATTTGAGGTTTGAATCGGATCAGCGGTCTGGAAATCCCGAATCCATCTTTCCCTCTATCTGGCACACACGAGTGCACAAAACCACCAGATCTAAACCCGAGTTCCCCTTTTAGAAAGAAAACAAGTTCAGTTAGAGAATCCGGCAGACTAACGGTATGGAAAAATCAAGTTCTTTATTTTCCAGCTCATGGGACCTCTATTTATGGAGTTTGGATAGGGTTTTGGGAGTATGAACCAGCCCATAAAATGGGATAGGCTTGGGCAGTTTGGGCCTAATGGGCCGAACCCATTAGGGTTTCGGCCATGAGGCCTTAGCCTTGCCCAACTTGGCAGCCCATGAGGTATTCAAACCTCATGGGTTTCGGTCCCATTATCCATCATGGCCGGTGCCCAAAACCCACAAATGACTAACCATCTCATATAGCCCGCATCCCAATGAATGATACGCGGAGGCGTATCCATCCATGGGGCTGGGAGCTAGTTTGAGTGTTGAGATTTGGATGGTATCTCACATGACTTGATTAATTGTGAATCGGTTGTGATTAATTTGCTTTATTTGATAACATCAAGTCCATGATGTTTCAATTACATATTACATGCAAAGTCTGACTAATTTCGATTTTAATCCTTTACAAGTTGGTGATGCTCTAGCATACATTTTTAACGTACAAAACATACATCCAAGCGGAAATAAATGTACAAAACTAAAGCCCATTCCTAGTATTTAAATCAAGAAATTGAAAAACCCTAAAGACTATGTTTTCCGGTTCTTCTAGACCGCCTTCAATTCAGGACTCCCACTGACTCCTGACATCTTCAACTCTAGTTGAATCTCCATACACCATGAGCCGCCTTTCTGGTTCACCATTCTTCTTGATCCAATTACAAGATGTACACGGTTCGCAGAACGGAAATTTAAATAACAAAATTGAAATTCAAAACGGCTACGCAGACCGCAAAATTAATTACAACATTTAACTAGCGGTTCGCAGACCGCAAAATTAACCTAATTAAATCGAACGGTCTAGGGCTTTAAATCGTACCACACAAATCATGTTATCATTCAATTGACATGTTATCACACAGGCATGTTTTCAATCAATATGAATATTAACCGGTTTTAATCTTGCCTACGTTTTGATCCAATTTATCAAAATTGTACCAGTTTTAAAAACGGTTTATCGAAACCGATTAAATCTGAAAAATTCTAAAATAATTTGGATTTACAGAATTTAGGGTTTGCCGCCACAATCTCGGATCGCAACACAAAACCCTAATGGGCTAGGTCCCAATGGGCCTAAGCCCATTAGGGCCGAAACCCTAATCGGCCACGGCTAGGGTTTGGGAAACCCTAGCCGCCGCCACCGAACTGCCGCGCCGGGCCATGGTGGGGACGGGGTGGCCATGGCCTCCTGGCTTACCCGCAGCCACGACCATGGCCGGCGACGGTCGCCAGCCCCGCCCGTCTGGTCACCGGTCCGGCGGCCCGAGAGCCCCTGTCCGATGACCCGGAAAATCCAAAAAATTTGATTACAAACCTAGATCTCATGTTTCTACCCCGAAAACGTGTAAGAAAATTATTTACCTTTTCGGTTTTGCAGACCAGTCAGATTGCGGGCCATATAGCTCCCAAAATTGGCCTCTAATGAAAAAGGCTATTTCACGAGAAATTGAAGACCTTTGAATATCCTTTAATCTGGATTTATTTTCGGGTTAATCGGAATTTAGACCTGGGAGATATGTATCTCGCAATATTCGTCGACAGATCTGAAAATTCAACAAGTTTGATTAGAAAACGAAATATAATTTGAGGTTTGGATCGGATCAGGTGTCTGGAAATCTTGAATCGATCTTTCCCTCTATCCGGCACACATGAGTGCACAAGACCACCAGATCTAAAGTTGAGTTCCCATACTAGAAAGAAAACAAGTTCAGTTAGAGAATCTGGTAGAGTAACGGTATGGAAAAATCAAGTTCTTTATTTTCCAGCTCATGGGGCCTCTATTTATAGAGTATGGCTAGGATTTTGGGAGCATGAACCAGCCCATAAAATTGGCTAGGTTCGGTTGCCTCAAAACCCTAGCCATCGGCCAAGGCTTGGGCGGTTTGGGCCTCATGGGCCGAACCCATTAGGGTTTCGGCCATGAGGCCTTAGCCTTGTCCAACTTGGCAGCCCATGAGGTATTCCAAAATCATGGGTTTCGGCCCCATTATCCATCATGGCCGGTGCCCAAAACCCTAGGGTTTTGGCCCGGTCCATGGTACGTGAGCTGACGGGCTTGTGGCCTAAAGCCGTAGGGCTTTTGGCCACGGCCCGATTTAACCAATCCATAATTAATTCTGCCCGGATTCCCTAAGATGGGCACCCTATGCATGTGACCCTTTAGGCCTATATCCTGTTGGCAGATCGGTGTAAAATTACCATTTTACTCTTTCCATCATAAGTGGCCTCTAGTAAGGCATTATGATTACCCAAAGTTCATGATTATCGGCGATCCTATTTAACCTCATGTCGTCCATGTCACTATCCTTTTATCACTAGGTATCTTGATTAATCATAAGGCATAGAGCCGTCATCCTTATTTAATTAATCACCATTTCTTGATACCCGAGATGACTGAAAATGATACTCCGTATCATCTGCATGGCCATGCGTTTCCTTTCAGTCATTCTCATCAAGTGGCCTAAACCGATACTTATCCCATACAGTAGTATGAGGGATAAATCCCTTAGACATCTCTCGTATCACACATATAGCCCATCCATGAGCCAATCACAACCGTTATGGTTACCCTTTCACGGATAACGTTAGGTTTGAACCAAACTCGGATATTGACTACACTGTGATCACAGAGACTCTTTGGTCTAAGGATACAATGACAAGCTACGAACTCTAAATATGTTCATGACAACATCTATGTAACATATTCAAGTCGGGTCGTCCAATATCATTTCCACAATGATATCTATGATCTGACTCCGGCAAAACCTATTGCCATGATCAGTAGAGCGTGATCATAAAGAGTCGTCCTAATACTGGTCGCTTCAGATGAAACTTGACTGACCAGGGACCCGTTAAGTATAAATCATGCAGATCCATAGTTCTACTATTAGTGATGACACACTCAATGATATAGATCGATATATACTTAACTGATTACTACAACACCATAGTAATAAAATGCCGCTTTATATTTGATTGCAACGGATGATACATAGATATAAATAGTATTGGACTAGGGCACAAATCCTTCACGAAACACTTCCCCAACCAAGCTTTAGTGGTTTGCATGGTGGGGATGTCGTTTCTGATAAGGAGTATGTCATCTACATATAGCACTAAGAACACGACTGCACTCCCATCTGCCCTCTTGTACCCGCAAGGCTCGTCTTCCTTTTGCATAAAACCAAATTCTTTTATGACTTCATCAAATCGGCGATTCCAACTCCGAGAAGCCTACTTCAATCTATAAATGGACGTCTGCAGCTTACAAATCTTTTTAGCATTCTCTGGATCGACAAAACCCTAATGTTGTGTCATATACACGTCCTCAGTTAGCTTCCCATTAAGGAAAGCAGCCCTAACATCCATCTGCCATATCTCATAATTGTGATATGCAGCTAATGCGAATAGAATTCGGATTGATTTGACCATTGCCACTATCGAGAAAGTTTCATCATAATAAACTCCATGGATTTGCCTAAAACCTTTCGCAACCACTCGGGCCTTATAGATCTGATGAACTCCATCCATGTCATGTTTGATCTCAAGGATCCATTTGCAACTGATGGTCTTAACACCATGGGTTGGATCCACCAAGTTCCATACTTGGTTATCATGCATAGATTTCATCTCCTCCCCCATGGCTTCTTGAAATGTTGTCGGATCGTCATAATGCACAATCTCCAAGTCCCCACCATTAGTTACCATAAATTTGTAACTGACGGGGGCCTGAAGAGGCCTTTCAGAACGCCGCGGGGCTTCAGGAACTATGTTGGGCACTGCATGTGCCTCTTGTTCCAGCTCAAGCTCTACCTCTACATTGTCTAAGTGGGGATCCCATAAATTTTTTAGGATTCTAAGTACTCGTTCCATCTCGGATCACTTCCAGATGCACAGTCCTCCCACTGGCTATTTTGGAGAGGAATTCCGTCTCCAAAAGACACCTTCCCGAGCAACAAATTCTTTGTTTACGTCGGGTTTGTAGAAGTAGTACCCAAAAGTCTCTTTCGGGTATCCTACGAAGATACACTTGTCAGATCGTTGTTCGAGCTTGTCTGCCATAAGGCGTTTGACGTAAGCCTCGCAACGCCAAATCTTGATGAACAACAACTTGGGACGTTTCCCACTCCACACTTCGTATGGCGTTGTCTCCACCCCCTTCGTAGGTGCCTGGTTCAGAATGAATGCAGTTGTCTCAAGAGCCTATCCCCACAAGGGTACGGGGAGATTTGTCTAACTCATCATAGAGCGCACCATGTCCATCAAGGTTCGGTTTCTCCTTTTGGACACACCGGTCAATTGAGTTGTTCCTGACGGAGTCCACTCAAATAATATCCCACACTCTCCTAGGTGGTCGATGAAGTCTTGGGTCAAGTATTTGCCACCTCGGTCTAAGCGAAGTGCTTTAACTTTCTTCCCAAGTTGATTCTCAACTTCAGACTTAAACTCTCTAAACTTGTCAAACGAGGAAAACTTATACCTCATAAGATAGACATAACCATACCGACTGTAATCATCAATAAATGTGATAAAGTATCTTAATCCCCTTCTGACTTGTGTACTCATGGGTCCACATACGTCAGTGTGTATTAGGCACAACAAGTCACCCACCCTCTCACCCTACAACTGTTTCCACGACACTCTTTCCATATGCAACCCGTATGTCCGATCGCCAACCAAATCTCGTCTACTTTCCAGCACCTACACATCAACACAAATGTGAGATTGCGATCTGGAATCTGGCACCCAACCAGAGTTGATATACAAATTTACTTCAATGAAATAAATAACTGAAGCGCCAGTCCTACTGACCTTCTTCTGCTCCTCTATGAACTTCTTGCAGTCCCTCTTCTAGTGACCACGCTGATTGCAGAAGAAGCAGATGGCGTCCTTCACGTCCAACTTTGCCTTGCCCTTTCCCTTGAGCACAGACTTTTCCTTATGAACCTCAGGACCCTTCCCTTTCCCGTCACTCGGTTTGAAAGACTTGATTGAGCTCCCACAAGCTCTCTTGAAGCTAGTGCCCCCTTTGACCATCATCACCTCTTTGGATTTACCCTTGAGGTGAAAGAGATAACCACGGGTTCCAAAGATTGAAAATCATGCAGCGGACAATATGTAACCGTGGTGATCGATTAAAACTTGATCTTAATGCTATTTGAACATGTTATAAACATAATTAAAGATCTGATATTTACCTCTTGTAATCGACAAGAACACAAGTGTAGTGTTCTCTCTATCAAGTCCACACAAGCACACAACCGAAATGGTTTTTCACTCAATTTTTTGCTAGAAATTTTGAGAGAAAACAAGAGCAACAAATGGAGGAAGAGAGGGAGACAATTTTCAGCCATTAGAGGGAGAGAATGAAGGGAGAGGTTGCTGAAAAAATCAAGGATAAAATGAATAGATATTATGTGATTTTAATTTGAAATTAAATTGAATTTCAAAATTAAAATTGCATTATCTATCCCTTTATTCTTTCTTATTTGCATTTGTTCCCTCTCTTATCTTAAATCCCTAAATGGGATTTAAGCCCGTTTAACTAAAACCCAAATTAAACCCATTAACTTGAGTTCTAATTTCGGTTTAGTCAAAACAGCTCAATTTCCTCGAATTGATTTCTTCAACCGTCTGGTTAAAACCTTAGGCCAGAAAACTACTGAATTGTTCTCAATTCTCATCCATAATTGTCGTCATGTATCGTGCTTAATGCGTGTGACCCTCTAGGCTCACGAATAATTGGCAGACTGGTAAAATTACCATTTTACCCTTTCCATCATAAGTGGCCTCTAGCAAGACATTATGATTATCCAATATTCGGGATTATCGATTATTCGACTTAACCTGTTATCGTACATGTCACTGTCCTTTTATCAAACCGATATCCAGATTGATCAATAGGCATAGAATGGTCATCCTAATTTATCAATCACTGTTTCTTGATATCTGAGATGACTGAAAACTGATACTAAGGTATCACTTGCATGGCCATGCTCTTTCTTCAGTCATACTCATCAAGTGGCCTAAACGGATATGTTTCTCATACCGAAGTATGAGTGATAAATCCCTCAGACGCCTTTCGAGTTCACTAGTGCAATAAATGCCAAAGCCAATCGAAGCCGTTATAGCTACCCTTTTACAGATAACGTTAGACTAGGTCAAACTTAGGTATTCGTTACATAGTGTACATAAAGACTCCTTGGTCTTAGGATATAATGACAAGTAACGATATGTGAGTATCTCATGACTGGATCTATGCAGCATACTCACAATCGGGTTGTCCGATATCATCGACCTGATGATATCTATGATATAACTCCGGCATATACTTTGCCATGATCAGTAGAGCGTGATCACAAGGAGTTAGTCTCATACTGATCGCTTCAGAAAGAAGCTTAGCTGATCAGGGACTCATCAAATGTAATTCTTTCTGATCTATAGATCTACTATTAGTGGTTACACACATAATGACATAGATCAAATTACATTCGATATATTACTATAACACATTAGTAATATATGCCGATTTATTTATTCGGAAAGATGATAAAACATTACATCTGTAGATCACTTTTATATTGGACTGGGGCATAACTCTAACAATCTCCCACTTGCCCCTGGTTCCAATTTTAAGTTCTGATCTACTCCCATAGACCCTGCATGTTCCTCATGCCTAGGCTACGGCTGAGCCTCTGTCAAGGGATCGGCCATATTATCATCAGTTGAATAGTGTTTAATCTCCATATCACCTCTATATGTGATAACTCTCACGAGGTGATTCCTGCTGAGTATATGTTTGGATCTGTTGTGGAATCTGGGCTTTTGAGCAATAGCTACGGCACCTATGTTGTCCCACAACAAGCTTATCGGATCAGACGCTCGCGGCGTTGCATCTAATCCGATTAGAAAGCTTATAATCCATACGACCTCTTTAGCTACTTTTGTTGCAACTATATACTCAGCCTCCGTTGTAGAGTTGGCAATTTTGGCTTGCTTAAAGCTTATCCAGCTGAAAGCGCCACAACTCAACACAAAATATATCTTGACAGAATTTTGAAGTCAACTGGATATGTCTGAAAACTAGCATCGACTTGTCCTTTGACTGCTAGTTCTCTATCTTCATCCCCATACAGTAGGAATGCATCCTTGGTCCTCCTCAAATATTTGAGTATGACCTTTGACAGCAATCTAGTGTAATTGGCCGGGGTTAGATTGGAATCTGCTGGTATAGCTTAGAGCAAACGAGACTTCCAGTTTCGTGCACATCCTGGCATACTTGATGGATCCCACAGCCGAAGCATAAGGGATCTTACTTATCCTGCTCAGCTTATCAGGAGTACTAGGACTCTGTAGCTTGCTGAGCTTAATGCCATGATGCATGGGTATGTATCCTTTCTTAGAATCAAGCATTGAGATCTTCTCAACACTTTACCTATGTACATGTTCTGACTTAGCAACATGTTCTGACTTAGGCCCAAAATCCTTTTGGAATGATCTGTAGAGATCCTGATGCCTACATTAAATGTAGCATCACCTAAGTCCTTCATCGATAAGTACTTCCCTAACCAAGCTTTGGTGGCAAGGTCGGGATGTCATTCCCAATGAATAAATATCAAGAATACAATATTACTCCCACTCGCTCTCTTATGTACGCAAGGCTAACTTTTGTTTTTGATGAAGCCGAGTTCCCTTACAGCTTCATCAAAACGAATTTTCCAACTCCGTGAAGCTTGCTTTAATCCATAAATGGATCTAAGCAGCTTACAAATCTTTCCGGGATTCTTTGGATCTACAAAACCCACAGGTCGTGTGATATACACGCCATCTAGTAAGTTCCTGTTAAGGAAGGGGTTTTGAAATCCATCTGCCATAGTTATGGGTAAGAATAAGCCGGATCAATCTGACCATTGCTACTGGTGAAAAGATGTCATCATAATCCATGTATTGAATCTGACGATAACCTTTTACAACCATCCTAGCCATATTGGTCTGAGGACTTCCATCCATGTCGGTCTTGATCCTATAGACCCACTCAGAACCGATGGGTTTTATCCCAGAGGTTTGATCCACCAAGCATCCGACTTGGTTTTCATACATGGATTTCATTTCCTCACTCATGGCATTCTACCATTTTTCAGAGTCTGGACTGGTTAAAGCTTGTCTGCAGGTTTCTGGATCATCCTGATCCACCAACATCACGTCAATTCCCTCAGTGGCTGTGAAGCCAAATCTGTCTGGAACATGACGAGATCTTTCAGACCTCCTTAGACCATTTGGAATTTCTGTAGGGATTGATTCTTCATCGGTGACCATCTGAGGCTCCAGTACTTCTACATCTTGCTTAGCAGGCTCCTGAATTGCTTCAGGTTGTTCCGTATCCTCTCGAATTTCTTCGAGATGCACGAGACTCCCACTAGCTATTTTGGAAATAAAATATTTCTCCAAAAATACCCCTCCTCGAGCAACAAAGACTTTGTACTCGCTGGGTATGTAGAAGTTGTATCTCTTAGTTTCTTAAGGATACCTTACGAAGACACATTTTGTTTGATTTGGATGCCTGCATCTCTGCTACCCAAATCTTTTTAGGAAAAACGTACTAGGATGTTTCCCACACCATATATGACTATGGTCCATTTCTTATTTGGCTACTACGCGAAGGCGCACGCATCCAAATAGAACTGACCATCTCATCCCGCTCCCATCCCAATGAATACTACGCGGAGGCGCACGCATCCACAGTAACGGGAGACGTAATGAGTGTCATGTGGTGTACCTTCTGTGACTCTGGTCCAGCTCTTATTTGGCTACTACGCGGAGGCGCACGCATCCAAATAGAACCGATTACCTTATTCAGCTCGCATCCTAATGAATACTACGCGGAGGCGCACGCATCCACAGTAATGGGAGACAAAATGACTGTCACAAGGTGTACTATCGTTGTCTTCATCGGAGCCCGATTCAAAATGAATGCGGCCGTTTCCAGAGTCAAGTATTAGTTCAACTCTCTTCTTGCCTGAGTACTCATAGGTCCACATATGTCGGAATGTATTAGACTTAATAAGTCACTCGCCTTTCACATAAACCTGTGAAAGGTGCCTTTGTCATTTTGCCCATTAGGCGAGACTTGCATCTTTCAGTTTGAGTGAATTCAAACAGACTTAAAAAGTCCACACTTGTGAAGTGTTGAAATGCGTTTCTCGCTCATTAGGCAAGACTTGAATCTTTCAGTTTGAGTGAATTCAAACGGACTTAAAGAGTCCACACTTGTGAAGTGTTGAAATGTATTTCTCGCCTATGTGCCTTAAATGACAATGCCAGATTATAACTTGGTTTAAATCATTAGATTTAAGCCTTTTCTTATTTACGTTATAGCGATTAAGCTTACCAACGTAAATATCTGATCCTGAAGACGTGGATACCTACTCTTCTTCACATGATCCTTGTATTGCTTACAATCCCTTATTCCCGTGTCCTGGCTCATTGCAGTGATAGCATATCTCCTCCAATTTGTCCTTAGAATTCACAGCAGTTTTGGGAGCTGCTTGAACCTTTGGACGCTTGGGGTGTCTGATCTGCCCTACAAGGTGCCCAGGAGCCTTACCCTTACCCAGATCAGCTTTCTTGAAGCTGACCTTCTTGTTGACCATAAGGATCTCCTTGGTCTTGCCTTTGAGGTTCTTTTCAGTGGTCACAAGTATCCCATGAAGCTCTGTTAAGGAATTGTCCATGTCATGCATATTGTAATTTATTATGAAATCACTATATGTATCTGGAAGTGACTGCAACATAAAATCCGCAGCCATTTCCACCTGATCATCAAAACCGAGTCTGGTTAGATGTTCCTGAAGACATTAAATCTTCGTGGCATGGGGACTAACAGGGCTCCAGCCTTAAGTTTGCAGGAGTTAAGTTCTATGAAAGTATCATATCTTTCGACACGAGCTTTCTCCTTGAACATTTCCTTGACCTCTGCCTTACAGGTATGAGGGTCATCTGAAACGTTCCTGAACTGCTTTTGCAACTCTGGCATCCTACTGCCTGCCATAATGCATGACTCGTCGATTTGGTTACTAAGAAACTTTGATAAGTATCCTTAGTGCCCTAGCGGCGTTCAACGGTGGCTCGACAGGAGGTTTCTTGGTAAGGATATACTACTTGCGTTCATGCTTGAGTACAAGCCTCAAGTTTCTATTCCAATCTGAGTAATTCACGCCCTTGAGTCTGTCCTCAATCTGGACTCTCAGTGCGCTATTACTCCTTTGTGTTGTGTTTGCCTTTTAGTTCTACATGGTAAAATTAATTAAAATTCAAGTTGGAGATTAAGTTATAAAACACTTGTCTGATTCTAACATTAGAATCTGAACCAGGATCCTATCATACCCTCAATTGAAGTGAACGGAGGCTCACTGCATGTGGGTGATAGCAAATCATACATAAACTTGTATATTTAAACTATCATAGATTCATACATTCAAACATACAAATGTAACGATAAAATATGCATAGCTAAGCCCATCTTAAGTTCCTAAGAATCTAGCAAAACTGATCCTAAAGACATGGTCTTCAAGATCCAAACTTGCTCCATTCTCGTGAACTCCCACTGGCTTCGAGCCTCCTCCAATCCGAGTCTCCCTCTTGACTTGATTCTTGTGTCGGTCTTCGTGATTACAAATTAAAATAAATAAAATGAAATACATATCACGACACGCAGGCCATATTTACTACAACCCAAAATTAAGCAACACGCAGGTTGCAAAACCGAAATTAAAATGCAAATCTAATGGGCTTAGCTAGCATCATGTGGAAAACATCATGTGATCAATGATCATATTATCAATCAACATGCTGATCAAACAAATAAATTTTCCAAATTTTATCTTTCTTAAGTGTGGAAAAATTCCGGTTTATCGAAACCGAACGGTTTAATCGATTAATTGAATTTTGGACCGGTTCTCGCTGGTTTATCGAAACCGAACCAAATCTGAAAATTAAATTATTTTAGAGTTTCCAAATATCCTCACGAACCAACCGGTTCATCTCGAATCTGGTCGAGCCGAACCGGCTCAACCGAAGGTCGCCCGCGGAGGCAACCACGGTGGCCCGTGAGGGCTGCCGAGGTCGCCCGCGGGGCTGACCGTGGTCGGCCACCGGAACGACCATGGTAGCCCGCGAGGGCAGCCATGATCGCCCCTAGGGCAGACCCTGGTCGCCCGCGAGGAAACCATGGTGGCCCTCACGGGCTGCCATGGTCGCCCGCAAGGGCAGACCGTGTCGCCCGCGGCAGCGACCATGGTCACCCGCGAGGGCTGCCATGGTCGCCCGTAGGCGACCCTCGTCAGCCCATGGTGCTGACCATGGTCTGCCCTAGGGCATTCCATGGTCCACCAAGGGACTCGATCTGGTTGGCCATGGCTAAGCCATGGCTAACCCGAAAAACCCCAAAAGTTATTTTTTTTCAATTTCCAAAATCAATCAAATCTGAATTTTTTTTTCAATTTACATGCATGCTAATGATGAAGAACACATATAAACATAAAAAATATCAGATTTAAACATATACAAATAAACATATCAACCATGGCTCTGATACCACTGAAAGAGATCACCACGGGTTCCAAAGACTGAAAATCATGCAGCGGACAATATGTAACCGTGGTGATCGATTAAAACTTGATCTTAATGCTATTTAAACATGTTATAAACATAATTAAAGATCTGATATTTACCTCTTGTAATCGACAAGAACACAAGTGTAGTGTTCTCTCTATCAAGTCCACACAAGCACACAACCGAAATGGTTTTTCACTCAATTTTTTGCTAGAAATTTTGAGAGAAAACAAGAGCAACAAATGGAGGAAGAGAGGGAGACAATTTTAAGCCATTAGAGTGAGAGAATGAAGGGAGAGGTTGCTGAAAAAATCAAGGATAAAATGAATAGATATTATGTGATTTTAATTTGAAATTAAATTGAATTTCAAAATTAAAATTGCATTATCTATCCCTTTATTCTTTCTTATTTGCATTTGTTCCCTCTCTTATCTTAAATCCCTAAATGGGCTTTAAGCCCGTTTAACTAAAACCCAAATTAAACCCATTAACTTGAGTTCTAATTTCGGTTTAGTCAAAACGGCTCAATTTCCTCGAATTGATTTCTTCAACCGTCTGGTTAAAACCTTAGGCCAGAAAACTACTGAATTGTTCTTAATTCTCATCCATAATTGTCGTCATGTATCGTGCTTAATGCGTGTGACCCTCTAGGCTCACGAATAATTGGCAGACTGGTAAAATTACCATTTTACCCTTTCCATCATAAGTGGCCTCTAGCAAGACATTATGATTATCCAATATTCGTGATTATCGATTATTCGACTTAACCTGTTATCGTACATGTCACTGTCCTTTTATCAAACCGATATCCAGATTGATCAATAGGCATAGAATGCTCATCCTAATTTATCAATCACTTTTTCTTGATATCTGAGATGACTGAAAACTGATACTAAGGTATCACCTGCATGGCCATGCTCTTTCTTCAGTCATACTCATCAAGTGGCCTAAACGGATATGTTTCTCATACCGAAGTATGAGTGATAAATCCCTCAGACGCCTTTCGAGTTCACTAGTGCAATAAATGCCAAAGCCAATCGAAGCCGTTATAGCTACCATTTTACAGATAACGTTAGACTAGGTCAAACTTAGGTATTCGTTACATAGTGTACACAAAGACTCCTTGGTCTTAGGATATAATGACAAGTAACGATATGTGAGTATCTCATGACTGGATCTATGCAGCATACTCACAATCGGGTTGTCCGATATCATCGACCTGATGATAGCTATGATATAACTCCGTCACATACTTTGCCATGATCAGTAGAGCGTGATCACAAGGAGTTAGTCTCATACTGATCGCTTGAGAAAGAAGCTTAGCTGATCAGGGACTCATCAAATGTAATTCTTTCTGATCTATAGATCTACTATTAGTGGTTACACACATAATGACATAGATCAAATTACATTCGATATATTACTACAACACATTAGTAATATATGCCGATTTATTTATTCGGAAAGATGATAAAACATTACATTTGTAGATCACTTTTATATTGGACTGGGGCATAACTCTAACATGAGGTTTATCTCAGCAGATACAAGCATGCCGTTCAGCTCTATGATGGTCTTGTGCATGTCATGCATGTTGTAGTTCATGATGAACATATCATACATGGAAGGGAGAGTTGACATGATCATATCGACCTTCAACTCATCAGTGAATCCGACACCCAACCTAGTAAGGTGCTCGAACTGACCATTCATCTTCAGCACATGACGTCTGACCGACTCTTCAGATGGCATCTTGGTGAACATCAAACCCTTGACAGACTTGAACCTTTCGGTCCTACCCTTTTCTTTGAACATCTCTTTGAGTTGTTCCATTATGGCGAATGAGTTCCCACTAAGATCCATTAGTTGTTTCTGGGGATCAACCTCCATTGTGCTCAGCATGAGGCATCCCACCTCGAGCGAGTCGTTAAGACGCTTTTGATGAGCGTCTCCAACACTCATCGTGGAACCCGCATCTTGCACAGGGGGTATGGGCTCGTCAAGCACATGTTCCTTCCTCTCGTGTTTGAGTACAATTCTCAAACTACGCTCCCAGTCGAGGAAGTTCGTGATAGCATTTGTGCCCTAGTCCAATTGCTATTAGCCTGCAAATGTCTATGTACAACATCATCGTTTGTAATATATATATATATAAAACGGCTTTGTATTACTTATGTGTTGAAGTAATATGTTAAGCACGATCTAATATTATTTGATAACATGTTTGTGTGATAACAAGTTGGATGATGTGATGAAATGTATGATGCATTAGTAGTCCATTAGATTTTATCGCTTTCACGGTTTGCATACCGTTAGTGTTAGCGTGTAATTATTCTTTTATTCGAGCCCATAAAGTGTAATTATTTTTTATCCAGTCTACGAAACGAGTATTAATTGTAATTATTACTCAAAGACGAGAAGGATGGAAAATCGAGCACAATGACGATCTTGGAGGAAGTCCAAGAGCTAGTGGGAGCCCGAATGAGAAAGACGAGAAGATATGAAGACTCGTAGAATCCTAAGATTAGGATGGGCTATAAAATGCATATTTAACGCTTTATGAATGCTTGCTTAAATTATTTAATTAATAACATGCTTGCATGATTAGCTTATAAGTTTATAAGCCATCACCTCACATGCAAAGATTAAAATTGACTTTAATTGTTTGCATGTTTAAAGCGTTGTGAACTATCATCGCACGGGTTGTGATGGATGAGTTCAAATTTGAAACGTGTTTGCACGGGTTGCAAATGACGGTTTCAAATGAAGATAGTATGTGATACAATTAGAAACTTCACAACACGGGTTGTTGATGACGGATTCGTAATTGTGCCAAATACTTTCGAATTATTAAGCACAACCAATTTACAAGCGAATTTGAGTCAAGTGAGATGCCACCCAAATTCACACCCATGCAGAAACATTTTATCGGTGTCGTGCGCCTTAGCGGAGCATCGATCGAATGGGTTCTAGATAGGGAATGGTAAACTTTCTGGGATGTCATGCGCCTTAGCGGAGCATCTGCACAAAGTTTGCTCGTTAGTGAAGGTTGGTTGACTCGACCACGATTCTTGGCCTGAGGTCGAGCTGGGGCATCGGAAGGGTAAGCCGTGTGCTTTTGCACATACCCTGACTAAGAGTTACACGGGTTGTAATTGGACGGACGTCCTACCTAAATAAGTCAATTGGAGCGGTGCGCCTTAGCGTACTTCAAATGACAAATAAGGGATCTTGGTTTAAGATTCTAAACCTTAGAATCTTATGGCTGGTGTTTAATTCGGATCTTCGTAAATTTATTCAACTATTCTGATTAAATTTACTTTCTTCGTGTAGAAATGGCTAGTAATTCAACAAACTCGTCTAATTTGTCGTTGAGGACTATACTCGAAAAGTGTAAACTCAATGGGACAAATTATCTGGACTGGGACAGAAATTTACGACTTGTGTTAAAGTTGGAACGCAGGGAGTACGTCCTTGACAAGGCTATCCCGGTGGAGCCAGCTGCCAACGCAACGAGGGTCGTTAAGGATGCATACCAGAAACACCTTAGCGACTCTATCGACGTTGCGTGTGTCATGCTGGGCTGCATGGAGGCGGACCTCCGGAAGCAGTTTATGGAGCTATCCCACGATCCGTTTGCAATGTTTGCACAGATCAAGGATATGTTCAAGGAGAAAGTACGTATTGAAAAATACACTGTTCTCCGAGAACTAATTGCCTGCAAAATGTCAGCAGGCAGCTCCGTAGGTCCACACGTCCTACGTATGAAGGGACATTTTGACCATATGACTAGCATCGGTATGTCTATGGAAAAGGAAATGGCTGCGGATTTTATTCTGCAATCCCTTCCTAATGCATATGGTGGGTTCGTAATGAACTATCACATGCATGATATGGACAAGACCGCGTCGAAGTTGCACATCATGCTAGTGACTGCCGAGAAGAGCATAAGGGGCAGTTCGCCCAAAAATGTCTTTATGGTCAAGAAGGGACCCAGCTTCAAAGCTGGTGGTGGCAAGGGTAAAGGCCCAAAGCACCTGGCAGGAAAGAACAGACGACCATTTGTTCCTAGACCTTCCATGCCCGTACAAGGCAAAGGGAAGGCAAAGGAGTCGGTCTGCTTCTACTGTCAAAAGCCTGGTCACTGGAAGAAAGACTGTCAGCAGCTGAAGGAGGATCAGAAGAAGGGCGGTGGGGCCGCTACTTCATCAGGTATTCCATTAGAGCTATATCTTTCTACATTAAATACCTGGGTACTAGACACTGGAGCTGAGTCTCATGTCTGTGCGGATGTGCAGGTGTTACACAGTAGAAGAGATATGGGGGAAAGCGAGGTGGACCTAAGAGTTGGGAACAATACCAGAGTTGCCGCAACTGCCGTGGGTTCTGTGAACCGTGCTTTGCCTAGTGGGCTTGTAATTGAACTTAATGATGTATTTTGCGTACCTGCTTTCAGCAGGAATATTATCTCAATTTCTCTTCTTGAGAAAGAAGGTTATTATTTCAATATTAAAGACGGGTTTTTTAATATTATGCGCAACAACATGATTTATGGCAATGCTCACACTGTTGGGGGTTTATACATATTGAATATGCAAAACCCGAAAGCCAACATGCTCTATAATATAAATGCTAAGAGGTTTAAAGCTAATGATTTAGACCAAACTCTTATCTGGCATTGTCGTCTAGGGCACATAAAAGAGAAACGCATCTCAGCGCTTCATAAGCGCGGACTTCTAAGTCAATTCGAATTCCAACCGATTGAAAGATGCGAAGCTTGTTTAATGGGCAAGATGACTAAAGCGCCCTTCGCTGGTGATCTATTGGGTCTAATACATTCAGACGTATGTGGACCAATGAGTACACCAGCCAGAGGAGGTTTAGGCTACTTTATCACATTTACTGACGATTTCAGTAGATATGGTTATGTCTATCTCATGAGACATAAGTCCGAAGCTTTTGATAAATTCAAAGAGTTTAGGACTGAAGTAGAAAACCAACTCGGAAAGAGTATCAAGGCACTCCGTTCTGACCGGGGTGGAGAATACTTATCCGAGGAGTTTCTTAGTTATCTTACTGAAGGTGGAATACTATCTCAGTGGACTCCGCCAGGAACACCGCAACTCAGTGGTGTGTCCGAGCGGAGGAATCGGACATTGTTGGATATGGTTCGATCAATGTTAAGTCTCACTGATCTCCCGATCTCCTTCTGGGGTTATGCTCTGCAAACGGCCGCATTCATAATAAACAGGGCTCCGTCGAAAGCAGTGGAAGGGACATCATTCGAGAAATGGTACGGGAAGGAACCCGTTTTGTCCTTCCTAAAAATCTGGGGTTGCGAGGCTTATGTAAAATGGTTGCTTGCAACCAAGCTCGAACCGAGATCAGATAAATGCACTTTCGTCGGATATCCAAAAGAAACAAAAGGATACTACTTCTACAAACCGAGCGAAAATAAAGTTTTTGTCGCTCGAGGTGGGACATTCTTGGAAAAAGAGTTCATTTCCAAGACAGTCAGTGGGAGGGCTGTTCATCTTGATGAAGTTCTAGATGAGATGGTCACTCGGGAACCACTAGACAACCCACTAGAAGAAGTAGAGCCAGAAGTGGTCGTTGAGCAAGAACCAATAGCTACAGTTAATGAGGACGGTCCGAGGCGGTCTGAAAGGATAAGTCATGCACCTGTCAGATACGGTTTCTTAGTAACTGAAGGTGATGGTTTAGTATTAGTGGCCAATGATCCAGCTACCTTTCGAGAGGCCTTGGATGGAACCGACTCTGAGAAATGGCTGGAAGCCATGAGGGAAGAAATGCAATCCATGTCAGATAATCAAGTGTGGGACTTGGTGGATTATACCCCTGACGTAAAAGTCATTGGGTGTAAATGGATCTTTAAAATAAAGATAGACATGGATGGCAAACCTCAGACCTATAAAGCAAGACTGGTAGCAAAAGGTTATAGGCAAATCCACGGGATTGACTATGAAGAGACCTTTTCTCCAGTAGCTATGGTCAAATCTATCCGTATTCTACTTGCCGTAGCAGTGTATCACAACTATGGGATATGGCAAATGGATGTCAAAACCGCCTTCCTCAACGGGAGGTTAGCTGAGGACGTTTATATGTCCCAGCCTGAGGGTTTTGAGGATCCAAAGAATAAGGGAAAGATTTGCAAGTTGCTCAAATCAATCTATGGTTTGAAGCAAGCATCTCGGAGTTGGAATCAGCGTTTTGATGAAGTAGTGAAACAGTTTGGCTTCGTCAAAAACGATGATGAACCTTGCGTGTATAAAAAGGCAAATGGGAGCAATGTAGTCTTCTTGGTGCTTTATGTTGATGACATACTGCTCATTGGAAACGATGTCCCTACCTTGCTCTTAACAAAGATTTGGTTAGGTGAGTGTTTCGCAATGAAGGACTTAGGTGAGGCCTCTTACATCTTGGGGATCAAGATATATAGAGATCGTGCCAAGCGGGTCTTGGGCTTAAGTTAAAGCACCTACATAGACAAAGTGTTGAGACGATTCTCAATGCAAGATTCAAAGAAAGGATTGCTGCCCATGCGTCATGGCCTAAAGCTTAGCAAGAAGCAGTGTGTTGAGACACCTACAGAGCTAGCAAGAATGAATGAGATCCCATATGCTTCGGCTATAGGGTCCATAATGTATGCCATGATATGTACGAGACCGGATGTCTCGTTTGCCCTAAGCTGTACCAGTAGACATCAATCCAAACCCGGTGAGGCACATTGGATGGCTGTCAAGGCGATTCTCAAATATTTGAGAAAAACCAAAGACGCCTACGGGGGGGGGGGGGGGAATGATGATCTAGTCGTCAAAGGATATGTCGACGCTAGTTTCCAGACAGACCCCGATGACTTTAACAGTCAGTTGGGATATGTGTTTACGTTGAACGGTGGAGCATTCAGCTGGAAAAGCAAGAAGCAGGACACCATAGCCGACTCTACGACCGAAGCTGAGTACATTGCCGCATCTGAAGCGGCAAAAGAGGCTGTATGGATCAGGAGTTTCATGGCTGGGTTAGGTGTAATTAAAAACCCATCTAACCCAGTAGACTTATATTGTGACAACACCGGGGCCATTGCGCAAGCTAAGGAACCCAGGGCACATGACAGATCCAAACATGTACTCAGAAAGTATCACATCATCCGCGACATAGTTGCTAGAGGTGACGTGAAGATCCACTACGTTGCAACTGATGATAACACAGCCGACCCCCTGACCAAGGCTCTTCCACAAGCAAAACATGATAAACATGTTAAGTCAATGGGTATAGACTGAGACTTAGATTGGAACTAGGGGCAAGTGGGAGATTGATAGCATTTGTGCCCTAGTCCAATTGCTATTAGCTTGTAAATGTCTATGTACAACATCATCGTTTGTAATATATATATAAAACGGCTTTGTATTACTTATGTGTTGAAGTAATATGTTAAGCACGATCTGATTTATGACCACTAAAGTAGTAGAACCATAAATCTGTACGGATCACACTTAACGAGTCCCTGGTCAACCTATGCTTCCTTAAAGCGACCAGTATGAGGATGGTTCTTATTGACGTAGTTCTACTTGTCATAGGGATGTGGGATCCTAGAATCATATCATAGATATCATGAGGTGATTGATATCGGATGACCCGCTTTGAATAGTGTTTTCATAGATTAAACCATGAACATATTCAAATGCAATAGCTTGTCACGACATCCTTAGACCAAGGAGTCTTTGTGATCACTATGCAATGAACGTGCGGCTTTAACTTGCGCCAAACGCTTTCTGTGAAAGGATTGCTATAAAGGGCATGATTGGGTGGCAGAACGGGTTGCATGAGTGACACGAAAGACGGCTAAAGGATTTATCCCTCATACTACGGTATGGGAAAGATATCCGTTAAAGGGCCTCTTGATGGAGACTGACTGAGAGTAAAAGCATGGCCATGCAAATGATACGGGTTATCAGTTCTCAGCCATCTCGCATATCAAGTAACAATGATTGATTAAACAAGGGTGACGACTCTATGCCTTGTGATCGATCGGGATATCTAGAGATAATAGGATGGTGACTTGTACGCACAAGGTTAAGTCGAATCATCGATCGTCATGCACCTTGGGTAATCATAATGTCTTACTAGAGACCACTTATTATGGATCGGGCAAAAGAGATCTTTTGCGCCGATCTGCCAACGGTGGCATGAGCCTAGAGGGTCACACACATTCAAGACGGATAACTTGAGACAAGGAAACATTGACGTTTCTTGAGGAGCAATACATGGACAAAACTTGAGGTTTTGTGCCATAGGTTCGGTTTGAGAGAATAATTAGCGAATCGAGAAAACTGAGTTTTTTCGTCGATATCGCGTCGGACTTTGTTTGATAAGCGACGACAAAAGGGTCGGGCGACTTTTGGACACGGCATGAGACAACATGGTGGGTCCACATGGTGGGGGCCTCATGGCCGGCCCAATAAGGGCCCAACAAGACCTCTTGGCCGGC
Source organism: Geranium rotundifolium (assembly GCA_963920655.1). Taxonomy (NCBI): domain Eukaryota; kingdom Viridiplantae; phylum Streptophyta; class Magnoliopsida; order Geraniales; family Geraniaceae; genus Geranium; species Geranium rotundifolium. The sequence goes on along the minus strand of OY987322.1, from coordinate 14,277,678 downwards.
CCACATGGTGGGTCCATGTGTGGGGGCAACACAACACCATGCCTAGTTGGTGATTGTGGATTAAGAGGTGAGTGATTTAAGGGGTATGGGTTAAAGCACCTTTAAGCCCATACCAATCACTTTTAACCCATACTTGTGAGTTGGATGATGAATTCAAATACTAGACATTAATTCATTGATCAAAATATCACAAAAACTCACACTCTCTCTCTCTCTTCTTGCTTGGCCGGCCACCCCCCTTGCTCCTCTTGTTCTTGCTCTCTTGTTCTTCATTTAATTGTTCTAGTAGGCAATTAAGTGAGGGATCATCAAGATCATCCCCTTGGTGTGGACTTGCTTTAGAGAAGAAGATCCGAACGTTCTTCTTTATCGATTCATACAAGACTTAAAGGTAAATATCTTGTGGAATAGATTTTGCTTTGTGATTTAATGGTTTATGTTCTTGGACAAGGTTTGGAGGAGATTTTCTTATATTGCTTCCGCTATCTCGACGATCTAGAACGCTCCAAAACCCTACAGTTCGTTCCACTAAGTTTCTCCTTATCCATGATCGACCTTAGTAACAACGTGTGTGCTTGGCTCGCTGCCATTATCTACATAGATCAATAAATTCAAGTTAGACTCTGAATTTATTTATGAAGATTTGTTGCAAAACCTTGACCATTTTGATCCTTCGCAAGAATCAAGAACCAAGACCCTTGATTCACCCTCTTGAAGTGAACTAATGCATCAACGCTTCAATTGGTTTATGTAGGTAGGAGTACTTTCCAATCACACCCTGTGTGACTCTTGACCAGAAAATATCTATAAAGTACATTGGTATTGTTCTGTCTAATGCTCTAGGGCGGCGCAATCATAGATATGTGGACCAGATCTTGATAGGAGAGAGCTAATGCATCTACGCTCCAACTTCTATCATTGCTTCCATGAACACTCTACTAACGCACACGACGTTTATGGCCTAGTTGAGTCAACCATATAACGACTTGTGAACTTGAACTTGAACTGGAGAGAGCTAATGCATCTATGCCCCAAATAAAACGGTTCACCTCTACTAGCTTTGCTTCCACGAACGCTCTGCTAATGAACACAATATTCGTGTTCACGCAGTTTCGTAGAGTGTCAAAATTGGGTAGCATCATTGCATGACTCAAATTCATTGTGAAATGATCAAGTTTTGCGAGACATGTACCCTGTACAGTCTCTACATGACAACTCTTCATCCGCACCGGGTACGATGATATGTTTCATGCTTCACTTAGTTTTGTATGTCCAAGCTTACGGTATTTAACCAATTTCGGACATGCAAAACATATGTATATTTAAACTTATCATGCTCTCATGCATAAAATATACATACATTACTAATCATGAAATTCTAAAAGACACAATTTAAACATGTATAGCCTAAGCCAATATCTAGGTTCGATCTTTATGGGGCCAGTCCATAAAGATCAGGGTCACATCCTAAGGGTGAAGATTACAACTAAACAAGTCTTCTACATCCTTGGCGACACTCCCACATGCTCCTTGACGTCTCCACGACTCAATACCAACTCCAAGACTCCCAACGTGCCATCTCCGGAAAGTGACTTTACATAAAATATCAACGGCTCGCAGGCCAGGTATAAATATAATACATGTATTCAACGACGCATTTTGTCGCAAAATATACAACCCAAATCTTAAGATGGCACAAACCGCCATTTTATATTTACAAATCACATGCAATATAAACGGTCTTGTCTTAATGGGCTTTAACTATACATCAAGTGATCTAACTTACGCATGTTGTTGCAATCATATCATGTTATCAAACATATATGTTGTCACACAATGCATGTTATCAATCACATCAAATCATATTTTAATCTTTATGATTTTAGTGTATCGATCTCACTTGGCACTCGAAAGTCCCGATCTCGAAGTCCTAAACCAAGACTCATGCGTTTTCCCCATGAAAACCGGGAATTGGTTCTTCGATCTAATCGCAAGGACCTGGCCCTGCCGCCGGTCGATGTAATCACTTCATCAACCGGTAACTCTAGTGTATCGAGCAAAATCCTAATAGGTCATTGGGCGATACAAAAATTTCAACATAATGTGCCAACAATGCACCGAAGTACGTCGAATGACAAAACTGTGCAGTCTTACGGTTTATCGGGTCATCAATCCCATGGAAACTCGAGACCGTACTTCATCTCGTCGGAAAAATAGTTTTTCGATATTTTATATACTCGATGAAAACCAATTTAACCATATCATGGATCGAGTATATTCATGGCATCAATTCGATAAAACAATCCTACTCAAAATCTTGAATTTCCTTTAGGTCGGAATTTCGACTTAGCCCAAAGTCCCAATCTGCCTATGGGTGGCGACCGCCTCACACATGGTGGCGATCGCCACTACTCAGATTGGTGGCGATCGCCATCTCTCAGATTGGTGGAGAAACCGAGGAAGGTACTGTAAGCATTTTTGTGCCCTAGTCCAATTGTATTAGTCTGTAAATGTCTGTGTATAATAATCATCGTTTACAAAATATAAAATCGGCATTATATTACTTATGTGTTGAAGTAATAGGTTAAGTCTGATCTGATATATGTCCACCAAAATAGTAGAACCATATATCTTTTCGGATCACACTTAACAGGTCCCTAGTCAAATATGCTTCAATGAAGCGACCAAGTATGAGGATGATTCTTTATAGTATAGTTCTATTTGCCATTGGGAAGGGCTCCCTGAATCAGATAATAGATATCACTCAGGTGAGTGATATTGGACGACCCACACTGAATGGTGTTGCATATTGTTAGGATTATGCCCTAGTCCAATGTAGTTCCTTAATCTATACTTTAACGAACGTCATTCTTCTACATAATAAAAGGCATAATATTACTAATGTGTTGTAGTAGTATATCTAATGTGATTTGATCTATGTAATAATGTGTGTAACCACTTATAGTAGAACTATAGATCAGAAATCATTGCATTCGATAAAGTCCCTGATCAGCTAAGCTTCTTCTAAAGCGATCAGTATGAGACTAACTCCTTGTGATCATGCTCTACTGATCATGGCAAAGTGCGTGCCGGAGTTATATCATAGATACCATCAGGTCGATGATATCGGACAACCCGATTGTGAGTATGCTGCATAGATCCAGTCATGAGATACTCACAGATCGTAGCTTGTCATTATATCCTAAGACCAAGGAGTCTTTGTGTACACTATGTAACGAATACCTAAGTTTGACCTAGTCTAACGTTATCTGTAAAAGGGTAGCTATAACGGCTTCGATTGGCTTGGATATTTATGGCATTAGTGAACTCGAAAGGCATCTGAGGGATTTATCACTCATAGTTCGGTATGAGAAAGATATCCGTTTAGGCCACTTGATGAGTATGACTAAAGAAATAGCACGGCCGTGCAGGTGATACCTTAGTATCAATTTTCACTCATCTCAGATATCAAGAAACAGTGATTGATAAATTGGGATGACGATTCTATGCCTATTGATCAATCTAGATATCGGTTTAATAAAAGGACAGCGACATGTACGATAACAGGTTAAGTCGAATAATCGATAATCAGGAACATTGGGTAATCATAGTGTCTTGCTAGAGACCACTTATGATGGAAAGGGTAAAATAGTAATTTTACCAGTCTGCCAATTGTTCGTGAGACTAGAGGGTCACACACATTAGGCACAATACATGATAAATAAGCATGGATGGAAATTGGGAGAATCCATTTTTCAATTTAGTCAAATTGACAACGATTCGGTTGATTTCTGGCCTAGGGTTTTAACCAGACGGTTGAATAAATCAAGTTGAGGAAATTGAACCGATTTATCTAAACCAAAATTAGAACTCAATTTAATGGGTTTTAGTTTGGATTTAGTTAAACAGGCTTAAAGCCCATTTAGGGTTTTAATTGATGAATGTGGAAAGAGTGCAATTAAGAGTTTAAGAGGGTAAGATATGTAATTATTTATTTGAAATTCAAATCAGATTTTTTTGGTTTTGTTCCAAATTAATTACAAAATATTTTATTCCCCTTTTTATCTCTAATTTTCGGCAACCCTCCCCCAATTCCCTCTCCTCTTTGCTGACCCTCTCATCATCATTCCTCCATAGTTTTTCTTGTCAAAATTGTCAAAACATTCATTAGCAAGTGTGTGAGAGAAAACCATCCGTGGTTGTTGTCCTTGTGTGCACTCGATAGAGAAACACTGTGTTGTGTTTTAATCGATTGACAAAGGTAAATTTTCAGAGTGAAAAAGCTTTATAACATGGTGAATTTTCATTAAGATCCTCCATTCTTTTTTCGATCACCATTGAAATTTTGATCAGCTAGTCGTGCAAGATGCCACACACAATATTACGTATGAAGCTATAACCCTGTGCATGAATTCTTGTTTAGATAACGCATGACAGTAAATATAAAGCTATAAACAATGACACAGCAGATTGTTTACCCAATTCGGTGCAACGTCACCTACGTCTGGGGGCTCTCAGCCTAGTGGAAAGGTTTCACTTATCAGTAATTCGTCAGAACATACAAGTACCTGTGATCAACCCTATGTTGGGTTCCGGGGCATCCTAATTACGTTCATGGCAGCGGAAGCAACCTATAAACTGCCCCTAACCTGCACAAGATCGACTACCAAGTTAGATCCTTAGGAAATCGAGTTTTCGGGTTTTACCAGAATCTGCCCGGCAGAAAACCGAGACTTTGAAGGTCTATATCTCGAGCTAGAGATCTCCAATTGCTTCGGTTCTTGTTGGAGGTTAAACCTCAGCCAATTCCCTACATCTTTTGTGTTTTGCTCCAAACCCAGTTCGGATGAGAAGACTTCCGTCTGGAGCAAAACATTTTTCCCGTCTCGCTGGACAGACTCTGCGGACCAGTCTGCTTCTCGGTCTTGTATCTCCCAAACCAGCGCTCTTTTGAAAATCAGTATTTCACAAAAGTTGTAGCCCTTGAAATTATCTTTCCAACGCTGCCAGTTTCAGGTCAATCGGAGCTCGGACGAAGCGGATATGGGTCACGCATTGTCGGTCGCCGGAACTGGACAATCTGGACAGTTTCTCCATTTTGCATTTAGTCTTCGTTGAATCGATAAAGAAGAACTTTCGGATCTTCTTCTCTAGAGCAAGTCCACACCAAGGGGATGATCTTGAAGATCCTTCACTTAATTGCCTACTAGAGCAATTAATTGAAGAACAAAAGAGCAAAGAGAGGAGAGAGAGAATTGTGAGAGTTGTAGGATTGTTGGATTAATGAATGAATGCTAGATATTTCAATTCATCATCCAACTCACAAGCATGGGGCAAAAGTGATTGGTATGGGCTTAAAGGTGCTTTAACCCATACCCCTTAAATCACTCACCTCTTAATCCACAATCACCAACTAAGCATGGTGTTGTGCGGCCCCCACACATGGACCCACCATGTGGGCCGGCCAAGTGGGCTTATTGGGCCCTTAATGGGCCCTTGTTTGGGCCGGCCATGAGACCTCATGGGCTGAGCCCAATGGGCTCGCCCGTGTGGTCTCGTGCCGTGTCCAAAAGTCGCCCGACCCTTTTTGTCGTTACTTATCAAACAAAATCCGACGCGACATCGACGAAAAAAACTCAGTTTTCTCGATTCGCTAATTATTCTCTCAAACCGAACCCATGGCACAAAACCTCCAGTTTTGTCCATGTATTGCTCCTCAAGAAACGTTAAGGTTTCCTTGTCTCAAGTTATCCGTCTTGAATGTGTGTGACCCTCTAGGCTCATGCCACCGTTGGCAGATCGGCGCAAAAGATCGCTCTTGCCCGATCCATCATAAGTGGTCTCTAGTAAGACATTATGATTACCCAAGGTGCATGACGATCGATGATTCGACTAAACCTTGTGCGTACAAGTCACTATCCTATTATCTCTAGATATCCCGATTGATCACAAGGCATAGAGTCGTCACCCTTGTTTAATCAATCATTGTTACTTGATATGCGAGATGGCTGAGAACTGATAACCCGTATCATCGGCATGGCCATGCTCTTACTCTCAGTCAGTCTCCATCAAGAGGCCTTTTAACGGATATCTTTCCCATACCGTAGTATGAGGGATAAATCCCTTAGCCGTCTTTCGTGTCACTCATGCAACCCGTTCCGCCACCCAATCATGCCCTTTATTGCAATCATGTCACAAAAAGCATTAGGTGTAAGTTAAAGCCGCACGTTCATTGCATAGTCATCACAAAGACTCCTTGGTCTAAGGATGTCGTGACAAGCTATCGCATTTGAATATGTTCATGGCTTAATCTATGAAAACACTATTCAAAGCGGGTCGTCCGATATCAATCACCTCATGATATCTATGATATGATTCCGGGATCCCTCATCCCTATGACAAGTAGAACTACGTCATTAAGAACCATCCTCATACTGGTCGCTTCTAAGGAATCATGTTTTGACCAGGGACTCGTTAAGTGTGATCCGTACAGATTTATGGTTCTACTACTTTAGTGGTCATAAATCAGTTCATGCTTAACATATTACTTCAACACATAAGTAATACAAAGCCGTTTTATATATATGTTACAAACGATGATAATGTACATAGACGTTTACAGGCTAATAGCAATTGGACTAGGGCACAAATGCTATCAATCTCCCACTTGCCCCTAGTTCCAATCTAAGTCTCAGTCTATACCCATTGACCTAACATGTTTATCATGTTTTGCTCGTGGAAGAGCCTTGGTCAAGGGGTCGGCTGTGTTATCATCAGTTGCAACGTAGTGGATCTTCACGTCACCTCTAGCAACAATGTCGCGGATGATGTGATACTTTCTGAGTACATGTTTGGATCTGTCATGTGCCCTGGGTTCCTTAGCTTGCGCAATGGCCCCGGTGTTGTCACAATATAAGTTTACTGGGTTAGATGGGTTTTTAATTACACCTAACCCAGCCATGAAACTCCAGATCCATACAGCCTCTTTTGCCGCTTCAGATGCAGCAATGTACTCAGCTTCGGTCGTAGAGTCGGCAATGGTTTCCTGCTTCTTGCTTTTCAGCTGAAAGCTCCACCGTTCAACATAAACATATAACCCAACTGACTTTTTAAGTCATCGGGGTCTGTCTGGAAAACTAGCGTCAACATATCCTTTGACGACTAGATCATCATTTCTTCCCTCGTATACAAGAAAAGCGTCTTTGGTTTTTCTCAAAAATTGAGAATCTGCTTGACGGCAATCCAATGTTCCTCACCGGGTTTAGACTGATGTCTATTAGTACAGCTTAGGGCAAACGAGACATCCGGTCTCGTACATATCATGGCATACATTATGGACCCTATAGCCGAAGCATATGGGATCTTATTCATTCTTGCTAGCTCTGCAGGTGTCTCAGCACACTACTTCTTGCTTAGCTTTATGCCATGACGCATGGGCAGCAGTCCTTTCTTTGAATCTTGCATCGAGAATTTTCTCAATATTTTGTCTATGTAGGTGCTTTGACTTAAGCCCAAGACCCGCTTGGCACTGTCTCTATATATCTTGATCCCCAAGATGTAAGAGGCCTCGCCTAAGTCCTTCATTGCGAAACACTCACCTAACCAAGTCTTTGTTAAGAGCAAGGTAGGGACGTTGTTTCCAATGAGCAGTATGTCATCAACATAAAGCACCAAGAAGACTACTTTGCTCCCATCTGCCCTTTTATATATACGCAAGGTTCATCATCGTTCTTGATGAAGCCAAACTGTTTCACAACTTCATCAAAACGTTGATTCCAACTCCGAGATGCTTGCTTCAAACCATAAATTGATTTGAGCAACTTGCAAATCTTTCCCTTATTCTTAGGATCCTCAAAACCCTCAGGCTGGGACACATAAACGTCCTCAGCTAACCTCCCGTTGAAGAAGGCGATTTTGACGTCCATTTGCCATATCTCAAAATTGCTACGGCAAGTAGAATGCGGATAGATTTGACCATAGCTACTGGAGAGAAGGTCTCTTCATAGTCAATTCCGTGGATTTGCCTATAACCTTTTGCTACCAGTCTTACTTTATAGGTCTGAGGTTTTCCATCCATGTCTATCTTTATTTTAAAGATCCATTCACACCCAATGACTTTTACGTCAGGGGTTTGATCCACCAAGTCCCACACTTGATTATCTGACATGGATTGCATTTCTTCCCTCATGGCTTCCAGCCATTTCTCAGAGTCGGTTCCGTCTTTATTAACTGTAGCTATTGGTTCTTGCTCAACGACTACTTCTGGTGGGTCGTCCAGTGGTTCCTGAGTGACCATCTCATCTAGAAATTCATTAAGATGAACAGCCCTCCCACTGACTGTCTTGGAAATAAATTCATTTTCCAAGAATGTCCCACCTCGATTATGAATGCGGCCGTTTGCAGAGCGTAACCCCAGAAGGAGATCGGGAGATCAGTGAGACTTAACATCGATCGAACCATATCAAACAATGTCCGATTCCTTCGCTCGGACACACCATTGAGTTGCAGTGTTCCTGGCGGAGTCCACTGAGATAGTATTCCACTTTCTGTAAGAAACTCTTCGGATAAGTATTCTCCACCCCGATCAGAACGGAGTGCCTTGATACTTTTTCCGAGTTGGTTTTCTACTTCAGTCCTAGACTCCTTGAATTTATCAAAGGCTTTGGACTTATGTCTTATGAGATAGACATAATCATATCTACTGAAATCATCAGTAAGTGTGATAAACTAGCCTAAACCACATCTGGCTGGTGTACTCATTTGGTCCACATACGTTTGAATGTATTAGACCTAATAGTTCATCTGCCCTCTCACCTAAACCAGTGAAGGGCGCTTTAGTCATCTTGCCCATTAAACAAGCTTCGCATCTATCAATCGTTTGGTATTCGAATTGACTTAGAAGTCCGCGCTTATGAAGCTCTGAGATGCGTTTCTCATTTATGTGACCTAGACGACAATGCCAGATTAGAGTTTGGTCTAAATCATTAGCTTTAAACCTCTTAGCATTTATATTATAGAGCATGTTGGATCTCGAGTTTTGCATATTCAATATGTATAAACCTCCAACAGTGTGAGCATTGCCTTAAAACATGTTGTTGCGCATAATATTAAAAAACCCGTTCTTAATATTAATATAATAACCTTCCTTTTCAAGAAGAGATATTGAAATAATATTCCTGATGAAAACAGGTACGCAAAACACATCAAAAGGTTCAATTACAAGCCCACTGGGCAAAACAAGGTTAACAGAACCCATGGCAGTTGCGGCAACTCTCACGTTGTTCCCAAACTTTTAGGTCCACCTCGCTTTTCCTCATATCTTTTCTACTATTCAACACTTGTATATCCGCACAGACATGAGACTCAGCTCCAGTGTCTAGTACCCAAGCATTTATAGTAGAAAGATTTAGCTCTAATGGAATACCTGACGAAGTAGCGGCCCCACCGCCCTTCCTCTGATCATCCTTTAGCTGCTGACAGTCTTTCTTCCAGTGACCAGGCTTTTGGCAGTAGAATCAGACCGACTCCTTTGCCTTCCCCTTGCCTTTTACGGGCATGGAAGGTTTAGGAAAAAATGGTCTGATCTTCCTTGCCAGGTGCATTGGGCCTTTACCCTTGCCACCACCAGCTTTGAAGCTGGATCCCTTCATACGTAGGACGTGTGGACCTACGTAGCTGCCTGCTGACATCTTGCAGGCAATGAGTTCTCGGAGAACAGTGTATTTTTCAATACGTACTTTCTGTTTGAACATATCCTTGATCTGCGCAAACATTGCAAACAGATCATGGGATAGCTCCATAAACAGCTTCTGGAGGTCCGCCTCCATGCAGCCCAGCATGACACACGCAACGTCGATAGAGTCATTAAGGTGTTTCTGGTACCCATCCTTAACGACCCTCGTTGCGTTGGCAGCTGGCTCCACCGGGATAGCCTTATCAAGGACGTACTCCCTGCGTTCCAACTTTAACACAAGTCGTAAATTTCTGTCCCAGTCCAGATAATTTGTCCCGTTGAGTTTACACTTTTCGAGTATCGTCCTCAACGACAAATTAGACAAGTTTGTTGAATTACTAGCCATTTCTACACGAAGAAAGTAAATTTAATCAGAATAGTTGAATAAATTTACGAAGATCCGAATTAAACACCAACCATAAGATTTTAAGGTTTTAGAATCTTAAACCAAGATCCCTTATTCGTCATTTGAAGTACGCTAAGGCGCACCGCTCCAATTGACTTATTTAGGTAGGATGTCCGTCCAATTACAACCCGTGTAACTCTTAGTCAGGGTATGTGCAAAAGCACACGGCTTACCCTTCCGATGCCCCAGCTCGACCTCAGGCCAAGAATCGTGGTCGAGTCAACCAACCTTCACTAACGAGCAAACTTTGTGCAGATGCTCCGCTAAGGCGCACGACATCCCAGAAAGTTTACCATTCCCTATCTAGAACCCATTCGATCGATGCTCCGCTAAGGCGCACGACACCGATAAAATGTTTCTACATGGGTGTGAATTTGAGTGGCATCTCACTTGACTCAAATTAGCTTGTAAATTGGTTGTGCTTAATAATTCGAAAGTATTTGGTACAATTACGAATCCGTCATCAACAACCCGTGTTGTGACGTTTCTAATTGTATCACATACTATCTTCATTTGAAACCGTCATTTGCAACCCGTGCAAATACGTTTCAAATTTGAACTCATCCATCACAACCCGTGCGATGATAGTTCACAACGCTTTAAACATGCAAACAATTAAAGTCGATTTTAATCTTTACATGTGAGGTGATGGCTTATAAACTTATAAGCTAATCATGCAAGCATGTTATTAATTAAATAATTCAAGCAAGCATTCATAAAGCGTTAAATATGCATTTTATAGCCCATCCTAAACTTAGGATTCTACGAGTCTTCACATATTCTCGTCTTTCTCATTCGGGCTCCCACTAGCTCTTGGACTTCCTCCAAGACCGTCATTGTGCTCGATTTTCCATCCTTCTCGTCTTTGAGTAATAATTACAATTAATACTCGATTCGTAGACCGGATAAAAAATAATTACACTTTATGGGCTCGAATAAAAGAATAATTACACGCTAACACTAACGGTATGCAAACCGTGAAAGCGATAAAATCTAATGGGCTACTAATGCATCATACATTTCATCACATCATCCAACATGTTATCACACAAACATGTTATCAAATAATATGCAATAATTCCGGTTTTAATTTAGCCAAGTTGCTTGGTCGGGTTTATCGAAACTAGACCTTTTCGAAAAACGGTTTATCGAAACCGATTATATTTTGAAAGTTTTCGAAATATTGGATCGCGGGTTCGTGACACGGATCAAACACCATGCACGAACCAAGTCGGGCCAAGCCAATGGGCCGAAAGCCCATTGGGCCGAGCCCAACTAAACACGACCCGGTTTTGGGCCTTGGAAGGCCTAAACCGGCCTTGCCGCCACTCTCGGCCTCACCCGAGAGTGGGGACGGGCTCAGTCACCGCCGGCCTCCCCGGCCTCCGGTGACCTCCGTCCGGTACCTCCGATCCGGCTCCCCGAGAGTCTCTTCTCGGACCCGACAAATCCAATAATTTCCGAAAAATTCCAAATTCAATATATTTTTCAAAAATAACATATTTCATGAAATTATCCCAAAAAGCATTAAAATTATGTTATCAACAATTATGGGATTTGTATCATTACAAAACCGAAATAACAAACAAGGATCTCGAAGTGGTAGACCGGCTCTGATACCACTGTTGGGTTCCGGGGCATCCTAATTACGTTCATGGCAGCGGAAGCAACCTATAAACCGCCCCTAACCTGCGCAAGATCGACTACCAAGTTAGATCCTTAGAAAATCGAGTTTTCGGGTTTTACTAGAATCTGCCCGGCAGAAAACCGAGACTTTGAAGGTCTATATCTCGAGCTAAAGATCTCCAATTGCTTCGGTTCTTGTTGTAGGTTAAACCTCAGCCAATTCCCTACATCTTTTGTGTTTTGCTCCGAACCCAGTTCGGACGAGAAGACCTCCGTCTGGAGTAAAACATTTTTCCCGTCTCGCTGGACAGACTCTGCGGACCAGTCTGCTTCTCGGCCTTGTATCTCCCAAACCAGCGCTCTTTTGGAAAATCAGTATTTCACAAAAGTTGTAGCCCTTGGACTTATCATCAGTCCAAGTGATTCCTCGTCTTCATCATCAGTCCAGTCTTTTTCTGGTTTTGGACCGATAGGGTTACCATCATTGTCACTGAGTTGTGGAGCATTCCAACAATTGATCACAACCTTCCATGTTTTGTTGTCAAGTGACTTCATGAAGGCACACATCCGAGCTTTCCAATAGCCGTAGTTACTTAAAGCTGTAGGTGCCGCCTCTGATACCAATTGAAATTTTGATCAGCTAGTCGTGCAAGATGCCACATACAATGTTACGTATGAAGCTATAACACCGTGTATGACTTCTTGTGTAGATAACACATGACAGTAAATATAAAGCTATAAACAATGACACAACATATTGTTTACCCAGTTCGGTGCAACGCCACCTACGTCTGGGGGCTCTCAGCCTAGTGGAAAGGTTTCACTTATCAGTAATTCGTCAGAACATACAAGTAGTGATCAACCCTAGATCTATACTTTATGCTACTTATTACAGTGTAACCTATCTCAGGGTCTCCCCCTGAATCCAAGACTCCGTCCTGATTCCACTCTCCGAGCAATCGCCTTGCTCTGTCGGTTCAAGTCATCGTTGAACTTGATGGTTGTGTGCAGTCCTCACTCACGCGATCAGTAAACCCTCAATCACCTAACTCTCAATAGTTATGGTGATACACAATATCCTTAGCACAATCTGCAACCTCTCAGCCCGCAAACCTTTACGTGTAAGAGCTTTACGAATTATTGCTAGGAAACAATAAAAGAACCACACGATTGCTAAGGGGGTAGCCTAAGCTTTTATAGCAATCGAGGATGAGTACTAACCCTAATGGGTTTCCTTTAAATTACTGTCTTTCTTCTTTCCAGAATTGAAGACGTTCTGCAACTTCTAGTATTTTCCTAAACGCAATCGTACTTCCTGCAGAATCTGGTCTTTCCTGTTTTCCGTTGCTTAGGATGTTTGCCGAGATGTCGTCAACAATGTCACACAAGATGTCGCATATGATGCTTCGACATTCTTTATGACATTTTCTCTAGTTCCTTAAAAATAAGTCAACCGCTAAAACCGTCGTAACTACAACCATGGTTACATAAAGCTCTGCTGCATGAAATTATTGATTGGAACACATGGTGATCCCTTTCAGTGGTATCAGAGGATGGTTGTTATGAATTTTATTCAACATGTTTAATTCTGGAATTTTATTTTTATTTATGTGTCTGCCCTAGGGGCGTCCATGGCAGCCCTCGCGGGCCACCGTGGTTGCCTCCGCGGGCGACCTCGGTTGGGCCGGTTTGGCTCGACCAGATTCAACTGAACCAGGCTGTTCGCGAGAATAATTTGAAGCCCTAAAATAGAATTTTCAGAATTAGTTTGGTTTCGATAAACCAGCGAGAACCGGTTCAAAATTCAATTATTAAATTAAATCGTTCGGTTTCGATAAACCGGAATTTTTCCTACACTTAAGAAGAAGATAAAATTTGGAAAATTTTGTTTGTTTGATAATCATGTTGAGTGTACACATGATCTTTGATAACATGATGTTTTTCACATGATGTATAACTAAGCCCTCTAGACTTGCATTTTAATTTCGCTTTTGCAACCCGCGTGTTGCTTAATTTTGGGTTGTAGTAAATACGGCCTGCGTGTCGTGATTTGTATTTCATTTCATTTTATTTTAATTTTGTAATCACGAAGACCGACACAAGAACCAAGTCAAGAGGAAGACTCGGATTGGAGGAGGCTCGAAGCCAGTGGGAGTTCACAAGAATGGAGCAAGTCTGGATGTTGAAGACCAAGTCTTTAGGATCAGTATTGCTAGATTCTTAGGAACTTAGAATGGGCTTAGTTATACATAAATTTACCGTTACATTTGTATGTTTGAATGTATGAATGTATGATAGTTTAAATATACAAGTTCATGTATGATTTGCTATCACCCACATGCAAAGATTAGAAACCGGTATTTAATCAGACTCGCATGTAACCTGCAAAGGGATCATCCTTGCATGAATTTGCAATTGATGATTCCAGATTAATATTGTATCGATATGCAATCAGACTTTTATAATTCACTTAAACACGAATAATTACAAGTCAAGCGTGATACCATCCAAGTTTGGGCACTGAAAAGGGCTTTGAACCTATGGATATCGGTACGCCTCCGCGTAACATTCATAGAGAAAAGGTCTGGATGAGATGGGTAGTTCTGTGTGGGTGCGTGCGCCTAAGCGTAGTAGCCACATTAGTTCTATCCATAGTTCAAGCTTGGTAGACTTGTCTAGGATTGTCAGCTAGGGCTGACCTAGGGTATCGGTATAGGGTATGCCACGTACTTACAAGTATAGACCCTAGCCAGGAACTACATGGTCTTCTAGATGGATGTATTCCTACCTTGATGCTCTCAATTGGAGCAGTGAGCCTCCGTTCACTTCAATTGAGAGTATGATAGGATCCTGTTTCAGAGTCTAAAGTTAGAATCAGAAAGTGTTTTATAACTAAATCTCCAACTTCAATTTTAATTAATACTGATTAAAATTTTTTTACTGTGTAGATATAAAATTGCAAACACGAATCATTCTGGTAACAGCGCGCTTAGGTCACTAATCGAGCAGGATAAGCTTAACGGCGTAAACTTCCTCGATTGGGACCGGAACTTGAGACTCGCTCTCAAGCATGAACGTAAGTATTATATCCTTACCCAGGAACCACCTACTGAGCCATCACTGAACGCCGCAAGGGCGCTAAGGGATACCTACCAAAAATTCCTTAACGACCGAATCGACGTGCAGTGCATCATGATGGGCAGTATGGTGCCTGACTTGCAAAAGCAGTTCTTGGAAATTTCCGATGATCCCAAATTCTTAATGGCAGAGATCGAGTATATGTTCAAAGAGAAAGCGCGTGTCAAAAGATACGACACTTTCAGTGAACTGATGTCTTGCAAGCTGAAGGCTGGAGCTCCTGTCAGTCAACATGCCCTTAAGATGAAACGTCTTTTGGAACACTTGGCCAGACTCGGTCATCTTGTGGATAAGGAAATGTCTGCAGACTTTGTGCTGCATTCACTTCCAGAGACATATCGTGATTTCGTTGGAAATTACAATATGCATGACATGGATAAGACTGTGACAGAGCTTCATGGTATGCTCGTGACTGCTGAAAAGAATCTCAAGGGCAAGTCCAAGGAGGTTCTTATGGTCAAGAAGCAAGTGAGCTTCAAGAAAGCCAGCCTGGGCAAGGATAAGGCCCCTATGCACCTAGCGGGGAAAATTCGACAACTTAAGGGTCCAGCAGCTCCAAAGGCTGTTGAGAATCCTAAGAAGGATGTCGTCTGCTTCTATTGCCAAGGACAGGGGCACTGGAAGAAGGATTGTAAGAATCACAAGACGTTTCTTAAGAAGAGTGGAGCTTCCACATCTTCAGGATCAGATATGTTTGTTATTAAGCTCAATCTCAGTTTATCTACTTTAGATTCTTAGGTACTTGATACCGGTGCAGAATCTCACGTTTGTGTTAATGTGCAGACTTTGGGAAGTAGAAGAGAAGTGGGCAGGGGCAAGGCGGACCTACAAGTTGGTGACGGCAATCAAGTCTTGAAACGTGCAGTAGGAGATATTAGTCTCAGTTTGCCCAGTGGGCTAGTTTTGTTATTGAACAACGTTCATTGTGTACCTGCGATTCGCAGGAATATTATATTGACAATGGAATTTTCAATATTTTCAAGAATAATATATTTTATTGCAATGATTCATTGGTTGGTGGTTTATATATTCTTAATATTCAAAACACTGACACTAACTCAATTTATAATATAAGTAACAAAAGGGTTAAATCCGATGATTTAAACCAGACTGTGATATGGCACTGCCGCTTAGGCTATATAGGCCAGAAACACATCTCAACACTTCACAAGTGTGGACTTCTAAGTCCGTTTGAATTCACTTAAATTGAGAGATGCGAGTCATGCTTATGGGCAAAATGACAAAGGCACCTTTTGCCGGTTTAGGTGAAAGGGCTAGTGACTTATTGGGTCTCATACATTCCGATGTGTGTGGGCCTATGAGCACTCAGGCCAGAAGAGGTTTTCACTACTTCGTTACGTTTACTGATGACTTTAGTAGATACGGGTATGTTTATCTTACGAGACATAAATCGGAAACCTTTGACAAGTTCAAAGAGTTCCAGAACGAAGCACAAAACCAGCTTGGTAAAAGTATAAAGGCGCTTCGATTTGACCGAGGCGGTGAGTACTTGGACCATGAATTTCACAGTCATTTAAAGGAGTGTGGGATCCTCTCTGAATTGACTCTGCCTGGAAAACCTCAAATGAATGGTGTATCCGAACAGAGAAATCGGATCCTGCTTGACATGGTTCGATCAATGATGAGTCAGGCTGACCTCCCTATCTCCTTCTGGGGCTATGCCCTAGAGACGACCACATTCATATTGAATCAGGCTCCTACAAAGGCAGTGGAAAGCACTCCCTACGAAGTATAGAACAGTAAGAAACCCTTATTAGCTTTCCTTAAGATTTGGGGATGTGAAGCTTACGTCAAGCGTCTGCTAGGCGATAAGCTCGAACCCAAATCACATAAGTATGTCTTTGTGGGGTACCCCAAGAAAACAAGGGGGTACTATTTCTAGAAACCCAGCAAGAACAAAGTGTTTTTTGCTCGAGGAAGGGTATTTTTGGAAAAGGAATTTATTTCCAAAAGTGCTAGTGGGAGTGCCATGCATCTTGAAGAAATTAAAGAAATGCAGGAGCCAGAAGAGGTCATTGTTCAAGAACCAATCCCAACACCTATTCCAGAGGGTCCAAGATGGTCTGCGAGATCTCGTCAAGCTCCTATCAGATATGGCTTTCAAGCCACTGAAGGAAATTACTTGATGTTGGTGGATCAGGATAATCCAGAAACCTACAGACAAGCTTTGGGCAGTCCAGACTCCGAAAAATGGCAGGACGCCATGAATGAGGAAATGAAATCCATGTCCGAAAACCAAGTCTGGTGCTTGGTGGATCAAACCCCTGGGATAAAACCCATCGGTTGCAAATGGGTCTATAAACTTAAGACTGACATGGATGGAAAACCTCAGGCCCATAAAGCTAGACTGGTTGCGAAAGGTTATCGCCAGATCGAAGGTATCGATTATGACGAGACTTTTTCACCTGTGGCTATGGTCAAATCTATCCGGGTCATTCTAGCCATAGCAGCGTACTACGACTACGGCTATGGCAGATGGATGTCAAAACCGCCTTCCTTAACATGAACTTAAAACAGGATGTGTATATGACACAGCCCGAGGGTTTTGTTGATCCAGAGAATCCCGGAAAGATTTGTAAGCTGCTTAGATCCATTTATGGAATAAAGCAAGCTTCACGGAGTTGGAACCTTCGTTTTGATGAAGCCGTAAGGGAATTCGGTTTTATCAAAAATGAAAGTGAACCTTGTTTATATAAGAAAGCGAGTGGGAGTAATATTGTATTTCTAGTGCTATATGTCGATGATATATTGATCATCGGGAATGACATCCCAACTTTGCTTGAGGTTAAAGCTTGGTTAGGGAAATGCTTCTCGATGAAGGACTTACGTGATGATGCTTTCATTCTGAGCATCAAGATCTACAGAGATTGACCCAAAAGAATATTGGGCCTAAGTCAGAGCACTTACATAGATAAGGTGTTGAGAAGATTCTCAATGCTTGATTCTAAGAAGGGATACATACCCTTGCGACATGGTATTAAGCTTAGAATACATCAGTCCTAAGACTCCTGATGAGCTAAGCAAAATGAGTAAGATCACATATGCTTCGGCTGTGGGATCCATCATGTATGCCATGATTGGCACGAGACCAGACGTCTCGTTCGCATTAAGCTGTACCAGTAGATATCAATTTGACCCAGGCTTATTTCTCTCAAAGTGTTTTGTGTGCTCTCTCTCTCCCTCCCTCTTGGCTTATTTCTCTCAATCTTCACACACAACTCTAGTAGGTTGTGTGTGTATGGATATTTATACATCCTATCCATGTGGATACCGTTAGAGAGAAGATCCAAACGTGTTCCTCTTGTTTGATTCAATCAACCGAAGGAACTGCCCAGCTCTGTCTAGCTCCGGCGACGGATATTGCGTGAGGTCTAGCTCTCCAGTACACAGTCCGTTTCACCTGAAACGAGCGGCAGACTAAAGAAGACTCAAAGTTCTACACATTTTGTGAAATGGTAATTTCGCATTAGAGCTCTGGTTTGGGAGCTACAAGGTCGACAACCGAAGAAACCGGTCAGCACTGTCCAGCACCGTCGACCAAGCTGTTTTGCTTCAGACAGAGGTCTTGCCATCCGAACTGGTTGAAGAAAAAAACATGAAAGTTGTAGAGAATTGGCTGGGCTTCACTCTCGAGAAAGAACAGAAGCATTTTGAGATTTGTAGCTTGAGATATGGAGCTTCAAACTCGCGTTTTCTGCAGGGCAGATTCACGATCAAACCGAAAGGTAAAATTTTGTGATTTGGTTCTTCCTTGGACTTTAATGGTTTCATGATCTTGGGTAGATTTTGGGTTATGCTTCCGCTGCCATGATGTTTTGGTGAGCACGAAATCCCTACAGTGGTATTAGAGCACGGTTACCCTCTTAAATTTTCGTTTGAATCGATTTCGGTGTTGTTTTGCTTGCCATGTTGCTATAAGATGTTTATTTCTTGTTTAAGGGTTTTATATGCCATGAAAATGAAGTCTTAAACATATTATCAAATCTGAAAATTTTCGAAAAAAATTGGATTTGTCAGCTTGCTGGAGCAGGGCTGGGTTGTGGCCATTAGATGGTCACGGTCATGTGTCCACTCCGCCCCTGCCCCGGCAGTGGCTAGGTTCTGGCCGAGGCCGGTGGTGGAGGCCCGACGGCTAGGGTTGCCAAACCCTAGCGCGTCGGTGCGTAGGGGCTCAACCCAAATGGGTTTGGGCCCACTTGGTTTGGGCCCGGGTGGTTTGTTTCACAGTGTTAGATCCGTGGCATAAACCCACAATATAATGTTTTGAAAATTTTTAGATTTGAACGGTTTCGATAAACCGATTTTTCGAAAAGGTCTAGTTTCGATAAACCCGACCGAGCAACTTGGATATGAAAATTAAAACCAGAAATGTATCTTCTTTGACAACATGCTTGTATGATAACATGTTGTGCGATAAGTTGATATGCATGGTCATAGATAGCCCAATAGAGCGTTTAATTATTTATCGCTTTTAAAACGGTATGCGAACCGTTAGATTGTATCGTGTAATTATTCTTTTATATGGGATGCGAATCGCTAGTGATAAAGTGTAATTATTCTTTCATCCGGTCTACAAACCGAGAAGGATAGAATCCGAGAACGGTGACAATCTTGGAGGACGTCCACGAGCTAGTGGGAGTGACCCTAAGTGGTGATGACGAGAAGAGCTCAAGGAGTCTTCATCTCATAGAATACTTAGGACTTTAGCTTGGGCTATTTGTGCATATTTAACGCTTTGATGCATGCTAGAGTTTATTTAAATGATAAATTTAATTGCGAGCATGCTTAGCTTAATTTTAGTTTAAGCTATCACCAACATACAAAGATTAAAACCGGATTAATTGTTTGCATGATTAAAGCGTTGTGAACCATCGTCGCAAAGGTTATGATGGATGTGTTCAAATTTGAAAACGTCTTTACGCGGATTGTAAATGACGGTTTCAGAAAAGATAATGTGAGATAAATTAGAAACGTCATTACACGGGTTGTTGATGACGGGTTCATAATTGTATCAAACATAATTGATTTAAACTTAACCAATCACAAATAATTTAAAGTCAAGTGAGACACCAACCCAAAATCATAAGCTTGTATAGTTCTCCACTTTGTTGATGTCGTGCGTCTTAGCAGAGCATCTTCGAAAGTGCGCTCTATACAAATTTGCTAAACTTCTATCTAGATGTCGTGCGCCTTAGAGGAGCATTTTTATCGGACTTTGCATACTTGATTTGGTTGACTTAACTGCGATTCTCGACCAGGGTCGAGCCAAGGTGTCAAAAAGGGTATGCCGTGTGCAACAGCACAGACCCTTGCCAAGAATTACACGGTTGTAATTGGACCCAATTGCATTTGTTGTAATTGGATGCATATCCTACCTAAATAATTGAGTCAGAGCGGTGCGCCTTAGCGTACTTCGATTCACCAATCATGGGTCTAGGTTTTAGATTCTATTAAGTTAGAATCGAATGGTTGATGTTTATTTAGTATCTTTGTAAATTTATTCAACTTTATGATTAAATTTACTTTTCTCGCGTAGATAAATGGCTAATAAACACGAACAGTTTATCATTGAGGCCTATCTTAAAGAAGGTTAAGCTCAATGAAGCAAACTATCTGGACTGGGTCAGGAACTATTGTGTTCAGGTTGGAACGCAAGGAATACGTCCTTGACCAGGCTATCCCTGGGGAACCAACACTCAACGACATAAGGGCCGTTATCTTTACAAACCTAGATCTCATGTTTCTACCCCGAAAATGTGTAAGAAAATTATTTACCTTTTCGGTTTTGCAGACCAGTCAGATTGCGGGCAAGATAGCTCAAAAACCCAACCTCTAATCGAAAAAGCTATTTCACGAGAAATTATAGAACTTTTAATTTCCTTTAATCAGGCGCTGTTTTCGGGTCAATCGGGCTTCAGACCTGGGAGATATGTATCTCTCAATATTCGTCGACAGATCTGGAAATTAAAAAACGTTTGATTAGAAAATGAAATATAACTTGAGGTTTGAATCGGATCAGCCATCTGGAAATCCCGAATCGATCTTTCCTTCTATCCGGCACGCACGAGTGCACAAGACCACCAGATCTAAACCCGAGTTCCCCTACTAGAAAGAAAGTTCAGTTAGAGAATCCGACAGAGTAACGGTGTGGAAAAATCAAGTTCTCATTTTTCAGCTCATGGGGCCTCATTTTTCAGCTCATGGCTAGGGTTTTGGGAGCAAGAACCAGCCCATAAAATGGGCTAGGTTCGGCTTGCCCCAAACCCTAGCCGTCGGCCAAGGCTTGGGCGGTTTGGGCCTCATGGGCCGTACCCATTAGGGTTTCGGCCATGAGGCCTTAGCCTTGCCCAACTTGGCATCCCATGAGGTATTCCCACCTCATGGGTTTCGGCCCCATTATCCATCATGGCCGGTGCCCAAAACCCTAGGGTTTTGGCCCGGTCCATGGTACTTGAGCTGACGGGCCTGTGGCCCAAACCCGTAGGGCTTTTGGCCACGGCCCGATTTAACTAATCCATAATTAATTCTGCCCGGATTCCCTAAGATGTGCACCCTGTGCGTGTGACCCTTTAGGCTCATGTCCTGTTGGCAGATCGGTGTAAAATTACAATTTTGCCCTTTCCATCATAAGTGGCCTCTAGTAAGGAATTATGATTTCCTAAAATCCATGTCGTCCATGTCACTATCCTCTTATCACTAGGTATCGTGATTAATCATAAGGCATAGAGCCGTCATCCTTATTTAATTAATCACCGTTTCTTGATACCCGAGATGACTGAAAATGATACTCTGTATCATCTGCATGGTCATGCGTTTCCTTTCAGTCATTCTCATCAAGTGGCATAAACCGATACCTATCCCATACAGTAGTATGGGGGATAAATCCATTAGAAATCTCTCGTATCACACATATAGCCCATCCCCGAGCCAATCACAACCATTATGGTTACCCTTTCACAGATAACGTTAGGTTTGAACCAAACTCGAATATTTACTATATTGTGATCACAGAGACTCTTTGGTCTAAGGATACAATGACAAGCTACGAACTCTGAATAGGTTCATGACATCATCTATGAAACATATTCAAGTCGGGTCGTCCAATATCTATGATCTGACTCCGGCAAACCTATTGCCATGATCAATAGAGCGTGATCATAAAGAGTCGTCCTCATACTGGTCGCTTCAGATGAAGCTTGACTGACCAGGGACCCGTTAAGTATAAATCATACAGATCCATAGTTCTACTATTAGTGATGACACACTCAATGATATAGATCGATATATACTTAACTCATTACTACAACACTACAGTAATAAAATGCCGCTTTATATTTGATTGCAGCGGATGATACATAGATATAAATAGTATTGGACTAGGGCACAAATTCTTCAGTCTCCCACTTGCACCTAGTTCCAAACTAAATCCCAGTCTATCCCCATACACTTTACATGTCCCTCATGTTTAGGTTGTGGTAAAACCTTTGTCAATGGGTCGGCTGTGTTTTCATTTGTTGCTACGAAACTGATCTCCACATCTACTCTATCAATGAACTCTCTGATGAGATGATACTTTCTTAGTATATGTTTGAATTTGTCATGTGGCCTTGGCTCCTTAGCTAGCGCTATTGCCCCTGTGTTGTCACATAGTAAACTCAGTGAACTAGACGGGTTTGACATTACGCCTAGTTCAGCCAAAATTTTTTAATCCACAGAGCCTCCATAGCCGCTGTTGCAGCAGCTATATACTCGGCTTCTGTCGTAGAATCGGCAATCGTGTCCTGCTTACGGCTCTTCCAGCCGAAGGCACCACCATTCAACACGAATACATATCCTGATTGACTCTGAAAGTCATCAGGAGCTGTTTGGAAACTAGCGTCAGTATAACCTCTGACTGGTAGTTCACCATCCACTCCTCCACACACTAGGTATCTGTTTGGAAACTAGCGTCAGTATAACCTCTTACTTCTCCTCAAGTATTTGATGTGGGACGATAAAAGGATAGTGATGTGGGACGATAAGAGGTTAAATCGAATCATCAATATTCATGGACGTTGGATTATCATAATGTCTTGCTAGAGGCCACTTATGATGGAAAGGGAAAAATAGTAATTTTTCCAGTCTGCGAAATGGTCGTGAGCCTAGAGGGTCACACACTTTAAGCAAGGTATAGAAAAATGGACTTGAATAAGTCATTATGTGGGAATTAGGAGGATTGGGAATAATTCGCCTTTTGGTTTAGTTAAATCAAAGCGAATTGGTGTAAACCAGAAATCGGTTTAAGGGAATTGGATAGGACTAGCTATACCGTTTAATTAGAACACAATTTAAATGGGTTTAATTAACGTTTAGCTAAATAGGTTTTAAGCCCATTCTTAATATTAATTAACAGATAATTAATTAATATTAATGGATTTAAATTTAGGAAGTAAAATTTCAAAAGTCAAAAATAATTATTATTTTGATTTTTGTCTTCAACTTCCCAAATTTTTCTCCACATTTGGTGATCCTCTCTTTTCTCCTCATTTGTGTGCTTGGTGATTAGATCAAAGGGAGAAATGTATTTTCTAATTTTTCCATGAGTTCTTAGGTGCTGAAAATTGATTCTCACATGATGATCTTCAATGTTTTTCATGAATCCATGGTTAAAATTGCATGAAGTTTATTATTTTAGAACTCATGGATTCCTTCATGGACGTAATGAAGAATTTGTCCGTTCGGTGAACTTGTACTGCGACAACATTGGCGCCATATCACAGGCTAAGGAGCCCAGAGCGCATGCCAGATCCAAACATGTACAGAGGCGATTTCACTTGATTCGAGAATACATCGAACAAGGTGAAGTGAAGATTTGTAAGATTGCGACAGAAGATAATGCAACCGACACTTTGAAAAATGCTCTCTCACAGCTTAAACATGAAGGTCATGTAAGGTCAATGGGTTTACGTGGAGATTTAGATTGGAGCTAGGGGCAAGTGGGAGATTGTAAGAACTTATGCCCTAGTCCAAGTCTTTTCTATGTAATCTTCTGTTTAGAAATAAATGAAATTTACATTATTATTGTGTTATGATAATGTGTCAAGCGATAACTTCATCTAAATTCGTTAGTGTTTACACAAGAACATCATAACCTTTAGATATAATGAAGTTATGTTTGACATATCCCAAGTCGAGTACTTCTCTATAAGTGACTAGTGTGATGATGACATAAGATCAAGTCCTCCTGATCAAGGTGGTGGGACTACCAATAAAATGCCGCTTTGTATTTATTGCAAAAGATGATACATATTCATAGACATAAATAGTATTGGACTAGGGCACAAATCCTATAGTCTGCCACTTGCCCCTAGTTCCAAACTAAATCCCAGTCTATCCCCATAGACTTTACATGTCCCTCTTGTTTAGGATGTGGTAAAGCCTTCGTCAATGGGTCAGCTGTGTTTTCATCTATTGCTACGAAACTGATCTCCTCATCTCCTCTATTAATGAACTCTCTGATGAGATGATATTTTCTGAGTATATGTTTAGATTTGTCATGTGATCTTGACTCTTTAGCTAGCGCTATTGCCCGGTGTTATCACATAGTAAACTCAGTGAACTAGACGGGTTTGGCATTACGCCTAGTTCAGCCAAAAAGTTCTTAATCCACACAGCCTCATTAGTTGTTGTTGCAGCAGCTATATACTCAGCTTCCGTCGTAGAGTCGGCAATCGTGTCCTGCTTACGGCTCTTCCAGCTGAAGGCACCACCATTGAGCACGAATACATATCCAAATTGACTCTGAAAGTCATCAGGATCTGTCTGGAAACTAGCATCAGTATGACCTCTTACTGCTAGTTCACCATCCACTCCTCCATACACTAGGAATGCATTCTTAGTTCTCTTCAAGTATTTGAGGATAGCTTTGACTGCAATCCAGTGTTCCTTCCCAAGCTTGGATTGGTATCTACTCGTACAGCTCAAGGCGAATGAGACATCCGGTCTCGTGCATAACATGACATACATGATTGATCCTATAGCCGAAGCATATGGGACATCCTTCATTTGCTCCAGCTCATCAGCTGTCTTCAGACACTGATTCTTGCTGAGCCTTATGCCATGACGCATGGGAATAAATCCTTTCTTGGATTCCTCCATTGAGAATCTTCTCAATATTTTGTCTATATAGGTGCTTTGACTTAGGCCCAAAATCCTCTTGAGGCGATCTCTATATATTTTAATCCCTAAGATATAAGCAGCCTCGCCTAAGTCCTTTATTGCGAAACACTTTCCCAACCAAGCTTTTGTTGCCTGCAAGGATGGGATGTTGTTTCCAATAAGTAGAATGTCGTCGACATAAAGCACCAAAAAGACAATGTTATTCTCATTCGCCTTTTTATAAACGCAGGGCTCATTCAAGTTCTTGATGAAGCCAAATTCGTTCACAGCTTCATCAAAATGAATGTTCCAACTCCGAGAAGCTTGCTTCAATCCATAAATGGACTTTTGCAGCTTACAAATCTTTCCGATATTCTTCGGGTCGACAAAACCTTCTGGCTGTGTCATAAACACATCCTCAGTAAGATTCCCATTAAGGAATGCGGTTTTGACGTCCATCTACCATATCTCATAATCGTAATATGCTGATATGGCTAGAAGAGTTCGGATTGATTTGACCATAGCAACTGGGGAAAAGGTTTCATCATAGTCAATTCCTTGGATTTGTCTATAACCTTTTGCAACCAGTCTTGCTTTATAAGTCAGAGGTTTGCCGTTCATGTCAATCTTTATCTTAAAAACCCACTTGCAACCAATGGCTTTTACAACAACGGTTGGATCAACCAAGCTGACTTGGTTATTTGACATAGACTTCATTTCCTCTTTCATGGCTTCTAGCCATTTCTTAGAGTCGGGCCCGGCCATGGCTTCTTGAAAGGTTGATAGATCATCCGAATCCACAACTACCAAGTCATCATCGTTAGACACGAGAAACCCATATCTAACGGGTGGTTGACTTGGTCTTCCAGATCGCCATGGACCATCCGGAATATTAGCAAGTGTCGGTTCTGTCTCTATAACCAGCTCAGGCTCCATAACCTCTATATCGTCAGTATTATGATCCTGAATTGCTTCAGGTTGTACTACATCATCCCGAATTTCTTTGAGATGTATAGTACTCCCACTGACCTTCTTCGAAATGAATTCTTTCTCCAAGAACACACCACCACGAGCAACAAAAACCTTGTTCTCGCTTGGTTTATAGAAGTAGTATCCCCTTGTTTCTTTGGGATACCCTACGAACACGCATTTATCAGATTTTTGTGCGAGCTTATCACCAAGCAAACGCTTGACATAAGCTTCACAACCCCAAATATTTAGAAATGACAACATGGGTCTTTTCCCATTCCATACTTCGTATAGTGTCCCTTCTACGACCTTCGTTTGAGCCTTGTTCAAAATGAACGCGGCTGTCTCTAGAGCATAACCCCAGAAAGAGATCGGCAGATCGGCATGGCTCATCATGGAACGAACCATGTCTAGCAAGGTTCGATTTCTCCGTTTGGACACACGATTTAGCTGTGGCGTTCCTGGCAGAGTCCATTCTGACACGATTTCCCAATCACTCAAATGGTCAGCGAACTCTTCGGATTAGTATTCACCACCTCGATCAGAACGAAGTGCTTTCATACTTTTCTCGAGTTGGTTTTGTACTTCATTCCGAAATTCTTTGAATTTATCAAAGGCTTCGGATTTATGTCTCATTAAGTAGACATAACCATATCTACTGAAATCGCCAGTAAATGTGATGAAGTATCCAAACCCCCTCCTGGCATAAGTGCTCATTGGTCCACACACATCAGTGTGTATTAGACCCAATAAGTCACTTGCCCTATCACCTTTACCTGTGAAGGGTGCCTTTGTCATCTTGCCCATCAAACAAGCCTCGCATCTATCAATCGAACTGAATTCGAACGGACTTAAAAATCCACACTTGCACAGTGTTGATATCTGCTTCTTATTGATGTGGCCAAGGCGACAATGCCAGATAAGAGTTTGATTTAAGTCATCGGTCTTAAACCGTTTTGTATTAACATTATAGATTGAGCTTGAATTACAGTTATCAGTATTCAATACATATAAATCTCTAACCATACTTGCACTTCCATAATGCATATTATTTCGATAAATATGAAAATCTCCATTCTTTATTGAAAAATTAAAACCATCTTTGTCTAGTAGAGAAATCGGAATAATATTCCTACTGAAAGTAGGTACACTAGAAAACTTTTGATAATGAAAGTACAAGCCTACTGGGCAAATAAAAACTAATGGATCCCACAGTAGTTGCACCAATACTGATTCTGTTGCCAACTCTCAAGTCCACTTCGCCTTGGCCCAAATCTCTTCTACTTCTTAGCACCTGCACATTCGTACATATGTGAGATTCCGCTCCGGTAGCTAGTACCCAATAAGTCACTTGCCCTATCACCCTTACCTGTGAAGGGTGCCTTTGTCATCTTGCCTATCAAACAAGCCTCGCATCTATCAATCGAATTGAGTTCGAACGGACTTAAAAGTCCACACTTGTGCAGTGTTGATATCCGCTTCTCATTGATGTGGCCAAGGCGACAATGCCAGATAATAGTTTGATTTAAGTCATCGGACTTAAACCGTTTTGTATTAACTGAAATTCTAAATCGTAGCCGAGTCAAGAAGTCGAACACAAAGTCGTAACTTGTGTATCGACTACTTGCCTAAAAGTAAACCGTAAGCGTAAACAGTAAACAGATAATAACGACACCAGAGATGATTACCCAGTTCAGTGACTCCGCACCTACGTCTGGGGGCACTTTGCCAGTGGAATGGTTTTTCACTATCAGGTAGTCAATAGTACAACTTCAAGCACCAACTAGCTATCACACAAGCTATTTCCCTAAGCTACTATAGATCTCACCGTGAATCACCTAGACCAAGGGCCTCTCCCCGTGTCTTTGATATCCTCTCAATTCCACCCTTCGAGCAAGCCTATGCTCGGTGTCGTTGTCTTCTTGGACGGTGTTGTGAATCTTCAATCACAAACAAAAACCCTAACCGATCCAAACACTCAGACTTCGCGACTTAATGTTTGATCGGAGCAAAGACCCGTTCTAGCGAATCTTAATCAGCCTCTCAACACGCCGATAGTGCACGGTTAAGAGCTCTGAGAAATCTTGCAATTTAGAACAAGAACGGATGATCTGCTAATGGGAAGCCAAGGGCTTGTTATAGCAGCTCACATTCCTAATCCTTCCTGGATTAGGAACAAGAAAGTCAGGCAAGTTGTTGCCGCCTTCCACGACAGCTGGAAGTCGTCTTGCCTGTTCAGACTTCCTGAATAAATCAGGCAACTAGAGTTGCCGCCTATTGCTGACGTGTAACTGCCAGCTGGAAGTCGCCTGACTTGTCGACGTCACTCTCTTGCGCTCCAAGTCTTCGTGGCGCCTTTCTTCTTTCGCTCCAAGCTTCGTAGAAATAGGAAAGCTTTAGATCTTTCCTAATCTGGATCGTAACAAGTCGCTCCACATGTCATGTAACATGTTGCACGACTTCTTACATTTGCGCTAAAAAATTATGCCAACAATTAAACGTAGCAACAATCTCCCCCTTTGGCAATTTTTTAGGCAAACACCTTTTTAAGTCCATCGTCATCTTGTGGCAGTTACGCACAACAAGTGATTTATCTTGTGGCAGTTACGCACAGCAAGTGATGTGACTTCTTACTCTAAGTAGGCACATCGTCATCACCTTGAGGCAGTTACTCACACAGCAAGTTATGTGACTTCTGATGCGACTTCTTGTGCGTCTTTCTGGTGTATCTTCTGGAGCGGCTTCTAGAGCAACTTTTGGAGCGGCTTCTAGAGCAACTTCTGGAGCGGCTTCCGGAGCGGTGACTTCTATGCGCAACTTTCGGCGCGACTTCTGGCGTAACTCCTGGTGTAGCTTTCGGCGTAGCCTATCTATATCTCCCCCTGTTTGTCTAATAATATTGCCAAAGGCAATCATATAATGAAATTCGACTAAACAACAGGGTAAAAACCAACTCACACAATGAGCAAAATAAACAGCTCAAACATGAGCAAATATCCAAAAATAAAAAGTCATAGTGTGCGGAAAAGTACCTCGGACATACCCCGAGGATTTAAGAGTGTTTGGAACAAAGTTATTAGAGTGAATCAGAAAAATACTTTGAACGACGTGGAGTCCTCATCATCATCTTCAGCAGCAGGAGCAGAGCGGAGGTCATTGAACAGAGATTCACAAACGACTTTGCGGGTTGATAGCATCGCGATTGACTTCTCCAGATCATCGATCATCTCCACCAATTCTTCCTCCATCCTAGTGCCAATTGGTCCTGAGGGTCGAGAGCTTGAACCAGCTCTTGATGCTTTGGCCATAGGGAGTCCGAGGTCCTTCAACTGCTTCCCTTCGAAGTTCTTGAGGCTGATAGCAAGGGGCAGTGGCTTCTTACCCGGAATATCCGATTCTCGAACAATGTGAGGACATTGTTGGAGAAGGAGACCGGTGATCAATGAAGGAAACCCGATAGGAAGTTTGACGGCACATGATTTGGCGTGCTTGACTAGATGTTCAATGACATAAGCGCCAAAATCAAGAGAAGACTGCGTACCTATTTGGTATATGAGTTTAGCCAATTCGGTTTTGATGCTTGACCCATGCGTAGAAGGTGCCCAATTAGCCAGACCAATGCGGTAGAGAATTGAATATTTTGCTGTAAGCTCAGTAGCCGCAATGGTGTCTTTGACGGGCCAGACCTTCTTCCGTCCTCCAGTGATCTCGACTGCTACTTTGTTCAAGTGTGGGACTTCTTGAGTGACTTCTGGGTCTTCTCTGCCAAGATAGGCATTGATGGTTGTGGCAGATACTTCGAAGCATTCTCCCCGAACGAACACCTTTCTGTATCCAGCGTCTTCTGGATCATCAAACTCGCTTGAAAGGTTGACAATAAACTCTTTGACAAATGCTGGGTAGAATGGCCCAATATTTATGACCGTATTGGTCAGGCCTGCTCTTCGGAGAAGTTCCACGATCAAGTTTATCCCCTGCGCCTCTGTGGAAAGCTCTCTTTCTGGATAGATCTTGCGCTGGTATACATACTGCCACTTAACCGCATTGTGTACAGTGTGGAAAGAGACATTGTCCGTAGGAGCTTTAGGCACATTCTTGGGGAGTTTCTGCCCTCCCATTGCCTTTTTGACCCGTGGTAGCACCATCTGGGTGTCTTCTTCTTCAGATTCCTCTTCTTCTGGAGCAGATGTTGCTACATAAGTTAGTGACTTCCTTCTAGACTTCTCATGAAGACAGTCACCGACATAGGTAATCACTTTCCCTTGTTGATTAAGAAGTTTATTGTAAATCTGCCAACTGGTTTTGGTTCCCCGGCTGATCCGGAATGCGAGAAGGTCTATGTCTGGGGCTTACGCTTCAACATCTCTTCTGACATTATAAATGTCTTCCTGGGGAGGAAGTGTGTTCGCTCTATACTGTAGGCTTTTGGAGCGTTCTATATCGTCGAGATAGCAGAAGCATTATAAGAAAATCTACTCCAAACCTTGTCCAAGAACATAAACCATTAAATGCCAAAGCAAAGTCTATTCCACAAGATGTTTACCTTTAAGTCTTTGTTGAATCGATTAAAGAAGAACTTTAGGATATTCTTCTCTAAAGCAAGTCCACACCAAGGGGATGATCTTGATGATCCTTCACTTAATTGCCTACTAGAACAATTAAATGAAGAACAAGAGAGCAAGATGAAGAGGAAAGCAAGGGTGTGGCCGGCCACTATGAGAGAGAGAGAGAGATGTGTGAGTTGTTGTGATTATTTTGTAATGAATTATAGATATTTCAATTCATCATACAACTTATAAGCATGGGTCAAAAGTGATTGGTATGGGCTTAAATGTGCTTTAACCCATACCCATTAAATCACTCACCTCTTAATCCACAATCACCAACTAAGCATGGTGTTGTGTGGCCCCCACACATGGACCGACCATGTGGGCTGGCCAAGAGGGCTTATTGGGCCCTTAACGGGCCCTTGTTTAGGCCGGTCATGAGACCTCATGGGCCGAGCCCAATGGGCTCGCCCGTGTGGTCTTGTGCCGTGTCCAAAAGTCGCCCGACCCTTTTTGTCGTTACTTATCAAACAAAGTCCGACGCGACATCGACGAAAAAACTCAGTTTTCTGGATTCGCTAATTATTCTCTCAAACCGAACCCATGGCACAAAACCTCCAGTTTTGTCCATGTATTGCTCCTCAAGAAACGTTAAGGTTTCCTTGTCTCAAGTTATCCGTCTTGAATGTGTGTGACCTTCTAGGCTCATGCCACCGTTGGCAGATCGGCGCAAAAGATCGCTCTTGCCCGATCCATCATAAGTGTTCTCTAGTAAGACGTTATGATTACCCAAGGTGCATGACGATCGATGATTCGACTTAACCTTGTGCGTACAAGTCACTATCCTATTATCTGTAGATATCCCGATTGATCACAAGGCATAGAGTCGTCACCCTTGTTTAATCAATCACTGTTACTTGATATGTGAGATGGCTGAGAACTGAGAACTCGTATCACCGGCATGGCCATGCTCTTACTCTCAGTCAGTCTCGATCAAGATCCCTCATCCCTATGACAAGTAGAACTACGTCATTAAGAACCATCCTCATACTGGTTGCCTCTATGGAAGCATATTTTGACCAGGGACTCGTTAAGTGTGATCCGTACAGATTTATGGTTCTTCTACTTCAGTGGTCATAAATAAGATCATGCTTAACATATTACTTCAACACATAAGTAATACAAAACCGTTTTATATATATTACAAACGATGATAATGTACATAGACGTTTACAGGCTACTAGCAATTGGACTAGGGCACAAAATGCGATCATATACCACCACCTGATCTGAACAAAGTTCTCAATAGATAACTTGTGATAAGAGTAGAGTGTGGCCTACTAAGGAGACCGTTGCGGCCTCGGATCTTACATCAAAATACACCATACTGTTCCGTGTCGGAGTAGCGAATTGGGCACCTTCCACACATGCATCCTCCATCAAACCAGAGCTGGCAGTTCTCATCTTCCAAATAGGTACTGGTTCCACACTTGAGTTTGGCCAAATGTTAAGTACTTCCATATCTTTGGCTCCAGTTGTTATATTCTGGCTGATAGAGAGCCTCGTCGAAAGCTTGACCCAAAAAGCGATGAAGGCATCTTCCTTGGCTACTCAAGGAATAGTCGCGCATACCGAGTCTTCAACAAACGAACCAAGACCATGATGGAATCAATCAATGTTGTTGTTGATGATGACTGCGAAGATGCCTCAGAAGATGCGACGGACAAAGACGGAGCCTATCCACCCAACTATGTCAAGAAGAATGCTATTCCTGATGTCAGATAAAATGCTAGCAGCAAAACAGAAAATGATAATGCTAGTCCAAATGACGAAGTAGTTCCTGAAACCAGCAACAAGAATCCCTCACGAAGAATCCAGACCAATCATCCTATCTCTGGAGTAATTGGAGACCTGAATGAAGGCATACGGACTCGGTCAAGAACTCCTGAAGACTACAACGAGATGATAGGCAATATTTGCTTCGTTTCAAAGACAGAACCCAAAAATATCAATGAAGCCATCAATGATGAGTATTGGGTCAATGCTATGCAAGAAGAGCTGATTCAATTTGAGAAAAACCAGGTGTGGGAACTGGTGCCCAAACCAAGTGAAGGAAATATCATTGGCACAAAATGGATCTTCAAGAACAAGTCCGATGAGCTTGGTAACATCACTCGCAACAAAGCCAGGTTAGTTGCTCAAGGGTATACTCAAATTGAAGGAGTCGACTTCGATGAGACCTTTGCTCCTGTAGCAAGACTTGAAGCAATTCGTCTCCTACTAGGGATATCATGCCATCTATAGATAAAGCTCTACCAGATGGATGTCAAAAGTGCATTCTTGAATGAGGACCTCAATGAAGAAGTATATGTGTCTCAACCTAAAGGATTTGTTGATCCTCACTATCCTGATCATGTGTATAAACTCAAGAAAGCTCTCTATGGGTTGAAACAAGCACCAAGGGCTTGGTATGAAAGACTCACAAAATTTCTGATTCAAAGCGGCAACATTAGAGGGGGAGTCGACAAGACCCTATTTGTGAAGAATGAAGACGGGAATTTGATGATAGCTCAAATATATGTCGATGACATTATCTTTGGAGGAATGTCAAGCAAGATGGTAGAGATATTTATTCAACAAATGCAATCAGAATTCGAGATGAGCATGGTGGGAGAGCTTACTTATTTTCTAGGCTTCCAAATCAAACAACGAAAAGATAGCATCTTCATATCTCAGAGCAAATATGCGAAGAACATTGTCAAGAAGTTTGGGCTAGAGAAAGCCTCACATAAAAGGACACCTGCAGCTACACATGTCAAGCTAACTAAAAATGATTCAGGAGAAGCCGCCGACAAACATCTCTACAGAAGCATCATCGGTAGTCTTCTCTACCTTACTGCAAGTCGACCAGATATTTCCTACTCTGTAGAAGTATGTGCACGATATCAAGCTAATCCTAAGGTTAGTCATCTATCCCAAGCTAAAAGAATTATAAGATATGTCTCTGGGACTACAGACTTGGGTTTGTTATACTCATTCGACACATCCTCTACCCTGGTCGGGTATTGTGATGCCGATTGGGCTGGAAACACAGCGGATAGGAAAAGCACATCTGGAGGATGCTTCTTCCTTGGCAACAACCTCATATCATGGTTTAGTAAAAAGCAAAACTGTGTTGCCCTTTCCATTGCCGAATCGGAGTACATTGCTGCTGGGAGTAGCTGCACACAACTACTATGGATGAAGCAGATGTTAGTCGAATACAATGTCAGACAGGAAGCCATGACTTCATTCGAGAACTGGTCGAAGATAAGAAGATCATCCTAGAGCACATCCCTACAGAGAAGCAACTTGCTGATATCTTCACAAAGGCATTAGATGCGAGCAGATTTGAGAATCTCAGATCATCACTCGGTCTGTGCACCATCAACGAGCAATAAGAAGTTGCAGAAACGGTTGAGAAGAGTTAGTTGGTGCCTCTTCATGAACCGGTCCAAAATCCCAACACATGCCATTGGGCCAAGCATTCCAAAAGCCCATATAAAAGAAAGGAAAAGATACGCTCAGACGTTAAAAGATTTGAATCAATCTGTTTTTTCAAAATCTAAACCTAGCCTGTCCCTTCTCGTGTTCGCTCTCATCTCCCTCACCCTTCACATTCTGCAAACAAAAATCTCACTACACAGACATGGTGAAAACTCAGAGCACAATAGTCCCAAAAAAAGCCTCCGAATCCAAGAGCAGCAAAGCAAAAACCAAGAAGCATGGAGTTCGGATTAAAGGGCCAAAGACCCTGAAGAAAACAGAAGAAATCCCCAAGGAAACCTCACCGGAGGAAGCTCCAATGCCAATCTTTTCTCGAGTTCCTAAACGATCTCGAACCGGAAGCTCTACATTCTAAATGTCAGACCTAACTGGGCCAGAAAGGGAGACTGATCTTGGCCAGGGAAGTCGAGAAGCTTCCATGCAGATCGTCGCAGTTCCAACACCAACAAATGTCCCAGGTAACGATTTCTCCACCGATACCTCTAGAAATAGTGATTTGCTGGAATCACTACTGGAAAACCAAGA
Source organism: Geranium rotundifolium (assembly GCA_963920655.1). Taxonomy (NCBI): domain Eukaryota; kingdom Viridiplantae; phylum Streptophyta; class Magnoliopsida; order Geraniales; family Geraniaceae; genus Geranium; species Geranium rotundifolium. The sequence goes on along the minus strand of OY987322.1, from coordinate 14,243,030 downwards.
CCCACCTCAAGAAGGTGTGGTAGAGGAACTGATAAATCTTGAAGGAGAAAAGGAGGACTTGACCCCGGTCAGTCATGGGTTGGAACGTATTGCTGAAGGAGAAGGAGAAGAAGAAGGAGGAACAGATGTCATGCCTGAAGCCACAAAAGAGGCTGTAGTAGAAGAAGAAGTCGCTGACTCGGAAGAAGCCGAGGAAGAAGTTGAGAAAGAAGAAACCAGAGACGGAGATACCGATCTGGAAGAAGCTGAGAAGGACAAAAATGTCGCCACCGATAACACAGAAGAAACCCCTCTGAATGCCAGAGAAGATGCGACAGAAGAAGCTGCTGAGACGGCACACACAGTGTTGTCATCCCTAAAGAAGAAGGTACTAGAAGAAAATGAAAGTTTAGTTGTGATGGTTGAAAAACTCAAAGACACCAAGAAGAGGAAGGAGCTTAAAAATGCTGGAGGCCCCAGCAACAAAAAGAAAAAGATGTCCATCAAGGAAAAAGGGAAGAAAGTCGTCTCCAAAAGGAGATTGATAGATGAAGCAAATGATTACGAGGTAGAGGAGGATACAGCAAGAGAAGCAAAGAAGGAAAAGAGGCTGAAGACGGTCAAGAACACGTCGAGTGTTCCTTACGACAATGTGTCGTATCACTCTGCAGACGGTGCGAAAAGATGGAAATTCGTGTTTCAAAGAACTGCGTACCAAGAAAAGTCCCTGTCATCGGAGTTGCTAGGACTAGAAGCCATTGTCCAGCTCCTGGAGAAGGCAGAACTAATGAAGACCGTCACAAACATTGGTAACCACTATCCCCTATTGGTTAAAGAATTTATTGCCAATTTGCCTACTGGGTTTGGAACACCGGATGATACGGAGTTCGAGAAGGTGTATGTCAGAGGCATTCGCTTCAACATCTCCTCTGACATTATCAATGACTTCCTGGGAAGAAAGCGGGTTCGATCTATGCCACCACCCGACCTAAACAAAGTCCTCCGTGAGATTACCGGAGACAAAAGCAGAACATGGCCGACCAAAGGCACTGTGGCAGCATCAGATCTCACTTCCAAGTACTCCATTCTCTTCCGAATTGGAGTAGCAAATTGGGCTCCCTCAACCCACGCATCATCTATCAAACCAGAGTTGGCGATACTAATCTACCAAATAGGTACTGGATCTAAACTTGATTTTGGGCAATTTGTGATTGATCATCTTATTCGCCATGCTAGATCACTTGCTGTGAAAATTCCTATTGCCTTTCCATCCCTTATCTCTGAGCTGCTTGTACATCAACACCCCGGAGTGTTGAAAACATCGGATAAGGTTGGCAAAAGAGGAGGACTGATTGTGGTGAGACACAAGATATTTGAGGGCAAGCATGCTCCTGATCTTGTCAGGACAGAAGCCAAGGCAACGACCAGTCGAGCCACAAGTGCCGCCCCTCTAACCAAGACCACCAGCAGGGATGCAGTTATGCTTGAACGAGAGATAGTCGTGCTTGACGAGGACATCATCAATTTGAAGACAACCCTGAAGCATCTCTCCCAGCGACGATCACATTGTGCCAGCCTGCTGAAATCCATGTCTCCTCCTGGCTCCGAAGATGATGACACCACATCCTGCCTAATGATCCAGAAGAATCTACTCAAGATGCCTTCACTGAAGCGACTGAAGAAGAGACTGCAAGTTCCAACAGCAGCTCTGTTTAATTTGATAAACTTTCTGGTTACCAAACAACTGAACACCTTTATTTTGTAATTTTTGTTGAACACTGTATCACACTGACTCTCGACTGCTGATTGAGAGTGAGTGTGAGTTATGTTTGGATTTGGTTCTTATTACCCTGCTTTGTTACAATATTTGTTTAAATTTTGGCTCTTTTTGAGCCAGCAAGGGAGAGTAAGTAGTAAGTAAAGTTAGATACGCGCGATCACGATGATACAAGGAAGAAAGATAGAGACGACGCGAAGACGCACACGATGATACAAGGAAGAAAGATAGAGACGACGCGAAGACGCAAGACGCGATGATGCGCGCGACACTGCCAATCGACGAGACGACGAATGCGATGCAGAATGCGACGCAGAATGCGACACAGAATACGATGAAGAATGTTGTCCTTAAAAAGAGCCAAAGGGGGAGATTGTAGTTACGACGGTTTTAGAGATTGGCTGATTTTTAACGGAACTGAAGAAACATGTTACAAAGAATGTCGTAGCATCTTCTCCGACATCTTGTGTAACATTGTTGACGGCGTCTCGGCAAAGATCTTGATCGACAGAAATCAGGCAAGTCCAGATTGTGCAGGAAATACGATTACGATTAGGAATTATGCAAAGTTCCAGAACGTCTGCAAATCAGGAAAGAAGAAAGATGACGATTAAGAGGAAACCCTTTAGGGTTAGTACTCATCCACGATTGCTATAAAAGCTTAGGCTACCCCCTTAGCAATGGTGTGGTTCTTTATTTGTTTCCTAGCAACAATTTGCAAGGTTCTTAGACGTGAAGGTTTGCGGGCTGAGAAATTGTAGATTGAGCTAAGGATATTGTGCATCACATAACTATTGAGAGTTAGGTGATTGAGGGTTTACTGAACGCGTGAGTGAAGACTGCCCATTAAGTCAGACACAACGTTATAGCTTCTTACGTAACATTGTGTGTGGCATCTTGCACGACTAGCTGATCAGAATTTCAAAGATGAACAACCCTCCCACTGACTGTCTTGGAAATGAACTTCTTTTCCAAGAATGTCCCACCTCGAGCGACAAAAACTTTATTTTCGCTCGGTTTGTAGAAGTAGAATCTTTTTGTTTCTTTTGGATATCCGATGAAAGTACACTTATCTGATCTCGGTTCGAGCTTGGTTGCAAGCAACCGTTTTACATAAGCCTCGCAACCCCAGATTTTTAGGAAGGACAAAACGGGTACCTTCCCGTACCATTTCTCGAATGATGTCCCTTCCACTGCTTTCGACGGAGCCCTGTTTATTATGAATGCGGCCGTTTGTAGAGCCTAACCCCAGAAGGAGATCGGGAGATCAGTGAGACTTAACATCGATCGAACCATATCCAACAATGTCCGATTCCTCCGCTCGGACACACCATTAAGTTGCGGTGTTCCTGGCGGAGTCCACTGAGATAGTATTCCACATTTAGTAAGATAACTAAGAAACTCCTCGGATAAGTATTCTCCACCCCGATCAGAACAGAGTGCCTTGATCCTCTTTCCGAGTTGGTTTTCTACTTCAGTCCTAAACTCCTTGAATTTATCAAAGGCTTCGGACTTATGTCTCATGAGATAGACATAACCATATCTACTGAAATCGTCAGTAAATGTGATAAAGTAGCCTAAACCACCTCTGGCTTGTGTACTCATTGGTCCACATACGTCTGAATGTATTAGACCCAATAGATCACCTGCTCTTTCACCTAAACCAGTGAAGGGCGCTTTAGTCATCTTGCCCATTAAGCAAGCTTCGAATCTATCAATCGTTTGGAATTCAAATTGACCTAGACGACAATGCCAGATTAGAGTTTGGTCTAAATCATTAGCTTTAAACCTCTTAGCATTTATATTATAGAGCATGTTGGATCTCGAGTTTTGCATATTCAATATGTATAAACCTCCAACAGTGTGAGCATTGCCATAAAACATGTTGTTGCGCATAATATTAAAAAACCCGTTCTTAATATTAAAATAATAACTTTCTTTTTCAAGAAGAGAAATTGAAATAATATTCCTGCTAAAAGCAGGTACGCAAAACACATCATGAAGTTCAATTACAAGCCCACTGGGCAAAACAAGGTTAACAGAACCCACGGCAGTTGCGGCAACTCTCACGTTGTTCCCAACTCTTATGTCCACCTCGATTTCCCCCATATCTCTTCTACTGTGTAGCACCTACATATCCGCACATACATGAGACTCAGCTCCAGTGTCTAGTACCCAAGTATTTATTGTAGAAAGATATAGCTCTAATGGAATACCTGATGAAGTAGCGGCCCCATCGCCCTTCTTCTGATCCTCCTTCAGCTGCTGACAGTCTTTCTTCCAATGACCAGGCTTTTGACAGTGGAAACAGACCGACTCCTTTGCCTTCCCCTTGCCTTTTACGGGCATGGAAGGTCTCGGAACAAATGGTCGTCTGGTCTTTCCTGCCAGGTCCATTGGGGTTTTACCCTTTTCACCACCAGCTTTGAAGTTGGATCCTTTCTTGACCATAAGAACATTTTTGTGCAAACTGCCCCTTATGCTCTTCTCGGCAGTCACTAGCATGTTGTGCAACTCCGACGCGGTCTTGTCCATTTCATGCATGTGATAGTTCATGACGAACCCACCATATGCATGAGGAAGGGATTGCAGAATAAAATCCGCAGCCATTTCTTTTTCCATAGACATACCGATACTAGTCATATGGCCAAAATGTCCCTTTATACGTAGGACGTGTGGACCTACGGAGCTGCCTGCTGACATCTTGCAGGCAATGAGTTCTCGGAAAACAGTGTATTTTTCAATACGTACTTTCTCTTTGAACATATCCTTGATATGTGTAAACATTGCAAACGGATCATGGGATAGCTCCATAAACTGCTTCTGGGGGTCCGCCTCCATGCAGCCCAGCATGACACACGCAACGTCGATAGAGTCGCTAAGGTGTTTCTGGTACGGATCCTTAACGACCCTCGTTGCGTTGGCAGCTGGCTCCACCGGGATAGCCTTACCAAGGACGTACTCCCTGCGTTCCAACTTTAACACAAGTCGTAAATTCCTGTCCCAGTCCAGATAATTTGTCCCGTTGAGTTTACACTGTTCGAGTATAGTCCTCAACGACAAATTAGACGAGTTTGTTGAATTACCAGCCATTTCTACACGAAAAAAGTAAATTTAATCAGAAAAGTTGAATAAATTTACGAAGATCTGAATTAAACACCAACCATCCGATTCTAAGGTATAGAATCTTTAAACCAAGATCCCTTATTCGTCATTTGAAGTACGCTAAGGCGCACCGCTCCAATTGACTTATTTAGGTAGGACGTCCGTCCAATTACAACCCGTGTAACTCTTGGTGAGGGTATGTGCAAAAACACACGGCTTACCCTTCCGATTACCCAGCTCGACCTCAGGCCAAGAATCGTGGTCGAGTCAACCAACCTTCACTAACGAGTTAACTTTGTGCAGATGCTCCGCTAAGGTGCACGACATCCCACAAAGTTTACCATTTCCATATAGAACCCATTCGATCGATGCTCCGCTAAGACGCACGACACCGATAAAATGTTTCTACATGGGTGTGAATTTGGGTGGCATCTCACTTGACTCAAATTATCTTGTAAATTGGTTGTGCTTAATAATTTGAAAGTATTTGGCACAATCACGAAACCCGTCATCAACAACCCGTGTTGTGACGTTTCTAATTGTATCACATACTATCTTCATTTGAAACCGTCATTTGCAACCCGTGCAAACACGTTTCAAATTTGAACTCATCCATCACAACCCGTGCGATGATAGTTCACAACGCTTTAAATATTCAAACAATTAAAGTCGATTTTAATCTTTGCATGTGAGGTGATGGCTTATGAACTTATAAGCTAATCATGCAAGCATGTTATTAATTAAATAATTCAAGCAAGCATTCATAGAGCGTTAAATATGCATTTTATAGACCATCCTAATCTTAGAATTCTACGAGTCTTCACATCTTCTCGTCTTTCTCATTCGGGCTCCCACTAGCTCTTGGACTTCCTCCAAGACCGTCATTGTGCTCGATTCTCCATCCTTCTCGTCTTTGAGTAATAATTACAATTAATACTCGGTTCGTAGACCGGATAAAAAATAATTACACTTTATGGGCTCGGATAAAGAATAATTACACGCTAACACTAACGGTATGCAAACCGTGAAAGCGATAAAATCTAATGGGCTACTAATGCATCATACATCTCATCACATCATCCAACATGTTATCACACAAACATGTTATCAAATAATATGCAATAATTCCGGTTTTAATTTTGCCAAGTTGCTTGGTCGGGTTTATCGAAACTAGACCTTTTCGAAAAAGGTTTATCGAAACCGACTAAATTTTGAAAGTTTTCGAAATATTGGATCGCGTGTTCGTGCCACAGATCAAACACCGCGCACGAACCAAGTCGGGCCAAGCCAATGGGCCGAAAGCCCATTAGGTCGAGCCCAACATAACACGGCTCGGTTTGGGCCTTGGAAGGCCCACACCGAGCTTGCCTCCACTCTCGGCCTCGGCCCAGAGTGGGGACGGCCCCGGTCACCGCCGGCCTCCCCGGCCTCCGGTGACCTCCGTCGGGTACCTCCGATCTGGCTCCCCGAGAGTCTCTTCTCGGACCCGACAAATCCAATAATTTCTGAAAAATTCCAAATTCAATATAATTTCAAAAATAACATATTTCATGCAAATATCTCAAAAAGCATTAAAATCATGTTATCAACAATTTTGGCATGCAAATAATCACAAAACCGAAACAAACTCAACAAGACAAAGATTAAGAGGGTAACCATCGCTTTGATACCACTGTAGGGTTTTAGAGCGTTGTAGATTGTCGAGATAGCGGAAGCATTATAAGAAAATCTACTCCAAACCTTGTCCAAGAACATAAACCATTAAATCCCAAAGCAAAATCTATTCCACAAGATGTTTACCTTTAAGTCTTTGTTGAATCGATTAAAGAAGAACTTTCAGATCTTCTTCTCTAAAGCAAGTCCACACCAAGGGGATGATCTTGATGATCCTTCACTTAATTGCCCACTAGAAAAATTAAATGAAGAACAAGAGAGCAAGATGAAGAGGAGAGCAAGGGTGTGGCCGGCCACTTTGAGAGAGAGAGAGAGATGTGTGAGTTGTTGTGATTAATTTGTAATGAATTATATATATTTCAATTCATCATACAGCTTATAAGCATGGGTCAAAAGTGATTGGTAAGGGCTTAAAGGTGCTTTAACCCATACCCATCAAATCACTCACCTCTTAATCCACAATCACCAACTAAGCATGGTGTTGTGTGGCCCCCACACATGGACCCACCATGCGGGCCGGCCAAGAGGGCCAGTATGATGATGGTTCTCAATGATATAGCTCTGCTTATCATAGGGATGTGGGATTCCGGAATCATATCATAGATATCATGAGTTGATTGATATCAGACGACCCGCTTTGAATAGTGTTTCATAGATTAAGCAATGAACATATTCAAATGGGTTAGCTTGTCACAATATCCTTAGACTAAGGAGTCTTTGTGATCGTTATGCGGTCGACGTAAGGCTTTGACTTGCGCCTAACACTTTCTGTAACCGGATTGCAATAACGGGCATGATTGGCTGGCGGAACAGATTGCATAAGTGACACGAAAGACGGCTAAGGGATTTATCCCTCGTACTACGGTATAGGAAATATATCCGTTTAGGCCGCTTGATCGAGAGTGACTGAGAGAAAGAGCATGGCCATGCCAGTGATACGAATTATCAGTTCTCAGTCATCTCGCATATCAAGTAACGATGATTGATTAAACAAGGATGACGACTCTATGCCTTGTGATCAATCAGGATGTCCAGAGTTAATAGGAGAGTGACTTGTACGCACAAGGTAATCATAATGTCTTACTAGAGACCACTTATGATGGATCAGGCAAGAGAGATCTTTTGAGCCGATCTGCCAACGGTGGCATGAGCCTAGAGGGTCACGCGCATACAATATGGATAACTTGAGGCAAAGAAACATTGGCGTTTCTTGAGGAGAAAGACATGGCCAAAACTGAGGATTTTAGGCCATGGGTTCGGTTTTGTGAGAATGATTAGCGAATCGAGAAAACTGAGTTTTTCGTCGATGTCGCGTCGAATTTTGTTTGATTAGTGACGACAAAAGGTTCTGATAAATTTTGGACACGGCACGCGACCGCATGGGCGAGCCCATTGGGCTCGGCCCATGAGGTCACCAAGGCCCAATCAGCTAGGTGTGGCCGGCGACTTGTTGGGTCCCAGTGTGGGGGAAACACACCATGCTTAGTTGGTGTTGTTGATTAATAGGAGTGATTATGGGGGGGGGGGAGGGGGGGGGGTTAGTTGATGACTTGCCTTTAACCCATGCCTTCATCATTTGTTACTTTACTCAATCATGCTTTATGAGTTGATGAAGTAAACAAAAATCAGAACAAGAAAATCTCTCTCTCTCTCTCTCTCTCTCTCTCTCTCTCTCTCTCTCTCTCTCTCTCTCTCTCTCTTTCCTCACTTAGCCGGCCACTCTCTCCATCCTCTCTCCCTTTGCTCTCTTTTTATTCACACTTAGTTCTAGTATGCTTAGTGTGTTGGATCATAAGGATCATCCTCTTGGTGTGGACTTGCTCTAGAGAAGAAGATCATCTTGTTTTTCTTTCTTGATTCAACAAAACTAAAAGGTAAACTCTTGTGGAATAAATTTTGCCTTGAGATTTAATGGTTTATGTTCTTGGACTGTTTTTGGAGTTCTTATTGTTTATGTTTGCGCTATCTCGATGATCTTGAACGCTCCAAATCCCTACGGTGGTATCATAGGGTGGTTAACCCTCTTAATCTCTGTTTTGTTGAACTTGTTTCTGTTTTATAATGATTTACATGCCATATTTGTTGATAACATGTTTTTAATGTTTTTTGAGTTAATTGCATGGAATATGTTATTCTTGGAAAATATATTGAATTTGGAATTTTTCAGATTTTATTGGATATGTTGGGTCCGAGACGGGACTCTCGGGGAGCCGTGTAAGGACCGCTCCCGGTCAATTTGGGTCAATTTTGTGAAAAATGGATAAAAATTTACAATTTCGCGATTTGACCAAATTTTGACCCGAGAGTCACCGAGGACTACTATTTGAGCCATTTTAAGATGAAATTGTAATATTATGGATATTAGGTTCATATGGAAGCAAAAATTTAGCGAAACATCACGGTTCCGACGGTTTCGAAAAACGTGTCCGTTTCGGACGATTTCGGGTCCGAAATGACAAAAGTGGCTTGTGGGACCCCCCTACTTTACACTTGGCATGTTTCTAGAGGGGGGGAGACTTTTGAGTGATTAAAAAATTAATTGTTTTAATTTAGATTTAAAAGAAAATGGGAAATGGGTATATTTAATTAGTTTAATGTTTAAATAATTTGATTTAAGTGATAAAAGAGGGGGAGGGAAGCCATACTCGGCAGAAACCAAGAGAAGGAGAGAGAGAGAGGAGGGCTGGCCGAGAGAGAGAGGAAGAAGGAAGAAGAGGAGAAGAGCTTGGGCGATTTCCCGACGATCCGGCCGCGTGATCGACCAATTTCTTGCGTATTCGGGTTCCTCACGTCATTGGCTACGGTGAGCAACTCATTTTTTTCCATCGTGATGAGTTTGAGTTGTGGGTTGATGAGAAATGAGTGAAATGATGATGGAGTGGAGTTGTAGGGGTGTTTTGGAGCATTTTGGGACGTTTTTGGAATTTTCCGGCGGCCGGAGGGTTCGCCGGAGCTCCGGCCAGTGTGGAGGCGCGCCGGAGGTGGTCCGGCAGTGGCCAGCCCCTGCCTTGGCTGGCCGTGGCAGCCTATGGCGACCGCGGGCCGTTTGGGCCTCTCGGGCCGTGAGTGGCCCGGGTGGTCCCACGAGCCCGGAATTCAGGTTGTGAGTTTCGGGGGGTCTCGGGTAACCCTCGAATCAATAGTTGACACCCTTGGTGATTTTTAGATTTAAATTACGAAAATCGGAAAAGGTGTGTCGAAACTTTAAATTGCGCGATTAAATCGCTCGGGTGTCGGAATTCGATTCCGTTAATTGCATTGGTCTTAGAATATTAAATGAGGAGTTTAGAAACAAGTTTCGTAATTTTCGGAGTCCCGAGGGTCAAAAACTCGTTTCCGGGCAGATTGGGTGTTTCGGGGAAAATGAGTCATTCCGGACCCATTTTGGCTACTTTGATTAATTTGAAGTGTGTCCAAGTGTTAGGCACTTGTTGGAGTACACTTGTAAATTTATTGCATTCGTTTGGGAGTCTGTTTGAGTTTTTAATTACTGAATATAATTATTAGTTGATATTGACGCTCGCGGGAAAGGCAATGCGTGAATAGCTCGAGCGGGAGGCTAGGAGCGTACGTAGAGCTTTCCTAAGGTAGGGGGACATAGCTACCTAGACTATATGGCTTGATGCCTTTGTTTGATTATATATGTGTGTGTATATACGTGTGAGCATGATTTGGCACTATGGTAGTGGTGTGAATATGCTTGGTGTGATTATATGCGAATAGTGAGATTTGCATGATAATGTTGGGTGAATTAGTTTAGTATAACTCTGAACTGATTGTAAGCACGGGATTGTGCCAGGTATTATATTATTTGCTTTTCAGACGATGATTTATTCCGTCTTGCACCTAGTATGTTTTCTGCATGAGTATGGTGTGATACTTGTGTTACAGGTGGTGTGTAAGGTAAACCGAGTTGAGGGTGGATTCCCTTGATCGAGATTGGTTACCTTTATTTGTGGTAAGGGTCAACCGAGCTGAGGGTGGACTCCCTTAGTTGTGATCGGTTACCTTTATTTAGGTGTAAGGTAAACCGAGTTGAGGGTGGATTCCCTTGATCGAGATCGGTTACCTTTATCTTTGTGGTAAGGGTCAACCGAGCTGAGGGTGGACTCCCTTAGTTGTGATCGGTTACCTTTATTTAGGTGTAAGGTAAACCGAGTTGAGGGTGGATTCCCTTGATCGAGATCGGTTACCTTTATCTTTGTAGGAAAGGTCAACCGAGCTGAGGGTGGACTCCCTTAGTTGTGATCGGTTCCCTTTATTTAGGTGTAAGGTGAATCGAGTTGAGGGTGGACTCCCTTGATCGAGATCGGTTACCTTTACCTAAGGGAGGGTGAACCGAGGCAAGGGTGGATTCCCTGGGCTGAAATCGGTTACCCTAGGGTGTAGTTAATTATGTTATACAACTACTTTTCTTTGTAGGAAAGGTCAACCGAGCTGAGGGTGGACTCCCTTAGTTGTGATCGGTTCCCTTTATTTAGGTGTAAGGTGAATCGAGTTGAGGGTGGACTCCCTTGATCGAGATCGGTTACCTTTACCTAAGGGAGGGTGAACCGAGGCAAGGGTGGATTCCCTGGGCTGAAATCGGTTACCCTAGGGTGTAGTTAATTATGTTATACAACTACTTTTCCATTGTTATAATCTTATGTATGTGCGATGTTTGAGTCTTGGAGGTAGCGTGTTCACCCTTACAACTTGTGCAGGTTATGGATGCGTTTAGATCTTTTGACTGGGAGCTTGGGGGCGTGTCGTGTCGACGTGTCTTTGCCAGTGGGGTTTGGTCGGCTGTTGTAGATTCTGTTGAGTCGTAACCTGTTTTGTTACTGCTTTTCATTATCCGGTTTATTTCTTTATTTTGTAAAACACTCGGTGAGGTGGCGTTATGCTTCACCATTATGGTATTTATTTATGAGTTACTTGCTTCATTTTCAAAGGATGTTTTGATGGAATTGTTTTAGAACTGGTTTACTTACTTGTGCAATCACCTTTAAGTTAGGGATGCCTAAACTAAAGGTGTTGACTTTGTGCGAGTATAGTTATGATACACTCGAGGACGCTCGAGGTGTTTCATAACTATTTCGTATATGTATCTTCGTATATGTATTATCGATACTTGTATTTTTATCGCGTGACGACTAAGATTCGGAGAACCGGATCTTGGGGCATTACAGTTTGGTATCAGAGGCTCAGGTTTAACACCTGTGTGCCTTGCATCGACACGTCGGGTAGAGTCAGTAATAGGAGAGTATTACGTGGCTTTGGTCTTTGAGTTTTGTGGTGTTAAGTTGATCAGTAGTGAGTTAGCCTGACAACTTATGTGCAGTGGTGTGACTGTATGACTTGAGAAATGATGGACAGGTTGTGGTATTGTGATAGTACATGAGATTGCTTGTTAACGTGAGTATATTATTGACATGTTTGATTGATGACATGTGTTGACTGGTGGGCATGTTAGTGAGAACATTGCCGGTTGGTATTACTACGCTAGGATATTAGTACCTAGTATGATTAGTAATGGTAGAAAATCAGTGAAGTTCCATTGTCCTTTAGCGCGAAGTCCGCTTGATCGTGGATCCTGATTGTGATCTCATTTCCGTGCAGTAGTGCACATGGCGCCGAAGACTAGGCGAGGAGGTACCAGGGGGCGGGGAGCGTCGAGGGTGACTCAGGGAGCTCGAGTTGCCGAGCCCGCGGAGCAGACCACTGGTGTCGAGACACAGTCCGCGGAGACTGCCACCGGCAGTGCTGGGCAGGCGGGAACTCCCATGGGGATGCCCGCTGCCCCGATGGGGGAAGAACTGTTGAGGTCGATACAGTCCCTGACCGAGGTCATGGGGCGGAGGGCAGCTAGGTCCACCACACCTGAGGCAGCACCAGTTCGGGCTGCAGTACAGCCGTTGCACGCATTGCGAGACTTCCTACTACTGCACCCACCTGCTTTCCACGGAGAGCCTGATCCCTCGATAGCCGAGCAGTGGCTACAGCAGATCACTCGGGACCTAGACACCACAGGGGTCAACGAGGGGAGCATCCGCATCACTTTAGCTGTTCACCAGCTGAAGGGCGATGCCTACTACTGGTGGGAGCGGGTGAGGGCCCGGGTTGGGCAGGACTTTGAGGAGTTCCGGGAGGTCTTCCTCCAGAGCTACTTTCCAGAGTCGGCGCGGGATAGCCGGCAGCAGCAGTTCCTGGAACTGCGCCAGGAGACCCTGACGGTCGCCGAGTACGAGGCCCGTTTCACGGCCTTGTCGAGATTTGCTCCGGATCTGGTGAGGTCCGATGCGAGCCGTTGCAAACGGTTCGAGCGGGGGCTGAGGCCCGAAATCTTCGACCGGATCCTTGCTCTTAGGATCCGAGTGTACTCGGTGATAGTGGACACCGCCGCAGCCATCGAGGAGGGGATGGCAGAGACCCGACGTCTCCGGGCATAGAGGCCCCGACCGAGTGGCCCTTCGGAGTCTAGAGACTTCAAGAGGCCCCGTCATTCGGGCTTTCCGCCACAGCAGGCTGGACGGATGGAGCAGAGGCCGCTGGCTTCGCTAGACACAGCAGCTACCAGCTCGGCAGGATCGAGACCACCAACCACTTGCTACATGTGGGGGCAGACGGGACATCTTTGTCGGGAGTGCCCACAGAGGCATGGGACTGCGAGGCAGAGTCAGGGCGGATAGCCCAGATTGCTGGCGGGAAGGCCGGGAAGTCAGGCCGGGTCTCAGGGAGGCCGGGCCAGCGCAGGACCGCCCACATGCTATAGGTGCGGACGCCTCGGGCACATTGCCAAGGACTGTCCCTCCAAGGGCGCTACACCGGTACAATCATCCGCATCACGACAGGACTACCGGCCCAGACAGGGAAACGCACCAGCACGGTCGGCAGGGCCGAGTACCGGGCAAGGGCAGCAGACACGGGGCAGAGTATATTCTGTTGCGGGCCAGACTGAGACGCCACAGCCTGATGACCAGAGATCAGCGCAGGGTACATTTCTTGTTTTTAATTCGTGGGCGTCTATTCTCATAGACACAGGTGCCTCGAATTCTTTTATCTCTGCACGGTTTGCACGGTCCCTGGCATTGAGGGTCGAGTCTTTGAGTCCGCCCCTGCGTGTTGATACACCTTTGGGGAACGACACTGTTCTAGACAGGGTCTGCAAGGCATGCGAGGTGCGCGTAGCCGACCATCCCCTTGTGGGGGATCTGATTGTACTTGACATGACGACATTTGACGTCATCCTGGGTATGGACTGGTTGAGACGGTACCGAGCGATCATCGACTGTTACAAGAGGAGAGTGACAGTATCGAGCGGTGGCTCTACTATCACATGTCCATTAGGGAGTCGGAGTGGAGTCCTACTTGCAGCACTATCCATAGCAGGCAGCGGCCCGACGGGCGGAGGCCGAGGACTACCACGGGTTGTTGATGAGTTTGCGGGCGTGTTCCCAGACGATCTGAGCGATTTGCCACCAGTGCGAGAGGTGGAGTTCGCGATCGAGTTGTTGCCGGGAACGGCGCCTATTTCTGTGGCACCCTACCGTTTCGCTCCCGCGGAACTCGAGGAGTTGAAGAGTCAACTCCAGGAGCTACAGGAAAAGGGGTTCATCCGGCCGAGCACTTCGCCTTGGGGTGCTCCGGCGTTGTTCGTGAAGAAGAAGGAAGGTTCACTCCGGATGTGCATCGATTACCGGAAGCTGAACAGGGCGACAGTAAAGAACCGTTATCCGATGCCGCGGATAGACGATCTCTTCGACCAGCTCAGGGGTTCGAAATGCTTTTCCAAGATCGACCTGCGATCTGGTTATCATCAGTTGAGGGTGCGAGAGGAGGACATCCAGAAGACGGCATTCAGAACACGGTATGGCCACTTCGAGTTCTTGGTAATGCCGTTCGGTTTGACCAACGCTGCAGCAGCGTTCATGGACCTGATGACACGGATCTTCCGGCCTTACCTTGACCAGTTCGTCATCGTGTTCGTAGATGACATCCTTATCTACTCTCCGGACGAGAGGACTCACGAGGCACATCTGAGGATCGTGCTTCAGCTACTCCTATCGCACCAGCTTTACGCGAAGTTGGAGAAGTGTGAGTTCTGGCTCACTGAGGTGAGGTTCCTCGGGCATGTAGTGTCCAGCGACGGTATCTTTGTTGACCCGGTGAAGATTGAGGCAGTCTCGAGATGGGCACAGCCGACGAGCGTGTTCGAGATTCGTAGTTTCCTGGGGTTAGCAGGTTATTACAGAAGGTTCGTGAAGGATTTCTCACGACTGGCAGCACCGTTGACTCACCTTACACGGAAGGGAGTTAAGTTTGAGTGGGACGAGTCCTGTGAGAACTCATTCTTGGAGCTGAAGACTCTGTTGACCACAGCTCCAGTGCTGATAGTACCAGAGCGAGGCATAGGCTACGACGTCTACTGTGACGCGTCCGGCGAGGGACTGGGTATTGTGCTGATGCAACTGGGGAAGGTGGTAGCGTTTGGGTCCCGACAGTTGAGAGTGCACGAGAAGAACTATCCGACGCACGACCTGGAACTTGCGGCAATCGTATTTGCACTGAAGTTATGGCGTCACTACCTCTATGGCGAGAAATTTCAGGTCTTATCTGATCACAAGAGCCTGAAGTACCTCTTTTCTCAGAAGGACCTCAACATGAGACAGCGGCGCTGGATGGAGCTGATTGAGGACTACGACTTTGACCTGCTTTACCACCCGGGCAAGGCAAATGTTTTTGCCGACGCCCTCAGCAGGAAGTCACTCCATAGTCTCGTTTCCGTAGCATTACGGGAATGGAAGATGCTGGGAGAACTCGGCGAGTTCAAGATGGAGCTAGAGGAAGTCACAGGGCAGGTGGCTCTGTGTTCCTTAGTAGCGCAGCCAGATTTGATCAGCAGGGTACTCGCGGCGCAGATCGAGGATGCGGAATCAGTGACATTCCGAGAAAGGTTGACCAGCGGAAGCGAGTCCGAAGGGTGGTCACTGGGCAACGATCAGGGTCTTCGCTTCCAGAGCAGACTGTTCGTGCCCCAGAGTCTCCGCGAGGCGGTACTACGTGAGTCGCACAGCTCGCGACTCACAGTACATCCCGGGGGGACTAAGATGTACCACGACATCAGACGCCACTTCTGGTGGAGCGGGATGAAGCGCGAGATAGCAGAATTTGTGGCGAGATGCCTTACTTGTCAGCAGGTGAAGATCGAGCACCAGAGACCAGCAGGTCCGCTACAACCACTAGAGATCGCTGAGTGGAAATGGGAGCATATCACCATGGACTTCGTGTGCGGTTTGCAGAGGTCTACGAGGGGCAATGATGCTGTTTGGGTAGTGGTTGACAGACTGACGAAGTCCGCTCACTTCCTGCCTATGAAGATGACGGACCCAGTGGACAAGCTGAGCAGGCTGTATGTGCGCGAGATAGTCAGACTACACGGGGTGCCGGTGTCGATAGTGTCGGACCGAGACCCTCGCTTTACATCACGATTCTGGGACAGCCTTCAGGGCGCTATGGGGACGAATATTCGGCTGAGTACCGCTTACCACCCGCAGACTGATGGTCAGTCAGAGCGAGTGATCCAGATCCTGGAGGACATGCTCCGGCATGTATTCTGGACTTCCATGGAGCGTGGGAGGATCACTTGCCACTAGCAGAGTTCGCCTACAACAACAGCTACCAGGACAGCATTCAAATGGTACCATTCGAGGCGTTGTATGGTAGGCCGTGTCGTTCACCCGTCTGTTGGGCGGAGGTGGGCGACAAGAGCCTGTTAGGACCTGATCTGGTTAGGGAGACTACCGAGAAGGTAGCCCTGATCTGAGAACGGTTGAAGACGGCGCAGAGCAGACAGTGTTACGCGGACAGGAGGCGTCGACCGCTTGAATTCGAAGTGGGCGACCATGTCTTCTTGAAGGTTAGACCGAAGAAGGGGCTGATCAGGTTCAAGAAGGCAAGGAGCGACGGGAAGTTGTCGCCGAGGTACATTGGGCCCTTCGAGATCATTTCCAGAGTGGGAGCAGTGGCTTACCGGCTTGCTTTGCCACCATCCCTTGCGGCAGTGCATAACGTTTTCCATGTATCCATGCTGAGGAAGTACCACCACGACCCGTGTCACGTGATAGCTTGGGCTGAGCTAGAGTTGACTCCGGATGCGACTTATGAGGAACGGCCAGTTCGGATCTTGGACTCTCGCGATCAGGTGCTGAGAGGCAAGACCATCCCGTTAGTGCGAGTGCTGTGGCAGCATCACGGGGAGGGGGAGTCGACGTGGGAGCGGGCGGACGAGATTCGCGCCAAGTATCCCCGACTCTTCGAGAATTGAGGTACGTTCTTAACGTTTTAATTTCGCGGACGAAATTCTTTAAGGAGCGAAGGTTGTAAGGACCGCTCCCGGTCAAATTGGGTCAATTTTGTGAAAAATGGATAAAAATTTACAATTTCGCGATTTGACCAAATTTTGACCTGAGAGTCACCGAGGACTACTATTTTAGCCATTTTAAGATGAAATTGTAATATTATGGATATTAGGTTCATATGGAAGCAAAAATTTAGCGAAACATCACGGTTCCGACGGTTTCGAAAAACGTGTCCATTTCGGACGATTTCAGGTCCGAAATGACAAAAGTGGCTTGTGGGACCCCCCTACTTTACACTTGGCATGTTTCTAGAGGGGGGGGGGGAGACTTTTAAGTGATTAAAAAATTAATTTTTTTAATTTAGATTTAAAAGAAAATGGGAAATGGGTATATTTAATTAGTTTAATGTTTAAATAATTTGATTTAAGTGATAAAAGAGGGGGAGGGAAGCCATACTCGGCAGAAACCAAGAGAATGAGAGAGAGAGAGGAGGGCTGGCCTAGAGAGAGAGGAAGAAGGAAGAAGAGGAGAAGAGCTTGGGCGATTTCTCGACGATCCGGCCGCGTGATCGACCATTTTCTTGCGTATTCGGGTTCCTCACGTCATTGGCTACGGTGAGCAACTCATTTTTTTCCATCGTGATGAGTTTGAGTTGTGGGTTGATGAGAAATGAGTGAAATGATGATGGAGTGGAGTTGTAGGGGTTTTTGGAGCATTTTGGGACGTTTTTGGAATTTTCCGGCGGCCGGAGGGTTCGCCGGAGCTCCGGCCGGTCACCGGAGCTCCGGCCAGTGTGGAGGCGCGGAGGAGGTGGTCCGGCAGTGGCGAGCCCCTGCCTTGGCTGGCCGTGGCAGCCTATGGCGACCGCGGGCCGTTTGGGCCTCTCGGGCCGTGAGTGGCCCGGGTGGTCCCACGAGCCCGGAATTCGGGTTGTGAGTTTCGGGGGGTCTCGGGTAACCCTCAAATCAATAGTTGACACCCTTGGTGATTTTTAGATTTAAATTACGAAAATCGGAAAAGGTGTGTCGAAACTTTAAATTGCGCGATTAAATCGCTCGGGTGTCGGAATTCGATCCCATTAATTGCATTGGTCTTAGAATATTAAATGAGGAGTTTAGAAACAAGTTTCGTAATTTTCGGAGTCCCGAGGGTCAAAAACTCGTTTCCGGGCAGATTGGGTGTTTCGGGGAAAATGGGTCATTCCGGACCCATTTTGGCTACTTTGATTAATTTGAAGTGTGTCCAAGTGTTAGGCACTTGTTGGAGTACACTTGTAAATTTATTGCATTCGTTTCGGAGTCTGTTTGAGTTTCAAATTATTGAATATAATTATTAGTTGATGTTGACGCTCGCGGGAAAGGCAAGGCGTAAATAGCTCGAGCGGGAGGCTAGGAGCGTACGTAGAGCTTTCCTAAGGTAGGGGGACATAGCTACCTAGACTATATGGCTTGATGCCTTTGTTTGATTATATATGTGTGTATATATACATGTGAGCATGATTTGGCACTATGGTAGTGGCGTGAATATGCTTGGTGTGATTATATGCGAATAGTGAGATTTGCATGATAATGTTGGGTGAATTAGTTTAGTATAACTCTGAACTGATTGTAAGCACGGGATTGTGCCAGGTATTATATTATTTGCTTTTCAGACGATGATTTATTCCGTCTTGCACCTAGTATGTTTTCTGCATGAGTATGGTGTGATACTTGTGTTACAGGTGGTGTGTAAGGTAAACCGAGTTGAGGGTGGATTCCCTTGATCGAGATCGGTTACCTTTATTTGTGGTAAGGGTCAACCGAGCTGAGGGTGGACTCCCTTAGTTGTGATCGGTTACCTTTATTTAGGTGTAAGGTAAACCGAGTTGAGGGTGGATTCCCTTGATCGAGATCGGTTACCTTTATCTTTGTGGGAAAGGTCAACCGAGCTGAGGGTGGACTCCCTTAGTTGTGATCGGTTGCCTTTATTTAGGTGTAAGGTGAATCGAGTTGAGGGTGGACTCCCTTGATCGAGATCGGTTACCTTTACCTAAGGGAGGGTGAACCGAGGCAAGGGTGGATTCCCTGGGCTGAAATCGGTTACCCTAGGGTGTAGTTAATTATGTTATACAACTACTTTTGCATTGTTATCATCTTGTGTATGTGCGATGTTTGAGTCTTGGAGGTAGCATGTTCACCCTTACAACTTGTGCAGGTTATGGATGCGTTTAGATCTTTTGACTGGGAGCTTGGGGGCGTGTCGTGTCGACGTGTCTTTGCCAGTGGGGTTTGGTCGGCTGTTGTAGACTCTGTTGAGTCGTAACCTGTTTTTTTACTGCTTTTCATTATCCGGTTTATTTCTTTATTTTGTAAAACACTCGGTGAGGTGGCGTTATGCTTCACCATTATGGTATTTATTTATGAGTTACTTGCTTCATTTTCAAAGGATGTTTTGATGGAATTGTTTTAGAACTGGTTTACTTACTTGTGCAATCACCTTTAAGTTAGGGACGCCTAAACTAAAGGTGTTGACTTTGTGCGAGTATAGTTATGATACACTCGAGGACGCTCGAGGTGTTTCATAACTATTTCGTATATGTATCTGCGTATATGTATTATCGATACTTGTATTTTTATCGCGTGACTACTAAGATTCGGAGAACCGGATCTTGGGGCGTTACAAGCCGAATTGGAGATACCGGACGGAGGTCACCGTAGGCCGGGATTCGCCGGCGGTGACCGGGGCCGTCCCCCCTCTTGGCCGAGGCCGAGAGGGGAGGCAAACCCAGGTTTGGGCTTTCCAAAGCCCAAATCGGGACGTGGGCTGTGGCTCGGCCGCCTATTGGGCTTGGGCCCGACATGGTTCATGCACGGTGATTTTTGATCCGTGGCACGAACCCGCAATCCAATATTTAGAAAACTTTCAAATTTGATCGATTTCGATAAACTGTTTTTCAAAAAGGTCTAGTTTCGATAAACCCGACCAAGCAACTTGGCAAAATTAAAACCGGAATATTGCATATTATTTGATGACGTGTTTGTGTGATAACATGTTGGATGATGTGATGAAATGTATGATGCATTAATAGCCCATTAGATTTTTATCGCTTTCACAGTTTGCACACCGTTAGTATTAGCGTGTAATTAGTCTTTGATTTGAGCCCTTAAAGTGTAATTATTTTTTATCCGGTATACGAACCGAGCATATAATTTCTACTCAAAGTCGAGAAGGATGGAACATCGAGCATAATGACGGTCTTGGAGGAAGTCCAAGAGCTAGTGGGAGCCCGAACGGGGAAGACTAGAAGATCTAATGTCTCGTAGAATCTTAAGAATAGGATGGGCTATTGATGCATATTAAAACGCTTTAAAATGCTTGCTTGAATTATTAGATGATAATTTATATGCTTGCATGATTAGCTTATGAGATTATAAGCCATCACCTCACATGCAAAGATTAAAAATGATTTTAATTTATTTGCATGTTTAAAGCGTTGTAAACCATCATCGCACGGGTTGTGATTGATGAGTTCAATTTGAAACGTGTTTGCACGGTTGCAAATGACGACTTCAAAAGAAGATAGTATGTGATACAATTAGAAACGTCACAACACGGGTTGCTAATGATGGGTTGGTAATTGTACCAAAATACTTTCGAATTATTAAACACAACCAATTACAATATAATTTGAGTCATGTGAGATACCAGCCAAATTCACACCCATGTAGCGAAACACCGATAGAATGGGTTCAATATGGAATGGTCAACCTTGTGGGATGTCGTGCGCCTTAGCAGAGCATCTGCACAAAAATGATGCATATGTGAAGGTTGGTTGACTCGTCCACGATTCTCGGCCTGAGGTCGAGCTGGGGCATCAGAAGGGTAAGCTGTGTACATTTGCGCATACCCTGACCAAGAATTACACAGGTTGTAATTAGATGAATGTCCTACCCAAATGGGTCAATTGGAGCGGTGCGCCTTAGAGTACTTCAATTGACAAATCAGGGATCTTGGTTTAAAGATTCTAAACCTTAGAATCGAATGGTTGGTGTTTAATTCGGATATTCGTAAATTTATTTAACTTTTCTGATTAAATTTACTTTCTTCGTGTAGAAAATGGCTAGTAATTCAACAAACTCGTCTAATTTGTCATCGAGGGCTATACTTGATAAGTGTAAGCTCAATGGAACAAATTATCTGGACTGGGACAGAAATTTGCGACTTGTGTTTAAGTTGGAACGCGGGGAGTACGTCCTAGACAAGGCTATCCCGGTGGAGCCAGCTGCACACGCAACGAGGGTCGTTAAGGATGCGTACCAAAAACACCTTAGTGACTCTATCGACGTTGCGTGTGTCATGATCTTTTGCTAGCTGCACACCTTATGGAGCTATCTTATGATCCTTTTGCTATGTTTACACAGATCAATGATATGTTCAAGGAGAAAGTACGTATTGAAAAAGACACTATTCTCCGAGAACTCATTGCGTGCAAAATGTTAGCAGGAAGCTCCGTTGGTCCACACGTCCTACTAATGAAGGGACATCTCGATCACCTAACTAGTCTCAGAATGACTATGGAAAAGGAGATGGCTACAGATTTCATTATGCAATCCCTTCCTCATGCATATGGTGGATTCTTCATGAACTATCACATGCATGACATGGACAAAACCGCATCGGAGTTGCACAACATTCTAGTGACTGCCGAGAAGAGCATAAGGGGCACTGCGCTCAAAGGTGTTCTTATGGTGAAGAAGGGATCCGGCTTCAAAGCTGGTGTTGATAAGGGTAAAGGCCTACTGCACCTGGCACGCAAAAACAGACGACCTTTTGTTCCTAAACCTTCCAAGCCCATG
The DNA here is from genome assembly GCA_963920655.1 of Geranium rotundifolium. Classification (NCBI taxonomy): domain Eukaryota; kingdom Viridiplantae; phylum Streptophyta; class Magnoliopsida; order Geraniales; family Geraniaceae; genus Geranium; species Geranium rotundifolium. The sequence continues at coordinate 14,221,320 of OY987322.1, read as the reverse complement.
AAGGGCAAGGAGAAGGTAAAGGAGTCGGTCTGTTTCTACTGCCAAAAGCCTGGTCATTGGAAAAAGGACTGTCAGCAGCTGAAGGAAGATCAGAAGAAGGGCGGTGGGGCCGCTACTTCGTCAGGTATTCCATTAGAGCTAAATCTTTCTACTATAAATACTTGGGTACTAGACACTGGAGCTGAGTCTCATGTTTGTGCGGATGTGCAGGTACTGCGTAGTAGAAGAGATGTGGGCGAAAACGAGGTGCACCTAAGAGTTGGGAACAACGTGCATGTTGCCGCAATTGATGTGGGTTCGATTGATCTTGTTTTGCTCAATAGGCTGGTAATAGAACTCCTAGATGTGTTTTGCGTACCTGCTTTCAGCAGGAATATTGTATCAATATCCCTTCTTGAAAAAGAAGGTTATTATTTTGATATTAAGAACGGTTTTTTTTTAATATAATGTGCAATAACATATATTGTGGAAATGCTCACCTAGTTGGAGGTTTATACATATTAAATACGCAGAACTTGAAATCCAACATACTCTATAATGTTAATGCTAAGAGGCTTAAAACTAATGATTTAGACCAAACTCTAATCTAGCATTGTCGTCTTGGTCACATAAATGAGAAACGCATCTCAGCGCTTCATAAGCGCAGACTTTTAAGTCAATTCGAATTCCAAACGATTTAAAGGTGCGAGGCTTGTTTAATGGGCAATATGACTAAAGCGCCCTTCACCGGTACAAGTGAAAGGGCAGGTGATCTATTGGGTCTAATACATTCAGACGTGTGTGGACCAATGAGTACACCAGCCAGAGGTGGTTTAGGTTACTTTATCACATTTCCTGATGATTTCAGTAGACATGGTTATGTCTATCTCATGAGACATATGTCCAAAGCTTTTGATAAATTCAAAGAGTTTAGGACTGAAGTAGAAAACCAACTCGAAAAAAGTATTAAGGCACTCCGTTCTGATTGGGTGGAGAATACTTATCCAAAGAGTTTCTTAGTCATCTTACAGAATATTGAATACTATCTCAGTGGACTCTGGCAGGAACACCACAACTTAATGGTGTGTCCGAGCGAAGGAATCAGACATTGTTGGATATGGTTTGATCAATGTTAAGTCACACTGATCTCCCGATCTCCTTCTGGGGTTACGTTCTACAAACGGCTCCGTTCAAAATAAATAGGGCTCCGTTGAAAGCAGTGGAAGGGACATCATTCGAGAAATGGTACGTGAGGGAACCCGTTTTGTCTTTCCTGAAAATCTGGGGTTGCGAGGCTTTTGTAAAACGGTTGTTTGCAACCAAGCTCGAACCAAGGTCAGATAAATGCACTTTTGTTGGATATCCCAAAGAAACAAAGGGATACTACTTCTATAAACTGAGCGAGAACAAAGTATTCGTCGCCCGAGGTGGGAGGACTATTCATCTTGATGAAATTCTAGATTAGATAGTCGCTCAGGAACCACTAGACGACCCCTTAGAAGAAGTAGAGCCAGAAGTGGTCGTTGAGCAAGAACCAATAGCTGCAGTTAATGAGGACGGTCCAAGTCGGAAAAGGACCATTCATGCACCTATCAGATACGGTTTTCTAGTAACGGGAGGTGATGAATTGGTGTTAGTGGACAATGATCCAACTACCTTTCGAGAGGCCATGGACGGAACCGATTCTGAGAAATGGCTGAGAAATGGTTGAGAAATGGCTGGAAGTGTGGGACTTGGTAGATCAAACCCCTAGCGTAAAAGTCATTGGGTGTAAATGGATCTGTAAAATAAAGATAGACATGGATGGTAAACCTCAGACCTATAAAGCACGACTGGTAGCAAAAGGTTATAGACAAGTCCACAGAATTGACTATGAGGAAACCTTTTCTCCAGTAGCTATGGTCAAATCTATTCGCATTCTACTTGCCATAGCAGCTTATCATAATTATGAGATATGACAAATGGATGTCAAAACCGCTTTCCTTAATGGGAGGTTAGCTGAGGACGTTTATATGTCCCAGCCTGAGGGTTTTGAGATCCAAAGAATGAGGGAAAGATTTGTAAGTTGCTCAAATCAATTTACGGTTTGAAGCAAGCATCTCGCAGTTGGAACTAACGTTTTGATGAAGCTGTGAAACAGTTTGGCTTCATAAATAATTGTGATGAACCTTGCGTGTATAAAAAGGCAGATGGGAGTAAGGTAGGCTTTTTGGTGCTCTATGTCGATAACATATTGCTTATTGGAAATGACGTCCCCACCTTGCTTTTGAAAAAGGCTTGGTTACGTGAGTGTTTTGCAATGAAGGACTTAGGCGAGGGTTCTTATATCTTGGGGATCAAGATATATAGAGATCGTACCAAGCGGGTCTTCGGCTTAAGTCAAAGCACCTATATAGACAAAGTGTTGAGAAGATTCTCAATGCATAATTCCAAGAAAGGACTGCTGCCCGTGCGTCATGGCATAAAGCTTAGTAAGAATCAGTGTGCTGAGACACCTGAAGAACTAAAAAAAAAGATTGAGATCCCATATACTTCGGCAATAGGGTCCATAGTGTATGCCATGATATGTACGAGACCGGATGTCTCGTTCGCCCTAAGCTGTACCAGTAGACATCAATCCAAACCCGGTGAGGAACACTGGATTGTAGTCAAGGAAATTCTCAAATATTTGAGAAAAACCAATGACGCTTTTCTTGTATAGGGGGAAGGAGTGATGATGATCTAGTCGTCAACGGATATGTTGACGCTAGTGTCCAGACAGACCCTGATGACTTTAAGAGTCAGTTAGGATATGTGTTTACGTTGAATGGTTGAGCATTCAGCTGGAAAAGCAAGAAGCAGGACACCATCGCCGTCTCTACAACGGAAGCTAGGTATATTGCTGCATCGGAAGCAGCAAAGGAGGCTGTTTCGATCAGGAGTTTCATGGCAGGGTTATGTGTAATTCAAAACCCATCTAACCTAGTAGACTTATATTGTGACAACACCGAGGCCATTGCGCAAGCTAAGGAACCCATAGCACATGACAGATCCAAGCATGTAATCAGGAAGTATCACATCATCCGGGACATAGTTGCTAGAGGTGACGTGAAGATCCACTACGTTGCATCTGATGATAACACAGCCGACCCCTTAACCAAAGCTCTTCCTCAAGCAAAACATGATAAACATGTAAGGTCAATGAGAATAGTCTGGGACTTAGATTGGAACTAGGGGCAAGTGGGAGATCGATAGCATTTTTGTGCCCTAGTTCAATTGCTAGTAGTCTATAAATGTCTATGTATATTAATCATCATTTGTAATGAATAAAACGGCTTTGTATTACTTATGTGTTGAAGTAATATGTTGAGCATGATCTGATTTATGACCACTAAAGTAGTAGAACCATAAATCTGTACGGATCACACTTAACAAGTCCCTGGTCAATATGCGCTTCAATTGAAGCAACCAGTATGAGGATGGTTATCAATGATGTAGTTCTGCTTATCATAAGGATGTCGGATCCCGGAATCATATTATAGATATCATGAGGTGATTGATATCGGACGACCCGCTTAGTATAATGTTTCACAGATTAAGCCATGAACATATTCAAATGCGATAGCTTCTCACAATATCCTTAGACCAAGGAGTCTTTGTGATCGCTATACGGTCGACATACGGCTTTGACTTGCGCCTAACGCTTTCCGTAAAAGGATTGCAATAAGGGGCATGATTGGGTGGCGGTACGGATTGCATGAGTGACACGAAAGACGGCTAAGGGATTTACCCTCGTACTACGGTATGGGAAAGATATCCGTTTAGGCTGCTTGATCGAGAGTGACTGAGAGAAAGAGCATGGCCATGCCAGTGATACGAGTTATCAGTTCTCAGTCATCTCGCATATCAAGTAACGATGATTGAGTAAACAAGGATGACAACTCTATGCCTTGTGATCAATCAGGATGTCCACAGATAATAGGATAGTGACTTGTACGCACAAGATTAAATCGAATCATCGATCATCATGCACCTTGGGTAATCATAATGTCTTACTAGAGACCACTTATGATGGATCGGGCAAGAGAGATCTCTTGCGCCGATCTGCCAACGGTGGCATGAGCCTAGAGGGTCACACACATACAATATGGATAATTTAAGACAAGGAAACATTGGCGTTTTTTCTTTAGGAGCAAGACATGGCCAAAACTAGGGTTTTAGGCCATGGGTTTGGTTTTGTGAGAATGATTAGCGAATCGAGAAAATTGAGTTTTTCGTCGATGTCGCGTCGAACTTTGTTTTATAAGTGACGACAAAAGGGTCGGATAATTTTTGGACACGGCACGCGACCGCATGGGCAAGCCCATTGGGCTCGGCCCAATGAGGTCACCAAGCCGGCCCAACAAAGGCCCAACAAGGCTCAATAAGCTGATAGCATTTTGTGCCCTAGTCCAATTGCTAGTAGCCTGTAAACGTCTATGTACATTATCATCGTTTGTAATATATATAAAACCGCTTTATATTACTTATGTGTTGAAGTAATATGTTAAGCATGATCTGATTTATGACAACTAAAGTAGTAGAACCATAAATCTGTACGGATCACACTTAACGAGTCCCTGGTCAATATACGCTTCTATTGAAGTGACCAGTATGAGGATGTTTCTCAATGACGTAGTTCTACTTGTCATAGGGATGTGCGATCCCGGAATCATATCATAGATATCATGAGGTGATTGATATCGGACGACCCGCTTTGAATAGTGTTTTCATAGATTAAGCCATGAACATATTCAAATGCGATAGCTTGTCATGATATCTTTAGACCAAGGAGTCTTTGTAATCGCTATGCAATGTACGTACGGCTTTAACTCGCGCCTAACGCTTTCCGTAACAGGATTGGAATAACGGGCATGATTGGGTGGCGGAACGGGTTGCATGAGTGACACGAAAGACGGCTAAGGGATTTATCCCTCATACTACAGTATGGGAAAGATATCCGTTAAAGACCTCTTGATCGAGACTGATTGAGAGTAAGAGCGTGGCCATGCCGGTGATACGGGTTATCAGTTCTCAGCCATCTCACATATCAAGTAACAATCATTGATTGAACAAGGGTGACGACTCTATGCCTTGTGATCAATTGGAATATCTAGAGATAATAGGGTAGTGACTTGTACGCACAAGGTTAAGTCGAATCATCGATCGTCATGCACCTTGGGTAATCATAACGTCTTACTAGAGGCCCCTTATGATGGATCGGGCAAGAGAGATCTTTTGCGCCGATCTGCCAACGGTGGCATGAGCCTGGAGGGTCACAAACATTCAAGACGGATATCTTGAAACAAGGAAACCTTAACGTTTCTTGAGGAGCTATGCATGGACAAAACTTGAGGTTTTGGGCCATGGGTTCGGTTTGAGAGTATAATTAGCGAATCGAGAAAACTGAGTTTTTTTGTCGATGTCGCGTCGGACTTTGTTTGATAAGTAACGACAAAAAGGGTCGGGCAACTTTTGGACACGGCACGAAACCACATGGGCGAGCCCATTGGGCTCTGCCCATGAGGTCACGTGACCGGCCCAACAAGGGGCCATTATGGGCCCAATAAGCCCAATATGGCCGGCCACATTGGTGGGTCCAATGGTGGGGGCCACACAACACCATGCTTGGTTGGTGATTGTGAATTAAGAGGCAAGTGATTTAAGGGGTATGGGTGATAACACTTTAAGCCCATACCAATCACTTTTGACCCAGGCTTATGAGTTGGATGATGAAGGTAAATATCTAATATTGATTCATTACACAAAAAAACACACTACTCTCACATGCTCTCTCTCTCTCTCTCTCTCTCTCTATTGTGGCCGGCCACTACCTCTCTCCTCTTCATCTTGCTCTCTTGTTCTTCATTTAATTGTTCTAGTAGGCAATTAAGTGAAGGATCTTCAAGATCATCCCCTTGGTGTGGACTTGCTTTAGAGAAGAAGATCCGAAAGTTCTTCTTTATCGATTCGACAAACACTTAAAGGTAAACATCTTGTGGAATAGATTTTTTCCTTGGGATTTAACGGTTTATGTTCTTGGACAAGGTTTGGAGTAGATTTTGTTAAACGCTTCCGCTATCTCGATGATCTAGAACGCTTCAAAACCCTACAGTGGTATCAGAGGGTGGTTAACCCTCTTAATCTTTGTCTTGTTGAACTTGTTTCGGTTTTATGTTTATTTGCATGCCAATCTTGTTGATAACATGTTTTTAATGCTTTTTGGGATAATTGCATGAAAATATTATTTTTGGAAAATATATTGAATTTGGAATTTTTCGGAAATTATTGGATTTGTCGGGTCCGAGAAGAGACTCTCGGGGAGCCGGATCGGGGGTATCGGACGGAGGTCACCGGAGGCCGGGGAGGCCGGCGGTGACCGGAGCCGTCCCCACTCTCGGCTGAGGCCGAGAGTTGAGGCAAGCTCGGTTTGGGCCGTCAAAGGCCCAAACCGAGTCGTGGTGTTGGGCTCGGCCCAATGGGCTTCTGCCCGACTTGGTTTGTGCACGGTGTTTGATCCGTGGCATGAACCCGCGATCCAATATTTCGAAATATTTCAAAATTTAATCGGTTTCGATAAACCGTTTTTCGAAAAGGTCTAGTTTCGATAAACCCGACCAAGCAACTTGGAAAAATTAAAATCGGAATAATTGCATATTATTTGATAACATGTTTGTGTGATAACATGTTGGATGATGTGATGAGATGTATGATGCATTAGTAGCCCATTAGATTTTATCGCTTTCACAGTTTACACACCGTTAGTGTTAGCGTGTAATTATTCTTTTATTCGAGCCCATAAAGTGTAATTATATTTTATCCGGTCTACGAACCGAGTATTAATTGTAATTACTACTCAAAGACGAGAAGGATGGAAAATTCAGCACAATGACGGTCTTGGAGGAAGTCCAAGAGCTAGTGGGAGCCCGAATGAGAAAGACGAGAAGATATGGTGACTCGTAGAATCCTAAGATTAGGATGGGCTATAAAATGCATATTGAACGCTTTATGTTTGCTTGCTTGAATTATTTAAATAATAACATGCTTGCATGTTTAGCTTATAAGTTTATAAGCCATCACCTCACATGCAAAGATTAAAATAGATTTTAATTGTTTACATGTTTAAAGCGTTGTGAACCATCATCGCACGGGTTGTGATGGATGAGTTCAAATTTGAAACGTGTTTGCACGGGTTGCAAATGACGGCTTCAAATGAAGATAGTATGTGATACAATTAGAAACGTCACAACACGGGTTGTTGATGACGGGTTCGTAATTGTGCCAAATACTTTCGAATTATTAAGCACACCCAAATTACAACATAATTTGAGTCAAGTGAGATGCCACCCAAATTCACACCCATGTAGAAACATTTTATCGGTGTCGTGCGCCTTAGCGGAGCATCGATGGAATGGGTTATATATGGGAATGGTAAATTTTGTGGGATGTCGTGCGCCTTAGCGGAGCATCTGCGCAAAGTTAACTCGTTAGTGAAGGTTGGTTGACTCAACCACGATTCTTGGCCTGAGGTCGAGCTGGGGCATCGGAAGGGTAAGCCGTGTGTTTTGCACATACCCTGACCAAGAGTTACACGGGTTGTAATTGGATGGACGTCCTACCTAAATGAGTCAAATGGAGCGGTTCGCCTTAGCGTACTTCAATTGACAAATAAGGGATCTTGGTTTAAAGATTCTAATCCTTAGAATCGGATGGTTGGTGTTTAATTCGGATCTTCATAAATTTATTCAACTTTTCTGATTAAATTTACTTTCTTCGTGAAGAAATGGCTAGTAATTCAAAAAACTCGTCTAATTTGTCGTTGAGGACTATACTCGAAAAGTGTAAACTCAACGAGACAAATTATCTGGATTGGGACAGGAATTTACGACTTGTGTTAAAGTTGGAACGCAGGGAGTACGTCCTTGACAAGGCTATCCCGATGGAGCCAGCTGCCAACGCAATGAGGGTCGTTAAGGATGCGTACCAGAAACAACTTAACGACTCTATCGACGTTGTGTGTGTCATGCTGGGCTGCATGGAGGCGGACCTCCAGAAGCAGTTTATGGAGCTATCCCATGATCCGTTTGCAATGTTTGCACAGATCAAGGATGTGTTCAAAGAGAAAGTACGTATTGAAAAATGGACTTGTCTAAGAGAACTCATTGCCTGCAAGATGTCAACAGACAGCTCCGTAGGTCCACACGTCCTACGCATGAAGGGACATTTCGATCATATGACTAGTCTCGGAATGACTATGGAGAAAGAAATGGCTGCAAATTTTATTCTGCAATCCCTTCCTCATGCATATGGTGGATTTGCCATGAACTATCATATGCATGACATGGACAAGACCGCATCGGAGTTGCATAGCATGTTAGTGACTGCCGAGAAGAGCATAAATTCAAGGAGTTTAGGACTGAAGTATAAAACCAACTCGGAAAGAGTATCAAGGCACTCCGTTCTGATTGGGGTGGAGAATACTTATCCGAGGAGTTTCTTAGTCATCTCACTGAAAGTGGAATACTATCTTAGTGGACTCCGCCAGGAACACCGCAACTCAATGGTGTGTCCGAGCGAAGGAGTCGGACATTGTGGGATATGGTTCGATCGATGTTAAGTCTCACTAATCTCCCGTTCTCCTTCTGGGGTTACGTTCTGCAAATGGCCACATTCATAATAAACAGGGCTCCGTCGAAAGCAGTGGAAGGGACATCATTCGAGAAATGGTACGGGAAAGAACCCGTTTTGTCCTTCCTAAAAATCTGGGGGTTGCGACGCTTATGTAAAACGGTTGCTTGCAACCAAGCTCGAACCAAGATCAGATAAGTGCACTTTCTTCGGATATCCAAAAGAAACAAAAGGATACTACTTCTAAAAATCGAGCGAAAATAAAGTTTTTGTCGATCGAGGTGGGACATTCTTGGAAAAAGAGTTCATTTCCAAGACAGTCAGTGGGAGGGCTGTTCATCTTGATGAAGTTCTAGATGAGATGGTCACTCGGGAACCACTAGACAACCCACTAGAAGAAGTAGAGCCAGAAGTGGTTGTTGAGCAAGAACCAATAGCTACAGTTAATGAGGACGGTCCAAGGCGGTCTGAAAGGATAAGTCATGCACCTATCAGATACGGTTTCCTAGTAACTGGAGGTGATGATTTAGTGTTAGTGGACAATGATCCAGCTACCTTTCGAGAGGCTTTGGACGGAACCGACTCTGAGAAATGGCTGGAAGCCATTAGGGAAGAAATTCAATCCAGGTCAGATAATCAAGTGTGGGACTTGGTGGATCAAACCCCTGACGTAAAAGTCATTGGGTGTAAATGGATCTTTAAAAGAAAGATAGACATGGATGGAAAACCTCAGACCTATAAAGCAAGTCTGGTAGCAAAAGGTTATAGGCAAGTCCATGGAATTGACTATGAAGAGACCTTTTCTCTAGTAGCTGTGGTCAAATCTATCTGCATTCTACTTGCCGTAGCAACGTATCATAACTATGAGATATGGCAAATGGACGTTAAAACCGGCTTCCTCAACGGGAGGTTAGCTGAGGACGTTTATATGTCCCAGCCTGAGGGTTTTGAGGATCCTAAGAATAAGGGAAAGATTTCCAAGTTGCTCAAATCAATTTATCGTTTGAAGCAAGCATCTCGGAGTTGGAATCAGCGTTTTGATGAAGTTGTGAAACAGTTTGGCTTCATCAAGAACGATGATGAACCTTGCGTATATAAAAAGGCAGATGGGAGCAAAGTAGTCTTCTTGGTGCTTTATGTTGATGACATACTGCTCATTGGAAACGACGTCCCTACCTTTCTCTTAACAAAGACTTGGTTAGGTGAGTGTTTCACAATGAAGGACTTAGTCAAGGCCTCTTACATCTTGGGGATCAATATATATAGAGACCGTGCCAAGCGGGTCTTGGGCTTAAGTCAAAGCACCTGCATAGACAAAGTGTTGAGAAGATTCTCAATGCAAGATTCAAAGAAAGGACTGCTGCCCATGCATCATGGCATGAAGCTTAGCAAGAAGCAGTGTGCTGAGACACCTGCAGAGCTAGCAAGAATGAATGAGATCCCATATGCTTCGGCTATATGGTCCATAATGTATGCCATGATATGTACGAGACCGGATGTCTCGTTTGCCCTAAGTTTTACCAGTAGACATCAATCCAAACCCGGTGAGGAACACTGGATTGATGTCTAGGCGATTCTCAAATATTTGAGAAAAACCAAAGACGCTTTTCTTGTATACGGGGAAAGAAATGATGATCTAGTCGTCAAAGGATATGTCGACGCTAGTTTCCAGACAGACCCCGATGAATTTAAGAGTCAGTTGGGATATGTGTTTACGTTGAACGGTGGAGCATTCAGCTGGAAAAGCAAGAAGCAGGACACCATTGCCGACTCTACGACCGAAGCTGAGTACATCGCTGCATCGGAAGCGGCAAAAGAGGCTATATGGATCAGGAGTTTCATGGCTGGGTTAGGTGTAATTCAAAACCCATCTAACCCAGTAGACTTATATTGTGACAACACCGCGGCCATTGCGCAAGCTAAGGAACCCAGGGCACATGATGTAGGGTTTTGGAGCGTTCTACATCGTCGAGATAGCGGAAGCATTATAAGAAAATCTACTCCAAACCTTGTCCAAGAACATAAACCATTAAATCCCAAAGCAAAATCTATTCCACAAGATATTTACCCTTAAGTCTTGTTGAATCGATAAAGAAGAACGTTCGGATCTTCTTCTCTAAAGCAAGTCCACACCAAGGGGATGATCTTGATGATCCCTCACTTAATTGCCTACTAGAACAATTAAATGAAGAACAAGAGAGCAAGAACAAGAGGAGAGAGTGAGTGTGGCCGGCCAAGCAAGAGAGAGAGAGAGTTGTTGTGAGTTATGTGATTAAAATGAATAATGAATTAAAGTCTTGTATTTGAATTCATCATCCAACTCACAAGTATGGGTTAAAAGAGATTGGTATGGGCTTAAAGGTTCTTTAACCCATACCCCTTAAATCACTCACCTCTTAATCCACAATCACCAACTAAGCATGGTGTTGTGTGGCCCTCACACATTGTTGCTACGTTTAATAGTTGGCATGATTTTTTAGCGCAAAAGTAAAAAGTCGAGTAACATGTTGTATGACATGTGGAGCGACTTGTTACGAACCGCAGATTAGGAAAGTCTGAAGCTTTCCTATTTCGACGAAGCTTGGAGCGAAAGAAGAAAGGCGGCACGAAGACTTGAAGCGCAAAAGAGTGACGTCAACAAAGTCAAACGACTTCCAGCTGGCAGTTACACGTCAGCAAAAGGCGGCAACCAGACTTGCCTGATTTATTCAGGAAGTCAGAACAGGCAAGACGACTTCCAGCTGTTCGTGGAAGGCGGCAACAACTTGCCTGACTTTCCTGTTCCTGATCCGAGAGGGATTAGGTATGTGAGCTACTATAAAAAGCCCTTGGCTTCCCATTAGCAGTACCCGTTCTTGTTCTAACACTTGCAAGATTTCTCAGAGCTCTTAACCGTGCACCATCGGCGTGTTGAGAGTCTGATGAATATTCATTAGAACGGACCTTTTGCTCCGACCAAACCTTGAGTCGCGAAGACTAAGTGTTTGGATCGGTTAGGGTTTTTGTTTGTGATTGAAGACTCACAACTCCGTCCAAGAAGACAACGACACCGAGCATGGACTTGCTCGAAGGGTGGAATTGAAGGAATCTCAAAGACAGGGGGAGAGGCTCCGGGTCGAGGCGATTCACGGTGAGATCTATAGTAGCTTAGGACAATAGCTTGTGTGATAGCTAGTTGGTCTTGAAGTTGTACTATTGACTACCTGATAGTGAAAAACCTTTCCACTAGCAAAGTGCCCCCAGACGTAGGTGCAGAGTCACCGAACTGGGTAATCATCTCTGGTGTCGTGATTATTATCTGTCCATTACTTTGCTTACTGTTTCCACAAGAAGTCGATACACAAGTTACAGACTTTGTGTTCGACTTCCGGACTCGGCTACAATTCATAATTTCAATTGGTATCAGAGGAGGCACCTTAATCTGTTAGGTGATTTTCCTGCAAATCTGAGTAGCTAATATGGATTCAAAGGAAGGAGGATCTGTCAATCGTCCGCCGGTACTCGACGGAACAAACTATGGATATTGGAAAGCACGAATGTGTGCTTTCTTGAAGTCCCTCGACAGCAAAACCTTGAAGTCTATCATCAATGGATGGGAGGAACCTTACTATGCTGATGCTCATGGAAATCAAACCAGCATCAAACCAGAAAAGGAGTGGAGCATGGAAGAAGATGAAGCCGCCCTAGGTAATTCTCGTGCACTCAATGCTATCTTTAATGGAGTGGACAAGAATGTGTTTCGACTCATCAACACATGCACAAGTGCCAAAATTGCCTGGGACACACTTGCGGTTGCTTACGAGGGTACTTCAAAAGTCAAAGAGCAGAAGTTACAGTACCTCACAACCAACTTTGAAGCTCTGACCATGAATGACGACGAGACTATTGCGGAGTTTAATGTGCGCATCAAGGATCTGGTCAATGAATCATATTCACTTGGCAAGCCTATGACCGATGAGGACTTGGTCAGAAAAACACTAAGAGCCCTAAGTCCCAGATTCAAGATGAAGATCACCACCATCGAAGAAGTCCATGACCTGAAGACACTGAAGTTTGATGAACTCATGGGCTCACTGATGACTTTCGAGCTCTCCCTACCTTCTATTGAGAAGAAACATAAAGGTGTGGCTTTCAAAAGTTCTAATCAGAAGAACTCAACACATTATGAGTCGGATAGTGACATCAAAGAAACTATCGCCATGATGGCCAAAAACTATAATAGAGTCATGAAAAGATTTGGCCAGATGACAGGAAGAAAAGTCACCCGAGAAGTCAGAGACAAGCCACAGCACAAGTTTTAGAAGCTCGAAAACACAGCCAATGATGGAGGGCGAGGAGAATGATCAGGTAAAGGAGCTCAGTGTTTTGAATGTGAAGGGTATGGACATATGCAGAGAGAATGTCCCAACTTTCTAAAGAAACAAAAGAAGGGATTCATTGCCTCTCTAACTGACGATGAAGATGAGGAAGACAGTGACCTTGAGCATACAAGTAACTATGTGGCTTTCACTTCCTCCACAATAGATCAACCAGCTGAAAGCTCATAGAAGTATGACTCTGATGATGAGCTATCCGATGAGACTCTCAACAACGCGTACAACGAATTGTATGTCAAGTGGCTTGAAGACTCTCAGGTAATCGAAAAACAGAACGCTCTTATTCTTACTCTTAATGAAGACAAGTCAAGACTTCTCGAGATGACTATTGATCTCAAAAAGGAAGTTGCTCGACTGAAAGGCGAGTTAGAACATGTCACAAAGTCAGTGAAGATGATGAATCCAAGCACAGACACACTAGATCAAATCCTATCAATCGGGAAACCAGCCAGAAATATGGAAGGACTTGGATATTCGAAAGAAGCCTCATCATCGCACACCATCTTCGTTCCTCAGAAGTTTGTCTCCCAAAAGTCTCGTCAGAAGTCACCTAACTTCACGGCTGACCAGGCAACCAAAACGCCTCTTACTCTGGCTGCTTCAACAACCCAGACCAAGAGACACAACTGGGTTTGTCATCACTGTGGACAAAGAGGACATATTCGACCCTTCTGCTATCAGCTATATGGGAAGAGCTCGGTCAAGAAAAGGACCACCATCAAGAAAAGCCAACCTCAGAAGGAATGGCGAGTCAAAGAGGTCAACTATCAAGCTAACATCGCTTACACAGCTTTAAAGGCCTCAACCAGCAACGATTGGTACTTCGATAGTGGATCCTCTCGACCAATGACGGGTAATAGCTCTTTCTTGGTCACTTTAATACCATGCACGAATAGCTTCGTCACTTTTGGAGATGGAGTAAAAGCTAGAGTGCTCGGGAAAGGAAAACTCAATCTTCCCAACTCTCCATGTCTGAAAGAAGCTCTGCTAGTAGAAGGCCTCACAGCAAACCTCATCAGCACAAGCCAGATATGTGATTTAGATCTAGATGTCCACTTCACTCGTGACAAGTGCTCGGTCAAAGACGAACAAAACAAGGAAGTCATGATAGGCCACAGGTCCCTTGACAACTGTTATCTATGGTCTCCAAAAGTCAGTACCTTGCCAACCAAGTGCCATTTATCCAAAGCTCAAGAGACAAAACTATGGGATCAAAAACTTGGTCCAATCAATTTGAGGAGTATGCAAAAGATTCTCTCTGAAAAGGCTATCATCGGAGTTCCCAACCTCAAGATCATTGAAGGAAAAATCTGTGGAGAATGCCAAATTGGGAAACAAGTCAAGACGTCACACAAGAAGGTACAACATCTTACTACTTTTCGTGTTCTAGAACTTCTTCATGTTGACCTTATGGGACCCATGCAAGTAGAAAGTCTAGGAGGAAAGAAGTACATATTTGTATGTGTAGACGACTTCTCAAGGTACACATGGGTAGATTTCATTTGAGAGAAGTCAGATACCTTCTCAGTCTTTTAAGCCTTATGTCGAAGAGTTCAACGAGAAAAGGGAGAAGTTATTGGGAAAGTCGTTCGACTTCGGAGCAATCATGGAAAGGAGTTTGAAAACATCAGCTTCGCAAACTTTTGTGATGCTGAAGGAATTGCCCACAAATTTTCTGCTCCCATCACTCCTCAGGAAAACGGAATCGTTGAAAGAAAGAATCGCACTCTTCAAGAGATGGCAAGAGTCATGATGTTAGCCAAAGACATCCCGCAACACTTCTGGGCTGAAGCTTTGAATACGGCATGCCATATTCATAATAGAGTGACTCTCCGCCCTGGAACTTCGTTCACTCTTTATGAAATATGGAGGGGGAGAAAGCCGAATGTCAAATACTTCCATGTGTTTGGATCAGTCTGCTACATACTCGCAGATAGGGAACCACGACGTAAATTGGATCCTAAAAGCGAAGAAGGCATCTTCCTCGGATACTCCAGAAATAGTCGGGCTTTTCGTGTATTCAACAAACGCACCCGGACTATCATGGAATCCATCAATGTCGTGATCGATGACAACAACGAGCAATCCAGTGACGAGGACGAAGAAGTCTTAAATCTCTCGGGAGAAGTCAGACCAGAAGTCAGAGGAGAAGTCAGACCAGAGGTCAAGGATGATGAGCGCAATAAAGAGTCTGAAGACGAAAGCCAAATCATCCCAGATGAAGAGGCAACTCCTACAAGGCAAAAAGCTCCGTCAAGAAGAATTCAGAAGTATCATCCACCCCAGGATGTGATTGGAGATATTAATGAAGGAGTTCGAACTCGACAAAAGGCATCTCTTGACCACCAAGAACTGATAGGTAACATGTGCTTTATTTCCAAAATTGAGCCAGAGAATATACAAAAGGCCATCAATGATGAATACTGGGTCTGCGCGATGCAAGAAGAATTGGTTCAGTTTGCAAGGAATGAAGTCTGGGAACTTGTACACAAGCCTGACAATGTCAATGTCATCGGGACAAAGTGGATATTCAAAAACAAATCTGACGAACAAGGAAACATTACTCGAAACAAAGCGAGACTGGTGGCTCAAGGGTACACACAAGTCGAAGGAGTCGACTTTGAAGAAACCTTTGCTCCAATGGCAAGACTGGAAGCCATACGACTTCTTCTCGGCATCGCATGCCATCTGCGCTTCAAACTCTATCAGATGGATGTAAAGAGTGCCTTTCTCAATGGAAATCTGAATGAAGAAGTCTATGTAGCCCAACCAAAGGGATTCGAAGACTATGACTCTCCGCACTATGTCTACAAGCTAAAGAAAGCTCTCTACGGTCTCAAACAAGCTCCACGAGCATGGTATGAACGTCTTACCCAATTCCTTGTGCAAATTGGCTATATTCGAGGGGGAGTAGATAAAACTCTCTTTGTGAAGAAGGAAGGAAAGGACATCATGATTGCTCAAATATATGTCGACGACATTGTATTTGGAGGGAAGTCAGACAAGATGGTGAAACGCTTCGTTCAACACATGCAGTCTGAATTTGAGATGAGTATGGTCGGAGAGCTCACAGATTTCCTAGGCTTCCAGATCAAGCAGATGTCAGATGAAATATTTATCTCCCAGAGCAAATACGCAAAGAACATTGTCAAGAAGTTCGGGTTAGAAAAGGCTTCGCACAAGAGGACTCCTATTGCCACACATGACAAGTGCACAAAGGACGAAAAGGGAGAACCAGTTGATCAAAGTCTTTATCGAAGCATAATAGGAAGTCTCCTCTACTTGACAGCAAGTCGACCCGACATTGCTTATTCTGTGGGAGTCTGTGCTAGATATCAAGCCAATCAAAAAGTCAGTCACTTGGCTCATGCAAAGAGGATCATAAGGTACATCTCGGGAACCTCTGAATTGGGTTTACTATATTCCTTTGATACCTCTCCTACACTGGTTGGATATTGTGATGCTGACTGGGCGGGAAGCACACCAGATCGAAGAAGCACCTCTGGAGGTTGTTTCTACCTGGGGAACAACCTTGTATCATGGTTCAGCAAAAAGCAAAATTGTATTGCTTTGTCTACTGCTGAGTCCGAATATATCGCAGCTGGAAGTAGCTGTACTCAACTTCTTTGGATGAAACAAATGTTGGCAGAATATGGAGTCAAGAAAGAAGTCATGACTCTGTTCTGTGACAACATCAGTGCAATCAACATCTCGAAGAACCCAGTGCAGCATAGCAAGACAAAGCATATTGACATCAGGCACCACTTTATTCGAGAGCTCGTAGAAGACAAGAAAATAAAGCTCGAATACCTACTCACTAAGAAACAAGTCGCGGATATCTTTACAAAAGCATTAGATGCCAAAAGGTTTGAAAGTCTGAGGCCGACCCTCGGACTTTGCTGTCTAGAATAGTCAGAAGTCAAGCAAGAAGAGGAAGAGCTTTTGGTTGATTTTACTCTTTCTCTCGATCAGAACCAAACAGGGTCCACAAAATCAAGCCGGGCCCAAATCGTTACATCAGAAGCCCGTTAGTCTTTTTGAATTTTGAATGATTACGATCTGACTTTCCACCTATCAGAAATCGTTCTTTTCCACTTCCACAGACTCTGCACCTTCTTCTCCATTTGAAATCGCTAGGGTTTGTCAGATCAAAATTTTTAGCAAAGAATCTGGCCACTCATCACAAAAACTAGTCCTAGCTAAATGGTTGGTACTCGCAGCGGCAGAATACCATCTGCTTCAAAAACACTTCGAGCAAAGATGAGGGCAAAAGCCATAGCCAAGAAATTATCTGCCTCCAAACCGACTAGAACCAAGCATGGAGTAAGGATCCGAGGAGGAAGACTATTAGGGGAAACTTCGGCAGCTCCTCAGGAAGTAACAAGCTCGCCCCCATCTGTTACGCCGGAAGACACAATCCCCGTAGCTGAAAAGGACGACGCTCTAGCCGCTTCTCCAAACATTGAAGAAGACGCTTCTCTCTCTCGACTCCTACTCCAACACGAGGTAAATCTACTATCCTCTCTGAAGAAAGCCTGCCTATAGAGGAATTTGAAACCCCTGATCCTAAAGACCACGGCACTAGAACCGAGGATCAACCTAGCCTCTCTAAATTGACACACACACCAGAGAAGTCCCCTCCAGGTGAGGACCAGCACAAGGAAGAAAGTTCCCATGTCGCCCCAAACAGTAAGTCAGGGCGTGATGATAATCCTGAAGTCATTCCAGAAGTCACTCAACTCGTAGAGGAACATGTCAAAGAAAGTGTCGATATTGAAAACATGGAAAAGGAAGAAGTTGTGCCCAAAAGAGCTGAAAGAAGGAAGCTACCAACCCGAAGGTTGGTTGATGAAGAAGAAGAAACTCATGCTCAGAGAAGATTGACCCCAAAAAGGAAAGCAGCAGAAAAAGAAGAAGCTTCGGCGTCCAAACAGCCGAAGAAGTCAAGAAAGAAGTCAGTAACCACAGCAGCAACCTCTGTCCCCGAAGAAAAAGAATCCGAAGAAGAAGACACCCTAATTGTGCTACCACAGGTGAAGAAGACATTAGGAGGGCAGAAGCTTCCTAAGTATGTACCGAAGGCACCCACAGACAACGTCTCTTTCCACTCTGTAGACAATGCCGTTAAGTGGCAGTATGTCTATCAACGGAAGATTTATCCACAAAAAGAACTCTCCACTGAAGCACAAGGGATAAATGCGATTGTAGAGCTTATCCGTAGAGCTGGCCTGACCAAGACAGTCATCAATATTGGCCCATTCTATCCAACTCTGGTTAAAGAGTTTATCGTCAATCTATCAAGCGAATTCGATGACCCTGAAGATGCTGAATACCGAAAGGTATTTGTTCGGGGGGAATGCTTCGAAGTCTCTACCTCAACCATCCACACATACCTTGGCAGAGATGATCCAGAAGTCACTCCGGAAGTCCCGCGCCTGGACAAAGTTGCGGTCGAAATAACCGGAGGACGTAAGAAGGGATGGCCAGTCAAGGACACCATTGCAGCGACCGAGGTCACAACCAAATATTCTATTCTCTACCGCATCGGTCTGGCTAACTGGGCACCCTCTACGCATGGATCAAGCATCAAAACCGAGCTGGCAAAACTCATTTACCAGATAGGTACACTGTCTCCTATTGATTTTGGCGCGTATATTATTGACCATCTAGTTAAGCACGCCAAATCATGTGCAATCAAACTTCCAATCGGGTTCCCTTCACTAATCACCGGCATCCTTCTCCAACAATGTCCTAACATTGTTCGAGAATCGGATATTCCGGGTAAAAAGCCACTGCCTCTAGCCATCAATCTCAAGAACTTTGAAGGGCAGCAGTTGAAGGACCTTGGACTTCCTATGGCCAAAACTCCAGGAGCTGGATCAAGCTCTCGTCCCTCAGGACCAATTGGAGCTAGGATGGAGGAAGAATTGGTGGAAGTGATTGCTGATCTGGAGAAGTCAATTGCCACGCTCTCAACTCGCAAAGTCGCTTGTGAAGTCTTTCTAGAAGACCTCCTATCTACTGCTGCTGCTGCTACTGCTGATGTTTCTGCTGAAGAAGAAGATAACGACTCCACGTCGTTTTAGTAATTTTCTAAAATTTGCTATGATAACTCTGTCCCACACACACTTTTAAATTCTCGGGGTTTGTCCGAGTTAGTTTCCGCACAATTTGACTGTTTTTTTTTTGGGATATTTACTCTTCATTGAGCTGGATTTGAGCTCATGTTTGAGCCGTTTATTTGCTCATGGTGTGAGCTATTTCTCTTTTACCCTGCTGGTTTAGACAAATCTAGGATATGAGATTGCCTTTGGCAATATTTTTTGACAAACAGGGGGAGATAAATGTGACGACGCCAGAAGTCGCGCCGAAAGATGTACGCCAGAAGTCGCGCGCCATGTACATAAAGGTCGCCGCTCGAGAAGTTAAGCTCCAGAAACTCCTCCAGAAGATAAACTAGAAGCCGCACAAGAAGTCGCATCGAAAGTCACGAAACTTGCTGTGTGCGTAACTGCCTCAAGGTGACGACGATGAGCCTGCTTGGAGTAAAGAAGTCACATCACTTGTTGTGCGTAACTGCCACAAGATAAGTCACTTGCTGTGCGTAACTGCCACAAGATGACGATGGGCTTACAAAAGGTGTTTGCCTAAAAAATTGCCAAAGGGGGAGATTGTTGCTACGTTTAATAGTTGGCATGATTTTTTAGCGCAAAAGTAAGAAGTTGAGTAACATGTTGTATGACATGTGGAGCGACTTGTTACGAACCACAGATTAGGCAAGTCTGAAGCTTTCCTATTTCGACGAAGCTTGGAGCGAAAGAAGAAAGGCGGCACGAAGACTTGAAGCGCAAAAGAGTGACGTCAACAAAGTCAAACGACTTCCAGCTGGCAGTTACACGTGACCAAAAGGCGGCAACCAGACTTGCCTGATTTATTCAGGAAGTCAGAACAGGCAAGACGACTTCCAGCTGTTCGTGGAAGGCGGCAACAACTTGCCTGACTTTCCTGTTCCTGATCCGAGAGGGATTAGGAATGTGAGCTGCTATAAAAATCCCTTGGCTTCCTATTAGCAGTATCCGTTCTTGTTCTAACACTTGCAAGATTTCTTAGAGCTCTTAACCGTGCACCATCGGCGTGTTGAGAGTCTGATGAATATTCATTAGAACGAACCTTTTGCTCCGATCAAACCTTGAGTCACGAAGACTAAGTGTTTGGATCGGTTAGGGTTTTTGTTTGTGATTGAAGACTCATAACTCCGTCCAAGAAGACAACGACACCGAGCATGGACTTGCTCGAAGGGACTTAAGGTTTCCTTGTCTCAAGTTATCCGTCTTGAATGTGTGTGACCCTCTAGGCTCATGCCACCGTTGGCAGATCGGCGCAAAAGATCGCTCCTGCCCGATCCATCATAAGTGGTCTCTAGTAAGACGTTATGATTACCCAAGGTGCATGACGATCGATGATTCGACTTAACCTTGTGCGTACAAGTCACTATCCTATTATCTCTAGATATCCCGATTGATCACAAGGTATAGACTCGTCACCCTTGTTCAATCAATCATTGTTACTTGATATGCGAAATGGCTGAGAACTGATAACCCGTATCATTGGCATGGCCATGCTCATACTCTCAGTCAGTCTCCATCAAGAGGCGCTTTTAACGGATATCTTTCCCATATCGTAGTATGAGGGATAAATCCCTTAGCCGTCTTTCGTGTCACTCATGCAACCCGTTCCGCCACCCAATCATGCCCTTTATAGCAATCCTTTCACAGAAAGCATTAGGCGCAAGTTAAAGCCGCACGTTCATTGCATAGTGATCACAAAGACTCCTTGGTCTAAGGATGTCGTGACAAGCTATCGCATTTGAATATGTTCATGGCTTAATCTATAATAACACTATTCAAAGCGGGTCGTCCAATATCAATCACCTCATGATATCTATGATATGATTCCAGGATCCCTCATCCCTATGACAAGTAGAACTACGTCATTAAGAACCATCCTCATACTGGTCGCTTCAAGGAAGCATAGGTTGACCAGGGACTCGTTAAGTGTGATCCGTACAGATTTATGGTTCTACTACTTTAGTGGTCATAAATAAGATCATGCTTAACATATTACTTCAACACATAAGTAATACAAAGCCGTTTTATATATATATTACAAACGATGATATTGTACATAGACGTTTACAGGCTAATAGCAATTGGACTAGGGCA
The DNA here is from genome assembly GCA_963920655.1 of Geranium rotundifolium. Lineage (NCBI taxonomy): Eukaryota > Viridiplantae > Streptophyta > Magnoliopsida > Geraniales > Geraniaceae > Geranium > Geranium rotundifolium. Next base: position 14,200,097 of record OY987322.1, on the reverse strand, counting down.
CAAATGCTATCACATGACAAATCCAAACATGTACTCAGGAAGTATCACATCATCCGCGACATTGTTTCTAGAGTTGACGTGAAGATCCACTACGTTGCATCTGATGATAACACAGCCGACCCCTTCACCAAGGCTCTTCCTCAAGCAAAACATGATAAACATGTTAGGTCAATGGGTATAGACTGGGACTTAGATTGCAACTAGGGGCAAATGGGAGATTGATAGCATTTTGTGCCCTAGTCCAATTGCTAGTAGCCTGTAAACGTCTCTGTACATTATCATCGTTTGTAATATATATAAAACGGCTTTGTATTACTTATGTGTTGAAATAATATGTTAAGCATGATCTGATTTATGACCACTAAAGTAGTAGAACCATAAATCTGTACGGATCACACTTAACGAGTCCCTGGTCAAAATATGCTTCCATAGAAGCGACTAGTATGAGGATGGTTCTTAATGACGTAGTTCTACTTGTCATAGGGATGAGGGATCCCGGAATCATATCATATATATCATGAGGTGATTGATATCGGACGACCCGCTTTGAATAGTGTTTTCATAGATTAAGCCATGAACATATTCAAATGCGATAGCTTGTCACGATATCCTTAGACCGAGGAGTCTTTGTGATCACTATGCAATGTACGTGCGGCTTTAACTTGCGCCTAACGCTTTCTGTAACAGGATTGCAATAACGGGCATGATTGGGTGGCGGAATGGGTTGCATGAGTGACACGAAAGATGGCTAAGGGATTTATCCCTTATACTACACTATGGGAAAGATATCCGTTAAAGGCCTCTTGACTGAGAGTAAGAGCATAGCCATGCCGGTGACACGGGTTATCAGTTCTCAGCCATCTCACATATCAAGTAACAATGATTGATTAAACAAGGGTGACGACTCTATGCCTTGTGATCAATCGGGATATCTAGAGATAATAGGATAGTGACTTGTACGCACAAGGTTAAGTCGAATCATCGATCGTCATGCACCTTTGGTAAAAAATCATAACGTCTTACTAGATGCCCCTTATGATAGATCGGGCAAGAGCGATCTTTTGCGCCGATCTCCCAACGGTGGCCTGAGCCTGAAGGGTCACACACATTCAAGACGGATAACTTGAGACAAGGAAACCTTAACGTTTCTTGAGGAGCAATACACGGACAAAACTGGAGGATTTCTGCCATGGGTTCGGTTTGAGAGAATAATTAGCGAATCGAGAAAACTGAGTTTTTTTGTCGATGTCGCGTCGGACTTTGTTTGATAAGTAACGACAAAAAGGGTCGGGAAACTTTTGGACACGACACGAAACAACATGGGCGAGCCCATTGGGCTCGGCCCATGAGGTCACGTAACCGGCCCAACAAGGGTCCATGATGGGCCCAATAAGCCCAATATGGCCGGCCACATTGGTGGGTCCAATGGTGGGGGCCACCCAACACCATGCTTGGTTGGTTATTGTGGATTAAGAGGTGAGTGATTTAAGGGGTATGGGTGATGACACTTTAAGCCCATACCAATCACTTTTGACCCATGCTTATGAGTTGGATGATAAAGGTAAATATCTAATATTGATTCATCAAACAAAAAAACACACAACTCTCACAAGCTCTTTCTCTCTCTCTATTGTGGCCGACCACTACCTCTCTCCTCTTCATCTTGCTTTCTTGTTCTTCATTTAATTGTTCTAGTAGGCAATTAAGTGAAGGATCTTCAAGATCATCCTCTTGGTGTGGACTTGCTTTAGAGAAGAAGATCCGAAAGTTCTTCTTTATCAATTCAACAAAGACTTAAAGGTAAACATCTTGTGGAATAGATTTTGCCTTGAGATTTAATGGTTTATGTTCTTGGACAAGGTTTGGAGTAGATTTTGTTAAACGCTTCCGCTATCTCGATGATCTAGAACGCTCCAAAACCCTACATAAGCTAGGTGTGGCCGGCCACTTGGTGGGGGCCACACACCATGCTTAGTTGGTGTTGTTGATTAAGAGAAGAGTGATTTAGGGGGGGGGTTAGGTGATTACTTGCCTTTAACCCATGCCTTCATCATTTGTTACTTTTAATCAATCATGCTTTATGAGTTGATGAAGTAGACAAAAATCACAACAAGAAAATATCTCTCTCTCTCTCTCTCTCTCTCTCTCTTTCCTCACATGGCCGGCCACTCTCTCTATTCTCTCTCCCTTTGCTCTCTTGTTCTTCACACTTAGTTCTAGTAGGCTAAGTGTGTTGGATTATAAGGATCATCCTCTTGGTGTGGACTTGCTCTAGAGAAGAAGATCATCTTGTTCTTCTTTCTTGATTCAACAAAACTAAAATGTAAACTCTTGGGGAATAGATTTTTCCTTAAGATTTAGTGGTTCATGTTCTTGGATAGTTTTTGGAGTTCTTATTGTTTATGCTTCCGCTATCTCGATGATTTTGAATGCTCCAAATCCCTACATCTATGCCTTATGATCAATATAGATACCGGGCGATAAAGGGATAGCGACATGTACTACATTAGGTTGAATCGAATCATCGATCATCATGTGTGTCGGGTAATCATAACGTCTTACTAGAGGCCACTTATGATCGATCGGGTAAAATAGAATTTTACGCCGATCCGCCGATGTCGGCATGAGCCTAGAGGGTCACACACATAGGATATGGATTATGAGAGACAAGGAAAGGTCGAAGATACTCAAGAGAGAGGCATGGGCAAAACTAGACGTTTAGGGCCATGGATATGTGTAATTGAATGTGACAGGGGAATCGAGAAAGACTAATTTTTTCATCGATGTCGCGTTGGACTTTGTATGATAAGTTCGGGGATAAGTTGGACGCAACACGGGACTTCATGGCCGAAGCATTGGGCTTCGTACCACGAGGCCCAAGTGGCTGGCCCCAACCAAGGCCCAATAGTGGAGCAAAGGGTAGGTCCCTTTCTCCACTAATTTTGGTTAACTGGATGATGACTAGATACACACTAACCTAATCCATGTTTGGTAAGTGTGATTAAAGGTGGCCACCCAATGACCATCATCATTTTCTCTTAACCCAACACACATCAATTCACCAACACATATACCAAAATTTGAGCAAAATATCACATAATTGTTTTTGAGCTCTCTCTTCCTCCTCTCTAATTCGTCCGAGCCCTTCCATCTTGCTCCTCTTTCTCTCTCTTGCTCTCTCTTCTATTCTAGTAAAGTAGAAGAGTGTAGGATCCTCAAGGGATCATCCTATCCGTGTTGATTTGGCTAGAGTTAAAGATCCGAAGCGTTCTTCAAATCGATTCGAACAAACTGAAGGTAAAGTTGTGATTTCGATTTTGCCTTGAGATTTAATGGTTTCATGTTCTTGGACAGTTCTTTGGGTTAATATACATTGCTTCTGCTGCCATATGAGTTATTGATAGCCCCAAAGTTCCTACAGTGGTATCAGAAGACGGTTACCCTCTTAAATCTATGTTTGAATCGTTTTCCGTGTTGTTTTGCATGCCTTGTTGCTATAATATGTTTATTTCTTGTTTATGGGTTTTATATGCCATGGAAAAGAAGTTTTAAATATATTATCAAATCTGGAAATTTTCGAAAAAAATTGGATTTGTTGGGTCGCCAGAAACGGGACTCTCGGGGAGCCGGAAAAGGGGACCGGGCGGAAGCATTTTACAAATCTACTCCAAACCTTGTCCAAGAACATAAACCGTTAAATCCCAAGGCAAAATCTATTCCACAAGATGTTTACCTTTAAGTCTTTGTTGAATTGATAAAAAAGAACTTTCGGATCTTCTTCTCTAAAGCAAGTCCACACCAAGGGGATGATCTTGAAGATCCTCCACTTAATTGCCTACTAGAACAATTAAATGAAGAACAAGAGAGCAAGATGGAGGAGAGAGCTTGGGGTGGCCGGCCACTATGAGAGAGAGAGAGGTTTTTGTGAGTTGTGTGATTATTTGATTAATGAATGAATGTTAGATATTTCAATTCATCATCCAACTCATAAGCATGGGTCTAAAGTGATTGGTATGGGCTTAAAGGTGCTTTAACCCATACCCCTTAAATCACTCACCTCTTAATCCACAATCACCAACTAAGCATGGTGTTGTGTGGCCCCCACTCATGGACCCACCATGTGGGCCGGCCATATAAGGCTTATTGGGCCCATAATGAGCCCTTGTTGGGCCGGCCATGAGACCTCATGGGCCGAGCCCAATGGGCTCGCCCATGTGGTTTCGTGCCGTGTCCAAAAGTCGCCCGACCCTTTTTGTCGTTACTTATCAAACAAAGTCCGACGCGACATCGACAAAAAAACTCAGTTTTCTTGATTCGCTAATTATTCTCTCAAACCGAACCCATGGCACAAATCCTCCAGTTTTGTCCATGTATTGCTCCTCAAGAAACGTTAAGGTTTCCTTGTCTCAAGTTATCCGTCTTGAATGTGTGTGACCCTTCAGGCTCAGGCCACCGTTGGGAGATCGGCGCAAAAGATCGCTCTTGCCCGATCTATCATAAGGGGCATCTAGTAAGACGTTATGATTACCCAAGGTGCATGACAATCGATGATTCGACTTAACCTTGTGCGTACAAGTCACTATCCTATTATCTCTAGATATCCCGATTGATCACAAGGCATAGAGTCGTCACCCTTGTTTAATCAATCATTGTTACATGATATGTGAGATGGCGTAGAACTGATAACCCGTATCACCGGCATGGCCATGCTCGTACTCTCAGTCAGTCTCGATCAAGAGGCCTTTAACGGATATCTTTCCCATACCGTAGTATGAGGGATAAATCCCTTAGCCGTCTTTCGTGTCACTCATGCAACCCGTTCAGCCACCCAATCATGCCCGTTATTGCAATCCTGTTACAGAAAGCGTTAGGCGCAAGTTAAAGCCGCACGTACATTGCATAGTGATCACAAAGACTCCTCGGTCTAAGGATATCGTGACAAGCTATCACATTTGAATATGTTCATGGCTTAATCTATGAAAACACTATTCAAAGCGGGTCGTCCGATATCAATCACCTCATGATATCTATGATATGATTCCGGGATCCCTCATCCCAATGACAAGTAGAACTACGTCATTAAGAACCATCCTCATACTGGTCGCTTCTATGGAAGCATATTTTGACCAGGGACTCGTTAAGTGTGATCCGTACAGATTTATGGTTCTACTACTTTAGTGGTCATAAATAAGATCATGCTTAACATATTACTTCAACACATAAGTAATACAAAGTCGTTTTATATATATTACAAACGATGATAATGTACATAGACGTTTACAGGCTACTAGCAATTGGACTAGGACACAAAATGCTATCAATCTCCCACTTGCCCCTAGTTCCAATCTAACTCCCAGTCTATACCCATTAACCTAACATGCTTATCATGTTTTGCTTGAGGAAGGGCCTTGGTCAAGGGGTCGCTTGTGTTATCATCAGTTGCAACGTAGTGGATCTTCACGTCACCTCTAGCAACAATGTCGCGGATGATGTGATACTTCCTGAGTACATATTTGGATCTCTCATGTGCCCTGGGTTCCTTAGCTTGCACAATGGCCCCGGTGTTGTCACAATATAAGTCTACTGGGTTAGATGGGTTTTGAATTACACCTAACCAAGTCATGAAACTCCTGATCCATACAACCCATTTTGCCGCTTCCGATGCAGCAATGTACTCAGCTTCGGTCGTAGAGTCGGCAATGGTGTCCTGCTTCTTGCTTTTCAGTTGAAAGCTCCACCGTTCAACATATCACCCAACTAACTTTTAAAGTCATCGGGGTCTGTCTGGAAAAACTAGCGTCGACATATCCTTTGACGACTAGATCATCATTTCTTCCCCCGTATACAAGAAAAGCGTCTTTGGTTTTTCTCAAAAATTGCGAATCGCCTTGACGGCAATCTAATGTTCTTCACCGAGTTTGGACTGAGGTCTACTGGTACAGCTTAGGGCAAACGAGACATCCGGTCTCGTACATATCATGGCATACATTAAGGACCCTATAGCCAAAGCATATGGGATCTCATTCATTCTTGCAAGCTCTGCAGGTGTCTCAGCACACTACTTCTTTCTTAGCTTTATGCCATGACGCATGGGCAGCAGTCCTTTCTTTGAATCTTGCATCGAGAATTTTCTCAACACTTTGTCTATGTAGGTGCTTTGACTTAAGCCCAAGACCCGCTTGGCACGGTCTCTATATATCTTGATCCCCAAGATGTAAGAGGCCTCGCCTAAGTCCTTCATTGTGAAACACTCACCTAACCAAGTCTTTGTTAAGAGCAAGGTAGGGACGTTGTTTCCAATGAGCAGTATGTCATCAACATAAAGCACCAAGAAGACTACTTTGCTCCCATCTGCCTTTTTTATATACGCAAGGTTCATCATCGTTCTTGATGAAGCCAAACTGTTTCACAACTTCATCAAAACGTTGATTCCAACTCCGAGATGCTTGCTTCAAACCATAAATTGATTTGAGCAACTTGCAAATCTTTCCCTTATTCTTAGGATCCTCAAAACCCTCAGGTTGGGACATTTAAACGTCCTCAGCTAACCTCTTGTTGAAGAAGGCGGTTTTGACGTCCATTTGCCAATACGGAGTGCCTTGATACTTTTTCCGAGTTGGTTTGCTACTTCATTCCTAGACTCCTTGAATTTATCAAAAGCTTTGGACTTATGTCTTATGAGATAGACATAACCATATCTACTGAAATCATCAGTAAACGTGATAAAGTAGCCTAAACCACCTCTGGCTGGTGTACTCATTTGGTCCACATACATTTGAATGTATTGGACCCAATAGATCACCTGCCCTCTCACCTAAACCAGTGAAGGGCGCTTTAGTCATCTTGCCTATTAAACAAGCTTCGCATCTGTCAATCGTTTGGAATTCGAACTGACTTAGAAGTCCGCGCTTATGAAGCGCTGAGATGCGTTTCTCATTTATGTGACCTAGACGACAATGCCAGTTTAGGGTTTGGTCTAAATCATTAGCTTTAAACCTCTTAGCATTTATATTATAGAGCATGTTGGATCTCGAGTTTTGCATATTCAATATGTATAAACCTCCAACAGTGTGAGCATTTCCAAAAAAACATGTTGTTGCGCATGATATTAAAAAACTCGTTCTTCATATCAAAATAATAACCTTATTTTTTCAAGAAGAGATATTGATACAATATTCCTGCTGAAAACAGGTACGCAAAACACATCAGAAAGTTCAATTACAAGTCCACAGGGCAAAACAAGGTTAACAGAACCCACGGCAGTTGCAGTAACTCTCACGTTGTTCCCAACTTTTAGGTCCACCTCGCTTTCCCCATATCTCTTCTACTATTCAACACCTGCACATCCGCACAGACATGAGACTCAGCTCCAGTGTCTAGTACTAAAGTATTTATAGTAGAAAGATTTAGCTCTAATGGAATACCTGACGAAGTAGCGGCCCCACCGCCCTTCCTCTGATCATCCTTCAGCTGCTGACAGTCTTTCTTCCAGTGACCAGGCTTTTGGCAGTAGAAACAGACCGACTCCTTTGCCTTCCCCTTGCCTTTTACGGGCATGGAAGGTTTAGGAATAAATGGTCGTCTGATCTTTCTTGCCAGGTGCATTGGGGCTTTACCCTTGCCACCACCAGCTTTGAAGCTGGATCCCTTATTGACCATAAGAACATTTTTGGGCGAACTGCCCCTTATGCTCTTCTCGGCAGTCACTAGCATGCTGTGCAACTCCGATGCGGTCTTGTCCATATCATTCATGTGGTAGTTCATGACGAAACCACCATATGCATGAGGAAGGGATTGCAGAATAAAATCCGCAACCATTTCTTTCTCCATAGTCATTCCGAGACTAGTCATATGATCGAAATGTCCCTTCATACGCAGGACATGTGGACCTACGGAGCTGCCTGCTGACATCTTGCAAGCAATGAGTTCTCGGAGATCAGTGTATTTTTCAATACGTACTTTCTCTTTGAACATATCCTTGATCTTTGCAAACATTGCAAACGGATCATGGGATAGCTCCATAAACTGCTTCTGGAGGTCCGCCTCCATGCAGCCAAGCATGACACACGCAACCTCGATAGAGTCGCTAAGGTGTTTCTGGTACGCATCCTTAATGACCCTCGTTGCGTTGGCAGCTGGCTCCACCGGGATAGCCTTATCAAGGACGTACTCCCTGCGTTCCAACTTTAACACAAGTCGTAAATTCTTGTCCCAGTCCAGATAATTTGTCCCGTTGAGTTTAAACTTTTCGAATATAGTCCTCAACGACAAATTAGACGAGTTTGTTGAATTACTAGCCATTTCTACACGAAAAAAATAAATTTAATCAAAAAAGTTGAATAAATTTACGAAGATCCGAATTAAACACCAACCATCTGATTCTAAGGGTTAGAATCTTTAAACCAAGATCCCTTATTCGTCAATTGAAGTACGCTAAGGCACACCGCTCCAATTGACTTATTTAGGTAGGATATTTATCCAATTACAACCCGTGTAATTCTTGGTCAGGGTATGTGCAAAAACACACGGCTTGCCCTTCCGATGCCCCAGCTCGACCTCAGGCCAAGAATCGTGATCGAGTCAACCAACCTTCACTAACGAGTTAACTTTGTGCAGATGCTCCGCTAAGGCGCACGACATCCCACAAAATTTACCATTCCTATATAGAACCCATTCGATCGATGCTCCGCTAAGGCGCACGACACCGATAAAATGTTTCTACATGGGTGTGAATTTGGGTGGCATCTCACTTGACTCAAATTATGTTGTAATTTGGTTGTGTTTAATAATTCGAAAGTGTTTGGCACAATTACGAACCAGTCATCAACAACCCGTGTTGTGACGTTTCTAATTGTATCACATACTATCTTCATTTGAACCCGTCATTTGCAACCCGTGCAAACACATTTTAAATTTGAACTCATCCATCACAACCCGTGCGATGATGGTTCACAACGCTTTAAACATGCAAACAATTAAAATCGACTTTAATCTTTGCATGTGAGGTGATTACTTATAAACTTATAAGCTAAGCATGCAAGCAAGTTATTATTTAAATAATACAAGCAAGCATACATAAAGTGTTAAACATGCATTTTATAGCCCATCCTAATCTTAGGATTCTACGAGTCACCATTTCTTCTCGTCTTTCTTATTCGGGCTCTCACTAGCTCTTGGACTTCCTCCAAGACCGTCATTGTGCTCGATTTTCCATCCTTCTCGTCTTTGAGTAGTAATTACAATTAATACTCGATTCGTATACCGGATAAAAAAATAATTGCCCTTTATGGGCTCGAATAAAAGAATAATTACACGCTAACACTAACGGTATGCAAACCGTGAAAGCGATAAAATCTAATGGGCTACTAATGCATCATACATCTCATCACATCATCCAACATGTTATCACACAAACATGTTATCAAATAATATGCAATTATTCCGGTTTTAATTTTGCCAAGTTGCTTGGTCGGGTTTATCGAAACTAGACCTTTTCGAAAAACGGTTTATCGAAACCGATTAAATTTTGAAATTTTTTGATATATTGGATCGCGGGTTTGTGCCACGGATCAAACACCGTGCATGAACCAAGTCGAGCCAAGCCAATGGGCCGAAAGCCCATTGGGCCGAGCCAAACATGTCACGGCTCGGATTGGGCCTTGGAAGGCCCAAGCCGTGCTTGCCTCCACTCTCGGCCTAGGCCGAGAGTTGGGACGGCTCCGGTCACCGCCGGCCTCCCTGGCCTCCGGTGACCTCCATCCGGTACCCCCGATCCGGCTCCCCGAGAGTCTCTTCTCAGACCCGACAAATCAAATAATTTCCGAACAATTCCAAATTCAATATATTTTCAAAAATAACATATTTCATGCAAATATCCCAAAAAGCATTAAACTCATGTTATCAACAATTTTGGCATGCAAATAATCATAAAACCGAAACACATTCAACAAGACAAAGATTAAGAGGGTAACTACCCTCTGATACCACTGTAGGGGTTTAGAGCATTCTAGATCAACGAGATAGCGGAAGCGTTTTACAAACCTACTCCAAACCTTGTCCAAGAACATAAACCGTTAAATCCCAAGGCAAAATCTATTCCACAAGATGTTTACCTTTAAGTCTTTGTTCAATCGATAAAGAAGAACTTTCGGATCTTCTTCTCTAAAGCAAGTCCACACCAAGGGGATGATCTTGAAGATCCTACACTTAATTGCCTACTAGAACAATTAAATGAAGAACAAAAGAGCAAGATGGAGGAGAGAGCTTGGGGTGGCCGGCCACTAGGAGAGAGAGAGAAAGGTTTTTGTGAGTTGTGTGATTATTTGATTAATGAATGAATGTTAGATATTTCAATTCATCATCCAACTCATAAGCATGGGTCTAAAGTGATTGGTATGGGCTTAAAGGTGCTTTAACCCATACCCCTTAAACACTCACCTCTTAATCCACAATCACCAACTAAGCATGGTGTTGTGTGGCCCCCACTCATGGACCCACCATGTGGGCCGGCCATATAAGGCTTATTGGGGCCATAATGGGCCCTTGTTGGGCCGGCCATAAGACCTCATGGGCCGAGCCCAATGGGCTCGCCCATGTGGTTTCGTGCTGTGTCCAAAAGTCGCCCGACCCTTTTTGTCGTTACTTATCAAACAAAGTCCGACGCGACATCGACGAAAAAACTCAGTTTTCTCGCTAATTATTCTCTCAAACCGAACCCATGGCACCAAACCTCCAGTTTGGTCCATGTATTGCTCCTAAAGAAACGTTAAGGTTTCCTTGTCTCCAGTTATCCGTCTTGAATGTGTGTGACCCTTCAGGCTCATGCCACCGTTGGCAGATCGGCGCAAAAGATCGCTCTTGCCCGATCCATCATAAGGGGACTCTAGTAAGACGTTATGATTACCCAAGGTGCATGACGATCGATGATTCGACTTAACCTTGTGCGTACAAGTCACTATCCTATTATCTCTAGATATCCCGATTGATCACAAGGCATAGAGTCGTCACCCTTGTTTAATCAATCATTGTTACTTGATATGTGAGATGGCTAAGAACTGATAACCCGTATCACCGGCATGGCCATGCTCTTACTCTCAGTCAGTCTCGATCAAGAGGCCTTTAACAGATATCTTTCCCATACTGTAGTATGAGGGATAAATCCCTTAGCCGTCTTTCGTGTCACTCATGCAACCCGTTCCGCCACCCAATCATGCCTGTTATTGCAATCCTGTTACAGAAAGCGTTAGGCGCAAGTTAAAGCCGCACGCACATTGCATAGTGATCACAAAGACTCCTCGGTTTAAGGATATCGTGACAAGCTATCACATTTGAATATGTTCATGGCTTAATCTATGAAAACACTATTCAAAGCGGGTCATCCGATATAAATCACCTCATGATATCTATGATATGATTCCGGGATCCCTGATCCCTATGACAAGTAGAACTACGTCATTAAGAACCATCCTCATACTGGTCGCTTCTATGGAAGCATATTTTGACCAGGGACTTGTTAAGTGTGATCCGTACAGATTTATGGTTCTACTACTTTAGTGGTCATAAATCAGATCATGTTTAACATATTACTTCAACACATAAGTAATACAAAGCCGTTTTATATATATTACAAACGATGATAATGTACATAGACGTTTATAGGCTACTAGCAATTGGACTAGGGCACAAAATGCTATCACCGGCTTGCCGGAGCAGGGCTGTGTTGTGGCCATTAGATGGTCACGGTGACGTGCTCACCCCGGTTCTGCCCCGGCAGTGGCCAGCAAATGGCCGAGGCCAGTGGTGGAGGCCCGACGGCTAGGGTTGCCAAACCCTAGCGCGTCGGTGCGTACAGGCTCGGCCCAAGTGGATTTCGGCCCACATGGTTTGGGCCCGGGTGGTTTGTTTCACGGTGTTTTATCCGTGACACAAACCCGTAGTCCAATGTTTTAAAAAATTTTAGATTTCAACGGTTTCGATATACCGATTTTTCAAAAGGTCTAGTTTCGATAAACCCGAGTGAGCAACTTGGACATGAAAATTAAAACTGGAATTGTATCTTGTTTGACAATATGCTTGTATGATAACATATTGTGTGATGAGTTGATATGCATGGTGCATAGATAGTCCAATAGCGTTTAATAATTTATCGCTTTTAAAACGGTCTGCGAACCATTAGATTGTAGCGTGTAAATTATTCTTTTATGTGGGCTGCGAACCGCTAGTAATAAAGTGTAATTATTCTATTATCCGGTCTACGAACTAAGTATTAATTGTAATTAATTGCTCAAGTCGAGAAGGATGGAAACCGGAAACGTTGACAATCTTGGAGGAAGTCCACGAGCTAGTGGGAGTGGCCCTAAGTGGCGATGACGAGAAAAGCTCATGGAGTCTTCGTCTCATAGAATACTTAGGACTTTAGCTTGGGCTATTTATGCATATTTAATGCTTTAATGCATGCTAGAACTTATTTGAACGATAAATTGAATCGCGAGCATGCTTAGCTTATTTTAGTTAAGCTATCACCAACATGCAAAGATTAAAACCGGATTAATTGTTTGCATGTTAAAAGCGTTGTGAATCATCGTCGCACAGGTTGTGATGGATGTGTTCAAATTTAAAAACGTCTTTGCACGAGTTGTTGATGAAGGTTTCCTAATTGTATCGAACATAATTGATTTAAACTCAACCAATCACAAATAATTTTAAGTCAAGTGAGACACCAACCCAAAATCATAAGCTTGTATAGTTCTCCACTTTGTTGATGTCATGCGCCTTAGCAGAGCATCTTCGAAAGTGCGCTCTATACAAGTTTGCTAAAGTTCTATGTAGATGTCGTGCGCCTTAGCGGAGCATCTTTATCGGACTTTGCATACATGATTTGGTTGACTTAACTGCGATTCTGGACCAGGGTCGACCCAGGATGTCAGAAAAGGTATGTCGTGTACTATCGTACAAACCCTTGCTAAGAATTACACGGGTTTTAATTGGACCCAATTGCAAGGGGTGTAATTGGATGCATGTCCTACCTAAATAAGTGAATCGGAGCGGTGCGCCTTAGCGTACTTCAACTCATGAATTATGGGTCTTGGTTTTAGATCCTACTAATTTAGAATCGAAAGGTCGGAGTTTATTTAGGATCTTCGTAAATTTATTCAACTTTCTAATTAAATTTACTCTCCTCATGCAGATTAATGGAGAACAATTCATCGAACTCGAACAATTTGTCGTTGAGGCATATCCTCGAAAAGGGTAAGCTCAACGGGACAAACTAACTGGACTGGGACAATAGCCTACGACTTGTGTTCAAGTTGGAACGCAAGGAATACGTCCTTGACCAGGCTATCCCTGTGGTGTAGGGATTTGGAGCGTTCAAGATGATCAAAATAGCGAAAGCAATAACAATACAAACTCCAAAATCTGTCCAAGAACATTAAACATTAAATATCAAGAAGAAAACTATTCCACAAGAGTTTACCTTTTAGTTTTTTTGAATCAAGAAAGAAGAACAAGATGATCTTCTTCTCTAGAGCAAGTCCACACCAAGAGGATGATCCTTATGATCCAACACACTTAGCCTACTAGAACTAAAGTGTGAAGAACAAGAGAGCAAAGGAAGAGGGAGAGGGAGTGTGGCCGGACAAGTCTCGAAGAGAGAGAGAGAGAGAGAGAGAGAGAGAGAGAGAGAGAGGGAGACAGACAGACAGAGAGAGAGAGGGAGGGAGGGAGGGAGGGAGGGAGGGAGGGAGAGAGAGAGAGAGAGAGAGAGAGAGAGAGAGAGAGAGAGAGTGAGTGAGTGATTTCAATTGTATGATATTTTGTCTACTTCATCAACTAATAAAGTTGATTGATTAAAGTAACATATGATGAAGGCATGGGTTAAAAGGTAAGTCATCACCTAATCCCACAAATCACTCTTCATCATAATCAACAACACCAACTAAGCATGGTGTGTGGCCTCCACACTTGGACCCACCAAGTGGCCGGCCACCTTGTGCTTATTGGGCCTTGTTGGGCCTTTGTTAGGCCGGCCTAGTGACCTCATGGGCCGAGCCCAATAGGCTCGCCCATGCGGTCGTGTGCCATGTCCAAAAATTATCCGACCCTTTGTTGTCACTTATCAAACAAAGTCCGACACGATATCGACGACAAACTCAGTTTTCTCGATTCGATAATCATTCTCACAAAACCAAACCCATGGCCTAAAACCCTCAGCTTTGGCCATGTCTTGCTCCTCAAGAAACACCAATGTTTCCTTGTCTCAAGTTATCCATATTGTATGTGTGTGACCCTCTAGGCTCATGCCACCGTTGGCAGATCGGCGTAAGAGATCTCTCTTGCCCGATCCATCATAAGTGGTCTCTAGTAATACATTATGATTACCCAAGGTGCATGATGATCGATGATTCGATTTAACCTTGTGCGTACAAGTCACTATCCTATTATCTCTAGACATCCTAATTGATCACAAGGCATAGAGTCGTCATCCTTGTTTAATGAATCATCGTTACTTGATATGCGAGACAACTGAGAACTGATAACTCGTATCACTGGCATGGCCATGCACTTCCTCTCAGTCATTCTCGATCAATCGGCCTAAACGGATATCTTTCTCATACTGTAGTACGAGGGATAAATCCCTTAGCCTTCTTTTGTGTCACTCATGCAATCCGTTCCGCCGTCCAATCATGCCCGTTATAGCAATCTTGTTACGGAAAGCATTAGGCGCAAGTCAAAGTCGTACGTCGACCGCATAGCGATCACAAAGACTCCTTGGTCTAAGGATATTGTGACAAGCTATCACATTTGAATATGTTCATGGCTTAATCTATGAAACACTATTCAAAGCGGGTCGTCCGATATCAATCACCTCATGATATCTATAATATGATTCCGGGATCCCACATCCCTATTATAAGCAGAACTACATCATTGAGAACCATCATCATACTGGTCGCTTCAATTGAAGCGTATATTGACCAGGGACTTGTTAAGTGTGATCCGTACAGATTTATGGTTCTACTACTTTAGTGGTCATAAATCAGATCATGCTCAAAATATTACTTTAACACATAAGTAATACAAAGCCGTTTTATTTATTTCAAACGATGATTAATATACATACACATTTATAGAGTACTAGCAATTGGACTAGGGCACAAAAATGCTATCAATCTCCCACTTGCCCTTGTTCCAATCTAAGTCCCAGTCTATCCCCATTGACCTAACATGTTTATCATGTTTTGCTTGAGGAAGAGCTTTGGTCAAGGGGTCGGCTGTGTTATCATTAGGTGCAACGTAGTGGATCTTCACGTCACCTCTACCAACTATGTCCCGGATGATGTGATACTTTCTGAGTACATGCTTGGATCTGTCATATGCTCTGGGTTCCTTAGCTTGCGCAATGGCCCAGTGTTGTCGTAATATAATTCTACTGGGTTAGATAAGTTGTGACTTACATCTAACCCAGCCATAAAACTCCTGATCCATGCAGCCTCCTTTGCCGCTTCCGATGCAGCAATATATTTAACTTCTGTTGTAGAGTCGGCGATGGTGTCCTGCTTCTTGCTTTTCCAGTTGAATACTCCACCGTTCAACGCAAACACATATCCTAACTAACTCTTAAATTCATCAGGGTCTGTCCAGAAACTAGCGTCATCATATCCTTTGACAAGTAGATCATCATCACTCCTTCCCCCGTATACAATAAAAGCGTCCTTGGTTTTTCTCAAATATTTGAGAATTGCCTTCACATATGGTCTCGTGCATATCATAACATACATTATGGACCATATTGCCGAAGCATATGGGATCTCATTCATTCTTTTTAGCTCTTCAGGTGTCTCAGCACACTAATTCTTACTAAGCTTTATGCCATGACGCATGGGTAGCAGTCCCTTGGAATTTTGCATTGAGAATCTTCTCAACACTTTATCTATATAGGTGCTCTGACTTAAGCCCAAGACCCGCTTGACACGATCTCTATATATCTTGATCCCCAAGATATAAGAAGTATCGCCTAAGTCCTTCATTGCGAAACACTCACCTAACCAAGCCTTTCTTAAAAGCAAGGTAGGGACGTCGTTTCCAATGAGCAATATGTCATCGACATAGAGCACCAAAAAGACTACCTTACTCCCATCTTCCTTTTTATATACGCAAGGATCATCACCGTTCTTGATGAAGAAAAAATGTTTCATAGTTTCATCAAAATGTTGGTTCCAACTCCGAGATGCTTGCTTCAAACCGTAAATTGATTTGAGCAACTTACAAATCTTTCTTTTCTTCTTTGGATCCTCAAAACGCTCAGGCTGGGACATATAAACGTCCTCAGCTAACCTCCCATTAAGGAAAGCGGTTTTGACATCCATTTGCCATATTTCATAATTATGATAAGCTACTATGGCAAGTAGAATGCGAATAGATTTGACCATAGCTACTAGAGAAAAGGTTTCCTCATAGTCAATTCCGTGAACTTGTCTATAACATTTTGCTACCAGTCGTGCTTTATAGGTCTGAGGTTTACCATCCATGTCTATCTTTATTTTAAAGATCCATTTACACCCAATGACTTTTACGCCAGGGGTTTGATCTACCAAGTCCCACACTTGATTATCCGACATGGATTGCATTTCTTCCCTCATGGCTTCCAGCCATTTCTCAGAGTCAGTTCCATCCATGCTTCTTGAAAGATAGCTGGATCATTGTCCACTAACACCAATTAATCACCTCCAGTTATAAGAAAACCGTATCTGATAGGTGCATGACTGGTCCTTTCAGACTGCCTTGGACCGTCCTTAACAACTGCAACCATTGGTTCTTGCTCAAAGACCACTTCTGGCTCTACTTCTTCTAAAGGGTCGTCCAGCGGTTCCTGAGTGACTATGTCATCCAAAATTTCATCAAGATGAATAGTCCTCCCATTGACTGTCTTGGAAATTAATTCCTTTTCCAAGAATATCCCACCTCTGGCGACGAATACTTTGTTCTCGCTCGGTTTATAGTAGTATCCCTTTGTTTCTTTGGGATATACGACGAAAGTGCACCTATCTGACCTTGGTTCGAGCTTCGTTGCTAGCAACTGTTTTACAAAAGCCTCGCAACCCCATATTTTTAGGAAAGACAAAACGGGTTCCTTCCCGTACCATTTCTCGAACGATGTCCCTTCCACAGCTTTCGACGGAGCCCTATTTATTATGAACCCGGCCATTTGTAGACCGTAACCCCAGAAGGAGATCGAGAGGTCAGTGTGACTTAACATTGATCGAACCATATCCAACAATGTCCGATTCCTTCGCTCGGACACACCATTAAGTTGTGGTGTTCTTGGTGGAGTCCACTGAGATAGTATTCCACATTTTGTAAGATGACTAAGAAACTCTTCGGATAATTATTCTCCACTCCGATCAGACCGGAGTGTCTTAATAATTTTTCCGAGTTGGTTTTCTACTTCAGTCCTAAACTCTTTGAATTTATCAAAAGCTTCGGACTTATGTCTCATGAGATAGTCATAACCATATTTACTGAAATCATCAGTAAATGTGATAAAGTAGCCTAAACCACCTATGGCTGGTATAGTCATTGGTCGACATACGTCTGAATGTATTAGACCTAATAGATCACCTGCCCTTTCACCTGTACCGGTGAAGGGTGGTTTAGTCATCTTGCCCAGTAAACAAGCCTGGCACCTTTCAATCGTTTGGAATTCGAATTGACTTAAAACGATGAGATGCGTTTCTCGTTTATGTGACCTAGACGACAATGCCATATTAGATTTTGGTCTAAATCATTAGTTTTAAACCTCTCAGCATTAACATTATGGAGGATGTTGGATTTCGAGTTTTGCATATTCAATATGTATAAACCTCCAACTGTGTGAGCATTTCCATAATATATGTTATTGCGCATAATATTAAAAACTCCGTTCTTAATATCAAAATAATAACCTTCTTTTTCAAGAAGAGATATAGATGCAATATTCTTGCTGAAAGTAGGTACGCAAAACACATCTAGGAGTTCTATTACAAGCCCACTAGGCAAAACAAGATCAACCAAACCCACAGCAGTTGCGGCAACACGCACGTTGTTCCCAACTCTTAGGTCCACCTCGTTTTCGCCCACATCTCTTCTACTATGCAGTACCTGCACATCCGCACAGACATGAGACTCAGCTCCAGTGTCCAGAATCCAAGTATTTTTCGAAGAAAGATTTAACTCTAAGGGAATACCTGACGAAGTAGCGGCCCCACCACCCTTCTTCTGATCTTCCTTCAGCTGCTCACATTCCTTTTTCCAATGACCATGCTTTTGGAAATAGAAACAGACCGACTCCTTTACCTTCACCTTGCCCTTCATGGGCTTGGAAGGTTTAGGAACAAAAAGTCGTTTGTTCTTCCCTGCCAGGTGCATTGGGCCTTTACCCTTCTCACCACCAGCTTTAAGCCCGGATCCCTTCTTCACCATAAGAACACCTTTGGGCACATTGCCCCTTATGCTCTTCTCGGCAGTCACTAGCATGCTGTGCAACTCCGATGCGGTTTTCTCTATGTCAAGCATGTGATAGTTCATGACAAATCAACCATATGCATAAGGAATGGATTGCAGAATGAAATCTGCAGCCATCTCCTTTTCCATAGTCATTCCGAGACTAGTTAGATGATCGAGATGTTCCTTCATTCGTAGGACGTGTGGACCTACGGAGCTGCCTGCTGACATTTTGCATGCAATGAGTTCTCGGAGAACAATGTATTTTTCAATACGTATTTTCTCCTTGAACATATCCTTGATCTGTGCAAACATAGCAAAAGGATCATGGGATAGCTCCATAAAATGTTTCTGGAGGTCCGCCTCCATACAGCCCAGCATGACACACGCAACGTCGATAGAGTCGCTAAGGTGTTTCTGGTACACATCCTTAACGACCCTCGTTGCGTTTGCAGCTGGCTCTACCGGGATAGCCTTGTCTAGGACATACTCCCTGCGTTCCAACTTTAACACAAGTCGCAAATTTCTGTCCCAATCCAGATAATTTGTTCGATTGAGCTTACATTTATCAAGTATAGCCCTCAATGACAAATTAGAAGAGTTTGTTGAATTACTAGCCATTTTCTACACGAAGAAAGTAAATTTAATCACAAAAGTTGAATAAATTTGCGAAGATTCGAATTAAACACCAATCATTTGATTCTAAGGATTAGAATCTTTAAACCAAGATCCCTAATTTTTCAATTGAAGTACGCTAAGGCGCACCGCTCCCATTAACCCATTTGGGTAGGACGTTCATCCAATTACAACTTGTGTAATTCTTTGTCAGGGTATGTGCAAAATCACACGGCTTACCCTTCTGATGCCCCAGCTCGACCTCAGGCTGAGAATCGTGGTCCAGTCAACCAACCTTCACGACATCCCACAAGGTGTACCATTCCATATAGAACTCATTCTATCGGTGCTCTGCTAAGGCGCACGACGCCGAGACAATGTTCCTACATGGATGGGAATTTTGGTGGCATCTCACATGACTCAAATTATGGTGTGATTTGTTGTGTTTAATAATTCCAAAGTATTTTGGTATAATTACGAACCCGTCATTAACAACCCGTGTTGTGACGTTTCTAATTGTATCACATACTATCTTCTTTTGAAGTCGTCGTTTGCAACCCGTGCAAACATATTTCAAATTGAAATCATCAATCACAACCCGTGCGACGATGGTTCACAACGCTTTAAACATGCAAATAAATAAAATCAATTTTAATCTTTACATGTGAGGTGATGGCTTATAATCTCATAAGCTAAGCATGCTAGCATATAATTATCATCTAATAATTCAAACAAGCATTTTAAAGCATTTAAATATGCATCAATAGCCCATCCTATCCTTAAGATTCTACGAGATATAAAATCTTCTCATCTTCCCCATTCGGGCTCCCACTAGCTCTTGGACTTCCTCCAAGACCATTAACATTCTCGATTTTCCATCCTTCTCGACTTTGAGTAGAAATTACAATTAATACTCGGTTCGTAAACCGGATGAAAAATAATTACACTTTAAGGGCTCGAATGAAAGAATAATTACATGCTAATATTAACGGTGTGCAAACCGTGAAAGCGGTAAAATTCTAATGGGATATTAATGCATCATACATTTCATCACATCATCCAACATGTTATCACACGAACCTGTCATCAAATACTATGCAATATTTCGGTTTTAATTTTAACAAGTTGCTTGGTCGGGTTTATCGAAACTAGACCATTTCTAAAAACGGTTTATCGAAACCGATCAAATTTGAAAGTTTTCGAAATATTGGATCACGGGTTCATGCCAGTGATAAAAAATCACCGCGCACAAACCATGTCGGGCCCAAACCCAATGGGCCTAAGCCCATAGGGCCGAGCCCAAGCCCACGGCCCGATTTGGGCTTTGGAAAGCCCAAACAGGGCTTGCCTCCTCTCTCGGCCTCGGCCAGGAGAGGGGACGGCCTCGGTCACTGCTGGCCAACCCCGGCCTCCGCTTACCTCCGTCTGGTATCTCCAATTTGGCTCCCCAAGAGTCCCGTCTGGGACCCGAGAAATCTAATAAAAATCTGAAAAATTCCAAATTCAATATATTTTTTAAAATTAACATATTTCATGCAATTAACCAAAAAAGCGTTAAAATCATGTTATCAACAAATATGACATGTAAATCATTATAAAACCGAAACAAGTTCAACAAAACAAAGATTAAGAGAGTTAATTAGGCTCTGATACCCCTGTAGGGATTTGGAGCATTCAAGATGATCAAAATAGCAGAAGCAATAACAATACAAACTCCAAAATCTGTCCAAGAACATAAACCATTAAATTTAAGGCAAAAACTATTCCACAAGAGTTTACCTTTTAGTTTTGTTGAATCAAGAAAGAAGAACAAGATGATCTTCTTCTCTAGAGCAAGTCCACACCAAGAGGATGATCCTTATGATCCAACACACTTAGCCTATTAGAACTAAAGTGTGAAGACAAAGAGAGCAAAGGAAGAGGGAGAGGGAGTGTGGCCGGCCAAGTCTCGAAGAGAGAGAGAGAGAGTGATTTCAATTGTATGATATTTTGTCTACTTCATCAACTAATAAAGTTAATTGATTAAAGTAACAAATGATGAAGACATGGGTTAAAAGGTAAGTCATCACCTAATCCCACAAATCACTCTTCATCATAATCAACAACACCAACTAAGCATAATGTGTGGCCCCCACACTTGGACCCACCAAGTGGCCTGCCACCTTGTGCTTATTGGGCCTTTGTTGGGCCGGCCTAGTGACCTCATGGGCCGAACCCAATGGGCTCGCCCATGCGGTCGCGTGCTGTGTCCAAAACTTATCCGACCCTTTGTCGTCACTTATCAAACAAAGTACGATGCGATATCGACGACAAACTCAGTTTTCTCGATTCGTTAATCATTCTCACAAAACCGAACCCATGGCCTAAAACCCTCAGTTTTGGCCGTGTCTTGCTCCTCAAGAAACGCCAATGTTTCCTAGTCTCAAGTTATCCATATTGTATGTGTGTGACCCTATAGGCTCATGTCACCGTTGGCAGATTGGCGTAAGAGACCTCCTTGGACCGTCCTCAATAACTGCAGCTATTGGTTCTTGCTCAACGACCACTTCTGGCTCTACTTCTTCTAAGGGGTCATCCAGCGCTTCCTGAGTGACTATCTCATCCAGACTTTCATCAAGATGAATAGTCCACCCACTGACTGTCTTGGAAATAAATTTCTTTTCCAAGAATATCCCACCTTGTGCGACGAATACTTTGTTCTCTCTCGATTTATAGAAGTAGTATCCCTTTGTTTCTTTGGGATATCCGACGAAAGGTCACTTATCTGACCTTGGTTCGAGCTTGGTTGCTAGCAACCGTTTTACAAAAGCCTCGCAACCCCAGATTTTTAGGAAAGACAAAATGGGTTCCCTCCCGTACCATTTCTTGAATGATGTCCCTTCCCCTACTTTTGACGGAGGCCTATTTATTATGAACACGGCCATTTGTAGAGCGTAACCCCTGAAGGAGATCGAGAGATCAGTGTGACTTAACATTGATCGAACCATATCCAACAATGTCTGATTCCTTCGCTCGGACACACCATTAAGTTGTGGTGTTCCTGGCGGAGTCCACTAAGACAGTATTCCACATTCTGTAAGATAACTAAGAAACTCTTCAGATAAGTATTCTCCACCCCGATCAGACCGGAGTGCCTTAATACTTTTTCCGAGTTGGTTTTCTACTTCAATCCTAAACTCTTTGAATTTGTTAAAAGCTTCGGACTTATGTCTCATGAGATAGACATAACCATATCTACTGAAATCATTAGTAAATGTGATAAAGTAGCCTAAACTCCTTCACCACGTCTCACCATGGGGAAACAAATCCCTTTGGACGCAATGTGCGCTTCCACAACAATCCGTCCAATAGCCAACGATGCCCATTATGACTACCCTGTTGCAGACAACGTTGGAGCATGTCAAACAATAGGAGTGACGTGCATATGAGCCACTCGCTCCAAGGTCTTAAGGCAGTGATGACACGACCGTGAAGTATGCGTTGGTGACTTAATATATGCGCCATTCTCCAAGTCAGGCATCCAATATCATCTCCCAGATGATATCCGTGATATGAATTTGGTAATCCCATTACTTGGATCAGCATAACTTGATCTTTAGTCATCCTCACGCTAGTCACTTATGAATAAGTATTCGACTAGAGACTCGTCATGCATAATTTCATGTAATCTAGAGATTCTACTATTAGTGATGAAACACTCGATGAATTTAGATGAAATTATTGCTTGACTCATTATTACAACACAATAATAATGAAAATGCCTTTTATTTCTAAACAGAAGATTACATTGAAAAGACTTGGACTAGAGCACAAGCTCTTACAATCTCCCACTTGCCCCTAGCTCCAATATAAGTTCCAATGTAAACCCATTGATCTTACATGGCTTTCATGTTTAGGCAGTGAGAGAGCCTTTGTCAACGGGTTGGCTGCATTATCTTCTTTTGGAATTTTACAAATCTTAATTTCACCTTGATCGACGAATTCTTGAATATCGATGAACTCTCGAATCAAGCGAAACCGCCGCAATACATATTTGGATCTAGCATGCGCTATAGGCTCCTTAGCCTGTGTTATAGGGCCAGTGTAGTTGCAGTACAAGTTCACTGATGTGGACAGGTTTTTATTTACGTCCAGTCCGGCCATAAACTTCCTGATTCATACAGCCTCTTTTTTCCGACTCTTAAGCAACCATGTACTCGTCCTCTGTAGTAGAATCTGCAACGGTCGGGTGTTTGAAGCTCTTCTAGCTAAAAGCTCCATCGTTGAGCACAAACACGCAACAAGACTGAGACCGCGAGTCATCCGGATCAGTCTAGATATGGCATAATAGACATCAAGTCTCGTTCATACCATGGTATACATGATGGATCCTAATGCAGACGCTTAAGGGATCAGACTCAAGCGCCTCAGCTCATCACGTGTTGTGGGACACTGAGTCTTGCTGACCTTTATGCCATGTCTGATGGGAAAGAATCCCTTCTTTGATTCGTGCATCGAAAATCTCTTCAAGACCTTGTCGATACATGTGCTTTGACTTTGCCCAAGTATCGTCCTCGGGAGATCTTTGATAAATCTTGATCCCCGGGATATACGCGGCCTCGCCTAAGTCTGTATAAGTTCTTTGACTTAGCCCAAGTATCCTCCTCGGGCGATCTCGATAAATCTTGATCCCCAGGATATACGCGGCCTTGCCTAAGTCCTTCATCGCGAAAACCCTTCCTTAACAAGCCTTTGTGTTGCATGGTGAGGATGTCGTTTCCGATAAGGAGTATGTCAATGACATATAACACTAAGAATACAACTGCATCCCCGTTTTCCCTATTTACACACAAGATTCATCTTCATTTTGCATGAAACCAAATTCTCATATGGCTTCATCGAAACAAAGATTCCAACTCCGATAAGCCTGCTTCAATCCATAAATGGACCTCTGCAGCTTTTGAGAAACTTTATCTATGTCATGCTTGATCTTAAAGATCCATTTGCAACCGATGGTCTTAACACCAGGGGTTGGATCCACCAAGTTCCACACTTGGTTGCATGGATTTCATCTCTTCCTTCATGGCCCTTAGCCATTTCACGGAATCAAAACTCCCCATAACTTCTTGAAAGGTAGTCGGATTGTCATAATTTACTATCTCCAAGTCACCACCCTCAATCACCATAAATCCTTATCTGAAGGGTGACAGAAGAGGTCTTTCAGAACGCCGTGGGGCTTCAGGAACTATGTTGGGCACTACTTGTGCCTCTGGTTCCATCTCAGGCTCTACCTCTACATTGTCTAAGTGGGGATCCCAAAATTCTTCAGGATTCCTCGTACTCGTGCCATCTCGGATCTCTTCCAGATGCACAGTTCTCCCACTGGCTGTTTTGGAGAGGAATTCCGTCTCCAAAAAGACACTTTTCCGAGCAACAAATACTTAGTTCTTGTCGGGTTTGTAGAAGTAGTATCCACGAGTTTTCTTCGGATACCCTACGAAGATACAATTGTCAGATCGTGGTTCGAACTTGTCTGCCATAAGGCATTTGACGTAAGCCTCGCAACCCCAAATCTCGATGAAGGAAAACTTGGGATGTTTCCAACTCCATATCTCGTACAGTGTTGTCTCCACCGCCTTCGTAGGTGCCTTGTTTATCATCAACGCAACTGTCTCAAGAGCGTATCCCAAAAGGATACGGGTAAATCTATCTAACTCATCATAGAGCGAACCATGTCTAGCAAGGTTTGGTTTCTCCTTTCGGACACAGCATTCTTCTGAAGTGTTCTAGCCGGAGTCCACTCAGACAATATCCCACACTCTCCTTGATGGTTGATGAATTCTTGGGTCAAGTATTTGCCACCTCAGTCTAAATCGAAGTGCTTAAACTTTCTTCCCAAGTTGATTCTTAACTTCAGCCTTAAACTGTTTGAACTCATCAAACGAGTCAGACTTATGTCTCATAATATAGACATAACCATATTTGCTGAAATCATCAGTAAATATGATAAAGTATATGAATCCTCCTCTGGCTTGTGTACTCATTGACCTGCATACTTTGGAGTGTATCAAGCCCAATAAGTTACCCGCCCTCTCACCCCTACCAGTGAAGGGCGACTTCGTCATCTTGCCCATCAAGCTAGATTCGGACCTATCAGTTTGACTGAATTCATACGGACTCATCAGTCCACACTTGTGAAGTGTTGGTAGTCGTCTCTTGCTTATGTGGCTTAGACATATTGCCATAACCGAGTTTTACTCGATTCATCAACCTTGAGCCTTTTCGTATTTACATTGTATGTCGCATATTTGTTAATGTCACTAGTTTTCAAAACATAGAGACCATTAATAATCGTTGTTTCCCACAACAAACACTATTTCTATAAAGTTTAAATAAACCATTAACAACGGTAACGTTCATTACATAAATAGAAATAATGTCTTTGTGAAAAGTCGGTATACAGTAAACACAATCCAGTTTCAAACGAAGTCCCGAAAGGGAACTGAGATAAACGACCCGTACACCTGTCGCCACGACCCTCTGGTCGTCCGCAGCCCGTATGTCCGCTTAATCTCTAGCGAAATCTCGTCTAATTTCTAGCCCCTCCACATCAACAGATATGTGAGATTGCGAGCCTGTATCTAGCAACCAGCTATAATCAGTAGACAGATTTACTTCAATGAAGTAAATACCTGAAGCGCCAGCCGCGCCAACCGCGCCAGCCGCGCCAGCCTTCTTCTGCTCTTCCAGGAACTTATTGCAGTCCCTCCTCCAGTGACCACGCTGATCGCAGAAGAAGTAAACGGCGTCATTCATGTCCATCTTGGCCTCGCTTTAGCCCTTGGGCGTAGACGTGCCCATATGGACCTTGAGACCCTTTCTTCTTTCTTCAGTCGGTGTGGAGGACTTGACCGAGCTCCCACTAGCTCTCTTGAAACTAGTGTCACCTTTGACCATCATCATCTCTTTTGAGTTAAACAATTCTTTACATGTGGACCCGAACTTGATTGGAGAGAGATAATGCATCTACGCCCCAATCAAAACTGACTACCCCTTCTAGCTGAAAGATTTCACCATGGGTTCCAAACGTTAAATTTCATGCAGGGGATACATAAGTAACAATGGTGATCGAATCAAGACGAAGATCTTAATGACAAAATTCAGCATGTTCTTAACTTTTTCAAATCTTAAAAGTACCTTTATAAATCGATGAAAACACAATGTAGTGTTTCTCTATTAAGTCCACACAAGCACAACAACCAAAAGGTTTTCTCTCACACTTTTTGCTATGAATGTTTTTGAGAATTTTTTTGACAAAAAATGATAGAGGAAGAGGAAGAATGGTTCGGCAAAGTGAGGGAGAGGATGAGGGGGAGTGGTTGCCAAATAGTTAGAGAAAAATAAGGAAGATATTTTGCAATTTTAATTTGAAATTAAAAAATTGAATTTCAAATCAATTAATTGCATATCTAACCCTCTTAAACTCCTATTTGCACTTTTCCCCATTCATCACTTAAATCCCTAAATGGGCTTTAAGCCCGTTTAACTAAAACCCAAATTAAACCCATTAAATTGAGTTCTAATTTCGGTTTAGACAAAACAGTTTAATTTCCTCGAATTGATTTCTTCAACCGTCTGGTTAAAACCTTAGGCCAAAAAACTACCGAATCGTTTTCAATTTCAATCCATAATTATTTGTCATGTATCGTGCTTAATGCGTGTGACCCTCAAGGCTCAAGAACGGTTGACAGACTGGTAAAATTACTATTTTACCCTTTCCATCATAAGTGGTCTCTAGCAAGACATTATGATTACCCAACGTTCGTGATTATCGATTATTAGACTTAACCTGTTATCGTACATGCCAATGTCCTTTTATCAAACTGATATCCAGATTGATCAATAGGCATAGATTGGTCATCCTAATTTATCAATCACTGTTTCTTGATATCTGAGATGACTGAAAACTGATACTAAGGTATCACCTGCACGGCCGTGCTATTCCTTCAGTCATACTCATCAAGTGGCCTAAACGGATATCTTTCTCATACCGAAGTACGAGTGATAAATCCCTCAGATGCCTTTCGAGTTCACTAGTGCAATAAATATCAAAGCCAATCGAAGCCGTTATAGTTACCCTTTTACAAATAACGTTAGACTAGGTCAAACTTAGGTATTCGTTACATAGTGTACACAAAGACTCCATGGTCTTAGGATATAATGACAAGCTACGATATCTGAGTATCTCATGACTGGATCTATGCAGCATACTCACAATCGGGTTGTCCTATATCATCGACCTGATGGTATCTATGATATAACTCCGGCACTCACTTTGCCATGATCAGTAGAGCATGATCACAAGGAGTTAGTGAAAAAGATCACCACGGCTTCCATTCGATAAATATCATACAGCAGACGTTATGTAACCGTGGTGATCGATGCAAGAAATGATCTTAATGCAAATTCAACATGTTATATATATATTAAATCTGAAAGTTACCTCTTCTAATCGATGAAAACACAAGCTTAGTGTTTCTCTATTAGGTCCACACAAGCACAACAACCGAAGAAAGTTTTCACTCACAATCGGGTTGTCCGATATCATCGACCTGATGATATCTATGATATAACTCCGGCACATACTTTGTCATGATCAGTAGAGCGTGATCACATGGAGTTGGTCTCATACTGATCGCTTCATAAAGAAGCTTAGCTGATCAGGGACTTATCAAATGTAATTCTTTTTTATCTATAGTTCTACTATTTGAATGAGATCACCACGGGTTCTAATCGATAAATATCATGCAGCGGACGTTATGTAACCGTGGTGATCGAAACAAGCTA
Source organism: Geranium rotundifolium (assembly GCA_963920655.1). Classification (NCBI taxonomy): domain Eukaryota; kingdom Viridiplantae; phylum Streptophyta; class Magnoliopsida; order Geraniales; family Geraniaceae; genus Geranium; species Geranium rotundifolium. The sequence continues at coordinate 14,172,176 of OY987322.1, read as the reverse complement.
TGATCTTAATGTAAATTCAACATGTTATATATACCTTTGGAATCTGAAAATTACCTCTTCTAATCGATGAAAACACAAGCTTAGTGTTTCTCTATTAGGTCCACACAAGCACCACAACCGAAGAAGGTTTTCACTCAAAATTTTTTCTATGAATTTTGAGAGAAGCTTGACAACAATGGAGGATGAGAGGGTAGAGAGAATTCCGCAATGAGGGGAAGAGCGTGATGGGATTGGTTGCTGAAAATTAGAGAAAATAATGAAAGATATTATGTGCTTTTAAGTTGAAAATTAAAATTGAATTTCAAATTAAAATTGCATATCTATCCTTCATAAACTCTTATTTTCATTTGTTCCCATTCATAACTTAGATCCCTAAATGGGATTTAAGCCAGTTTAACTAAAACCCAATTTAAACCCATTAACTTGAGTTCTAATTTCGGTTTAGACAAAACGGCTCAATTTCCTAGAATTGGTTTCTTCAACCGTCTAGTTAAAACCTTAGGCCAGAAAACTACTGACTCGTTCTCAATTTTCATCCATAATTGTTGTCATGTATCGTGATTAATGCGTGTGACCCTCTAGGCTCACGAACAATTGGCAGACTGGTAAAATTACTATTTTACCCTTTCCATCATAAGTGGTCTCTAGCAAGACATTATGATTATCCAATGTTTGTGATTATCGATTATTCGACTTATTCTGTTATCGTATATCTCACTGTCCTTTTATCAAACCGATATCCAGATTGATCAATAGGCATAGAATGGTTATCCTAATTTATCAATCATTGTTTCTTGATATCTGAGATGACTCAAAACTGATACTAAGGTATCACCTGCACGGCCGTGCTATTCCTTCAGTCATACTCATCAAGTGGCCTAAACGGATATCTTTCTCATACCGAAATATGAGTGATAAATCCCTCATACGCCTTTCGAGTTCACTAGTGCAATAAATATCAAAGCCAATCGAAGCCGTTATAGTTACCCTTTTATAGATAACGTTAGACTAGGTCAAACTTAGGTATTCGTTACATAGTGTACACAAAGACTCCATGGTCTTAGGATATAGTGACAAGCTACGATATGTGAGTATCTCATGACTGGATCTATGCAACATACTCACAATCGAGTTGTCCGATATCATCGACCTGATGGTATCTATGATATAACTCCGGCACGCACTTTGCCATGATCAGTAGAGCATGATCACAAGGAGTTAGTCTCATACTGATCGCTTCATAAAGAAGCTTAGCTGATCAGGGACTCATCAAATGTAATTCTTTCTGATCTATAGTTCTACTATTAGTGGTTACACACATAATGACATAGATCAAATTACATTCGATATATTACTACAACACATTAGTAATATATGCCGATTTATTTATTCGGAAAGATGTTAAAACATTACATTTGTAGATCACTTATATATTGGACTAGGGCATAACTCTAACAATCTTCCACTTGCCCCTGGTTCCAATTTAAGTTCTGATCTACTCCCATAGACCCTGCATGTTCCTTATGCCTAGGCTATGGCTGAGCCTCTATCAAAGGATTGGCCATATTATCATCGATCGAATAGTATTTAATCTCCACATCACCTCTATATGTTATAACTCTCACGAGGTGATGCCTGCTGAGTATATGTTTGGATCTGTTGTGGAATTTGGGCTCTTGAGCAATAGCTACGACACCTGTGTTGTCCCACAACAAGCTTATCGGATCAGACGCTCGCGGCATTGCATCTAATCCGATCAGAAAGCTTCTAATCCATACGGCCTCTTTAGCTACTTTTGTTGCAGCTATATACTCAGCATATATGACTAAATACTAGAATGTTTCCCACACCATATATGATTATGGTCCATTTCTTATTTGGCTACTACGCAAAGGTGCACGCATCCAAATAGAACTGACCATCTCATCCTGCTCCCATCCCAATGAATACTACGTGGAGGCGCATGCATCCACAGTAACGGGAGACGTAATGAGTGTCATGTGGTGTACCTTCTGTGACTCTGGTCCAGCTCTTATTTGGCTACTACGCGGAGGCGCACGCATCCAAATAGAACTGATTACCTTATTCAGCTCACATCCCAATGAATGCTACGCGGAGGCGCACGCATCCACAGTCATAGGAGACAGAATGACTATCACAAGGTGTACTATCGTTGTCTTCATCAGAGCCCGATTCAAAATGAATGCGGCCGTTTCCAGAGTCAAGTATTGATTCAACTCTCTTCTGGCCTGAGTACTCATAGGTCTACATACGTAAGAATGTATTAGACTTAATAAGTCACTCGCCTTTCACATAAACCTGTGAAAGGTGCCTTTGTCATTTTGCCCATTAGGCGAGACTTGCATCTTTCAGTTTGAGTGAATTCAAACGGACTTAAAAAGTCCACACTTGTGAAGTGTTGAAATGCGTTTCTCGCTCATTAGGCAAGACTTGCATCTATCAGTTTGAGTGAATTCAAACGGACTTAAAGTCCACACTTGTGAAGTGTTGAAATGCGTTTCTCGCCTATGTGCCTTAAATGTCAATGCCATATTATAAGTTGGTTTAAATCATCAGATTTAAGCCCTTTCTTATTTACGTTATAGCGATTAAACTTACCAACGTAAATATCTGATCCTGAAGACGTGGATACCCACTCTTCTTCACATGATCCTTGTATTACTTACAATCCCTTATTCCTGTGTCCTGGCTCATTGCAGTGATACCAGACCTTCTCCGTTTTGTCCTTAGTCTTTACAACAGCTTTAGGAGCTGCTTGAACCTTTGGACGCTTGGGGTGTCTGATCTGCCCTGCAAGGTGCCCAGGAGCCTTACTCTTACCCAAATCAGCTTTCTTGAAGCTGACCTTCTTGTTGACCATAAGGACCTCCTTGGTCTTGCCCTTAAGGTTCTATTCAGCGGTCACAAGCATCCCACGAAGCTCTGTTAAGGACTTGTCCATGTCATGCATATTGTAATTTACTATGAAATCACTATATGTATCTTGAAGTGACTGCAACATAAAATCTGCAACCATTTCCACCTGATCATCAAAACCGAGTGTAGTTAGATTTTCCTGAAGACATTTCATCTTCGTGACATGGGGACTAACAGGGTTTCAGCTTTAAGCTTGCAGGAGTTGAGTTCTCTAAAAGTATCATATCTTTCGACACGAGCTTTCTCCTTGAACATTTCCTTGACCTCTGCCTTACAGGTATGAGGGTGATCTGAAACGTTCCTGAACTACTTCTGCAACTCTGGCATCCTACTGCCCACCATAATGCATGACACGTCAATTTGGTTATTAAGGAACTTTGATAAGTATCCTTAGTGCCCTAGCGGCGTTCAGCGGTGGCTCAGCAGGAGGTTCCTTGGTAAGGATATACTACTTGCGTTCATGCTTGAGTACAAGCCTCAAGTTTCTATTCCAATTTGAGTAATTCACGCCCTTGAGTCTGTCCTCAATCTGGACTCTCAGTGCGCTATTACTCCTTTGTGTTGTGTTTGCCTTTTAGTTCTACATAGTAAAATTAATTAAACTTCAAGTTGGAGATTAAGTTACAAAACATTTTCTGATTCTAACATTAGAATCTGAACCAGGATCCTATCATACCCTTAATTGAAGTGAACGGAGGCTCGCTGCTCAAACTGAGAACATCAAGGTAGGAATACATCCATTTACAAAACCATGTATTTCCTGGCTAGGGTCTGTACTAAAAGTACACGACATACCCTATACTGATACCCTAGGTCAGCCCTAGCTGACAATCGTAGACAAGTCTACGAAGCTTGAACTATAGATAGAACTAATGTAGCTACTACGCAGAGGCGCACACACCCACACAGAACTACCCATCTCATCCAGACTTTTTCTCTATGAATGTTACGCGGAGGCGTACCGACATCCATAGGGTCAAAGCCCTTTTGAGTGCCCAAACTTGGATGGTATCACGCTTGACTTGTAATTATTTGCATTTAAGTGAATTATAAAAGTCTGATTGCATATCGATACAATCTTAATCTGGAATCATCAATTGCAAATCCATGCAAAGATGATCCCTTAGCAGGTTACATGCAAGTCTGATTAAATTCCGATTTTAATCTTTGCATGTGGGTTATAGCAAATCATACATAAACTTGTATATTTGAACTATCATACATTCATACATTAAACATATAAATGTAACGATAAAATATATGCATAGCTAAGCCCATCTTAAGTTCCTAAGAATCTAGCAAAACTGATCCTAAAGACATGGTCTTCAAGATCCAAACTTGCTCCATTCTTGTGAACTCCCACTGGCTTCGAACCTCCTCCAATCCGAGTCTTCCTCTTTACTTGCTTCTTGTGTCGGTCTTCGTGATTACAAATTTAAATAAATAAAATGAAATACAAATCAAGACACGCAGGCCGTATTTACTACAACCCAAAATTAAGCAACACGCAGGTTGCAAAACCGAAATTAAAATGCAAATCTGAAGGGCTTAGCTAGCATCATGTGGAAAACATCATGTTATCAAAGATCATGTATACAATCAACATGCTTATCAAACAAATAAATTTTCCAAAATTTATCTTTTTTAAGTGTGGAAAAATTCTGGTTTATCGAAACCGGACGGTTTAATTAATTAATTGAATTTTGAACCGGTTCTCGCTGGTTTATCGAAAACTAACAAAATCTGAAAATTAAATTTGTTGCAACGTTTAATAGTTGGCATGATTTTTTAGCGCAAAAGTAAGAAGTCGAGCAACATGTTACGAGCCGCAGATTAGGAAAGTCTGAAGCTTTCCTATTTCGACGAAGTTTGGAGCGAAGGAAGAAAGGCGGCACGAAGACTTGGAGCGCAAGAGAGTGACGTCGACAAGTCAAGCGACTTCCAGCTGGCAGTTACACGTCAGCGAAAAGAGGCAACTAAGGCGGCAACTATACTTGCCTAATTTATTCAGGAAGTCAGAAACAGGCAAGACGACTTCCAGCTGACGAAGGAATGCGGCAACAACTTGCCTGACTAGCCTGTTCCTGATCCAAGAAGGATTAGGAATGTGAGCTGCTATAAAAAGCCCTTGGCTTCCCATTAGCAGTATCCGTTCTTGTTCTAACACTTGCAAGATTTCTTAGAGCTCTTAACCGTGCACCATCGGCGTGTTGAGAGGCTGATGAATATTCGCTAGAACAGACCTTTTGCTCCGATCAAACCTTGAGTCGCGAAGACTAAGTGTTTGGATCGGTTAGGGTTTTTGTTTGTGATTGAAGACTCACAACTCCGTCCAAGAAGACAACGACACCGAGCATGTGTAGGGTTTTGGAGTGTTCTAGATCGTCAAGATAGCGGAAGCATTATATGAAAATCTACTCCAAACCTTGTCCAAGAACATAAACCATTAAATCCCAAAGCAAAATCTATTCCACAAGATATTTACCTTTAAGTCTTGTATGAATCGATAAAGAAGAACATTCGGATCTTCTTCTCTAAAGCAAGTCCACACCAAGGGGATGATCTTGATGATCCCTCACTTAATTGCCTACTAGAACAATTAAATGAAGAACAAGAGAGCAAGAACAAGAGGAGCTAGGGGGTGGCCGACCAAGCAAGAAGAGAGAGAGAAAATTTTGTGAGTTGGGTGATTAAATGAATAATGAATTAAAGTCTTGTATTTGAATTCATCATCCAACTCACAAGTATGGGTTAAAAGTGATTGGTATGTGCTTAAAGGTGCTTTAACCCATACCCCTTAAATCACTCACCTCTTAATCCACAATCACCAACTAAGCATGGTGTAGTGTGGCCCCCACACATGGACCCACCATGTGGGCCGGCCAAGAGGTCTTGTTGGGCCCTTAATGGGCCGGCCATGAGGCTTCATGGGCCGAACCCAATGGGCCCTCCCGTGTTGTCTCATGCCATGTCCAAAAGTCGCCCGACCCTTTTGTCGTCGCTTATCAAACAAAGTCCGACGTGATATCGACGAAAAACTCAGTTTTCTCGATTCGCTAATTATTCTCTCAAACCGAACCTATGGCACAAAACCTCCAGTTTTGTCCATGTATTGCTCCTCAAGAAACGTTAAGGTTTCCTTGTCTCAAGTTATCCGTCTTGAATGTGTGTGACCCTCTAGGCTCATGCCACCGTTGGCAGATTGGCGCAAAAGATCGCTCTTGCCCGATCCATCATAAGTGGTCTCTAGTAAGACGTTATGATTACCCAAGGTGCATGACGATCGATGATTCGACTTAACCTTATGTGTACAAGTCACTATCCTATTATCTCTAGATATCCCGATTGATCACAAGGCATAGAGTCGTCACCCTTGTTTAATCAATCATTGTTACTTGATATGCGAGATGGATGAGAACTGATAACCCGTATCTGATAGCATTTGTGCCCTAGTCCAATTGTTATTAGCCTGTAAACGTCTATGTACATTATCATCGTTTGTAACATATATATAAAACGGCTTTGTATTACTTATGTGTTGAAGTAATATTTTAAGCATGATCTGATTTATGACCACTAAAGTAGTAGAACCATAAATCTATACGGATCACACTTAACGAGTCCCTGGTCAAAACATGCTTCCTAAGAAGCGACCAGTATGAGGATGGTTCTTAATGACGTAGTTCTACTTGTCATAGGGATGAGGGATCCTGGAACCATATCATAGATATCATGAGGTGATTGATATCGGACGACCCGCTTTGAATAGTGTTTTCATAGATTAAGCCATAAACATATTCAAATGCGATAGCTTGTCACGGCATCCTTAGACCAAGGAGTCTTTGTGATCACTATACAATGAACGTACGGCTTTAACTTGCGCCAAATGCTTTCTGTAAAAGGATTGCTATAAAGGGCATGATTGGGTGGCGGAACGGGTTGCATGAGTGACACGAAAGACGGCTAAGGGATTTATCCCTCATACTACGGTATGGGAAAGATATCCGTTAGAAGGCCTCTTGATGGAGACTGACTGAGAGAAAGAGCATGGCCATGCCAATGATACGGGTTATCAGTTCTCAGCTATCTCGCATATCAAGTAACAATGATTGATTGAACAAGGGAGACGACTCTATGCCTTGTGATCAATCGGGATATCTAGAGATAACAGGATGGTGACTTGTACGCACAAAGTTTAAGTCGAATCATCGATCATCATGCACCTTGGGTAATCATAATGTTTTACTAGAGACCACTTATGATGGATCGGGCAAGAGCGATCTTTTGCGCCGATCTGCCAACGGTGGCATGAGCCTAGAGGGTCACACACATACAAGGCGGATAACTTGAGACAAGGAAACATTGATGTTTCTTGAGGAGTAATATATGGACAAAACTGGAGGTTTTGTGCCATAGGTTCGGTTTGAGAGAATAATTAGCGAATCGAGAAAAATTGAGTTTTTCGTTGATATCGCGTCGAACTTTGTTTGATAAGTGACGACAAAAGGGTCGGGTGATTTTTGGACACGGCATGAGACAACACGGGAGGGCCCATTGGGCTCGGCCCATGAAGCCTCATGGCCGGCCCATTAAGGGCCCAACAAGACCTCATGGCCGGCCCACATGGTGGGTCCATGTGTGGGGGCCACACAACACCATGCTTAGTTGGTGATTGTGGATTAAGAGGTGAGTGATTTAAGGGGTATGGGTTAAAGCACCTTTAAGCCCATACCAATCACTTTTGACCCATGCTTGTTGGATGATGAATTGAAATATCTAGCATTCATTCATCAATTCAAGAATCACACAACTCTCACAACTCTCTCTCCTCTCTTTGCTCTCTTGTTCTTCATTTAATTGTTCTAGTAGGCAATTAAGTGAGGGATCATCAAGATCATCCCCTTGGTGTGGATTTGCTTTAGAGAAGAAGATCCGAACGTTCTTCTTTATCGATTCAACGAAGACTAAATGCAAAATGGAGAAACTGTCCAGATTGTCCAGTTCCGACGACCAACAATGCGTGAGCCATAGCCGCTTCGTCTGAGCTCCTATTGACCTGAAACTTGCGGCGTTGGAAAGATAAGTCCAAGGGCTACAACTTTTGTGAAATACTGATTTTCAAAAAGAGCGCTGGTTTAGAAGATACAAGGCCGAGAAGCAGACTGGTCCGCAGAGTCTGTCCAGCGAGACGGGAAAAATGTTTTGCTCCAGACGGAGGTCTTCTCGTCCGAACTGGGTTTAGAGAAAAACACAAAAGATGTAGGAAATTGGCTGAGGTTTAATCTCCAAAAAGAACCGAAGAAATTGGAGATCTTTAGCTCGAGATATAGAGCTTCAAAGTCTCGGTTTTCTGCCGGGCAGATTCTGGTAAAACCCGAAAACTCGATTTCCTAAGGATCTAACTTGGTAGTCGATCTTGCGCAGGTTAGGGGCCGTTTATAGGTTGCTTCCGCTGCTATGAACGTAATTAGGATGCCCCGGGACATAACAGTGGTATCAGAGCCGGTCTACCACTCCGAGATCCTTGTATGTTATTTCGGTTTTGTAATGATACAAATGCCATAATTGTTGATAACATGATTTTAATGCTTTTTGGGATATTTGCATGAAATATGTTATTTTTGAAAATATATTGAATTTGAAATTTTTCGGAAATTATTGGATTTGTCGTGTCCGAGAAAGGACTCTCGGGGAGCCGGATTGGAGGTACCGAATGGAGGTCACCGGAGGCCGGGGAGGCCGGCGGTGACCGAGCCCGTTCCCACTCTCGGGCGAGGCCGAGAGTGGCGGCAAGGCCGGTTTAGGCCTTCCAAGGCCCAAAACCAGGCCGTGCATAATTGGGCTCGGCCCAATGGGGCTTCGGCCCATTGGCTTGGCCTGACTTGGTTCGTGCGTGGTGTTTGTTCCGTGTCACGAACCTGCGATCCAATATTTCGAAAACTTTCAAAATTTAATCGGTTTCGATAAACCGTTTTTCGAAAAGGTCTAGTTTCGATAAACCCGACCAAGCAACTTGGCAAAATTAAAATCGGAATTATTGCATATTATTTGATAACATTTTTGTGTGATAACATGTTGGATGATGTGATGAAATGTATGATGCATTAGTAGCCCATTAGATTTTATCGCTTTCACGGTTTGCATACCGTTAGTGTTAGCGTGTAATTATTCTTTTATTCGAGCCCATAAAGTGTAATTATTTTTTATCCGGTCTACGAACCGAGTATTAATTGTAATTACTACTCAAAGACGAGAAGGATGGAAAATCGAGCACGATGACGGTCTTGGAGGAAGTCTAAGAGCTAGTGGGAGCCCGAATGAGAAAGACGAGAATATGTGAAGACTCGTAGAATCCTAAGTTTAGGATGGGCTATAAAATGCATATTTAACGCTTTATGAATGCTTGCTTGAATTATTTAATTAATAACATGCTTGCATGATTAGCTTATAAGTTTATAAGCCATCACCTCACATGCAAAGATTAAAACCAACTTTAATTTTTTGCATGTTTAAAACGTTGTGAACTATCATCGCACGGGTTGTGATTGATGAGTTCAAATTTGAAACGTGTTTGCACGGGTTGCAAATGACGGATTCAAATGAAGATAGTATGTGATACAATTAGAAACGTCACAACACGGGTTGTTGATGACGGGTTCGTAATTGTACCAAATACTTTCGAATTATTAAGCACAACCAATTTACAAGCTAATTTGAGTCAAGTGAGATGCCACCCAAATTCACACCCATGTAGAAACATTTTATCGGTGTCGTGCGCCTTAGCGGAGCATCGATCGAATGGGTTCTAGATGGGAATGGTAAACTTTGTGGGATGTCGTGCGCCTTAGCGGAGCATCTGCACAAAGTTAACTCGTTAGTGAAGGTTGGTTGACTCGACCACGATTCTTGGCCTGAGGTCGAGCTGGGGCATCGGAAGGGTAAGCCGTGTGTTTTTGCACATACCCTGACTAAGAGTTACACGGGTTGTAATTGGACGGACGTCCTACCTAAATAAGTCAATTGGAGCGGTGCGCCTTAGCGTACTTCAAATGACGAATAAGGGATCTTGGTTTAAAGATTCTAAACCTTAGAATCTTATGGTTGGTGTTTAATTCGGATCTTCGTAAATTTATTCAACTTTTCTGATTAAATTTACTTTCTTCGTGTAGAAATGGCTAGTAATTCAACAAACTCGTCTAATTTGTCGTTGAGGACTATACTCGAAAAGTGTAAACTCAACGGGACAAATTATCTAGACTGGGACAGAAATTTACGACTTGTGTTAAAGTTGGAACACAGGGAGTACGTCCTTGATAAGGCTATCCCGGTGGAGCCAGCTGCCAACGCAACGAGGGTCGTTAAGGATGCGTACCAGAAACACCTTAGCGACTCTATCGACGTTGCGTGTGTCATGCTGGGCTGCATGGAGGCGGACCTCCGGAAGCAGTTTATGGAGCTATCCCATGATCCGTTTGCAATGTTTGCGCAGATCAAGGATATGTTCAAAGAGAAAGTACGTATTGAAAAATACACTGTTCTCCGAGAACTCATTGCCTGCAAGATGTCAGCAGGCAGCTCCGTAGGTCCACACGTCCTACGTATGAAGGGATCCAGCTTCAAAGCTGGTGGTGGCAAGGGTAAAGGCCCAATGCACCTGGCAAGGAAGATCAGACCATTTGTTCCTAAACCTTCCATGCCCGTAAAAGGCAAGGGGAAGGCAAAGGAGTCGGTCTGTTTCTACTGCCAAAAGCCTGGTCACTGGAAGAAAGACTGTCAGCAGCTGAAGGAGGATCAGATGAAGGGCGGTGGGGCCGCTACTTCATCAAGTATTCCATTAGAGCTATATCTTTCTACGATAAATACTTGGGTACTAGACACTAGAGCTGAGTCTCATGTCTGTACGGATATACAAGTATAGAATAGTAGAAGAGATATGGGGAAAGCGAGGTGGACCTAAGAGTTGGGAACAACGTGAGAGTTACTGCAACTGCCGTGGGTTCTGTTAACCTTGTTCTACCTAAGAGGTTTAAAACTAATGATTTAGACCAAACTCTAATCTGGCATTGTCGTCTAGGTCACATAAATGAGAAACGCATCTCAGCGCTTCATAAGCACGGACTTCTAAGTCAATTCGAATAGCAAACGATTGATAGATGCGAAGCTTGTTTAATGGGCAAGATGACTGAAACGCCCTTCACTGGTTTAGGTGAGAGGGCAGGTGATTTATTAGGTCTAATACATTCAAACGTATGTGGACCAAATGAGTACACCAGCCAGATGTGGTTTAGGCTACTTTATCACGTTTACTGATGATTTCAGTAGATATGATTATGTCTATCTCATAAGACATAAGTCCAAAGCCTTTGATAAATTCAAGGAGTCTAGGACTGAAGTAGAAAACCAACTCAGAAAAAGTATCAAGGCACTCCGTTCTGATCGGGGTGGAGAATACTTATCCGAAGAGTTTCTTACAGAAAGTGGAATACTATATCAGTGGACTCCGCCAGGAACACCGCAACTCAATGGTGTGTCCGAGCGAAGGAATCGGACATTGTTTGATATGGTTCGATCGATGTTAAGTCTCACTGATCTCCCGATCTCCTTCTGGGGTTACGCTCTGCAAACGGCCGCATTCATAATCGAGGTGGGACATTCTTGGAAAAAGAATTTATTTCCAAGACAGTCAGTGGGAGGGTTGTTCATCTTAATGAATTTCTAGATGAGATGGTCACTCAGGAACCACTGAACGACCCACCAGAAGTAGTCGTTGAGCAAGAACCAATAGCTACAGTTAATAAGGACGGAACCGACTCTGAGAAATGGCTGGAAGCCATGAGGGAAGAAATGCAATCCATGTCAGATAATCAAGTGTGGGACTTGGTGGATCAAACCCCTGACGTAAAAGTCATTGGGTGTAAATGGATCTTTAAAATAAAGATGGACATGGATGGCAAACCTCAGACCTATAAAGCAAGACTGGTAGCAAAAGGTTATAGGCAAATCCACGGAATTGACTATGAAGAGACCTTTTCTCCAGTAGCTATGGTCAAATCTATCCGCATTCTACTTGCCGTAGCAATTTTGAGATATGGCAAATGGACGTCAAAACCGCCTTCTTCAACGGGAGGTTAGCTGAGGACGTTTATATGTCCCAGCCTGAGGGTTTTGAGGATCCTAAGAATAAGGGAAAGATTTGCAAGTTGCTCAAATCAATTTATGGTTTGAAGCAAGCATCTCGGAGTTGGAATCAACGTTTTGATGAAGTTGTGAAACAGTTTGGCTTCATCAAGAATGATGATGAACCTTGCGTATATATAAAAGGGCAGATGGGAGCAAAGTAGTCTTCTTGGTGCTTTATGTTGATGACATATTGCTCATTGGAAACAACGTCCCTACCTTGCTCTTAACAAAGACTTGGTTAGGTGAGTGTTTCGCAATGAAGGACTTAGGCGAGGCCTCTTACATCTTGGGGATCAAGATATATAGAGACCGTGCCAAGCGGGTCTTGGGCTTAAGTCAAAGCACCTACATAGACAAAATATTGAGAAGATTCTCGATGCTAGATTGAAAGAAAGGACTGCTGCCCATGCGTCATGGCATAAAGCTAAGCAAGAAGTAGTGTGCTGAGACACCTGCAAAGCTAGCAAGAATGAATGAGATCCCATTTGCTTCGGCTATAGGGTCCATAATGTGTGCCATGATATGTACGAGACCGGATGTCTCGTTTGCACTAAGTTGTACCAGTAGACATCAGTCCGAACCCGGTGAGGAACATTGGATTGCCGTCAAGGCGATTCTCGATTTTGAGAAAAACCAAAGACGCTTTCTTGTATACGGGGGAAGAAATGATGATCTAGTCGTCAAAGGATATGTTGACGCTAGTTTTCCAGACAGATCCTGATGACTTAAAAAGTCAGTTGGGTTATATGTTTATGTTGAACGGTGGAGCTTTCAGCTGAAAAGCAAGAAGCAGGACACCATTGCCGACTCTACGACCGAAGCTGAGTACATTGCCGCATCCGAAGCGGGAGAAGAGGCTGTATGGATCAGGAGTTTCATGGCTGGGTTAGGTGTAATTAAAAACCCATCTAACCCAATAGACTTATATTGTGACAACACCAGGGCCATTGCGCAAGCTAAGGAACCCAGGGCACATGACAGATCCAAACATGTACTCAGAAAGTATCACATCATCCGCGACATTGTTGCTAAAAGGTGACGTGAAGATCCACTATGTTGCAACTGATGATAACACAGCCGACCCCTTGACCAAGGCTCTTCCACGAGCAAAACATGATAAACATGTTAGGTCAATGGGTATAGACTGGGACTTAGATTGGAACTAGGGACAAGTGGGAGATTGATAGCATTTGTGCCCTAGTCCAATTGCTATTAGCCTGTAAACGTCTATGTACATTATCATCGTTTGTAACATATATATAAAACGGCTTTGTATTACTTATGTGTTGAAGTAATATGTTAAGCATGATCTGATTTATGACCACTAAAGTAGTAGAACCATAAATCTGTACGGATCACACTTAACGAGTCCCTGGTCAAAACATGCTTCCTAAGAAGCGACCAGTATGAGGATGGTTCTTAATGACGTAGTTCTACTTGTCATAGGGATGAGGGATCCTGGAACCATATCATAGATATCATGAGGTGATTGATATCGGACGACCCGCTTTGAATAGTGTTTTCATAGATTAAGCCATAAACATATTCAAATGCGATGGCTTGTCACGGCATCCTTAGACCAAGGAGTGTTTGTGATCACTATGCAATGAACATACGGCTTTAACTTGCGCCAAACGCTTTCTGTAAAAGGATTGCTATAAAGGGCATGATTGGGTGGTGGAACGGGTTGCATGAGTGACACGAAAGACGGCTAAGGGATTTATCCCTCATACTACGGTATGGGAAAGATATCCGTTAGAAGGCCTCTTGATGGAGACTAACTGAGAGAAAGAGCATGGCCATGCCAATGATACGGGTTATCAGTTCTCAGTCATCTCGCATATCAAGTAACAATGATTGATTGAACAAGGGAGACGACTCTATGCCTTGTGATCAATCGGGATATCTAGAGATAACAGGATGGTGACTTGTACGCACAAAGGTTAAGTCGAATCATCGATCATCATGCACCTTGGGTAATCATAATGTTTTACTAGAGACCACTTATGATGGATCGGACAAGAGCGATCTTTTGCGCCGATCTGCCAACGGTAGCATGAGCCTAGAGGGTCACACACATACAAGGCGGATAACTTGAGACAAGGAAACATTGATGTTTCTTGAGGAGTAATATATGGACAAAACTGGAGGTTTTGAGCCATAGGTTCGGTTTGAGAGAATAATTAGCGAATCGAGAAAAATTGAGTTTTTCGTCGATATCGCGTCGAACTTTGTTTGATAAGTGACGACAAAAGGGTCAGGCGATTTTTGGACACGGCATGAGACAACACGGAAGGGCCCATTGGGCTCGGCCCATGAGACAACATGGTGTTGTGTGGTCCCCACACATGGACCCACCATGTGGGCCGGCCATGAGGTCTTGTTGGGCCCATTGGGCTCGGCCCATGAAGCCTCATGGCCGGCCCATTAAGGGCCCAACAAGACCTCATGGCCGGCCCACATGGTGGGTCCATGTGTGGGGACCACACAACACCATGCTTAGTTGGTGATTGTGGATTAAGAGGTGAGTGATTTAAGGGGTATGGGTTAAATCACCTTTAAGCCCATACCAATCACTTTTGACCCATGCTTGTTGGATGATGAATTGAAATATCTAGCATTCATTCATCAATTCAAGAATCACACAACTCTCACAACTCTCTCTCCTCTCATTGCTCTCTTGTTCTTCATTTCATTGTTCTAGTAGGCAATTAAGTGAGGGATCATCAAGATCATCCCCTTGGTGTGGACTTGCTTTAGAGAAGAAGATCCGAACGTTCTTCTTTATCGATTTAACGAAGATTAAATGCAAAATGGAGAAACTATCTAGATTGTCCAGTTCCGGCGACCGACAATGCGTGAGCCATAGCCGCTTCGTCCAAGCTCCGATTGACCTGAAACCGGTGGAGTTGGAAAGATAAGTCCAAGGGCTACAACTTTCGTGAAATACTGATTTTCCAAAAGAGCGCTGGTTTGGGAGATACAAGGCCAAGAAGCAGACTGGTCTGCAGAGTCTGTCCAGCGAGATGGGAAAAATGTTTTGCTCCAGAAGGAGGTCTTCTCGTCCGAACTGGGTTTAGAGCAAAACACAAAAGATTTAGGGAATTGGCCGAGGTTTAATCTCCAAAAAGAACCGAAGCAATTGGAGATCTGTAGCTCGAGATATAGAGCTTCAAAGTCTCGGTTTTCTGCCGGGCAGATTCTGGTAAAACCCGAAAACTCGATTTCCTAAGGATCTAACTTGGTAGTCGATCTTGCGCAGGTTAGGGGCGGTTTATAGGTTGCTTTTGCTGCTATGAACGTAATTAGGATGCCCCGGGACATAACAGTATCATTGGCATGGCCATGCTCTTACTCTCAGTCAGTCTCCATCAAGAGGCCCTTTTAACGGATATCTTTCCCATACCGTAGTATGAGGGATAAATCCCTTAGCCGTCTTGCGTGTCACTCATGCAACCCATTCCGCCACCCAATCATGCCCTTTATAGCAATCCTTTCACGGAAAGCATTTTGCGCAAGTTAAAGCCGCATGTTCATTGCATAGTGATCACAAAGACTCCTTGGTCTAAGGATGTCGTGACAAGCTATCGCATTTGAATATGTTCATGGCTTAATCTATGAAAACACTATTCAAAGCGGGTCGTCCGATATCAATCACCTCATGATATCTATAATATGATTCCGGGATCCCTCATCCCTATGACAAGTAGAACTACGTCATTAAGAACCATCCTCATACTGGTCGCTTCAAGGAAGCATAGGTTGACCAGGGACTCGTTAAGTGTGATCCGTACAGATTTATGGTTCTACTACTTTAGTGGTCATAAATCAGATCATGCTTAACATATTACTTCAACACATAAGTAATACAAAACCGATTTATATATATATTACAAACGATGATATTGTACATAGACGTTTACAGGCTAATAGCAATTGGACTAGGGCACAAATGCTATCAATCTCCCACTTGCGCCTAGTTCCAATCTAAGTCCCAGTCTATACCCATTGACCTAACATGTTTATCATGTTTTGCTTGTGGAAGAGCCTTGGTCAAGGGGTCGGCTGTGTTATCATCAGTTGCAACGTAGTGGATCTTCACGTCACCTCTAGCAACTATGTCGCGGATGATGTGATACTTTCTGAGTACATGTTTGGATCTGTCATGTGCCCTGGATTCCTTAGCTTGCGCAATGGCCCCGGTGTTGTCACAATATAAGTCTACTGGGTTAGATGGGTTTTTAATTACACCTAACCCAGCCATGAAACTCATGATCCATACAGCCTCTTTTGCCGCTTCAGATGCGGCAATGTACTCAGCTTCGGTCGTAGAGTCGGCAATGGTGTCCTGCTTCTTGCTTTTCCAGCTGAATGCTCCACCGTTCAACGTAAACACATATCCCAACTGACTCTTAAAGTCATCGGGGTCTGTCTGGAAACTAGTGTCGACATATCCTTTGACGACGAGATCATCATTTCTCCCCCCGTATACAAGAAAGGCATCTTTGGTTTTTTCAAATATTTGAGAATCGCCTTAACAGCCATCCAGTGTGCCTCACCGGGTTTGGATTGATGTCTACTGGTACAACTTAGGGCAAACGAGACATCCGGTCTGGTACATATCATGGCATACATTATGGACCCTATAGCCGAAGCATATGGGATCTCATTCATTCGTGCTAGCTCTGCAGGTGTCTCAGCACACTGCTTCTTGCTAAGCTTTATGCCATGACGCATGGGCAGCAATCCTTTCTTTGAATCTTGTCTCAACACTTTGTCTCTCATTCATTGAGAATCGTCTCAACACTTTGTCTATGTAGGTGCTTTGACTTAAGCCCAAGACCCGCTTGGCACGGTCTCTATATATCTTGATCCCCAAGATGTAAGAGGCCTCACCTAAGTCCTTCATTGCGAAACACTCACCTAACCAAGTCTTTATTAAGAGCAAGGTAGGGACATCGTTTCCAATAAGCAGTATGTCATCAACATAAAGCACCAAGAAGACTACATTGCTCCCATCTGCCTTTTTATACACGCAAGGTTCATCATCGTTTTTGACGAAGCCAAACTGTTTCACTACTTCATCAAAACGTTGATTCCAACTCCGAGATGCTTGCTTCAAACCATAGATTGATTTGAGCAACTTGCAAATCTTTCCCTTATTCTTTGGATCCTCAAAACCCTCAGGCTGGGACATATAAACGTCCTCAGCTAACCTCCCGTTGAGGAAGGCGGTTTTGACATCCATTTGCCATATCTCATAGTTGTGATATGCTGTTACGGCAAGTAGAATGCGGATAGATTTGACCATAGCTATTGGAGAAAAGGTCTCTTCATAGTCAATTCCGTGGATTTGTCTATAACCTTTTGCTACCAGTCTTGCTTTATAGGTCTGAGGTTTGCCATCCATGTCTATCTTTATTTTAAAGATCCATTGACACCCTATGACTTTTACGTCAGGGGTATGATCCACCAAGTCCCACACTTGATTATCTGACATGGATTGCATTTCTTCCCTCATGGCTTCCAGCCATTTCTCAGAGTCGGTTCCGTCCAAGGCCTCTCGAAAGGTAGCTGGATCATTGTCCACTAATACTAAACCATCACCTTCAGTTACTAAGAAACCGTATCTGACAGGTGTGCATGACTTATCCTTTCAGACCGCCTCGGACCGTCCTCATTAACTGTAGCTATTGGTTCTTGCTCAATGACCACTTCTGGCTCCACTTCTTCTAGTGGGTCGTCTAGTGGTTCCCGAGTGACCATCTCATCTAGAACTTCATCAAGATGAACAGCCCTCCCACTGACTGTCTTGGAAATGAACTCTTTTTCCAAGAATGTCCCACCTCGAGCGACAAAAAACTTTATTTTCGCTCGATTTGTAGAAGTAGTATCCTTTTGTTTCTTTTGGATATCCGACGAAAGTGCACTTATCTGATCTTGGTTCGAGCTTGGTTGCAAGCAACCGTTTTACATAAGCCTCGCAACCCCAAATTTTTAGGAAGGACAAAACGGGTTCCTTCCCGTACCATTTTTCGAATGATGTCCCTTCCACTGCTTTCGACGGAGCCCTGTTTATTATGAAAGCGGCCGTTTGCAGAGCATAACCCCAGAAGGAGATCGGGAGATCAGTGAGACTTAACATTGATCGAACCATATCTAACAATGTTCGATTCCTCCGCTCGGACACACCATTAAGTTGCGGTGTTCCTGGCGGAGTCCACTGAGATAGTATTCCACCTTCAGTAAGATAACTAAGAAACTCCTCGGATAAGGATTCTCCACCCCGATCAGAACGGAGTGCCTTGATACTCTTTCCGAGTTGGTTTTCTACTTCAGTCCTAAACTCTTTGAATTTATCAAAAGCTTCGGACTTATGTCTCATGAGATAGACATAACCATATCTACTGAAATCGTCAGTAAATGTGATAAAGTAGCCTAAACCACCTCTGGTTGGTGTACTCATTGGTCCACATACGTCTGAATGTATTAGACCCAATAGATCACCTGCCCTCTCACCTAAACCAGTGAAGGGCGCTTTAGTCATCTTGCCCATTAAATAAGCTTCGCATCTATCAATCGTTTGGAATTCAAATTGACTTAGAAGTCCGCGCTTATGAAGCGCTGAGATGCGTTTCTCATTTATGTGACCTAGACGACAATGCCAGATAAGAGTTTGGTCTAAATCATTAGCTTTAAACCTCTTAGCATTTACATTATAGAGCATGTTGGATCTCGAGTTTTGCATATTCAAGATGTATAAACCTCCAACAGTGTGAGCATTGCCATAATACATGTTGTTGCGCATAATATCAAAAAACTCGTTCTTAATATTAAAATAATAACCCTCTTTTTCAAGAAAAGAAATTGAGATAATATTCATGCTGAAAGCAGGTACGCAAAATACATCATTAAGTTCAATTACAAGCCCACTGGGCAAAACAAGGTTCATAGAACCCACGGCAGTTGCGGCAACTCTGGTATTGTTCCCAACTCTTAGGTCCACCTCGCTTTCCCCCATATCTCTTCTACTGTGTAACACCTGCATATCCGCACAGACATGAGACTCAGCTCCAGTGTCTAGTACCCAGGTATTAATTGTAGAAAGATATAGCTCTAATGGAATACCTGATGAAGCAGCGGCCCCACCGCCCTTCTTCTGGTCATCCTTCATCTGCTGACAGTCTTTCCTCCAATGACCAGGCTTTTGACAGTAGTAACAGACCAACTCCTTTGCCTTCCCTTTGCCTTGTACGGGCATGGGAGGTCTAGGAATAAATGGTCGTCTGTTCTTCCCTGCCAGGTGCTTTGGGCCTTTACCCTTGCCACCACCAGTTTTAAAACTGGGTCCCTTCTTGACCATAAAAACATTTTTGGGCGAACTGCCCCTTATGCTCTTCTCGGCAGTCACTAGCATGCTATGCAACTCTGACGCGGTCTTGTCCATATCATGCATGTGATAGTTCATGACGAACCCACCATATGCATGAGGAAGGGATTGCAGAATAAAATCCGCAGCCATTTCCTTTTCCATAGACATACCGATACTAGTCATATGGTCAAAATGTCCCTTCATATGTAGGACATGAGGACCTACGGAGCTGCCTGCTGACATCTTGCAGGCAATGAGTTCTCGGAGAACAGTGTATTTTTCAAAACGTACTTTCTCCTTGAACATATCCTTGATCTGTGCAAACATTGCAAACGGATCATGGGTTAGCTCCACAAACTGCTTCTGGAGGTCCGCCTCCATGCAGCCCAGCATGACACACGCAACGTCGATAGAGTCGCTAAGGTGTTTCTGGTACGCATCCTTAACGACCCTCGTTGCGTTGGCAGCTAGCTCCTCCGGATAGCCTTATCAAGGACGTACTCCCTGCGTTCCAACTTTAACACAAGTCGTAAATTTCTGTCCCAGTCCAGATAATTTGTTTCATTGAGTTTACACTTTTCGAGTATAGTCCTCAACGACAAATTAGACGAGTTTGTTGAATTACTAGCCATTTCTACACGAAGAAAGTAAATTTAATCAGAATGGTTGAATAAATTTACGAAGATCCGAATTAAACACCAACCATAAGATTCTAAGGTTTAGAATCTTAAACCAAGATCCCTTATTCGTCATTTGAAGTGCGCTAAGGCGCACTGCTCCAATTGACTTATTTAGGTAGGACGTCCGTCCAATTACAACCCGTGTAACTCTTAGTTAGGGTATGTGCAAAAACACACGGCTTACCCTTCCGATGCCCCAGCTCGACCTCAGGCCAAGAATCGTGGTCGAGTCAACCAACCTTCACTAACGAGCAAACTTTGTGCAGATGCTCCGCTAAGGCGCACGACATCCCAGAAAGTTTACCATTCCCTATCTAGAACCCATTCGATCGATGCTCCGCTAAGGCGCACGACACCGATAAAATGTTTCTACATGGGTGTGAATTTGAGTGGCATCTCACTTGACTCAAATTAGCTTGTAAATTGGCTGTGCTTAATAATTCGAAAGTATTTGGTACAATTACGAATCCATCATCAACAACCCGTGTTGTGACGTTTCTAATTGTATCACATACTATCTTCATTTGAAACCGTCATTTGCAACCCGTGCAAACACGTTTCAAATTTGAACTCATCCATCACAACCCGTGCGATGATAGTTCACAACGCTTTAAACATGCAAACAATTAAAGTTGATTTTAATCTTTGCATGTGAGGTGATGGCTTATAAACTTATAAGCTAATCATGCAAGCATGTTATTAATTAAATAATTCAAGCAAGCATCCATAAAGAATAATTATAGCCCATCCTAAACTTAGGATTCTACGAGTCTTCATATATTCTCGTCTTTCTCATTCGGGCTCCCACTAGCACTTGGACTTCCTCCAAGACCGTCATTGTGCTCTATTTTCCATCCTTCTCGTCTTTCAGTAATAATTACAATTAATACTCGGTTCGTAGACCGGATAAAAAAATAATTACACTTTATGGGCTTGAATAAAACAATAATTACACGCTAACACTAACGGTATGCAAACCGTGAAAGCGATAAAATCTAATGGGCTACTAATGCATCATACATTTCATCACATCATCCAACATGTTATCACACAAACATGTTATCAAATAATATGCAATAATTCCGGTTTTAATTTAGCCAAGTTGCTTGGTCGGGTTTATCGAAACTAGACCTTTTTGAAAAATGGTTTATCGAAACCGATTAAATTTTGAAAGTTTTCGAAATATTGGATCGCGGGTTCGTGACACGGATCAAACACCACGCACAAACCAAGTCGGGCCAAGCCAATGGGCCGAAAGCCCATTGGGCCGAGCCCAACTAAACACGGCCCGGTTTTGGGCCTTGGACGCCTAAACCGGCCTTGCCGCCACTCTCGGCCTCGCCCTAGAGTGGGGATGGGCTCGGTCACCGCCAGCCTCCCCGGCCTCCGGTGAGCTCCGTCCGGTACCTCCGATCCGGCTCCCCGAAAGTCTCTTCTCGGACCCGACAAATCCAATAATTTCCGAAAAATTCCAAATTCAATATATTTTCAAAAATAACATATTTCAAGCAAATATCCCAAAAAGCATTAAAATCATGTTATCAACAATTTGGCATGCAAATAATCACAAAACCGAAATAAATTCAACAAGACAAAGATTAAGAAGGTAACCACCCTCTGATACCACTGTAGGGTTTTGGAGCGTTCTAGATCGTCGAGATAGCGGAAGCATTACAAGAAAATCTACTCCAAACCTTGTCCAAGAACATAAACCATTAAATCCCAAAGCAAAATCTATTCCACAAGATATTTACCTTTAAGTCTTGTATGAATCGATAAAGAAGAACGTTCAGATCTTCTTCTCTAAAGCAAGTCCACACCAAGGGTGACTCGACCACGATTCTTGGCCTGAGGTCGAGCTGGGGCATCGGAAGGGTAAGCCGTGTGTTTTTGCACATACCCTGACCAAGAGTTACACGGGTTGTAATTGGACGGACGTCCTACCTAAATAAGTCAATTGGAGCGGTGCGCCTTAGCGTACTTCAAATGACGAATAAGGGATCTTGGTTTAAAGATTCTAAACCTTAGAATCGGATTGTTGGTGTTTAATTCGGATCTTCGTAAATTTATTCAACTTTTCTGATTAAATTTACTTTCTTCGTGTAGAAATGGCTAGTAATTAAAAAAACTCGTCTAATTTGTCGTTGAGGACTATACTCGAAAAGTATAAACTCAACTGGACAAATTATCTGGACTGGGACGGAAATTTACGACTTGTGTTAAAGTTGGAACGCAGGGAGTACGTCCTTGATAAGGCTATCCCGATGGACCCAGCTGCCAACGCAACGAGGGTCGTTAAGGATGCATACCAGAAACACCTTAGCGACCCTATCGACGTTGCGTGTGTCATGCTGGGCTGCATGGAGGCGGACCTCCAGAAGCAGTTTATGGAGCTATCCCATGATCCGTTTGCAATGTTTGCACAGATCAAGGATATGTTCAAAGATAAAGTACGTATTGAAAAATACACTGTTCTCCGAGAACTCATTGCCTGCAAGATGTCAGCAGGAAGCTCCGTAGGTCCACACGTCCTACGTATGAAGGGATCCAGCTTCAAAGCTGGTGGTGACAAGGGTAAAGCCCCAATGCACCTGGCAAGAAAGATCAGACGACCATTTATTCCTAAACCTTCCATGCCCGTAAAGGGCAAGGGGAAGGCAAAGGAGTCGGTCTGTTTCTACTGCCAAAAGCCTGGTCACTGGAAGAAAGACTGTCAGCAGCTAAAGGATGATCAGAGGAAGGGCGGTGGGGCCGCTACTTCGTCAAGTATTCCATTAGAGCTAAATCTTTCTACTATAAATGCTTGGGTACTAGACACTGGAGCTGAGTCTCATGTCTGTACGGATATACAAGTGTAGAATTGTAGAAGAGATATGGGGAAAGCGAGGTGGACCTAAGAGTTGGGAACAACGTGAGAGTTACCGCAACTGCCGTGGGTTCTATTAACCTTGTTCTACCTAGTGGGCTTGTAATTGAACCTTTTGATGTGTTTTGCGTACATGTTTTCATCAGGAATATGATTTCAATATCTCTTCTTGAAAAGGAAGGTTATTATTTTAATATTAAGAACAGGTTTTTTAATATTATGCGCAACAACATGTTTTAAGGCAATGCTCACAATGTTAGAGGTTTATACATATTGAATATGCAAAACTCGAGATCCAACATGCTCTATAATATAATTGCTAATAGGTTTAAAGCTCATGATTTAGACCAAACTCTAATCTGGCATTGTCGTCTAGGTCACATAAATGAGAAACGCATCTCAGCGCTTCATAAGCGCGGACTTCTAAGTCAATTCGAATACCAAACGATTGATAGATGCGAAGCTTGTTTAATGGGCAAGATGACTGAAACGCCCTTCACTGGTTTAGGTGAGAGGGCAGGTGATCTATTAGGTCTAATACATTCAAACGTATGTGGACCAAATGAGTACACCAGCCAGAGGTGGTTTAGGCTACTTAATCACGTTTACTGATGATTTCAGTAGATATGATTATGTCTATCTCATAAGACATAAGTCCAAAGCCTTTGATAAATTCAAGGAGTCTAGGACTGAAGTAGAAAACCAACTCGGAAAAAGTGTCAAGGCACTCCGTTCTGATCGGGGTGGAGAATACTTATTCGAAGAGTTTCTTACAGAAAGTGGAATACTATCTCAGTGGACTCCGCCAAGAACACCACAACTCAATGGTCTGTCTGAGCAAAGGAATCGGACATTGTTGGATATGGTTCGATCGATGTTAAGTCTCACTGATCTCCCGATCTCCTTCTGGGGTTACGCTCTGCAAACGGCCGCATTCATAATCAAGGTGGGACATTCTTGGAAAAGGAATTTATTTCCAAGACAGTCAGTGGGAGGGTTGTTCATCTTAATGAATTTCTAGATGAGATGGTCACTCAGGAACCACTGGACGACCCACCAGAAGTAGTCGTTGAGCAAGAACCAATAGCTACAGTTAATAAGGACAGAACCGACTCTGAGAAATGGCTGGAAGCCATGAGGGAAGAAATGCAATCCATGTCAGATAATCAAGTGTGGGACTTGGTGGAACATACCCCTGACGTAAAAGTCATTGGGTGTAAATGGATCTTTAAAATAAAGATAGACATGGATGGCAAACCTAAGACCTATAAAGTAAGACTGGTAGCAAAAGGTTATAGGCAAATCCACGGAATTGACTATGAAGAGACCTTTTCTCCAGTAGCTATGGTCAAATCTATCCGCATTCTACTTGCCGTAGCAATTTTGAGATATGGCAAATTGACATCAAAACCACTTTCTTCAACGGGAGGTTAGCTGAGGACGTTTATATGTCCCAGCCTGAGGGTTTTGAGGATCCTAAGAATAAGGGAAAGATTTGCAAGTTGCTCAAATCAATTTATGGTTTGAAGCAAGCATCTCGGAGTTGGAATCAACGTTTTGATGAAGTTGTGAAACAGTTTGGCTTCATCAAGAACGATGATGAACCTTGCGTATATATAAAAGGGGAGATGGGAGCAAAGTAGTCTTCTTGGTGCTTTATGTTGATGACATATTGCTCATTGGAAACAACGTCCCTACCTTGCTCTTAACAAAGACTTGGTTAGGTGAGTGTTTCGCAATGAAGGACTTAGGCGAGGCCTCTTACATCTTGGGGATCAAGATATATAGAGACCGTGCCAAGCGGGTCTTGGGCTTAAGTCAAAGCACCTACATAGACAAAATATTGAGAAGATTCTCGATGCAAGATTCAAAGAAAGGACTGCTGCCCATGCGTCATGGCATAAAGCTAAACAAGAAGTAGTGTGCTGAGACACCTGCAGAGCTAGCAAGAATGAATGAGATCCCATATGCTTTGGCTATAGGGTCCATAATGTATGCCATGATATGTACGAGACCGGATGTCTCGTTTGCCCTAAGCTGTACCAGTAGACATCAGTCCAAACCCGGTGAGGAACATTGGATTGCCGTCAAGGCGATTCTCAATTTTTGAGAAAAACCAAAGACGCTTTTCTTATATACGGGGGAAGAAATGATGATCTAGTCGTCAAAGGATATGTTGACGCTAGTTTTCCAGACAGACCCCGATGACTTAAAAAGTCAGTTGGGTTATATGTTTATGTTGAACGGTGGAGCTTTCAGCTGAAAAGCAAGAAGCAGGACACCATTGCCGACTCTACGACCGAAGCTGAGTACATTGCCGCATCTGAAGCGGCAAAAGAGGCTGTATGGATCAGGAGTTTCATGGGTGGGTTAGGTGTAATTAAAAACCCATCTAACCCAGTAGACTTATATTGTGACAACACCGGGGCCATTGCGCAAGCTAAGGAACCCAGGGCACATGACAAATCCAAACATGTACTCAGAAAGTATCACATCATCCGCGACATTGTTGCTAGAGGTGACGTGAAGATCCACTACGTTGCAACTGATGATAACACAGCCGACCCCTTGACCAAGGCTCTTCCACGAGCAAAACATGATAAACATGTTAGGTCAATGGGTATAGACTAGGACTTAGATTGGAACTAGGGGCAAGTGGGAGATTGATAGCATTTGTGCCCTAGTCCAATTGCTATTAGCCTGTAAACGTCTATGTACATTGTCATCGTTTGTAACATATATATAAAACGGCTTTGTATTACTTATGTGTTGAAGTAATATGTTAAGCATGATCTGATTTATGACCACTAAAGTAGTAGAACCATAAATCTCTACGGATCACACTTAACGAGTCCCAGGTCAAAACATGCTTCCTTAGAAGCGACCAGTATAAGGATGGTTCTTAATGACGTAGTTCTACTTGTCATAGGGATGAGGGATCCCGGAATCATATCATAGATATCATGAGGTGATTGATATCGGACGACCCGCTTTGAATAGTGTTTTCATAGATTAAGCCATGAACATATTCAAATGCGATAGCTTGTCACGACATCCTTAGACCAAGGAGTCTTTGTGATCACTATGCAATGAACGTGCGGCTTTAACTTGCGCCTAACGCTTTATGTGACAGGATTGCAATAAAGGGCATGATTGGGTGGCGGAACGGGTTGCATGAGTGACACGAAAGACGGCTAAGGGATTTATCCCTCATACTACGGTATGGGAAAGATATCCGTTAAAAGGCCTCTTGATGGAGACTGACTGAGAGTAAGAGCATGGTCATGCCGATGATACGGGTTATCAGTTCTCAGCCATCTCGCATATCAAGTAACAATGATTGATTAAACAAGGGTGACGACTCTATGCCTTGTGATCAATCGGGATATCTAGAGATAATAGGATAGTGACTTGTACGCACAAGGTTAAGTCGAATCATCGATCGTCATGCACCTTGGGTAATCATAATATCTTACTAGAGACCACTTATGATGGATCGGGCAAGAGCGATCTTTTGCGCCGATCTGCCAACGGTGGCATGAGCCTAGAGGGTCACACACATTCAAGACGAATAACTTGAGACAAGGAAACCTTAACGTTTCTTGAGGAGCAATACATGGACAAAACTGGAGGTTTTGTGCCATGGGTTCGGTTTGAGAGAATAATTAGCGAATCGAGAAAACTGAGTTTTTTCATCGATGTCGCATCGGACTTTGTTTGATAAGTAACGACAAAAAGGGTCGGGCGACTTTTGGACACGACACGAGACCACACGGGCGAGCCCATTGGGCTCGGCCCATGAGGTCTCATGGCCGGCCCAAACAAGGGCCCATTAAGGGCCCAATAAGCCCACTTGGCCGGCCCACATGGTGGGTCCATGTGTGGGGGCCACACAACACCATGCTTAGTTGGTGATTGTGGATTAAGAGGTGAGTGATTTAAGGAGTATGGGTTAAAGTACCTTTAAGCCCATACCAATCACCTTTTGACCCATGCTCATGAGATTGATGAAGTAGAGAAAAATCAAATGGGATTCATGACACCTTCATCAATCCTACAACTCTCACAACTCTCTCTCTCCTCTCTTTGCTCTCTTGTTCTTCATTTAATTGTTCTAGTAGGCAATTAAGTGAAGGATCTTCAAGGTCATCCCCTTGGTGTGGACTTGTTCTAGAGAAGAAGATCCGAAAGTTCTTCTTTATCGATTCAACGAAGACTAAATGCAAAATGGAGAAACTGTCCAGATTGTCCAGTTCTGGTGACCGACAATGCGTGAGCCATAGCCACTTCGTCCGAGCTCCGATTGACCTGAAACTCGCGGCGTTAGAAGGATAAGTCCAAGGGCTACAACTTTTGGGAAATACTGATTTTCCAAAAGAGCGCTGGTTTGGGAGATACAAGGCCGAGAAGCTGACTGGTCCGCAGAGTCTGTCCAGCGAGACGGGAAAAATGTTTTGCTCCAGACGGAGGTTTTCTCGTCCGAACTGGGTTCGGAGAAAAATACAAAAGATGTAGGGAATTGGCTGAGGTTTAATCTCCAAAAAGAAACGAAGCAATTGGAGATCTGCAGCTCGAGATATAGAGCTTCAAAGTCTTGGTTTTCTGCAGGGCAGATTCTGGTAAAACCCGAAAACTCGATTTCCTAAGGATCTAACTTGGTAGTCGATCTTGCGCAGGTTTGGGGCGGTTTATAGGTTGCTTCCGCTGCCATGAACGTAATTAGGATGCCCCGGAACCCAACACCTCGTTGGCCCTTGGTGCTGACCATGGTCTACCCTAGGGCATTCCATGGTCGACCAAGGGTCTCGACCTGGTCGGCCCCGAAACACCAAAAAAAAAAAATTCAATTTTCCAAAATCAATCAAATCAGAAAAAAAAATTTCAATTAACATGCATGCTAAGGTGATGAACATATAAACTTAAAAAAAATCAGAATTAAACATGCTGAAAAATAAATAACAACCATGACTCTGATACCACTGAAAGAGATCACCACGGGTTCCATTCGATATATATCATGCAGCGGACGTTATGTAACCATGGTGATCGATGTAAACTTTGATCTTAATTTAAATTCAACATGCTATATATACCTTTTGAATCGGAAAATTACCTCTTCTAATCGATGAAAACACAAGCTTCGTGTTTCTCTATTAGGTCCACACAAGCACCACAACCGAAGAAGGTTTTCTCTCAAACTTTTTCCTATGAATTTTTGAGAGAAGCTTGACAAAAAAATGGAGGATGAGAGGGTGAGAGGATTTGACAATGAGGGGGAGAGGATGAGGGGAGTGGTTGCTGAAAATTAGAAAAAATAATGGAAGATATATTGAAATTTTAATTTGAAAAATAAAATTGAATTTCGAATTAAAATTGCATATCCATCCTTCATAAACTCTTATTTGCATTTGTTCCCATTCATCACTTAAATCCCTAAATGGGCTTTAAGCCCGTTTAATCAAAACCCAAATCAAACCCATTAACTTGAGTTCTAATTTCGGTTTAGACAAAACGGTTCAGTTTTCTCGAATTGATTTCTTCAACTGTCTGGTTAAAACCTTAGGCCAGAAAACTACTGAATAGTTCTCAATTTTCATCCATAACTGTTGTCATGTATCGTGCTTAATGCGTGTGACCCTCTAGGCTCACGAGCAATTGGCAGACTGGTAAAATTATTATTTTACCCTTTCCATCATAAGTGGTCTCTAGCAAAATATTATGATTATCCAATGTTCGTGATTATCTATTATTCGAATTAACCTATTATCGTACATGTCACTGTCCTTTTATCAAACCGATATCCAGATTGATCAATAGGCATAGAATTGTCATCCTAATTTATCAATCACTGTTTCTTGATATCTGAGATGATTGAAAACTGATACTAATGTATCACCTGCACGGCCGTGCTATTCCTTCAGTCATACTCATCAAGTGGCCTAAACGGATATCTTTCTCATACCGAAGTATGAGTGATAAATCCCTCGGACGCCTTTCGAGTTCACTAATGCAATCAATATCAAAGCCAATTGAACCCTATATAGTTACCCTTTTACAGATAACATTAGACTGGGTCAAACTTAGGTATTCGTTACATAGTGTACATAAAGACTCCTTGGTCTTAGGATATAATGACAAGCTACGATATGTGAGTATCTCATGACTGGGTCTATGCAGCATACTCACAATCGGGTTGTCCGATATCATTGACCCGATGGTATCTATGATATAACTCCGGCACGCACTTTGCCATGATCAGTAGAGCATGATCACAATGAGTTAGTCTCATACTGATCGCTTCAGAAGAAACTTAGCTGATCAGGGACTTTATCGAATGCAATTATTTCTGATCTATAGTTCTACTATAAGTGGTCACACACATTATGACATAGATCAAATCACATTAGATATATTACTACAACACATTAGTAATATTATGCCTTTTATTATGTAGAATAATGATGTCCGTTACAATATAGATTGAGGAATTATATTGGACTAGGGCACAAACCTAACACTTATGAGATTATAAGCCATCACCTCATATGCAAAGATTAAAAACAATTTTAATTTGTTTGCATGTTTAAAGCGTTGTGAATCATCATTGCACGGGTTGTGATGGATGAGTTCAATTTGAAACGTGTTTGCACGGGTTGCAAATGACAGCTTCAAAAGAAGATAGTATGTGATACAATTAGAAACGTCACAACACGGGTTGTTAATGACGGGTTCGTAATTGTACCAAAATACTTTCGAATTATTAAACACAACCAATCACAACATAATTTGAGTCATGTGAGATGTCACCCAAATTCATACCCATGTAGAAACATTCTCTCGGTGTCGTGCGCCTTAGCGGAGCATCTGCACAAAACTAATGCATATGTGAAGGTTGGTTGACTCGACCACAATTCTCGGCCTGAGATTGAGTTGGTGCATCAGAAGGGTAATCCGTGTGTTTTTGTACATAACCTGATCAAGAATTACACAGGTTGTAATTGGATGGACGTCCTACTCAAATGGATTAATTGGAGCGGTGCGTATCAAACATGTTTGAAGAAGTGTACCAAACTGTAATTATCCAATAGTATAATAACAAACTTAGTACAAAAATTGGGAAGACTCAGATTTTAAATGCCATATCCGACAAATTGAGCACAGGTTGAAACAAACAGTTATGTTCTCCAATCACTCTCCACACACGTGGTCGGCGTAGTGTCAAACACACCCATCATTACCCACCCAAATAATCAGGATTCTTCTCCTATCAGTGATTTTAAATTAAAGATTTTCTAGCTATTTCAAAATCTTAACAACATTATCGCAGAGATAGAAACCCATTTTTAATTTGATACAATAACCAGTTTCAACAATGGTGATATGGGGTCTGCCGGTCTCGATTGATATCCCTCACAATCGCCGGAGCCGGAGGACAACGGTCTGGATCTGTGGAGTGGCTTGTTTGATGATGAACAAGCGAGGGTTTCCGATGTAATATGGTCGGAGATTGTAGCGAAGATGTCTACTTTTCATGATATAATACATTTAGATAGCCTCTCATGTGAAAACAAGAACTAGTAAGATGTTAGTACGTAAAATATCATTGATATTTAGGTGTGAGTGGGCAGTAAATAAAGGTATGTGAAATTTTAATATAAACACGTGAGAGTATGATGGGTTTTAAAAGTAATTGGATTTATTCGAAGTGGTGGTGAGTAATGAACAGTAGGTTTGCTGTGGAATCATAAAGTGCAATATCAAGTAAGAAGCCAAATTTAGTCTTAAATGAGAAAGAACATATGAAGAAGCTAAGGGCTAAGGCCCCTTAAGAAAGCATCTGCAAATCCTCTCCCAGCACTTCCTGTCAGGCTCCCCCATCTCCAATCCCAATTTGGCCTCCTCAGCAAAACCACTCTGCAATCCCCAAAATCATGTTCAATTAATTATCAAATCGTTCAATGAATCAATCAAATGTATACACACCAACAAAAGTTGAACTAAGCGGTAACAAGCTCAGACTAACATATGAAAAGTTATGAATTCAAATCTTTAAAGCAGGATTTCTATGCATACACCAAACCAATACCTGAATAGAATGATTGTTGAGGAGGCGGTCGATAAGGTTGGAGAGAATGTCTTTGGTGTACTCAGGGTGTCCTTGAATCCCCATTATATGGGTGCCAATGGTGAACATCTCAACCCCGGTTTTGTCGGAGAAGGCGATGACCTCAGCACCGGGAGGAACCTCCCAGACCTCGTCCTGATGGCACTCGATGATGGACAGGGAATCGGGGAGTGGGAGAAAGGAGAGGTCCTTGACCATCCTAACCCTGCGGAGACCGATGTCCCAGCCGGAGCAAGCCTTGCCTACTTTCCCTCCCAATGCACGGCACAGCACCTGGTGGCCGAAGCAGATGCCAAGGACCCTCTTCTCCATGGCGTCCAGAGTTTGCAAGAGGAAGCAGAGCTTGAGGATCCAGAGGTCGTTGCCGTAGGCGTCGTAGGGACTGCCACTCACAACGAAGCCGTCGTAGCTGGCAAGGTCGTTGAGGTCAGGGAACTCACCGTCCACCACCCTAAACACCTCCCAGACTTCCCCTTCTTCGGCCAACGCTGCCAGGAACACGTTGAAGTATCCACTGTATACTTTCTTCACGTAATCAGAGTCTCTCGCAGCCAGAAACAGAGCATATCTCTTCTCTGCTCCAACAACCTTCATCTTTATTTCCTGCTCACTGTGTTTGCCTTCAGATATCATGGGAATGCTTCCTTTTATAGAAAGTCTTCACTACTCTATGGAATAGTTTCCAACATTCAATTTTTATATTTTTTATCATGAAAAAAGGCAAAACTCAGGTCTTTATACTATGACAATTTGCATTAGGATGTTTTACAACAATAGCCTATATACTTCAACTCCAAATTACGGGTGCACATTTGGTTGATTGTTTACTTTGTTAATGATCAATAATAAGATCTAAACTTTGTTTTTTTAGTTTTTGAGAAAATTTAAAATAAACACTTTGAAGTAATTCTAACTTAAATTTATATAAATATCTTATTGTAATAGTTTTTTATTACGTTTTTATAAGATATTAAATTATAGTTTCATTGAAAAAATAATTCACATCATATTTTTGTCATCAATGAAACATTTCTTTTCAAAAGATTTATAATATATATATCACATTTGTACTATTTTCTTTTCCTCTTTTAATATAGATAAGAAGGATAATATGTCAATAAGAAGTGGTCTCTCTTATTTCTATTACTGTTATGATATTCCAAAAATATATCAGATGCTATATCGATCTACTCCCAATTTGAAGTGTCCTACCATCGCTCTAAAATTATTTGATTAGATCTGACATCAAAATATATTATCTTAGTGAAATCAGACAGTCATGCACACGTAATTTTAGGTGAAGAAAATGTAGACGTGGAAATAGTGTGTCGGTGCCAGGCAACACGGTTTCTTGTTGTGACTTTTTGGTTCGTCCACCTATTTTCTATTTATATTTTATCTTTTTCAAGATATTTATATAGCGCAATAGTGGAATCATGAAACACGAGTTTTTCGTGGTATGATTTATTTTTATGGATAACTTTGTTTATGTACACCACTGAAAATGACCTCCAAGCCGGCGAGACTTTGTTCCCGCCGGGGAAGAGATCCGATCTACCCAGCTTGGCTAAGTCGCAAGATTTTGTCTAACCGTTTTGTCTTTTGCGTTGTCTTCTACGCCGTCTTCTTAAACCGTTTTGTCGGGCGCGACTGTTCGTCGGCAGGTGTTGTGATAGCATTTTTGTGCCCTAGTCCAATTGTTAGTAGTCTATAAATGTCTATGTATATTTATCATCGTTTGTAATAAATAAAACGACTTTGTATTACTTATGTGTTGAAGTAATATGTTAAGCATGATCTGATTTATGACCACTCAAGTAGTAGAACCATAAATCTGTACGGATCACACTTAACGAGTCCCTAGTCAATATACGCTTCAATAGAAGCGACCAGTATGAGGATGGTTCTCAATGACATAGTTCTGCTTGTCATAGGGATGAGGGATCCCGGAATCATATCATAGATATCATGAGGTGATTGATATCGGACGACCCTCTTTGAATAGTGTGTCGTAGATTAAGCCATGAACATATTCAAATGCGATAGCTTGTCACGATATCCTTAGACCAAGGAGTTTTTGTGATCGCTATGCAGTGTACGTACGGCTTTAACTTGCGCCTAACGCTTTCCGTAACAGGATTGCAATAACGGGCATGATTGGGTGGCGAAACGGATTGCATGAGTGACACGAAAGACGGCTAAGGGATTTATCCCTCGTACTACAGTATGGGAAAGATATCCGTTAAAGGCCTCTTGATCGAAAGTGACTAAGAGAAAGAGCATGGTCATGCCAGTGATACGGGTTATCAGTTCTCAGCCATCTCACATATCAAGTAACAATGATTGATTAAACAAGGATGACGACTCTATACCTTGTGATCAATCAGGATATCTAGAGATAATAGGATAGTGACTTGTACGCACAAGGTTAAATCGAATCATCGATCATCATGCACCTTGGGTAATCATAACGTCTTATTAGAGACCACTTATGATGGATCGGACAAGAGAGATCTCTTGCGCCGATCTGCCAACGGTGGCATGAGCCTGGAGGTTCACACACATACAAGACGGATAACTTGAGACAAGGAAACCTTAACGTTTCTTGAGGAGCAATACATGGACAAAACTGAAGGTTTTGGGCCATGGGTTCGGTTTGAGAGAATAATTAGCGAATCGAGAAAACTGAGATTTTTCGTCGATGTCGCGTCGGACTTTGTTTGATAAGTAACGACAAAAAGGGTCAGGCAACTTTTGGACACGGCACGCAACCACATGGGTGAGCCCATTGGGCTCGTTCCATGAGGTCATGTGACCGGCCCAACAAGGCCCCATTTTGGGCCCAATAAGCCCAAGTGGCCAGCCACCTTGGTGGGTCCAAGGGTGGGGCCACACACACTATGCTTAGTTGGTGATTGTTGATTAAGAGGTGAGTGATTTAAGGGGTATGGGTAATGAAACCTTTAAACCCATGCTTTCACTTTAGGACACATGCTTTTGAGTTGATGAAGTAGAGAAATATCAAAAACAATTATCACTCACTCACAACCTCTCTCTCTCTCTCCTTGGCCGGTCACTCTCCT
This sequence comes from Geranium rotundifolium, assembly GCA_963920655.1. Lineage (NCBI taxonomy): Eukaryota > Viridiplantae > Streptophyta > Magnoliopsida > Geraniales > Geraniaceae > Geranium > Geranium rotundifolium. The sequence goes on along the minus strand of OY987322.1, from coordinate 14,137,933 downwards.
CTTGCTCTCTCTTCTTGCTCTCTTGTTCTTCACTTAATTGTTCTAGTAGGCATTAAGTGAAGGATCTTGAAGATCATCCTCTTGGTGTGGACTTGCTCTAGAGAAGAAGACCACAGAGTTCTTCTTTATTGATTCAACAAAGACCAAAAGGTAAATTTCTTGTGTAATAGATTTTGCCTTGAGATTTAATGGTTCATGTTCTTGGACAAGGTTTGGAGTTACTTTTGTTAATGCTTCCGCTATCTCGATGATCTAGAACGCTCCAAAACCCTACATGATGTAGGTTGTTGTTGGTCCAAAGGCACTCCCCGAGAGATAGTCAGTTGCGTCAACGTCTGAGTTGGAGTCAGCCCTGGAGTCGGGGTCGGGGTCGGAGTCGGAGTCAAGCCCGGGGTCAGAGTCAGCGTTGGAGTCGGAGTTGAAGTCGAAGTGATGACGGGGCTCGCGGCCCAGGCCGAAAACAGCATCCGAGTAACACCCGTTAAGCCGAAGTTGACCAGTACATCCCGGATACTGGATTGACCCTTGGCCTTTACTCGAGCATCAACATCGCCCTTAATCCGAGCATCCATCTGAGTCTGCTGATCGTCGAAACGACGTTTCAGCTCAGCTATCTCCTCCTCCACGGCAACAGCTCTGGCGGCTAATTCTGCCTCTCTCGTGAGCCTGTGCTTCTCTCTCGCGAGCCCTCTCCTCCATTTTGGCCGTTCTGACAGCGACTGCATCATATATCTGTTCAGCTGAGGCCGCGAATGTACGGGGACCACCTCTCGGTTTGGGCGGTCGAAGGAACTCGCCACCCATGCCATGAACAACACACCCCCGCTTCTTCTCCGTGCCCGTCAACCGGTGAAGGATTTCAGCCTCTACATACTTTGGGATCGAATATTGTTATCCGGCGGCAACCACTTCTACGACAAGTCTTTTGTGCCGCTCGATCTCGTCCTTCACTTTTTTGATCTGCAAACAAAAGTATTAAATTGTATGACATGATAAAAATTCCGGTAAATTTATAAAGAAATTAAAGTTTTACCGTCTTTGGATCGCCGTCTTTTTCATAGATGCGCACGTAAATGTCCAAACTCAGAAGAAGAACTCCAGCCTACTGTTGGACTTGAGCATATTTGTGGAAGGTCCGGGAACCACCGCTATACTTTTTCTTATTCTCGGCGAGACCTCTCATTTTTCCAGAAAGTTCCTGCACACGGAAAAATATCGAGCATTAAGAAAGTATTTTTAAATATTCGAATGAATTAAAGAAAATATTACATATTTTTACGTACCTTATATTCTAGACTCTCGAAGTAGTCGCACATCCACTCCCATGATTGCTCTCGGCCTGTGAAGTCAACCAAGACCGGACTCTGCCCGTACTGAGAGTAGTTCCTCGAACACTCCTCCATAAACTCCCCGTAGCGCCTCTGAGTATAGAACAAGAGCCAATGGTAGATTTTATTTGACGCTACGTGGTAGCGTAGCGCGCTCTTTAATGAAAATAAAAAGATGTTATCAAAACAGTTTGAAATGAAATAATTTATAAATGAAAAAAGTTTATAACTTACTGTTAGAGCTCCCCATATCTTACACTGCTCATCGAACTCCAGCATCCGAAACCGAGGAGCTCGTGTTAGTACACTCGTCCTGATGTGACCGCCGATGAACCGGATAATATGGGTCGAGTTAAATTCTGGGTCATTGTTGATGAGGATGTGATTTTTGTCGAAATCCCACGTGACCGACATAGGCCCTTTCTCTATCGTATCTTACAGCTTCTTGCACTTCACAAGCCCACACGAACATGTCTTCGGCTCCTATGGCCCACTCGTCGATCCTTCCTCGTACGTGGTGTTCAGCAACTGGTACCAGATGTGTCGTCTGGAGGGCATAGTCGAACCCCACGTGTTCGATCTGTTAGACTCCACTGTAGGAATGCACGAGAGACCGATTGTGGGAATGATGCACTCGATAGCTCATCCTCGTGTTCAGGAGCCTCCTCCGGAACCGAACCACCCCGCTCGGTTCTGTTGACCTCCTCTTGGGCCCGTGTACCCTGATGGGGCCGAGTATCCTCCTCGGGTCTAGTACCAGCCTGGGGCCCACTTTCTAACCTCATGTCGCACGCTGAGACATCGCGCGTTCATATCCGCACTGATTCAACAGTTGTAGATAGTCGGACGTTCTACAATCATTTGTACTAGAATGTGCCCCTAAACTAGTATACTTATATAAAAATGTATATTATGCAATATAAAAAAATATTTAAGATATTTAATATTTCTTAAAAGTCCTTACAAATGCAACAAAACTCATACTGTGATTACCAAAACTCATAATCAATTAATGAAAGTTCAAAATTTAAACAAGAATAAAAATACATATTCAAAAGTCATTACGTCAAAAGTATAATTAAAATTCAAAAGTAAACCCAAAAACGCACAAGTATTCATCACAACTCTTCAAAGTCTTATTCATCTCCATATTGTTCAAACAATTCTTCATTTTCATCGTCAAACTCATAATTTGTCTCGTCGTTTTCCTCATTTTCATCCGAAACAAAATATTCTTTGAATTCTCTTACTATGGGATTTTTCACTGATAGAAATAAGAGAGTGATTTATTATTGGTGTGTGTTGTAAATTACAAGAGACCTCTATTTATATAGGTAATAGGAATAGAATAGGAAACCTTAATATATGTGAGAAAGGAAACATAAATATAGGAAACTAAATATAGGAAACCTAATATAATCTAACAGCCCCCCTCAAACTCAATGCGGTGAAATAAGAATTGAGTTTGAAGTTTGATAGTATTGAGTTGTGGCGAGAGTTGCGGCTATCGAGAATGTTGTCGAAGTGATGTGGCGAGAATTGAGGATGAAGGATACGCGCCGCTCACGACCGATGGCTGATGCTTGATGCCCGTATGTGCTGAATGATGCATGATGATGCCCGTATGTGCTTGAGGATGAAGGATGCGCGCCGCTCACGACCGATGGTTGATGCTTGATGCCCGTATGTGATGAATGATGCCCGATGGCAGATGGCGAGATAGCAACTGCCCGATGATGCCTGATGCCTAATGGCGAGATAGCAACTGCCCGATGATGTCAGATGCCTGATGGCGAGATAACAGCTGTCCAATGATTGCCAGATGCCTGATGGCTAATGGCGAGATAACAAATGCCCAATGATTGTCATATGCAAGATGCACTCCTCTCACATGCGGTGTCCGAATTATGGGATAACTTTTCGAATTACGGGGATGTACACGTGTCGGTTTTTCTTAGAAATAATGAGTGATATACAAAATTAATAATGTAAAGAGTAAAAGAATAATAGATTGTTTTGAAAAAGAAAATAACATAATAAGGAAAAGGACAAAAAAGGAGTAGAGATGGTGTTTGAACTTGATAAAGAAGATTTGCAGAAGGTAGCGACGGAGGCTTACGAGATTGTCGAGTTGATTGTTTGCGGAAGCGAGAGGCTAGAGATTGAGATTTGAATTGCCTCGTCCACCCGTCAGAATCACCAATCATCGACGAGTGGGCAAAGCGATAAATTTATAGAGATTTGACCAAGGATCGATTATGCCTATGATACCATGATAGAAATAAAAGAGGAATTTATTATTGGTGTGTGTTGTAAATTACAAGAGACCTCTATTTATAGAGGTAATAGGAATAGAATAAGAAACCCTAATATATGTGAGAAAGGAAACATAAATACAGGAAACTAAATATAGGAAACCTAATATAATCTAACATTCACATTCTTATCATCTACCCCAATACGATCAATATCAACAAGACGATCTTGTGCAATGATGACCTCATCCAAAAGAAGAACATATTTGTGTTCCACTTGCCTCTTCCGTTTTTTTCCTAAAAGTTTGGCATTAATTGAACAACGACAAGATTGCTTAACTTTTCCACCTCAAGCATATTTCTTTTTTTCAAGTCTGAATCTAAAATTAATAATATAAAAAGTAAGATAGTACAACAAAAAATACATCAAATTCCATCTGACCCTGTTGCAGGTGTCAGGAAATCATGGGAACTATATAAATTTATGAATTTCACTTCTAAATTCATCGACGAGAACATGATTCACACTTTCCACTAGATCCACGCGAAAAATAAAGCGCCCTCTTTTCAAGTTGTTCCTTAGCCTTTTTGTTTATTTTTCATTTTTTTCTTTCAATTTCATTATACTTTTCTTTGAGATTTCGTTTTCCGTCTTGGTAGTTTTCCCTCTTTTCTTTGATATAATCGTTTTTATCACCGATAAAAAATAAAAAGAAAAAAAATACTTATCCTATTAAAGGTGCTCCCAGTTCTTTCACACCCGGATGAACTCATTGTCAAAGCAATAACTCTTTCAGACCAAGGTGTACGCATGGTCGTAAAAATGTTTATTTGAAAGGTATCACGAAACTTGCATAACTCGAATGTGTGATACGTGTTGTGGGGTGTATCATCGGAAAGTGAAGCAAGTTTAAGAACAAATTCATTTCTCTTACAAATACTTGTTCCCTCATCTCACTACATGTCAATTCAACTCGAAAGACAATGACACATGAGCTTAGACTATTTTTCCCGGAACTCACTTCTTTCAACCTTTCCACTGGCAGAGTGACCCCAGAGGTAGGTGATGTTGCACCAAACTGGATAAACATATTGTGTGTCTTGTGTTTTCTGTTTATTTATTTATTATCGAATATCTCTGATCTACCAAGTTGTTGAACTAATTGTTACAACATTATGTCAGACATCTTGGTACGACAAACAATCAGAATTTTACAACTCATTAACATAAAAGGGCTATGATGAGGAGCTGATTTAGTAAGATCTCTACGATCGGCCGACCGATCGAGGCGTATTTCCCGAATCGTCCGCGCCTTTCCTCTCTCTTACCTTTCTCTCGCTGTTCCGACCGGCCGCGTTTCGATCCTAACCGTAGTAAGCGTGATCCGACTAGTTTCTCCCCGAGAAACAAAGTCGACCCTTCCTACTCGTGAGCTATCCGCAACACGCCGATCTGTTCCCTAAATAGGCTAGTCAAGACGCACCTCTTGCCATTCTAGACGTTGCACGACCTCAAATTCTATCCCAAATCTCTCTGTCGTGAAAATAGTATATAGCTGAATTGGTGAGAAAGTGTCTACTCAAATTTCTTGATAAGAGACTACTCATTCAACATTTTCTCAATTGCCTCGTCATCATGAAATACACTCCATTAAGAACTGCATATGGGATCATACAAACCTAGTTTACCGCTTAGTGCATGACAATAAATATAAGAACTTAATTTATGGTACCATAGCAATAGCTTCCTTCACAGTTTCATTGCAAAGGTTGCCAAGAACACAAAACTGCACAACAAACATTTAATTTGGATAATTCAACATACCTTCCACTTAGGTATACTGATTTTTACTTAAATCCCCCTAAATAAAAACGTGTTATATGAAACTCTTTAAATTACAAAAATTTGCATGCCGTTAATTTTTTTTAAAATTCTGTTGACTTTTTCAAAAATGAATAAAATACACCTGAATAAAAATATTACAAAACAAAAATATTTTAACTTGTTTTCTAAAAATATTTTTCTAAAATAAATAACAAAAATTAAGTCGGTGAGGAAATCTCAAGCATGACAATAGTCAATGTCGTTGGAATTCAATGGTTGGATCTGCAAAACTAAGCTCCACTGTCAACCCCAAACCACACTTAATAAGTTGTTTTGAAAATTAGAGATTTTAGAAGAGTATTATTATATTCTGAATTTTTAACCATGAACTTAACATTTTTGGTCCGTCTTTATAACTTGTGAGAGAATATTTAGTTTGGTGTAGTTGTAAATACGCATAGTTAAGTGAAAATGAGGTTGGGTGTCCAAAGGAGTTGTTTTCCTTGTACCAACCCGGCCCATTTTTAATTGAATTGATAAGCAGGTACGAATATACAACTGTTTCATTGGTGGTTCCGATGGAAAATCATTCTATTTGGATAAACAAGAAACTTTCTAGTCTCATAAGGAGGAAGCACCCTTACTGACGAGCTAGCCATGTTGCTGACTGTGAGAACAATTATATGTATGGCTCTACGTGATATGAATCATATGATATGACAAGGCATATAAGGTGCTCTTACGTATGCCAGGTACGATAATTCTTTTGCATATGGTTTATGTTTAGTTAGGAAGTGAAGAATGGAATAGTCATGATTCCAATTTGACAAGTATCTGTCATTGGAGGTCTAACCCAGTTGCAACTACCATATAGGACCAGTTTGGTTTTGGGTCCAATAACCGATAACGAAGCCTCCCATGTGGATTGGTTCTTCACCCTCACACTTACATTTGAATTCTGAACCAAATATGGGACATGTTCATGGTTGAATACTCACAAAGATACAAGTTACCATGGGCCAAGCTTAGCCAACTAGAATGTGTTTGTTCCATTGTTAGGTTCTAGGAACAGAATCTTTTGTTCTTCACATAAAACCAAGCGAACCTTTGAGAGTTCATATATATATGAAAACTATTCCAGAATAAAGAAAATATAAGATAAGCGCTGGACCAAATTGGCGACAAGAATCATCCTTTTTGCATATGGAAGCAAATTCTTAAGATGTACTAAGTACTCATGATTCCAATATTCATTTCTCATTATTCCATATTTATTGACAGAATCATAACCAAATATTTTGGAACTCGATTGTCATAAATATATCTCTGCATTTATTTGTTAGGTTCAAATACTTATGTACTAAATAATAATTATTAGCAAACCAAAAAGAAAACAAAACTGAAAAAAAAATACTAAAAGAGCGACAAAAGAAGAAATAATTAACACACCAATTTTGACAAGGTTCAATAATTTATCTACGTACTCGAGCACCGGTAAAAAAATATTATTCCAAATGATCTTCAAAATATTATGACTTATAAGTTTTTTGATACAAGTCCGAGATTACATATTTTGTGACATTCAACTAGTGAGTGGAGTAAATTTATAAACGTCAAAGCCTAAGACTTCCCAGTACCTAAGCAACGCGAGGCTTTGACACACAAACCCAAATCCAACAAATCTCGAACATAGTTTGTTTGTCAATACCATTTTACTTCAATTTCTTGAACTCGTCAAACTAATTAGTCTTCACCGGTGCTGTCAAATGTGACTTCATGGACCAATTTCAATATCACCTCTTAGCAACTTCAAATGTGCCCCTCTTGGTCATATGCGTCAGGTCAATCATGTATTGAAATCAGTCCCTTATATTATCATTTCGTAATGTTATAACGATATGAATATTAAACTCTTTGAAAGTAATTTAAAAGAAATTATATTCAAATATCCTTAGTTATAACAATTTGTTAAAACCAGTATATATAATCTTGACAAATGATTATGCTCTATTAATAATATATATTAGATATTTAGTCAAATAATAGGTAATATTTGGAGAAAGTATGTTATAATAAGACCAACAATCACTATCAGATTTTTTTTTCGTAACGGCGCACATTATGTGCGTCATTATAGAGCGATTGTGCGCCGTTACAAACTGTAACGGCGCACAAACACTATCAGATTTTTCTATAGTAACGGCGTATACATAACGGTTATTTTTCCGAAGAAGACGTTGTGGTACTTCCCATTGACTCCTCAACTTCAACGGTTATATCTTGCGGAAGAGACGGCTAAGTGGATGCGATGGCACGGTGAGCGGGAGAAGGAGGACGATGACGTATTAGTACATCCATCGGACGGGTGCTGATTGGATTCAGTTTGACAAGAAATATCCTCAATTTTCGGAAGAAGTCCGAAACGTGCGGCTGGCCTTGTCATCCGATGGGTTTTCTCCATTTGGGCCTAATGCTGCGAGTTACAGTTTGAGGCATGTAGTTGTTGTCCCGTTGAATTTTCCACCCTCGATGGCTATGCGGAAGGAGTATAACATCCTCACCGTGTTGGTATCAGGTCCAAAATCACCTGGTAAATGTTTGAATAACTTTATGCGTCCATTGATTGATGAGTTGAAACAATTGTGGACGAACGGAGTTGTCACGTGAGATGCTTCCAAGAAAGAGCCGTTCATAATGCGGGCTGTTGTGATGTGGACAATCAGTGACTTTCCGGGTATGGGAATGTTGGGTGGCATGACCACTAAAGGCTATAAGGCATGTCCCTTATGTTTGGACAACATCGACTCTTCACGCAGTAACTCAAGAATATCTTACCAAGGTGCGCGTAGGTGGTTACCTCCGAAGCACCACTGCGCTTTGTCCTGGAGGCATTTAACGGGCAGATCGAGACTCGTAGAAGGCCTAAGCGGTATTCAGGGACTGCCATACTGAAGGCTATTAGGCGTCATACTTACCTCGAGCCTAGTCTACACCCGAAGCACAATAAACGAACAGGTTTAGCTATCTGTTGGTCTCATGAAAGCATTTTCTGGTAGCTGCACTATTGGAAAACTCACAGAGTGAGACATGCGTTGGATTTAATGCATATAGAAAAGAATGTGTGCGACAACGTCATAGGTACAGTTCTCGGACTAGCGGGGAAGACTAAAGATGACGAGAAAGTGAGGAGAACGTACGAGGAACAGAATGTGCGCCAAGACCAATGGGTGGGCCAGGACGGGGAGCTCCCTGATGCGCCTTATGGGGTTAAGGGTGTACACCGGAAGGCCGTACTTGAGCATATCCGAGCAGTGAAGTTCCCCTCCGGATATGCGGGAAGTTTGAAGATCAAGGTCAATCCTGATGAGAAAAAGTTTCTCGGACTTAAGACCCACAATTGTCACGTGCTTATCCAATGCATCTTCCCCCTTGTCATTCGGAAGTACGTTCCGACTCATGTGGCAGAAGCATTAGCAGACCTCGGCAGGGTGTTCCAGGTGTTGTGCACGAGGAAGCCGACGAAGAAAGCACTAAAAAAATTGCACGAAGATATGGTGGTTTTAGTTTGTAAGTTGGAAACTATCTTCCCTCCATCATTTTGTACCATTATGGTTCACCTGCTACTACACCTACCAGATCAAGTTATGCGGACCGGCCCAGTTCATTTCACTTGGATGTTTCCAATTGAACGGTTTGATCCTTCTCTTCAGTAATTTCATTTCCAATTACCATTGAAATGTATAATCGAATATCACATTAACATTCATATTTTGAATGTAGGCAACTTGGCGTGTACAAGAAAAGTGTGCGAAACCCTCGATATCCAGAAGGTTGTATAACCCAACAGTACTTGATGCACGAGTCTGTCACCTTCACTCAGATGTACCTAAACCACGCCACTTCAGCCAGGGAAACATTTGTTAGTCCAGCTCTAGGTTTCCACTTATCAGTTGTTTCCCCACATGTACAAGTAAAAAGCGTGGTGCGAAACGAGAAATTGAGCGCATCCGAGATGTTCTGGGCGAATTGGACTGTTGTTGAGAATTGTGACAAAGCAGATAAGTACGTAGAATCACATCGAGCAGGATTGGTTCAAAGATTCCCTAGAAAATCTCTAAAGGACCGAGTTATGTCGTTCATGTTTGAGTGGGGAAAAGTTGTAAGTACAATATATCTCTTATATTACAATTCATACAGCTTAATTACTGCAACTAATATTAGAATTTAACATGCAGATTGCCGGTCGAGGGGAACAACGAGAGTTGATACTACTATCTGCAGGTCCTCGTTCTTCAGCGATTTATTCACAGTGTACTGTGAATGGTGTGAAGTTCTTAACGTTTCGAATCGAGCAAGGCCGGAGAAATCAAAATTCAGGGGTCATGATTGAAGCAAACAGAATATGTTACTACGGTGTTCTTATGGACGTCGTTGTCCTAACCTATTCCGAAAGCATGCCAGCCTTTTTATTCAAGTGTCGGTGGTACGACGAACGAACTGTGAGGAAGGATGACAATGACTTCATTTCCGTAAACACTTCCACGGATTGTCATAAACAAAACCCGTTTTGCCTTGCTATACAGGCGAAACAGGTGTACTACATCAACGACCCGGATGTGGTGCACTTTGCGACTTCGTGGAAGGTTGTCAACGTTGTCTCTCATAGGGGTCACTACAAACCGAGTACTTTAGCTCGTGCAGGTGATGAAGAGCCGGAGTTCGAAGTAGATGAACGGTACCAAGAAGATCGAATTGACATGGTGCGACCGGGTGGGGTAAGGATCGACTTTAGATACTTACACCAAAATCCACGGCCTGTCTCTACAGCTGATTTAGAGGACGAAGACAACGAGGATGGAGACAACGAGGACGAAGATAATATGGAAGGGCATGAAGATTATGATTCGGCCAACTCAGATAGTTAGAAAAATATGTATTTATGTTTGCAACCGACTATCAATAAATTAGTTCATTTTCGTAAACACTTCCACGCATTCATCATTTTTCATAATTAAATAACTTGTCAATTCGGTTTTAGGAAGAACAAAGTTTAGGAGAAAAAACCTAAAAAACAAGCCTGCACCAAGAAAACAACCCTCTGGCAAAAAATTTTCAAGTCTGAAGATTAGTAACGGCGTATTCTTCTAGATACGCCGTTACTAGTGGTTAACAATCTTGACAATGGAAACAGTCAAGATTGTTGACTTTAACGCTTGACTTCGGTATTGACTTCCCGTTTCATATACTGAATGACTACCGAATCGGGAATAAACATTGTACACTACCTAAATATCATATACGTTACCTAAAATTGAAAACCTCGTAACGAAAATGATGAAGGAAATGACATTAACGGAGGTGTTTACAGGTGATCGGTTTAGATCGAGGTTTATACGTGCCAAGTTTTTACTAGAAATTTTGCATATGAGCGACAACAGTATTACGCTTCAATCTGTACGGTTGGATTAAAACATGATTTTAGACACTAATCACTTTCGATGAAAGCGTGAGTTTAGGGTATAGATTGGGAAACTCTAAACTATACCCTAAACGCTAACTCCATTGAACGTTTAGTTCAATTCAATGTTTGTATAATAATCCAAACCGTTAAACATGTTGGAAATGTCATTGAAGTGATATAGTTCAAATTTTAGAAAAATCAAACCACGGGAACACTCCTGATCAATCACGATCGTTCAAACCGAATAAAATATTAATTTAGGGTTTGGAACAGTAACGGCGTATTGGTCAGATACGCTGTTACAAATTTAGCGGGAATTGAAATTTTGGCGAAAATTTCAATTCCGTGCCAAATTTTTCATTCCCTGGGCAAAATATTTGTAACGGCGTATTGGGAAGATACGCCGTTACTAATTTTTTTGTAACGGCGTATCTTCCCCATACGCCGTTACAAATATTTATCCGTTGGGTAACGGTCAAAATTTTGCCCGTTGAGAATTTTGCCCGTTGAGGATTTTGTAACGGCGTATTCATGGTAGATACGCCGTTACAAATTTCGGGTATATATTAACCCCACCCCTCTTCTTCTTCCGCGTCTACTCTCCGCCTCTCTTCTTCTTCCTGATCTCCTCTCTGCCTCTCTTCCTCACTCACTGCCTCTCTTCCTCTCTAACTTCAAATGTTCCGGCCAGCCGTCTCGGTCTCCGTCGCCGTTTCCTCTTCCAGATCAGGTAAGTATTTTATCTCTCTCATTTATTTAGGGATAAATTATTAGTTTGTAAGTTAGATTTCATAGGTTAAATATGTTAAAAGTTTTGAAAAATAATTGTATGTTAAATATGTATGTTAAATTTTTGGTTAAATATGTTAATTTATGTTAAATATGTTAAATATGTTAGATTTGTTAGATTTATTGAATATGTTAATTTAAATTTGGTAAAATTATAAAATTTGTAGAATTTGTTAAATTAAATTTGAAATTGAAAATTGAAATTTATTTGAAACTGAATATGTTAGATTATTTAATGTGTTAGATTGCATTTTGGTAATTTGTACGGAAATGCCCCTAAGAGCATTTCCGTAATTTTGAAGAAAATGCCCCTTAGGGGCATTTCCGTAATTTTTACCGAAAATGCCCCTAGGGACATTTTCGGTAATTTTTTAAAAAATGCCCCTAAGAGCATTTCCGTAATTTTTACCGAAAACGCCCCTAGGGGCATTTTCGATAATTTAAAAAAAATGTCCGTAAGGGCATTTCCGTAATTTTTACCAAAAACGCCCCTAGGGGCGTTTTTCGGTAATTTTTTTAAAACATGCCCGTAAGGGCATTTCCGTAATTTCGAAGGAGCATTTCGCTAATTTTTACTGAAAACGCCCCTAGGGACATTTAAAATGCCCCTAAGGGCATTTCCGTAATGATGAAGGAAATGCCCTTAAGGGCATTTCGGTAATTTTTACGGAAATTCGCCTCAGGGGCATTTTTGGTAATTTGTAAAATTCAAAATTCTTTTTTTGACGATTAATAAATTTTAAATCGTCTTTAGATATAATGGCCTCCTCGTCAAGCGATTCAAACCAACGACAGAATAAGCCTCATGCTCGGGCACCGAGGCATGAGTTAATGGACCCGAAGTTCTTCTTGGCTTACGAGCAATCGGCACTCGACACACCGCCTCCGTCGCCGCCTGTTGGTGGGGAGTCCCCTGATCATAGGGATTGCTACACTCCCTTACCTCCACAACCGACTCAGCCGACCCCCGATTTCGGTTGGGGCTACCAGGTTGTGCCGCCTACATTCACGGGTTGCGAACCCTCGAATGTAGGAGCATCCTCTACGCCGTTGAACGAATACGGTTTTGTTTCCCTAGAGTGGGACGAGACGCCGGATAAGGAGATGTATTTAGACTTCAAGCTGCAGCCGAATTGCTTGAATTCCAAGAGCTGGACGGCCAGGAAGGACGTCGATCCAAAACAAGACAGCGCTACTATGAATTGCCCACGGATTCAGATCCACTCAAAAAGTGGATTCGCGAGACGGCGTGGTCCGCTTATAAAGAGCGGAAATCAAATATGAATGCATGGTACAAACTCTACGTCTCGCCAGACTATCTGAACCGCAATGGCATTCCCAACATATTTAAAGGGAAAAAAGCACAATGGCGGTGGCTCGTCAAACACTTTGACGATAACAAGGTATTTTCTTACTTTCATACACTTTGTATGAAACATTAATCTAATTCTAATTCTGTGCTCATTTCAATGTGTATGGTATAGGTAGTATTGGACAACATATGAGTGAAATATGCTTGAGCGGAACCAAGATTAACCATAGATCCTGCCGGAAATCATATCGGACTCTTTGGACGGAGAGAGAAGAGTCAGGAAATACAAATATCTCCGCCAAGATTGAGACTTGGCTTTTGGTTAATAGGGAACCGGAACAGGATGCTTCTGAGGCGGAACTGTTACAGGAGGAGGACAACAAGCCGAAACGCGTAAGATTTTTTATAGGTTGTATTAATATTTTATTTTTCATTTTTTTTCTACTTTATTAATTTTTCATTAATTTCATATTTTATCTTCATACAGATATACCTTAAGAGGGCGTTGCTGGATTGGAGGCAGGACCCGGTCAATACAGACCAGCACGGAAACATAAAGAAGGATGACCAAAGCGGAGGAGACTGAAGTGATGATGCTAGCGAATCAGCATTGTCACGACCTGAAGCTTGCCGCGGGACGATTAGATGCCCAATTCCCCCGAGGACGCAAAATTCGGGGATTTGCAGATGATTACCAGGTACAGGCTAGACCTAGAAAACATGGCCAGTCCTCCAGCGGTGTGTCTCCAGAGGAGTTCGAAGATATGCAAACTAGGCTCAGCCAGGCGACGGAGCTGATTGCCGCGCAAAATAAGAGGTTCGAAGCTCAAGAAAGAAACATGGAAGCTCAACGAAGAAGTTTTCAATGGATGTACGAGCAGATGCGAGTAGCCAATCCTTCTCTGCCCCCTACGACCCGAACATGTTCTCCAACTTTGGTCCTCCACCGTCGTAGTTTAATTCATGTCATTTTTATTTAAACAATTGTAATTTTTATTTATTTGGATTTGGATTTGAATTTTAATTTTAATCTGCAAAAAATAAAAACCGAATAAAAATTATATATTAAAAATTATATTTAATATATAATTTTAATTCGGTTTTTATTTTTTAATAAATAAAAATTTGTAACGGCGTATTATATAGGGTACGCCGTTACAAAGTGGTTTTAAAAATATTGTTTTCATAAATTGTAACGGCGTATTATTTGACAAAATACGCCGTTACTAACTTGAAGGTGTCAAATCGTGTAAACGGCACCGTCTAATTAGTAACAGCGTATGTTCTCAAATAATACGCCGTTACAAATTTAACGGTTTCAACGACGGTTACGCCGTTAACGGCTCGCCAAAACGACGTCGTGTTGGTGTAGCGGCGTCATGTGTACGCCGTTACAATTTGTAACGGCGCTTTTGTAACGGCGTATCGTCTAATGGCAATTTGTATGTCATTACAATTTGTAACGGCGTATATTTGGTCTGTAACGGCGTATTTGCATACGCCGTTACTAATGAAAAAAATGGCAGTGAAACAGATCTGTAACGGCGCACAAACAGTGTGCGCCGTTACAATTGCTAACGGGGCACACCGTTTGTGCGCCGTTACTAAAACTACCGTCACCGTTTCCCAAGTAGACGGTGTCGTTATCTTTTGTAACGGCGCACACCGTGTGTGCGCCATTACAACCTCTAACGGCGCACACAGTGTGCGCCGTTACTATCTCTAACGGCAAAAAAACAATGAGCGTCGTTAGTGGTTGTAACGGCGCACTCTGTGTGTGTGCGCCGTTAGTGGTTGTAACGGCGCACACAGTGTGTGCACCGTTAGAGAATATCTATTATTAAATAATTAAAAATTAAAAATATATAAATATAAAAAAGAATTTAATCAAATATTCAAAAAAAGCCCTCCAACTTTTTGGAGACCTCCACTTCCCCGGCCTCCGTCATCCTCTCCAAAAGAGTTGGAAATGGGATTTTGTCAGTATGGTGGTTTAATTTGTTCTCGCTCTTCCGAATGGTACTTATTTGAGACCCAACTTCTTCCTGAAAAAAAATTTAAATTAGATTAAATTAATATAAAAAATTAAATTGAAATTAAACCTATTAAATATAAAATTTGTAATATACCTCGTTGGCATCAAAATGATGAACGAGTCAACGCCACTGGGACTTCTTCCCTTTCAGACACTTGGGAATCCCATTACGGTCTAGTCTAGTAGGGTCCACGTATAGTTTGTAAAATCGTTTCATGTTCGATTTTCGCTCATTGTAAGTGTCTATAGCCGCCTCACGAATCCACATTCTCAGCTCAACGGAACCTGACACTGCAAAAAAACGCTAAAATTAACAAACACCACGTCAATATCTAAAATACGGCATTTGAAAATTAATTTTGACTAAGTGTTGAAATTACCTTAAAGCTCCTCCAAAATAACTGGAACTCGGATGCCGGCAGATCCCCAAACGTCTAGTAAGAAGCGTCGCGTTCCCTATAATAGCCTTTACCCTTTCCATTGGAAACTGTCCTCCTTGGACACGTGGTCGGCCGTTTTCCCAAGTCAACAGAAAAGGACCTCCGTTCGCCAGGACGCTTTCTCTTCTGCTGTCTCTTCTGGGTCTATGTTGACGTCGACCTTTTGCTTTTTTCTTGTCCTGGCTTCCCAGCTCTTCGTGTTTAGGTAGTGCACTTGTACTTTGTAATCGAAGTACAGCTCGTACCTCGGAATCTCTCTGTAGTTGAAGGGAAGGAGTCTCCACTCGTTCAACGGTAGTTCAGACTCTTCCGGCACAGTTTCCTCTTCAGAGGGTCCAGCGACGTCTCCGAGCATCTCCTGGAAAGTCTGATAATCCGAGACATGGAAAGTCCAATCAATCTCCGTATGCCCTGTATCAGTCGACTGAGTCGGCTGGGCGATGACGGAGTGTACATATCATCCTCTGACTCTAGCGCCTGTGAAGCCTCGAAGAACGGAATATCCATTTTGGCCCGCCTAGGTGCCCTGGCCTTAGGTGCCTTACGTTTCGGCTCCATTATCTGTAATTGTAAAAAGGAAAAAGTCATTAAATGACAGAATTACCCTTTTCATGCCATAAATGACCAAAAAAACCCTTAATTCGGTCGGAAATGACTGAATTACCCCTAATTCGGTCGGAAATTACCGAATTACCCTTTTCAAACCATAAATGACCAAATTACCCATAATTTTGTTGCAATTGACCGAATTACATTTTAGGCCATAACTGACCAAAATACCCCTAATTCAGCCGGAAATGATCGAATTACCCTGTTGAGGCCATATTTGACCAAATTACCCCTAATTCGGTTGGAAATGACCGAATTACCCTTTAGAAGCCATAAATGACCAAATTACTCCTAATTTGGTCGGAAATGACCGAATTACCCTTTTAGGCCATAAATGACCAAAATACCCCTAATTCAGTCGGAAATGACCGAATTACCCTTTTGAAGCCATAAATGACCAAATTACCACTAATTCGGTCGGAAATGACCGAATTACCCTTTTGAAGCCATAAATGACCCAAATACCCCTTATTCGGTCGGAAATGAACGCATTACCCTTTTAGGTCATAAATGACCAAATTAACCATAATTCGGTCAGAAATGACCGAATTACCTTTTTAGTCCATAAATGACCATATTACCCCTAATTCGGTCGGAAATGACCGAATTACCCTTTTGAGGCCATATTTGACCATATTACCCATAATTCGGTCGGAAATGACTGAATTACCCCTAATTGGTATTTTTTAATTAATTCCAAAAATACCCCTAATGAGTATCAATATTCAACATAACAACCTAACATGTGGAACTAAAAATAACAAATCAATAACCCTAACATCCAAACTATAATTTCCATAACAAATCTAACAATTTGCATAAATACACCTAAAATTGTCATAATTGTTCCCTGAGAAATCTAACAATTCCATACAATTTCTATATAATTTTAATATGCAAATATAACATTCAATAAAATTCATATAATCTAACAACTAAATTCATTCAAATCTCAGTATAATGCAAACAAATATTCGGACTCTTCAAACAAATATTCAAACAATTACAACTATTGTAAATCTAACATGCAAAACCTAAAGTTTTGCAGGATTTTTACTTACCGGAAGGAGAATGGTGGACGGCGACGGAAGAGAGGATTTGCGAGAGGAAGAGCATAGAGAAAGAAAAGGGCTCTGCCCAAATTTATCTGCGACTTTGTAACGGCACACATAGAAGGGTGCGCCGTTACAAAATAAGTAGTACCGGCGCACACTGTATTGTGTGCTGTTACACTCGCATATTTGTAACGGCGCACACTGTAATGTGTGCCGTTACAGTCTGTAACGGTAACAAACGGTTCCCTTTTTGACCTAACGGTCAAATTTTGCAACAATCAACAGTTTTGTAACGGCGCACATTTCCATGTGCGCCGTTACAAACAAAATTTCCAACGGCGCACGTGTTTCTGCGCCATTACAACTAAATATCCGAGGGAAGTTTAAATTTTCGAGAAATTTACCCGCGAAATTTGATTTTTCGCGAAATTTTCACTGGCGCCACTTTTGTAACGGATCACTTTTCGCTGTGCGCCGTTACAAATTTAACCCTAAATTAACCCTAAACTCGATCGTGAATGATAAGCGGTGTTCCTGTGGTTTGATTTTCTTAAAATTTGTACTATACCTCGTATATATAATTTACAACTAATTGAACGGTTTCGATTCAAAAATATATATATTAATCTACCGAACGTTTGATGATCAATGTGTTTAGGGTTTTTCTAAGTTTTAACTTCTTATAACCTAAACTCACTCTTACAACGAAAGTAGTTAATGTTGAAAATATAGTTTTAATCCAACCGTACAGATGGGAGCGCAATGGATTGTACTTCATATGCCAAAATTTCAGTTAATTCCGATAATGTATGCACTGCGATCTAAACCGGTCAAGGGAAAGTCAACTTGGTTGACTGTGGCATTTGACTTTTTGTAACGGCACACATTGGTATTGTGCGCCGTTACAAAAAAATAAATAAAATATTATTTTATTTGTGTCGATCCAAACTTGAATCTGACCGTACCAATTTGAGCACAATGATTTGGTAGTTAATGTTCCAAAATTTCAGTCAATTCCTAAAACGTATGAATCTTGATCGAAAACAAAAACCTGATGTCAAAACGGAAGTCAACAATCTGGCCAAGATTGTTGACAGTGTGTAACGGCGCACACAATATAGTGCGCCGTTAGAAAATCACACTTAGAAAAAAAAACAGTTTTATCTGAAAATCACACAGTAAGCTGTAACGACCGAAATACCGTTTTTAGCGCATGAATGACTAAATTACCCTTTATAGATAATAGATTATAAAAAATGATTTATTCATAACCAATCAAACATACATATACATATTAACTATTAGAGTCGGCAGAATCATAATCTTCATGCCCTTCCAAATCGCTGTCATCGGTTTCTTAGTCGTCGTGCTCGTTTTCTTCGTCTTCTTCGCCAATATCTTCCATTTCATCGTTCTCAGCTGGAGGTACTGGTGGTGGATACCGGAGTAAGTTTGTTAGGTCGATAGTGATACCACCTGGTGTGACGATGTCAATTCGATCTTCTTGGTAAGGTTCATCAACTTCAAACTCCAGGTCGTCATCACCGGCACGGGCTAAACTACTCGGTTTGTAGTGACCCCTATGAGACACGACGTTCACAACCTTTGACAAACCAGATTTAGGGTCATCGATGTAGTATACCTGTTTTGTCATTAAACCAAGGCAAAATGAGTTTTGTTTGTGATGATCTGTGGACGTGTTGACCGAAATGAATCCATTTGTATCCTTTTTCACGGTCCGTTCGTCGTACCACCGACACTTGAATAGAACGACTGGCATGCTTTCCGAGTAGGTAAGGATACATACGTTAATAAGAACATCGTAGTAACATATGTCGTTTACTTCAATCATGACCCCCTGAATTTTGATTTCTTTGGCCCTGGTCGATTCTCAAGCATAAAAGTTTGACGTCGTTAACAGTACACTGCGAAGAAATGGCAGACGAACGTGGACATCTGGATAGTAGTACCAACTCTCGTTGCATCCCTGGAGCAGTCATCTGCATACGGGATATAAATTAGTTAACGTAAATAAAAATTGGAAGAATAATTGAAGGTAATTGATGTCTATTATGTACAATTCTGCGCCAGTCGAAGACAAAGGACATCACTCGGTCCTGAAGAGATTTTCTAGGGTGTATTTGTTTGAACACTGCAAGATGTGATTCTACGAATGCATCTGTTTCGGCATAATTCTCAATCATTGTCCAATTCGCCCAGAACATCTCAGATGCGCTCAATTTCTCGTTTTGCACCCCGCTCTTAACTTGTACATGTGGGGAAACAACTGATAAATTGAAACCTAGAGCTGGACTAACAAATGTTTCGCTGGCTGAAGTGGCGCGATTTAGGTACATTTGAGTGAAGGCGACAGACTCGTGCATCAAGTACTGTTGGGCTATACAACCTTCTAGATATCACGGGTTTCGCACACTTTTCTTGTACCCGTCAAGTTGTCTGCATTCGAAATATGAATGTTAATGTCATATTCGATTATACAGTTCAATGGTAATTGGAAATGATATTTGGCAGTCAAGGATCATACCGTTCAATTGGAAACATCCATGTGAAATGGACTGCGCCGGTTCGCAAAACTTGATCTGGAAGGTGCAGTAGAAGGTGAACCATAATTGTACATAATGAAGGAGGGAAAATAGTTTACAACTTACAAACTAGAACCGCTATATCTTCCCTCAACTTTTTCAAGGCTTTTTTGGTCGGCTCCCTCGTGCACAACAACTGGAAGGCCTTGCCCAGCTCTGTTAATGCTTCCGCCACATAAGGTGGAACGTACTTTCGAATGATAAGGGGGAAGATATGTTGCATCAGCATGTGACAATCGTGGGTCTTCAATCCGAGGAACTTTTTCTCATCGAGATTCACCTTGTTCTTTAGACTTCCCGCATATCTAGATGGAAACTTAACAGCTCGGATATGCTCCAGTGCTCCCTTCTTATCACGACCCGCCACGCCATACGGTGCATCTTGGAGCTCCCCGTCTTGCACCCATTGGTCTCGCCGGACTCCCTGTTCCTCGTAAGTTCTCCTAGCTTTCACGTCATCCTAGTCTTCCTTGCAATTCCAAGAACTGTACCTATGACGTTGCCGCATACGTTCTTCTCTATATGCATCAAATCCAACGCATGTCTGACTTTATGAGTTTTCCAATAAGGCAGCTCCCAGAAAATGCTTTTATGAGACCAACATATAGGAACACCACCATCTTTTGGTTTACTGAACTTCGGATGCAAACTAGACGGTGGGTATTGATGATGTAGAATCGCACTGATTACAGAAGCCCCTGAATGCCGGGTAGGCCTTCTCCGGGTCTCTGTCTTCCCGTTAAAGGCCTGCGCCTGAAATCGCAGTGGGTGTTTTGGTGGTAAGAACCTACACGCACCTTGGTAAGAGTTCTTGAGTTAATACGTTCAGAATTGATGCCCCCCAACATTCCCAAACCCGGGAAGTCACTTATTGTCCACATCACAGCAGCCCGCATTATGAAAGCCTCTTTCGTAGAACCATCCCACATGATAGCTTCGTGCTCCCACAGATGGTTCAACTCATCAATCAGAGAATGCATGAAGTTATTTAAGCATTTCCCAGGTGATTTTAGACCAGATCTCAACATGGTGAGGATGTTATACTCCTTTCTCATAGCCATCGAGGGCGGAAAATTCAACGGGATAGGGACTACAGGCCACAAATTGTAACTCGGCGCATTAGGCCCATATGGAGAAAACCCGTCGGATGACAGTGCCAGTCGCACGTTCTGGATTTCTCCTGAAAATACCGAGTATTTTGCGTCAAAATGAATCCAATCTATACCGTCCGATGGATGTACTAATATTTTATTGTCCTTATTCTCCTGCTCCCCGTGCCATCGCATCCACTCAGCCGTCTCTAGGGCAAGATCTAAACGTGGAAGTCGAAGAATCAATGGGAAGTACCACAACGTCTTCTTCGGAACCAATTGTTTTCCCACTTTAGCGTATCGTGCTTCTCCACAAACGCCACATGTCTGGATTTGCGATTGTGTTCCGTAGTACAAAGTGCATCCGTATAGACATGCATCATATTTCACATGTGACAGTTGGATTGCCTTCATTTTCTGCTTCGCCGCTGCGTAGCTAGATGGATACGTATTAGGCTGGGGTAACGTAGGACATGGCGACCTTCGTAAAAGGTTCTTCAGACATCCCGGTGCTCTCCATGATGGACAACATCCTTAACATTGCTGCTAAAGAAGTGTCTAGTCATGGCGCACGTGGTTTCGTACAACGACTTTTGCAACTCCGTCACCAACCGGTTGTATGCTGTCATGGTTTCCCTAGCGATTCCCTCCTCGACTTCGGTTATTATATTTATGTTCTCGTCCTCGTCCTCGTCAATCTTTACATTTCTAGTTGGGTCTACATCATCCACGAGCTGCTGCACAGGATCAACGTATACTGGATTGTTGTCCGACGTCGAACAAGGCTGATTCCCCGATGTTGGCCTCAAACTGATATCCCAATTGCGGCTCGAGCTAGCTCCTTCGGCTTCGCCGTGATGGAACCACACATTATACGATCTAAGGAAATTTTTCCTCAATATATGATCGCAAATGGTGTCCATATCGTGCCAAGCAGAATTACAACACCTCGTGCATGGACACTTGAAACGTCCCACACCATCTCTTGGAGCGTTTTTCCTCGCAAAATTTACAAAACTACTTAATTCGTTCATTCATTCCTCACTCATTTTTACGGATCCTATCCATCTACGATCCATTATATATATGTAATATATATAAATTCGATTAACAATTAATATTAGATAACTATATAGCAAAAATGACATTAATATTCATTATTATTTCACCAACATTAATATACATGCATTGTTTCACATAAATCACACTAACTATAATAATTTACATATTGCATTATTTTAAAATATGTACGTACCTTCTAATTCACCGAACTATTATAAATGACCGAATTACCCTTGTTTGGTCATTTATGACCAAATTATCCCTAATTAGGTCATAAATGACCGAAATACCATTCTTTGGTCATTTATGACCAAATTACCCTAATGTTATTATGCAATTAATGGAACTGAGAGAATTTACCCTAATTTTACAATTAATCCCGAAAATACCCCTAGCGGGTAATTAATTTAATCAATTTCAAAACTAAATTAATAAATATATGCAAATTATTTATACAAATTCATATGAAATCATATACAAATTCGCGGGAAGTTCATAACATGCAATATCAAGATTAATTCATGTAAAAGTAAAATTAAAGCAAAAAAATGACATTCATTATTATTTCACCAAAATCACAGCAAAAATAATAATATACATACACTATTTCACATAAATCACACTAACTATAATAATTTACATATTGCATTATTTAAAAATATGTACGTACCTTCTAATTCACCAAAACTTCCACTAAACTGTAGATTTGTGGAGGAGAAATATAGGGTACTCTGGAAAAATTTTAAGATATCGAAATTACGAAATTACCTTTGTTGGGAGAAATTTTGTTGTGAGAAGTTGTAAGGAGGGAGAATGGGAGGTTCTGCCAAGATTTATACTAAATTTTAGTAACGGCGCACAATACTATGTGCACCGTTACAAAATTGCTTGTAACGGCGCATATTGGTATATGCGCCGTTACAACTTAACGGTAACAACAACAGATCGATTTCCAACCGTTTACCCTAACGGCAACAGGGTGGTCAACGGTCAACAAAATTTGTAACGACGCACATTACTGTGTGCGCTGTTAGTAATTTTCATTACTAACAGGTCACATATATAATGCGTCGTTAGTATTCTTCTTTTTAACGGGGCACATAAAATATGTGAGCCGCTGAAAATGAAAAATCTGATAGTGAATAAGAATACTACATAAATAATGTCATACGAATTTTCCACTGCTGAATATTGGTTCAATCATTTTACCTTGAAACCGCCACGAAATTCTATATGTACGTAGTCATTTTAAATTCATTGCCTGACGTTGCCTTTAATTAAATAGTGAAATAGAACGTTGTTGGATATAAAATTAGCAATATGAGGAACGTTACTAACACAAAGAAATTTTCTATTATTTATTTATGAGTAAGTTATCTTCGTGTCCTTTAATTAGTTAGACTGAACATGCTAAGGAGATTTATTTATTACTCTTAGTCCATTTGGGACCAAGAAACTAAAAATTGAATAGACTA
Organism: Geranium rotundifolium; assembly: GCA_963920655.1. Classification (NCBI taxonomy): domain Eukaryota; kingdom Viridiplantae; phylum Streptophyta; class Magnoliopsida; order Geraniales; family Geraniaceae; genus Geranium; species Geranium rotundifolium. The sequence goes on along the minus strand of OY987322.1, from coordinate 14,114,593 downwards.
AAATCGATATTTCTATTACTGTTCTATTCAATCCAGATATTGAATGACAAATGAATTAAGCTATTTATAGAAAAAAGTTAATTTGGATCATTAATCTTTATATCATATTGGATAGTCAAAATATCTCGTTAAAAGCCACGTATGATTTATGGATAAAATGAAGATTTCGTGTCATTGTCAAAGTTATATGAACTTACAGAGCCGCACACAAAAATCAACCCAAAAGAAATTAATATATGTATATATATATATAATATACATAGATATAAAGAAGAAATCATGTATAAACCGGGTGAAGCATCCAAACTGTCTTAACTGATAAAATATTTGTGCAAAATTGTAGACTATTTAGGACCATGTAAGATTTTGTGTAAAATGGTAGAATGTTTAGCACACCGCGTGTCAACTTTCTGGGATTGGTTCGGACGGTTTGGACGTTTGTAATGGAGTGCATATATTTAGAATTACAATTTGATACAAAACAGTCCAAACTCGCTAACAGCCACTCATCTCGCGAGAATAAAACACAGCGCGACACGTGGCAGAGCACGAGCTTCACTTAAGTAAGGGGCAGTCCCTTTATTTGCACCCGCGCGCAGTACCAGTGTGAAACTTTTTCACCGGTTGTGAAACTTTTGCATTTTAATGGAATTTGTGTCTCAAGGGAAGAACTTTTGCGTTTTTCATATAATAATTTTGTTATTTTGAAATAGCTTCAGCGTATGAATCGAAATACAAATAATCAAAATGAAAAACAATTGCTTACATTACTGACATATGACATATCTTATATATGAATTCTCAAAAGTTGGAATTAAATTTAAAAAAATGATATCGAAATCATTAAACACTAATGTGAAAACGGAAATAACAAAATTATTTTATTAAAAATGAAAAAGTTCCACTACAATCTTAAATATGAATTCTAAAAAATTGAAATCATAATAAATAAAAAATTAATCTCGAAATCATTAAACACTATCCAGCAAAAGTTCCACAGCCGGTGCAAAAGTTCCACACACTGGTGCTGCGCGCGCATGCAAAAATACAGGATTGCCCCTCAATTAAGTGGTGTGTGTTGGTATTATGCACTCGACCCAATCATTGTGCATAATTGTTAAGCACATTACACATAATGTTTTATTAATAGAGATTAATAAATGGCTTATGGTGTTATCATATACGAATACTTGTTGATATAGTAACATGATAGGTCTTTGATTAAGTTGTTATACATGACATCGTAATAGAGATTATGATAATGAGAGTCTTGTATTATATACCTTGATCTAAATTGTTCTTGATCGTATTAGGACTACGATGATATGTATGACGGTACTCATCGTATGAGTATTAATGGATCTCATTCATTAACTCATATGTATAGATGATGGATATGAAGATATGATCATTGAACTGACTAAAAGTGAGATTTCCCAAATGGTGACATTACCCATACTGTCAATGCGAAAATTCTCTAAAGGAAAAAATGTATATCTTTTTCATTTGACCTGAGATCGTCGTTGTAATTAATAGAATGTTTGTTGTACTTTGACCCCAGACACCTAGTGTACGGTAATACTAGTTGAAAAGTCGTTGGGTATAAATTAGTACATATATAATTAATGGTAAGTCAAGAGGGAATCCATCAACTCTAAGTAATGAGTTTAAGCTCTATACTGTCAGCAATACTATGGTTGAACAAGTACCTTGGTCAAGGCAGATGAATAATTTGAGAAAAGAGTTTCTTAAAGTTATTCAATAACCATCGAGATTGATGTGAAGTATATTATACACTAGAATGATTCAGAGTTGTAACGATGGAAGGAAATGATACATTACCCTTAGTTGGGTTCGTCTTTATTTGATACTGACATTCACGTTATCCGGTCGTGGAATAGTGTTGTTAGACGGAAACTTTAATTAGTAATTAATGAGATTAGTTACTGCCGGTTTAATATTGAACATATGTGGTCACAAAAAAATAAGGATGAAACGAACCAGGTTTGGAAACCCAAATTATAATATGAGTTATGATATTTATTATATTTTGAATATATATATATATATATATATGCATAGTTTAATTAAATATTAATTTAATTAAGCTAAATGCTATCTTAATTATATTAATTTAATTAAACTTAAATAGGTGTTAAATATAAATGTTATATTTTATGAGTTCAATTAGGATGATGTTTATAATTAATTTAATTATAGATTAATTCTAATTTGATTAGAATTATTATAGATAAATTCATTTAAAACAAAAATCTAATTAATTTGAACCTAACGAGCGCTAATCCGATTTAAGCTACATGTGAGACATTAGCTATATATGAAAAGCCGCTACCATATGAATTCTGGACACGATGAGGTGTAGAAAAGAACTGATACGGTAAGGTGAGTCTTGTTATGAGCTGAGGGGGAGCCAAGAAGGCATATGGTGTTAATGAATTCATGAGATGAATTCACATTATTGTAAAGGTACGATTTCATCATTGCTATTAGTGATTCATATGGATACATGAGCCAAGGACTACGTTAAGGGCATGTTGATACATATGTATATGTGTGTGTGATTGCTTTAGAAGATCCTTATATGTATATACTGGTGATGAAGTATTGTATATAATATTGATTACATAATGATTGATTCTGTACGTGTTGATTATATAATAATCAATCGATTGTATATGTGCTTCTGTGATTTCATATATATATATATATATATATATATATATATATAAGGGATAATCTCACCTAGCTACAGCTATTTTGACACCAATATCACATAACTACAGTTAACTTATTTTTTCACCTGTGAGGTGCCTTGACTTTGGTAATTCTCACTCAGCTACAAACCGTTAAGTTTTCAGTTAATTTTTCGTGTAAAATGACAAAACTACCCCTAAATATCATTTCAATTTTCAAACACATGCCATTGGCCCTCTCTCTCCTCTCCATCTCTCTGTTGTGCTGATTTCCAGCGAGGCTCCTGTTGGGCGACGCCCAGATCGTCACCGAGCACAAGCCCAGCGACCCTCGGCAAGGGTCCACTGCAAGGGAGTGCACCTCACTCTACCTGAACCGCCACGAATGGACTGTGGTGGTTTGCTCCGAACCGCCATTGGAGGTGCTCAAGCCCACAAACACGTCCTCGCGGCTCTAGATCTTCGAGAAATCGACCGGGCAGGTCACGATCGGAGCGTGGGGCTTGATTTCCCAAATCTCCCCAACCTGACCTCCAATTTCTTCGGTCTCGAGTCGTAATCGACCCACAACTTTAGCTTCTCGCACGCTGTTGAGCTTGAGATCGAGGGACGAGACATTGCCGACTCGGTCGGAGACGAGGCTGCACAGATCGACATCGACGGGGTTCGCGTCAAGATCGTCGGCGTTCCGGTCCATAGAGGTGTCGAATTCGACCCCGAGGAACTGATTTTCTCAGGAGACCCGAAGCCCTAGGGGACGAATAAGAGGGCGAGACCGTCTCCGTCGTGGTCGCTGGGAGAGATGGAGAAGGAGAAATCAGTCGAGAATAACGTCGTTTTAGAGCCAACCAGAAGCCGCAGCGGCTTGGCGCGGAGGGTGAGGCCGAAGCTGGAGGTTGGAGCTGGAGGCGAAGGGGCGCGTGAGCTTCAAGCCGGTGCCGGAGACGATCTGGGCGTCGCCCAACAAGAGGCTCGCCGAAAATCAGCACAGTACAAAGAGGGAGAGGAGAGAGAGGGCCAATGGCATGTGTTTGAAAATTTAAATGATATTTAGGGATAGTTTGGTCATTTTACAGAAAAATTAACGAAAAACTTAACGGTTTGTAGCTGAGTGAGAATTACCAAAGTCAAGGCACCTCACAGGTGAAAAAATAAGTTAGCTGTAGTTATGTGATATTGGTGTCAAATAGCTGTAGCTAGGTGAGATTATCCCTATATATAATGATTTCTTATATATGTATATTGGCACTTACATATATTGATATGTTGGATTGTGATTGTTCATCGTTATATATATATATATATATATATATATATATATATATGATAAGTATAGGATACTTTCGTGTATATGCTTCCCTGACTATAATTATATCGTGACATTGTTACTGCACGATGATAAATAAATGATGAGATCGTTTATTATTACAACCAATTTAATATTCTTTTGACATAATAAAGTATCGAAATCGTTTTGATATAATAGAACATGTGATGTTCTTATTCGTATTATATAAAGATCCAAAGGAGTTTTGGTTTGTTTCTAAAAGAAGTTTTAGTTATAAGTTGTTCTTAAAATGAGTTTTAGGTACAAGTCGTTCTCAAAAGGGTTTTGGTTACAGTACAATCCCAAAAGAAGTTTTAGGTACGTGACAAACTACGTGGACTTTGATCCCTTGAAGACGGAGTATGTAGGCGCTCAAATGAGATTTAGGCTCAAGTTCAGACTAATATTTCTCCCTTTGTTTTCAGTGTGTGTACAATACAAGTAAAAGGGAAAAGAAGCTCTCACTCCTTAGGTATTTGAGATCGAGAGATACACAAAAGGTTTCGAATTTTTGAAACTAAATAAATTTGCGAATCGCCGCGTACGGTACGGTTTACTAAATTTTCGAAGATCAAATACACAAGATTGGAAGAGGATTGCATGTTCTAATTCCGACGCGTACATACGATGTATTATTGAGATCATTCAGTTCGCGCGCTCTGCCACGTGTCGCGCTGTGTTTTAATCTCGTAAGATGAGCGGCTGTCAGGAAGTTTGGACGTTTGGGCTGGTTTGCAGTGGAATGCATTTCTCTATATATATACTGTGAACTCACTACAACAATTATATTTAAATAATAGATGGATGCTATTAAACACGTTTTGGGCACCTTTTGCGAAATTTTAGGTATTTTAGAGTTTATTGGGATGTGTGCAAGATATTGGAAACAAATTCCTCACAACTCACGATTTTTCATGACTTTCCCATGAAACTATTATTTCTTCTCAAACTTTAAATGCATAAAATATTAAAGACAAGAGGAAGGAAAATAACATATTCTTTTTAACGAGATTCGACAATTTGTCTAGTCTCTAAGCTGTTGTATCATACTACTACAAATGATCTTCAAACTAAAAGAAACATGTGTTATGTGTTGGGGAATGTAGAGTCCAAATCATGACATCAGAAGCAAAAAAAATCAGAAATAACTACATTTTTTTTGGAGGATCTTTTGCAACTTAATAGATTAATCGATATGTGGGTTTCAAGCTTTTACCTAAAGATCGAATCGAGGTGATCGGACTTGAACCCAAATCTCATTTGGGTGACCTACGTATCCCGTCTCACTGGAATCAAAGCCCATGTAGTTCGTTTTGAGTATCCCGAATAGGTCTACTCCCCGAGGTATTCACACGAACAAGCATTTTTCAAAACCTGTAATAGAAGACCTACTAGAACATCTACAACCTTGGAGATGAAGAGAAAAGAATAACTTGGAGAGAAAATGAGTGGATTAGCTTTTTCCCTTGGCAGATAGTCCCTTTTATAGCTTCGGGAAAATGTTGTTGGCGCATCGCCACGGTCCCGTGGCGCCCCCCATCGGCCCTAGGTCGCCTTAGGTGGCCACGGTGCCGCCACGGTTCCATGGCGCCTGAGGCACGCCGGCCGTGGACAAAATCCTATGGTCACGGGCCCGTGGCCCAGCCCTAGACTTGGTCACGGACCGTGGCCAACTCTTACCCGCTATGGTCCCGTGCCACGAACCGTGGCCAACTTGCCACGGTCTCGTTTTTGTCCTTCTTTCTTCCACCACTCCACATTTTCTCTTTGTGTGTAACCCTATAGGCTCATGTCCCATTGGCAGATCGGCGCGAAATCTCATTTCATCCTATCCATTATAAGTGGTCTCTAATAAGACATTATGATTACCCAATGTACATGATGATCGATGATTCGACTTAACCTCATGTCGTCTATGTCACTATCCCTTTGTCACTTGATATCTTGATTGATCATAAGGTATAGAGTCGTCATCCTTATTTAATCAATCACTGTGATATGTGATATGACTGAAGTTGATACCCCGTATCATCCGCATGACCATGCATTTCCTTTCAGTCATTCTCCTCAAGTGGCCTAAATAGATATTGTTTCCATACTGGAGTATAAGGGACAAATTTCTTAGCCGTCTTTTGTATCACTCATGCAGCCCGTCCATGAGCCAATCATAGCCGTCATGGCTACCATGTCATCAAACTCACTCAGATGTTGACTACATAGTGATCACAAAGACTCATTGGTTTAAGGATGATACGGTGACAAGTTACGACAACTGAGTATGCTCATGACAACATCTATACTATATACTCAAGTCGGGTCGTCCAATATCACTTCCCAAATGATATCTATGATCTAACTCCGGCAATCTCATTGCCAATGATTAGTAGACCGTGATCATAAAAAGTCATCCTCATATTGGTCGCTTCAGGTGAAGCTTACCCGTTAAATGTGAACTGTGCGGATCTATAGTTCTACTATTAGTAATGATACACTCAATGATATACATCAAGTCACATTCAACATATCACTACGACACAATAGTAATATAATGTTGTTTTACTATTGTTACAATTACATATAAACTGAGATTGGCCTAGGGCACAACTCCTACAACACGAGACTCTACAAACAAGTCAAAGTTCAACATCTATCTCATATTAATTGTTTGTGGAATTTCTTGTTCACTACACTCAACTTTGCACATTTTCACTTCACTACAGTCAACTAAAAAGTGTGTTAGTACAATATGGAGATCTTGGGTCACTATTTTTAACAAAAATAAATTTGATATAAAATGTCCATATTACCGCTATATTAAAAAATTAAAAAAATATCTTTTGAACTTTAAAACAAAATATTGTCACAAAAATAATAAAAAAACATATTTCAATATTAATTTGAAAAGTTTTTTAAAAAGAAATATATTAAAAATAAAAACCCCAATTTTAACAACATTTTTTATTATCATTATATTTTTTTAAAAAAAATAATATGAAATCAGTTTTCTTATTATTTATTCCATAAAGAAAATTTTAAGTTAATAAAATAATATTTTTTAAGACCGTGATATTTTAGAAACTTAATAACATTTGAAAGTCAATTAGTACGTTTTTCATTTATTTTAAACTTGTCAGGGTAATTGACACAACAAAAATTCCCGTGGTGAATTGATACACCTTTTAGTTAATCGTAGTGAAGTAAAAAAGGTGTAGAGTTGAGGGTAGTGAACTGGAATTTCCCTATATATTATTGAGCTAATTAGATTTATTAAGAACTCATATTTTTATATATTACACCATTTTTCCCAAGTACCCTTAAACTCACCCATATAAATAGCATGCAGAGCCTCGATCACTCGTTTGAGATCAGAGAGTAATCAGGGCCAACCATTGAACCACGATCAAGCTTGTCATTAAAAGCTAAATTTAGTTCTCGATATTTCGATAAATAATCTTAATTGTTCATGTATGTTGATGAAATGGGTTATAACCAGATCTAGAGGAATAATGTTGGAAATTCATTATAATAAATTAGTTAAAACATTAAACAACCGTTTTAAGAAAGTTAGGAACTTAATATTTAATTACCTTTGGTTGGAGAGAGAATATTATCTAAGTTGGCAAGGAAAATTAACATGTTCCTAGATATTGGGAAGATGCAATGTTAAGATCAATAGATTAACAACGTTATTCACTCCACAAGGTGTGGGAGAATATATTCTTGTGGAGCCATTTTGCATTATATCATTGATTGATTAGGGAACACACCTGCAGGTGCGTATATCCTTAACAAATTAACATGAAACGTGAACCATTGAGTCCTTTTGTTTTCGCATCTTTGAGATCTCGTGTATCACAAGATAGTAAATGTCAGACAAGTATATATACAGAGAATAAACTTTATTTGGAATTTTGTGAAAACAAGCCGAAAGAACATATGCTTTCATACAAACATGGTTTGATCTCTAACACAATCTTGATGCTACATACAAATATTTGAACTATTGCACTTGGAACTCCATTAGTCAAATTCTAGTTTATTTGTTAGTTAATGTTGCACAGCTTATATTATTGATTATACTACAAAATTGACCTATTAAATTGGCTTAGAGTGAACACTTATCGATAATGTTGGCTTATAGCTCTTACACGATTGGCTTAGCTCTTACAAGATCCATTTAAGAAACAAAAAAAAATTAATTGAAATAGAGTAATTTTGTGCCCATGCTTTATTAATTAGGTTCGGAAAATTTACTTATAAAATTATAAAACATATTGAGATTTAGAAGTAAAGTATTTGACGTGCGATAGTGTTGCATTTAATTGTATCAACTGATGAATAGAATAGTTATCGATAAGGTTATTAATACGACTAAGTTCAAAACAATGTGTAAGATAAGTAAATTAGCTAATCCTCAATGATTCGTCACATCACATGAACTCTATAGGAATAGACGATTATCATTGCACGTAATTACCTTCATATTGCTCACTTTTTCACTATTATAACATAATAATTATTTGAAGAGGTAATTCCACGTTACTGCAGTGAAATATACACCAATATCATATTATCAAGTGGAATTTCAAAATTGATCACGTTATCTCGTTTTTATAATTTTGTTTTCCATATAAATGGACCAAAACAGTCTAAAATACAATAGAATGTACCATATATCTTTTCAAGAAAAATTGTCAGTTGAACTAACTTTTTTTTAATAAAAACGAAGAAAGATTATTTTTCTTACCATATCATCGGTCGAGCTCTTTCTACCATATCCTCCAACATCATTGCGCTTATAAGTGTCAGATTTGATTCGCGAGACCAGTCAGGCACTTCACCGGTGGTCTGTGTCAAACACATATTTAGTGAGGGCGAATAAATTGTGTTCATCATGGATGATTTGTGATTTTTACCGGTGACGAATTTGAATCGCTGCTTAGACAATAGCATTGGCGGTTGGAGTTTACGGGGATGGTTATTCACTGTGTAAGACCTATTGATTGTTTGGTAAGATCGACTAAAAGGTTTGATGGTTATTGACGCTTGTTATTGTTTGTGACTAGATCTGAAGCCCAAGAGTAGACAATGCTACATATATTCCTCTTTTTTCTTTTTTTAATTTGAAAATGGTAATTTAGAACTTCATTTAATAACTAATCAAATGGAAAAATAGTTCATATTGGTAACATGATAAATTTTAAAATTTACTGTGGTAACATGATTGTTATGTATAGTTAATCGTGATAACGTGACATTACCTTAATTTCAATGATAAAATGATGATGATTGTAACATCTTTATTTTTAATTTCACATAAAAAGCTACAGTTTTCCATGCACTGTACTCTTTCAGTGATTGCATTAGGTTGTGTGGAAACTAAAATCATGGTGAGGACTGCTGAATCGACTTTTGGGGCTTAGAGACCATTGAGGATGTCTCATGGGGAAGAAGGAAGGGATAAATGTTATTATGTGGATTCACTTTTAGTTTGTGATATTTCAAACTTATAGATTTTACGATTTGCTTAGGCTGCCCACATGCCACTTCTCCATCTCCATCTTCTTTAAATCCTCCGTATCAGATATCACAAGCAATACACTAATAGACTCGAGCATGGAATGTTAATCCACAATCATCACCTCATGACTTCATCTCGAAACTCAATTTACCATTCAATTACAACATTTAACATTCAGTTTTCTTAAAACTCAATTCACCATTAAATTACAACATTCAACATTCAGTTTTCAATTCACCACATGCCACAATCGATCGTGCAATTTCAATCCACAATCGTCAACTCATACTCAATTCACCATTCAATTACAATATTAAACATTTAAGCTTTAAAAAGCAAATCACTATCTCAGCACATTCAATTTAAGGTTAATTACAGTTTGCTCATATTATAATGGCGCGTTTTACAGTTTGCCCCAGTTATAATAAAAAGTTCAAATTAAGATACGCAAATTATATTTTTTTACAATTCCGTTAGAAATTGGATGGAAACCTAAAAATTTGGACGGAGACCTACATTTTTTTCAAAAAGAACGAAAATAACCCTTCAACTAGTTTGACTTGGACCAGAAATAAATCAGTTGAAATTTCTGGTTTATTTAATTAGACCGGTTCCGTATTAAATTATATAATAATAATAATAATAATAATAATAATAATAATAATAATAATAAAGTAATTAATAATATATTAAAACTTTCAAATGTCATAACTCTCTCATACGAGCTCTGTTTTGGGCTCGTAGTATATCAAATCGAAGAGAATCGAAAGATCAACAACTTTGAAAAAAAAGTTTTTGTCTAATTATATAAATTTTCTAATAACTAGACCTGAATGACATTAATAACTATACATTCGAAATAAAAATAAAAATAATATTAATAATATACTAAAACTTTCGAATGTCATAACTCTTTCATATGAGCTCCGTTTCGGGCTCGTAGTATATCAAATCGAAGAGAATCTAAAGATCAACAACTTGAAAAAAATTTGTTAAATTATAAACTTTTTTTAATAATTATACCCGAATGACATTAATAAATATACATTCGAAATAGAAAATAAAATGATTAATTAAAATGATATTAATAATATGCTGAAACTTTCGATTCTCTTCGATTTGATAATTAGACGTGAACTATTTTTTTCGATTTGATATACTACGAGTCCAAAACGGAGCTCGTATGAAAGAGTTATGACATTCGAAAGTTTCTGTATATTATTAATATTATTTTAATTAATCATTTTATTTTTTATTTCGAATATATAGTTATTAATGTCATTCGGGTCTAATTATTAAAAAAATTATATAATTAGACATAAATTTTTTTTACAAAGTTGTTGATCTTCCGATTCTCTTCGATTTGATATACTACGAGCTCGTATGAGAGTGTTATGACATTCGAAAGTTTCAATATATTATTAATTACTTAATTGGTATTATTATATAATTTAATACATAACCGGTCAAATTAAATAAACCAGAAATTAATTCTGATTTATTTCTGGTCCAAGTCAAACCAGCTGAAAAGGTATTTTCGTCTTTTTTGAAAAAAAAAATTAGGTTTCCGTCCAAATTTTTAGGTTTCCATCCAATTTCTAACGGAATTGTAAAAAAAATACAATTAACGTATCTTAATGTAAACTTTTTATTATAGTTGGGGCAAACTGTAAAACGCGCCAATATAATATGGGAAAACTGTAATTAACCCTTCAATTTATGAACTCAATCACAATATTCAATTTATAGGATAAATGTCACAAAGCTACAGTTAGTTTTACACGTTTTGCAGCCGGATACAACTAACATAAAATCATTGTTTTAAGGTCAGTTAGTTTTTAGTGGCAAATTAGACAAAATAGTTAAGTTTTAGTTAGTTTTGAGTGTAAAAAGACAAAAATGCTCTTGATTGTCTATCAAATTTCCAAATGCTTGCCATTATTGACCAAACTATTCATAATTATCAAATTATAATACTATTAATAATAAATAATTCTTATTAATAACATTCTAGGATTGGTACCCCAAGTTTGATTTTTCTGTTATCGGCCCCCCAAGTTTAAAACATTAACATTTGAATCTAAATTCTGTCAAATTCAACAATAATACTGTTAATATTTTTTCTAATACCCAAAATGCCCCCGGATATAATTATTTCTAATCTATATAATTATTGGGATAAATGTGAAATGACATTTGTATCCTACTTGAATTAATATGCTAACTTTAGAGTTGAAGGGCATATTAGTCATTTTAAATCAACACAATTTAAAATTAAAAACAATAAAAAATAAAAGTGAAATGACTCTTTTAGCCCTCAGAGGCATTGTCTTCTTCCTTGCCTCTTTCCCTTCTTTCTCTATTATCACTATTTCTTTCTCACCGATGCATCGAGACCCTAGAAGATGAATGACAACCCTGTACAGATCTGTCGTTTTGGGGGAGGCCCTGACGGTGGTAGAGATCGGAGGCAACAAATCAGAGGTCGGAGATGGCGACTGGGAGTCACGTGTAGGGTTTTGGAGCGTTCTAGATCGTCGAGATAGCGGAAGCAATAAAAGATAATCTACTCCAAACCTTGTCCAAGAACATTTAAACCATTAAATCCCAAAGCAAAATCTATTCCACAAGATGTTTACCTTTAAGTCTTGTTTGAATCGATAAAGAAGAACGTTTGGATCTTCTTCTCTAAAGCTAGTCCACACCAAGAGGATGATCTTCAAGATCCTTCACTTAATTGCCTACTAGAACAATTAAATGAAGAACAAGAGAGCAAGATGATGAAGAGGAGAGGGGTGGCCGGCCACAATGAGAGAGAGAGAGGATTTTTGTGTGTTTTGTGACTTAATGAATTAAAGTCTTGCATTATAATTCATCACCCAACTCACAAGTATGGGTTAAAAGTGATTGGTATGGGCTTAAAGGTGCTTTAACCCATACCCCTTAAATCACTCACCTCTTAATCCACAATCACCAACTAAGCATGGCATTGTGTGGCCCCCACAATGGCCCCACCAAGTGGGCCGGCCATATGGTCTTATTGGGCCCTTATTGGGCCGGCCATGAGGCTTCATGGGCCGAGCCCAATGGGCCCTCCCGTGTTGTCTCATGCCGCGTCCAAAAGTTGCCCGACCTTTTTGTCGTTACTTATCAAACAAAGTCCGACGCGATATCGACGAAAAACTCAATTTCTCTCGATTCGCTAATTATTCTCTCAAACCGAACCTATGGCACAAAACCTCCAGTTTTGTCCATATACTTCTCCTTAAGAAACATCCATGTTTCCTTGTCTCAAGTTATCCGTCTTGTATGTGTGTGACCCTCTAGGCTCATGCCACCGTTGGCAGATCAGCGCAAGACTCGCTCTTGCCCGATCCATCATAAGTGGTCTCTAGTAAAACATTATGATTACCCAAGGTGCACGATGATCGATAATTCGACTGAACCTTTGTGCGTACAAGTCACCATCCTTTTATCTCTAGATATCCCAATTGATCTCAAGGCATAGAGTCGTCTCCCTTGTTCAATCAATCATTGTTACTTGATATGCGAGATGACTGAGAAATGATAACCCGTATCATTTGCATGGCCATGCTTTTTCTCTCAGTCAGTCTCCATCAAGAGGCCTTCTAACGGATATCTTTCCCATACCGTAGTATGAGGGATAAATCCCTTAGCCGTCTTTCGTATCACTCATGCAACCCGTTCCGCCACCCAATCATGCCCTTTATAGCAATCCTTTTACAGAAAGCGTTTGGCGCAAGTTAAAGCCGTACGTTCATTGCATAGTGATCACAAAGACTCCTTGGTCTAAGGACGTCGTGACAAGCTATCGCATCTTAATATGTTTATGGCTTAATCTATGAAAACACTATTCAATGCGGGTCGTCCGATATCAATCACCTCATGATATCTATGATATGGTTCCAGGATCCCACATCCTTATGACAAGTAGAACTACGTCATTAAGAACCATCCGCATACTGGTCGCTTTTAAGGAAGCATAGGTTGACCAGGGACTCGTTAAGTGTGATCCGTACAGATTTATGGTTCTACTACTTTAGTGGTCATAAATCAGATCATGCTTAACATATTACTTCAACACATAAGTAATATAAAGCCGTTTATATTTATACATTACAAACGATGATATTTGAACATAGACGTTTACAAGCTAATACCAATTGGACTAGGGCACAAATGCTATCAATCTCCCACTTGCCCTTAGCTCCAATCTAAGTCCCAGTCTATACCCATTGACCTAACATGTTTTTCATGTTTATCTTGAGGAAGAGCCTTGGTCAATGGGTTGGCTGTGTTATCATCAGTTGCAACGTAGTGGATCTTCACGTCACCTCTAGCAATTATGTCGCGGATGATGTGATACTTTCTGAGCCGGCGAATTATATATAATGGACCATAATAATTCAGGCAATTAGCCGGCGAGCTCCGACAGTCTATTCGTCAGCGAGCACGAACGAGAGAGATTTGTCGGCGAGCACAAACGAGAGAAAGGGAGAGGGTGTGAGGATGAGGGAAAATATGACTTTTAACATGTTATTTTAATTATTTTATTTATTTGAAAGTACAATTCTGCTCCTGAAATTTAAATTTAATCTATTTTACAAATGAGTATAAATTTGTCATTTTAACTTATAAAATGTAGGGTGGGCATTTTGGTCATTACAAAAGTAGAGCTGTTAGATTTAACTGAATTTGTACTAAAGTGTTAACGTTTTAAACTTGGGGAACCGAGAACAAAAAAATCAAATTTGGGGTACCAATTCTGAAATGAGGTTTCGGCGGGTGTACTGATCTGTAATTACCCCTTAATAATATATTGAACGACATAGTTCTCTCATACGAACTCCATTTCGGGCTAATAGTATATCAAATCGAAGATAATCGAAAATAATTAAAATAATACTAATTATCAATACTATCATTAATAATATATTGAACGACATAATTCTCTCATACGAGCTCTATTTTGGGCTTATAGTATATCAAATCGAAGAGAGTCGAAAGATCAACAACTTTGAAGAAAAAAGTTTTTTTATATAATGAATATTATTTAATCAAAGTTGTTGATCTTTTGATTCTTTTCGATTTGATATACTATAAGCCTGAAACTGAGTTCATATGAGAGAGTTATGTCATTCGAAAGTTAAATATATTATTAAGGGATAACTCCTGATCACTATAGTGAGTATGACACATTTTCATGTCACTACGGTAAATTTTTTTAAGTGTCAGTTCAATACGACGATATTTTTTTAAGTGTCACCACTTCTAATAGAGTTAATTTTGATATGAAATGTTCATACTGCTCTTCTATTGGAATTTTAAAATAAATCTAAAAAATATTTTTTTTAACGTTTTTTTTAAAAAATATTTTTATGAAATAAATAATTAAAAACTGATTTCAATATTATTACTTTTTTAATAAAAATAGTTTTTTTCGAAAAAAAACATTAAAAATAAAAAACGATTTTGAACAACGTTTTTTATTTTAATATTTTTTAAAACAAAAAATAAAAATAACAAAATAATATTCAAATCAATTTTTATTATTTATTCCACAAAAAATATTTTTTTTTAATTTAAAAATAATTTTTTTAAATACAGTGGTACTTTCGACATTTAATAAAATTTGAAAGTTAAAGAGCAGTAAATTTTTCATATGTTTTAACGGCGTTAGGGTAAAATGACACGTAAAAATAGTTCCCCGTAGTGACATGAAAATGTTAACCGTAGTGACATGAAAATGTGTCAAACTTCACCATAGTGATAAAAAATTATCCCTATTATTAATAATTAAAAATATTTTTAATAATTAGTATTATTTTAATTATTAATAATTAATTTGTTTTTACTTTTTTATTGTTAATAATCAATAATTAAATTGATTTACTTTTAATTTTTATGAAATAATTATTAATAAAAATTATTTATTAGTAATAAGCATTATAATTTGATGAATTATGAATAATTTGGTGAATAATGACACATTTGAAAATTTTGATAGATAATCATGGGCATTTTGGTCTTTTTAGACTCAAAACTAACTGAAACTTAGCCATTTTGTCTAATTTGACACTAAAACAAAACAAACTGACCTTACAACAACGTTTTTAAGTTAGTTGTATTCAACTGCAAAACGTGTAAAATTAACTATACCTTTTGTGACATTTACCCTTTCAAAATTCAAAACATCATTTCATTGAACAATCAATTCTCAATATACATACACAATCTCAATATAAATTTCAAACAAAGAAAACTTAACTATTCTTCTCCTCCATGTCTTCAATTCCATCAATCTCCAATCTCTCCCAAACCCACCAAAATATAACCTAACAAAACTCTTTATAACTTTTCCTAAGGGCGAAATATGAATGAAAGCCTTAAAGACGTATTTATACCAAGGTTTTAAAAAACGTTAGGCGCTAGTCGGGCGGACAGCACCCCGAGAGGATTAATCGGGATTAATCGGATTTGTATTTTTGATATAAAATGAATTGTATTTTATCAAAATAAATGTTTTATATATAAAAATCATCAACCATAATTTTTCTGGGACAATCTAAAATAATGATAAGTGATCACAACAACTTTAAGGATAAACATGAAATGAAGTCTAAAGCACGGGAGCTCTAACTTCGATTGATTTGCAAAAGAGGTGTGGCGGGCGACAAACAATTGTCGGAGGCGAAGAGTTTTAGGACGTAAATGTCTAAAGCGAGATAATGGAACGAAGCAACTCTGTCAGATTTCTTATTCTTAATGTTTTAAGTTTTAAATTTTAATTGATTTTTTTAAGAAAATAAAGTTCTGGTCCGCCTAAACAGCCTGCTAGACGCCTGAACGGCCGCTTGAACGGATTAGGCTGCCGTCCAGACCGCCTGATGAACCAAAACGTTCGCCACCTTTTAATTAACTTTAAACGGGGCGGTGAGGTGAAAAACAACGCCTAGATGGCCTAGGTGGCCTTTTTTTAGAACACTGATTTATACCAAAAGATCGAATTAGAGGCATAATAAGAAAAAATGCATAAATCGCGATCTGTGTGGAGCGGCGGAGTCTCTTGGTGACTAACGCCACTGCTTCTGAAAACTGGTGTGCGTGAAATGGCAAGCGACACCAGCGGTCGTCAACCTCCGCATCTCCTCTTGGTCAAAAAAACGTTGACCAAATTTTGGGAAGGAAAACTTCAACAGACTTTGGAATCACCGTCGCCTGTCTTGTCCGCTTCAAACTCCAGAGAGTCCAAGTGGGAGGCATCAATCTCCGCCACTCTTGTCAGCCTCTTCTTCTTGATAGATTCGGCTCTATCACCGGTGGGTAATCTACCTCTGCCAATTTTTGGAGTTGTGGAACTTGTCTTTCGCCGTTGAGTCCCACCATTCATCCAGCTTTCCCCCAAATCTTCCCATTCGTCTGTTTTTGCATTCAAATATGGCTCTTCTTTTTCCTTTCAAATGATTGCATTTGCATGAAATCATTTTTACAAAATAATATCCATACTTTCAATTTTAGGTTATCATTTGGGACTTGAAATTTCTGTGCTTTCTCTTCTTTCCTCAAAACTTGTCTTTTTCTTTCAAAGTCCTCAAATGCAATATCATCATAAGAGCAATAAATCAAGTGCAAAGCATTTTTATGTAACCATTTCCTTTCAAAATATCAATTTAGGCTTAGCCTAAACATTTGTCCAAAATTCATTTATTACCCATATTCTACGAACCCATAATTGCTCAATCACTTATGAAGCAACAAAACTTGTTATACAAAAGGGATTAAATCAGATTCTGATAGAAGAAAGTAAATTTGGCACGTTAACTTGTAATGTAGGGTACATAAAAAGGCTCTTTGGCTCAAAACGGTCTAAAGATAGCTTACGGATTCTCTCCCCAAGTGATTACTTATTCTCTATTCTATTTCTCCTCACGAAACCACATCGTTAGTTCTAAACTAAGTTTTCTGAGCAGGATGCGATGTAAGGTTTCAATACTTATTATCAATGAGTTCAAGAAAAAACACCTGATTCACACACAAGGCATTCACTCAATCTCATGCAATCCTATATAACTAATAACATACACTTAAGAACGCAATGCGCAATAGTATACTCATCATCGATATCCTAAGACTGGACTAGACATTGCTATGAAAATCATACAATCATGCAACATACAACATGCAACAACCCTATATAGCAACAACTAGCAATAGTTGGACTTAGATATCAACACCTATGCAAGCATTGATACTAGATAACAATAACTACCATCAAAAATATCTCCACGTGAAAGTGGTAAATAATGTACAAAATGCTAAAAACAAATAGAAACTATACAATACAAAAATGTAAACTTGCAATGCATATGAGACTTTATTGTGACATTCATGACTCAATCAAATACTCGACTTAATAAACCCGATTGTGGTGTGTACGAAGTAAACACCATACTTAGGACCGTGCAATAGGCCCAAGCACTTCAGAAAACAAAAACAAGACGCAATTGTAGTGTTTACGTTCTACATTCTCTAACGACTAAAAAACACAAGATAACTAAAATTTCATTTACAAGGTATACTTACGAAATTTCTTTTTCAAAAAATCTATACCCAAAAATGGTTAGTACAATTGTATTTGCAAAAGGCTATTTACAAAAATGATTAGTACAAAAAGCTTAAATGAAAAAATTGTTAGTGCTCAGGTCTCTTCTTGCTCTCCACACCAAACTTGGACAATAGTGAGATCTTAAACATATACACCTAGATCTTAAACATATACACCGAATATATCACAGAAGGGTAGCACACATCAAGCAAGTAACTCTTTTTAGAATTTTCAAGTGTATAGAAAACAAAAAATTAAAATCATTTTGTTCTTTTGAAATTTTTAAAAACAAGTAAAAAAAAGTTCAAATCACAATATCAACGGCTATCTTAACGCTACCAGAGCCTAACAACTCCACGACACGTATGCATGGCAAGTGAATCGGCAGTTAAGTAATAATGGAATTATTGCGTTCTAGAATATCAATTCCTTAAGGAAGTACATATCTAGTGTGCGAGTGGTAATGTTGTATGGTGTGGAATCAAGTTCAGATGGTAAGAATGTGATAAATGGTGAAATATCTAAACCCTCTTACTCTCTTCAATCTATCAACCACTATTACTTTACCGTTAGCGTTATCCCTAGGTCAATCATGTAAAGATATATTTTGATATCAACGAATGTCGATCATATGGGGACATATATTTACATTATCATATGTTAACAAAAGAGATAATTATTTATCACTACGGTAGAGTTTGACATATTTTCATGTCATTACGATAAACTTTTTTTAGTATCACATCAATACGGTGAAGTTTTTGTAAGTGTCATCGTTTTTAACAGAGTTAATTTTGATATGAAATGTTCATATTTCCCTTGTATTAGAATTTTAAAATAAATCTAAAAAATATTTTTTTTAACTTTTTTTATGAAATAAATAATTAAAAATTGATTTCAATATTATTACATTTAAACATAAATTTTAAAAAAAAATTTAAAAAATAAAAAATAAAAAATTGAACAACGTTTTTTATTTTTTTTAGTTTTATATTTTTAAAAATAAAAATATAATATTCAAATCAGTTTTTATTATTTATTCCACAAAAAATATATTTTTTTAAAAAAAGTTAAAAAATAATTTTTAAATTTTTTTTAAATACATGGGTCTTTTCGACATTTAATAAAATTTGAAAGTAAACAGTATATTTTCCATCTGTTTTAACGATGTTATGGTAAAATGGCACATAAAAATAGTTTCCGTATTAAAGTGACACTTAAAAAAGTTCACCGTTTTAACATGAAAATGTGTCAAACTTCACCGTAGTGATTAGGAATTATCCCTTAACAAAATGACACTCATTATAATAATGAGTTGAATAATTAACTCTTTCTAAGGCCATCAATTTAGATTTAATAATAGTTTTATTCAAATATCTCTAGTCCTAACAGTATATTAAGTACTCAGATGTTTTAATCAATATTAGGTTAGTACTTTGACCTTGGAGTCACTATGACTTTCTATGTAATCATTTCATAGTTTGACATATTCAACAACTTTGTCTGTAACAAGATACTGAAAGGTTCGTTGGTTGTAAAACTAGTTATGTGAGTGAGGTTCAATGAATTTGTTCCTCACATTAATTATGAGTAAGATGTCGTTTAGGGCTCCTTGATGAGTATGAACAAGGAAACACATGGTCATACGAAGAGAGTTGATAAAGAGTTATTAGTCTCGGTCTACTTGGGATCAAGAAACGAATGATTGAATAATATAAAGATGACATCTCCATGCATTATTTTCAATCATAATATCGAGTGACAAAAGGATACGATATTAACGATAAAGTTTAGTCGGTTTATCGACGATCATATAACTTACGTAATATATATGAGATATCAACTACAAACCCCAAAAAAATGTCCAAACATCCAAACCCGTGTATAACCGTCGAATGTGCGTGCGATAGTGGAGATGCTGACACCTGTCGCCGACCGAAATTCTTCTCAGTTAATGGAAACAAACAGAAAATAGAGGGTAGTTCGGTCATTTCGCCATGAAAACTTATATTCTTCTCAGATTGACTTATACTTTATTTCCTACTTAAATATTAGCAATAAATGCTCAGTTTATTTGGAAATAAATCTTCAATTAATCATCAACAAATTTGGTAACAAATAGTTAATTACTTTTTCATATTAATATTTTTGGGAATACATATATTTAATTTATATTTTTCAATATTTTAGTAATTTTGTAAATACATATTTGTTATTGGACACTAGCTTATTTAATTAGATGATGTGCAGCAGCATATAAAATGGTTATTCACTTAAAATATTTATGTGTAACTGTCTGACTGGTTATGTAAAACATGGTAATGTACCATGTATAAAATGCGGTTATATACTATATAACCAGTGTATATATATGATGTTCATCAGCATATAAAACGATTACCAACTTCAGAATTTTATGTATAACTGCCATACTGTCTATGTATAATATGTCGGTGTACCATGTATAACATGTTATTATATATTGTATAACCAGCTTACTTAAATAATGTTCAACAACACATGAAATGATGAATGACCGCTCTCTGGATCTAGCCTATTTTTAGTGTGAGTCGCTGAATGATCGTGTTTGAAATGCGCGAACGCGGTTTAAATGCGCCTATTTTTAGTGAGAATCGTTGAATGATCGCGCTTTAAATGCACGATCGCAATGACGAGTGTGCCTTCATCTCTCCATCTATTTGTGATTAACGGGGTCAGCGAACCGCTACGCCACGTGTCGCTTGATCGTCGCTCGCGAAAAATGGATGGTTAGGTGAGGGTTTGGACGTTTTATTGGAGGTTGTAGTATATATATATGGGCACACTTGACTACAAACCTATAGAATGTCCAAACCATGTAGAACCGTCGGATCTGACATGTACGTTATCTCAGAGTGCAACACGTGGCAGGGTCCAATATTGCAATACATGTTATACAATTTGGACGTTTTGACATTTTTTATTACTTTGTAGCTGATATCTCCTCTCTCTCTCTCTCTCTCTCTCTCTCTCTCCTATATATATATTAAGGGGCACATTCCAGTACGAACGGTTGTAGAACGTCAGATTGTTCTACAACCCTTGGATCTGTGCGGATCTGAACACGTGTTGTCTCAGCTATCAACTATTCACAACGAGTAATGCAAGAGGTCTAAGTCATCGATGATTATCCTCTCGGACTAAGCCTTTCCTAACGTTGAATACCCTCTCGGGATGTTACAATCAACGTTAGGAAGCATTAAACACGACTATTTTCGAAACAATAGTTGAAGTTTTGCTTCTAACCCTTTGAATCTACTGAAATCGCTTTCAAACCTTCCTCTCGGACAAGTTTGAAGGCTCCAACTCTAACAAAACTAACAACACTCACAAGCTCTCACAAGTAAACGTCCTAGTCATGCTCAAGTACAAGAATTAGATCTATACTATCACAAGCTCTCACAAGTAAATAACATGCTCAAGTTTAAAGGCTCTATCATCAAGCAATAATACCAAGTAGATTTACAAACATGAACTCAAAGTGAACAATATATAGCTTGAATGAAGCAAATCAAATGTAAATGCCTAACACCCAATGTTTTGGGGTTTTAGCCCCAAATCATGGTTCTATAACAAAACTCACAAGAAAAGTACAGGATTCAAGAAATAAAGAGAAACTAAACAAACTCAATAACCCAATGTTAGAGTTGTGCCCTAGCCCAATATAAAAGTCATCTACAGTTGTAATGTTTTATCATCTTTCGAATAAATAAAACGGCATTATATTACTAATTTGTTGTAGTAATATATTAGATATAATTTGATCTGTATCATTATGCGTGACATCATTAATAGTAGAACTGCAGATCTTGACGAATCATATTTAATGTGTCCCTGGTCAGCTAAGCTTCATTAGAAGCGACCAGTATGAGGCTAACTCTTTATGATCACGCACTACTGATCATTACAATGCGAGTGCCGGAGATAGATCATAAATATCATTAGGGGAATGATATTGGACGACCCGATGGTGAGTATGTAGCATAGATGATGTCATGAGCATACTCACATATCGTAGTTTGTCATTGTATCCTTAGACCGAGGAATCTTTGTGATCACTATGTAATAAGTATCTAAGTTTGACCTAGTCTAACATTACCTGTAAAAGAGTAGCTATAAGGGCTTGGATTGGCTTAATTATAAATTACATGAGTGAACTCAAAAGATGGCTAAGGGATTTATCCATCACACTCCAGTATGAGAATGATATCTGTTTAGGCCACTTGATGAGTATGGCTGAAAAAAATTGCATGGCCATACGGGAGATACTCAGTATCAGTTTTAAGTCATCTCAGATATCAAGAAACAGTGATTGATTAAATAAGGATGACGGTTATATGCCTTATGATCAATCAAGATATTGGGTGATAAAAGGATAGTGACATGGACGATAAGAGGTTAAATCGAATCATCGATAATCATGGACGTTGGGTAATCTTAATGTCTTGCTAGAGGCCACTTATGATGGATAATATTTTTTGTCGGTCTGCCAACGGGTTGTGAGCCTAGAGGGTCACACACTTTAAGCAAGGTATATAGCAAAAGGGACTTGAAAAGCTAGTATACGAGAAGTATGAAAATTGGGAGAATTGGTTGATTTTCGGCCAAGGTTTTAAATCAGTCGGTTGAGAAATAGGTTTAAGAGGATTAGGTTGGATTAACTAAACCATTTAATTATAACCCAATTCAAATGGGTTTAATTAAAAGGGATACCACATTAGTATAATTATATTTATTTATAATTAATGGATGATTAAGGGATTTAAATTCAAAAATCAAATTTGATTTCATGAATCAAAATCTCATTTTAATTCTCTTTATGTGGCCTATCCCTCTTCCTCTCTCTTGCCGTCTATCTCTTCCTTCTTCTTCTCATAATATTTTGCTTCTTCTTCCATACTCTTCTAGCAAAATGTGTGAAGAAACTTTGAGTGAAAATAACCTCGCTTGTGTGGACTATTTTAGAGAACACAATTCCTTTCGTGTTTCGGTTGATTCAAGGTTGGAAAAGGTATATTTTCCAGATTTTTCAAGTTTTACTGTTGCTGAAATCTATATCACATGATGATCCTTTTATAATAGTTTTATAATCCATTAACTTTTTTAAGCTTCCGCATGAAATTAATCGATTTGAAACTCATGGAATCCCTTCACATAAAATGGGTTCGGAACTCAAAAACCCTCCAATCTTTTGCTTCATTGATTAATAATGCCTTCATGATGTCCTTCCAAGGTGTAGTGATGAAATCTCTCCTCCTCCTTGTGTCTTGAAGCTTTTGGGTGGCCCTTAATGGAGTAGGATGGTGAGAGAAAGAAAGATAGAGGCTAGGATGAAGAGATGGGAACTTGGGTTCTAATGAGTCCTCTTTTCACTTGGTGCCCTAAGTTTCCTATATATCAAAACGAATCAATTTTTGAGCAAAATTGGGTGAAAATTGAGTTTTAATTTGGGGCTGAAATCTGCCAAGACCGGGTCTGCCAGACCGGTCTGGGTCGGGTCAGTCGCAGTTCTAGCGACCAGTCACTGTTCCGACGCCGTTTTGGCCCCCTTCCAATTCTCTAATGAGAACTTTCTTCATGATAATTGTAGGTCTATTCTTCCTCTATAAGTTAAGCTTAAGAAGTTCTAGATTTGGACTTTTTATGCTCCAGATATGGTCCTCGCAAGTGAACATGGTCGTGCTGAAATGGGTCGGTGGTCAACCTCTTTGACCAGCTAATATCTTCCAATCTATAACTCCGATGACCTCACTTTCTTCTTCAAAGTCGTAGAGTTTTCAAAGCTCTTCATTGTGATGTATAGTTTTACTCAATTTGAACTTCGGATAAAGACGTGATTTCCCTTGCAAGATCTATTTGCGTCACAATCGTGTTACTCTCCAATGCTCCAAAAATGTTCCAATTTGGCTCCATCACCTACAAAATACCGATAGCACACTAATGATCAAAAATATCAAAACATTGTCTCTAAAAATTTGAAACGATGTGAAAAGTGTGCTAAGAGGGATATAAATGGCCCACATCAAAGCTTGATCCTCACTCTAGCTCAACAATTATCAATAAATTGCAAGCATGAACGAGGCCCTTAACCATAACTCTAACCCAAAATGATTCCGTGATTAAATAAACAATGTATTCATAATCCCTTTCCAATCCATGAGTTTGGAGATTCATAATCTCTCTAAGGTTGCTAGAATTTGGTGATACATCTTAAATGAGGGTCTGAAGGTGTTGTTTATCCTACAGGTCGAAATGGGGGCAATTTATGAATTTTCTGCAGAATTTGGAGCTTCTGTCACCAGTTAACGACATCCACTTTATTCTTGACTAACGTGAAAGCATTTTCCTTAGTATCCTGCATCCAACGGCTTTAGGTCATGACAGGGAGTCGTGACTTGGGTGTGTTGTAGCTTCAAATTTGAATTCCAGAGAACCATTGTTTCCTATCCTGCATCTCACGACACAAATCAACTACTCGATGTCTAGTACGTCTAAAAATCGACACACAAAAATATGCGGGTCGAATTTCAAACTCCCGACAATGTACTGGTCACAAGTAGTATATGGTTGTGAATTACGACCACGGGTTTATCGAACCCAAAGGACACTAAATATTTATCAAACTGTAAACACTCTAATTAAATCTCGTGAGTAATCTTGATTGATCGAAATGTTGAAATGGTGAAAAATAAATTAATAAAAATAAAGACGGGCATGCATGATTATTAATAATTAAATTCAATAATCTAGACACCGGTTGAGGCATGCAAAATAATTAATACATAAGTCGGTAAATTAAATTAAAATATAAATATGCTCGAGGGTGTTTCTATCCTAGGGAGGTAACAAGAATTCCTAATCAACCTAATGTTGGGGAATATATGGTCCATATCATGAAGCGGAAGCAATAATTAATGATATAACTATAACCCTCTCATAGGATCCATTGCAATTTACCAGATTAATCAAAAGAGTGTTTTGGAACTTTTTACCTGAAAACGGATAGGAGTGTTTGGACTTGAACCCAAATCCCATCTGGGTGGCCTACGTATCTCATCCCACGGGAATCAAATCCCACGTAGTTCGAAGGTTTGGACATCTGGAACCCTTTTGGCAAAATGACTGTCTCTCTTCTTCTCTGCAAGTCTCTGGTGAAGAAAAGGATTTTTCAAAAACTTAAGTGTATTATCATAAATTCTGAAATTAAAGCAGGCGTTATATCTGCTTCAAGATATGGTAAGAAATTACGGAAATCGTTTCCGCAAAATCATCGCATGTCGACTCGCCACGGATCCCGCCACGGGGCCGTGGACAATCTATGCCCCACCGTGGCCACGCCACGGCCCGTGGCTATTTTCTTGGTTCCACCACAGGCCCGAGGCCAATTCCGTGGTTCACCTAACCACGGCCTTGCCAATCCCACCACGACACATATGTGGTTCCTGCCACGGACCCATGGCCAATTCCACGGTCTGTAGCCTCTTCTTCTTCACCTTACTTTTCCACTCAATTGTCCCAGTACACGTCCTTTATATGTGACCCTCTAGGCTCATGTCTCGTTGACCGAATTGGCGTGAAATCTCATTTCACCCTATCCATCATAAGAGACTTTATGATTGCCAAACGTACATGATTATCGATGAATCGACTTAACCTCTTGTTGTCTTTGTCACTATCCCTTTTTCACTAAATATTTTGATTGATCATAAGGCATAAAGTCGGCATCCTTATTTAATCAATCACTTTTTCTTGATATGTGAGATGACCGAAAATGATATTTCGTATCATCCGCATGGCCATGCATTTCCTTTCAGTCATACTCATCAAGTGGCCCAAACAGGTATGAGGGAAAAATCTCTTAGCCGTCTTTCGTATCACTCATGCATCCCGCCCATAAGTCAATCATACCCGTTATGGCTACCCTGTTACAGATAACGTTAGACGTATGTTAAACTCATATGTTGACATAGTGATCACAAAGACTCCTTGGTCTAAGGATACAATGACAAGTTACGACAACTGAATATGCTCATGACAGCATCTATGCTACATACTAAGGTCGGGTCGTCCAATATCATTTCCCAAATGATATCTATGATCTAACTTTGGCAATCCCATTACCAATGATCAGTAGAGCGTGATAATAAAGAGTCATTCTTATATTGGTCGCTTCTAGTGAAGCTTACTTGACTAGAGACCCGTTGAATGTGATTCGTGCGGACCTATGGTTCTACCATCAGTGATGACACACTCGGTGACATAGATCAAATCACATTCAACATATTATCACAACACAATGATAATATAATGTCGATTTCTTATTGCAGTGATGATGTAACATTTACACATAAACTAAGATTGGCCTAGAGCCCAAATCCTATACCTAATACCCTGGGTAAATTGATAAACGGTCTATAACTCGCCAAGGTAACCAGTCTACTTAAAGCTCGGATTTAACCAGATTATTAGCATTATGTTCTGAATTTTTCGGTGTGTGTCACCTAAGGATGCTACTAACGTATCAACCAACCTATTAAAGGTCAGATTTAAACCCGATTTTTTTACTCATTACCATTTACTAACTCCCTTTTATAGTATATTAGCAAACTTAGACAATCTATTCAGAATTAAAGAAACAAAGCATTAAGTTCAGATGTGAAAAAATTTCCATACTCGCCGCTACGAGCATAAATAAATAATTACTTTCCTAATTAATTTAATTAATTAATTCATCGCCTCAATCTCGAATTGAAATTAGTCTAACATGTTCATGATCACAAACAAAATAGGCATACTAAAATGGGAATTCAATTCATAGATGTGAGATTAATTCATGAGATAATTAATTAAGCAAATAAAATACTATCATGCATAATTGAGTTTATACACAGCATGATTACAATGAAGGTTGAGAATGATAAAACGCGTAAATAATTCTCTACATGAGAATTTCAATACAAGGAAATTGAGATTTTGATCCTTCTCTTCAAGTTTGGATTCTTGGAATTGTTCTCTGACTCTTGAACGCAGCTCTAGACTCTCTCAAATTTTGATTGTGAATTTAATCAATGTCTTTTCCATTTCAGCGGATCCCCTTTTATATTAAAAAGTTTTTGACCCGCCACGGGGCCGTGGCCGAATTGCCTTGGGACCGTGGCGGTGTGATGACTTGTTTTTAGCGCTCACGAATTGTCCACGAAGTCTACGTGGATAACTGATCTCTTGGTCACGGGGTGGCCACGTACCGTGGCGACGACCACGATCAACTCATTTCTTTGCAAGCATTGGTCACGACTTCTCCACGATCTGAAGTTGTTGAGTGGCCACGGCCTTTCCTGTTGTTATGGCCTCGGAGCTTGCCACGAGAGTGGCGTGTTGGTTCGCCACAGGGGCGTCGCCACACGATAGTCACGGGGTGGCCCTTTTTCGGTCACGGGTCTGTGGCCCATGGCCACGAGACAATCTCAGAAAATCTCCAAAAATGACCCGTTTTGGCTCAAAAATCTACATTCTTTGCCAACAGAGGTCGTGAAGCAAAAGAGCTAAAATAAATGAGTTTTTGTATACATGCGGGACGAAAAGAGGGTGAACATGTGGGAATTAAGCACCCTAAATGTTGTGTTTTTTCAATGGTAAGAGTGTCGTTAGTTTTGATGTCGTGACTTCAACACACCAGCTCCTTACTTTCTACCTCTCTGGAGTTTTCAACTCACGACACCACCTCACAACCAAATGTCGTGGCTTGGGGTGTCGTGACTTGGGGTGTCGTGACTTGTCTCTGCTACTCTATTGAGCTCCAAATCATTTCGGCTCGATCTCGGTTTTGGTCCTGATCTCCTTTTTGCTCCTAAAATGTCTCGAAATGATATGTTTTCCTTCACATGCATTATAAAATAAATCTCGATTGGTATAAATAGCCCTAAAATGGACGAAATCATGTTAATTGTGAGAAGATTTAGCTCGAGAGGAGGTTCAAAATCAATCCTCCAACATTATTTCCTCACTTCTTTACACGTCAATTCAAATCGAAAGATATTGATACATAAGTATTGAAACGTTCCTTTACCCCAAAACTTATTTGTTTAAATATTTTGTTCGCCGTATTTGGCTAAAACTCAAACAATACAAATAGTGGAGAAGTTATTTTTTAAGCTTAAGCTACAAAACTGCTCTCCCACAATACTCGTATGCTCGTCCAACCCTCCTCTAATCTAAACAAAATAAGAGTTAAATTTGTTTAATGGTAATTTGACCACATGACCTACCTTTCGGCCCAATGGCTTATAAATTTGGAAGGAACTGTGTCACCTTATTAGCTTGTACCTTGCTAAGAGATGCAACGGCCAACACAAAATAAGGTCGAGCCAGGTCCGAAATTTGTCATTCTTGAACAATTTGTCTTTTCGTTCAAGAATGTACCACATGTGTTCCAGGGAAATATCCGGCAAACATTTGAAGTTCGAGTAATTTAGACAAGGAAATTTCATTCATATAAACATGCAATAATAGTAAGAAAAAATATATAAGGATATTTTAGTCGTTTTTTTTAAATTTAAATATAAATAACCAATGTTCATTAACGGAGTTACTGTTGGTGCCAAAATAAAATAAAATTAGGTGAACTAATAAACTAAAAAAATATTGAGTGTACTTATGTGTAAAACATGTTTCGTTTGATGTATGTAGGTGTCATTATCCTATAAATGTGTTCTAAAAAACGGCCTAGGTGGCCGCCTAAGCGGCACCTAGGCGTTGATTTTGGTTTTGACGTTTCGTTTCTCATCAGTCGGGCGGTCAAAAACGGTGGAGGGCGATTAGACGGGCTAGGCGGCTGATTAATTGGCCCAGGCGGGCTAGGCGGCAATTAATCGGTCTAGGCGGACCATCCATAGAGAATAAAATTGAACCACCAACCCAAATCAGATCTAAAACAGCCCCAATAATAAAATTAGCCCCAATTGATCAAATTCGAAAACAATACTCAGAAACTCAAGTATGAAAATACACTAAAAACCCCAATTTTGGACAACAAACCCAATATATATTCAGTCAGTTTTCAATTAGTAGATTTACATGCAAAATTCATCGGTTGATTCTTAAAATGTAGAGAAATTGGCCTGAATATTGGAGAGCAGTGAGTATTTGGGAATAGCAAATACGGGTCTCCCGTGACCATGCTATTTTAGTTTGGAACAGAGACTGTTGCTTTTCCTCTCCTCTTCTAATGGAGAAATGTCGGTCACTTAATAACACAACCCATTTGTACGCCGGTCACATAACACCTCCTCCCCTGGTTTGGCTATACACTCTAGTATCTTCTTGGAATCATTTGGGGCAGATGCATGAGACTAAGGCAAGGCTAGGCTGGGGGGTTTCACCTTCCGTCAGCCAATAACATATAACCTATATAAGAGGCTTTGGTCCCTGTGACGATTAATCTAACTAGAAAGGAGGCTTGCCATGCTTGAGTTTGAAATTTTGGGCTTCCAAATCTATTTTTAATATCATCACCACGACCACAACTTACCAAAGCAAAAATACAAGTTTACAAGATGATAAAAAACATACTACATTTGTCAGCTATCAATATGATTTTCTTTTCATTCTTACTTGTTTTACAACAGTCATATTTGTAACTCCTTTTCTTCATCAACCCAGGGCCTAACACTATGCATTTCAAAAGCTCAGTTCACCTATTTTTTGCCTTGACAAACTTGGGTCTCGAGGCCTTCCTCTCCATTTTTCCCTTTTCTTTTGGCTCTTCTCATCCTCCATGCTTCCCTGATTTTTACACCAGACCGGTTAATACATTAAGTATTATGCAACACAAAGCTAAGAATAGTCGAATTTAGGAAGAATTTGATTGAAGGCTCCTGACAGCACTAAGAAAGTTTAAATAATCTTCTCTAGTACGCGAACATGTTCCTAAGACCTTGGCACGTAACGCTACCACAAACTTCTCAACATGATAGCATAAGAGCTAAATTCAAATAGTCCCCTCTATCCCAAAATGCCCCATTTTCTTCGAAGCAATATACAATCAGCAATACAACCAGCGTGGGGATTGGTTCGAACCAGTGATCATATACAAAATCTCTGCCACTTCACCCACAGCTTTTAGTTCTAATTTAGATTATTAATTACCCATGAATTACCTATATTATCCTCCATAAGCCAGTTATACAAACTTGAGTAATGGGGACATGGAAACGCATAAAGGTAAACAATCAAAAGTCAAGCACTAAAAATTGAATTCTTAATCTTTACAAATAGTAAAATGACAATTATTTTATATCAGAGGAAATTCAGTTTTATATATTTTACTATTCATACTCAAGGTTATGGAGCCCAACTTGTAAAGGTAAAAGTCACACCTAACTATTTTAATCTAGTCAATCTTTTAGTTGTGAAACTCGACGCATACATGTTAGTCGAGTAAAAAATTCTATAAAGCTAAAAATACATCTTTCCAAAATTTAGTCATCATTCTTAAAAGCTATTTCCCCAAGAAAATCCACAACGATTGCATGCATATAAGGTTTTAATCCATGCTCATACAAGTTCGCAAAAGTATATAAAATGGATTTTACCACCAAGTATGTGTACCAAAACTTTCCAGAGATGATGGACATGAGTTGCACAAAGCTAGTGAAGTAGATCACATCATGTAAATAGCTGCAAGACACAGGGTTGTAAGGCAAATATTATATACAACATGGACCTAACAATAATCATCCAAGAGGAAGTAGAAGCAATTACAGTTGATAGAATATAGATACGCAGAATACTAAATTAAGGAATTCTCAAACACCAGACATGTAAAATGAGTCTTGCTAATTATTTGGGGAAAACTTATTTTTCAAGTAAGTTCCTGAGCACGCCCAATTTTCATTCATACCAAGTATAAGCCCAATAGGAGAGAGTATGATACACCAGCAAAGCTGCTAGATAGAGAAGATTCATTTGACACAAAAATGAAAAACCAATATAACTTGTATGGCATCTAGAGCAGAAACGCGTATTGAAAAATCCACATAGCATCATCATATAATGACACTTTAACAAATGCCATGCTATATACAAAGTCCACAGTACCACATCAGTCACCAGCTTTAAATAGTGAATTGCTCCATTCATAACAAAGGGTTTACAAGTAAAATATGAACAAGCATTCAAATTCCATTCACAATTAAACAAGCATATATCATATCAACGAAGTGGTTAATCAAATTTCTAGGTATAAGTCTTCAAGAGGATATTTGGTTTCCGAGAAAACAAAGGAAAGGAAAATGAAGAAATATTTGAAAAAACGTAGAGAGCGAGAGAGGTACATAGGATGCAATATTAAGACGGCACAGCTTCTCCATGTGGCGTGCGTTCTCTTCCTTGCGCTTCTTCGCGCCCTGACTTGACATCTCTCATCTCAACAATCGCACCAGTCAGATTTGAGCAGCTTCGTGCTCTAGCAAGATTTTAACGGTACACGGAGCGAGTTGGACTCGTCCAGTGACTAACTCAACTAGTTTTTTTTTAAAGAGATAATTTCATATATCACCCCCTAAAATATATCAAATCTCACACAACACCCCCTAAAACCATTATTCTCACTGACACCCCATTAAAATGGGCAAAAATCTCAGTTGTCAAAAATTTATTGAAAAAAGACAAAAATACCCCTCTCTCTCACCACTCCCTCACCTCTCCCTCACCATACACTCTGTCTCTCCTCCCTCCCTTCATCGTTGCCGGCGAGCCTCCCTCCGGCCAATCTTGTCCACCACCGTCACTCCTGGCGCCACCTTAAACACCTCCGCCGCCACCGTCAGCCTCCCCTCCTCCGCCCCCTCCATCTTCACCTTGAACTCCTTCTCCCTCCAAACCCTCAACCTCGCCTCCCTCCCCATCAACTCAATCTTTGCCATGATCGCCAGGACGGTAGACATGCGGCGGGAGGGGATTGGCCGGAGGGAGGCTCGCCGGCGACGGTGGAGGGAGGGAGGAGAGAAAAAGGGTATGGTGATGGAGAGGGGTATTTTTGTCTTTTCCAATAAATTTTTGACAACTGGGATTTTTGCCCATTTTAAGGGGGGCTAGTGAGAATAATGGTTTTAGGGGGTGTTGAGTGATATTTGATATATTTTAGGGGGTGGTATATGGAATTATCCCTTTTTTAAACCTATTCTACCCCAACCCAAAACCCACACAACAAACCCAACCCAACCCAACCTATACAGTAATTACTAACGTACCTCTAATTTCTATCCCAACTCATAAATTCTCCCTACGTGATGCAACAATATTCGAACCCTGACCGAGTTTATGGAAGAAGTGTACTAAACCCTGTGTTATAGATATCCCCGCGACCAGGCGATATATCGATTTTTGCAAGCTTTCTGAGACGAAACGACCGAAATCGATGAAAATACCAGTCAAATTCGGTTGACCTAGCAAAATTCAAATTGATTCCGGTCTAATCCGATTCAAATACATTAATTCTGGTCTACTCCAACTTAAATCAATTAATTTCGATCTTGTCCGATCTAATCCGGTCTTATTCGATCCACCTAATTAATTTCGGTTTGAAATTTGGGTTAATAAACAATAAGTAAACAGTCAAACCCCCACTCATTCATCTTTTTCAATTTCACGTTTGAACTTCGAGTTTGTTGACAAGTTTGAAATTAAAAATGATTAAATATCATTCACTTTGTTTTTAATATATATATATATTATAAAATGTGTTTTGCCGCAATTTTTCCGCGATCTCCCCGAGTTTGGCAGATCTCTCTTTTCGTCGGATGACCGATATATCCTCACGATCTGATATCTATAACCTTTCCTAACCCACTACGTCAGGGCTGCTCACAACTCGACTATTTATTTTCCATTTTTTGTAAGATAAGTAATTTCATATAATAGACAAAAAAAAAATTTCTCTCACCTAATTTAGGAAGAATGTTTTAAGGGTGAAAATATAACTTGTATCATTTTTCATATAAATGAACCAAAATATCTATTGTTGTGAATACAGGTAATTTAGTGTATTAATTTATGAAAATTATCAAATTTCATATCCATGATAGACTTCGATTTTTTTTAATCTGATGTAAGGCTCTTTCACGAATCAAGAGTCTCCAACAAGATCTGATCTATACTAGTATTCACACGAATGATTATTAATCTAAACGTCGAAGGGCAAAGACTTGCTTCAAAATCCCTACACGCTTCAAGCTCATTTTTTATGTGTGATCTTGTAGGCTCATACAATGTTGAAAATAGATCCGAAATATTTATTTCACCCATAAATCATAAGTGGTATCTAGCTAGGTGTTATAACTACTCAAGTTATATAAAGATCGATAATTCGACTTAATATTTTGTCGTAAATATCTTAGTCCATTTGACACAAGATACCCCGATTTATTATAAGTCATATAGTTGTTATTCTTATATTGACATCTAGAATTCTAGATTTCATCGCCTTCGGTCATCATTCTAGATTTCATCATTCGCGATCTCGCCTAGAGGTGTTCGAATATTAACCACTAACTGACCGACCCGCCCAATCGCATTGGCCCGCAGCTTGTTGGGTCTCACCCGCAGGTTGCGGGCTAGGTCGCGAATGATGAAATCTAGACCCGCATAATATTGGGTCGATTGCGGATTTAGGACAAGCGGCCCGCGGTTAACCAAACTCACATGCACCTTAGCCCAAGCCATTAGTAAGAATATCTCTTCAACTTTATATTAACACACAATCCGTTATAAACAGGAATTTACTCTTCTTTCATGCCTTAATATGATAACACACAAACTACAGAATTTGGTCGGACATAATATTGCAGTTTAGGTATTATTCTTTCTTATTTTTTAATTTTTTAATTTCTTGCAGTATCTTGGATTATACATGTTTTAATTTGCAAATTAGTTTCTTTAGATATGTTTATTTGAATTGAAGCTTTATTACTTCATTAGTTGTTACTACAGTTAGTGGTTTTAATATCTTTCAATAGATTGTGATGGGAGTCTGTGAGCATTGAAAATTAATATAATACAAATATATTAATGATAATAATAAATAAAAAAATTTCTAAAATGAGTAATGATATTAGCACAAACCATTATAATTTAAAAGGAATTTTTAAAATAGTTTGAAATCATACGGATTGTGCGGGTCTAACCGTAAACAACCGTAGATTCATGCGGATTACATCTTCTGTGACCCGCACCCTTATGGGTGGTTGACGAATTTTACATTCTCAACCCGCACCGTTACGGGCGGGTGAGAAAATACCTATATGGGCGGGTCAACACCCCTAATCTCCCCGACGCACAAATATCCAACCTTGGACGTCTGACATACCCTATCTAGGTTAAAGGATAAACCTAGACACGCCTGCTTAATCTAGGGAGTGTAACCTAGAAACCCCGAAGAAGTCCCCGGCCCATCAACGTCAGTTCACTTCCGCTTCACCAAGGAAGCACCCCGACATATGAAGCTCGAAAAATCCTAATACGTAGGGTCGACCTCTACAACGTCAGCCCGACATGTAGTCAAGACCGCCCCGCGAAGAAGGACGCTGAAGACACCATCCTGGGCTGTCCCGCCACAACGAAGGGGCTTGCATACTTCATGAACCCACACACACCTCTTTTTAGTAGGCAAGAAATGCCACCTAGACCCTATCTATACGCAAAGAATTACCTCTTATGCAGTTGGATGCACTGGATCAAGATCAAGACATGATCAGTCACAGAAGTCATCCACGAGTTACGCATGCAGCAGAACTCCATTGAATGACCCCGCACGCCACTACCCACCACCGAAGACAACCCGACTCCCTTTGGGATTCTTCTCGAGAATCTCGCTGTAGAACCCTCGCCGTCTGAGCGACCTAACTTATCCCGACGAGACCTGGTCATCACTCTCCCTATAAAGCCCCAAGTTGAGAACCCGCCACCCAAGAGTCGTAGACGACGCTGCGGGCCCAAGAGTGAGTCCAGGTCTGATCACCGCCCTCCGACCACTCTGAGGGCACAAGAGCCTGCTCCCCAAGCACCCTGGAAGCCTTGATTCCTTTGTCAAGGCATTCTTGGCATTTGATCATGCCCTTGACGCATCGAGTTATGGCTGTCGTCTGCTTCGAGAGAGCTAGAGAGGTCCCAACACCCTCACACGGTCATGTAGCCCGCATATCTAGAATGATGATTTCTACCTCCAGATCTGTCACGGTCGAGCCAAAATCGACCACCCCATTTGAAGCGAATACTGAGGTCAATCTCTTTCAGTGAAGTACACACAAGTGCGACTGCTCCCCATGCCTTCGTAGCACTCGAGTTTAACCTTGTGGTGGGCAACTAACCCTGACAGCCCTCCAAGTATGTGGATTTCAAGAAAGTGTGATGCGACGACACTCCTCCTTAATGGGCAGTACCCCGCCCGACTCCGGTCTCAAGATCCTTGGTCCTCCAACCTAGTTGTTCATGTTAAGGTCATATGCACCCACACATTAGGATTGGTGTCAGGATTACCAGCGAAGTCCCCATCGCCCTCGCCGAAGTCTGACATTACCTTACCCTCTTACGAGGATTCAATGATCATAGAAAAAATTATCGTCCCATTCCCAAGACATTACAGCGCTAACGAATTTTAGTGGGGGATCTAATCTCCCTAGAAGCCGAGAGCTTGTTTGCGCTCTCAAAGCATGACCTTGACGATGACATCAAGGGCTCCGCTGGGAAAGAATGTCACACCCTGGAGATTTTTCACAAAAAATTCTCCCGTGTGTGACCAACAAACTCTTACTCGAGTTCATTGCGCCCTTTCCCTCCCCAAGTCGAGAGTGTTTCTTCAACAATTCGATCAAAGTTCCAACGAAGAAGATTCATGCACCATCCTCTTCTCGTCGCCCCGATAATCGCGATCTCGCCCGACACACGGGCATCCAACCATGCCACGATTATTCACGTTCTAAAGTGGAGGATGACCATGGTTCTTAAAAATCATTAATTTGAAAATTTGAAAGTTAAATAGTGCCATTTTAGTATTCTTTGTATTTAAAAAGCCATAATATCACGTAACTACAGTTGACTTGTTACTTTTTTCACCTAACTACAATTGACTATTCTTTTGGCTATAGATGGGCTGATAATTTATTTTTTCACTCAACTACATTTTTTTTTGTATAGAGTTATACCCGTTAATTTTTTGTGCAAATGACCAAAATATAAGTATCATTCATAACTTTAAAATTATGCCATTGAATTCATTTTTCTTTCTTTTTCCTTCTCTCCTCCAAAAAAGCCCACTATCCTAAAAAAATCAACCAATTTAATGAAACCATTTTATCTATTTCTAAACATATACTAATAACTGAAAATTGGAAAAAAATAATTTTAACAATTCTTTCACATGAATTCCATTTTATTTGCCCCAAAAATTTCTAGGTGACATAAAGATACATTGATACCATATATGATCATTAGGTTGACGATTGTTTAGCGGTTTTGTATATATATATATAAAATTAAATATGATTAAATGTACTATTTTCTTCAATTTGCATGAAATATGTCAGTTCTAAAGTTAGAAGTTTCTGGGTTTGATCACTAAACTCGTGTCAGTCCCAACTTTTTCAAAGATGGTTCGAGGAAACTTGTTTTCTTCTTCACTCCGAACCTTTTTCCTCAAAATTTCAAAAAGAATTTTTTTCCTAAGCATGCATTTTTATTTTATTTTCTTGACAGTTCTCCGCATGCATGATTTATCTGAAAATTTTCTGGCTGAGTTCAATTACATCTAAAATTTTGATTACTTTGTGAGAATTTACAAGAATGTTAACAATATCATTTACCTCATTCAAGCTAAAAATCAATTGATAGCAAATGAGTTCGTTGTATGAGCATGTCAACAATTCCTTAAAAAATGAACATTATTATATATTTGGGATATATGAATTTGTCTTAAATAGTCAACTGTAGTTATATGAAAAATGTGGAAAGTCAACTGTATAGTTATATGAGTATTAAAAATAATTAAAATGAGAAAAAATAAATTTAACTTATATTTTATAAGATGTTCGGTCGCTGGATCCGATTAAGTGAATCATACAAACCTAAGTTTATTACTAACATAAGATTTTCAACCTCCATCAATTTGTAACGTTTCACTCGTCATATTCCTAATTGTTTATGGATGCTATTTTCTAATTTTGATTAAAAAAACTGTTAATTTTAATTCAAATAATTTATAGTGAATCCTCAAAATGGAGGAACTAAAAAAGAAAGCTGAGGAATAAAAACCCAGCCAGATCATCCATCAATCAGCTTCTTCGTCTCCGTCCTTCGCCTATATTTCGAGGACGTCCTAGAAGTCTAGGGCACGTCTCTATTCTGATCCTTCCAACGTCAACGTGGTCTCGTAACATAATTTGATTACCAGTACAAGAGGGTCCCCTTTCCGTACCTGGATTTCGAGAACAACCCCAGAAAATCTGGCTCTGTCGAATCTCGTAAATAGGTACTATTTCTCTTGTTGTGTTTGGTATATGAGTTCCAAAGTCAATATTATGTTACATTTCGATGCAGATTTGAAAATGATATTCCTTTCCACAAACGCGGGAGAGTGTGTTTTGAATTTGGGATATTTTTATTGGATCCTTCTCTGGTTAGAATATTAATTTTCTCTGTCAAATGGTTCAGGACTGCGAGGCATAGAATTCTATCTTCAAGGCTTGGAATTCATAATTTTACTGCTGAGTTGCAGAGGCTTTTTCTTTATTAGAATTTTCTTGGGTCTGAAATTGAAGATGAGAGCAATAGTTGGATCTGTTCACACATTTTTTAGGTGTAGAAAGTATAGTAATTTGGTTGCTTTTGAAAGAAGGCGGTGGCATTCGATAGATGCAAATCCAAACCTTGCAACCAGATTTACAAACGGTGCTGGGTTTGGTCACCCCCTGTATTTGACTTGGAGAACTCTGTCTGTTGATTCTGCTAATGTTACTGATAAAGGTATCCTTTCTCATCTCTTCTATTTTTTGTTCCAAACATCACTTTTCTGGTTTAACAGGTCGATTGCAGATTTGGAAAGAGCCGGGCCACTTGTGGAGTATCGGCGAAGAATTGCTGCAGGGGAACTTCTGGATGGTGATAGCTGTCAGGTATAACATATTTACGCTTTCTTGCACTTTGTTTTAAAGATGTTTTCACTGAATAAATGTGGGAAGGAATGGAACGTCTGCCCAAAAACAATAGCTATTTTAGCTTCTAAATCACATTGTAGGAGTACGTGACTTGCTGCAAAGAAAATTAATTTATCATTTTGCTATGTAATTCTTTGAAATGTGATATTCAGTTTGCCGGATGATTGTGCGAATCACGAGATGACAGGAAAATCATCAACTGCAACTAAACTCTCGAGCACATGCAGTGCTTTGAATTTTTTCTGTTAGAGATTCTGATGGCTATTTTTGCAGGTAGGCACTTTAAGGGAACTCCAAAGACTCTATGATGAACTTGTTCAGTCAGCTAATGCTTGCAAGTTAGATCGCTATGCAACTTCTGAGAAATCTGGGAGGTATGTTGCCTTTATTGTTATTCTTTGCAATCTCAACCTGTCACATCCTATCTGTGATACTGTTTCCTCTCATTGCTTCTGAAGTCTGACATGTTCTCAGTCCTTGAATTTTACCTACTGTTTCTGATTCTTCATATTCTTACTACTCTGTTCATTGTGTCCTATAGGAGTAGATGGCTGTGGTCTCGTTTTAAGCCACAATCATCATTCCCACCTGTGAAAGGACTCTATCTTTATGGTGGTGTGGGCACTGGAAAAACCATGTTAATGGACTTGTTTTTCAATCAACTGTAAGTTTGGCGCATAGATATATTGACTTCAGTTGGATAAGTATGGAATTCTCCTAGTCCGTTTTAACTGTAAGAATAATGTCAGAACAATGATGAAGATGCATGTCAAGTTTACCAATTTCTTTTTTCATTCCGGCCCTGTTTCCATCTAGTGTGGGTTTGTAACTCCATGTTCCGCAGGCCTGACAACTGGAGGAAAAAGAGGATCCATTTTCATGACTTCATGCTGAATGTCCACAGTCGCTTGCAAGTAAGTATACAGATTCAATGTCATGGTATTGGAGAGCTATTGCAATAGGATTCAGTTCCAAGGCTCTTGTAAACTCAGGATATTTTATTTTGCTAGCTGAACCAATTCATGACCATTGTATTATGATATTAAAGTTAACCAACATTTCTAAAATATTGAACTAGTAGTTTCTTCTCTAAGCTTATCCAGCAATCTGTTAATTAACACAGTGTCTTGGATCAAAGCAGCTTAATATCTACACCAAATATTGTTCCATCAACTAATAAGTGAAAACTAATGTCAGTTTCTGCTGAAAATTTATTTTATTGCAGAAGCATAAGGGAGTTTCGGATCCCCTGGAAGTTGTTGCTGCAGAGATATCTGATGAAGCAATTTTGTTATGCCTTGATGAATTTATGGTATATTGAAAGGAGCACATCACTCATGTTGCTTCTTGCAGATCACACCTAACATCATTAATTTTTGTATTGCGTGTTCCTTCTTTTTCCTGTTGTTTTTGTAGGTGAATGACGTTGCTGATGCACTGATACTGAATCGTCTATTTGGGCACTTATTCAGCAATGGATCTGTATGTTACCTTGTTTCCTCTTTTTTTACCAATTCTTCTATTTCCAGGGAAAAACTAACAAAATAATTTTATGTGCATGCATATGATGGGAGACAAGTATAGATCCTTGTTTCTACTTCAAATCGTGCTCCTGATAATCTCTATGAAGGAGGATTGCAGAGGGATCTTTTTCTACCATTTATAGTTACACTTAAGGTAGTCATGTTAACTCATTTGAGATGTTATAAATAGGCTAAATTCCGATGACCTTGGTCAGAAATAAGAAGTCATTTAAAATGAGAACTCCTGTACATGTTTGTATATGCTGAATTACTTCTTCGACCCTTAATCTTATCTAGAGTTGTGTCTATATGATCATTACTTATGCTGATGCCTGTATGTATATGCCGTGCTATAAAGCACGTGGCTAACTAGTCCATAAATGTAGGAACCAACTTGGATAGCAAAAGTGCACTTTAACTCTTAACCTTGAAACTTCTCATTCTTGCACCCTTTTTTAAGATTCCAGTAATATGTATATATAGCTCAAGTTAGTTCATAAGAAAACTCTGGTAATTAATTGTTATACACTTTTTACTAATAGTTCTTTTCCCTCTACTTCTATAATCTTACTGCAGTAAACAATTTCTGTGAATTTTTTTTTAAGAATCAAGTTGAAGAGCTCTTTTAATTTGTAACCTCATCATACTTTTTCTTCTGAAAAACATAGTAAATCAAAACTAATGCAGAAGACCTGTGCATACATTCCATTAGGGTATGGAATCCAAACGCATCAATGCTGATACAGTTTTTGAGTTCTTATGTATTATATCAACCTAATAAGTTGGAACCATGTTGTAGGAAAGATGTGTGGTACATGAAATTGGTTCTGCAGTTGATTATCGGAAACTGGGCTCGGTACATATCTAGCTCTGTTGTTTTTTGCATTTACATCCCTTAGTTCTTTTTCGTTTTACATAATTTCCCAAATTTTGTATTGATACTTGAACTCCAGGGTGAACAAGGTTTCTACTTTATCGGCAATGATTTATCTGACCTTCTTAAGGAAAAGTTTCAAGAACTACTTGGTGAAAGCACGGCTGGTCCTCAAGAGGTGGAAGTAATAATGGGAAGAACGTTGATGGTATGTCTTGCAATATTGGTAAGAGTAGGATAGAGGAATAACTTGCACAGTTTATTGAACATGCATATGTTTTTGCCAGGCTCCACTCAGTGCTAATGGATGTGCATATTTTCTTTTTGAGGAACTTTGTGATAAACCTCTTGGAGCTGCAGATTATTTTGGACTTTGCAGTGAGTCATTTCTATTGAATTGTAATTTAGCAGCATATTACTGTGGAACACGATTTGATACCTCAAATATTTATTCATTTCTGTTCACAGAAATCTTTCATACCCTAGCACTGGAAGGTGTGCCACTTTTTGGACTTCACAACAGGACAGCAGCATATCGCTTTGTCACTTTGGTTGATGTATGCTTACCATGTTTTCAAATTTCTTCTGTTCTGGCCTTATGGTTTGGGGTTCGAGTAAAAGGATCTGTCATCTCTTTATTCATTCTCCTTGTAATGGAGTTCTGGCTCCAAAAAATAGATACTACTTGTCAACTCTTCATTTACCATTTTGTTTGTTACTTTGACGTGATTCGGTTGGTACTTTAATATTTTAAGTTTTATGGAATATCAGCTTCTGATGGATGCTGGAGTAGAAATCCCCTAATCTAGACAATCTGAAATGGAATATCTCTTGGAGCCGTAAGTAAGATAAAATCTTTCCTTGAACTAGTTCTAGGCGCATAATAAGGCATATGAGAGCTACTACATGGTTGGTAAATTACACAACTGATGAAGAAATTGAGGGAATATTTGCATTTGATTAAGACATGCATATTAGGCAAGGTCATATCTTCCAGTGCAAATGTAATTCCTTTTCATAAATGTCATGTTCCCTATTATATAACCCTGTAGAAGTAATATTTACATTTTAATGAACCTTCTATGTCCTTTGAATTGCATTGCTTTATTCTTGTCCCTCTTACCCCAAGAAGCTGTAATCAAATCAACTATACATGGTTGTGGTTGCAGGTGATGTATGAGAACAGAGCTAGACTAATGTGTACGGCTGAGGGGAGTCCACTAGAACTTTTTGAAAGGATTCTGACGGTCTCTGATGCCCGGCAAAGGTCACCCAGAAGTTCTTCGAGGTCAATGAAATGTGATGATATAGACATTTGTGTTGACAACGAACTGGGATTTGCAAAGGATCGCACCATTAGCCGGTATGTGACTTTATCACAAAATTTGGATGTTTCATATCATTCAGAAACCTGACAGTGTGTGCTTGGATTGGCCTCTAAAGAGCTTGTAAGGGTATAATAATCTTTTTCCAAGTGAAACTATGCTGGAGAATAAAATGCTGTAGCCACCTATTTTTAGCTTCTTAACAAAATTTTAAATTGAGTTACGTCTGCCAAAGAACAATGAGAGTTATGATAATAAGCTAGATTTACCAACTCGGGCATCTCCAATGGTGCTCTTTACAATTAAACTAATATAGGGAGTGATTTGCATTGGAATTAGGGTAGGGAGCAATTTTTTCATGTTCAACTCCAACCATGCTCTCTACATTTAAGCCTCATATATTATTTTAATAATATTTCTTACTTTTTAATTACAAAATGCTTGTATTGTAGGAGAGAGGGTAAGTGAGATAAAGTGAAAGAAAAAGTAATAAAGTAATTGGAGAGATAAATGTGAGGAGCTCCCTATATGTAATTGTAAGGAGAGAGAAACAAAATGTGGGGAGCTCCCTATTGTATGGAGTCATGTAGAGAGCTCCATTGGAGTGCATTTGTTTTCTTGATTTTCACTCCCTACAATAGTTTTTTAGCTATTGTAGGGAGCCCCATGGAGATGCTCTTTTTAAGTTATTCAAACACCCTCATAGACTTTTCAATTGTTCCGATCAACTTTTTTGTTAAAAACTCGTCTTTTCTTTTATCACTTTGTTTCTCACTCATGAAAACTAATCATTACACCTCAAATGTAAATTTAGGTTATATGTATAATTTACAGATTGTTCATAATAGGAGTTACAATGTTTAGTAATGAAGTCTTGTGATGAATTTCTAAAATAGAATTATATTATTGAGAATAAGTTGTTTTAGAATTACAATAGGTGGTTCCTTTATATAAGGAACAATAAGAAATAACCAAACTAGGAAATACAATACTAATAGAAAACCGTAATTTAATTAACTATTCTAACAGCTTGTATGACCGAATTGGAATTGTAGGACATTGATTTGAATAGTATCACCTCTCAGTCTCAGAGTAGTACACTCCCTACACCCCAAAATAAATGTCTCATTCTACTTTACTATTTGTAAAAATTAAGTATTGAAAACTTAAAGAGGATTATTATCAAATAGAAATGAGATATTTGTTAAATAAGTTGTCTAATTTTAGAAACACAAAACTGCATCTATGTTCATCACTGTTCTTTGTTCAACCTGTAGAACACAAGCCCTCCAAGCTTGTGAGAGTGACAGTATAAAAAGATGTGTGAAG
Organism: Geranium rotundifolium; assembly: GCA_963920655.1. Taxonomy (NCBI): domain Eukaryota; kingdom Viridiplantae; phylum Streptophyta; class Magnoliopsida; order Geraniales; family Geraniaceae; genus Geranium; species Geranium rotundifolium. Next base: position 14,071,111 of record OY987322.1, on the reverse strand, counting down.
TCTACTCTTTTTTGTTCCAGCAGTACATAGGAATAGTATAGGTGGAAGTGTTTCTGATTTTTTTTTCCCAACAACTTAATTTGAAAATGCAGATTAACAGAGATGAACAGCAAAGAATACTTGGAGCAGCACACAGCCGCAGTGGCAGAGAGGGAGCTACCCTGATCCGAGGATTTGCTACTTTCTTTGCAAAGCATTGTTGTACCTTAACTGTATGCGAGGTTTTAGTCTTTTATCTCCATTTCATTTTTGTATTTCTAGATTTGTCCTCGTGCAACTTAACAAGTTATGGAATTTGAAAATTAACAAATACAAATAAATTATACAAATTACAATAATAAATATATACAAACTTGGAAACAGTTGAGACATGTTGGTCATTTTTCTTAAAATGTATGTTATATCCAATGTCGGGATTATCCAAATCAGGAGAATTGGACATATGTTTAGATTCTCATCTCTACCAATTCCTGAACCTAAATGCAAATTAAATTACACATGTCAAAACTCATGATATATGAATATGAATGATACCATATTCCATGTCATTGTCTTCATTTTTTATGCCTTTCTTCCTTTAGAAATTATAAGCAATGGCATAGCTAGTGAATTATCTGGTTGGCTTACAAAGATTGATACTGATGTGGTACGGTTGAGGAAGTCGGTATGCAGAAGTTAGAACAATCAGAGTTATTTCGAAAGTGTCAGATTTGGACAAAAAACTAGTGTTTTTCGGGCAGAAACGGCGATCTGAGTCAAACTCATGGCTATGTCATGATGTACGACGAATGTCAGCCATCCGAGATCATCTAGAGAGTCAAACTCGCAGTTTCTTAAGTTTCGACAGCTTTTGCAATTTTAATAATTTGTTTCATTTTCCAATAAGTTTAGGATTTCCTTTTCTACAATTAGGGTTTGGCTAGGTTTTGACTATTTAAACACTCATATATTTCTTGTTATTTAGTTTTTGAAGTTAATAAGAAAATCGAGATTTCCTTCAAATCTATCACCTTCGGTATTCGCAAGAATAAACGAATTTTGATAAGGAATTCTTCTTAGCCAGGTACGCTGCATCAGATACTTTGTAGAAACTTCCTTCAATCTCTTTCTTGTATGTGGAAATGCTCCAACTACTCACAATTGCGGTACTTCGGCCTCTTTTTCCTGCATTTATTTTTGTTGCCTTCCAAAACCTCTTTGTATTGCTATTCAAACGATCTGATTTATTAAATCGGTCGGGTTAAATTGGTAGGTGATGGAATATTTTGAGAAGGCACATCCGCCCGTTGTACGTGGGTTCTTGGTCGAGATTTTCGGAGGTGTGGCGGTGAAGAAGTAAATCTGCAGTTGCTAGCTTCTAGTGTTCCTGAGGTGGCAGTGAACCCTTTTGTCGCCGACTTCTTCTCTTTCGGTGAAGGATCTCCGTTTATGTGACGCATCGTCACCTGGTTCAACCCCTTTCGTCGAACCGGGTTGGCCCGAGTAATCCGTTTTTATCCTTTCAATATGGCGGCTTACTTATTGCACCGACTTCCTCGATTGGACTGGGTTCAATTGCGGTTCAGTGCATTGCGAACCAATCCAATTCAACTTTTTAGGGTTGGTTTGCTCTGTATGTATTTGTATTTTATTTCTTTCTCTCGGGCACCAATTGTAATTTTATTTTACGTCAATTTAATTTTTTTGCTGATAAAAAAAATGTGAAACGATCATTTTTTCTTGGGATAATTCCAGGTGGCTACACTTAGATTTTGCTGTTTTTCACTTGACTACACTTAGAATTTTTTTTTTCAGCTGACTACGCCTAGAATGTGCAAAATTTTCACTTTGCACTTTCCGTCCAATTCTGTTAGTTTTTACCGTTTTTTCCATGTGAAATGACTAAAATGCCCTTAGGGTTAAGACAATTATTATAATTGGATTGAAAAGACTAAAATGCCCTCACCTATTCATCTAATTTTCAAAGACATGCCACTTAACAAAACCACCAGCACCAGCCACTGCCTCGTTGCCGGTAAAAACCCAACCTCTACCCGATTTTCAAAGACTTGATCACTACATTTCACCCAATACTTATCTGAAAATGAGTCCAATTTGGCCTAATTTGATATGGAGCATAGCATCTTGTCTCTTTCTCTTTGGTCACAGGCGAGGACCCAACCAAAGAACACCCCAATTTTCCAAACTTGCAGACTCTAGAGATGACCCATGATGATTTGAAACCTGAATTTTGAGAAGGCCCTCTCCTTTATGAATCTGTGACCCTCCATTTTACATAATCATCCTCAACCACCAAAACCCTAAAACAATTTGGGATTCTAGAACCCTAATAAACCAACTACCAACCAGACTCTTAAAAATCAGTATCAGACTAACCCCAAACTCTAAAAATCCTAAAATGGGCTAATCAATAATTATAATCTCCCAACACACACATGAACAAGGACTGGTATTAATTTATTAACATAGACATAATCATAATTTTAGAGAGAGAGAGAGAGAGAGAGAGAGAGAGAGAGAGAGAGAGAGAGAGAGAGAGAGAGAGAGAGAGAGAGAGAGAGAGAGAGAGAGCAAACACCACCGGAGACGGAGAGTAATGCATCGCAATGGAGGCGGGTCGAATCAACGAGCGTCGTCGTCTCTCCTGCCGGAGTTTCTGGGCCGTCGGACAATGAGGCGAGAAGGTTGAGGTGGCCGGGGAGGTAGTTGCCGACCTCTCCGGTCCATGGTCCGCCTCTCCGCCTCCACCCAGTCCTTCTACGAGTGTCCCATCTGCCGCATCGCCTATGTCTCCCACAACCTCGATTGCACCCTAACCCTAGTCCGCAAGTGCAAACACATTGGCGTGAGGTCAATTGTGCAGGTTCTTGGCGATTCCCCGATGAGAGTTCAGGTCGTTGTGGCCAAATCGGTCTCGAGAATGGCTGAGTTGGATTCGATTGCTCAGGAGGAATGGTTGAGTGGCATGTCTTTGAAAATTAGAATGATAGGTGAGGGCATTTTATTCTTTTCAATCAAATTATAATAACTCTTTTAACCTTAAGGGCATTTTAGTCATTTCACATGAAAAAACGTTAAAAACTAACAGAATTGGACAGAAAGTTAAAAGTGAAAATTTTGCACATTCTAGGCGTAGTCAGCTGGAAAAAAAAATTCTAGGTGTAGTCACCTAGAATTATCCCTTTTTTCTTCCCACTTCAAATTTCTCCTTCACACTCGTTTTTTTATCAGCCTCCTTCACACACACTGTTTTCGTCCATCGTAGGCTCACCTTATCCTCCTATTCTTTCCTGCGAAGTCGACGTCGACTTTGGAATCGATAAAGGATCTAGCGAAACTATGAAAAAATCTCTCCGATTTCTGACGAAACCATGTAAGAGAATGATATGGCGAAACCTGATCTCTTCGATTTCTGAAGAAAAGATGGCCCGGAGAGTCAGAAGCCTTTGAGTCATGGAGATTGCGTGACCAGAAACTGCTCAATGTGTTTCTCTCTCCACCGATTTGATTGAACATAGACTTAGGACTTGTGTGCCTCTCTTTCTCCCCCGCCTCATCTCTCCTCTCTCTTGTCCAACCTCCCCGATCTCGACCACCATGGAATTAGCAAGGGCAACACCAGATTTTCATTTTGATACTGATTATTCGTATAATCTTGTAGTGCCAGTGTCATTTAGCATATAGAATAAGGACGTTGAAGATTAATCGAGAAGCTGGAAAAATATATAAAACCTAAAGAGGCCTTTTCGTTCTCATCCTCACATACGGGCATCATTGTGTCAAAGATGCCCGAAAAAGAGCAATCTATGAAAATCTCAAATTTGCCATGGAAACATGTTTCTCTACTTTCTTATGTCCCCTCCCCTCCATATATTGCTCCAAAACACACCACAAAGAGAGATAAATAAATATAGAATTTGGGCCTCTGATTTGGCTCTCTCTACAATGCCGGTTCCCCGAGTGTATACGCTGGTGTCGATTGCACGGATTAGGAGTTGGGTAATTTAGATATGGAACCATTTGAGCGCAGAACGTTCAGAAATGAATTTATTTAGTAAAATTCAAAAATTTGGGTCTTGATTTTGGCACTCCGGTGATGCAAAGAGGGAAGAGTTGATGAAGACTACGGCAAAAGAGTAATTTGATATGCAAACTTTAATTTAATTTATTTTTACTTCAAAATACAAATATACGGTCATAATATAAGTTATATTTTGTATTTAAGTGAAGGCAAAATGATCATTCCACATTTATACATTATACCTCGGGCCCATTTTGGGTATTAAAAAAATATTGATGTTGAATTTAACAAAAGTTATCTGAAGCACATGTAAAAAATACTTGAAGTGCTTCTAAAATTTTTTTTAAAGTTGGGTGCAATAAAGTTAGAATCTAGTAACTCAATTACAGTCAAGTAGATTTTTAACACCAACCCCATTTATTAGAAACAAAGTATGCATAAATGTAAGTATCAAGTATAAATTAAATATCAATACAGAAAATCGATCTAAAAGAAGACAGATTGATGAGATGAAACATGCATGAATAAGAAATTATTAAGGAAAACAAGAGGGTAGTAGGTTTAAGGAGAAGGAGAAGCAGCTTGTGCAACAGAAACACATCCCTTCCACACATCGGAGCTCATAGGTAAGGCCCTTGTCACGTTTGCTTTGATCTCAGGCACTGCTATCATTCTGCGCACCAATGCTTTGTGGCACTTGTGTCCCATCTTCACCAGTTGAATGCAGCATGCATCTGTCACCACTCCGCTCTCAAACACGCTTGTGCACACCTCTTTCCCACACTGCTCCCCTATTCTGTCCGAACACCCAGGCGCCGACTCATCGGATTTCTCATACCCCGGTATTGGTAATCCTTCTGCAATCATGCCTCCTGCTAATACCATCAGCACCATCAAATTTCTCCCCATGTTTCCCATTCTTATCATCCTACTCTTTTTTTATCTTGTTTTTTATAGCCTAGAATGTTTTTAACTTCAATTTGTCAGTTTAAGTTTGCCTGCCTTCTTTTTAAATTTCTTAATTTAATGCGGGGGTTTATTCTTTGATTTCATGTGGATCACTTTTGAATTTACAAATATAATTCTCTCAGGCTACGATAATTTTAACAAACAAAAAAACTCTCAAGTTTTAAGAAATTTATTCCCCCAAAAATATATAGTAATCAAATGTTGATTATTTTATTCCCCTCAATATTTTGTTATATAAATTACCATTTATTCATGACATATTTAAGAATCTTATTTAAGTTCCATATATTACATGTCTGAAGTAATTGCATGATGTAAAAGCAAACAAAATGAAGAAGCCTATGATGCAAAAATAAGGTGACATTATCAAAAGTTTATTTCTTTTTCAACTGTAGAACTATCTTAATTAGTAAGTGCATATTGTTTAATTATCATGAAACTACCCTAATTAATATTAGGCGAGTTTTGAAACTACCCATAATCAATATAAGGCAAGAAACAGTAGAACCTTAATTATCTAATTAATAGATAAATACATGGTAATTCAATTTGTTACCATTGAAGTGAAATTCGCGCTACTAGAAAGAGGCACAGGACTACAGGAGCAGTGGATTCTGTTCACGGCAATGCACCATTTTTAATTTTTTTTAGGGATAATTACACTTTACCCCTGCTAATATGATCACTTTTACATTTTACTACAACTAAAAAAAATGTTTACATTTTACCATCGCTAATTGCGTTTTTTTACACTTTACCCTAATAATGTTAGATTTTGGATGATATTTTTCATTTTATAACATAAAAACCAAAATACCCTTTGGGTTCTCTTCCCTAACTAAGATCAACTTCCATTCAAATCCGGTCAGACCCGGTTTAATTATTAATAATTAAAATAATATTAATTAATAATTAAAATAATATTAATTAATAATTAGAATAATATTATTTATTAATAATATATTAAAACTTTCGAATTACATGACTCTCTCATACAAACCCCATTTCAGGCTCATAGTGTATCAAATCGAAGAGAATCGAAAGATCAACAACTTTAATGAAAGATTTATTTATTCATACTTAATATTATTTTGATATTTGATAATTAAAAATTAAAAATTATTAATATTATATTTAATTATTAATAATATGGTGAAACTTTCGAATGACATAACTCACTCATACGAGCTCTATTTCGGGCTCATAATATATAAAATCGAATAGAATCATAAGTTCAACAATTTCGAAGAAATAAGTTTTTGTCTAAAATTCTATCCAACGACAACAAATTTTTTAATCTTTAAAAAAATTCTCTTTAAAGTTGTTGACTTTCAATTCTCTTTGATTTTATATAATATATGAGCCCGAAACAAAACTCGTATGAGAGAGTTATGTTATTTGAAAGTTTCAATATATTATTATTAATATTTATAATTAGTATTCTTATTACTATTAATTGATATTATTTTAATTATTAATAATTAATTTACTTTTAATTTTAATTTTTAATAATTTATAAATGAAAAAATAATTTACATTTATTTTTATTAAATAATTATAATTAATAATAATAAATTAAATAATGATAATAAATTATTTTTTATTAATAAACATTATATATTATTAATAAATATTATAATTTGATGAATAATTGCATCAATTTGAAATTTTGATGAATAATTGAGGGCAATTTCGACTTTTCATACAACATGAAAATTTTCCATCCAAAATCTAACACCGTTAGTGTAAAGTGTAAAAAGTACGCAATTAGCTGTTGTAAAATGTAAACTTTTTTTTAGCTGTAGTAAAATGTAAAATCGGTCATTTTAGCATGGGCAAAGTGTAATTATCCCTTTTTTTTTATAAATGCCGCTACATAAAAATTTATCAGCCGTGTATAGTCTTGGTACACAGCCGGTATACTGTTTGCCAGGCACAGACGATGCATTTGCAAGGTTCTAAAAAACGCTAGGCGATAAACGGGTGAACAACACCCTGAAAAGATTAAACAGGGATTAATCGTATTAGACGAGGATTAATCGGATTTGTATTTTCTTATTATTTGTATTTATTTTTAATATAAAAATGAATTATGATATATATAAAAACATTCGTCTAGGCTCACCTTATTAACAAAAAATCACACACTACTATTTTTTCATCCAAGTTAACTTGATTTATTTTTTAATTTTTTAAAAAATACCTAACATGCCCCTCTCTCTATCTCTTTTTTCACTCCAATCAATCTTTGAACCAGTCCCAAACACTCGTTACTCTTCAAATTCTCAACCAAATTTCTCAACACTTTAGGAATCAACCGATAAATTTCGCATATAGATCTACTAAATGAAAACTGAATATATATTTTGGCTTGTGGACCGAGATTGGGGCTTTTAGCGTATTTTCATCATTTGAGTTTCTAAGTATTGTTTTCGAATTTGATCAATTGGGGCTAATTTTGTTATTTTGACTGTTTTAGATGTGATTTGGGTTGGTGGTCCAATTTTGTTCTCTATAGATGGTCCGCTTGAATTGATTAATCGCCGCCTAACCCGCCTGGGCCGATTACTCGACCGCCTAGCCCGTCTAATCGCCTCCACCGTTTTTGACGGCCCGACTAATGAAAAACAGAACGGTAAAGCTAAAATCAACGCCTAGGCGCCGCCTAAGTTGTTTTTTTGGAACACTGGCGGTTAATATTCTTTTTTAGATCAATGAAGAGAAAATATTATTGACCCTAGAAATCCAAAAAGGAGTGATGAGGTCGGATATTATGTATCCAACCGAGTCAAATCTCCTTATTTTTACCCTCATTTTATCCTGAACTATTAGTTTTAATTGAATAAAATGCTACTTTATCTCACAAATGGTCCGAGAAATATTTTTGATGAAAACAGGTCGAAAATGAGACGAAAAAGAGCCCAAAGCGAGAAGTCGGGAAAAAGAGCAAGGTTGCCGGGTCAACCTGCCGGATTCCACCTGGCAGGTTGGGCTTAACTCGGCAACCCGTATGGAACTTGAAGGAGCGCGGAGAGAAGCCCGGGAGCTCACTCGGGGACCCTCAGCAGCAACTTGCCGGGTTTCCCTGCCGGGTGGCACCCAAATGCTTTTGGTTAACCTGTCAACCCGGTTCTTCAACGAGGCAGCGCGAGAGAGCCTGCCGGGTCCCACCCAGCAGGCTCACCCTCCAGGTTCACTCGACAGGCTGGTCAAAATCAGCTCCTTAAATCATGAGTTTTGGATTTTTGAATAGATTCTCCCTTTCCTATATATACCCAACCCATAGCTACGAAATTATCACCATTTGGAGAGAAAAATTAGATTGAGAGGATAGTTTAGAGTGTGGAGAAAGGGGAGAGTTGTGGTGATCACTTGGAGATGGATTGGAGACGACTTAGATGCGCTTTCGACGAATGTTCGAGGAGCGATTTGTGAGGTTGGTAGTAGGATTGTTATGGTTTATTTTTCAAATTGTAATTGAGATTTTGATGTGTGTATTGAGATTGAATATTGGGAATATAAGAAGTATTTTTATGACTTTATTATTTTCAATTAATTGCATGATGAGAATGTTGTTGATTGCTATGGGTATATCAATTTGTGTTTTTAATGCCTGAGTAGCTAAATATCTAGGTCGGGGAAAGGGATGAATGAGGATATAAATATGATTGATTAAATGGATTAAAGGTGAAATTATTGGGTTTTTGAAATGGATTAAGACATTAAATATGAACTTAATGCTAACTGTTGGATTTGTACCCTAGCCCAATGTAATAAGCAATCTATTTGTAATGTTTTATCATCTTTCAGAATAAATAAAACGACATTGTATTACTAATGTGTTGTAGTAATATATTAAATGTGAATTCGATCTATATCATTATGTGTGTCATCAAGAATAGTAGAAGTGTAGATCATTAAGTTTTCCACGTCTGACACAGGTGTCGATCGACACCTTTCCCGTGGTGGAAGGTGTCGATCTACACCACCCTTTTCGCCTCCAGACATAAGTGTCGATCGACAACACAAAGGTGGCGATCAACACCTCCTTGTGACGATGTCGATCGACACCACCAAGGTGGCGATCGACACCTCACTGCAATTAGTTCCACACCACCTAATTTTGGACCTCTTGAGTCTCATCGAGTCGCTTCAGTCTTGCTCTTGGTGTATGACCTTGTAGGCCCGTAACCCATTGGCAGATTGGCGTGAAACACCTTTTCACCCGATCCATCACCAGTGGCCTCTAGTAAGACATAGTGATTACCCAATGTCCACGAGGTATCAATCGGTTCGATATCTTCTCTATGTCATCTGTATAACTAACCCTTTGTTTGCTTTAAGGCATATGAGATCGAAATGAGGCATAGAGTCGCCCTCCTCATGTATTCGATCTAGTTCCTTGAATTTCGAGATGACTGATACGTAATTGCTGCGGCCGCACACTTCATCAGTCATGTTCATCAAGGGGCCAGAACCATACTGTTGCTACGTTTAAATGTTGGCATAATTTTTTAGCGCAAATGTAAGAAGTCAGTACAACAAGTTACATGACATGTGGAGCAACTTGTTACGATCCTATTAGGAAAGATCTGAAGCTTTCCTATTTCGACGAAGCTTGGAGCGAAAGAAGAAAGACGCCACGAAGACTTGGAGCGCAAGAGAGTGACGTCGACAAAGGCAGGCGACTTCCAGCTGTCAGTAACACGTCAGCAATAGGCGGCAAATCTACTTGCCTGATTTATTCAGGAAGTCCGAACAAAGGAAGACGACTTCCAGCTGGCATTAAAGGCGGCAACGACTTGCCTAATTTATTCAGGAAGTCTGAAACTTCCTGTTCCTAATCTGGGAAGGATTAGGAATGTGAGCTGCTATAAAAAGCCTTGGGCTTCCCATTAGCAATCATCCGTTCTTGTTCTAAAATTGCAAGATTTCTCAGAGCTCTTAACCGTGCACCATTGGGGTGTTGAGAGGCTGATTATATTTGCTAGAACGGCTTTCCTCCGATCAAACATTAAGTCGTGAAGACTAAGTGCTTGATCGGTTAGGGTTTTTGTTTGTGATTGAAGATTCACAACTCCGTCAAAGAAGACTACGACACCGAGCATGGGTTTGCTCGAAGGGTGGAATTGAGAGGATCTCAAAGACAGGGGGAGAGGCCCTTGGTCGAGGTTGTTCACGGTGAGATCTATAGTAGCTTAGGACAATAGCTTGTGTGATAGCTAGTTGGTGCTTGAAGTTGTACTATTGACTACCTTATAGTGAAAACCTTTCCACTGGCAAAGTGCCCCCAGACGTAGGTGCGGAGTCACCGAACTGGGTAATCATCTCTGGTGTCGTTATTATTATCTGTTTATTGTTTAGCTTACGGTTTACGTTTTAGGCAAGTAGTCGATACACAAGTTACGACTTTGTGTTCGACTTCTTGACTCGGCTACGATTCAGAATTTCACATACCCTTCACCACGTCTCACCGTGGGGAAACAAATCCCTTCGGACGCAATGTGCGCTCCCTCTACAGTCCGTCCAATAGCGAATGATGCCCGTTATGACTACCCTGTTACAGGAAGCGTTGGAGCATGTCAAACTAATGTATTGACGTGCATGTGAGCCACTCGCTCCAAGGTATTAAGGCAGTGATCACACGATGACGGAGTATGCGTAGTCCAAGTCGGGTCATCCAATACCATCTCCCAGATAATATTCGTGATATGACTTTGGTAATTTCACTACCTAGATCAGGAGAATATGATCTTAAGTCATCCAAAGCACACACATGTATGATATTCATCTTATTTATTCTAATTGGACATCATTAAATCCTTTTGTTCATACATATGTTTCTTAAAGGTTAAAAGGACATGAAATGACGGATAGTTATTTTCAGTGGCCACTACCAGACCCATAACCACCACCTTGGCCGTAGCCTTCGCCTCCATCGGAGCCCCGCCCTTCACCACCTCCGTTACCCCCTCCGCTGCCGGAACCACCCCCTCTGCCGTTGCTAGAGCCTTCACCACGACCCTTGCCTCGTGCTGAGGCTGACCCTTGCCCTCCACCTGACCCCGACCCGGCCCTCGTCCCGGCATGAGACCCAGCTTCTGATCCGGATCCTCCATCTCCACTCCATCCGGAGCCGGTCCGAGACCCGGCATAGGACCCTGCTGATGAGCCCGCTTCTGAGCCTGCACTTCCACCCCCCGACCCGGAACTACTAGAAGAAGAAGAAGAGGAGCTAGAAGTAGAACTAGACCCGGACCCTGCACCCGCCCCGGAACCGCCAAGTCCTATGCCGACTCCAAGTCCAAGTCCCAGGCCACCACCAAGGTCCAACCCTAGATCCTTCCTGGCCACCCGGCTCTCGGACTGCATAGCAAGGCTGGACACGATTATGACAACAAGCGCTATTGATTCCAAACCAGCCATGGCTGATGCTAATTATATATATATTGGATAATATGTATATATGTATATATATATTAGCTTCAATTGATGAGAGGATAATATGTATATATATATTCTTGATTCAACCTTAGAATGGTGTACGAGTGAGGATGAGTTGCTTTTTATAGCATGCATGCAAGGAGCTTATATATATATATATATATATTAAAGTAGATCACATGATGTTTACTCTAACACAGAATAGTACTGGAAGCTTAGGTGGTTAGGTTTTGTGGTTGGAAAAGCCGAGAATGGAAGTGGGAGATTCTGTTTTGGAGAGTGAGTCGACAATCAGCATTTCCAACTCAATTCGAATATATTATACAAATCGATATGTGGTGGCGGTGCTTCCACTCAAACCCACACCACACATACACATTATATATATATAGTGGAGCTAATCATGATTGGGTTTCTAGGCCAATCTTTCCAATAAATAAATTAGCAGCAAAAACGATCGATATATGCCAAAATACGTTCACATAGACCTTGACTGGAATTATACGTATGAGAGGAAAGATTAGAAGCGGCTATCAAAATTCAGTGCATCCTCGAACAAATTAACTGAAACTATCACCACTAAAATTTAGCTCCAAGGCGAGACTTTGCTCTCGCTAGACAGGAGATCCCGTCTCCTCGGCTTGGCCAAGCCGGCGATATATTCGCCCGAAATTTGTCGGATTGGTTCTCGCCGGGGAAGTATCGACGGGAATGGTCATAACCGGCGACTTATTGAATCAATATCTCGCCGGCTTGGAGGTGACTAATATCTCGCCGGGCTAGTGAAGTTTTCCCGGCGAGATATTGGCAATATCTCGCCGGGAAAAGTTATAAATCCTAACCGGCGAGTTTTTGACCAATATCTCGCCGGGTAGGTTGTAAACCCTAGCAGACCCTAGCCGAACCTAGACGGCGAGATGTTGTCAATATCTCGCCGGCTAGGTTTGATAAAATTTGGGCAGAATCTGCCTCAATTTCTCAGTTTCCCGTTACCAATTACACCTGTAAAATCTGGCAATTCAACTAAATCCTAAACTGCAATTTGCAGCGATCGAAAACAGATATTTTAGAATTGCAAACCAATTAAGAGTCGAACAATAAATGTATAATTACAAAACGTCAACAAAATCATAACCTAGAAACCTATGGGAGTTGTTCTATCCGTTTTGTCTTCTGCGCCGTCTTCTTAAACCTCTTGCTCGGTCGCGGTTGTTCGTCGGCAGGTGCTGGAGGTTGTTGTTGGTCCGAAGGCGGTCCTGGCGAGATAGTCAATTGCGTCGGAGTTGGTGTCAGCGTCGGCGTCGGAGTTGGAGTCGAAGTGACGAAGGGCCTCGGGGCCTTGGCCGGAAGCGGCATCTACATGCCACCCGGCAAGACGAAGTTCACCAGTACATCCCGGATACTGGCTTGAACCTCGGCCTTAACCCGAGCATCGATCTCGGCCTTAAGCCGAGCCGTCTGAGCCTGCTGATCGTCGAAATGACGTTTCAGCTTAACTATCTCCCCATCCGTAGCAGCAGCTTTGGTGGCCAATTTTGCCTCTCTCACGCGAGCCTCTGCCTCTCTCTGGCGAGCCCTCTCCTCCATTTCCGCCATTCTGGCAGCGACTGCAATTGCTGCAGTATCTATCTGCTCAGCTGATGATGCGGATGTACGGGCAACACCACTCGGTTTCGCCGGTCGAAGGAACTCGCCGCCCATGCCAGGAACAATACACCCCCGCTTCTTTTCCGTGCCCATCAACCGCTGAAGGATTTCGGTCTCTACATGCTTCGGGACCGAATATTGTTCTCTTCTTGCAGCCGCTTCTACGACAAGTGCTTTGTGCCGCTCGATCTCGTCCTTCATCTCTTGGACCTGGAAACGGAAGTGTTAAATTGTATGACATAATAAAAATTCCGGTAAATTTATAAAGAAATTAAAAATTTACCGTCTCTGGGTCGCCATCATTTTCTTAGACGCGCACGTAAGTTTCCAAACTCAAAAGGAGAACTCCAGCCTTCTGTTGGAGTAGAGCATGTCTGTCGAAGGGTCGGGAACCGCCACTATTCTTTTTCCGATTCTCGGCGAGGGCTTTCATTTTTCCAGAAAGTTCCTGCACATGGACAAATATTGAGCGTTAAGAAATTATTATTAAATATTTGAAAAAATGATAGAAAAAATTACATATTTATACATACCTTATATTCTGGACTCTCGAAATAGTCACACATCCAATCCCATGATTGCTCTCGGCCTATGAAGTCTTCCGGGACCGGCCTCTGTTTTTCTCGTCGTAGTCCCTCATGCACTCCCCCATTAACTCCCCGTAGCGCCTCTGAGTATGGAAAATGAGCCACTGGTAGACTCGATTTGGCTCTATGTGGTAGCGTAACACGCTCTTCAATTAAAATTGAAATACGTTAGTGCAAATATATTTTAAAATAAAATAATTTTTAAATGAAAAAAAATTAGAAACTTATTGTGAGAGCTCCCCATATCTTACACTACTCATCGAAGTCCAGCTTCCGAAACGTCGGAGCGCGCTGTAATATACTCGTCCTAATGTGACTGCCGATGAACCGGATAATCTGGGACGAGTCAAATTCTGGGTCGTTGTTGATGAGGATGTGATTTTTGTCGAAGTCCCACATGACCAACAGGGGCCCTTTCTCTATCATACCTTGGAGTTTCTTGCACTTCGCAAGCCCACACGAACATGTCTTCGGCTCCTGTGGCCCACTTGTAGATCCTTCTTCGTACGTGCTGTTCAGCGACTTGTACTGGATGTGTCGTCCGGAGCGCGCAGTCGTACGGCACGTGTTCGAGCCGATAGACTTCGCTGTAGGAATGCACGAGGGACCGACTGAGGGAATGATGCACTCAATCAGCTCATCCTCGTGTTCAGGCGCCTCCTCTGGAACCGAACCACCCCGCTCGGGTCTGTTGACATCCTCCTAGGCCGGTGTACCCTTCTAGGGTCTAGTACCAGCCTGGGCCCCATTTTCTATACTTAAGTCCTGGGGCCCACTTTGTACCCGCGAGCTCTCAGGCGGTGCCAAGGCCGTAGCATACTGCCAGATTTGGTCAAAATATTGCTCCTTCAGTATCTTCTGCCCCCTGTTTCTTCTAGGAGCCATTCCCTGCAATATCGACAATTTAAGATCAATATAAAAATACATAGGAACATGTAAAAGTAAAGAGTTTTTTTTATTAGGAATTCCATAACAATCCCTATAACAAGTAATAAACATACATATAAATTCCATAACAATTCATGTAAAAGTAAAGGAAAAATGTAAAGGTAATAAACACAGAGAAACATTTCGGTAAAGAATTTCATAACAATTTCACAACAATTTCAACATTTTCTTAAACATTTTCATGAACATTTTGAGCCTAAACCCTTTTGGTTAACATTGGTGAGAACTCGGGAAAAATAAGCAAAACTTGTTATGCAAGAGGTTAGGTCTTTTATTCATGCAAAACTCATAATTTTGATACGAGTATTCATATTTATTGTGGATTATAAAGTGTCTCAAATACATTTTATCAAAGATTAATAATGATAAGTCATATTTTCAAGCAATATCACACAACTCATATTTTCTAAACACTACACACAACACATTTACTTGAACGGTTTTAGAAAAACAATACTTTTACTTAAAATTGTGGAATGATACAAATCAAATCCAACACTAGAAAACAAATATACCCCAATAACCCCATTAGCTATATCATAAATTTGTTAATAAGGTTCCAATTTTGTAGTACATAATGCATCACAAAACGACGTTGTAACCTTTCAAATTTAAAAGATAGATTAACTAAATGAGAAGGAGGAAAAATTTTTACATCGACCGAGATGAAATAGTAAAGGTTGCAAAAAAGAAAAGAGCCAGAAATAATAGCAGTTAGCTACAAGGCATAAATATTACTGTCTTCAACTTTTTCCTAAAATATTTGCCTAATTATTTTAACACTTCATTACATTTTTCTATGACAAAACTTAAACTTGTTAACTACCTTTTTCAGGTTATCAAGTCACGTGATAGACAAAACAAGAAGAGTGTGTAAATCAAACAATGCAAAGCTTGCTCTATCCATTTAACACATCATGACATTGTTTGATATTTCAAACCAAAAATAAGTATGAACATGGCATAAATGTGATTTACACTTTACAGTGTTCAAGGAAAATGACATAAATGTGATTTACTGTGTTCAACAATTCATGAACACCACACAACAACATTATCCTCTTAATTGACCCACAACAACATGAACACCGGGAATAATTCACACATTCAACCGAAATTCACAAGAACTCACAATACAACTGAATTTTACACATTCATAAACCCCAAATTCACACATTCACGATAGCACAAACTTGAACCCTAATTTCACAAATTTGTACCCAAATTTCAGAAGTTGGACCCGAATAGAATTACTTTGAACAAATTGAACCCTAAATTAGCACTTACCTGTCGAGAGAGAGAGGAAGATGAAGGAGGAGAGGAGAGGGTCTCGGGCTCGAGACTGATCGGCGAGGGTCTGAGAGGAGAGAGGAAGCTAGAGGAGGAGAGGAGAGGGTCTCGGGCTCGAACTGATCTGGCGAGGCGAGGCGAGGACGACGAGGCGAGGGGACGCTGAGGCGAGGCGAGGGGATGGCGAGGGAGCTCGATGGAGACGAGCAGAGAGTGAGTGAGGGAATTTTCAGAGAGTGAGAGCGAGGGAAAGTGAGAAATTCGCTAAGTGTTTTCGGAGGTTATAGATAAATTTTTAAAATTTCGCCGGCTAGGTGGTCACTTGCTAATGAAAATTCCACGCGACCACCTAGCCGACGAGATTTTGGAAACATCCCGGTGGGAAAAGTGAAATAAAATTTAAAATTTATTTACATATAAATTTGATAAGAACTCTTTCCCGGCGAGACAAAGAGCAATGTGTCGCCGGGAAAGAGTTTATATTTGTAAGAAGAATTATAATTACTTTTTATAATTTCAGATATAAGTTTATAATTAAATAAATTAATTGGGGTTTAAGGATTGCTTGCAGGATAAATTTAGAATTAAATTTTAATTTCATAATTAGGGGTTAGGGTTAGAAACTCGTTATATGTACACGTCTTTCGACTCATCCGGTACTTGATCAAGGTCAATTTGAAAATAAAATTTTTCAAAATTTAACCAGACATAGAGAAATATATCTTCGGTTCCATCCGTAAGGTTGGATTAAAAAAAATATTTTGACAATATTGAATTGTCTTGAACGTAGAGTTTTAGAGTTATGGGAAGTAAGAGTTTACATACCATAAACATATGATGTTCACATCCCGAATGCAAGAAAATTAAATTATAAAAATTGAAACCGTTGGATATGTAGATTGTGATGGTTTACCTATGTAAATTAAATTTTAGCCAAATCGAACCATAGGATCATAGCCGATAGGTCGACGGAGTATTTAGTCAACCATAAAAGTCAAAATCAGTATTTTAATCTATATATTTCCCGGCATGATATTGTGCAATATATCGCCAGCTTGGCGTTTACCAAACCGGCGTGATATTGAATTTCTCGCCGGGTTGGTACACACCTAGCCGGCGAGATTTTGACAATATCTCACCGGTAATAATTAATAAAATTTATATTGAAAAATATTTTTATAATTAAATTTATATTTAAAATTACTTTTATAATTAAATTTTTTATTTAAAAATATTTTTAAAAATAAATTTATAATTGTAGATATAAATTTATATTTAAATTAGACAATTTGGGTTTAGGGTTAAAAATTCACCGGGAATAATTTGTTACATATTCTAATTAGAGATAGAAATATATAAGTTAGTTACCATGACAAATGAGGGTAGAGTTTTATTTATAACGAAGAAATTACAAATTTTGCGAAATATAGAAATATGTGTTCAATCAATTAGAATCGTATTCTTGTTTGCCAGCATGTTCGTCGTCTTCTTCTTCGTCTGTCTCTGGAAAAAAACTCATAATCATTGAATTCAAGGAATTCCTCTTCTTCATCCAATTCATCGTTTAATTCCAGTTCTTCTTTGGACTCTTCGGAATCATCAAATTCACGCACTCGAATCGGACCAAAATCACCACATAAACCTCCATCTATGAGAAGAGGAATATCTGTTGTCGCTTCTTCATGATACGGTGCTTCGACCTCGTATATTGGTCATTGATTTGCATTTCTTGCGAGTGATGTCGAGTTATAAGTACCTCTATGGAACACGTGGATGACAATTTTCCAATCCCCCCTGTGTAGCGGATCGTTGACGAAGAAGACTTGTTTCACCATTTTAGCCAAACACCACGGATTTTCTTGATACACATTTGTGGATGTATCAATGGATTCCATCTCACCGTCTTTTCGAATAGTAGCCTCGTTGAACCACCTACACTTGAAAACTGTAACAGGCATCCCTTGCGTGTATACGAGTTAAACAACTTGTAACAGGATTTCATAATACTTTATCGAATTGGCTTTGAACATCACACCCCAATTTTGTGTCCTTCGCGACTGATCTTCTCAGTGACACACATATTCAACTCCATTAACGGTGCATTTTGAGTAAGTGCGAGTATGAATCGGGCCTTACGAGAAAATATACAATTCAATGTTTCTCATCGCTTTCATCTACATAATTGAACGAAATTCACGTCATATGTTAGTCTACAAATTGCAATGATTACGATACTTTCAATGCGAATTGATTTAAAAAATGCACTTATTTTTTTGGAGAACGATAAGAAGAATGATTCTGCGCGCAACTTCTCGGAACCATTCAGGCACTTTATGTTGAATTGATTACGGTGGCTATCAATGTATGGATGTGATTCCTCGGAATTTAGCATAACCGTTCAATGGGCCCAATTTTGGTCCTCAGCCGTGACAATCGCGTGACCGACGAAGCCACTAGGAATGACAACTGAGGAGAAAACTGAGATGTTCCATTGCCGAACGTCATTAAGTTGTACACTGGGAGTAGACGAGTCATCGTCGAGGTATAAGTTGATGAAATTCACTCGTTCGTGCATCAAATACGATTGAGCTATGCAACCCTCCAGGTACCGATGGTTCCATATACTCTTCTTGTACTCGTCAAGTTTCCTACACCAAAAATATAAATTAGTTCATAAGAGTTATACTGTGAATGATATAACTTACAAGTAAAAATATGAATGTTATGTAGCCAGTTTACATTTCAACTGGAAACATCCAACTGTAATGAACTGGCCTAATCATCAAAAGTTGTTCGGGCAGATGATGACAAAGGTGAACCATGATTGTGAAGAATGCAATAGAAAATATACTCTCCAAATTACACAGAATCAAGTTGATATCACATTGGAGCTAATGGATTTCTTGCATGTTCAGTTCCATTACACATAACCTCTGAAACCATCGAGATAAGTCCACTAAGGTATTCACCACGCGCGACCCAACATATGGTCGGATGAGTATCGGGAGGATTCGCTGGAACAACACATGACAGTCGCGTGTCTTCAATTCTTAAAATTTTTTGTCATGGACATTCACTTTACTTTTCAGCTGACCGGCATACCCGCTCGGATATTTGATAGCTTCTTTCAAACACTTCGCTCCGCTTCTGAGGCAACACAGTGAAATCAGAGGAAGGTCGACTGATGCCCATATATGAGAGAGTTGCACGGGCATTTGCATCATCCTTGGTCTTTGACTTAAGGCCAAGTACGGTGCCCATGACATTATCGCAGACATTTTTCTTGATATACATGACATCAAGAGCATGCCTAACTCGAATTAACTTCCAGTACAGGAGCAGCCAGAAAATAGTTTCATGTGTCCAACAACACGGAGCCCTACCTTGTTTCGACGCTAACAACGTATGCAAACTCTGCACTGGAAATCCATGAAGTCTTGTTTGTCTGAGGACTTCCTCTGATGAAGGTGCATGTAGGGGTGGTCGTTCTTCCGATGCCCCGTTAAACTCACGAGTCTTGAATCTATATGGATGAGAGGCGTGTAATGTTAGGATTATGCCCTAGTCCAATGTAATTCCTCAATCTATATTGTAACAGACATCATTTTTTGATATAATAAAAGACATTATATTACTAATGTGTTGTAGTAGTATATCTAATGTGATTTGATCTATATCATTATGTGTATAACCACTTATAGTAGAACTATAGATCAGAAAGAATTGCATTCGATAAGTCCCTAATCAGCTAAGCTTCTTCTGAAGCGATCAATATGAGACTAACTCCTTGTGATCATGGCAAAGTGCGTGCCGAAGTTATATCATAGATACCATCAGGTCGATGATATCGGACAATTCGATTGTGAGTATGCTACATAGATCCAGTCATGAGATACTAACAGATCGTAGCTTGTCATTATATCCTAAGACCAAAGAGTCTTTGTGCACACTGTGTAACGAATACCTAAGTTTGACCTAGTCTAACGTTATTTGTAAAAGGGTAGCTATAACGGCTTCGATTGGCTTGGATATTAATTGCATTTATCACTCATACTCCGGTATGAGAAAGATATCCTTTTAGGCCACTTGATGAGTATGACTGAAGGAATAGCACGACCGTGCAGGTGATACCTTAGTATCAGTTTTCAGTCATCTCAGATATCAAGAAATAATGATTGATAAATTAGGATAACGATTCTATGCCTATTGATCAATCTGGATATCGGTTTGATAAAAGGACAGTGACATGTACGATAACAGGTTAAGTTGAATAATCGATAATCACGTATGTTGGGTAATCATAATGTCTTGCTAGAGACCACTTATGATGGAAAGGGTAAAATAGTAATTTTACCAGTCTGCCAACTGTTCGGGAGCCTAGAGGGTCACGCGCATTAAGCACAAAACATGAAAAATAAGCATGGATGGAAATTGAGAGAACTCGGTTTTCAGTTTAGTCAAATTGAAAACGATTCGGTTGATTTCTGGCCTAAGTTTTTAACCAGACGGTTGAAAGAATCGAGTTGGGGAAATTGAACCGGTTTAGCTAAACCAAAATTAGAACTCAATTATATGAGTTTTAATTTGGATTTAGTTAAACGGGCTTGAAGCCCATTTAGGGTTTTAATTCATGAATGGGGCAAGAGTGCAATTATGAGTGTAAAGGGGTGATATGTGTAATTATTTATTTGAATTTTAAAATAAGACTTTTTGATATTATTACACAATAATTACACAATATTTCTTTCCCTTTTTACACCATAATTTCGGCACCCCTTCTCCCATTCCCTCTTCAATTGCCGACCCTCCCAATAACCATTCCCCCATAGCTTTCTTGTTCAAAATTCTCAAAACATCCATTAGCTAGTGTGTGAGAGAAAACCAACCGTGGTTGTTGTGCTTGTGTGGACTCGATTGAGAAACACTATCTTGTGTTTTAATCGATTAACAAAAGTAAGTTTTCATATTGTAAAAGTTTTATAACATACTGAATTTTCCATTTAGATCAAGTTTATTATTCGATTCCTATGGTTCGATTTAGCTCCACTGCATGAAATTATTGATTGGAATCCATTGGAATCCCTTTCATGTAACCATCTACGGTGTCTGAGGTATGACATTCTATGATGACTATATGTAGCGTCGAGGCCGTTAAGGCAAATGGGGCATGCCTTGTACCCTTTTACCTGAATTCCGCCTAACATTCCCAACCCTGGATAGTCGCTGATTGTGTACATCACGGCTGCACGCATCCGAAATTGCTCGAAACTTTTCAAATCATATGTTGGGACACCCGTGCCCCACAATACTTTCAGATCGTCTATTAATGGCTGCATGAACACGTTCAAACACTTAACCGATGATTTTTGCCCGGAAACCACTATCAATAGAATATTGTACTCTTTCCTCACACACATGGATGGGGGGAAGTTGAGGGGATCATCACCACTAGCCAAATACTGTGATGCGTAGAAGCGGGCCCGAACGGGTGAAAACCGTCGCTGACTAGAGCAAGACGCACGTTCCGGAAGTCTGCAGCAAATGTTGGGTATAATTGATCAAATTCTTTCCAAGATACGCCGTCAGCTGGATGCCAACGTTGTTTCTGTCTCTGACCCTTTGCCCGTGCCAACGCATTTGTTCGGTAGTCTTCACTGACATGTACAAACGTTGGAGCCGCAGAATAATAGGGAAGTATCAGACAATTTTCCTTTGTTTTTTTTTCTGTTTCCTGTCTACTCATCTAGATATCTGACAAATAGGGCAGAAATTGGCAGATTGGTACTGTTTATAGTACAAGATGCACCCGAACTCCCAAGTAGCGTACTTGATTCAATCCATCCCTATCTTCTTCAACATCATCTTCGCTTCGACATATGATATAGGGTGGAAATTTGGTGACGGGTGCGAATTTATGTAAAACTCGCAATTCATGTCAAATGCTATGTTTGACATTGCTGATTTTTCCTTAATGGTCATCAACTTCAAAAGCGCCTTCAAACATGACAAGTTAGACCCTGTAAACAATGGGGTGTTCGCAAGACGCGTTAGTACCTCATACGCGTCCATCGCTGCTTTTGTCGTAGGGTGCTCACCCTCCACTGTATCTTTACCAAAGTTTTCAGCCCGCTGGAATAAATCCTCCACAAGCTCTACAACAGGATCGACATTTCGACTACTTGAAGCCTCGTCCCGTCAAGATTCTTCTCCCGCACCAAAAAATGAATTTGCGTTATGCACTTCACCATGACAGATCCACACAATGTATGTCGAAACCATGTCGTATTGCAATTAGTGAAGACGTATTGTATTCTCGTGTTGGACAATCATATTGTGACATGTTTTGCACGAGCATAGATATCGGTCACAACCGTGTTGGAACACATTTTTTTGGATAAACTTTATGAAATTTTCGACACCGTCCATATACGCTTGCGACCTTCTATTTTCTATATCCTTCAACGTACGGCGGTCCATAATTGGTAGATCTACGTATGATACAATACGGGATAGTTATTATATGCATATGTATTACTAACAAAAGTACGATTTTGAACCACACAGTCATAATTCATAGCCTATAGTTCATAATTCATAGCCTATACTTCACCAAAATTTCACTACTTCATACCCTAGTTCACCAAAATTTCACTAATTCATAGTCTAGTTCACCAAAATGTCTATGTGCATTATCATCGTTTGTAATATATATAAAACGGCTTTGTATTAATTATGTGTTGAAGTAAAATGTTAAGCATGATCTGATTTATGACAACTAAAGTAGTAAAACCATAAATCTGTACGGATCACACTTAACGAGTCCCTGGTCAATATACACTTCAATTGAAGCGACCAGTATGAGGATGGTTCTCAATGATGTAGTTCTGCTTATCATAGGGATGTGGGATCCCGGAATCATATCATAGATATCATGAGGTGATTGATATCGGACGACCCGCTTTGAATAGTGTTTCATAGATTAAGCCATGAACATATTCAAATGCGATAGCTTGTCACGATATCTTTAGACCAAGCAGTCTTTGTGATCGCTATGTGGTCGACGTACGGCTTTGACTTGCGCCTAACGCTTTCCGTAACAGGATTGCAATAATGGGCATGATTGGGTGGCGGAACGAATTGCATGAGTGACACGAAAGACGGCTGAGGGATTTATCCCTCGTACTACGGTATGAGAAAGATATCCGTTTAGGCCGCTTGATCGAGAGTGACTGAGAGAAAGAGCATGGCCATGCAGTGATACGGGTTATCAGTTCTCAGTCGTCTCGCATATCAAGTAACAATGATTGATTAAACAAGGATGACGACTCTATGCCTTGTGATCAATCGGGATGTCTAGAGATAATAGGATAGTGACTTGTACGCACAAGGTTAAATCGAATCATCGATCATCATGCACCTTGGGTAATCATAATGTCTTAATAGAGACCACTTATGATGGATCGGGAAAGATAGATCTCTTGCGCCGATCTGCCAACGGTGGCATGAGCCTGGAGGGTCACAGACATACAATATTGATAACTTGAGACAAGAAAACATTGGCATTTCTTGAGGAGCAAGACATGACCAAAACTGAGGGTTTTAGGCCATGGGTTTGGTTTTGTGAGAATAATTAGCAAATCGAGAAAACTGAGTTTTTCCGTCGATATCGCGTCGGACTTTGTTTGATAAGTAACGACAAGAGGGTCGGATAATTTTTGGACACGGCACGCGACCGCATGGGCGAGCCCATTGGGCTCGGCCCATGAGGTCACCAAGCCGACCCAACAAAGGCCAATAAGCCTCTTATGGCCGGCCACATTGGTGGGTCCAAAATGGGGCCACACACCATGCTTAGTTGGTGTTGTTGATTAAGAGGAGAGTGATTTCAGGGGATTAGGTGATGACTTGCCTTTAAGCCATGCCTTCATCATTTGTTACTTTAATCAACCATGCCTTATGAGTTGTAGAAGTAGACAAATACATAATTAATTCACTCACTCTCTCACACTCTCACTTGGCCGGCCACCATTCTCTCTCTCCTCTCTTTGCTCTCTTGTTCTTCACACATTAGTTCTAGTAGGCTAAGTGTGTTAGATCATAAGGATCATCCTCTTAGTGTGGACTTGCTCTAGAGAAGAAGATCAACTAGTTCTTCTTTCTTGATTCAACAAAGACTAAAAGGTAAACTCTTGTGGAATAGATTTTTCCTTGAGATTTAATGGTTCATGTTCTTGGACAGTTTTTGAAGTTCTTATTGTGTATGCTTCCGCTATCTAGATGATCTTGAACGCTCCAAATCTCTACAGAAATAGCAGAGCATACAGAGATATGTTCTTGTCTGTGTTGATGACTACTCCAGGTACACATGGGTCGAATTTATTCATGAAAAGTCTGACACGTTTTCTGTTTTCAAAGGCTTATGCAACAGAATTCGTCGAGAACAAAGAGAGAACATAGGAAAGATTGTCAGACTACGTAGTTACCATGGTACTGGGTTCGAGAACAGTAGTTTCTCTGATTTTTGTGGTGAAGAGGGAATCGCACATGATTTCTCGGCTCCTATAACTCCTCAACAAAATGGAATCGTTGAAAGGAAGAATAGAATAGTACAAGAGATGGTTAGAGTTATGATTCTCGTCAAAAATCTTCCTACACACTTTTGGGCTGAAGCAATAAACACCGCTTGCCATATTATCAATCGTGTTTGTATACGACCTGGTACGAACACTACCTCGTATGAAATATGGAGGGGGAGAAAGCCCAACCTCACATACTTTCGTGTTTTTGGCTCCACATGTTACATCTTAGCAGACATGGACCATCGTCGAAAATTCGATCCGAAAAGTGACGAAGGGATCTTTCTGGGATATTTAAGAAATAGTAGAGCATATCGAGTCTTCAAAAATCGCACGAGAAAGGTTATGGAATCCATCAATGTGGTCATAAGAAACCTTACCACATGGCTCGCAAGATGTCGAGACACGGGATGTCAAAACAGAAGTGCCTAATAATGGGTCAGGGGAAGTCGCAGACACAGGAAGCGACAATGCATCAGATGATGCTCCAACAACTGCTCCGGAGCACAGAATTCCCTCCAATAGGGTTCAAAAGGATCACCCTGTACAAGAAGTAACAGGGAATCTTGAAGATGGAGTTCGAACTAGAAAAAAGGCTCATGTCAATTATCGCCAAATGATCAGAAATGTCTACGTCCTCTCAAAGGTGGAACCTAAGAATGTCCAAGAGGCAATTAGTGACGAGTACTAGGTGAATGCCATGCAAGAAGAGATTGGACAGTTCAAAAGGAGTGAAGTCTTGGAACTGGTGCCAAAAACCAGAGAACATCAATGTGATAGGAACGAAATGGATCTTCAAGAACAAGACAAACGAACTTGGACACATCCCTCGGAATAAAGCAAAATTGGTGGCTCAAGGGTATACTCAAGAAGAAGTAGTAGATTTCGAAGAAACCTTCTCCCCCGTAGCCAGACTAAAGGCCATTCGCCTGCTGATGGGAATTGCATGTCATCTCAAGTTTAAGCTGTATCAAATGGATGTGAAGAGTGCGTTCTTAAATGGTGACTTAAATGAGGAACTGTACGTGGCTTAACCCAAGGGATTTGTCGATCCACATGCATCAGATCATGTCTACAAGCTCAAGAAAGCCCTCTATGGCCTGAAACAAGCTCCTCGAGCCTGGTACAAACGACTAACACTTTTTCTAATACATAATGGTTATGCCAGAGGAGGAGTAGATCAGACAATGTTTGTTACAAAGGAAGGCAAAGACATCATGATTGCTGAAATCTATGTTGATGACATAGATTTCGGACGGATGTCTACCAAGATGGTGGAACACTTTGTGAGTCACATGCAGTCAGAATTCGATATGAGCATGGTGGGAGAACTTAGCTATTTCCTGGGATTCCAAATCAAACAAATGAAGATTGGGATCTTCATCTATCAAATCAAGTATGCTGTGAATATGGTAAAGAAGTTTGGTCTGGAAAAAGTATCTCACAAACGGACCCCCATTGCCACAACCACAAAGATGTCTAAAGATGAAAATGGAAAATCAGTAGACCATATCCTATACAGTGTAGGGTTTTGGAGTGTTCTTTAACATCGAGATAGCGGAAGCATTTTAACAAAATCAACTCCAAACCTTGTCCAAGAACATTGAACCGTTAAATCCCAAGGCAAAATCTATTCCACAAGAAATTTACCTTTAAGTCTTTCTTGAATCAATAAAGAAGAACTTTGTGATCTTCTTCTCTAGAGCAAGTCCACACCAAGGGGATGATCTTCAAGATCCTTCACTTAATGCCTACTAGAACAATTAAATGTAGAACAAAAGAGCAAGAAGAGGGAGCAAATGGAGGTGGCCGGCCAAGGAGAGAGAGAGAGCTTGTGAGTTGTGAGAATTGTGTGTTTAATTATTTGATCTTTCTCTACTTCATCAATCTCACAAGCATGGGTCAAAAGGTGATTGGTATGGGCTTACAAGTGTCATTACCCATACCCCTAAAATCACTCACCTCTTAATCAACATTCACCAACTAAGCATGGTGTGTTGTGGCCCCCACCTTTGGGCCCACCAAAGTGGCCGGCCATGAAGGGCTTATTGGGCCCAAAATGGGCCCTTGTTGGGCTGACCATGTCACCTCATGGGCCGAGCCCAATGGGCTCGCCCATGTGGTTTCGTGCCGTGTCCAAAAGTCTCCCGACCCTTTTTGTCGTTACTTATCAAACAAAGTCCGACGCGACATCGACGAAAAAACTCAGTTTTCTCGATTTGCTAATTATTCTCTCATACCGAACCTATGGCCCAAAACCTTCAGTTTTGTCCATGTATTGCTCCTTAAGAAACGTTTAGGGTTTCCTTGTCTCATGTTATCCGTCTTGAATGTGTGTGACCCTCCAGGCTCATGTCACCGTTGGCAGATCGGCACAAAAGATCTCTCTTGTCCGATCCATCATAAGTGGTCTCTAGTAAGACGTTATGATTACCCAAGGTGCATGATGATCGATGATTCGATTTAACCTTTGTGCGTTCAAGTCACTATCCTATTATCTCTAGATATCCCGATTGATCACAAGGCATAGAGTCGTCACACTTGTTTAATCAATCATTGTTACTTGATATGTGAGATGGCTGAGAACTGATAACCCGTATCACTGGCATGGCCATGCTCTTACTCTCAGTCAGTCTCGATCAAGAGGCCTTTAACGGATATCTTTCCCATACCGCAGTATGAGGGATAAATCCCTTAGCCGTCTTTCGTGTCACTCATGCAACCCTTTCCGCCACCCAATCATGCCCGTTATTGCGATCCTGTTACGGAAAGCGTTAGGCACAAGTTAAAGCCGCACGTACATTGCATAACGATCACAAAGACTCCTTAGTCTAAGGATATTGTGACAAGCTATCGCATTTGAATATGTTCATGGCTTAATCTATAAAAACACTATTCAAAGCGGGTCGTCCGATATCAATCACCTCATAATATCTATGATATGATTCCCCTATGACAAGTAGAACTACGTCATTGAGAACCATCCTCATACTGGTCGCTTCTATGGAAGCGTATATTGACTAGGGACTCGTTAAGTGTGATCCGCACAGATTTATGGTTCTACTACTTTAGTGGTCATAAATTAGATCATGCTTAACATATTACTTCAACACATAAGTAATACAAAGCCGTTTTATATATATTACAAACGATGATAATGTACATAGACGTTTACAAGCTACTAGCAATTGGACTAGGGCACAAAAATGCTATCATACAGAAGCATCATAGGAAGTCTGCTATATCTCACAGCAAGTCGTCCTGATATAACATAAGCCGTCGGAGTATGTGCCAGACATCAGGCAGACCCAAAGGTGAATCATCTTTCTCAAGCCAAGAGAATCTTGAGGTATGTTGCTGAAACGGTAAATTTGGGGTTATTGTACTCTTTTGATACAACGTCTAACCTTATTGGGTATTGTGATGCTGATTGGGATGGGAGTACCACCGATCGAAGAAGTACTTCAGGTGGATGCTTTTACTTGGGCAATAACCTAATCTCGTGGTTCAGCAAGAAACAAAACTGTGTAGCCTTGTCTACAGCTGAATCAGAGTATATAACTGCTGGAAGAAGTTGCACTCAACTACTTTGGATGAAGCAAATACTGTCAGAGTATGATGTCCAGCAAGATGTCATGACATTGTTCTTTGACAATGTTAGTGCTATAAACATATCCAAGAATCCTGTTCAGCACAGCAAGACGAATCATATAGATATTCGTCATCACTTTATAAGAGATCTTGTGGAAGACAGGATAATTCAGCTGGAGTACATTCCCAATGAAAGGCAATTGGCTGATATTTTTACTAAGGCTCTTGACACTGCTCGATTCGAAAGTCTAAGGTCATCATTAGGACTTTGTATGATCGAGATGACGTCTAAGACTTAAAGCCAAGTAAAGACTGGTGTGGATCATGGGAGTTAACATCCACACCACATGATGGGCCATAAGATGTTTCTAAGCCCGCTAAAGAAGGAAAAAGGAAAGTGCTGACCTCACCGCTATACCGCTTATTTTATTCCCTATTTTTTCGGTTCCACTATCTCAAAAGGGTTTATTTTCACAACTGCTTAGTTTTGCCCCTCTAACCTTTCACTTTCCAAAAGGGATTTGCAACCCTCTCCTCTTACACTCTCTCGCTCTCGTCTCAAGCTCTCTTCAACTCAACAATGGCGGGCACACGAAGCGGCAGGGTTGCGGCCAACTTTGCCAGGAAGAAGGCACTGCGCCTGAAATCCATGTCTCCCTAACGATCAAGTTTAGGGAAGAAGAAAAGAGAGAAAAAGAAAGAGAATGCCAGAGAAGAGATCCCTAAACCAACCAAAATAGGGACTGCCATTGCTGAACCTTCAGAGGCTCCCATTTTCGGAGCAAGTATCATTGAAGAAGAGGTGGCTCCAACCTCGTCTACGCCAGGTAACCCTGATTCCAAAATTCCCGATTCAAATGTCGGAGGTATCGCTTTTACTCTGCCCATAAGATTAGAAGGGTTGGAAAATATTGGAGTCCCTGGTGAAATTGTGGAAGTCATTCCTTTGCAAACAATCTTCCCGCCTAAAAAAGCTAAGGTTAATCCTGTTGAAAACCCACAAGAAGCCGAACCATCAAGGGAAGTTGATGAAGACCCAGATCAGTATCTGAACAGTGCTGAAGGCACCCAAGAAGAAAGTTTTGTTGTTTCACTAGAAATCATGAAGGAAGTTGGTAGTACCATAGGTAATGAAAATGTCGTAAACATTAGTGTTGAAGGAAGTCAAGTTCATGAGAAGGTCTGTGATGATGTCAAGACATCCGTACAAGATAATGTGGAGAAAGATGTTGGAAAAGATGTTCCAGACATTGAGAAGCAAGGTGTGTAAGACGATGTTCCTGTTGAAGAAGCTGAAAAATCTGGTCCAAGTATATTTGTAGCCATTGTACTTGCCAATCCGAGGCAAGAGATTAAAGACTTTGCGAAGTCTGATGAATCCTCTGAAGAGGAAGAGGCTGAGGTCTCCAAGAAAGACTCTACTATTATTTCCAAATCCACGTCCAAGAGAAAGAAGCCTATTGAGGTTGTTGCATATGTAAAGAAGAGTTCCACCAAGAGAAGGAAAGTCATCGTTGCAAAGAAGTCTGCTGGAAAGAGTGAAAAGAAGCGAAAAGCTGACAAGGCCGCTAGTCCTGCCAAAACAAAGTCTTCAAAGAAGTCGAGGCATCTTCTTGATGAACCCACCTCGGATGAAGAAGAAGAGAAAGTGTAGAAAGGGCTCATGTTGAGCCTAAGTATATCGGAGGACAGAAGCTCCCGAGAAATGTTTCGCCCGCAAAGATAGATAACATCTCCTTCCATTATGCGGAGTCAGCACTGAAATGGAAGTTTGTTGTAATGAGAAAAGTTGTTCCAGAAAGGGATTTGTCACCAAGTGCCTTGAAGATGGAGGAGATTATAGAGCTAATCATGGATGTAGGGCTTCTACAGAGCGTCTCCAACATTGGTACGTACTACCCTCTGCTCGTTCAAGAATTTATAGTTAATATATCTCCTACTTTCGACATGCCCTCCAGTTCGGAGTATAGAAAAGTGTATGTCCGAGGAAAGTCATGCATCTTTACATAAGAGGTTGTTAACAACTATTTGGGAAGAGACACTCCGGATGTCTCAGATGATGTCCTATCATTGAACAAAGTTGTCCATGAGATATCTAGGGGTACACAGAGAATCTGGCCTACCAAGGGCAAGCTATCCTCTTCGGTTCTCACTGCAAAATACTCGGTACTCTTCTGAATCGGCATCGCAAATTGGGCGCCTTCCACACACGGCTCTAGCATTACTAATGAGCTTGTCCCAGACTTTGGACATCCTTCTGGTGGAATGTCAAAGAAAGCCTCTGGACCCTCTGATGTCCAAAAAGATGTTGTGACAAAGCTGCGCGAGGAGATAAAGTTGTTGGAGGCAACGATCGACACTATTTACTCCAGAAATACCATCTGCGAAGTAGTCCTCCAGGATCTCTTGCAAGCCAGGAAGGGAAAGCAGAAAGTTGAAGATGCACCTGCCGAGGAAGAATCTGCTGATGAAGAAGATGGTGAGGAATCTAGCTCCGCCAGCATATAAATCGGTTACTATGTTTCTAAACCTTGCACTCGAACATTTTTTTTTGGATGATTGTATCGAACATATTTACCTCGTGGGGATGTACGAGTAGAACAGATGTAAGGCTGTTGTTGAAGCCTTGGTACTGACAGGTTGATTGACTGTTTCTCACTTCATGGTATATTTTGCCCTGTGAGCATATTTGATTTGATTGCATATGCCTTTTTGGCATATTTTTGAGGCAATCAGGGGGGTAAGGGTTGAGACTAGTTTCACATGAAGAATAACAAGAAGAACGCCACCAAGATGGGAGATGGAGGACATCATTCGGTCTGAGCTATTGGATTGAAGACTCTCTCTTTAGGACACGTGAAGAAAGGAGTGCTCACCCCAAAAATAGCCAAAGGGGGAGATTGTGGTTCCTACGGATGTTGGCTATTTTATATGGTGGAATGATGTCCATCCATATGTCGCGAACTAAGACGCCGATGGTGAAATAAGAAGATGGCCATCCCGAAGTCTTGGACATCACAATCTAACATCTTGCCAGAAGACTTTCTGGAATTTCCTTAATTACAAGATCTTCGAATATCAGAAAGAATATTTTCGTATCAACTGTGCAGCAGCAAAAGGAAACATGGGAGAGATGGAATCGGCAAGGCGCGTACGAGATCTCGTAGGAAACCCTAAAGAGAGTCTCATCACATCTTCTACAAATAGGTGATCGTTCCATCCCGTAGAAGGTGGTGCTGTGTAGCTATATCTTGGTTGATAATATACATGGTCCTTGAACGTGTTGGACGAGCGTAATAAGGAGCTATATGTTGTAGCTAAGATCATGGCTTGTATGTTCCAAACAAAGATTCGCAGAAACATTATTTGGTTGATTTGAACGAACCCGCACCAGTGAACCTGTGTGCAAACCTTTGAAAACAACAACAAAGGAGGAGATGGAACTGTGGGATCAGTTGTAAGAGTGGACTCGAGTTGGAGGCTCGAAGACAGGGGGAGACCTTGGGTTAAGTTCACACTAGTATTAATACCATAGGGCTTAGATTTGATAATCGTAAAGCTTTATATGTGTGATTGATTACATACAGTGGAACTTGTTCACTGGCTGAGTACCCCCAGACGTAGGTGATGTTCCACCAACTCATTTGTCGTTTAATTTCTGTTCGTTGTTTCGTTTATTGACTTTGCACCTGCAAGATGTCTCACATTTAGTCTCAACATCATATGAGACATCTTGTGTTTAACCAGAATTTCACCTAGGAAAGTGGTAAGCTCTCCTACCATGCTCATCTCGAATTTTGATTGCAATTGTTGGACAAAGTACTCTACCATTTTTCTTGACATCCCTCCAAAGACAATGTCATCGACATATATTTGGGTAATCATCAAATTGCCATCCTCATTCTTCACAAATAGAGTCTTGTCGACTCCCCCTCTTGTGTAGCCACTTTAAATCAGAAAATTGGTTAGTATTTCATACCAAGCTGTTGGTGCTTGCTTTAATCTATAGAGGGCCTTCTTGAGTTTATACACATGATTAGGGGAGTAAGGATCTACAAATCCTTTAGGTTGTGCTACATAAACTTCTTCGTTGAGATATCCATTTAGGAATGCACTTTTTACATCCATTTTATAAAGCTTAATCTGTAGATGACATGAAATCCCAAGTAAAAGCCGAATTTCTTCAAGCCTAGCTACAGTGGCAAAAGTCTCAGCGAAATCTACTCCCTCAATTTGAGTGTATCCTTGAGCTACTAATCTTGCTTTATTGCTAGTGATGTTTCCAAGCTCATCAGATTTTTTCTTGTAGATCTATTTTGTGCCAATGAAATTTGCTTCATTTGGTTTCGGCACTAGCTCCCATACCTGGTTCTTCTTAAACTGAATCAGTTTCTCGTGCATAGCATTGACCCAATATTCATCGTCGATGGCCTCATTGACATTCTTGGGTTCAATCTTGGAAACAAAACATATATTACATATCATCTCTCTGTAATTTACAGGAGTTTTTGTCCGAGTCTGTATGCCTTCATTTAGATCTCCAATTACTCCAAAGGCAGGATGATTAACTTGAATTCTCCGATAGGGGTTCTTGTCGTTGGTTTCAGGAATTGTCTCATCGTCACTGACATTTTGTATGGCATCGTTGTCTTCTGGCTTGCTACTGACATCCTTACTGACATCCGAGATATCATCCTTCCTAATATTGTTGGGATATGCTCTAGGTAGGACTCCTTCTTCTTCAGCAACATCTTCTGGGGCATCTTCACAATCATCATTAACTACAACATTGATTGATTCCATCATAGTCTTGGTTCGTTTATTGTAGACCCGATACACACGACTATTCCTTGAGTAGCCAAGGAATATGCCTTCATCACTTTTTGGATCAAGTTTCCGACGAGGTTCTCTATCAGCCAGAATATAACAGGTGGATCCAAAGATATGGAAGTATTTAACGTTAGGCTTTCTCCCCCTCCATATTTCATAATGAGTTATTGACATACCTTGACAGAGAGTGACTCGATTGTGGATATGGCAAGCAGTGTTAAGTGCTTCTGCCCAGAAGTAGGTCGGTATGTCCTTGGGTAGCATCATGACTCTAGCCATTTTCTGTAGAGTCCGGTTTTTGCGGTCAACAATGTCGTTCTGTTGGGGGTGATTGGAGTTGAGAACGCATGGTCTATCCCTTCTGAGTTGCAGAAGTCCGCAAATCTACTATTCTTGAACTCTCGACCATGATCATTGCGGAGACGAATTATTTTTCCAATCGTCTCCCCCTTTTCTCGTTGAACCTGGATGCATAGAGTCTTGAAGATCGAAAAGGTGTTATATTTGTCATGAGAAAAATCAACCCATGTGTACCTTGAATAGTCGTCCACAGACACGAAAACGTTGCGTTTTCCTCCAAGACTTTTGACCTGCATTGGTCCCATGAGGTCAACGTGTATAAGTTCAAGTACTCGTGAGGTGGTGCTGTGTTGTAGCTTCTTCTGCGACATCTTTGTTTGCTTCCCGGTCTGACATTCTCCGCAGATCCTTCCTTCCACAATTTTTCAGATTTGGAATTCTAGTAATGGCCTGCTCCGAGATCGCCTTCTGCATGCTCCTAAGGTTTAGATTTCCAAGTTTTCTATGCCATAATTTGGTTTCCTCTGCTTTGGAGACAAGACACTTCGACCCTATGATGTTTGAATCGGGTGACCAGATGTAACACTTATCCAAGATGGGATGTTTTCTGAGGAGTCGAGAGGCGACCTTGATATCTCCTTTGATTCTGTGGTGTTTGAGCTTGCTTCTTTCCATAGAGCTGATAGAAAAAAATGGTCTGATATGACATTTTTGTCCACAGTAATGACATACCCACTGATACTGGTAAGTTGGAGTTCTGGAAGGTCAATGTCTGGGTGGAGGATGTCTTCTTGTCCGACAAAAGCATGTTGTAGAAGATGTCAGGACATTTGCCGTAAGCTTCCCTGTAGGGTGTGTCGCAGCATCTTGTAGGTTTTTGTCAGCCACGACTTTTTGTGGGACAAACTTTATTTGGTCTGATGCGGAGGAACTATGTGTGTACCCTAGTCCCGTCATATCTTTGGGGGATAATTCTAGGTGGCTACACCTAGATTTTGCTATTTTTTAGGTGGGTGCACCTAGAATTTTTTTTTTCACCTGACTACACCTAAAATGTGCAAAATTTTCACTTTGCATTTTCCGTCCAAATCTGTTAGTTTTTAATGTTTTTTTCATGTGAAATAACTAAAATTCCCTTAAGGTTAAATGAGTTATTATAATTGAATTGAAAAGACTAAAATGCCCTCACCTATTCATCTAATTTTCAAATATATGCCACTCCATCTCCTCTCTTTTGTCTCTGCCACTCCCTCACCGGCCACACTCGCGCAACTGTCGGAGGAAGGGAGGTCGGAGGGAGGGTCGAGGTGGTTGGATGAGCTGGGTCGAGGTCGACGTCGAGGTGGTCGGAAAAGCTGGGCGGAGGTCGAGGTCGAGGTGGTCGGAGGTCGAGGTGGGTGGTGGTCGAAGGAGCTAGGCGGAGGTCGAGGTCGAGGTGGTCGGAGGTCGAGGTCGAGGCAGTCGTCGTCTCTCCTCCAACTCTAGCGATTACTCCACCGCGAACTCCGCAATCTTCCGACCTGCGCCAAGCTCCCTCTGACCTCCCCTCCTCCGACGGTTGCGCAAGTGTGGCCGGTGAGGGAGTGGCAGAGACAAAAGAGAGAAATGGAATGGCATATATTTGAAAATTAGATGAATAGGTGAGGGAATTTTAGTCTTTTCAATTGAATTATAATAACTCATTTAACCTTAAGGGCATTTTAGTCATTTCACATGAAAAAACGTTAAAAACTAACAGATTTGGACGGAAAATGCAAAGTGGAAATTTTGCACATTTTAGGTGTAGTCAGGTGGAAAAAAAAATTCTAGGTGCGCCCACCTGAAAAACAACAAAATCTAGATGTAGCCACCTGGAATTATCCCTATCTTTGGACTGCTTTCCTATGGACAAAATCTTGTCAAGGCTTTCAGTACTGGAATTCACCATTTTTACTAACTTTGTCATATGACCAATTTCTCCATTAAGTCGAGTAACTTCTCGTTTCAGCTGAACTATTGTCTCCAATAGTCTAGACTTGTCATTGGTAAGAATGATGATCTGTCCTGCTTATTAGTCAAGAATTTGAGATTCCTCGACCCATTTGTCATACAGACTTCTATATGCTTCGTTCAGTTGCTCTTTAGTCCAAGTATTGTTAGGAGACAGATGATGAGGGTGATAATCAACTGAGTTATCAATGTTACAAGAAGAAGTGGCAGCATTAAATGCAACAAAATTGCTTACCTCCTCCGAGCCATTATCCTCATTATCCTCGTCTGACAAGGTAGCATAATATTCTCGTTTATGTTTCTTGATGAAGTTAGGGCATTCACTATGAAGATGGCCGAATCCCTCACATTT
Organism: Geranium rotundifolium; assembly: GCA_963920655.1. NCBI lineage: Eukaryota > Viridiplantae > Streptophyta > Magnoliopsida > Geraniales > Geraniaceae > Geranium > Geranium rotundifolium. The sequence goes on along the minus strand of OY987322.1, from coordinate 14,035,567 downwards.
ATTCTTGTTGTATCCTTCTACACTTTTGTTTGGTTTGCCAAGATTTCCTCCGGTCTGAGCTTTTTGTGGAGCTTTGTTCTTGGCATATGTCGTGACATTCTTTCCGCCCATTCGACTGTATCCCCTCATGACCTTGTTATAATTCCTTGTGAGTAAGGCAATTGTGGAGTCGATATCTTCATCAGAGTCTAAATTCTCAGATTCTGATTGCTTGTATATTAAGCTTTTGAGAGCAACTCCTTTATTCTTTTTGTCGATATTGGGTAGAGATAACTCGTAGGTCATTAGAGATCCCATTAATTCATCAAATTTCAAGGTCTTGAGATGATGAACTTCCTTAATAGCGGTGATCTTCATTTTGAAACTAGGGCTTAGTGCAAGTAGGGTTTTTCCGACCAATTTCTCATCAGACATGGGTTCGCCCAGAGAGTAGGATTCATTGGCTAGAACTCGAATTCGAACATTGAATTCGGCGATTGATTCATCTTCCCTCATGATAAGAGCTTCAAAGTTTGTTGTCAAGTATTGAACCTTCTACTCTCGGACCTTGGTTGTTCCCTCATATGTTATGGCTAGGATGTCCTATGCAGATTTGGCAGTGGTGCATGTGTTGATCAGTATGAACACGTTTCTGTCAAGACCATTGAAGATAACATTCAGAGCTCGAGAATTACCAGTGATTCTTCATCTTCTTCATTAGTCCAGTCTTTTTCTGGCTTTGGGCTGATGAGGTTACCATCACTATCACTGAGTTGTGGGGCATCCCATCCTTTGATCACAGCCTTCCATGTTTTATTGTCAAGAGACTTCATGAAGGCACACATGTGAGCCTTCCAATAGCCGTAGTTGCTTCCATCTAGAACCGATGGTCGGTTAATAGATCCTCCTTATATGGTATTGTCCATCTTGATGATCAGAATTTTTCGAGTAGGAACTCACCTAAAGTAGTAGGTGCTTCCTTTGATACCAATTTAAATTTTGATCCGATAGACACACAAGATGTCACGCACAATGTCACGTATAATGTTATGACTAAGTGTATGATAACTTGCGTAAATAAAGACATACAGTAAATAATGAACGTAACAAGCAAACACACAGAAGATTGTTTACCAAGTTCGGTGCAACATCACCTACGCCTGGGGGCGCTCTACCAGTGGAAAGGTTTCACTATATAGTAATATGTCAAAACATACATGTACCTATGATGATCACAAGATCTATACTTTATGCTACTATTACAAGTGCAAACCTATCTCAGTGACTCCCCCTGAATCCAAGACGCCGTCTTGATTCCACTCTTCGAGCAATCGTCTTGCTCTGTCAGTTCAAATTGTCGTTGAAAGTTTGGTTGCATGCAGTCTTCACTCACGCGATTAGTAAAACCCTTAATCACCTAACTCTCAATAGTTAACATGATACACAATGTTCATAGCATAATACGCAGCCTCTCAACCCGCAAACCTTCACGTCTAAGAGTTATGTATATTATTGCTAGGAAAAACAAAAACGCACGAATTGCTGAGGGGGAAGCCTGAGCTTTTACATCAATCGATCATATGCACTAACCCTATTGGGTTTCCTTTTTATCATCGTCGCTAGAAACGTGTGGCAATATATTCTTTCCAAATCGTGTCGAATACAGCTGGAGATTTCCTATAATCCTTGTTGTAGTCGAAATTCATGAAAACGGAAACTTTCCTTAATTGCGTTGAACAGGATGTCAGCCGAGATGCCGACAAAGATGTCGTACACGATGTTTCGACATTTTTCATGACATCATTTCTAGATCCTTAAAAATAAGTCAATAAGCAAAAACGTTGTAAATACAATGTTTAATCTATTAACCAACATACATAAGAATATCCGTTAATTTTAGTCGCAGTCAACTGAAAACAATCGTGGTGAAGAATTTGACAATGATCAAATGATACATGATGGAGCACAACTGTATCCTGTCAAATATGATTTAAAGTTGATCAATGACTTCTTATACTCGTCGGAACACAAATGTGTTCCGTGAAGTATGATTATGTGTTCACCATCTAATTATGATAAGATGGAATTGTGTCTTGTGGAATATGAGAATTTGTTGATTATTTACATCCAACCAGACACATTTGTGTCCTATCATAGTATAATATTTTACCAAATGGACATTAATGTGCATCACGTGGGTGGTGGCCACACATGATGAAACAAATCCGAGTGTGCATGTTTACAACTGCGATAGCTTTTTTTAAATTTAGCAAATGAATGAATATTAGAACAAGGGATAATGACTATTTGATACACCTAACTACAGCGAAATGATACTTTTATATCTTAACTATTTTTCTCTTTTTGTCTAAAATACCTAAACTACCCTTAATGTAAGAAACTATAAATTGAATTGGTTCAATTTTTTTTATCTCTGATTCAATTTGATTTGTACTTAAGCTGCAAATATAATTATGCCCAAAATGTAAAATTGAATTTGAATCATTTCAAGTATGGTTTGATAAATCATATTGGACTAGTTTTATTTTGATTTCTTAAATCAGGGATATTTTAGTCATTTTAGCATAGTTTGTCACAAAAAGTTTGTTAGGGTATTAGAAAAGAGACAAAAATAGTTAGCATATGAAAGTGTCATTTTGCTATAGTTAAGTGTAACAAAGTGTCATTATCCCTTAAAACAAAGAATACAACATATTTAATGACAATAAATATTATATTTCATTATCATTGGACACGACACTACACACAACAACGAAGCGAGAAAGAAGAAGAAATAGAAGCACACATATAGGAATAGGACTCGCAATTCTTGGTCTACTTTATTTATTCCATTTGATAATAGTGTAGCGATAATTTTGTAGTTGTTATCTTTGTAATGCAAGTCCGGATAGAAACTCCTATGAATTTTCAGTGCTTCCCGCCCGATCCTGAACCGGCGTAGGACCCGGCTGAAGAGCCCGCCTCCGACCCTGCACCTCCAGACCCCGAGCTAGTGGATGAAGAGGAAGAGGAAGAACTAGAACTCGATCGAGAACCAGAGCCCGAACCGGACCCAGCACCCGCACCGGATCCAGACCCAAGTCCAATCCCTAGACCGGCACCTATTCCAACACCTAACCCACCAAGGTCCAAGCCAAGGTCCTTTCTCGCCACGCGGCTCTCACAGCCCAAAGCACAAAAGGCGAAAATAAGCAAAGCAACAAGTGCTAGTGACTTAATCTCGGGACCACCCATGACTCAAAAGCAAATTCACAACACTTGACTTGTGAGAGCCTCAGTAACGGGTGCTATTTATAGAGCCTCGGTACCAAAGTGATTTCGCTTGGCGTGATAGAGTGGCAATAGGAGAAGGTGGGTAGGTCATATGCATGCCTAATTATTAGTATTGAAAATTATGTGATTTGGACAGTCATGAACAAAAGAAAGTTATGTGTGCATTTCGCAGTAAGAAAGGATGGATTTGGAGCATGAGAAACCAAACATATAAATTATTTTGGATATGGTGCCGTCCTATATTCCACTAATCTTAGTGGAGTTTGAAATTGGGGTGTATCTATTTCTCTATATATAGACCTTATTAAACAAGCAAAAAAAAATTCATATACATATTGCTAATGAGAACGTGTTGAAATCGGTAAGGATAAATATTATTTGGTAATGCATCAGTGGTTAGGTATCCACATGCATTAGTGGTTAGATAAAATGAAAAATGCATTAGTAGTTAGTACTAGGGATGAGCACGGTTCTAGAATCGGACATAACCAATCAGAACCAGAATGAACCGAATCAATCGGTCCTTTATTTTGGAGACCCAAATTTGGACCCGATAAGTGGGTATCGGTTCGGTTCTGGACGCGGTTCTACGGTCCGATTTTCGATTCTACCCAATTAGACCTAATTGAATGTTTACTTGTGAGATTAAGCGTTCGGTTCTCCGTTATAGTTTTGCCAATCAAACCCAATTATGTGATATTCATATATTGTTCAATTTATAGTGAAAATTATACACAATTAAAATTTTTTTTAGGAAAAAACATAAAATTGAAATACAAAAAATATTAATTAACAGCTCCAAAACTGGTTCGATTCTGAATCGGTTAATTAGAGGTTTTGTACTCTAGAACCAGAACCAAACCGAATTGATTCGGTTTTTAATTTTCAGATCCAAATCGGATCCGATATGCATGGCTCTCGATTCTTCGATTCGGTTTCAGTTTGAATCCCGGTACAGTTTTGGTTTTGGGTACAAAGTGTCAACCCCTAGTTAGAGCCTTAGATTTTATGAAATATTTAGAAAGATTAAGGAAATTCAAAGGTCAACAATTTTTGTTTCTATACTAACATTACACTTGACATTTTGTTAGTACATCCACTAGTGTTCTCTATATTTAAAGCACGGTATACTCATTATCAATATCTTCAAATATGTGAGTTTTGCATGTCACTATCTTCATTTGATTCTTATTGCATCTCATTATTGTATCAATTATAAAGTTAAATTTGATGTAAAATGTCTATAATACCGCTATATTAAAAAATTATATAAAATATCTTTTAACTTTTTTTCAAAAAATATTTTTTATCATATAAATAATAAAACTGATTTCAATATTATTTAAAAAAATGAAAGGTTTGTCAGGAAAATATTAAAAACAAAAAAAAACTAATTTGAACAAAAATTTTTATTTTTAATATTTTCTTATCAAATTTTAATTTTTAAGAAAAGTTATATTCAAATCAGATTTTTATTATTTATTCCACAAAATATATTTTTAATTCTTTAATTTTTAAATACCGGGGTATTTTAGACATTTAATAAAATTTTGAAAGTGAAATATTTAAATGACTAAAATAACCTCGTATGTAAAAATGAAAAAATGAAAAAAAATCATTAGTTTAACCTTTTTCTTAAAATTTCTTTATAGAATAAATAGTAAAAAACTTATTTGAATATTATTTTATAAAAAGTATTAAAAATAAAAAAAAACATTGTCAAAAGTTGTTTTTATTTTTAATATTTTTTTGAAAAAAGTTTTTAAAAAGAATAATAGTATTGAAATCAATGTTTTATGATTTATGTGATAAAAATATTTTTTGAAAAAAAAATTTCATGTTTTTATTATTATTTAATATATGGGTATTATGGACATTTTTCATCAAATTTAACTATGTGATGGACAGTGGAACTAAATAACATCATACTGTGATGACGTGCAACGAAAATCAAATAAGGATAGTGATGTACAAAACTTGCATAGTTGAGGGTGGTGATAAGAAATTTCCCCTTTAATTTATTGCAATAAATCATTTGTATTTTGGTTAATTACAACTTACTATGACTAGTTTGAGCCATTTTATATATAATATACATATTTCAAAAAGTTTAATTTGATTTCACATAGTTATCAAAAAGTTATAATTTCCCTTAATACTGTTAATTTGGATGAAATTTTTTATTAAAATACGAAATGTCTAAAATATCGTTAACTATTCATCAAATTTTGAAAGTCAAGCCATCCATAGCACATCTTTTCTTAATTTTTTTGATTTTAATTTTCATAATAACCTCCACCTGCAACTCCACTTCTTTAATTTATTTATATGCTATAAAAGATTATTTTTTTAATTCCAACTCATTTTATTTGTTTATTTTAATTCCCTCACTTTCCAGCCCCTTTCTCTTTCAATCACCGTCCCTCTCTCTTCTAAACCAAACAACCATGATTGCAAAAACTCATCTCTACCTTCCATCCAGTTTCTTTTGCTACCCCTTTCTCTCTCATCACCAATTTCTTCTTTCCTATACTTTCTTTAAAATCAATTTTATATTATTAAAGCCTTGTTAATTTTATCCTTCATATTTTTCATTGATTTCTTCTTTTCTAGCATTGTTGTTTCAATCTGACTTTGTTTGCAATGAGTAGCCCAAAATTGTAAGAATACAATTTTTCACATCTCAGAAAATCAGCAATTAACAACATACAAATTTCCAAAAAAAATTAACAATGAGATTCAATGAGGAGGAGAGATTGTTACATTCACATGTGAGTTCAAAGTCCCACATTAGAGCTCATTTTTGATACACCTAACTATAGCGAAATGACACTTTTATACCCTAACTATTTTTCTCTCTTTTTAGTATCCTAACAGTTTTTTTGTGACAACCTAACTTTAAAATGTCTAAAATACCTAAATTACCCTTGGTTTAAGATACTATAAATTGAATTGGTTCAATTTTTTTTATCTCTGATTCAATTTGATTTGTACTTAAGATGCAGATACAATTATGCCCGAAAATGTAAAATTAAATTTGAACCATTTCAAATATGGTTTGATAAATCATATTGGACTAGTTTTATTTTGATTTCTTAAATCAAGGGTATTTTAGTCATTTTAGCATAGTTTGTCACAAAAAGTTTGTTAGGGTACTTAAAAGAGACAAAAATAGGTAGGGTATGAAAGTGTCATTTCGATATAGTTAAGTGTAATAAAGTGTCATTATCCCTAAAAGTAATGATTGGATTTGAATCCTCATGCTCTCATGAAATTCTATAAGTTTCAGAAGGATAATTTTGCATTTTCAGACAAACATTTGGAAGAAAATAGATTTTCCAGGAAAACTAAATGTGAAAATTGAGATCACCTCGTGGCCGAAGGCCATGATCCATGATGAAACAAAATCCACGACCCGTGGTGAGCTCCGAGACCCTCAACTAGATGTGTCCAATATCTATTGGCCACACCACAACATCATAACGTGCAGATGTGTGACTGAAGGGCCATAGTCCGTGGCCCCTCAAAATTCAGCGCCTATAAAAGGGAGTCGACGCATTTGAAAAAATTATCAAATTTTAAAGCCATAAATTAAATTGTTTGTCTGCGTCTTCAGCTCATAGAGTTATCAGGAGGTTCAAAGCCAATCCAGTTTCCAGAAGTCAAGCGAAGAAGGAGATTTAGAAAGTAATCACATGTATTAAATTTTCAGAGCGAGAATTAAATCCAGGTTTTAGTTTCTCAATTTCATGCTATGTTGTATTATCAATTCCTAAATGAAGCAATTCTCATTTTACATCAATAGTATTTCTGTATATTGTTTCTGATTGTGAATTTAATCATGCATGATTACTTCTTTAATTATTAAATGAATTTGAATCACATGTGTGAATTAATATGACAATAAGTGTGTTTATATTAAAGTTAACTATGAACACGTTGTGCTAATTTCATTTAGGATTTGAGGCGATGAAATGATGAATACAAATTAGAGAAATTTAGGTGATTAAAGGGGACACAAACCTAAAAATCTCGAGAATTCACAAAACTTAATGTTGGCTAGCCAGTTAAATCATCACTAGAGAGGTTGGTTATCGTAAATTAGTCATAGGCCTTCTATCGATCTGAAAGGGGATTTTAAATGAATTTGGAATTCTTGTTGTCTCCCTAAGTTAGAAACACCGTCAAACATAGATTTTAATTTAATTCCTGACATTTTTATTCGTAAGTTCGTTGCCTCATCTTGTTAGATTATTTAAATTTAATTATTTTATATTCTCGTATATTGTATGTTTTAAGTTCCTACACTTTAAACCTCAATTTTTGACATACTAAGGTTAACTTTAAAATCAAATTAGAGTGCTTCGAATTGATAATTAGTTATCTTTTGGGTTCGATAAACTCGAGGTCGTAATCTTACTACCCTGCATTACTTATGACTGATACAGTGCCGGAAATCCAAGATTCGATACACATACATATCACTTGAAAATGTGTCATAAAGTACAATTAAGTTTATTTTTCTTATTTAGCTCATTTGCAGCACAAAAAAGACCAAAATGTCCCTCTTTGACTTTCAAAATTTCAAACTCAAACCATTTTTTTCATTTGACCTCCCTTTAAAAATGTTTATTTTCGCACACTTGGAGATTTCAAATGATTTTAGAGTGTGCATAAGAAATGTAGCGGACTTTCATATCTTTCTAAGATGCTAAAATGAACAAAATTGGAGGTTGTTTGGTAAGTCAAAAGTGCATTAGTATTTTCTAGTTTGAAACTTGGTTATTTGGAAAGTTCATGTTTTCAGCAGAAAGTTTGAACCCACTTTTGACTCATCAAATGACCTTTCATTTTTGCGAAACTTTGTAAATTAAAAACATATGAAATTCATATATACATTTATTATGAGATTAAGGACTTAGCCATACAACATAATGTCCAATCTCCCACGTAGGCATGATTAGAATTTAATATTGGAGAAGAGTCTCGTAGAGTAATCCAACGAGGTTGATTAGGGTTGTTAAGGCCTAGATTTACATCCTAACTTAATCGAAAATGGTGGATACGATTAATGTCTATTGGTGACCCACAAAGAGGGAAAGTGGAGTATTAGGAATTCCTAAGTTTAATTGTCCCTAAAATTGATACAGTATTGAACACATTAGAGTTAATCAGATGATTAGACTCTTAATTGCCTCGTAGAATGAATTATGGGTAAAATTGATATTAGACACTACCTTAGGACAACTTATATCCCTGATTGCTAATTATGTAATCGATTATTTCTCTTGATTTTTTCATCAGTCCAAAATCCCAAATTCGATTTAAAATGATATTTATACTTGAGTTTTTGTTTTGGTTTGGCGAAAAGGGCATAAAATTAAATTGAGCTTGAGTTCTTGGAGCTAGATAGTTTCGGAGATTGCGTGATCAAAAGCTAATTTTCTCAAAAACCTTGATTCTGTCGCTGAAGATCGACCTAAGCCTAAGAAATTTGAACTTGTGCACACTATCTATCCCTCTATGTCAGATTGATACACGGTACAAAGTTCAATTACAATGTATGTTTTCCACATTTTCATGTATAATGTATATTTGGTTTGGTCTATTTTGTTTTTAATATGTTTTAAACATTTGAGAATTATAAATATTAGGTGAAATTGCTTACTTTGCCGTTTTTGTATAAAAGTACACAGTCAACTTTATTTTTAAAGTACCCGTCACATATGCGTTATTTTTGTGTTTTAATAATCATGAAATGACTAAAATAATCTTCCAAATTCTTCAAAATTTTGAAATGTGTTATTTTGTTTCTCTCTCTGGCCAACTCTTTGTCGGAGTCGAATGAAACTATTGTCTCAGTTCTGGTATCTTAATTTCTCATTTATTATTTTTTAACAAAGAAAAAATACACATTCAAAAAAATAATTTTCTTAGTAACTTTTCCTTCTCTTATAAAATTATAATTCATCCATCATGAGCGATGAAGATAGAATAATGGAGTGGAGAAAATACAAAAATTAAGAATATATTAATTTATTGAAAAAAATACCCTTTGGCTCCAACAATGAGTTGGTGAAAGAGAGAGCATACACCAAATGACACACTTTTAAAATTTAAAGAATTTGGATGATCATTTTAGTTATTTCATAATTCATATAAAAATAAAACTAAAGCAGATCTAACAATATGTTTTGAAAATAAAACTTACAGTGGTTTTATGCAAGAAAATTAGTTAACCGGGATCTTATTAATAATGTGTAAAGTTCTATCTACTTTGTGCAATTTTTCCTAAATATTATTCATAAATTAGAAACTATGTTTATCTTATAGTACAAGATTCAATCAACACTGTATTTTCGTAAACATTATATTAAACAAGAATAATATAATTATTTTAAGTTAGGGATGGCACTAAGGCAGATTTTGGGTGAATTTGGCAATCTCATTCCCATCTCTGTTGTATACAGGTAAGGGATTTTCTATTTTGTAATGCGAACAGGGATTTCCCGTTTTATCTTCCCTACCCAAAGTAATATATATATATATAACAAATCTTGTGAGAAACAAACACTTTTCTTAGAACGTGGTGACTAACTTTACCCATTGAAAATAAGTGAATGTCTAACGAAAATAAATGAATACTAATGACAATAAGTGTATCCAATGAAAGTGAATGTCAAACGAAAAAAAATTTGGTCACTGAAAATAAGTGAATGAATAATGAGAATAAGTGAATCTCCAATAAAAATGAGAGAATGTGCAATGAAAATAAGTGAATGTCCAATTGAAATAAGGGAATGTCCCTTGGTTCTAACGTTCTAACTATACAATTGGTTATCAACCGAATGCTATATGTAATCTTTATTAAAAATATTATTTTAATATAAATATTTTAAAATTATTTTTTATTGAATATAAATTATAATATATTATTTTCATAAAAATAATTAAATTTATTACTTTTCATTAAATATGTACTTTACAATCTTATTTTACTTGAATTTTTTTTTGAATATATCAGGGTAAATCGAGGCGGAAATACCTCACCTCTTATCCGCCCGGATATGGAGATTTCTCACCCCGTCTCTACCTCAAAGAAGGCGGGGCATTAGATATTCGTTGGGGACGGGGAAAGTGTCATCCCTATTTTAAATTCATCAACAATAATCAATACTTGCTTGACCAATTCATTAAACGCTTAAACTTGGGTTCCAGGGACTCAAGTTCTAGTCTCGTTACGATATTTTTTTATACCACAATTCTTCTTAACGTTGGAGTCGTGATAATATTAAACTACTTTATAAAAAAAGGTTTATCATGAGCCAATTGATAATACAATCACCATTGATGACAAGCTAATTTCGGGCGAGATATTGGTCTCGTCAGAAATGCTAAGCCAGCGGATAACTCGCCAGGACTTTGCTTCAAAGTCTCGCTGGGTATGGTAAAATCTAAGTTTTAGCGAGAGTTTTCAAAGTCTCGCCGGGAATGTAAAATTTTTACTTTAGAAAAAATACGGGTTTTGGAATTATACAATACCAAAATCCGTAATTTAAATATTAATGACATACTGACAAATAACCAAATTATCTTTAATATTTGGAATATAGTTTAACATGTATATTAATTTTTCTCACACATTTTCTTATTGAAAAAACAAACATGCAAAGTAAAAAATGTAGCTCAAGCCAACATCAAAGGCACTATATAAATTTTTAGCGAAAAGTGATAAACCAAAATGCTAAATTCTCAACAACTTTAATCTAAATAGTTATAAATTCAAATAAGATAAATGAGGTCAATAGCTAAAAACCAGCGATATTGAATTTGAACGTATTATTAAATTTGATATTCTTCATTTACCAAATTAATATAGTTAAATAAGGAAATTTAATATAGAAATATAAAACCATACCTATATGATTAGCATCTTTAATATTTGGAATATAGTTTAACATGTATATTAATTTTTCTCACACATTTTCTTATTGAAAAAACAAACATGCAAAGTAAAAAATGTAGCTCAAGCCAATATCAAAGGCACTAAATAAACTTTTAGCGAAAATTGATAAACCAAAATGCTAAACCCTCAACAACTTTAATCAAAATACTTATAAATTCAAATCAGATAAATGAGGTCAATAGCGAAACACCAACGATATTGAATTTGAATGTATTAATAAATTTGATATTCTTCATTTACCAAATTAATATAGTTAAATAAGGAATTTTTAATATAGAAATATAAAAGGATACCTATATGATTAGCATATATTTTGAGCGTCTTCGATTGACTCATCGCGAGCCTAACCTTCTCGGACTCCTTGTGCTTCAAAAGCTTCACAGTATTAGCTCCTCTCTCCTTCCACTGATTCCTGTCCTTATAGAATATGTACAAAGTCGCCTTCCTACAACCAACAGAATACTAAACCGATAAAAAATCACCTCCGATTCCACAGAACATTACAAAGTATAGAGAAAACGCTAAACTGATACAAAATCACCTCCGTTTCAGGTTTAACTTGCACCATTTTAACCACTTTGATGTCATTGTATTTTAATAAGTGCGCAGAGAAGATCCATTGTATTGAACCAACACATCTCAAATCTGTGAAATTAACAATAAAATAAAAAAGGATCGGGATTTAATATCATTATTGAAATTCTGAATCGTAGCCAAGTCAGGAAGTCGAACACAAAATCTTTAACTTGTGTATCGACTTCTTGTGGAAACAGTAAGCAAAGTGATAGACAGATAATAATCATGACACCAGAGATGATTACCCAGTTCGGTGACTCCGCACCTACGTCTCGGGGCACTTTGCTAGTGGAAAGGTTTTTCACTATCAGGTAGTCAATAGTACAACTTCAAGCCCAACTAGCTATCACACAAGCTATTGTCCTAAGCTACTATAGATCTCACCGTGAATCGCCTCGACCCGGAGCCTCTCCCCCTGTCTTTGAGATTCCCTCAATTCCACCCTTCGAGAAAGTCCATGCTCGGTGTCGTTGTCTTCTTGGACGGAGTTGTGAATCTTCAATCACAAACAAAAACCCTAACCGACCCAAACACTTAGTCTTCGCGACTCAAGGTTTGATCGGAGCAAAAGATCCGTTCTAGCGAATATTCATCAGCCTCTCAACACGCCGATGGTGCACGGTTAAGAGCTCTGAGAAATCTTGCAGGTGTTAGAACAAGAACCGATGATCTGCTAATGGGAAGCCATGGGCTTTTTATAGCAGCTCACATTCCTAATCCCTCCTGGATTCGGAACAGGAAAGTCAGACAAGTTGTTGCCGCCTTCCATGACAGCTGGAAGTCGTCTTGCCTGTTCTGACTTCCTGATGAAATCAGGCAAGTCTAGTTGCCGCCTATCGCTGACGTGTAACTGCCAGCTGGAAGCTTCGTTGAAATAGGAAAGCTTCAGACTTTCCTAATCTACGGCTCGTAACAAGTCGCTCCACATGTCATGTAACATGTTACTCGACTTCTTACTTTTGCGCTAAAAAATCATGCCAACTATTAAACGTAGCAACAATCTCACCCTTTGGCAATTTTTTTAGGCAAACACCTTTTTGTAAGCCCATCGTCATCTTGTGGCAGTTACGCACAGCAAGTGACTTATCTTCTGGCAGTTACGCACAGCAAGTGACTTATCTTCTGGCAGTTACGCACAACAAGTGACTTATCTTCTGGCAGTTACGCACAGCAAGTGATGTGACTTCTTTACTCCAAGCAGGCACATCGTCGTCACCTTGAGGCAGTTACGCACACAGCAAGTTTCGTGACTTTCGATGCAACTTCTTGTGCGGCTTCTAGTTTAGCTTCTGGAGTAGCTTCTGGAGCGGCTTCTGGAGCAGCTTCTGGAGCTTGACTTCTTGAGCGGCGACTTTCTATGCACATCATTCGGCACGACTTCCGACGTAATACATTATCTCCCCCTGTTTGTCTAATAATATTGCCAAAGGCAATCTCATGACCAAATTTGTCTAAACAGTAGGGTAAAAGAAAAATAGCTCTCACCATGAGCAAATAAACGGCTCAAACATGAGCACAAATCCAGCTCAATCAAGAGCAAATATCCCAAAAAAAATAGTCACAGTGTACGGAAAGTAACTCGGACAAACCCCGAGAATTTAATAGTGTGTGTGGGACAGAGAATTACTAAAACGACGTGGAGTCGTTATCTTCTTCAGCAGGAACATCAGCAGTAGCAGCAGCAGCAGTAGATCGGAGGTCTTCCAGAAGGACTTCACAGGCGACTTTGCGAGTTGAGAGCGTGGCAATTGACTTCTCCAGATCAGCAATCACTTCCACCAATTCTTCCTGCATCCTAGCGCCAATTGGTCCTGAGGGACGAGAGCTTGATCCAGCTCCTGGAGTTTTGGCCACAGGAAGTCTAAGGTCCTTCAACTGCTTCTCTTCAAAGTTCTTGAGATTGATGGCTAGAGGCAGTGGCTTTTTACCCGGAATATCCGATTCTCGAACAATGTTAGGATATTGTTGGAGAAGGATACCGGTGATTAGCGAAGGAAAACCGATCGGAAGTTTGATAGCACATGATTTGGCGTGCTTAACTAGATGGTCAATAATGTAAGCGCCAAAATCAATAGGAGACTGCGTACCTATTTGGTAAATGAGTTTTGCCAGCTCTGTTTTGATGCTTGACCCATGTGTAGAGGGTGCCCAGTTAGCCAGACCGATGCGGTAGAGAATAGAATATTTTGCTGTGAGTTCTGTCGCCGCAATGGTGTCCTTGACTGGCCAGCCCTTCCTACGTCCTCCGGTTATTTCGACCGCTACTTTGTCCAAGTGCAGGACTTCCGGAGTGACTTCTGGGTCATCTCTGCCAAGGTATGTGTTGATGGTTGAGGTAGAGACTTCGAAGCATTCCCCCCCGAACAAACACCTTTCGGTATTCAGCATCTTCAGGGTCATCGAACTCGCTTGATAGATTGACGATAAACTCCTTAACCAAAGTCGGGTAGAATGGGCCAATATTTATGACCGTGTTGGTCAGGCCAGCTCTACGAATAAGCTCTACAATCGCATTTATCCCTTGTGCTTCAGTGGAGAGTTCTCTTTCTGGATAGATTTTCCGTTGATAGACATACTGCCACTTAACGGCATTGTCTACAGAGTGGAAAGAAGAGACGTTGTCTGTGGGTGCCTTCGGTACATACTTGGGGAGCTTCTACCCTCCTAATGTCTTCTTCACCCGTGGTAGCACAATTAGGGTGTCTTCTTCTTCAGATTCTTTTTCTTCAGGGACTGAGGTTGCTGCTGTAGTTACTGAATTCTTTCTTGACTTCTTCGGCTGTTTGGACGCCGAAGCTTCTCCTTTTTCTGTTGCCTTTCTCTTTGGGGTCAATCATCTCTGAACTTGAGGTTCTTCTTCTTCATCAACCAACCTTTGTGTTGGTAGTTTCCTTCTCTCAGCCCTCTTGGGCACAACTTCTTCCTTTTCCATGGTTTCAATATCGACACTTTCTTTGACAGGTTCCACTAAAAGTTGAGTGACTTCTGGAATGACTTCAGGATTATCATCACGCCCTGAATCACTGTTCGGGGCGACAAGGGAACTTTCTTCCTTTTCCAAGTCCTCGTTTAGAGGAGATTTCTCTGGTGCGGGTGTCGACTTAGAGAGGCTAGGTTGGTTCTCGGTGCTAGTGCCGTGGACTTCAGGAACAAGGGTTTCTAAACCCTCTTCAGGCAGGCTTTCTTCTAAGTTTTCTTCAGAGAGGATAGCAGATTTACCTCGTGTTGGAGTCGGAGTAGAGAGAGAAGCGTCTTCTTCAATGTTTGCAGAAGCGGCTAGAGCGTCGTCCTTCTCAGCGACGGGGATTGTGTCTTCCGGCGTAACAAATGGGGGCGAGCTTGTTACATCCTGAGGTGCTGCCGAAGTTTCCCCTAAGCCTCTTCCTCCTCGGATCCTTACTCCATGCTTGGTTCTAGTCGATTTGGAGGCAGATAATTTCTTGGCAATGACTTTTGCCCTCATCTTTGCTCGAAGTACTTTTGAAGCAGATGGTATTCTACCGCTGCGAGTACCAACCATTTAGCTAGGATTTTGTTCTTTGTGGGGGAAAGCAAATTTTTGCTGAGCTTTTTGATTTGAGAAACCCTAGCGATTTCAAATGATGGAGGAGGTGCAGAGTCTGTGGGAGTTGAACAGAATGATTTCTGATAGGTGGATAGTCAGATCGTAATCATTCCCAAAATTCAAAAAGGACTAACGGACTTTTGATAAAAGGATTTGGGCCCGACTTGATTTTGTGGACCCTGTTTGGTCCTGATCGAGAGAAAGAGTAAAATCAACTAAAAGCTCTTCCTCTTCTTGCTTGACTTCTGGCTATTCTAGACAGCAAAGTCCGAGGGTTGACCTCAGACTTTCAAACCTTTTAGCATCTAATGCTTTTGTAAAGATGTCAGCGACTTGTTTCTCAGTGGGTAGGTATTCGAGCTTTACTTTCTTGTCTTCTACAAGCTCTCGAATAAAGTGATGCCTGATGTCAATATGCTTTGTCTTGCTATGTTGTATTGGGTTCTTCGAGATGTTGATTGCACTGATGTTGTCACAAAACAAACTCATGACTTCTTGCTTGACTCCATATTTTGCCAACATTTATTTCATCCAAAGAAGCTGAGTACAGCTACTTCCGGCTGCAATATATTCGGACTCAGCAGTAGACAAAGCAATACAGTTTTGCTTTTTGCTGAACCATGATACAAGATTGTTCCCTAGGTAGAAACAGCCTCCAGAGGTGCTTCTTCGATCTGGTGTGCTTCCCGCCCAGTCAACATCACAATATCCAACCAGAGTAGGAGAGGTATCAAAGGAATATAGCAAACCTAATTCAGAGGTTCCCGAGATGTACCTTATGATCCTCTTTGCATGGGCTAAGTGACTGACTTTTGGATTGGCTTGATATCGAGAACAGACTCCCACAGAATAAGCAATGTCGGGTCGACTTGCTGTTAGATAGAGGAGACTTCCTATTATGCTTCGATAAAGACTTTGATCAACTGGTTCTCCCATCTCGTCCTTTGTGCACTTGTCATGTGTGGCAATAGGAGTCCTTTTGTGTGAAGCCTTTTCTAACCCGAACTTCTTGACAATGTTCTTTGCGTATTTGCTTTGGGAGATAAATATTCCATCTGACATCTGCTTGATCTGGAAGCCTAGGAAATATGTGAGCTCACCGACCATACTCATCTCAAATTCAGACTGCATGTGTTGAACGAAGCGTTCCACCATCTTGTCTGACTTCCCTCCAAATACAATGTCGTCGACATATATTTGAGCTATCATGATGTCCTTTCCTCGTTCTTCACAAAGAGAGTTTTGTCTACTCCCCCTCGAATATAGCCATTCTGTACAAGGAATTGGGTAAGACGTTCATACCATGCTCGTGGAGCTTGTTTGAGACCGTAGAGAGCTTTCTTTAGCTTGTAGACATGGTGCGGAGAGTCATGGTCTTCGAATCCCTTTGGTTGGGCTACATAGACTTCTTCGTTTAGATTTCCATTAAGGAAGGCACTCTTTACATCCATCTGATAGAGTTTGAAGCGCAGATGACATGTGATGCCGAGAAGAAGTCGTATGGCTTCCAGTCTGGCTACCGGAGCAAAGATTTCTTCAAAGTCGACTCCTTCGACTTATGTGTACCCTTGAGCCACCAGTCTCGCTTTGTTTTGAGTGATGTTTCCTTGTTCGTCAGATTTGTTTTTGAATATCCATTTTGTCCCGATGACATTGACATTGTCAGGCTTGGGTACAAGTTCCCAGACTTCATTCCTTGCAAACTGAGCCAACTCTTCTTGCATCGCGCAGACCCAGTATTCATCATTGATGGCCTCTTGTATATTCTTTGGCTCAATTTTGGAAATAAAGCACATGTTAACTATCATCTCTTGGTGGTCAAGAGATGCCTTTTGTCGATTCCGAACTCCCTCATTAATGTCTCCAATCACATCCCGGGGTGGGTGATACTTCTGAATTCTTCTTGACGGAGCTCTTTGCCTTGCAGGGGTTGCCTCTTCATCCGGGATGAGTTGGCTTTCGTCTTCTTTGTTGCGCTCATCGTCCTTGACTTCCGGTCTTACTTCTCTTCTGACATCTGGTCTGGCTTCTCCTCTGACCTCTGGTCTGACATCTCCTGAGAGATTCAGGACTTCTTCTTCCTCGTCACTTGATTGCTCGTTATTGTCATCATCAATCACGACATTGATGGATTCCATGATAGTCCGGGTGCGTTTGTTGAATACCCGAAACGCCCGACTATTTCTGGAGTATCCGAGGAAGATGCCTTCGTCGCTTTTAGGATCCAACTTGCGTCGAGGTTCCCTATCTGCAAGTATGTAGCAGACCGATCCAAAGACATGGAAGTATTTGACATTCGGCTTTCTCCCCCTCCATATTTTATAAAGAGTGAGCGAAGTTCCAGGGCAAAGAGTCACTCTATTATGAATATGGCATGCCGTATTCAAAGCTTCAGCCCAGAAGTGCTGCGGGATGTCTTTGGCTAACATCATGACTCTTGCCATCTCTTGAAGAGTGCGATTCTTCCTTTCAACGATTCCGTTTTGCTGAGGAGTGATGGGAACAGAAAATTCGTGTGCAATACCTTCAGCATCACAAAAGTTTGCGAAGCTGATGTTTTCAAACTCCTTTCCATGATCGCTCCGAAGTTGAACGACTTCCCCAATGACTTCTCCCTTTTCTCGTTGAACTCTTCGACATAAGGCTTCAAAGACTGAGAAGGTATCTGACTTCTCTCGAATAAAGTCTACCCATGTGTACCTCGAGAAGTCGTCTACGCATACAAATATGTACTTCTTCCCTCCTAGACTTTCTACTTGCATGGGTCCCATAAGGTCAACATGAAGATGTTCTAGAACATGAGAAGTAGTAAGATGTTGTACCTTCTTGTGCGACGTCTTGACTTGTTTCCCAATCTGGCATTCTCCACAGATTTTTCCTTCGATGATCTTGAGGTTGGGAACTCCAATGATTGCCTTTTCAGAGAGAATATTTTGCATACCCCTCAAATTGACGTGACCAAGTTTTGGATGCCATAGTTTTGTCTCTTGAGCTTTGGATAAAAGGCACTTGGTTGGCAAGGTACAGACTGTTGGAGACCATAGATAACAATTGTCAAGGGACCTGTGGCCTATCATGACTTCCTTCTGTTGTTTGTTTTTGACCGAGCACTTGTCGCGAGTGAAGTGGACATCCAGATCAAAATCACATATCTGGCTTATGCTGATGAGGTTTGCTGTGAGGCCTTCTACTAGTTAGGAGACTTTTGGCAAGACTTTTGGGAGACAGACTTCTGAGGAACGAAGATGGTGTATGATGACGAGGCTTCTTTCGAATATCCAAGGCCTTCCATATTCCTGACTGGTTTTCCGATCGACAGGATTTGATCTAGAGTGTCCGTGCTTGGATTCATCATCTTTACTGACTTCTTGACCTGCTCTAACTCGCCTTTCAGTCGAGCAACTTCCTTTTTGAGATCAACAGTTGTCTCGAGAAGTCTTGACTTGTCTTCATTAAGAGTAAGAATGAGAGCGTTCTGTTTTTCGATTACCTGAGAGTCTTCAAGCCACTTGACATACCATTCGTTGTAAGCGTTGTTGAGAGTCTCATCGGATAGCTCATCATCAGAGTCATACTTCTTTGAGCTTTCAGCTAGTTGATCTATTGTGGAGGAAGTAAAAGCCACATAGTTACTTGTATGCTCAAGGTCACTGTCTTCCTCATCTTCATCGTCAGTTAGAGAGGCAATGAATCCCTTCTTCTGTTTCTTTAGGAAGTTGGGACATTCTCTCTGCATATGTCCATACCCCTCACATTCAAAACACTGTGCTCCTTTACCTGATAGTTCTCCTCGCCCTCCATCGTTGGCTGTGTTTTTGAGCTTCTGAAACTTGTGTAGTGGCTTGTCCCTAACTTCTCGGGTGACTTTTCTTCCTTTCATTTGGCCAAATCTCTTCATGACTCTGTTGTAGTTTTTGGCCAGCATGGCGATAGTTTCCTCGATGTCACTATCCGACTTAGAGTGTGTTGAGTTCTTCTGATTAGAAGTTTTGAAAGCCACACCTTTATGTTTCTTCTCAATAGGAGGTAGGGAGAGCTCGAAAGTCATTAGTGAGCCCATGAGTTCATCAAACTTCAATGTTTTTAAGTCATGGACTTCTTCGATGGCGGTGATCTTCATCTTGAATCTGGGACTTAAGGCTCTCAGTGTTTTTCTGACCAAGTCCTCGTCGGTCATAGGCTTGCCAAGTGAATATGATTCATTGGCCAGATCCTTGATGCGCACATTAAACTCCGCAATAGTCTCGTCGTCATTCATGGTCAGAGCCTCAAAGTTAGTCGTGAGGTACTGTAACTTCTGCTCTTTGACTTTTGAAGTACCCTCGTAGGCAACAGCAAGCGTGTCCCAGGCAATTTTGGCACTTGTGCATGTGTTGATGAGTCGAAACACATTCTTATCTACTCCATTAAAAATAGCATTGAGTGCACGAGAATTACCTTGGGCAGCTTCATCTTCTTCCATGCTCCACTCCTTTTCTGGTTTGATGCTCGTTTGATTTCCATGTGCATCAGCATAGTAAGGTTCCTCCCATCCATTGATGATAGACTTCCAGGTTTTGCTGTCGAGGGACTTCAAGAAGGCACACATTCGTGCTTTCCAATATCCATAGTTTGTTCCGTCGAGTACCGGCGGACGATTGACAGATCCTCCTTCCTTTGAATCCATATTAGCTACTCAGATTTTTGCAGGAAAATCACCTAAGAGATTAAGGTGCCTCCTCTGATAACAATTGAAATTCTAAATCGTAGCCAAGTCAGGAAGTCGAACACAAAGTCTTTAACTTGTGTATCGACTTCTTGTGGAAACAGTAAGCAAAGTGATAGACAGATAATAATCACGACACCAGAGATGATTACCCAGTTCGGTGACTCCGCACCTACGTCTGGAGGCACTTTGCCAGTGGAAAGGTTTTTCACTATCAGGTAGTCAATAGTACAACTTCAAGCCCAACTAGCTATCACACAAGCTATTGTCCTAAGCTACTATAGATCTCACCGTGAATCGCCTCGACCCGGAGCCTCTCCCCCTGTCTTTGAGATTCCCTCAATTCCACCCTTCGAGCAAGTCCATGCTCGGTGTCGTTGTCTTCTTGGACGGAGTTGTGAATCTTCAATCACAAACAAAAACCCTAACCGACCCAAACACTTAGTCTTCGCGACTCAAGGTTTGATCGGAGCGAAAGATCCGTTCTAGCGAATATTCATCAGCCTCTCAACACGCCGATGGTGCATGGTTAAGAGCTCTGAGAAATCTTGCAGGTGTTAGAACAAGAACCGATGATCGGCTAATGGGAAGCCAAGGGCTTTTTATAGCAGCTGACATTCCTAATCCCTCCTGGATTCGGAACAGGAAAGTCAGGGAAGTTGTTGCCGCCTTCCACGACAGCTGGAAGTCGTCTTGCCTGTTCTGACTTCCTGATGAAAGCAGGCAAGTCTAGTTGCCGCCTATCGCTGACGTGTAACTGCCAGCTGGAAGTCGTTTGACTTTGTCGACGTCACTCTCTTGCGCTCCAAGTCTTCGTGCCGCCTTTCTTCTTTCGCTCCAAGTTTTGTTGAAATAGGAAAGCTTCACACTTTCCTAATCTGCGGCTCGTAACAAGTCGCTCCACATGTCATGTAACATGTTACTCGACTTCTTACTTTTGCGCTAAAAAATCATGCCAACTATTAAACGTAGCAACAATTATTAAATATAAGAAAATCTTATCATAGCGATGACATACTAATTTGAAATTATGGTTAGTCGCAAGATGTCACTCACAATGTTAAGAGTTTGTGACAGACACTTGCGGATGCACAAATTAAGGTAACACATTGAACATAAATGTGAATGACACGAGATATGGTTACAGAGTTTGGTGCAACGTCACCTATGTCTGGGGGCACTCTCCAGTGGAAAGGTTTCACTGTATCATAATCAATCAGAACATACACATTTCTATGATTATCACACAAATCATTAACTTTATGCTATTGTTACAAGTGATAACCTATCTCAGGGTCTCCCCCTAAATATGAGATCCTCTCTCTGTTCCACCCTTCGAGCAACGCCTCTGTTCGGATTAGTTTATGTTCTTCAAAAGGATGCACAAGACTTCAATCACGCAAACACAACCCAAATCATTAAAACACTCATTCTTCCTTGAATAGTGATTGAACACAGACTGTCGGTCTTTGTCAAAACATTCAACTTCCTAACACGCTCGTCCTACACGTTTAGGAACTCTGAATGATCAGCACACAGATCGACTTACAAAACCACAAACACACTACTAATGGGACGCCGCCAGGATTTTATAGTAGTTGTGATAGCATTTGCGCCCTAGTCCAATTGCTATTAGCCTGTAAGCGTCTATGTACATTATCATCGTTCGTAATATATATATAAAACAGCTTTGTATTACTTATGTGTTGAAGTAATATGTTAAGCATGATCTGATTTATGACCACTAAAGTAGTAGAACCATAAATCTGTACGGATCACACTTAACGAGTCCTTGGTCAAAATATGCTTCCTTTGAAGCGACCGGTATGAGGATGGTTCTTAATAACATAGTTCTACTTGTCATAGGGATGAGGGATCCCAGAATCATATCATAGATATCATGAGGTGATTGATATCGGACGACCCGCTTTGAATAGTGTTCATAGATTAAGCCATGAACATATTCAAATGAGATAGCTTGTCACGACATCCTTAGACCGAGGAGTCTTTGTGATCACTATGCAATGAACGTGCGGCTTTAACTTGCGCCTAACGCTTTGTGTAACAGGATTGCAATAACGGGCATGATTGGGTGGCGGAACGGGTTGCATGAGTGACACGAAAGACGGCTAAGGGATTTATCCCTCATACTACGGTATGGGAAAGATATACGTTAAAAAGCCTCTTGATCGAGACTAACTGAGAGTAAGAGCATGGCCATGCCGGTGATACGGGTTATCAATTCTCAGCCATCTCACATATCAAGTAACAATGATTGATTAAACGAGGTTGACGACTCTATGCCTTGTGATCAATCGGGATATCTAGAGATAATAGGATAGTGACTTGTACGCACAAGGTTAAGTCGAATCATCGATCGTCATGCACCTTGGGTAATCATAATGTCTTACTAGAGACCACTTATGATGGATCGGGCAAGAGCGATCTTTTGCGCCGATCTGCCAACGGTGGCATGATCCTAGAGGGTCACACACATTCAAGACGGATAACTTGAGACAAGGAAACCTTAACGTTTCTTGAGGAGAAATACATGGACAAAACTGGGGGTTTTGTGCCACGGGTACGGTTTGAGAGAATAATTAGCGAATCGAGAAAACTGAGTTTTTTCGTCGATGTCACGTCGGACTTTGTTTGATAAGTAACGACAAAAAGGGTCGGGCGACTTTTGGACACGGCACGAGACCACATTGGCGAGCCCATTGGGCTCGGCCCATGAGGTCTCATGGCCGGCCCAAACAAGGGCCCATTAAGAGCCCAATAAGCCCTCTTGGCCGGCCCACATGGTGGGTCCATGTGTGGGGGCCACACAACACCATGCTTAGTTGGTGATTGTGGATTAAAAGGTGAGTGATTTAAGGGGTATGGGTTAAAGCACCTTTAAGCCCATACCAATCACTTTTAACCCATACTTGTGAGTTGGATGATGAATTCAAATACTAGACATTAATTCATTATTCAAATAATCACAAAAACTCACAAGAACCCTCTCTCTCTCTTGTGGCCGGCCACACCTTCTCTCTCTTCTAAGTTGCTCTCTTGTTCTTCATTTAATTGTTCTAGTAGGCAATTAAGTGAAGGATCATCAAGATCATCCCCTTGGTGTGGACTTGCTTTAGAGAAAAAGATCCGAAAGTTCTTCTTTATCGATTCAACAAGACTTAAAGGTAAACATCTTGTGGAATAGATTTTGCTTTGGGATTTAATGGTTTATGTTCTTGGACAAGGTTTGGAGTATATTTTCTTATAATGCTTCCGCTATCTCGACGATCTAGAACGCTCCAAAACCCTATAAGTTGATCGTCTCATCTTTAGGGTTTCCTAACCCCTCGCTTATCTTCTTCTTGAAGTTTCCGTAAACTCCTACACAACTGAATAATTTCGAATCGCAATCTATTTAGGAGATCTTCTAAAAATGAAAACTCACCGAAAGTCGTCTCGAAAGATGTTTTACTTCTCATGTTGCTGCTTATGGACAGACATCTTTATTTTCATTCAGCATATAACATAGGGAAAAAGACACTTTTGTGCACCTAAATATACACTTTTGACACTTTCATACCCTAACCTTTTTTTTTTCTCTTTTTTCCATACCTGAATTTCATTTTAGGACAACTGCCCATTTATTCACCAAAAATGGCAATGAATTTTTGTTCAATTCATGAGTATTTGGTTCAATTCATGGGTATTTTGGTTCAATTCATTTGTATTTTGGGAAAATGTTCCAGAAGTACCCTGAATTTTTGTTTAATTCATGGGTATCTTGGGTATTTTGAAATTATTGTCCCAAAATGAAATTCAGGTATGGAAAAAAGAGAAAAAAATTTAGGGTATGAAAGTGTCAAAAGTGTATATTTAGGTGCACAAAAGTGTCATTTTCCCTATAACATATGTCGCAACATGTAGACAGACATCTTTCTGTCAGCCGCTAAAATAGCCAATCTAATAGTAACAACAATCTCCCCCTTTGGTTATTTTTAGGTGAGCACTTCTATTCACTCAATGTCTATTTAACTTTATCACCTTCCAGAAAGATGTCACAACATCTGGATTGACATTAGGTCACCAGATAGATTATGTCACTACCATTTACGACTTCTTTTCCCCCTGATTGCGTTAAATAGATGCCAAAGGGCGTATGTAATCATGCAATAGTTAATAAGATAAAAACATGATAATATAAAAGAGTACCAGAAGGGGAGTGATCACCCCAACCAAAGTGAACTCGGACAGATCCCGAGTGAATAGAGTTTAAACAACAATCCATCAAAATAAAAAAATTCTTGAAGCTAAAACGAGCACAATATTCGTAGATGCTCTCTAAACTGGATTCTACAGTTTCTTCATATGCAGAGCTTTCTTCCTTGTCTTCTTGAAAGGTTATTTTTTTGCCTCTCCCTTGTCCTTGTGTGCCCTCAGAAGATCTTGTACTAAGCCTTCACAGATAGTCTTCTTACCAAACAGAGAGTCGATGGTCTTGTCTAGGAAGCTTATTTCTTCACGAAACTCTCTCAGCGCCACCTTATGAACATCTTAAGACTTGTTAGCAACGCCAGATGTTTCTTCATATGGAATGACAATATCCCTGACCTGTTTACCCTCAAATATTTTGGGGCTGAAGGCGAGTGTTGTTGGTTTGTTGCCTGCGACATCTGAGGCTCGCAGTATGCTAGGAAGTTGACTTAACAATATACCAAATATAAGAGATCGAAATCAAATAGGCATTATTACCGCAAAGGGTTTAGCATTTTCTGAGCTTCTGTCGACAGTTCCTTCTTAGGAAATAGAACTTGTTGCTATACATATCGACACTTTAGGACACCATCCTCGTGATGAAAAGATGTATTATCCAACGGAGCAACAAGAATGTTGCTTGGGAGCTTCTGGTCTCCCACATATTTTCTGGTGCCATGTCCAATAGGTGCGATCACCATATTTCCTTCTTCCTCGTCAGCAGAGGCAGGCTCATCGACTATATTTCAAGATATTGTCACATACTTCTTCTGCTTCTTCTTGGTGGTAATAGGCAAGCTCTTTGACTTCCTCTTCCTACTTCTTTGACTTGTTCCTTTCTCGGTAGTTGACGTCTTTATTTTCTTTGGTTGCTTCCTAGCAGGAGCAATTTCTTCCTTGTTTTTCCTTTTCTTCTTCTTAGAATTTTATTTCCTTAAACTTGAGAGTGCAATATCTTCTTCAAATGGAAAATTACCATCTCCTCTTTCACCAGCTTCTATAGGGTTAGATAGAGCTGGGACATCTTCTTCGATCTCTATAGCAGATTGGCGAGCATCTGCTTCACTGACTTCTCTTTCAACATGTTCTAGACCTGGTGATGTTGGTCCATCTTTATGGACATCATCCTGGACAACAGTAGTATCATCTTTATTGGCATCCTTATGAAAATCTTCATTGACATCCTCATGGACATCTTCTTCTATACTGTTTTCCTACTCCTCAAGACCCTGGTCGTCCTCCATGGCTCCTTCTTGAGGTGCAACCTCAGGAGCTGGTGAGTGTGAGGCACCTCTAGTGACATCAAAATCCTGGCTTGGATCTGCCTCCGTTTCCTCAACATGAGTCGATTCGACAGGAACAAAGGGATCTGGAACATCTTCCTGACCCTCTTGAGTTGCGACAGAATCTACATTCTCATATGCTAGCACAGTCCTAAGAGGCAACACATGCATGACCTCGACACTAGTATGATTCGACTCACATCTCCCTTCGGAGTCTCTTCAACAATATGTCCTAACCAATCTTGATCTCTTGGGTTTTCAAAAAAGAGGGAAATAACATAAGTACCTCGCATGTTGATTGGAGGATCTACGGGAGAGACCCCTTCCCTGACATTTGTCGATGTAGTCTCGACTGGAGCTGACGGCTCCGAAATTACCACACCTTTCTTGTGTCGAGTTGATCGAAGACCACGAACCTTGACGCCATACTTCTTGCTCTCAACGGACTTCTTTGTATCAGGCTTCGGAGGGGACTTTGATTTCATCCTGATAGCCTTCTACTTTCTAAGGTTGGCTGCAATGTTGCCGCTTCTGGTTCCAACCATTGTTGAAGATGGTATTGCTGTAAGAGCTTGTGCCCTAGTCCAAGTCTTTTCTATGTAATCTTCTGTTTAGCAATAAAAGACATTTTCATTATTATTGTGTTGTAATAATGAGTCAAGGGATAATTTCATCTAAAGTTATTGACTGTGTCATCACTAACAGTAGAACCTTTAGGTACTATGAAATTATGCTTAACTAAACCCTAGGCGAATACTTATCCATAAGTGACTAGCGTAAGGATGACTTGAGATCAAGTTCTACTGATCGAGGTAATGAGATTACCAAATTCATATCACGGATATCATATGAGAGATGATGTGACCTAGCCCAATGTAATAAGTCATCTATATTGTAATGTTTTATCATTTTGGAATAAATAAAACATACATTTTATTACTAGTGTGCTGTAGTAATATATTAAATGTGTCTTGATCTATATCATTATGTTTATCAGCAATAATAGTAGAACTATAGATCAGAGAGAGTCACATTTAATGAGTTCCTGGTCAAACATGCTTCATCAGAAGCGACCAGTATGAGAATAACTCTATATGATCACGGTCTACTGATCATGGTAAGGCGAGTGCCAGAATTAGATCATAAATATCATTTGGGGAATGATATTGGACGATCCGATGGTGAGTATATAGCATAGATGTTGTCATGAACATACTCATATATTGTAGCTTATCAACGTATCCTTAGACCAAGGAGTCTTTAAGGGATTTATCCCTCATGCTCCGACATAAGTATGATATGCCACTTGATAAGTATAACTGAAACGAAACGCATGGCCATGCTGAAGGAATCCATGGGGTCCAAAACAATTAAACTCATGCATAATGGAAGCGAATTTAACCATGGATTCTTAGAACTTTGAACAGATCATCATGTGAAAATTTTTAGCAAGCATAATATAAATAAAATCTTGAATTTTACCTTGTAAAATCGAATCTAATATCACAAATATTTTGTTTTGTGATCTCTAGTTGTATCCACACAAGCACAACACCTTTAGAAGAATTTCTACAAAACCAATTACTAGTTAGTTTTGAGAAAATAGCAAGAACAAGAGAGAGAGAGAGAGGGATTTCGGCTATGGGGAGGGTGGTGGCCGAAAATTAGGTTAGAATTGGTGTAGGATTATTCCTTAAATAAAAATATATGATTTCAATTATAATTGTAATTGTAATAAGAATGGGCTTAAATGGATTAGCTAGACCGCCACAATTACTCTAAACTGATTACTGATTTAGCTAATTCGCACTTGATTTAATTAAATCGAATTGCGAATTTCCCAATTCTCATATTCTTCAAATACTGACTTTTCAAAGTCCACTTTTGCCATACTTTGTTAAGAGTGCGTGACCCTCTAGGCTCACGACCCGCTGGCAGAGTTGCAAAATTACCATTTTGCCCTTTCCATCATAAGTGGCCTCTAGTAAGACATTATGATTTCCCAACGTTTGTGAATATCGAAGATTCGATTTAACCTCTTATCGTCCATATCAATATCCTTTTATCATACCGATATCTAGATTGATTAAAAGGCATAGAACCGTCATCCTAATTTATCAATCACTATTTGTTGATATCTAAGACGACTGAAAAATCATACTAAGTATCTCCTGCATGGCAATGCTATTTCTTCAGTCATACTCATCAAGTGGCCTAAACAGATATAATTTCCATACCGGAGTATGGGTGATAAATCCCTCAGCCGTCTTTCGATTTCACTCATGTCATTCATAACTAAGCTAATCAGAGCCCTTAGGCTACCCTTTTACAGGTAACGTTAGACTAGGTCAAACTTAGAGATTCATCACATAATGATCACAAAGACTCCTTGGTCTAAGGATATAATGACAAGCTACGATAGGTAAGTATGCTCATGACAATATGTATACTGCATACTCACCATCGGGTCGTCCGATAACATCTCCCTGATGATACCTATTATCTAACTCCGACACTACCTTGCCATGATCAGTAGAGCGTGATCATAAAGGGTTAGCCTCATGCTGATCACTTCTTAATGAAGCTTAACAGATCAGTGACCCAATAAATGTAATTCTTTCCCATCTGTAGTTCTATTATTAGTGATGACACACATAATGATACAGATCAAATTACATCTAATAAATTACTACAACACATTAGTAATTTAATGCCGGTTTATTTATTCGGAAAGATGATAAAACATTACATCTGTAGATCACTTTTATATTGGACTAGGGCATAATTCTAACACATGCAAGGAGATACTAAGTATCAAGGTTTTCAGTCATCTCACAGATAAAAAAACCGTGATTGATAAACAAGGATGACGACTCTATGCCTTGTGATCAATCTGGATATCGTGTGAT
Source organism: Geranium rotundifolium (assembly GCA_963920655.1). Taxonomy (NCBI): domain Eukaryota; kingdom Viridiplantae; phylum Streptophyta; class Magnoliopsida; order Geraniales; family Geraniaceae; genus Geranium; species Geranium rotundifolium. Next base: position 14,007,039 of record OY987322.1, on the reverse strand, counting down.
AAAGGGATAGTGACATAGACGATATGATGTTAATCATAATTTCTACCTAGAGGCCACTTATGATGGAAAGGTCAAACTGGTAATTTACGCCGATCTGCCAACGTGTCGTGAGCCTGGAGGGTCACACACTTAAAGCGATAAGTATGGAAAATATGAGAGATAAGAGAATTAGGAAAAATTGACTTTCCTGATTTAGTTAGACTGGAACGGTCTAGAATAAACCGGAATAGATTAGACAATTTCCAGTTTAGGTGGTATACTAGACGGTTAAGAAAATTGGTTTAAGTGAATTATGGGCTGATTTAATTATAATCTAAGTCTTATTGGGCTTTACAAGATTTAGTTAAATGAGCATAAGTGATTGGGCTTGAGGCCCTTTATGGTTTATTAATTTTAATTACAATTAAAATTAAAACAAAATCTAAAAGGGAAAGGATTAGGATTAGGGAATATTATAAATTTAACCATGAATTCTTAGAACTTTGAACGAATCATCATGTTAAAATTTTCAGCAAGCATAATATAAATAAAATCTGGAATTTTACCTTGTAAAATCGAATCTAATATCACAAATACTTTATTTTATGATCTCTAGTTGTGTCCACACAAGCAAATCACCTTTAGAAGGATTTCTACAAAACCAATTACTAGTTAGTTTTGAGAAAATAGCAAGAATAATTGAAGAACAAGAGAGAGAGAGGGATTTCGGCTATGGGGAGGGTGGTGGCCGAAAATTAGGTTAGAATTGGTGTTGATTATTCCTTAAATCAAAATATATGATTTATGCAAATATCTTCCACTTTCAAAATCCTAATTAACTTCTTATTTCAATTATAATTATAAATGTAATAAGAATGGGCTTAAAGCCCACTTAGCCAAGTCCATTAATTAAACCCATTTAAATTGGATTATAATTAAATGGATTAGCTAGACCGCCCCAATTACACTAAATCGATTACTGGTTTAACTAATTCGCACTTGATTTAATTAAATCGAATTGCGAATTTCCCAATTCTCATATTCTTCAAGTACTGACTTTTCCATGTCCACTTTTGCTATACTTTGCTTAAAGTGTGTGATCCTGTAGCCTCACGACCCGTTGGCAAACTGGCAAAACTACCATGTTGCCATTTCCATCATAAGTGGCATCTAGTAAGACATTATGATTACCCAACGTTCGTGAATATCGATGATTTGATATAACCTCTTATCGTCCATGTCACTATCCTTTTATCATACCGATATCTAGATTAATCAAAAGACATAGAACTGTCATCCTAATTTATCAATCACTGTTTCTTGATATCTAAGACGACTGAAAACTCATACTAAGTATCTCCTGCATGGTATGATATTTCTTCAGTCATACTCATCAAGTGGCCTAAACAGATATCATTCCCATACCAGAGTATGTGTGATAAGTCCCTCAGCTGTCTTTCCAGTTCATTCATGTAATTCATAACTAAGCCAATCAGAGCCGTTATGGCTACCCTTTTACAAGTAACGTTGGACTAGGTCAAACTTAGAGATTCATCACATAGTGATCACAAAGATTCCTTGGTCTAAGAATATAATGAAAAGTTACGATATTTGAGTATGCTCATGACAGTATCTATGCTGGATACTCACCATCCAGTCGTCCGATAACATCTCCTTGATGATACCTATTATCTAACTCCGACACTACCTTGCCATGATCAGTAGAGCGTGATCATAAAGAGTTAGCCTCATACATATTGCTTCTTAATGAATCTTAAATGATCAGGGATGCATTAAATGTAATTCTTTCCGATCTGTGGTTCTACTATTAGTGATGACACACGTAATGATACAAATCAAATTACATCTAATAAATTACTACAACACATTAGTAATTTAATGCCAATTTTGAAGTATTCCCATGGGTTCCATATAATTTAATTTCATGCAGCGGACTTGAAATAACCATAGGAATCAAAATTAAAACATAGATATTATTGTTAAAATTCCAGCATGCAATATTATTTTCTAGATCTGAAAATATACCTTTGAAAATCGATTTAAACATAAAGCTATGTGTTTCTCTAGGTAATCCACACAAGCACAATACCCTGAAGAGGTTTTTCACACACCATTGCTAGCGTTGTGTGAAGAATTGGACAAAACAACAATGGAGGAGTGTGAGAGGGAGGGTCGGCCGAAACCAAGAGAGAGAGGAGTGAGGGTGTTGAAATTAGGCTTAGGGTTTTAGTAAAATATATTGTGTAGTTAATATAAATCTGATTTTTAAGATCTTTATCATTACACAATAAACTCCTTAATTCCCCTAATTGCACTTAAGCCCCATTCTCAATTAAAACCAAGAATGGGCATTAAGCCCACTGAGCTAAAACCCAATTAAAACCTATTTAATTGAGTTCTAATTATATGGTTTAGCTGAACCGGTCCAATCTCTCTAACTTGATTTCTTCAACCATTTGGTTGATAAACCTAGGCCAGAAATCAACCTAATCGTTTTCAATTTGACTAAATTGAAAAACGGATTCTCCCAATTACCATCCATACTTGTTTGTCACATATTGCACTTAAAGCGTGTGACCCTCTAGGCTCACGACCCGTTGGCAAAATGGTAAAATTACTATTTTACCCTTTCCATCATAAGTGGCCTCTAGCAAGACATTATGATTACCCAACGTCCGTGATTATTGATTATTCGACTTAACATGTTATCGTACATGTCACTGTCCTTTTATCAAACCGATATCCAGATTGATCAATAGGCATAGAACCGTCATTCTAATTTATCAATCACTGTTTCTTGATATCTGAGATGACTGAAAACTGAAACTAAGGAATCACCTGCACGGCCATGCTATTCCTTCAGTCATACTCATCAAGTGGCCTAAACAGATATCTTTATCATACCGGAGTATGAGTGATAAATCCCTCAGACGTCTTTCGAATTTACTAATGCAATTAATAACCAAGCCAATCAAAGCGCTTATGGCTACCCTTTTACAGGTAACGTTAGACTAGGTCAAACTCCGGTATTCATTACACAGTGCACACAAAGAATCATTTGTATTAGGATATAATGACAAGATACGATATGTGAGTATCTCATGACATTATCTATGTTGCATACTCACAATCGGGTCGTCTGATATCATCAACCTGATGATATCTATGATATAACTCCGACACATACTTTGCCATGATCAGTAGAGCATAATCACAAGGAGTTGGTCTTATACTGATCGCTTCTTATAGAAGCTTAGCTGATCAGGGACTCATCGAATGTAATTCTTTCTAATCTACAGTTCTACTATTAGTGGTTACACACATAATGACATAGATCAAATCACATTCGATATATTACTATAACACATTAGTAACATAATGCCTTTCATTACATCGAAAAATGATATACATTACAATATAGATTAAGAAATTACATTGGACTAGGGCACAATCCTAACAATCTCCCACTTGCCCCTAGTTCCAACCTAAGTTCCAATCTACTCCTATAGAATTCACATGTGCCTCATGCTTAGGCTGCGGTAAAGCCTTCGCCAAGGGATCAATAACGTTATCATCAGTCGGTACATAAGTAATCTTCACATCACCATTATCAATATACTGCCTAATAATGTGATACTTCCTTTGTATGTGTTTAGTTCTGTTGTGGAATCTAGGCTCTTGAGCTAATGCTATGGCCCCCGTGTTGTCACACAACAAGCTTACCGGATCAGATGCTCGCAGCATTACATCAAATCTGGTTAGAAAGCTTCTAACCCATACGACTTCCTTAGCTGCTTCTGCTGCAGCTATGTATTCAGCCTCTGTTGTAGAATCGGCAGTTGTGGCTTCCTTGAAACTCTTCCAGCTGAATGCTCCACCATTTAACACGAATACAAATCCTGCCTGAGATTTGAAATCATCAGGATCTGTCTGAAAACTAGCTTCAACATATCCTTTGACTGCTAATTCTCCATCTTTCTCACCATACACTAGGAATGCGTCCTTAGTTCTCCTCAGATACTTGAGGATACTCTTGACAGCAGTTCAGTGCTCCTGGCATGGGTTAGAATGATATTTGTTGGCACAGCTTAGTGCGAACAAAACGTCCGGTCTCGTGCATATCATGGCATACATGATGGATCCTACAGACGAAGCATATGGGATCTTACTCATCCTGCTCAGCTCATCAGGAGTACTAGGACTCTGTTGCTTGCTGAGCTTAATGCCATGCAACATGGGTATGTATCCCTTCTTAGAATCAAGCATTGAGAATCTTCTCAACACCTTCTCTATGTAAGTGCTTTAACTTAGGCCCAATATCCTTTTGGGACGATCTCTGTAGATCTTGATGCCTAGAATGAAAGCAGCATCACCTAAGTCCTTCATTGAGAAGCATTTCCCTAACCAAGCTTTAACCTCAAGCAAGGTTGGGATGTCATTCCCGATGATCAATATGTCATCAACATATAGCACTAGGAATACAATATTACTCCCACTTGCTTTCTTATATACGCAAAGCTCACTTTCATTTTTGATAAAGCCGAATTCCCTTACCGCTTCATCAAAACGTAGGTTCCAACTCCGTGAAGCTTGCTTCAATCCATAAATGGATCAAAGCAGCTTACAAATCTTTCCGTGATTCTCTAGATCAACAAAACCTTCAAGCTGTGTCATATACACATCCTCTTTTAAGTTCCCGTTTAGGAAGGCTGTTTTGACATCCATCGGCCATATCTCATACTCGTAGTATGTTGCTATGGCTACAATAATCCGTATAGATTGGACCATAGCTACTGGTGAGAAGGTTTCGTCATAATCGATACCTTCGATCTGGCGATAACCTTTCGCAACCAATCTAGTTTTATAGGTCTGAGGTTTTCCATCCATGTTGGTCTTAATTTTATAGACCCATTTACAACCGATGAGTTTTATCCCAGGGGTTTGATCCACCAAGCACCAGACTTGGTTGTCATACATGGATTTCATTTCCTCACCCATGGCGTTCTGCCATTTTTCGGAGTCTGGACTGGCCAACGCTTGTCTGAAGGTTGCTGGATCATCCTAATCCACCAATATCAAATCATTTCCCTTAGTGGCTAGAAAGCCATATTTGATGGGAACTTGACGAGATCTCTCAGACCTTCTTGGTGTAGGGTTTTGGAGCGTTCTAGATCGTCATCGAGATAGCGGAAGCAATAAAAGATAATCTACTCCAAACCTTGTCCAAGAACATTTAAACCATTAAATCCCAAAGCAAAATCTATTCCACAAGATATTTACCTTTAAGTCTTGTTTGAATCGATAAAGAAGAACGTTCGGATCTTCTTCTCTAAAGCAAGTCCACACCAAGAGAATGATCTTCAAGATCCTTCACTTAATTGCCTACTAGAACAATTAAATGAAGAACAAGAGAGCAAGATGGAGGAAGAACACCAAGGTGGCCGGCCACAATGAGAGAGAAAGAGAGGTTTTTGTGAGTTTTGTGACTTAATCAATTAATGAAATAATGTCTTGCAATATATCTCATCATCCAACTCACAAGTATGGGTTAAAAGTGATTGGTATGGGCTTAAAGGAGCTTTAACCCATACCCCTTAAATCACTCACCTCTTAATCCACAACTACCAACTAAGCATGGTGTTGTGTGGCCCCCACATTGGCCCCACCAAGTGGGCCGGCCATATGGCCTTATTGGGCCCTTATTGGGCCGGCCATGAGGCTTCATGGGCCGAGCCCAATTGCCCCTCCCGTGTTGTCCCATGCCGCGTCCAAAAGTTTCCCGACCTTTTTGTCGCTACTTATCAAACAAAGTCCGACGCGATATCGACGAAAAACTCAATTTTTTCTCGATTCGCTAATTATTCTCTCAAACCTAACATATGGCACAAAACCTCCAGTTTTGTCCATATTCTTTTCCTTAAGAAACATCCATGTTTCCTTGTCTCAAGTTATCCGTCTTGTATGTGTGTGACCCTCTAGGCTCATGCCACCGTTGGCAGATCGGCGCAAGAATTGCTCTTGCCCGATCCATCATAAGTGGTCTCTAGTAAAACATTATGATTACCCAAGGTGCATGATGATCGATGATTCGACTTAACCTTTGTGCGTACAAGTCACCATCCTTTTATCTCTAGATATCCCGATTGATCACAAGGCATAGAGTCGTCTCCCTTGTTTAATCAATCATTGTTACTTGATATGCGAGATGACTGAGAAATGATAACCCGTATCATTTTGCATGGCCATGCTTTTCTCTCATTCGGTCTCCATCAAGAGGCCTTCTAACGGATATCTTTCCCATACCGTAGTATGAGGGATAAATCCCTTAGCCGTCTTTCGTGTCACTCATGCAACCCGTTCCGCCACCCAATCATGCCCTTCATAGCAATCCTTTTACAGAAAGCGTTTGGCGCAAGTTAAAGCCGTACGTTCATTGCATAGTGATCACAAAGACTCCTTGGTCTAAGGACGTCGTGACGAGCTATCGCATTTGAATATGTTTATGGCTTAATCTATGAAAACACTATTCAATGCGGGTCGTCCGATATCAATCACCTCATGATATCTATGATATGGTTCCAGGATCCCACATCCTTATGACAAGTAGAACTACGTCATTAAGAACCATCCTCATACTGGTCACTTTCAAGGAAGCATAGGTTGACCAGGGACTTGTTAAGTGTGATCCGTACAGATTTATGGTTCTACTACTTTAGTGGTCATAAATCAGATCATGCTTAACATATTACTTCAACATATAAGTAATATAAAGCCGTTTATATTTATACATCACAAACGATGATATTTGTACATAGACGTTTACAGGCTAATACCAATTGGACTAGGGCACAAATGCTATCAATCTCCCACTTGCCCTTAGCTCCAATCTAAGTCCCAGTCTATACCCATTGACCTAACATGTTTTTCATGTTTATCTTGAGGAAGAGCCTTGGTCAATGGGTCGGCTGTGTTATCATCAGTTGCAACGTATTGGATCTTCACGTCACCTCTAGCAATTATGTCGCGGATGATGTGATACTTTCTGAGTACATGTTTGGATCTGTTATGTGCCCTGGGTTCTTTAGCTTGCGCAATAGCCCCGGTGTTGTCACAATATAAGTCTACTGGGTTAGACGGGTTTTTAATTACACCTAACCCAGCCATGAAACTCCTGATCCATACAGCCTCTTTTGCCGCCTCACATGCGGCAATGTACTCAGCTTCCGTTGTAGAGTCGGCAATGGTATCCTGCTTCTAGCTTTTCCAGCTGAATGCTCCACCGTTCAACATAAACACATATCCCAACTGACTCTTAAAGTCATCGGGGTCTGTCTGAAAACTAGCGTCGACATATCCTTTGACGACGAGATCATCATTTCTGCCCCCGTATACAAGAAAAGCGTCCTTGGTTTTTCTCAAATATTTGAGAATCGCCTTGACAGCCATCCAGTGTGCCTCACCGGGTTTGGATTGATGTCTACTGGTACAGCTTAGGGCAAACGAGACATCCGGTCTCGTGCATATCATGGCATACATTATGGACCCTATAGCCGAAGCATATGGGATCTCATTCATTCTTGCTAGCTCTGCAGGTGTCTCAGCACCCTGCTTCTTGCTAAGCTTTATGCCATGACGCATGGGCAGCAATCCTTTCTTTGAATCTTGCATTGAGAATCGTCTCAACACCTTGTCTATATAAGTGCTTTGACTTAAGCCCAAGACCCGCTTGGCACGGTCTCTATATATCTTGATTCCCAAGATGTAAGAGGCCTCGCCTAAGTCCTTCATTGAGAAACACTCACCTAACCAAGTCTTCGTTAAGAGCAAGGTAGGGACGTCGTTACCAATGAGCAGTATGTCATCAACATAAAGCACTAAAAAGATTATATTGCTCCCACTTGCCTTTTTATACACACAGGGTTCATCATCGTTCTTGACGAAGCCAAACTGTTTTACTACTTCATCAAAACGCTGATTCCAACTCCGAGATGCTTGCTTCAAACCATAGATTGATTTGAGCAACTTGCAAATCTTTCCCTTATTCTTTGGATCCTCAAAACCCTCAGGCTGAGACATATAAACGTCCTCAGCTAACCTCCCGTTGAGGAAGGCGGTTTTGACATCCATTTGCCATATCTCATAGTTGTGATACGCTGCTATGGCAAGAAGAATGCGGATAGATTTGACCATAGCTACTGGAGAAAAGGTCTCTTCATAGTCAATTCCGTGGATTTGTCTATAACCTTTTGCTACCAGTCTCGCTTTATAGGTCTGAGGTTTGCCATCCATGTCAATCTTTATTTTAAAGATCCATTTACACCCTATGACCTTAACATAAGGGGTATGATCTACCAAGTCCCACACTTGATTATCTGACATGGATTGCATTTCTTCCCTCATGGCGTCCAGCCATTTCTCAGAGTCGGTTCCGTCCAAAGCCTCTCGAAAGGTAGCTGGATCATTGTCCACTAGTACTAAACCATCACCTTCAGTTACTAAGAACCCGTATCTGACAGGTGCATGACTTATCCTTTCAGAGCGCCTCGGACCGTCCTCATTAACTGCAGCTATTGGTTCTTGCTCAATGACCACTTCTGGCTCTACCTCTTCTAGTGGGTCCTCTCGTGGTTCCCGAGTGACCATCTCATCTAGAACTTCATCTAGATGAATAGCCCTCCCACTGACTGTCTTGGAAATGAACTCTTTTTCCAAGAACGTCCCACCTCGAGCGACAAAAACTTTATTTTCGCTCGGCTTATAGAAGTAGTATCCTTTTGTTTCTTTTGGATATCCGACGAAAGTGCATTTATCTGATCTTGGTTCGAGCTTGGTTGCAAGCAACCTTTTAACATAAGCCTCGCAACCCCAGATTTTAAGGAAGGACAAAACGGGTTCCTTCCCGTACCATTTTTCAAATGATGTCCCTTCCACTGCTTTCGACGGAGCCCTGTTTATTATGAAAGCGGCCGTTTGCAGAGCATAACCCCAGAAGGAGATCGGGAGATCAGTGAGACTTAACATTGATCGAACCATATCTAACAATGTCCGATTCCTCCGTTCGGACACACCATTAAGTTGCGGTGTTCCTGGCGGAGTCCACTGAGATAGTATTCCACCTTCAGTAAGATAACTAAGAAACTCCTCGGATAAGTATTCTCCACCCCGATCAGAACGGAGTGCCTTGATACTCTTTCCGAGTTGGTTTTCTACTTCAGTCCTAAACTCTTTGAATTTATCAAAAGCTTCGGACTTATGTCTCATGAGATAGACATAACCATATCTACTGAAATCGTCAGTAAATGTGATAAAGTAGCCTAAACCACCTCTGGCATGCGTACTCATTGGTCCACATACGTCTGAATGTATTAGACCTAATAAGTCACCTGCCCTCTCACCTAAACCAGTGAAGGGCGCTTTAGTCATCTTGCCCATTAAACAAGCTTCGCATCTTTCAATCGCTTGGAATTCGAATTGACTTAGAAGTCCGCGCTTATGAAGCGCTGAGATGCGTTTCTCATTTATGTGACCCAGACGACAATGCCAGATTAGAGTTTGGTCTAAATCATTAGTTTTAAACCTCTTAGCATTTATATTATAGAGCATGTTGGATTTCGAGTTTTGCATATTCAATATGTATAATCCTCCAACAGTGTGAGCATTGCCATAATATATGTTGTTGCGCATAATATCAAAAAACCCGTTTTTAATATTGAAATAATAACCTTCTTTCTCTAGAAGAGAAATTGAGATAATATTCCTGCTGAAAGCAGGTACGCAAAAAACATCATTTAGTTCAATTACAAGCCCACTGGGCAAAGCAAGGTTCACAGAACCTACGGCAGTTGCGGCAACTCTGGTATTGTTCCCAACTCTTAGGTCCACCTCGCTTTCCCCACCATCTCTTCTACTGTGTAACACCTGCACATCGGCACAGATATGAGACTCAGCTCCAGTATCTAGTACCCAGGTATTTATTGTAGAAAGATATAGCTCTAATGGAATACCTGATGAAGTGGCGGCCCCACCGCCCTTCTTCTGATCCTCCTTCAACTGCTGACAGTCTTTCTTCCAATGACCAGGCTTTTGACAATAGAAACAGACCGACTCCTTTGCCTTCCCTTTGCCTTGTACGGGCATGTGAGGTCTAGGAATAAATGGTCGTCTGTTCCTCCCTGCCAGGTGTCTTGGGCCTTTACCCTTGCCACCAACAGCTTTGAAGCTGGGTCCCTTCTTGACCATGAAGACATTTTTGGACGAACTGCCCCTTATGCTCTTCTCGGCAGTTACTAGCATGCTGTGCAACTCCGACGCGGTCTTGTCCATATCATGCATGTGATAGTTCATGACGAACCCACCATATGCATGAGGAAGGGATTGCAGAATAAAATCCGCTGCCATTTCCTTTTCCATAGACATACCGATACTAGTCATATGGTCAAAATGCCCCTTCATTTGTAGGACGTGAGGACCTACGGAGCTGCCTGCTGACATCTTGCAGGCTATGAGTTCTCGGAGAACAGTGTATTTTTCAATACGTACTTTCTCCTTGAACATATCCTTGATCTGTGCAAACATTGCAAACGGATCATGGGATAGCTCCATAAACTGCTTTTGGAGGTCCGCCTCCATGCAGCCCAGCATGACACACGCAACGTCGATAGAGTCGCTAAGGTGTTTCTGGTACGCATCCTTAACGACCCTTGTTGCGTTGGCAGCTGGCTCCTCAGGGATAGCCTTATCAAGGACGTACTCCCTGCGTTCCATTTTTAATACAAGTCGTAAATTTCTGTCCCAGTCTAGATAATTTGTTCCGTTGAGTTTACACTTCTCGAGTATAGTCCTCAATGACAAATTAGACGAATTTGTTGAATTACTAGCCATTTCTACAAGAAAAAAGTAAATTTAATCAGAATAGTTGAATAAATTTACGAAGATCCGAATTAAACACCAACCATTAGATTCTAAAATTAGAATCTTTAAACCAAGATCCCTTATTCGTCATTTGAAGTGCGTTAAGGCGCACCGCTCCAATTGACTTATTTAGGTAGGACATCCGTCCAATTACAACCCGTGTAACTCTTAGTCAGGGTATGTGTAAAACACACGGCTTACCCTTCCGATGCCCCAGCTCGACCTCAGGCCAAGAATCGTGGTTGAGTCAACCAACTTTCACTAACGAGTTAACTTTGTGCAGATGCTCCGCTAAGGCGCACGACATCCCACAAAGTTTACCATTCCCATCTAGAACCCATTCGATCGATGCTCCGCTAAGGCGCACGACACCGATAAAATGTTTCTACATGGGTGTGAATTAGGGTGGCATCTCACTTGACTCAAATTAACTTGTAATTTGGTTGTGTTTAATAATTCGAAAGTATTTGGTACAATTACGAATCCGTCACCAACAACCCGTGTTGTGATGTTTCTAATTGTATCACATACTATCTTCATTTGAATCCGTCATTTGCAACCCATGCAAAATACGTTCCAAACTTGAACTCATCCATCACAACCCGTGTGGTGATAGTTCACAACGCTTTAAACATGCAAACAATTAAAGTTTGTTTTTAATCTTTGCATGTGAGGTGATCGCTTATAAACTTATAAACTAATCATGCAACCATGCAATTAATTTAAATGATTCAAGCAAGCAACCATAAAGCGTTAAATATGCATTTTATAGCCCATCCTAATCTTAGGAATCTACGAGTCTTCACATCTTCTCGTCTTTCTCATTCGGGCTCCCACTAGCTCTTGGACTTCCTCCAAGACCGTCATCGTGCTTGATTTTCCATCCTTCTCGTCTTTGAGTAATAATTACAATTAATACTCGGTTCGTAGACCGGATAAAAAATAATTACACTTTATGGGCTCGAATAAAAGAATAATTACACGCTAACACTAACGGTATGCAAACCGTGAAAGCGATAAATCTAATGGGCTACTAAAGCATCATACATTTCATCACATCATCCAACATGTTATCACACAAACATGTTATCAAATAATATGCAATAATTCCGGTTTTTCTTTTGCCAAGTTGCTTGGTCGGGTTTATCGAAACTAGACCTTTTCGAAAAACGGTTTATCGAAACCGATCAAATTTTGAAAGTTTTCGAAATATTGGATCGTGGGTTCGTGAAATGGATCAAACACCACACACGAACCAAGTTGGGCCGAGCCCAACCATGCACGGCCCGGTTTGGGCCTTGGGAGGCCCAAACCCGGCTTGCCGCCACTCTCGGCCTCGGCCGAGAGTGGGGACGGGCCCGGTCACCGCCGGCCTCCCCGGCCTCCGGTGACCTCCGTCCGGTACCTCCGATCCGGCTCCCCGAGAGTCTCTTCTCGGACCCGACAAATCCAATAATTTCCGAAAAATTCCAAATTTAATATATTTTTCAAAAGTAACATATTTCATGCAAATATCCCAAAAAGCATTAAAATCATGTTATCAACTTTTGGCATGAAAATAATCACAAAACCGAAATAAATTCAACAAGACAAAGATTAAGAGGGTAACCAACGCTCTGATACCACTGTAGGGTTTTGGAGCGTTCTAGATCGTCATCGAGATAGCGGAAGCAATAAAAGATAATCTACTCCAAACCTTGTCCAAGAACATTTAAACCATTAAATCCCAAAGCAAAATCTATTCCACAAGATATTTACCTTTAAGTCTTGTTTGAATCGATAAAGAAGAACGTTCGGATCTTCTTCTCTAAAGCAAGTCCACACCAAGAGAATGATCTTCAAGATCCTTCACTTAATTGCCTACTAGAACAATTAAATGAAGAACAAGAGAGCAAGATGGAGGAAGAACACCAAGGTGGCCGGCCACAATGAGAGAGAAAGAGAGGTTTTTGTGAGTTTTGTGACTTAATCAATTAATGAAATAATGTCTTGCAATATATCTCATCATCCAACTCACAAGTATGGGTTAAAAGTGATTGGTATGGGCTTAAAGGAGCTTTAACCCATACCCCTTAAATCACTCACCTCTTAATCCACAACTACCAACTAAGCATGGTGTTGTGTGGCCCCCACATTGGCCCCACCAAGTGGGCCGGCCATATGGCCTTATTGGGCCCTTATTGGGCCGGCCATGAGGCTTCATGGGCCGAGCCCAATTGCCCCTCCCGTGTTGTCCCATGCCGCGTCCAAAAGTTTCCCGACCTTTTTGTCGCTACTTATCAAACAAAGTCCGACGCGATATCGACGAAAAACTCAATTTTTTCTCGATTCGCTAATTATTCTCTCAAACCTAACCTATGGCACAAAACCTCCAGTTTTGTCCATATTCTTTTCCTTAAGAAACATCCATGTTTCCTTGTCTCAAGTTATCCGTCTTGTATGTGTGTGACCCTCTAGGCTCATGCCACCGTTGGCAGATCGGCGCAAGAATTGCTCTTGCCCGATCCATCATAAGTGGTCTCTAGTAAAACATTATGATTACCCAAGGTGCATGATGATCGATGATTCGACTTAACCTTTGTGCGTACAAGTCACCATCCTTTTATCTCTAGATATCCCGATTGATCACAAGGCATAGAGTCGTCTCCCTTGTTTAATCAATCATTGTTACTTGATATGCGAGATGACTGAGAAATGATAACCCGTATCATTTTGCATGGCCATGCTTTTCTCTCATTCGGTCTCCATCAAGAGGCCTTCTAACGGATATCTTTCCCATACCGTAGTATGAGGGATAAATCCCTTAGCCGTCTTTCGTGTCACTCATGCAACCCGTTCCGCCACCCAATCATGCCCTTCATAGCAATCCTTTTACAGAAAGCGTTTGGCGCAAGTTAAAGCCGTACGTTCATTGTATAGTGATCACAAAGACTCCTTGGTCTAAGGACGTCGTGACGAGCTATCGCATTTGAATATGTTTATGGCTTAATCTATGAAAACACTATTCAATGCGGGTCGTCCGATATCAATCACCTCATGATATCTATGATATGGTTCCAGGATCCCACATCCTTATGACAAGTAGAACTACGTCATTAAGAACCATCCTCATACTGGTCACTTTCAAGGAAGCATAGGTTGACCAGGGACTTGTTAAGTGTGATCCGTACAGATTTATGGTTCTACTACTTTAGTGGTCATAAATCAGATCATGCTTAACATATTACTTCAACATATAAGTAATATAAAGCCGTTTATATTTATACATCACAAACGATGATATTTGTACATAGACGTTTACAGGCTAATACCAATTGGACTAGGGCACAAATGCTATCACTTGGACCCTCTGGAATAGGTGCAGGGATTGGTTCTTCATCAATGACCTCTTCTGGGTCATGTATTTCTACATCTTGCGTAGCAGGTTGTTTTGTATCACCTTGAATTTCTTCAAGATGCACGGCAGTCCCACCAGCAGTTTTGGAAATAAATTCCTTTTCCAAAAATACCCCTCCTTGAGCAACAAAAACTTATTTCTCGCTGGGTTTGTAGAAATAGTACCCCCTTGTTTCCTTGGGGTACCCCATAAAGACACACTTATCTGATTTGGGCTCGAGCTTATCGCCTAGCAAACACTTGACATAAGCTTCACATCCCCAAATCTTAAGGAAAGCTAATAAGGGTTTCTTCCCGTTCTATACTTCGTATGGAGTGCTTTCCACTGCCTTTGTTGGAGCCCGATTGTTGATGAATGCGGCCGTCTCTATGGCATAGCCCCAGAAGGAGTTAGGGAGGTCAGCCTGACTCATCATTGACCGAACCATGTCAAGCAAGGCCCGATTTCTCCGTTCAGATACACCATTCATCTGAGCTGTTCCAGGCAGAGTCCATTCAGAGAGGAACCTACACTCCTTTAAATGACTGTGAAACTGTTGGTCCAAGTACTCACCGCCTCGGTCAGATCGAAGCGCTTTTATACTTTTCCCAAACTAATTTTGTGCTTCGTTCTGGAACTCTTTGAACTTGTGAAAAGTTTTCAACTTATGTCTCATAAGATAGATATACCCGTATCTACTAAAGTCATCAGTAAATGTAACGAAGTAGTGAAAACCCCTTCGGGCCTGAGTGCTCATAGGTCCACACACATCGAAATGTATGAGGCCTAATAAGTCACTAGCCCTTTCACCTAAACCGGCAAAAGGTGCCTTTGTCATTTTTCCCATAACGCATGACTCGCATCTCTCAATTGAAGTGAATTCAAACGGACTTAGAAGTCCACACTTGTGAAATGTTGAGATGTGTTTCTAGCCTATGTGGCCTGAAATTTTGATCAGGTAGTCATGAAAGATGGCACACACAATGTTATGTATAAAGCTATAACATTGTGTATGACTACTTGTGTAGATAACGCAGGACAATAATGTAGGGTTTTTGAGCGTTCAAGATCATCGAGATAGTGGAAGCATAAACAAAAGCAACTCCAAACCTTGTCCAAGAACATGAACCATTAAATCTCAAGGCAAAATCTATTCCACTAGAAATTTACCTTTTAGTCTTTGTTGAATCAGTAAAGAAGAACTATGTGATTTTCTTCTCTAGAGAAAGTCCACACCAAGAGGATGATCTTCAAGATCCTTCACTAAAATGCCTACTAGAACAATTAAGTGAAGAACAAGAGAGCAAAGAGAGAGGAGAGAATGGGAGTGGCCGGCCAATAGAGAGAGAAAATGAGGTTGAGAGTGTGAGTGATTAATTCAAAAGATATTTGTCTACTTCATCAACTCATAAGCATGGGTTTAAATGTGTCATTACCCATACCCCTTAAATCACTCACCTCTTAATCAACAATCACCAACTAAGCATGGTGTGTGTGGCCCCCACCCTTGGACCCACCAAGGTGGCCGGCCACTTGGGCTTATTGGGCCCAAAATGGGCCCTTGTTGGGCCGGCCATGTGACCTCATGTGCCGATTCCAATGGGCTCGCCCATGTGGTCGCGTACCGTGTCCAAAAGTTGTCCGACCCTTTTTGTCGTTACTTATCAAACAAAGTCCGACGCGACATCAACGAAAATCGAAGTTTTCTCGATTCGCTAATTATTCTCTCAAACCGAACCTATGGCCCAAAACCTTCAGTTTTGTCCATGTATTGCTCCTCAAGAAACGTTAAGGTTTCCTTGTTTCAAGTTATCTGTGTTGTATGTGTGTGACCCTCCAGGCTCATGCCACCGTTGGCAGATCGGCGCAAGAGTTCTCTCTTGCCCGATCCATCATAATTGGTCTCTAGTCAGACATTATGATTACCCAAGGTGCATGATGATCGGTGATTCGATTTAACCTTGTGCGTACAAGTCACTATCATATTAGCTCTAGACATCCCGATTGATCACAAGGCATAGAGTCGTCATCCTTGTTCAATCAATCATCGTTACTTGATATGTGAGATGGCTGAGAACTGATAACTCGTATCACTGGCAGGGCCATGCTCTTTCTCTCAGTCACTCTCGATCAAGAGGCCTTAACGGATATCTTTCCCATACCGTAGTACGAGGGATAAATCCCTTAGCCGTCTTTCGTGTCACTCATGCAATCCGTTCCACCACCCAATCATGCCCGTTATTACAATCCTGTTACGGAAAACGTTAGGCGCAAGTTAAAGCCGCACGTACATTGCATAGCGATCACAAAGACTCCTTGGTCTAAGGATATCGTGACAAGCTATCGCATTTGAATATGTTCATGGCTTAATCTACGAAACACTATTCTAAGCGGGGCGTCCGATATCAATCACCTCATGATATCTATGATATGATTTAGGGATCCCTCATCCCTATGACAAGCAGAAATACGTCATTGAGAACCATCGTCACACTGGTCGCATCTATTGAAGCGTATAATAACTAGGGACTCGTTAAGTGTGATCTGTACAGATTTATTGTTCTACTACTTTACTGGTCATAAATCAGATCATGCTTAACATATTACTTCAACACATAAGTAATACAAACCCGTTTTATTTATTACAAACGATGATAATTATACATAGACATTTATAGACTACTAGCAATTGGACTAGGGCACAAAAATGCTATCAATCTCCCCACTTGCCCCTAGTTCCAATCTAATTCCCAGTCTATCCCTATTGACCTAACATGTTTATCATGTTTCGCTTGAGGAAGAGCCTTGGTCAAAGGGTCGGCTGTGTTATCATCAGATGCAACGTAGTGAATCTTCACGTCACATCTAGCAACTATGTCGCGGATGATGTCATACTTCCTGAGTACATGTTTGGATCTGTCATGTGCCCTGGGTTCCTTAGCTTGCGCAATGGCCCCGGTGTTGTCACAATATAAGTCTACTAGGTTAGATGGGTTTTGAATTACACCTAACCCAACCATGAAACTCCTGATCCATACAGCCTCCTTTGCCGCTTCCGATGCAGCAATGTACTTAGCTTCCGTCATAGAGTCGGTAATGGTGTCCTACTTTTTGCTTTTCCAGCTGAATGCTCCACCGTTCAACGTAAACACATATCCCAACTGACTCTTAAAGTCATCGGGGTCTGTCTTGAAACTAGAGTCGACATATCCTTTGACGATTAGATCATCATCATTTCTTCCCCCGTATACAAGAAAAGCGTCTTTGATTTTTCTCAAATATTTGAGAATCGCCTTGACTGATGTTGCTACATTTAATTGTTGGCATAATTTTTTAGCGCAAAAGTAAGAAGTCGGACAACATGTTACATGACATGTGGAGCGACTTGTTACAATCCAGATTAGGAAAGATCTGAAAGCTTTCCTATTTCGACGAAGCTTGGAGCGAAAGAATTAAGACGCCACAAAGACTTGGAGCGCAAGAGAGTGACGTCGACAAGTCGGGCGACTTCCAACTGTCAGTAACACGTCAACAATAGGCGGCAACTCTACTTGCCTGATTTATTTAGGAAGTCAGAACAGGCAAGACGACTTCCAGATGTCATGGAAGGCGGCAACGACTTGCCTGATTTATTCAGGAAGTCTGAAACTTCCTGTTCCTGATCCGAGAAGGATTAGGAATGTGAGATTCTATAAAAAGCCTTGAGCTTCCCATTAGCAGTCATCCGTTCTTGTTCTAAACTGCAAGATTTCTCAAAGCTCTTAACAGTGCACCATCGGCGTGTTGAGAGGCTGATTATATTTGCTAGAACGGTCTTTGCTCCGATCAAACATTAAGTCGCGAAGACTAAGTGTTTCAATCGGTTAGGGTTTTTGTTTGTGATTGAAGATTCACAACTCCGTCAAAGAAGACAACGACACCGAGCATAGGCTTGCTCGAAGGGTGGAATTGAGAGGATCTCAAAGACAGGGGGAGAGGCCCTTGGTCGAGGTTGTTCACGGTGAGATCTATAGTAGCTTAGGACAATAGCTTGTGTGATAGCTAGTTGGTGCTTGAAGTTGTACTATTGACTACCTAATAGTGAAAACCTTTCCACTGGCAAAGTGCCCACAGACGTAGGTGCGGAGTCACCGAACTGGGTAATCATCTCTGGTGTCGTTATTATTATCAGTTTACTGTTTTACTAGCGGTTTACGTTTTAGGCAAGTAGTCGATCCACAAGTTACGATTTTGTGTTCGACTTCTTGACTCGGCTACAATTCAGAATTTCAATTGGTATCAGAGGAGGCACCTTTGCTTTTAGGTGATTTTCCTGCAAAATTTCTGAATAGCCAATATGGACTCAAAGGAAGGAGGTTCAGTAAATCGACCACCAGTTCTTGACGGAACAAACTATGGGTACTGGAAAGCTGGGATGTGTGCCTTCTTGAAGTCCCTCGACAACAAAACCTGGAAGTCTGTCATCAATGGATGGGAGGAACCTTACTATGCTGATGCTCATGGAAATCAAACGAGCATCAAACCAGAAAAGGAGTGGAGCGCGGAAGAAGATGAAGCCGCCCTAGGTAATTCTCGTGCACTCAATGCTATTTTTAATGGAGTAGACAAGGATGTGTTTCGACTCATCAACACATGCACAAGTGCCAAAATTGCCTGGGATACTCTTGCGGTTGGTTATGAGGGTACTTCCAAAGTCAAAGAGCAGAAGTTACAGTACCTCATGACCAACTTCGAGGCCCTGACCATGAATGAAGACGAAACTATTGCGGAGTTAAATGTGCGCATCAAGGATCTGGCCAATGAATCATATTCACTTGGCAAGCCTATGACCGATGAAGATTTGGTCAAAAAAACACTGAGAGCTCTAAGTCCCAGATTCAAGATGAAGATTACCGCTATAGAAGAAGTCCATGACTTAAAAACACTGAAGTTTGATGAGCTCATGGGATCTCTAATGAATTTCGAGCTCTCCCTACCTCTTATCGAGAAGAAACACAAAGGTGTGGCTTTCAAGAGTTGTACTCAAAAGCAGAAGAATTTGACGCACTCTGATTCGGATAGTGACATTGAGGAAACTATCGCCATGCTGGCCAAAAACTACAATAAAGTCATGAAAAGATTCGGCCAGATGACAGGGAGGAACGTAAGCCGAGAAGTCAGAGACAAGCCGCAACACAAGTTTCAGAAGCTCGAAAGCACAACTAATGATGGTAGACGAGGAGAACGATCAGGTAAAGGAGTTCAGTGCTTTGAATGTGAGGGCTATGGACACATGCAGAAAGAATGTCCCAACTTCTTAAAGAAACAAAAGAAGGGATTCAATGCCTCTTTAACTGACGATGAAGATGAGGAAGACAGTGACCTTGAGCATACAAGTAACTATGTTGCTTTCACTTCCTCCACAATAGATCAACCAGCAGAAAGCTCAAAGAGGTATGACTCTGATGATGAGCTATCCGATGAGACCCTCAACAATGCTTACAACGAATGGTATGTCAAGTGGCTTGAAGACTCTCAGGTAATTGAAAAACAGAATGCTCTCATTCTTACTCTTAATGAAGACAAGTCAAGACTTCTCGAGACGACTGTTGATCTCAAAAAGGAAGTGGCTCGACTAAAAAGCGAGTTAGAGCAGGTCACCAAGTCAGTGAAGATGATGAATCAAAGCACTGACACTCTTGACCAAATACTTTCGATCGGGAAACCAGCTAGGAATATGGAAGGTCTTGGATATTCGAAAGAAGCCTCATTATCGCACACCGTCTTCGTCCCTCAGAAGGTTGTCCCCCAGAAGTCGCGACAGAAGTCTCCTAACTTCACGGCTGACCAAGCAACCAAACAGTCTCTTACCGTGGCGGCTTCAAAGACGCAGAACAAAAGACATAACTGGGTATGTGACCATTGTGGACGAAGAGGGCATATTCGACCTTTATGCTATCAGCTATATGGGAGGAGCTTCGTCAAGAAAAGGATCACCATCAAGAAAGCACAACCACGTAAGGAATGGCGAGTTAAGGAGGTAAACTTTCGAGCTAATATTGCGTACACTGCTCTAAAGGCTTCAACCAGCAACGATTGGTACTTTGATAGTGGATCCTCTCGACATATGACGGGTAATAGCTCTTTCTTGGTCACTTTAATACCTTGCACAAATAGCTTCGTTACTTTTGGAGATGGAGTAAAAGCCAGAGTACTCGGGAAAGGAAAACTCAACCTTCCCAACTCACCATGTCTGAAAGAGGCTCTACTGGTAGAAGGTCTTACAGCCAATCTCATCAGCATAAGTCAAATATGCGATTTAAATCTGGATGTCAACTTCACTCATGACAAGTGCTCGGTCAAAGACGAACAGCAGAAAGAAGTCATGACGGGCCACAGGTCCCTTGATAACTGTTATCTATGGTCTCCAACAGTCACAACCTTGCCAGCCAAGTGCCTTTTATCCAAAGCTCAAGAGACAAAGCTATGGCATCAAAAACTTGGTCACATCAATTTGAGGAGTATGCAAAAGATTCTCTCTGAAAAGGCGATCATTGGAGTTCCCAACCTCAAGATCATTGAAGGAAAAATCTGTGGGGAATGCCAGATTGGGAAACAAGTCAAGACGTCACACAAGAAGGTACAACATCTTACTACTTCTCGTGTTCTAGAACTTCTTCATCTTGACCTTATGGGACCCATGCCAGTAGAAAGTCTAGGAGGGAAGAAGTACATATTTGTCTGTGTAGACGACTTCTCGAGGTACACCTGGGTATACTTTATTCGAGAGAAGTCAGACACCTTCTCAGTCTTTGAAACCCTATGTCGGAGAGTTTAACGAGAAAAAAGAGAAGTCATTGGAAAAGTCGTCCGACTTCGAAGCGATCATGGAAAGGAGTTTTAAAACATCAGCTGCGCAAATTTTTGTGATGCTGAAGGAATTGCACACGAATTTTCTGCTCCCATCACTCCTCAGCAAAACGAGATCGTTGAAAGGAAAAATCGCACTCTTCAAGAAATGGCAAGATTCATGATGTTAGCCAAAGACATCCCGCAGCACTTCTGGGCTGAAGCTTTGAATACGGCATGCCATATTCATAATAGAGTGACCCTCCGCCCTGGAACTTTGCTCACACTTTATGAAATATGGAGGGAGAGGAAGCCGAATGTCAAATATTTCCATGTCTTTGGATCGATCTGCTACATACTTGCAGATAGGGAACCTCGACGCAAACTTGATCCTAAGAGCGACGAAGGCATCTTCCTCGGATACTCCAGAAATAGTCGGGCTTTTCGTGTATTCAACAAACACACCCGGACTATCATGGAATCCATCAATGTCGTGATCGATGACAGTAACGAGCAACCCAGTGTCGAGGACGAAGAAGTCCTAAATCTCTCAGGAGAAGTCAGACCAGAAGTCAAAGACGATGAGCGCAACAAAGAGTCTGAAGACGAAAGCCCAATCATCCCGGACAAAAAGGCATCTCCTATAAGGCAAAGAGCTCCATCAAGAAGAATTCAGAAGGATCATCCACCCCAGGATGTGATTGGAGACATTAATGAGGGAGTGCGGACTCGACAAAAGGCATCTCTTGACTACAATGATATGATAGGTAACGTTTGCTTTATTTCCAAAATTGAGCCAAAGAATGTACAAGATGCCATCAATGATGAGTACTGGGTCTACGCCATGCAAGAAGAATTGGTTCAATTTGCAAGGAATGAAGTCTGGGAACTAGTGCCCAAGCCTGACAATGTCAATGTCATCGGGACAAAGTGGATATTCGAAAACAAGTCTGACGAGCAAGGAAACATCACTCAAAACAAAGCGAGACTGGTGGCTCAAGGATACACACAAGTAGAAAGAGTCGACTTTGAAGAAACTTTTGCTCCAGTAGCAAGACTGGAAGCCATACGACTTCTTCTCGGCATCGCATGCCATCTGCGATTCAAACTCTATCAAATGGATGTAAAGAGTGCCTTCCTTAATGGAAATTTGAACGAAGAAGTCTATGTAGCCCAACCAAAGGGATTCGAAGACCATGACTCTCCTCATCATGTCTACAAACTCAAGAAAACTCTCTACGGTCTCAAACAAGCCCCACGAGCATGGTATGAACGTCTCACTCAATTCCTAGTTCATAATGGATATATTCGAGGGGTAGTAGACAAAACTCTCTTTGTGAAGAAGGAAGGAAGGGACATCATGATTGCTCAAATATATGTCGACGACATTGTATTTGGAGGGAAGTTAGACAAGATGGTGGAACGTTTCGTCCAACATATGCAGTCTGAATTTGAGATGAGTATGGTCGGTGAGCTCACAAGCTTCCTAGGCCTCCAAATCAAGCAAATGTCAGATGGAATATTTATCTCCCAAAGCAAATATGCAAAGAACATTGTCAAGAAGTTCGGGTTAGAAAAGGCCTCACACAAGAGAACTCCTATTGCCACACATGACAAATGCACAAAGGACGAGATGGGAGAATCAGTTGATTAAAGCCTTTATCGAAGCATAATAGGAAGTCTTCTCTATCTAACAGCAAGTCGACCCGACATCGCTTACTCCGTGGGAGTCTGTGCTCGATATCAAGCCAATCCAAAAGTCAGTCACTTAGCTCATGCCAAGAGGATCATAAGGTACATCTCGGGAATCTCTGAATTGGGTCTACTATATTCCTTTGATACCTCTCCTACTCTTGTTGGATATTGTGATGCTGACTGGGCGGGAAGCACACCAGATCGAAGAAGTACCTCTGGAGGTTGTTTCTACTTGGGGAACAATCTTGTATCGTGGTTCAGCAAAAAGCATAATTGTATTGCTTTGTCTACTGCTGAATCTGAATATATTGCAGCCGGAAGTAGCTGTACTCAGCTTCTTTGGATGAAACAAATGTTGGCAGAGTATGGAGTCAAGCAAGAAGTCATGACTTTATTCTGTGACAACATCAGTGCTATCAATATCTCGAAAAACCTAGTGCAACATAGCAAGACAAAGCATATTGACATCAGGCTGACATCTTTACCCACTTTAGAAGACAAGAAGATAAAGCTCGAGTATTTACCCACTGAGAAACAAGTTGCTGACATCTTTACCAAAGCACTAGATGCTAACAGGTTTGAAAGTCTGAGGTCATCCCTTGGACTTTGCTGTCTGGAATAACCAGAAGTCAAGAAAGAAGAGGGAGAGCTTTTGAGTGAATTTTTACTCTCTCTCTATCTGGACCAGACAGGGTCCACAAAATCTAGTCGGGCCCAAATCTCATTATCAGAAGCCCAGTTGGAATTATGTGTTTAAAAATTCAAAAAGGGGAATGATTGAAAAACTGACGATAATCCAATCAGCTCTCAACCCCCTTCAACTTCCGCAGAAAAAGCCTGCACAATCCTCTCCATCTTCCCAAAACTAATAGGCACCTAGAGAAGGCTAAAACAAATATGCAATTGTAAGATTTTGGCTCTTCTTTTCAAAACCAAAACCGATCGAGCAAATGGTTGGAACAAGAAGCGGGTGCATACCATCTGCTTCCGAATTACGAGTAAAGATGCGGGTAAAGATGATCGCTCGAAAACTGTTAGCCTCAAAATCCTCGACAAACAAGCATGGAGGAAGGATTCGAGGAGGAAAAATCGCAGGGGAAAGTTCGGCAGCATCTCAAGGAGTAACAATCTCACCTCCAACTATCACACCAATAGAGACAACTCACGTCGTTGAGAAGGACGACACTCTAGCCGAATCTGCGAGCATAGAAGAGGAAGCCTCTCTCTCTACTCCGACCCCGACTCAAGGTAAATCTGCTATCCTCTCTGAAGTAAAAAGCATGCCTGTAGAAGGTCTAGGAACCCTTGTTCCTGAAATTCACGGTACTAGCACCAAGGACCAATCCAGCCCCTCTAAGTCGACACCAGCACCAGATAAATCCCCACTAAACGAGGATTTGCAGAAAGAAGGAAGTTCCCATGTCGCCCCGGACAGTAATTCAGGGCTTAATGAAGATCCGGAAGCTATTCCAGAAGTCACTCGACCTATAGAAGAACTTGTTAACATCGAAGAAATAGTCGCCACTGAGACTATGGAAAAGGAAGCCATGGAAAAAGAATTTGTGCCCAAAAGGCTTGAGAGAAGGAAGCTATCAACAAGAAGGTTGGTCGATGAAGAAGAAGAACCTCAAATACCGAGGAGATTGACCCCAAAGAGGAAAACCACAGAGAAAGGAGGAGCATCTGCTTCTAAACAGCCGAAGAAGTCTAGAAGGAAGTCACTAAATTCTGTAGCAACATCTGCTCCAGAAGAAGAGGAATCTGAAGAAGAAGACACCCAGATTGTACTACCACGGGTCAAAAAGGCAATGGGAGGGCAGAAACTCCCCAAGAATGTGCCTAAAGCTCCTACAGATAATGTCTCCTTCCACTCTGTAGACAATGCGGTTAAGTGGCAGTATGTATACCAGCACAAGATCTATCCAGAAAGAGAGCTTTCCACAGAGGCGCAGGGGATAAACTCGATCGTGGAACTTCTCCGAAGAGCAGGCCTGACCAATACGGTCATAAATATTGGGCCATTCTACCCAGCATTGGTCAAAGAGTTTATTGTCAACCTTTCAAGCGAGTTTGATGATCCAAAAGACACTGAATACAGAAAGGTGTTCGTTCGGGTAGAATGCTTCGAAATATCTGCCTCAACCATCAATGCCTGTCTTGGCAGAGAAGACCCAGAAGTCACCCAAGAAGTCCCGCACTTGAACAAAGTAGCGATCGAGATCACTGGAGGACGGAAGAGGGTCTGGCCCGTCAAAGACACCATTGCGGCTACTGAGCTTACTGCCAAATACTCAATTCTCTACCGCATTGGCCTGGCAAATTGGGCACCTTCTACACACGGGTCGAGCATCAAAACCGAATTGGCTAAACTCATATACCAAATAGGTACGCAGTCTTCTCTTGATTTTGGCTCATATGTTATTGAACATCTAGTCAAGCATGCCAAATCATGCGCTGTCAAGCTTTCTATCGGGTTTCCTTCATTGATCACCGGTCTCCTTCTCCAACAATGTCCACACATTGCTCGAGAGACGGATGTTCCGGGTAAGAAGCCACTGCCCCTTGCTATCAGCCTCCAGAACTTCGAAGGCAAGCATTTGAAGGACCTCGCACCTCGTGTGGCCAAAGCATCAGGAGTTGGTTCAAGTTCTCGACCTTCAGGACCACTTGGCACTAGGATGGAGGAAGAATTGGTGGAAATGATCGATGATCTGGAGAAGTCAATTGCGATGCTATCAACCCGCAAAGTCGCATGTGAAGCTCTTCTCAATGACCTCCGCTCTGCTCCTGCTGCTGAAGATGATATTTATGACTCCAACTCATTTTAAGTTTTCTCTGAATTTACTATGATAAACTTGTTCCAAACACACACTCTTAAATCCTCGGGGTATGTCCGAGTTACTTTTCTGCACACTATGACACTGGTTTTATTTGCTCATGGTTGAGCTGGATATTTGCTCATGTTTGAGCTGTTTATTTTGCTCATGGTGTGAGCTGGTTTTTTACCCTGCTGTTTAGTCGAATTTCATTGTATGATTGCCTTTGGCAATATTGTTAGAAAAACAGGGGGAGATAGATAGGATACGCCAGAAGTTACGCCAGAAGTCGCGCCAGAAGTCGCCGCTCCAGAAGCCGCTCCAGAAGTTAAACCAGAAGCCGCTCCAGAAGATAAACCAGAAAGACGCACAAGAAGTCGCATCAGAAGTCACATACTTGCTGTGTGCGTAACTGCCTCAAGGTGACGATGTGCCTGAAATGTGTTTTAAGTCACATCACTTGTTGTGCGTAACTGCCACAAGATAACTCACTTGTTGTGCGTAACTGCCACTAGATGAACGATGTGCCTAAAAATGTGTTTGCCTAAAAAATTGCCAAAGGGGGAGATTGTTGCTACGTTTAATTGTTGGCATAATTTTTTAGCGCAAAAGTAAGAAGTCGTGCAACATGTTACATGACATGTGGAGCGACTTGTTACAATCTAGATTAGGAAACATCTGAAAGCTTTCCTATTTCGACGAAGCTTGGAGCGAAAGAAGAAAACGCCACGAAGACTTGGAGCGCAAGAGAGTGACGTCGACAAGTCAGGCGACTTCCAGCTGTCAGTAACACGTCAGCAATAGGCGGCAACTCTACTTGCCTGATTTATTCAGGAAGTCAGAACAGGCAAGACGACTTCCAAATGTCATGGAAGGCGGCAACGACTTGCCTGATTTATTCAGGAAGTCTGAAACTTCCTGTTCCTGATCCGAGAAGGATTAGGAATGTAAGCTGCTATAAAAAGCCTTGAGCTTCCCATTACCAGTCATCCGTTCTTGTTCTAAACTGCAAGATTTCTCAGAGCTCTTAACCGTGCACCATCGGCGTGTTGAGAGGCTGATTATATTTGCTAGAACGGTCTTTACTCCGATCAAACATTAAGTTGCGAAGACTAAGTGTTTCGATCGGTTAGGGTTTTTGTTTGTGATTAAAGATTCACAACTCCGTCAAAGAAGACAACGACACCGAGCATAGGCTTGCTCGAAGGGTGGAATTGAGAGGATCTCAAAGACAGGGGGAGAGGCCCTTGGTCGAGGTTGTTCACGGTGAGATCTATAGTAGCTTAGGAGAATAGCTTGTGTGATAGCTAGTTGGTGCTTGAAGTTGTACTATTGACTACCTAATAGTGAAAACCTTTCCACTGGCAAAGTGCCCACAGACATAGGTGCGGAGTCACCGAACTGGGTAATCATCTCTGGTGTCGTTATTATTATCTGTTTACTGTTTTACTTGCAGTTTACGTTTTAGGAAAGTAGTCGATCTACAAGTTACAACTTTGTGTTCGACTTCTTGACTCGGCTACAATTCAGAATTTCAACTGCAATCCAGTGTTCCTCACCGAGTTTGGATTGATGTCTACTGGTACAGCTCAGGGCAAACGAGACATCCGATCTCGTACATATCATGGCATACATTATGGACCCTATAGCCGAAACATATGGGATCTCATTCATTCTTTTTAGCTCTGAAGGTGTCTTAGCACACTGTTTCTTACTAAGCTTTATGCCATGACGCATGGGCAGCAGTCCTTTCTTTGAATTATGCATTGAGAATCTTCTCAAAACTTTGTTTATATAGGTGCTTTGACTCAAGCCCAAGACCCGCTTGGCACGATCTCTATATATCTTGATCCCCAAGATGTAAGAAGCCTCGCCTAAGTCCTTCATTGCGAAACACTCACCTAACCAAGTCTTTGTTAAGAGCAAGGTAAGGACGTCGTTTCCAATGAGCAATATGTCATCGACATATAGCACCAAAAGACTACTTTTCTCCCATCTGCCTTTTTATACACGCAAGGTTCATCATCGTTCTTGATGAAGCCAAACTGTTTCACAACTTCATCAAAACGCTGAATCCAACTCCGAGATGCTTGCTTCAAACCATAAATTGATTTGAGCAACTTACAAATCTTTCCCTTATTCTTTGGATCCTCAAAACCCTCAGGCTGGGACATATAAATGTCCTCAGCTAACCTCCCATTAAGGAAAGCGGTTTTGACATCCATTTGCCATATCTCATAATTATGATAAGCTGCTACGACAAGTAGAATGCGGATATATTTGACCATAGCTAATGGAGAAAAGGTTTCTTCATAGTCAATTCCGTGGACTTTCCTATAACCTTTTGCTACCAGTCTTGCTTTATAGGTCTGAGGTTTGCCATCCATGTCTATCTTTATTTTAATGATCCATTTACACCCAATGACTTTTACGCCAGGGGTTGTATCCACCAAGTCCGACACTTGATTATCTGACATGGATTGTGTTTCTTCCCTCATGGCTTCCAGCCATTTCTTAGAGTCGGTTCCGTCCAGGGCCTCTCGAAAGGTAGCTGGATCATTGTCCACTAAAACCAAATCATCACCTCCAGTTACTAAGAAACCGTATCTGATAGGTGCATGACTTGTCCTTTCAGACTGCCTTGGACCGTCCTCATTAACTGTAGCTATTGGTTCTTGCTCAATGACCATTTCTGGCTCTACTTCTTCTAAGGGGTTGTCCAGTGGTTCCTGAGTGACTATCTCATCTAGAACTTCATCAAGATGAATAGTCCTCCCACTGATTGTCTTGAAAATAAATTCCTTTTCCAAGAATATCCCACTTCGGGCGACAAAAACTTTATTTTCGCTCGGTTTGTAGAAGTAGTATCCTTTTGTTTCTTTTGGATATCCGACGAAAGTGCAGTTATCTGATCTCGGTTCGAGCTTGGTTGCAAGCAACCATTTTACAAAAGCCTCGCAACCCCAGATTTTCAGGAAGGACAAAACGGGTTCCTTCCCGTACCATTTCTCGAATGATGTCCCTTCCACTGCTTTCGACGGAGCCCTATTTATTATGAACGAGGCCGTTTGTAGAGCGTAACCCCAGAAGGAGATCGGGAGATCAGTGTGACTTAACATTGATCGAACCATATCCAATAATGTCTGATTCCTTCGCTCGGACACACCATTGAGTTGCGGTGTTCTTGGCGGAGTCCACTGAGATAGTATTCCACTTTCAGTAAGATGACTAAGAAACTCTTCGGATAAGTATTCTCCACCCCAATCAGAACGGAGTGCCTTGATACTCTTTCCAAGTTGGTTTTCTACTTCGGTCCTGAACTCCTTGAATTTATCAAAGGCTTCGGACTTATGTCTCATGAGATAGACATAACCATATCTACTGAAATCATCAGTAAATGTGGTAAAGTAGCCTAAACCACCTCTGGCTGGTGTACTCATTGGTCCACATACGTCTGAATGTATTAGACCCAATAGATCACCTGTCCTCTCACCTAAACCAGTGAAGGGCGCTTTAGTCTTCTTGCCCATTAAACAAGCCTCGCATATATCAATCGTTTGGAATTCGAATTGACTTAGAAGTCCACGCTTATGAAGCGCTGAGATGCGTTTCTCATTTATGTGACCTAGACGACAATGCCAGACTAGAGTTTGGTCTAAATCATTAGCTTTAAAACTCTTAGCATTAACATTATAGAGCATGTTGGATCTCGAGTTTTGCATATTTAATATGTATAAACCTCCAACAGTGTGAGCATTTCCATAAAACATGTTATTGCGCAAAACCCCGTTCTTAATATCAAAATAATAACCTTTTTTTTCAAGAAAAGATATTGATACAATATTCCTGTTGAAAGTAGGTACGCAAAACACATCAAAAAGTTCTATTACAAGCCCACTGGGCTAAACAAGGTCAACCGAACCCACAGCAGTTGAGGTAACTCGCACGTTGTTCCCAACTCTTAGGTCCACCTCGTTTCCCCCCACATCTCTTCTACTACGCAGTACCTGCACATCCGCACAGACATGAGACTCAGCTCCAGTGTCTAGT
The DNA here is from genome assembly GCA_963920655.1 of Geranium rotundifolium. Taxonomy (NCBI): domain Eukaryota; kingdom Viridiplantae; phylum Streptophyta; class Magnoliopsida; order Geraniales; family Geraniaceae; genus Geranium; species Geranium rotundifolium. The sequence goes on along the minus strand of OY987322.1, from coordinate 13,977,363 downwards.
ACCCAAGCATTTATAGTAGAAAGATTTAGCTCTAGTGGAATACCTGACGAAGTAGCGGCTCCACCGCTGTAGTCCTTCTTCCAATGACCAGGCTTTTGGCAGTAGAAGCAGACCGACTCCTTTACCTTCCCCTTGCCCTTCATGGGCATGGAAGGTTTAGTAATGAAAGGTCGTCTGTTCTTCCCTGCCAGGTGTATTAGGCCTTTGCCCTTATCACCACCAGCTTTGAAGCCGGATCCCTTCTTGACCATTAGAACACCTTTGGGCGTACTGCCCCTTATGCTCTTCTCGGCAGTCACTAACATGCTGTGGAACTCCGATGTGGTCTTGTCCATGTCATGCATGTGATAGTTCATGACGAACCCACCATATGCATGAGGAAGATATTGCAGAATAAATCCAGCAGCCATCTCTTTTTCCATAGTCATTCCAAGACTAGTCATATGATCGAGATGTCCCTTCATGCGTAGGACGTGTGGACCTACGGAGCTGCCTGTTGACATTTTGCAGGCAATGAGTTCTCGGAGAACAGTGTATTTTTCAATACGTACTTTCTCTTTGAACATATCCTCTATCTGTGCAAACATTGCAAACGGATCATGGGATAGCTCCATAAACTACTTCTAGAGGTCTGCCTCCATGCAGCCCAACATGACACACGCAACGTCGATAGAGTCGCTAAGGTGTTTCTGGTACGCATCCTTAACGACCCTCGTTGCATTGGCAGCTGGCTCCACCGGGATAGCCTTGTCTAGGACGTACTCCCTGCGTTCCAACTTTAACACAAGTCGTAGATTTCTGTCCCAGTCCAGATAATTTGTTCCATTAAGTTTACACTTGTCAATTATAGTCCTCAATGACAAATTAGACGAGTTTGTTGAATTACTAGCCATTTCTACACGAAGAAAGTAAATTTAATCAGAAAAGTTGAACAAATTTACGAAGATTCGAATTAAACACCAACCATCCGATTCTAAGGTTTAGAATCTTTAAACCAAGATCCCTTATTTGTTAATTGAAGTACGCTAAGGCGCACCGCTCCAATTGACCCATTTGGGTAGGACGTCCATCCAATTACAACCCGTGTAACTCTTGGTCAGGGTATGTGCAAAAACACACGGCTTACCGTTCCGATGCCCCAGAATGGGAGTGGCCGGCCAATAGAGAGAGAAAATGAGGTTGAGAGTGTGAGTGATTAATTCAAAAAATATTTGTCTACTTCATCAACTCATAAGCATGGGTCAAAAAGTGAAAGTACGGGTTTAAAGGGGTCATTACCCATACCCCTTAAATCACCCACCTCTTAATTAACAATCACCAACTAAGCATGGTGTGTGTGGCCCCCACCCCTTGGACCCACCAACGTGGCCGGCCACTTGGGCTTATTGGGCCCAAAATGGGCCCTTGTTGGGCAGGCCATGTGACCTCATGGGCCGAGCCCAATGGGCTCGCCCATGTGGTCGCGTGCCGTGTCCAAAAGTTGTTCGACCCTGTTTGTCATTACTTATCAAACAAAGTCCGATGCGACATCAACAAAAATCTCAGTTTTCTCGATTCGCTAATTATTCTCTCAAACCGAACCCATGGCCCAAAACCTTCAGTTTTGTCCATGTATTGCTCCTCAAGAAACGTTAAGGTTTCCTTGTCTCATGTTATCCGTCTTGTATGTGTGTGACCTTCCAGGCTCATGCCACCGTTGGCAGATCGGCGCAAGAGATCTCTCTTGCCCGATCCATCATAAGTGGTCTCTAGTAAGACATTATGATTACCCAAGGTGCATGATGATCGATGATTCGATTTAACCTTGTGCGTACAAGTCACTATCCTATTATCTCTAGACATCCCGATTGATCACAAGGCTATCGTGACAAAGACTCCTTGGTCTAAGGATATCGTGACAAGCTATCGCATTTGAATATGTTCATGGGTTAATCTACGAAACACTATTCAAAAATACGAAACATTTTCCTGATTTCCGTTGATCAGGATGTTTGCCGAGATGTCGATCACAATGTCATACAAGATGTCGCATACGATGCTTCGACAATCTTTATGACATTTTCTCTAGTTCTTTAAAAATAAGCCAATCACCAAAAACCGTCATAATTACAATCTCCCCCTTTGGCTGTTTTTAAGGTCAGCATTCTTCGTCGCATTTTGCGTCGCATTTGTCGTCAGCTTTTCTTGTAGCGATCGGTAGGCGTCATTTTGTGCATCATCGCACATCTTGTACATCGCGCATCTTGTACGTACGTCTGCACCCTTACATCTTACTCCCCCTTGCTGGCTCAAAAAGAGCCAAACATAAAGAAATTCGAATAACAGAGCAATGAAACACAAACTTAACTCACACACATTCCCGATCAGCAGTCGAGAATATGTATGAAACATGTTCAAAACAAATACAAATTAAAAGTTGTTCAGTGTTACAGCGAATCTAAAAAGTACTTAAAGTTTAAACGGAACTGCTGCTGGAACTAGCAGTATCTTCTTCTGTAGCGTTGGCAGAGGCATCTTGAGTGTCTTCAGTGGAGTCAGGTAGGGAGGAGGAACCATTGTTGTTAGAGTCTAGAGAAGGCATCAACTTCAGCAGGTTAGCACAGTGAGATCTACGCTGGGAGAGATGCTTCAGTGCCATCTTTAGGTTGACGATGTCCTCGTCAAGTACATCTATCTCTCCCTCGAGCATTATGGCATCTCTGCTGGTCGTCTCTGTTGGAGGGGCAGCACTGGTAGCTCGACTGGTTGTCGCCTTGGTTGGTTTGACTTCTGTCCTGACAAGATCAGGAGCATGCTTGCCCTAGAACAGCTTGTGGCTTACCATAATCATTCCTCCACGCTTTCCTGCCTTATCGGTTGTCTTCAACACACCAGGGTGTTGGTATACTAGTAACTCAAAGGTAAGGGAGGGAAAAGCAATAGGTATCTTCACAGCTTGTGATCTGGCATGTCTAATAAGATGATAAATAACAAACTGGCCAAAGTCAAGTGTGGAACCAGTACCTATTTTGAAGATGAGTATTGCCAGCTCCGGTTTGATGGAGGATGCATGTGTGGAGGGAGCCCAGTTCGCTACTCCGATACGAAATAGTATAGAGTACTTTGACGTGAGGTCCGAGGCTGCCACGGTGCCCTTAGTAGGCCACATTCTGCTTCTATCACCAGTAATCTCCTTGAGGACCTTCTTCAGGTCAGGTGGAGGCACAGAACGGACACATTTCCTCCCCAAGAAGGCATTAATGATGCCAGAGGAAATGTTGAAGTGTAGGCCTCTGACATACACCTTCTCACAATCCAGTTCATCCGGAGTACTAAATCCAGCAGGCAAGTTTGCAATTAACTCTTTGACCAACAGAGGATAGTGATTACCTATGTCGGTGACGGTCTTCATGAGTTATGCCTGTTTCAGGAGCTTGACCATGGTTTCCAGTCCGAGGATCTCCGAGGACAGAGTCTTCTCGGGATATGCCGTCCTCTAGAACACAAACTCCCACTGTTTTGCACTGGCAGCAGAATGGAATGACACATTGTCATACGGAACACTTGGGGTGTTCTTGACCGGCTTATGGCTTCCTGCCTTCTTTGCTTCCTTTACTGTTTCTTCCTCTGCATCGTCATCAGTTTCTTCATCAACCAATCGCCTTTTGGAGACAACTTTCTTTCCTTTATCTTTGGCGGACAACTTCTTCTTCTTGCTGGGGCCTCCAACATCCTTTACTTTCTTTCTTTTCTTGATTTCCCTCAACTTTCCTACCATTACTGCGAGGCATTCATTTTCCTCTAACACTTTGTTTTTCAATGACGAAAGCACTGTGTGTGCTATTTCAACGACATTTTCTGTAACATCTCCTCTGACAGCCAGAGGCGCTTCTACTGTGACATTAGCTACGACACTGTTTTCCTTCTCTACTGCTTCCAGATCGGTATCCCCGTCTCTTGTCTCTTATTTCTTAGATTCTTCCTCGGTTTCTTCCGAGTCAGCAACTTCTTCTTCTCCTACCACAGGCTCATATGTGGGTTCAGGAACGACATCTTTCACACCTTCTTTTTCACCCTCTCCTTCAGCAATCCGTTCTAACCCATGACTGACCGGGGTCATGTCATTCTTTTCCCCTTCAGGATTTATCAGTTTCTCAACCACCCGTTCTTGAGGGGGGGCCTGATTTTCTAGTAGTGACTCTAACAAGTCACTATTTCTAGAAGTATCAGTATTCGATATGATGGAAGAATCGATACCTGGGAGACTTGCTGAAACTGGCCCAAGGATGATTTGCATGGAGGTTCCTTGGTTCCCTTGGTCAATGCCAGTTTCTCGTTGAGGGCCTGTAAGTTCCGTCATCGTGAAAGCAGAGCTTCCAGTTCGGGTCCTTCTGGGAATTTGGGAAAAGATGGGTATTGGTGCTTCTTCCGGTGGGATTTCTCTGGAGGATCCCTCGGCATTCTTCTGTGGCTTCAGTCCTTTGATTCGTACCCCATGTTTGTTGGTGCTGGGTTTGATGCTTTTGGGGCTTTTCGCCTTGGTTTTCTTGGTTTTTCGACTGTCTGTGGCTTTCTTCGGTGCTAGATTGCTCCTTGTTTTCACCATTTTTGCCGAGAGTGGTAGAGTTTTGTGCAAGAGTTTTGAGAGATGAGAGCGAAATACTCAAACAGAGGCAGACTAGGTTTTTGAAAAAACAAAATCAAATCTGTAGGTAGTAGAGCGTATCTCGCGACCTTTCCTCTTTTTATTTGGGCTTTTGGCATGCTTGGCCCAATGACATGTGTTGGAATTTTTGAACCGGTTCATGAAGAGGTACTAATTAACTCCTCTCAACTGTTTTAGCAACTTCGATTACTTGCTGATGGTGCAGAGACCGAGTGACGTCCTGAGGTACTCAAATCTGCTTGCATCTAATGGCTTAGTAAAAATGTCAGCAAGTTGCTTCTCTGTATGGATGTGCTCTAGGACGATCTTCTTGTCTTCGACCAGCTCGCGAATGAAGTGGTGTCTAATGTCAATATGCTTGGTTTTGCTGTGTTGAATCAGATTTTTAGAGATGTTGGTTGCACTGACATTATCACAATACAAAGTCATGGCTTCTTGTCTGACATTGTATTCAACTAACATCTGCTGCATTCATAACAATTGAGTGCAGCTACTCCCAGCAGCAATATACTCCGATTCAACAGTGGACAAGGCAATACAATTTTGCTTTTTACTAAACCATGATATGAGGTTATTGCCAAGGAACAAGCAACCTCCAGATGTGCTCTACCTATCAGCTGTGTTTCCAGCCCAATCAACATCACAATACCCCACCAGGGTAGAGGATGTTTCGAATGAGTATAGTAAACCCAAGTCTGTAGTCCCAGAGATATATCTAATAATTCTCTTAGCTTGGGACAGATGACTGACCTTAGGATTAGCTTAATATCGTGCACATACTCCCACAAAGTAAGCAATGTCAGGTCGACTGGCAGTAAGGTAAAGAGGACTACCAATAATGCTTCTATATAGGTGTTGGTCTACGGCTTCTCTTGGATCATCTTTGGTTAGTTTGATGTGTGTAGCTGCTGGTGTCCGTTTATGTGAAGGTTTCTCTAGCCCAAATTTCTTGACAATGTTCTTCGCATATTTGCTTTGGGAGATAAAGATGCTATCCTTTAGCTGTTTGATTTGAAAACCTAGGAAGTAGGTAAGCTCTCCCACCATGCTCATCTCGAATTCTGATTTCATTTGTTGGATAAATTGCTCTACCATCTTTCTTGACATCCCTCCAAAGACAATGTCATCAACATATATTTGGGCTATCATCAAATTCCCGTCCTCATTCTTCACAAATAGAGTCTTGTCGACTCCCCCTCTAGTATAGCCGCTTTGAATCAGAATTATTATGAGCCTTTCATACCAAGCCCTTGGTGCTTGTTTCAATCCATAGAGGGCCTTCTTGAGTTTATACACATGATCAGGGGAGTGAGGATCAACAAATCCTTTAGGTTGTGACATATACACTTCTTCGTTGAGATCTCCATTCAGGAATGTACTTTTGACATCCATTTGGTAAAGCTTAATCTGTAGATGGCATGATATTCCTAGTAGGTGTTTGATTGCTTCAAGTCTTGCTACAGGAGCAAAGCTCTCATCGAAGTCTACTCCCTTAATTTGAGTGTACCCTTGAGCTACTAACCTTTCTTTATTGCGTCGGACTTATTTTTGAAGATCCATTTTGTGCCAATGATATTTCCTTCACTTGGCTTGGGCACCAATTCCCACACATGGTTCGTCTCAAATTGAATTAGTTCCTCTTGCATAGCATTGACCCAATACTCAGCATTGATGGCTTCATTGATATTTTTGGGTTCAATCTTTGAAACGAAGCATATATTACATATTATCTCGTTGTAGTTCACCGGAGTTTTTGTCCGAGTCTGTATGCCTTCATTTGGGTCTCCAATTACTCCAGAGATAGGATGATTAGCCTGGATTCGTCGTGAGGGGTTCTTGTTGTTGGCTTCGGGAACTGTCTCATTGTTATTGACACTTGGATTAGCATCATTGTCTTCTGACTTGCTGCTAGCATCTTCACTGGCATCCACAATAACATCCTTCCTTACTTTGTTTGGATAAACTCTTTCTTCGTCTGTCGCATCTTCTGGGGCATCTTCACAGTCATCATCAACAACAACATTGATTGATTCTATCATAGTCTTGGTCCGTTTGTTGAAGATCTGGTACGCGCGACTATTCCTTGAGTAGCCAAGGAAGATGCCTTCATCACTCTTTGGATCAAGTTTTCGACGAGGTTCTCTACCAGCCAGAATATAACAAAGTGGATCCAAAGATATGGAAGTACTTAACCTTGGGCTTTCTCCCCCTCCATATTTCATAATGAGTTACTGACTTACCCGGTCGAAGAGTGACTCGATTGTGGATATGGCAAGCAGTGTTAAGTGCTTCTGCCCAGAAGTGAGTTGGTATGTCCTTGGCCAGCATCATAACTCTAGCCATCTCCTGTAGAGTCCTGTTTTTGCGCTCAACAATACCATTCTGTTGGGGAGTGATTGGTGCTGAGAACTCATGGGCTATCCCTTATGAGTTGCAGAATTCTTCAAATTTACTGTTTTCAAACTCTCGACCATGATCAATGCGAAGACGAATTATTTTGCCAATTGTCTCCCTTTTTTCTCGTTGGACTTGGAGGCATAGATTCTTGAAGATCGAAAAGGTGTCCGATTTGTCACGAGGGAAATCAACTTATGGGTATAGTGAGTAATCATCTACACACACAAAGACATAGCGTTTTCCTCCAAGACTTTCAACTTGCATTGGCCCCATGAGGTCAACGTGTATTAGCTCAAGTACTCGAGAGGTGGTGATATGCTACAACTTCTTGTGTGACATCTTAGTTTGCTTTCCAATCTGACATTCTCCGCAAATCTTTCCTTCCACGATTTTCAGGTTTGCAATTCCAGTAATGGCCTGTTCTAAGATTGCCTTCTGCATACTTCTAAGATTTAGATGTCCAAGCTTTCTATGCCAAAGTTGGGTTTCTTCTGCTTTGGAGACAAGACATTTTGCCGCTTCGATATGTGATTCGGGCGACCAGATGTAACAATTATCCATTGAGCGGATTCCTTGTAGAATAGTGACTTGATCGAAATCTTTTACTATACAAGCTTCTTTGGTAAATTTCACTTCTGAACCCAGATCACAGATCTGGCTGATGCTAATCAGATTTGCTTTAAGTCCTTCTACAAGTAAAGCTTCAGTTAGGCAAGAAGCTCTTGGATGCTTGAGTAGTCCTTTTCCAATGATTCGAGCTCGAATCCCATCTCCAAAAGTAACATAGCAGTTTGTATATAATTTGAGATTGGAAAGAAACTCTGGAGTACCTGTCATGTGTCGAGAACATCCAATATCGAGATACCAGTCTTTGTTGGTTGAAGCACTCAAGGAGGTACATGCAACATTAGCTCGATAGACTACATTCTTTGGTCTCCATTCAAGGCGGGATGTTTTCTGAGGAGTTGAGAGATGACCTTGATATCTCCTTTGATTTTGTGGTACCGGAGCTTGCTTTTTCCCATGGAGTTGAAAGCAGAATGGTCTGATGTGACCCCTTCAACCATAGTAATGACATATCCACTGATATTGATAAGCTGGTTTTCTGGAATATTGATGTCTGCGTGGAGGATGTCTTTTGGTGGTTGATTGACAAGAACGTGTTATAGAAGATGTCATGACATTTGTTGTAGGTCGTCCTGTAGGAGGTGTCGTGTCATCCTGTAGTTTCTTGTCAACCATGGCTTGTTGTGGGAAAAACTTTGTGACTGTTGATGAGGCGATATTATGTGTGTACCCTAGTCCCGTCATATCTTTGGACAGCTTTCCTACTGATAGGAGTTTGTCAAGGCTTTCTGTGCTAGGATTCATCATCTTTACTGATTTAGTCATCAGACTAGTTTCTCCATTAAGTCTAGTGATTTCGCGTTTTAGCTCCATAATCATCTCTAGGAATCTAGATTTGTCGTTGGTAAGAATGATGATCTGTTCTACTTGTTGATCAAGGATCAGAGTTTCCTTGACCCATCTGGTATGTAATCTTTTGTATGCCTCGACTAGTTGCTCTTTAGTCCAATTCTCATTTGGAGTTGGATGATGCAGATCATCATTGATATTGGCAGAGTTATCAATGTTACATACAGAAGTAGTAGTAGTAGTGAATGCAAAAAAGTTGCTTACCTCCTCAGAGCGACTATCTTCTTTGTCATCATCTGATAGGATAGCATTATATCCTCGTTTTTGTTGTTTGAGGAAATTTGGACATTCACTGCAAAGATGACCGAATCCTTCACATTCATGACACTGAGGTCCTTTGTTCTTGTTGTTTTCCTCTCCACTTCTGTTTGGTTTGTCAAGACTTCCTCCCGTTTGAGCTTTTTGTGGAGCTTTGTTTCTGGCATTTGTTGCGACATTCCGTCCGCCCATTCGACTGAATCTTCTCATGACTTTGTTGTAATTTTTTGTGAGAAGGGCCATTTTAGCATCGATGTCTTCTGTCTTCTTCAGAGTCACAGTCCTTAGATTCTGGTTGCTTGTGTGTTGAGCTTTTGAAAGCAACTCCTTTATTTCTTTTGTGGATATTGGGCAGAGATAACTCATAGATCATCTAAGATCCCATCAGTGATCGAATTTTAAGATCTTGAGGTTATGAACTTCCTCAATTGCGGTGATCTTCATCTTAAATCTAGGGCTAAGAGCACGCAGGGTTTTTCTAACCAGTTTTTCATCAGACATTGGTTCGCCCAGAGAATAGGATTCATTGGCTAGATCACGAATACAAACATTGAATTCAACGATTGATTCGTCCTCTTTCATGACAAGGGCTTCGAAGTTGGTTATCAAGTATTGCAGCTTTTGTTCTCGAACCTTGGTTGTTCCTTCATATGCAACAGCCAAGATATCCCATGCGGATTTTGGCAGTTGTGCATGTATTGATTAGTCTGAATACGTTCTTGTCAACACCATTAAAAATAGCATTCAGAGCTCGAGAGTTTCCCAGTGATTCCTCGTCTTCGTTATCAGTCCAGTCTTTTTCTGGTTTTGGACCGATAGGGTTACCATCATTTTCACTGAGTTGTGGGGCATTCCAACCATTGATCACATCCTTCCATGTTTTTTTGTCAAGGGACTTCATGAAGGCACACATGCAAGCCTTCCAATAACCTTAGTTACTTCCATCTAGAACAGGTGGTCGATTGATGGATCCTCCTTCTCTTGTATTGTCCATCTTGATCAAAATATTTGTTTAGGAACTCACCTAAAGCTATAGGTGCCCCCTCTGATAACAATTGAAATTTCGATAAGATAGTCGTGAAAGATGCCACACACATTGTTATGTATAAAGCTATAACATCGTGTATGACTACTTGTGTAAATATCGCAGGACAATAAATATAAAGCTTAATAAACAATGACACAGCAGATTGTTTACCCAGTTCGGTGCAACGTCATCTACGTCCAGGGGCTCTCAGCTTAGTGGAAAGGTTTCACGTATCAGTAATTCGTCAAAACATACAAGTACCTATGATCATCCCAAGATATATACTTTATGCTACTTATTACAGTGCAACCTATCTCAGGGTCTCCCCCTGAATCCAAGACTCCATCTTGATTCCACTCTTCGAGCAATCGCCTTGCTCTGTCGGTTCAAGTCGTCGTTGAACGTTGTGGTTGCGTGCAGTCTTCACTCACGCAATCACTAAACTCTCAATAGTTATGGTGATACACAGTATCATTAGCACAATCTACAACCTCTCAGCCTGCGAACCTTCGCGTCTAAGAGCTTTGTAAATTATTGCTAGGAAACAATAAAAGAACCACAATATTGCTAAGGGGGTAGCCTAAGCTTTTATAGCAATCGAGCATGAGTACTAACCCTAATGGGTTTCCTCTTAATCACCGTCTTTCTTACTTCCAGAATTGGAGACTTTCTGGAACTTCTCATAGATCCTAAACGGATTCGTACTTTCTGCAGAACAGGGACTTTCCTAATTTCTGTTGATCAGGATGTTCGCGAGATATCGATCACAATGTCATACAAGATATCGCATACGATGCGTCGACATTCTTTATGACATTTTCTCTAGTTCTTTAAAAAGAAGCCAATCACCAAAAACCGTCGTTACTACATGTCCTAAACGCCAGTGCCATATCATAGTCTGGTTTAAATCATCGGATTTAAGCCTTTTATTACTTATGTTATAGATTGAGCTAGTGTTGGTGTTTTGAATATTAAGAATATATAAACCACCAACCAATGATGCATTGAAATAAAAAATATCATTCTTGAAAATATTGAATACTCCATCATCAATAGAAAAACAATATTCTTTCTTTTCAAGGAAGGAAACAAAAATAATATTCCTATGAACCGCAGGTACACAATGAACATTGTTTAATAACAAAACTAGCCCACTGGGATAACTAAAACTAATGTTTCCTACTACAGTTGTTGAAACTTGATTTCCATCACCAGTTTGTGATAGCATTTTGTACCCTAGTCCAATTGCTAGTAGCTTGTAAACGTCTATGTACATTATCATCGTTTGTAATATATATATAAACGGCTTTATATTACTTATGTGTTGAAGTAATATGTTGAGCATGATCTGATTTATGACCACTAAAGTAGTAGAACCATAAATCTGTACGGATCACACTTAACGAGTCCCTGGTCAATCTACGCTTCTATAGAAGCGACCAGTATGAGGATGGTTCTTAATGACGTAGTTCTACTTGTCATAGGGATGAGGGATCCCGGAATCATATCATAGATATCATGAGGTGATTGATATCGGACGACCCGCTTTGAATAGTGTTTTCATAGATTAAGCCATGAACATATTCAAATGCGATAACTTGTCACGATGTCCTTAGACCGAGGAGTCTTTGTGATCACTATGCAATGTACGTGCGGCTTTAACTTGCGCCTAACGCTTTCTGTAAGAGGATTGCAATAACGGGCATGATTGGGTGGCGGAACGGGTTGTATGAGTGACACGAAAGACGGCTAAGAGATTTATCCCTCATACTACGGTACGGGAAAGATATCCGTTAAAAGGCCTCTTGATTGAGACTGACTGAGAGTAAGAGCATGGCCATGCCGGTGATACGGGTTATCAGTTCTCAGCCATCTCACATATCAAGTAACAATGATTGATTAAACAAGGATGACGACTCTATGCCTTGTGATCAATCTGGATGTCTAGAGATAATAGGATAGTGACTTGTACGCTCAAGGTTAAGTCGAATCATCGATCATCATGCACCTTGGGTAATCATAACGTCTTACTAGAGACCCCTTATAATGGATCGGGCAAGAGAGATATTTTGTGCCGATTTGCCAACGGTGGCATGACCCTGGAGGGTCACACACATTCAAGACAGATAACTTGAGACAAGGAAACCTTAACGTTTTTTGAGGAGCTGCTGGACCTTAACGACATCCTGATAGCATTTGTGCCCTAGTCCAATTGGTATTAGCCTGTAAACGTCTATGTACAAATATCATCGTTTGTGATGTATAAATATAAACGGCTTTATATTACTTATGTGTTGAAGTAATATGTTAAGCATGATCTGATTTATGACCACTAAAGTAGTAGAACCATAAATCTGTACGGATCACACTTAACAAGTCCCTGGTCAACCTATGCTTCCTTGAAAGCGACCAGTATGAGGATGGTTCTTAATGACGTAGTTCTACTTGTCATAAGGATGTGGGATCCTGGAACCATATCATAGATATCATGAGGTGATTGATATCGGACGACCCGCATTGAATAGTGTTTTCATAGATTAAGCCATAAACATATTCAAATGCGATAGCTCGTCACGACGTCCTTAGACCAAGGAGTCTTTGTGATCACTATGCAATGAATGTACGGCTTTAACTTGCGCCAAACGCTTTCTGTAAAAGGATTGCTATGAAGGGCATGATTGGGTGGCGGAACGGGTTGCATGAGTGACACGAAAGACGGCTAAGGGATTTGTCCCTCATACTACGGTATGGGAAAGATATCCGTTAGAAGGCCTCTTGATGGAGACCGAATGAGAGAAAAGCATGGCCATGCAAAATGATACGGGTTATCATTTCTCAGTCATCTCGCATATCAAGTAACAATGATTGATTAAACAAGGGAGACGACTCTATGCCTTGTGATCAATCGGGATATCTAGAGATAAAAGGATGGTGACTTGTACGCACAAAGGTTAAGTCGAATCATCGATCATCATGCACCTTGGGTAATCATAATATTTTACTAGAGACCACTTATGATGGATCGGGCAAGAGCAATTCTTGCGCCGATCTGCCAACGGTGGCATGAGCCTAGAGGGTCACACACATACAAGACGGATAACTTGAGACAAGGAAACATGGATGTTTCTTAAGGAGAAGTATATGGACAAAACTGGAGGTTTCGTGCCATAGGTTCGGTTTGAGAGAATAATTAGCGAATCGAGAAAAATTGAGTTTTTCGTCGATATCGCGTCGGACTTTGTTTGATAAGTAGCGACAAAAAGGTCGGGAAACTTTTGGACGCGGCATGAGACAACACGGGAGGGCCCATTGGGCTCGGCCCATGAAGCCTCATGGCCGGCCCAATAAGGGCCCAATAAGGCCATATGGCCGGCCCACTTGGTGGGGCCAATGTAGGGGCCACACAACACCATGCTTAGTTGGTAGTTGTGGATTAAGAGGTGAGTGATTTAAGGGGTATGGGTTAAAGCTCCTTTAAGCCCATACCAATCACTTTTAACCCATACTTGTGAGTTGGATGATGAGATATATTGCAAGACATTATTTCATTAATTGATTAAGTCACAAAACTCACAAAAACCTCTCTTTCTCTCTCATTGTGGCCGGCCACCTTGGTGTTCTTCCTCCATCTTGCTCTCTTGTTCTTCATTTAATTGTTCTAGTAGGCAATTAAGTGAAGGATCTTGAAGATCATTCTCTTGGTGTGGACTTGCTTTAGAGAAGAAGATCCGAACGTTCTTCTTTATCGATTCAAACAAGACTTAAAGGTAAATATCTTGTGGAATAGATTTTGCTTTGGGATTTAATGGTTTAAATGTTCTTGGACAAGGTTTGGAGTAGATTATCTTTTATTGCTTTCGCTATCTCGATGACGATCTAGAACGCTCCAAAACCCTACAGTGGTATCAGAGGCTGGTTACCCTCTTAATCTTTGTCTTGTTGAATTTATTTCGGTTTTGTGATTATTTTCATGCCAAAAGTTGATAACATGATTTTAATGCTTTTTGGGATATTTGCATGAAATATGTTACTTTTGAAAAATATATTAAATTTGGAATTTTTCGGGAATTATTGGATTTGTCGGGTCCGAGAAGAAACTCTCGGGGAGCCGGATCGAAGGTACCGGACGGAGGTCACCGGAGGCCGGGGAGGCCGGCAGTGACCGGGCCCGTCCCCACTCTCGGCCGAGGCCGAGAGTGGCGGCAAGCCGGGTTTGGGCCTTCCAAGGCCCAAACCGGGCCGTGCATGGTTGGGCTCGGCCCAATGGGCCCTCGGCCCATTGGCTTGGCCCAACTTGGTTCGTGTGTGGTGTTTGATCCATTTCACGAACCCACGATCCAATATTTCGAAAACTTTCAAAATTTGATTGGTTTCGATAAACCGTTTTTCGAAAAGGTCTAGTTTCGATAAACCCGACCAAGCAACTTGGCAAAAGAAAAACCGGAATTATTGCATATTATTTGATAACATGTTTGTGTGATAACATGTTGGATGATGTGATGAAATGTATGATGCTTTAATAGCCCATTAGATTTATCGCTTTCACGGTTTGCATACCGTTAGTGTTAGCGTGTAATTATTCTTTTATTCGAGCCCATAAAGTGTAATTATTTTTTATCCGGTCTACGAACCGAGTATTAATTGTAATTATTACTCAAAGACGAGAAGAAGTATGGAAAATCGAGCACGATGACGGTCTTGGAGGAAGTCCAAGAGCTAGTGGGAGCCCGAATGAGAAAGACGAGAAGATGTGAAGACTCGTAGATTCCTAAGATTAGGATGGGCTATAAAATGCATATTTAACGCTTTATGGTTGCTTGCTTGAATCATTTAAATTAATTGCATGGTTGCATGATTAGTTTATAAGTTTATAAGCGATCACCTCACATGCAAAGATTAAAAACAAACTTTAATTGTTTGCATGTTTTAAAGCGTTGTGAACTATCACCACACGGGTTGTGATGGATGAGTTCAAGTTTGGAACGTATTTTGCATGGGTTGCAAATGACGGATTCAAATGAAGATAGTATGTAATACAATTAGAAACATCACAACACGGGTTGTTGGTGACGGATTCGTAATTGTACCAAATACTTTCGAATTATTAAACAAAACCAAATTACAAGTTAATTTGAGTCAAGTGAGATGCCACCCTAATTCACACCCATGTAGAAACATTTTATCGGTGTCGTGCGCCTTAGCGGAGCATCGATCGAATGGGTTCTAGATGGGAATGGTAAACTTTGTGGGATGTCGTGCGCCTTAGCGGAGCATCTGCACAAAGTTAACTCGTTAGTGAAAGTTGGTTGACTCAACCACGATTCTTGGCCTGAGGTCGAGCTGGGGCATCGGAAGGGTAAGCCGTGTGTATTACACATACCCTGACTAAGAGTTACACGGGTTGTAATTGGACGGATGTCCTACCTAAATAAGTCAATTGGAGCGGTGCGCCTTAGCGCACTTCAAATGACGAATAAGGGATCTTGGTTTAAAGATTCTAATTTTAGAATCTAATGGTTGGTGTTTAATTCGGATCTTCGTAAATTTATTCAACTATTCTGATTAAATTTACTTTCTTCGTGTAGAAATGGCTAGTAATTCAACAAATTCGTCTAATTTGTCATTGAGGACTATACTCGAGAAGTGTAAACTCAACGGAACAAATTATCTAGACTGGGACAGAAATTTACGACTTGTATTAAAAATGGAACGCAGGGAGTACGTCCTTGATAAGGCTATCCCTGAGGAGCCAGCTGCCAACGCAACAAGGGTCGTTAAGGATGCGTACCAGAAACACCTTAGCGACTCTATCGACGTTGCGTGTGTCATGCTGGGCTGCATGGAGGCGGACCTCCAAAAGCAGTTTATGGAGCTATCCCATGATCCGTTTGCAATGTTTGCACAGATCAAGGATATGTTCAAGGAGAAAGTACGTATTGAAAAATACACTGTTCTCCGAGAACTCATAGCCTGCAAGATGTCAGCAGGCAGCTCCGTAGGTCCTCACGTCCTACAAATGAAGGGGCATTTTGACCATATGACTAGTATCGGTATGTCTATGGAAAAGGAAATGGCAGCGGATTTTATTCTGCAATCCCTTCCTCATGCATATGGTGGGTTCGTCATGAACTATCACATGCATGATATGGACAAGACCGCGTCGGAGTTGCACAGCATGCTAGTAACTGCCGAGAAGAGCATAAGGGGCAGTTCGTCCAAAAATGTCTTCATGGTCAAGAAGGGACCCAGCTTCAAAGCTGTTGGTGGCAAGGGTAAAGGCCCAAGACACCTGGCAGGGAAGAACAGACGACCATTTATTCCTAGACCTCACATGCCCGTACAAGGCAAAGGGAAGGCAAAGGAGTCGGTCTGTTTCTATTGTCAAAAGCCTGGTCATTGGAAGAAAGACTGTCAGCAGTTAAAGGAGGATCAGAAGAAGGGCGGTGGGGCCGCCACTTCATCAGGTATTCCATTAGAGCTATATCTTTCTACAATAAATACCTGGGTACTAGATACTGGAGCTGAGTCTCATATCTGTGCCGATGTGCAGGTGTTACACAGTAGAAGAGATGGTGGGGAAAGCGAGGTGGACCTAAGAGTTGGGAACAATACCAGAGTTGCCGCAACTGCCGTAGGTTCTGTGAACCTTGCTTTGCCCAGTGGGCTTGTAATTGAACTAAATGATGTTTTTTGCGTACCTGCTTTCAGCAGGAATATTATCTCAATTTCTCTTCTAGAGAAAGAAGGTTATTATTTCAATATTAAAAACGGGTTTTTTGATATTATGCGCAACAACATATATTATGGCAATGCTCACACTGTTGGAGGATTATACATATTGAATATGCAAAACTCGAAATCCAACATGCTCTATAATATAAATGCTAAGAGGTTTAAAACTAATGATTTAGACCAAACTCTAATCTGGCATTGTCGTCTGGGTCACATAAATGAGAAACGCATCTCAGCGCTTCATAAGCGCGGACTTCTAAGTCAATTCGAATTCCAAGCGATTGAAAGATGCGAAGCTTGTTTAATGGGCAAGATGACTAAAGCGCCCTTCACTGGTTTAGGTGAGAGGGCAGGTGACTTATTAGGTCTAATACATTCAGACGTATGTGGACCAATGAGTACGCATGCCAGAGGTGGTTTAGGCTACTTTATCACATTTACTGACGATTTCAGTAGATATGGTTATGTCTATCTCATGAGACATAAGTCCGAAGCTTTTGATAAATTCAAAGAGTTTAGGACTGAAGTAGAAAACCAACTCGGAAAGAGTATCAAGGCACTCCGTTCTGATCGGGGTGGAGAATACTTATCCGAGGAGTTTCTTAGTTATCTTACTGAAGGTGGAATACTATCTCAGTGGACTCCGCCAGGAACACCGCAACTTAATGGTGTGTCCGAACGGAGGAATCGGACATTGTTAGATATGGTTCGATCAATGTTAAGTCTCACTGATCTCCCGATCTCCTTCTGGGGTTATGCTCTGCAAACGGCCGCTTTCATAATAAACAGGGCTCCGTCGAAAGCAGTGGAAGGGACATCATTTGAAAAATGGTATGGGAAGGAACCCGTTTTGTCCTTCCTTAAAATCTGGGGTTGCGAGGCTTATGTTAAAAGGTTGCTTGCAACCAAGCTCGAACCAAGATCAGATAAATGCACTTTCGTCGGATATCCAAAAGAAACAAAAGGATACTACTTCTATAAGCCGAGCGAAAATAAAGTTTTTGTCGCTCGAGGTGGGACGTTCTTGGAAAAAGAGTTCATTTCCAAGACAGTTAGTGGGAGGGCTATTCATCTAGATGAAGTTCTAGATGAGATGGTCACTCGGGAACCACGAGAGGACCCACTAGAAGAGGTAGAGCCAGAAGTGGTCATTGAGCAAGAACCAATAGCTGCAGTTAATGAGGACGGTCCGAGGCGCTCTGAAAGGATAAGTCATGCACCTGTCAGATACGGGTTCTTAGTAACTAAAGGTGATGGTTTAGTACTAGTGGACAATGATCCAGCTACCTTTCGAGAGGCTTTGAACGGAACCGACTCTGAGAAATGGCTGGACGCCATGAGGGAAGAAATGCAATCCATGTCAGATAATCAAGTGTGGGACTTGGTAGATCATACCCCTGATGTTAAGGTCATAGGGTGTAAATGGATCTTTAAAATAAAGATTGACATGGATGGCAAACCTCAGACCTATAAAGCGAGACTGGTAGCAAAAGGTTATAGACAAATCCACGGAATTGACTATGAAGAGACCTTTTCTCCAGTAGCTATGGTCAAATCTATCCGCATTCTTCTTGCCATAGCAGCGTATCACAACTATGAGATATGGCAAATGGATGTCAAAACCGCCTTCCTCAATGGGAGGTTAGCTGAGGACGTTTATATGTCTCAGCCTGAGGGTTTTGAGGATCCAAAGAATAAGGGAAAGATTTGCAAGTTGCTCAAATCAATCTATGGTTTGAAGCAAGCATCTCGGAGTTGGAATCAGCGTTTTGATGAAGTAGTAAAACAGTTTGGCTTCGTCAAGAACGATGATGAACCCTGTGTGTATAAAAAGGCAAGTGGGAGCAATATAATCTTTTTAGTGCTTTATGTTGATGACATACTGCTCATTGGTAACGACGTCCCTACCTTGCTCTTAACGAAGACTTGGTTAGGTGAGTGTTTCTCAATGAAGGACTTAGGCGAGGCCTCTTACATCTTGGGAATCAAGATATATAGAGACCGTGCCAAGCGGGTCTTGGGCTTAAGTCAAAGCACTTATATAGACAAGGTGTTGAGACGATTCTCAATGCAAGATTCAAAGAAAGGATTGCTGCCCATGCGTCATGGCATAAAGCTTAGCAAGAAGCAGGGTGCTGAGACACCTGCAGAGCTAGCAAGAATGAATGAGATCCCATATGCTTCGGCTATAGGGTCCATAATGTATGCCATGATATGCACGAGACCGGATGTCTCGTTTGCCCTAAGCTGTACCAGTAGACATCAATCCAAACCCGGTGAGGCACACTGGATGGCTGTCAAGGCGATTCTCAAATATTTGAGAAAAACCAAGGACGCTTTTCTTGTATACGGGGGCAGAAATGATGATCTCGTCGTCAAAGGATATGTCGACGCTAGTTTTCAGACAGACCCCGATGACTTTAAGAGTCAGTTGGGATATGTGTTTATGTTGAACGGTGGAGCATTCAGCTGGAAAAGCAAGAAGCAGGATACCATTGCCGACTCTACAACGGAAGCTGAGTACATTGCCGCATGTGAGGCGGCAAAAGAGGCTGTATGGATCAGGAGTTTCATGGCTGGGTTAGGTGTAATTAAAAACCCGTCTAACCCAGTAGACTTATATTGTGACAACACCGGGGCTATTGCGCAAGCTAAAGAACCCAGGGCACATAACAGATCCAAACATGTACTCAGAAAGTATCACATCATCCGCGACATAATTGCTAGAGGTGACGTGAAGATCCAATACGTTGCAACTGATGATAACACAGCCGACCCATTGACCAAGGCTCTTCCTCAAGATAAACATGAAAAACATGTTAGGTCAATGGGTATAGACTGGGACTTAGACTGGAGCTAAGGGCAAGTGGGAGATTGATAGCATTTGTGCCCTAGTCCAATTGGTATTAGCCTGTAAACGTCTATGTACAAATATCATCGTTTGTGATGTATAAATATAAACGGCTTTATATTACTTATGTGTTGAAGTAATATGTTAAGCATGATCTGATTTATGACCACTAAAGTAGTAGAACCATAAATCTGTACGGATCACACTTAACAAGTCCCTGGTCAACCTATGCTTCCTTGAAAGCGACCAGTATGAGGATGGTTCTTAATGACGTAGTTCTACTTGTCATAAGGATGTGGGATCCTGGAACCATATCATAGATATCATGAGGTGATTGATATCGGACGACCCGCATTGAATAGTGTTTTCATAGATTAAGCCATAAACATATTCAAATGCGATAGCTCGTCACGACGTCCTTAGACCAAGGAGTCTTTGTGATCACTATGCAATGAATGTACGGCTTTAACTTGCGCCAAACGCTTTCTGTAAAAGGATTGCTATGAAGGGCATGATTGGGTGGCGGAACGGGTTGCATGAGTGACACGAAAGACGGCTAAGGGATTTATCCCTCATACTACGGTATGGGAAAGATATCCGTTAGAAGGCCTCTTGATGGAGACCGAATGAGAGAAAAGCATGGCCATGCAAAATGATACGGGTTATCATTTCTCAGTCATCTCGCATATCAAGTAACAATGATTGATTAAACAAGGGAGACGACTCTATGCCTTGTGATCAATCGGGATATCTAGAGATAAAAGGATGGTGACTTGTACGCACAAAGGTTAAGTCGAATCATCGATCATCATGCACCTTGGGTAATCATAATGTTTTACTAGAGACCACTTATGATGGATCGGGCAAGAGCAATTCTTGCGCCGATCTGCCAACGGTGGCATGAGCCTAGAGGGTCACACACATACAAGACGGATAACTTGAGACAAGGAAACATGGATGTTTCTTAAGGAGAAGTATATGGACAAAACTGGAGGTTTCGTGCCATAGGTTCGGTTTGAGAGAATAATTAGCGAATCGAGAAAAATTGAGTTTTTCGTCGATATCGCGTCGGACTTTGTTTGATAAGTAGCGACAAAAAGGTCGGGAAACTTTTGGACGCGGCATGAGACAACACGGGAGGGCCCATTGGGCTCGGCCCATGAAGCCTCATGGCCGGCCCAATAAGGGCCCAATAAGGCCATATGGCCGGCCCACTTGGTGGGGCCAATGTAGGGGCCACACAACACCATGCTTAGTTGGTAGTTGTGGATTAAGAGGTGAGTGATTTAAGGGGTATGGGTTAAAGCTCCTTTAAGCCCATACCAATCACTTTTAACCCATACTTGTGAGTTGGATGATGAGATATATTGCAAGACATTATTTCATTAATTGATTAAGTCACAAAACTCACAAAAACCTCTCTTTCTCTCTCATTGTGGCCGGCCACCTTGGTGTTCTTCCTCCATCTTGCTCTCTTGTTCTTCATTTAATTGTTCTAGTAGGCAATTAAGTGAAGGATCTTGAAGATCATTCTCTTGGTGTGGACTTGCTTTAGAGAAGAAGATCCGAACGTTCTTCTTTATCGATTCAAACAAGACTTAAAGGTAAATATCTTGTGGAATAGATTTTGCTTTGGGATTTAATGGTTTAAATGTTCTTGGACAAGGTTTGGAGTAGATTATCTTTTATTGCTTCCGCTATCTCGATGACGATCTAGAACGCTCCAAAACCCTACACATCCTTCTTAGGATTCTCAACAACCATGGGAGCTGCTGGACCCTTAGGTTGTCGAATCTTCCCCGCTAGGTGCATAGGGGCCTTTTCCTTGCCAAGGCTGGCTTTCTTGAAGCTCACTTCCTTGTTGACCATAAGAACCTCCTTGGACTTGCCCTTGAGATTCTTTTCAGCAGTCACGAGCATGCCATGAAGCTCTGTCACAATCTTGTCCATGTCATGCATATTGTAATTTCCAACGAAATCACGATATATCTCTGGAAGTGAGTGCAGTACAAAGTCTGCAGACATTTCCTTATCCACAGCATGACCAAGTCTGGTCAAGTGTTCCAAAAGATGTTTCATCTTAAGAACATAGGGACTGACAGGAGCTCCAACCTTTAGCTTGCAGGACATCAGTTCACTGAAAGTGTCGTATCTTTCGACACTCGCTTTCTCTTTGAAAAATTTCTCGATCTCTGCCATTAAGGCCTTGGGATCATCGGAAATGTCCAAGAACTGCTTCTGCAAGTCAGGCACCATACTGCCCATCATAATGCACTGCACGTCGATCTGGTCGCTAAGGAACTTCTGGTATGTATCCCTTTGCGCCCTTTCGGAGTTCAGTGATTGCTCTGCAGATGGTTCCTGGTAAGGATATAATCCTTACATTCGTGCTTGAGAACTAGTCTCAAGTTCCGGTTCCAATCGAGGAAGTTAATGTCGTTAAGCTTATCCTGGTCGATTAGCGACCTAAGCGCACTGTTTACCAGAATGATTCGTGTTTGCTATTTAATCTACACAGTAAAAAAAAATTTAAACAGTATTAATTAAAATTGAAGTTAGAGATTTAGTTATAAAACACTTTTCAGATTCTAACATTAGAATCTGAACCAGGATCCTGTCATACCCTCAATTGAAGTGAACGGAGGCTCACTGCTCCAATTAAGAGCATAAAGGTAGGATTACATCAATCTACAAGACCATGTAGTTCATGGCTGAAAGAGATCACCATGGGTTCAATTCGATAAATTTCATGCAGCGGAAGTTATGTAACCATGGTGATCGAGAAATACGAAGATCTTAATGAAAATTCAACATGCTATCCACCTTTCAAATATGAAAAATACCTTTATGAATCGATGAAAACACAACTTTAGTGTTTCTCTATTAGGTCCACACAAGCACCACAACCGAAATGGTTTTCTCTCACACTTTTACTATGAATGTTCTTGAGAAGCTTTGAAAAAAATGATGGATGAAGATGGAGAGAGGATTCGGCCAAGAGATGGAGAAGAAGAGGGGAAGTGGTTGCCAATAGTTGGAGAAAAAGATGGAAGATATTTTGGAATTTTAATTTGAAATAAAATTGAATTTCAAATTAATAATTGCATGTCTACCCTTCTTAAACTCCTATTTGCACTTCTTCCCCATTCATCATTTGAATCCCTAAATGGGCTTTAAGCCCGTTTAACTAAAACCCAAATTAAACCCATTAACTTGATTTCTAATTTCGGTTTAGACAAAACGGTTCAATTTCCTCGAATTGATTTCTTCAACCGTCTGGTTAAAACCTTAGGCCAGAAAACTACCGAATCGTTTTCAATTTCCATCCATAATAGTTTGTCATGTATCGTGCTTAATGTGTGTGACCCTCTAGGCTCACGAACAGTTGGCAGACTGGTAAAATTACTATTTTAACCTTTCCATCATAAGTGGTCTCTAGCAAGACATTATGATTACCCAACGTTCGTGATTATCGATTATTCGACTTAACCTGTTATCTTACATGTCAATATCCTTTTATCAAACCGATGTCCAAATTGATCAATAGGCATAGAATTGTCATCCTAATTTATCAATCACTGTTTCTTGATATCTGAGATGACTGAAAACTGATACTAAGGTATCACCTGCACGGTCGTGCTATTCCTTCACTCATACTCATCAAGTGGCCTCAACAGATATCTTTCTCATACCGAAGTATGAGTGATAAATCCCTCAGACGCCTTTCGAGTTCACTAGTGCAATAAATATCAAAGCCAATCGAAGCCGTTATAGTTACCCTTTTACACATAACGTTAGACTAGGTAAAACTTAGGTATTCGTTACATAGTGTACACAAAGACTCCTTGGTCTTAAGATATAATGACAAGCTACAATGTGTGAGTATCTCATGACTGGATCTATGCAGCATACTCACAATCGGGTTGTCCGATATCATCGATATGATGGTATCTATGATATAACTCCGGCACGCACTATGCCATGATCAGTAGAGCATGATCACAAGGAGTTAGTCTCATACTGATCGCTTCAGAAGAAGCTTAGCTGATCAGGGACTTTATCGAATGCAATTCTTTCTGATCTATAGTTCTAATATAAGTGGTTACACACATTATGACTTAGATCGAATCACATTAGATATATTACTACAACACATTAATAATATTATGCCTTTTATTATGTATAATAATGATGTCCGTTACAATATAGATTAAGGAATTACATTGGACTCGGGCACAAACCTAACAATCTCCCACTTGCCCCTAGTTCCAACCTAAGTTCCAATCTACCCATATTGACTTCACGTGCGCCTCATGCTTCGGCTGCGGTAAAGCCTTTGTCAAGGGATCAGCAACATTGTCATCAGTCGGTAAATAAGTAATCACCACATCACCATTATCTATATATTCTCTGATAATGTGATACTTCCTCTGTATGTGTTTACTTCTGTTGTGGAATCTGGGCTCTTGAGCTAATGCTATTGCCCCAGTGTTGTCACACAACAAGCTTACTAGATCAGACGCTCGCGACATTACATCTAATCCGGTTAGAAAGCTTCTAACCCATACGGCTTCCTTAGCTACTTCTGCTGCAGCTACGTATTCAGTCTCTGTTGTAGAATCGACAGTTGTGGCTTCCTTTAAGCTCTTCCAGTTGAATGCTCCGCCATTTGTAGGGTTTTGGAGCGTTCTAAATCGTCGAGATATCGGAAGCATTATAAGAAAATCTACTCCAAACCTTGTCCAAGAACATAAACCATTAAATCCCAAAGAAAAATCTATTCCACAAGATGTTTACCTTTAAGTCTTGTTGAATCGCTAAAGAAGAACTTTCGGATCTTCTTCTCTAAAGCAAGTCCACACCAAGGGGATGATCTTGATGATCCTTCACTTAATTGCCTACTAGAACAATTAAATGAAGAACAAGAGAGCAAGATGATGAAGAGGAGCAAGGTGGCCGGCCACTATGAGAGAGAGAGAGAGACTTTTGTGAGTTTTTGTGATTATTGGAATAATGAATTAATGTCTAGTATTTGAATTCATCATCCAACTCACAAGTATGGGTTAAAAGTGATTCGTATGGGCGTAAAGGTGCTTTAACCCATACCTCTTAAATCACTCACCTCTTAATCCACAATCACCAACTAAGCATGGTGTTGTGTGCCCCCCACACATGGACCCACCATGTGGGCTGGCCAAGAGGGCTTAATGGGCCCTTAATGGGCCCTTAATGGGCTCGCCCGTGTGGTCACATGCCTTGTCCAAAAGTCGTCCGACCCTTTTTGTCGTTACTTATCAAACAAAGTCCGACGCGACATCGACGAAAAAACTCAGTTTACTCGATTCGCTAATTATTCTCTCAAACCGTACCCATGGCACAAAACCCCCAGTTTTGTCCATGTATTTCTCCTCAAGAAACGTTAAGGTTTCCTTGTCTCAAGTTATCCGTCTTGAATGTGTGTGACCCTCTAGGCTCATGCCACCGTTGGCAGATCGGCGCAAAAGATCGCTCTTGCCCGATCCATCATAAGTGGTCTCTAGTAAGACATTATGATTACCCAAGGTGCATGACGATCGATGATTCTAGTTAACCTTGTGTGTACAAGTCACTATCCTATTATCTCTAGATATCCTGATTCATCACAAGGCATAGAGTCGTCACCCTTGTTTAATCAATCCTTGTTACTTGATATGTGAGATGGCTGAGAACTGATAACCCGTATCACCGGCATGGCCATGCTCTTACTCTCAGTCAGTCTCGATCAAGAGGCCTTTTAACGGATATCTTTCCCATACCATAGTATAAGGGATAAATCCCTTAGATGTCTTTCATGTCACTCATGCAACCCGTTCCGCCACCCAATCATGCCCGTTATTGCAATCCTGTTACAGAAAGCGTTAGGTGCAAGTTAAAGCCGCACGTTCATTGCATAGTGATCACAAAGACTCCTCGGTCTAAGGATGTCGTGACAAGCTATCGCATTTGAATATGTTCATGGCTTAATCTATGAAAACACTATTCAAAGCGGGTCGTCCGATATCAATCACCTCATTATATCTATGATATGATTCCGGGATCCCTCATCCCTATGACAAGTAGAACTACGTTATTAAGAACCATCCTCATACTGGTTGCTTCTAAGGAAGCATATTTTGACCAGGGACTCGTTAAGTGTGATCCGTACAGATTTATGGTTCTACTACTTTAGTGGTCATAAATCAGATCATGCTTAACATATTACTTCAACACATAAGTAATACAAAGCCGTTTTATATATATATATATATATATATATATATATATATATATATATATATATATATTACAAACGATGATAATGTACATAGACGTTTACAGGCTAATAGCAATTGGACTAGGGCACAAATGCTATCAATCTCCCACTTGCCCCTAGTTCCAATCTAAGTCCCAGTCTATACCCATTGACCTAACATGTTTATCATGTTTTGCTTGTGGAAGAGCCTTGGTCAAGGGGTCGGCTGTGTTATCATCAGTTGCAACGTAGTGGATCTTCACGTCACCTCTAGCAACAATGTCGCGGATGATGTGATACTTTCTGAGTACATGTTTGGATTGGTCATGTGCCCTGGGTTCCTTAGCTTGCGCAATAGCCCCGGTGTTGTCACAATATAAGTCTACTGGGTTAGATGGGATTTTAATTACACCTAACCCAGCCATGAAACTCCTGATCCATACAGCCTCTTTTGCCGCTTCAGATGCGGCAATGTACTCAGCTTCGGTCGTAGAGTCGGCAATGGTGTCCTGCTTCTTGCTTTTCCAGCTGAATGCTCCACCGTTCAACGTAAACACATATCCCAACTGACTCTTAAAGTCATCGGGGTCTGTCTGGAAACTAGCGTCGACATATCTTTTGACGACTAGATCATCATTTGTCCCCCCGTATACAAGAAAAGCGTCTTTGGTTTTTCTCAAATATTTGAGAATCGCCTTGACTGCCATCCAGTGTGCCTCACCGGGTTTGGATTGTTGTCTACTGGTACAGCTTAGGGCAAACGAGACATCTGGTCTCGTACATATCATGGCATACATTATGGATCCTATAGCTGAAGCATATGGGATCTCATTCATTCTTTCTAGCTCTGCAGGTGTCTCAGCACACTGCTTCTGGCTAAGCTTCACGCCATGACGCATGGGCAGCAATCCTTTCTTTGAATCTTGCATTGAGAATCGTCTCAACACTTTCTCTATGTAGGTGCTTTAACTTAAGCCCAAGACCCGCTTGGCACGGTCTCTATATATCTTGATCCCCAAGATGTAAGAGGCCTTCCCTAAGTCTTTCATTACGAAACACTCACCTAACCAAGTCTTTGTTAACAGCAAGGTAGGGATGTCGTTTCCAATGAGCAGTATGTCATCAACATAAAGCACCAAGAAGACAACATTGCTCCCATCTGCCTTTTTATACACGCAAGGTTCATCATCGTTCTTGACGAAGCCAAACTGTTTCACAACTTCATCAAAACGCTGATTCCAACTCCGAGATGCTTGCTTCAAACCATAGAATGATTTGAGCAACTTGCAAATCTTTCCCTTATTCTTTGGATCCTCAAAACCCTCAGGCTTGGACATATAAACGTCCTCAGCTAACCTCCCGTTAAGGAAGGCGGTTTTGACGTCCATTTGCCATATCTCATAGTTATGATACGCTGCTACGGCAAGTAGAATGCGGATAGATTTGACCATAGCTACTGGAGAAAAGGTCTGTTCATAGTCAATTCCGTGGATTTGCCTATAACCTTTTGCTACCAGTCTTGCTTTATAGGTCTGAGGTTTGCCATCCATGTCTATCTTTATTTTAAAGATCCATTTACACCAATGACTTTTACGTCAGGGGTTTATTCCACCAAGTCCCATACTTGATTATCTGACATGGATTACATTGCTTCCCTCATGGCTTCCAGCCATTTCTCAGAGTCGGTGCCGTCTAAGGCCTCTCGAAAGGTAGCTGGATCATTTTCCACTAATACTAAGTCATCACCTCCAGTTACTAGGAAACCGTATCTGACAGGTGCATGACTTATCCTTTCAGACCGCCTCGGACCGTCCTCATTTATTGGTTCTTGCTCAACGACCACTTCTGGCTCTACTTCTTCTAGTGGGTCGTCTTGTGGTTCCCGAGTGATCATCTCATCTAGAACTTCATCAAGATGAACAGCCCTCCCACTGACTGTCTTGGAAATGAACTCCTTTTCCAAGAATGTCCCACCTCGAGCGACAAAAAATTTATTTTCGCTCGGTTTGTAGAAGTAGTATCCTTTTGTTTCTTTTGGATATCCGACGAAAGTGCATTTATCTGATCTCGGTTCGAGCTTGGTTGCAAGCAACCGTTTTACATAAGCCTCGCAACCCAAGATTTTTAGGAAGGACAAAACGGGTTCCTTCCCGTACCATTTCTCGAATGATGTCCCTTCCACTGCTTTCGACAGAGCCCTGTTTATTATGAATGCGGCCGTTTGCAGAGCATAACCCCAGAAGGAGATCGGGAGATCAGTGAGACTTAACATCGATCGAACCGTATCCAACAATGTCCGATTCCTCCGCTCGGACACACCATTAAGTTGCGGTGTTCCTGGCGGAGTCCACTGAGATAGTATTCCACCTTCAGTAAGATAACTAAGAAACTCCTCGGATAAGTATTCTCCACTCCGATCAGAACGGAGTACCTTGATACTCTTTCCGAGTTGGTTTTCTACTTCAGTCCTAAACTCCTTGAATATATCAAAAGCTTCGGACTTATGTCTCATGAGATAAACATAACCATATCTACTGAAATCGTCAGTAAATGTGATAAAGTAGCCTAAACCACCTCTGGCTGGTGTACTCATTGGTCCACATACGTCTGAATGTATTAGACCCAATAGATCACCTGCCCTTTCACCTAAACCAGTGAAGGGCGCTTTAGTCATCTTGCCCATTAAACAAGCTTCGCATCTATCAATCGTTTGGAATTTGAATTGACTTAGAAGTCCGCGCTTATGAAGCGCTGAGATGCGTTTCTCATTTATGTCACCTAGACGACAATGCCAGATAAAAGTTTGCATCCTATTTGCACTTCTTCCCCATTCATCATTTGAATCCCTAAATGGGCTTTAAGCCCGTTTAACTAAAACCCAAATTAAACCCATTAACTTAAGTTCTAATTTCGGTTTAGAAAAAACGGTTCAATTTCCTCAAATTGATTTCTTCAACCGTCTGGTTAAAACCACCGAATCGTTTTTAATTTCCATCCATAATTATTTGTCATGTATCGTGCTTAATGCGTGTGACCCTCTAGGCTCACGAACAGTTGGCAGACTGGTAAAATTACTATTTTAACCTTTCCATCATAAGTGGTCTCTACCAAGACATTATATTTACCCAACGTTCGTGATTATCAATTATTTGACTTAACCTGTTATCGTACATGTCAATATCCTTTTATCAAACCGATATCTAAATTGATCAATAGGCATAGAATGGTCATCCTAATTTATCAATCACTGTTTCTTGATATCTGAGATGACTGAAAACTGATACTAAGGTATTACCTGCACGGCCGTGCTATTCCTTCAGTCATACTCATCAAGTGGCCTAAATGGATATCTTTCTCATACCGAAGTATGAGTGATAAATCCCTCAGACGCCTTTCGAGTTCACTAGTGCAATAAATATCAAAGCCAATCAAAGCCGTTATAGTTACCCTCTTACATATAACATTAGACTAGGTCAAACTTAGGTATTCGTTACATAGTGTACACAAAGACTCCTTTGTCTTAAGATATAATGACAAGCTACAATATGTGAGTATCTCATGACTGGATCTATGCAGCACACTCAAAATCGGGTTGTCCGATATCATCGACCTGATGGTATCTATGATATAACTCCGGCACACACTTTGCCATGATCAGTAGAGCATGATCACAAGGAGTTAGTCTCATACTGATTGCTTCAGAAGAAGCTTAGCTGATCAGGGACATTATCGAATGCAATTCTTTCTGATCTATAGTTCTATTATAAGTGGTTACACACATTATGACATAGATCAAATCACATTAGATATATTACTACAACACATTAGTAATATTATGCCTTTTATTATGTAGAATAATGATTTCCGTTACAATATAGATTAAGGAATTACATTGGACTAGGGCACAAACCTAACAATCTCCCACTTGCCCCTAGTTCCAACCTCAGTTCCAATCTACCCCCATAGACTTCACGTGCGCCTCATGCTTAGGCTGCGGTAAAGCCTTTGTCAAGGGATCAGCAACATTATCATCAGTCGGTAAATAAGTAATCTCCACATCACCGTTATCTATATATTCTCTGATAATGTGATACTTCCTCTGTATGTGTTTAGTTCTGTTGTGGAATCTGGGCTCTTGAGCTAATGCTATGGCCCTAGTGTTGTCACACAACAAGCTTACCGGATCAGACGCCCACCGATATCCATAGGCTCAAAGCCCTTTTGAGTGCCCAAACTTAGATGGTATCACGCTTGATTTGTAATTAATTATGTTTAAGTGAATTATTACAGTCTCATTGTATATCGATACAATCATAATCTGGAATCATCAATTCCATGCAAAGATGATCTGTTATCTAGTTACATGCAAGTCTGATTAAATACCGGTTTTTAATCTTTGCATGTAGGTGATAGCTAAACATACATAATCTTGTATATAAAATTTATCATACATTCATATATATTCAATATACAAATGTAAGGGTAAATCATGCATAGCTAAACCCATCTTAGGTTCCTAGGAATCTAGCAAAACTGATCCTAAAGACTTTTGTCTTCAAGATCCAGGCTTCGAGTCTCCCTCTTGACTTGTATCTTGCGCCGTTCTTCGTAATTACAAATTTAATAAAATAAAATAAATACAAATCACGACACGCATGTCGTATTTACTACAACCTAAAACTTAGCAACACGCAGGTTGCAAAACCGAAATTAAAATGCATACAAGTCTAGAGGGCTTAGCTATACATATTTTGGAAAAAACATGTTATCAAAGATCATGTGATCACTCATCATGCTTATCAAACAACAAATTTTCTAAATTTATCTTATTGAAGTGTGAAAATATTTCGGTTTATTGAAACCGGACGGTTTAAATTAATTAATTGAATTTGAACTGGTTCACGCTGGTTTATCAAAATCGAACCGAATCTGAAAATTTAAAATTTTAGGGCTTCAAAATATTCTCGCGAACCGGTCTGTTCAGCTCGAATCTGGTCGAGCCGAACCGGCCGGATCGAGGTCGCCCGCGGAAGCAACCATGGTGGCTCGCGAGGGCTGCTATAGTCGCCCGCGGCATTGACCATGGTAGCATGCGAGGGCTGCCATGGTCGCCCCTTGGGCAGACCCTGGTTGCCCGCGAGGTAACCATGGTGGCCCGCGAGGGCGGCCATGGTCGCCCGCGTGGGCAGACCTTGGTCGCCTACAAGCGACTTGGTTGGCCCTTGGTGCCGACCATGGTCGGCCCTAGTGCTTTCTATGGTCCACCAAGTGTCTCGACCCTGGTTTACCATGGCTCGGTCATGGTTAACCCAAAAACAGCCCCAAAATAAATTTTGTTTTTTCAATTTTTCAAATCATTTAAAAATCTCATTTTTCTTTAATTTCATGCATATTCAAACCGATGAACATATGAACAATTAAAGCAAAAAATTCAGATTATACATGCTCAAATTAAACCCAAAATAAACATTGCTCATATACCACTAAAGAATTCCCATGGGTTCCATAGAATTTAATTTGATGCAGCGGACTTGAAATAACTATGGGAATCAAAATTAAAACATGGATCTTATCGTTACAGTTTCAGCATGCAATATTATTTTCTAGATCTGAAAATATACCTTTGAAAATCGATTTAAACACAAAGTTATGTGTTTCTCGAGGTAGTCCACACAAGCACAATACCTTGAAGAGGTTTCTTCACACACCCCTGCTACCGTTGTGTGAAGAATTGGACAAACCAACAATGGACGAGTGTGAGAGGGAGGGTCGGCTGAAACTAAGAGAGAGAGGAGTAAGTGTGCCGAAATTAGGCTTAGGGTTTTAGGAAAATATATTTTGTAATTGATAAAAATCTGATTTTTAATATCTTCTTTATAATTACACAATAAACTCCTTAATTACCCTAATTGAACTTAAGCCCCATTCTCAATTAAAACCAAGAATGGTCTTTAAGCGCATTTAGCTAAAACCCAATTAAAATCCATTTAATTGAGTTCTAATTATAAGCTAAACCGGTCCAATCTCTCTAACTTGATTTCTTCAACTGTCTAGTTAATAAACCTAGGCACGAAATACACCAAATCATTTCCAATTTTACTAAATTAAAAAGCGAATTCTCCCAATTACCATCCATTCTTGTTTGTCACATCTTGTACTTAAACTGTGTGACCCTCTAGGCTCACGACCCGTTGGCAGACTGGTAAAATTACTATTTTACCCTTTCCATCATAAGTGGCCTCTAGCAAGACATTATGATTACCCAACGTCCGTGATTATCGTTTATTCAACTTAACATGTTATCGTACATGTCACTATTATTTTATCAAACAGATATCCATATTGATCAATAGGCATAGAACCGTCATCCTAATTTATTAATCACTGTTTCTTGATATCACGACTTATCCATTTAAACTCATAATTGCACTCTTGCCCCATTCATGAATTAAAACCCTAAATGGGCTTCAAGCCCATTTAACTAAATGCAAATTAAAACCCATATAATTGAGTTCTAATTATGGTTTAGCTAAACCGGTTCAAATTCCACAACTCAATTCCTTCAACCGTCTGGTTAAAACCTTAGGCAGAAAACTACCGAATCGTTTTCAATTTGACTATATTGAAAACCTGATTCTCCCAATTTCCATCCATAATTATTTGTCATGTATCGTGCTTAATGCGTGTGACCCTCTAGGCTCACGAACAGTTGGCAGACTGGTAAAATTACTAGTTTACCCTTTCCATCATAAGTGGTCTCTAGAAAGACATTATGATTACCCAATGTTCGTGATTATCGATTATTCGACTTAACCTGTTATCGTACATGTCATTGTCCTTTTATCAAACCGATATCCAGATTGATCAATAGGCATAGAACCGTCATCCTAATTTATCAATCACTGTTTCTTGATATCTGAGATGACTGAAAACTAATACTAAGGTATCACCTGCACGACCATGCTATTCCTTCAGTCATATTCATCAAGTGGCCTAAATGGATATCTTTCTCATACTGGAGTATGAGTGATAAATCCCTCATACATCTTTTGAGTTTACTAATGCAATTAATAACCAAGCCAATTAAAGCCGTTATGGCTACCCTTTTACAGGTAACATTAGACAAGGTCAAACTCAGATATTCATTACACAGTGCATGTCACGCCCCAAATTCGGTAGAGACCGAGCCCGGAACGCGAACGAGGAATCAGTGTCCGAAACAACTGAAACAATAATAGTAACCAAATAAAAAGAACACAAATACAATGAACCGCGAATTTTATAACTGCTCAAAAGAATATACAACACGAGTCAGAGACTCAAAGTATGATCAAGAAACAACAAAACGTCGACACTAAATTGTACGTCAACTAACACGCCCAAAACAACCCGGACTCTCCAGCTCCTCCAGCTTCGAGATATCCTCCTATCCACAATCACGATCCTCACCTGTCTGCAGGAAAAGTAGCAGGGGGTGAGCATTTACGCTCACCGCAACGGATACCCGACTGACAACGTCATACAAGTAATTGACAGGGTGATACATAAGCACAGTTCGAAAAAGATCAATAGTAAAACTCAACCATTATCCAAACATTTCGTCTCATTCTCAATACTCAAATCATCACACAATCAACCAAGCAACATCAATCAAACAAACCTTTCACTCAAGGAAAGGCAACAATCCGGGTACTTCGTCGAGTCCATCTTGCCAAACACGCACGGTGTTGGACAAGGTCTACACGACCAGGTGATGCAACCTATAACACGCCAGTTTACAGTCGCAAGCTGTCTGGGCCTGGTCTGCCTCCCACTTTTCGATAGCTAGTCGTAGGCGTGAAACCTCTTCGCGGCCGCCAGTTTACAGTGGCTAGCTGTCTGGGCCTGGTCTGCCCCCCACTTCTTCGATTGCTAATCGAAAGGCGTGGACGCCTCTTCGCGGCATGGATGGAGAAGCGCGGTAAGAGCGCAAATCTACCCCACCCGAACGGAGATCACGGACGTATCTTTCCCACCTGGGCGTCAACCAGCAACAAACACAAACCACCACGCACACTGGGCTCCCGCCCGTAACCAACATCCACACACACTGGGCTCCCGCCCGTAACCATCATCCACAAAACATTTCAACCACAGGAGAGAAATAATCAACTCAAGTCATTTCGATTTACATGTTAAGGCACAACATTTTCAACACATCAGATCGCATTTACCATTTACTCACAATACAGTTCAACCATAGTGAAGAATATACTCAACTCAAATCATTTCAATTTACATGTTAAGGCACGACATCTTCAAACACGTCAAATCACAATTTACCATTACTCACAATTGAACAAGCATAACACATTCAAACCAAACGCAACGAGTAAAGCGGTAACACCCCCAACAAAGCATACAGCGGAATGGCACGTCGCTGTAGTATAATCAACCTATAGACACAACCAGGTGCCCACATGCAATTCTACACATACATATACTAAGAACACAAAAGGTGCCCACATGCAATTACTAGTAACTTTCCCAAGTCATGTACGGATATACGGCTACTTTTCCCTACCTCGATAATTATCCAACGTTAGCTCCAAGTCTCTCGCGACACCACGTCTAAATCCTTCCCTTTCCACGAGCGATGGAAGAATCTAATAACGACAAACGCACAAACTTTAGCAATTGATCGAAGTCCGATTCTAACGAAACTAACGCCCAAGTACACCCCAATGAGTCCCGATCACTCCAATACTTCCTCATTACACCGAGTTGCCAAAAAGGACCCGGAACGGCCCAATTCGCGCACTTTCCCGAATCTGCCCGGAAACGCTAAAATGACCTCGGGACCCCG
Organism: Geranium rotundifolium; assembly: GCA_963920655.1. Classification (NCBI taxonomy): domain Eukaryota; kingdom Viridiplantae; phylum Streptophyta; class Magnoliopsida; order Geraniales; family Geraniaceae; genus Geranium; species Geranium rotundifolium. The sequence continues at coordinate 13,942,861 of OY987322.1, read as the reverse complement.
AAAAATTCCATTTTCGCATCAACAAATCATAATTATATTCAAGGGGTCCAACGCAATCGACGGAACCAAATTCCGACGCCCGAGCGACTCAATCCCGTCATTAAGGTTCCTCAAATAATAAATAATCTTTTCCCACAATTCAATTCCAACAATTCTCAAATTTATTCTACGCGCATAATTAAATTCGAGATCACCAATAAAATTGACGGAATTACGTTCCGACCTCCGGGGGATTTAATCTCGACTTTAAAGTTTAGCGAAACAAACACATTTTAGCCAAATTAATTCCAATTTCTTCCAAAGTCACGAATTAGTGTTCTAGGGATTTTCCGGGATTGCATAACACGTAAAAACCCGAACTCCGGGCACGCGGGCCCCACCTCCGGTGACCGGCCGGAGCTCCGGCGAGCTCCCGGTCACTGGACAAACCTCCCGTTTGTCTCAAAACGCTCCAAATTACCCCCTTAACACTAATCCAACCTCAATCAAACCATATTCCACAACTCCATAAATCCAAACTCAAGGAAATGAGAATCCAAAACATACCTCTTGTGACCCACGACGAGGAGAACCCGAATACGCAAAAATCAAGACGTTTGGACGGTCGGAACGTCGGGAAATCGCCACAATCTTTTCTCTTCTTCTTCCTTCTTTCTTCTTTCTCTTTCTCTTCCTCTTTCTCTTTCCTTGTGTTCTGCCGAGAATCAACTCCCTCCCCCTCTCTTATAACTTAAATATAATTATTTAAACATTAAACTAATAAAATAAACCTATTTTCCATTTTCTTTTAAATCTAAATTAAAACAATTAATATTTTTTAATCACTCAAAAGTCTCCCCCCCTCTAGATACATGACAAGTGTAAAGTAGAGGGGTCCCACAAGCCACTTTTGTCATTTTGGACCCGAAATCGTCCGAAACGGACACGTTTTTCGAAACCGTCGGAACCGTGATGTTTCGCTAAATTTTAGCTTCCATATGAACCTAATATCCATAATATTACAATTCCAACTTAAAATGGCTCAAATAGTAGTCCTCGGTGACTCTCGGGTCGAAATTTGGTCAAATCGCGAATTATTAAATTTTCATCCATTTTTCACAAAATTGACCCAAATTGACCCAAATTGACCGGGAGCGGTCCTTACAGTGCACACAAAGACTCCTTGGTCTTAGGAGATAATGACAAGCTATGATCTGTGAGTATCTCATGACAGTATCTATGTTGCATACCCACAATCGGGTCGTTCGATATCATCGACCTGATAATATTTATGATATAACTCCGGCACATACTTTGCCATGATCAGTCGAGCTTGATCACAAGGAGTTGGTCTCATACTGATCGCTTCACATAGAAGCTTAGCTGATCAGGGACTCATCAAATGTAATTCTTTCTGATCTACAGTTCTACTATTAGTGGTTACACACATAATGACATAGATCAAATCACATTCAATATATTACTACAAAACATTAGTAATGTAATTCCTTTTATTAGATTGAAAAATGATAAACATTACAATATAGATTAAGAAATTACATTTGACTAGGGCACATACCTAACAGATTTATTTATTCGGAAAGTTGATAAAATATTACATATGTAGATCACTTTTATATTGGACTGGGGCATAATTCTAACAATCTCCCACTTGCCCCTAGTTCCAATCTAAGTTCCGATCTACTCCCATAGACCTTGCATGTTTCTTATGCCTAGGCTGCGGCTGAGTCTTTGTCAGGGGATCGGGTATATTATCATCAGTCGAATCGTGGTTAATCTCCACATCACCTCTATTAGTGATAACTCTGATGAGGTGATATCTGCTGAGTATATGTTTGCATCTGTTGTGGAATTTGGGCTTTTTCAGCAATAGCTACGAAACCTGTGTTGTCCCACAACAAGCTTATCAGAGCGGCGTTACATCTAATTCGATCAGAAAGCTTGTAATCCATACGACCTCTTTAGCTGCTTTTGTTGCAGCCATATACTCAGCCTCCATTGTAGAGTTGGCAGTTGTGGCTTGCTTAAAGCTCATCCAGCTGAAAGCGACACCATTCAACACAAAAAACATATCCTGACTGAGTTTTTAAGTCATCAGGATCTGTCTGAAAACTAGCATCAACCTGTCCTTTGACTGCTAGTTCTCTATCTACAGCCCCATACACTAGGAATGCATCCTTGGTCCTCCTCAAATATATGAGGATGACCTTTGACATCAATCCAATGTTATTGGCTGGGGTTCGATTGGAATCTGCTGGTACGGCTGAGTGCGAACGAGACTTCCAGTCTCGTCATATCATGGCATATACAGCCAAAGCTTATGGGATCTCTTATTCATCTTCTCAGCTCATCTGGTGTACTAGGACATTGTGTCTTACTAAGCTTAATTCCATGATGCGTGGGTATGTATCCTTTTCTTAGATTCAAACATTGGGAGTCTTCTCAACACTTTATCTATGTACGTGTTCTAACTTAGGCCCAAAATCCTTTTGGAATGATCTGTATAGATCTTGATGCCCACAATAAATGTAGCATCATCTAAGTCCTTCATCGATAAGCACTTCCTTAACCAAGCTTTGGTGGAAAGGTCGGGATGTAATTCCTGATGAATAAGTACCAAGAATACAATATTACTCCCACTTGCTTTCTTATAAACGCAAGGCTCACTTTCATTCTTGATGAAGCCGAATTCTCTTACGACTTCATCAAAACGAAGATTCCAACTCCGTGAAGCTTGCTTCAATCCATAAATGGATCTACATAACTTACATATCTTTTTGGGATTCTCTGGATCAGCAAAACCCTCAGGCTGTGTCATATACACATCCTCTTTTAAGTTCCCGTTAAGGAAGGTGGTTTTGACATCCAGTTGCCATATCTCATAGTCATAGTATGCTGCCATGGCTAAAATAATCTAGATAGATTTGACCATTGCTACTGATGAGAAGGTGTCATCATAATCCAGACCTTCAATCTGACAATAACCTTTTGAAACCAACCTAGCCTTCTAGATCTGAGGATTTCCATCCATGTCGGTCTTGATGCTATAGACCCACTCACAACCGTTGTGTTTTATCCCAGGGGTTTGATCAACCAAATACAGACTTGGTTATCTCATATGGATTTCCTCACCTCTTTCTTGGCTTCCTGCCATTTATCGGAGTCGGTACATGCCAAGACTTGTTGAAAGGTTGCTGGATCTTCCTGATCCACAACTATCAAGTCATTTCCTTTAGTGGCTGTGAAGCCATATCTGAATAGAACATGACAAGATCTTTCTGACCTCCTTGGACCATTTATAATTTTTGTAGGGATTGATTATTCATCTACGACCATCTAAGGCTCTTGTACTTATACATCTTGCATAGCAGGCTCCTGAATTGCTTCAGGCTGTTCCGTACCCTCTCAAATTTCTTCGAGATGCACGGAATTACCACTAGCTTTTTTGGAAATAAATTCTTTCTCCAAAAATACCCCTCCTCGAGCAACAAAAACTTTGTTCTCGGTGAGTTTGTAGAAGTTGTATTTCTTAGTTTCTTACGGATACTTTACGAAGACACACTTGTCTGATTTTGATGCAAGCAACTTTGCAACCCAAATCATTAGGAAAAACATATTAGGATGAGAAGGCGAACGCATGGTCCATTTCTCATTTGGATACTACGAGAAGGCGAACACATCCAAATAGAACTGACTGTCTCATCGCGCTCGCATGCCAATGAATACTACGCGAATGCGCACACATCCAAGGTAACGGGAGTCGTAATGAGTGTCATGTGGTGTACCTTCTGTGACTCTGGTCCAGTTCTTATGTGGCTACTACGCGAAGGTGCACACATCCAAATAAATCTGATCACCTCATTCTGCTCGCATCCCAATAAGTACTATGCGAAGGCGCACGCATCCACGGTAATGGGAGTTAGAATGTCTGTCACAAGGTGTACTTTCGTTGTATTCATCGAAGCCCGATTCAAAATGAATGCAGCCGTGTTCAGGGTCAAGAATTCACAACCTCGATTGATACGAAGTAACTTGATACTTTATCCAGGCTACTTCAATACTATGTTGAACCCTCTTCTGGCCTGAGTACTCATAGGTCCACACACGTTAGAATGTATTAGACCTAACAAGGCACTCGCCCATTCACTTAAACTCGTGAAAGGTGCCTTTGTCATTTTGCCCATTAGGCAAGATTCACATCTTTCAATTTAAGTGAATTCAAATGGACTTAAAAGTCCACACTTGTGAAGTGTTGAAATGCGTTTCTCGCCTATATGCCCTAAACGACAATGCCAGATTACCATTTGTTTTAAATCATAAGATTTAAGCCTTTTCTTATTTATGTTATAGTGATTAAGCTCAACAACGTAAATGCCTGATCCTGAAGAAGTGGATGCCCACTCTTCTCCACATGATCCTTGTATTTCTTGCAATCCTTATTCCCGTGTCCTAGCTCATTGCAGTGATAGCAGACCTCCTCCATTTTTTCCTTAGCCTTCAAGCAGCTTTAGGAGCTACTTGAACCTTTGGATCCTTGAGGTGTCTGATCTGCCCTGCAAGGGGCTCAGGGGCCTTACCCTTACCCTGTTCAGCTTTCTTGAAGCTGGCCTTCTTGTTGACTATAAGAACCTCCTTGGTCTTGCCCTTGAGGTTCTTTTCAACAGTCACAAGTGTCCCATGAAGCTTTGTCAAGGACTTGTCCATGTCATGCTTATTGTAATTCATTACGAAATCAATATATATATCTGGAAATGACTGCAGCATAAAATCCGCAACCATTTCCTTCTGAACATCAAAACCGAGTCTGGTTAGATGTTCATGAAGACATTTCATCTTCAAGACATGGGGACTAATAGGGCTCCAGCCTTAAGCTTGCAGAAGATAAGTTCTCTGAAAGCATCATATCTTTCGACACAAGCTTTCTCCTTGAGTATTTCCTTGATTTCTACCTTACATGCATGAGGGTCATCTGAAATGTTCAAGAACTACTTCTGCAACTCTTGCACCATAGTGCCCATCATAATATATGACATGTCGATGTGGTCACTAAAGGACTTTTGATAAGTATCCTTAGTGCCCTAGCGTCATTCAGCAGTGGCTCACCAGGTGGGTCCTAGTTAATGATATACTACTTGCATTCATGCTTGAGTACAAGCCTCAAGTTTCTATCCCAGTCTGAGTAATTCATGCCCTTAAACCTGTTCTTCTCAATTTGGACTTTCAATGCGCTATTACTTCCTTATGTTGTGTTTTCCATTTAGTTCTACATGGTAAAAGAAATGTTAATCATTATTTAATTAAAATTCAGGTTAGAGATTTAGTTTTAAAACACTTGTCTGATTCTAAAACTTAGAATTTGAACCAGGATCCTCACATACCCTCAATTCAAGTGAACGGAGGCTCACCGCTCAAACTAAGAGAACCAAGGTAGGAACACATCCAATTACAAGTCCATGTAATTCTTGGCTAGGGTTTAAACATAAAAGTACACGGCATACCATATCCGGATACCCTAAGTCAGCCCTAGCTGACAATCGTAGACAAGTCTAGCAAGTTTTGACTATGGCCCATAACTAATTTGGCTACTACGTGTAGGCGCACGCATCCACATAGAACTGCCCAACTCATCCAGACTTCTCCTCCATGAATGTTATGTGTAGGCGTACCGACATCCATAGGCTCCAAGTCCTTTTGAGTGTCCAAACTTGGATGGTATCACACTTGACTTGTAATTATTTGCGATTAAGTGTATTATTACTTTCTAATTGTATATCGATACAATCTTGGAATTCTGAATCGTAGCCGAGTCAAGAAGTCGAACACAAAGTCGTAACTTGTGTATCGACTACTTGCCTAAAACGTAAACCGTAAGCTTAAACAGTAAACAGATAATAACGACACCAGAGATGATTACCCAGTTCGGTGACTCCGCACCTACGTCTGGGGGCACTTTGCCAGTGGAAAGGTTTTCACTATTATGCAGTCAATAGTACAACTTCAAGCACCAACTAGCTATCACACAAGCTATTGTCCTAAGCTACTATAGATCTCACCGTGAACAACCTCGACCAAGGGCCTCTCCCCCTGTCTTTGAGATCCTCTCAATTCCACCCTTCGAGCAAGCCTATGCTCAGTGTCGTTTTCTTCTTTGACGGAGTTGTGAATCTTCAATCACAAACAAAAACCCTAACTGATCCAAACACTCAATCTTCACGACTTGATGTTTGATCGGAGCAAAGACCGTTCTAGCGAATCTTAATCAACCTCTCAACATGCCAATGGTGCACGGTTAAGAGCTATGAGAAATCTTGCAATTTTAGAACAAGAACGGATGACTGCTAATGGGAAGCCCAAGGCTTTTTATAGCAGCTCACATTCCTAATCCTTCTCGGATCAGGAACAGGAAGTTTCAGACTTCCTGAATAAATCAGGCAACTCGTTGCCGCCTTCCATGACAGCTGGAAGTCGTCTTGCCTGTTCTGACTTCCTGAATAAATCAGGCAAGTAGAGTTACCGCCTATTGCTGACGTGTTACTGCCAGCTGGAAGTCGCCTGACTTGTCGTCGTCACTCTCTTGTGCTCCAAGTCATCGTGGCGTCATTCGTCTTTCGCTCCAAGCATCGTCTGAATAGGAAAGCTTCAGACTTTCCGAATCTGGATTGTAACAAGTCGCTCCACATGCCATGTAACTTGTTGCACGACTTCTTACTTTTGCGCTAAAAAATTATGTCAACAATTAAACGTAGCAACAAATCTTAACTGAAACATCAATCACAAATCCATGCAAAGATGATTCCTTAACCGATTACATGCAAGTCTGATTAAATTCCGATTTTAATCTTCACATGTTGGTGATAGTTTAGACATACATATTGTTATGCATATTAAACTAATCATACATTCACATCATACATATATAAATGTAAAGCACCATGTATAACCTAGCCCGTATAAACCTAAGGAATAACAAAGAAAAATCCTAAGACTAAGTCTTCTGGATTTGAACTCGCTTCTTCCTTTTGGACACCCACTGGATTCGAACCTCCTTTGGCACTCCATCAACTCCGTCTTGATTTCTTTTGGTGCATCGATCTTCGTAATTACAATTTAAATAATAAATAAATTACAAAGAAACGACACGCAAGCCGTATTTAATACATCCCAAAACTAGCAACTCGCAGGTTGCAAAATACGAAATCTAGATGGGATAGGCTACACATCATATTGAAAACAATCATGTTGTCAAACATCATGTTATCATACAATATACTCTCAAACAACAAAATTTACTCCAAATTTTATCTTGCTTATTTTGTGGGCAAAAATCCGGTTTATCGAAACCGGACGGTTTAACTTGATAATTTAAATTGAACCGGTTTAACCCCTGTTTATCGAAACGGGGTTATTTCCAAAATGGAGCCAAAGAATATACAAGAAGCCATCACTGATGAGTACTGGGTCTACGCCATGCAAGAAGAATTGGTTCAATTTGCAAGGAATGAAGTCTGGGAACTAGTACCCAAGCCAGACAATGTCAATGTCATCGGGACAAAGTGGATATTCAAAAACAAGACTGACGAGCAAGGAAACATCACTCGAAACAAAGCAAGACTGGTGGCTCAGGGATACACACAAGTAGAAGGAGTTGACTTCGAAGAAACTTTTGCTCCGGTAGCCAGACTGGAAGCCATACGACTTCTTCTCGGCATAGCATGCCATCTGCATTTCAAACTCTATCAGATGGATGTAAAGAGTGCTTTCCTATATGGAAATCTCAACGAAGAAGTCTATGTTGCTCAACCAAAAGGATTTGAAGATCATAACTCTCCTCATCATGTTTACAAGCTAAAGAAAGCTCTCTACGGACTCAAACAAGCTCCACGAGCATGGTATGAACGTCTTACCCAATTCCTAGTTCAGAATGGCTATATTCGAGGGGGAGTAGACAAAACTCTCTTTGTGAAGAAGGAAGGAAGGGACATCATGATCGCTCAAATATATGTTGATGATATCGTATTTGGAGGAAAGTCAGACAAGATGGTGGAACGTTTCGTCCAACATATGCAGTCTGAATTTGAGATGACTATGGTCGGTGAGCTCACATACTTCCTAGGCTTCCAGATCAAACAGATGTCAGATGGAATATTTATCTCCCAAAGCAAATATGCAAAGAACATTGTCAAGAAGTTCGGGTTAGAAAAGGCCTCACACAAGAGAACTCCTATTGCCATACATGTCAAATGCACAAAGGACGATCTGGGAGAAGTAGTTGATCAAAGCCTTTATCGAAGCATAATAGGAAGTCTTCTCTATCTAACAGCAAGTCGACCCGACATCGCTTACTCCGTGGGAGTCTGTGCTCGATATCAAGCCAATCCAAAAGTCAGTCACTTAGCTCATGCCAAGAGGATCATAAGGTACATCTCGGGAACCTCTGAATTGGGTTTGCTATATTCCTTTGATACCTCTCCTACTCTTGTTGGATATTGTGATGTTGACTGGGCGGGAAGCACACCAGATCGAAGAAGTACCTCTGGAGGTTGTTTCTACCTGGGGAACAATCTTGTATCTTGGTTCAGCAAAAAGCAAAATTGTATTGCTTTGTCTATTGCTGAGTCCGAATATATTGCAGCCGGAAGTAGCTGTACTCAGCTTCTTTGGATGAAACAAATGTTGGCAGAGTATGGAGTCAAGCAAGAAGTCATGACTTTGTTCTGTGACAACATCAGTGCAATCAATATCTCGAAAAACCTAGTGCAACACAGCAAAACAAAGCATATTGATATCAGGCTTCACTTTATTCGAGAGCTTGTAGAAGACAAGAAGATAAAGCTCGAGTACCTACCCACTGAGAAACAAGTCGCTGACATCTTTACAAAGGCGTTAGATGCTAACATGTTTGAAAGTCTAAGGTCATCCCTTGGACTTTGGTGTCTGGAATAACCAGAAGTCAAGACAGAAGAGAGGGAGCTTTTAGTTGATTTTTGCTCTCTCTCTATCAGGACCAACCAGGGTCCACAAAATCTAGTCGGGCCCAAATTTCATTATCAAAAGCCCAGTTGGAATTTTTTTTTAAATTCAAAAAGGGGAATGATTGAAAAACTGACGACGAACCAATCGGCTCTCAACCCCCTTCAACTTCTGCACAAAAAGCCTGCACATCCCCTCCACCTTCCCAAAACCTCTAGGGCACCACAAAAAAGCAAAAACAAATCTGCAAACAATAGCAGTTGTTCTTTCTCTCAAAATCAAATCCGATCAAGTCCTCTGTCAAATGGTTGGTACCCGAAGTGGACACATACCACCTACCTCCAAGACGCTACGAGCAAAGATGAGGGCAAAAGTGATTGCCAAGAAGTTGTCGGCCTCCAAATCAACAACGAACAAATACGGAGTGAAGATTCGTGGAAGAAATCTCCTGGGGGAAGGTTCAGCGAAACCTCAGGATGCACCAATGGAGGCGATTACCTCCACTGTAGAGAAGGACAAATCTGCTAACCTAGAAGAGGAAGGCTCTCACACTTCGCAGACGCTCCTACAAGGTACTCCTACTACCCCTTCTGTAGTAAACCCTGTAGACAAAGAGGTGTCTGAAGAGGCTCAAGGAACTCTCGCCCCTGAGATCCATGGTGCCGTCTGTGGAGATAAATCTAGCCCCCAAAAATCTGCACCTGCGCCTGAGAAGTCCCCACCAAAAGAAGCCTTGCGGAAAGCCGACAGTCCACTCGTTGCCCAGGACAGTGATCCAAGGATGAATGAAGATACTGAAGTTATCCCAGAAGTTGCTCAACCTGTAGAGAATATTGTCAGTATAGAAGGAGGAGATACAGCAGAGACCATGAAAGAAGAAGCTGTGCCTAAAAGGCTTGAGAGAAGGAAGCTACCAACAAGAAGGTTGGTCGATGAAGAAGAAGAACCCCAAGTACCAAGGAGATTAACACCAAAAGGAAAAACAACAGAGAAAGGAGGAGCATCGACTTCTAAACCACTAAAGAAGTCTAGAAGGAAGTCATTGACTTCGGTAGCAACTTCTGCTCCGGAAGAAGAGGAGCCTGAAGAAGAAGAAACCCGTGTCATACTTCCACGGGTCAAAAAGTCATTGGGAGGCCTGAAACTCCCCAAAAAATGTTCCTAAAGCTCCGAAAGATAATGTCTCGTTCCACTCTGTAGACAACGCGGTCAAATGGCAGTATGTGTACGAGCGCAACATCTACCCGGAGAGAGAGCTCTCCACATAAGCTCAGGGGATGAACACAATTGTGGAACTTCTCCGAAGCTCAGGCCTAACCAAAGCGGGCCATTCTACCCAGCGCTAGTCAAAGAGTTCATTGTCAACCTCTCAAGCGAGTTTAATGACCCTGGAGACGCAGAGTACATGAAGGTATTTTTTCGGGGGGAATGCTTCGAAATATCTGCCACGACTATCAATGCTTATCTAGGCAGAGAGGACCTAGAAGTCAGTCCAGAAGTCCCGCACTTGAACAAAGTGGCGGTTGAGATCACTGGAGGACGGAAGAAGGTCTGGCCCTTCAAGGACACCATTGCGGCTGCAGAGCTTACTGCCAAATATTCAATTCTGTACCGCATTGGCTTGGAATGGAATATTAGCAAGTATTGGTTCTTTCTCTACAACCAGCTCAGACTCCATAACTTCTATATCATCAGTATTATGATCCTGAATTACTTCAGGTTATACTACATCATCCTGAATTTCTTTGAGATGTCTAGTACTCCCATTGACCTTCTTGGATATGAAATCTTTCTCTAAGAACAAACCACCACGAGCAACCGAAACCTTGTTCTCGCTTAGTTTATAGAAGTAGTATCCCCTTGTTTCTTTGGGATACCCCACGAAGACGGATTTATCAGATTTTGGTTCGAGCTTATCACCAAGCAAACACTTAACATAAGCTTCACAACCCCAAATGTTTAGGAATGACAACATGGGCTTTTTCCCATTCCATACTTGGTATAGTGTCCCTTCCACGACCTTCGTTGGAGCCTTGTTCACTTTGAACGCGACTGTCTCTAAAGCATAACCCCAGAAAGAGATTAGGAGATCAGCATGGCTCATCATAGAACGAACCATGTCTAGCAAGGTTCAAGTTCTCCGTTCGGACACACCATTTAACTGTGGCGTTCCTGGCGGATTCCATTCTAACACGATTCCCCAATCACTCAGATGGCCAGCAAACTCTTCGGATAAGTATTCACCACCTCGATCTGAACAAATTGCTTTAATAATTTTCCAGAGTTGATTTTGTACTTCATTCCGAAATTCTTTGAATTTATCAAAAGCTTCAGATTTATGTCTCATCAAGTAGACATAGCCATATCTATTGAAATCATCAGTAAATGTCATGAAGTACCCAAACTACCTCCTGGCATAAGTGCTTATTGGTCCACAAACATCAGTGTGTATTAGACTCAATAAGTCACTTGCCCTATCACCTTTACCTGTGAAGGGTGCTTTTGTCATCTTGCCCATTAAACAAGCCTTGCATTTATCAATCGAATTGAAATCGAACGGACTTAAGAGTCCACACTTGTGCAGTGTTGATATCCGCTTCTCATTGATGTGGCCAAGACGATAATGCCAGATAAGAGTTTGATTTAAGTAATCAGACTTAAACCTTTTTGTGTTAACATTCTAGATTGAGCTTGAATTAGAGTTATCAGTATTCAGTACATATAAACTTCTAACCATACATACACTTCCATAATACACATTATTCCGATAAATATGGAGATCTCCATTCTTTATTGAAAAATCAAAACCATCTTTGTACAATAAAGAAATCGAAATAATATTCCTACTAAAAGTAGCTACACAGAAAACTTATGATAATGAAAATACAAGCCCATTGGGCAAAGCAAAACTCATGGAGCCTACAGCAGTTGCAGCAACACTGATTCCATTGCGAACTCTCAGGTCCACTTCGCCTTTGCCCAAATCTCTTCTACTTCTTAGCACCTCCACATTTGTACATATGTGAGATTCTGCTCCGGTATCTAGTACCCAGGAATCTGAAGTAGAAAGATTAAGTTCTATAAAGAAAATACATGAAGGCGTGGCCCGCCACCCTTTCGCTGGTCATTCTGGAACTTCTTGCATTCCTTATTCCAATGCCCAACTTCCTAGCAATAAAAACATGTTGATTTTCTTTCCTTAGCCTTCCCTTTGCCCGTGGGGGTTTGGGGAGGGTTAGGAACAACTGGCACCCTCATCTTGCCAGCCAGGTATGCTGGAGCCTTCCCCTTGGAAAATCCAGGCGCCACACCAGACTTCTTGAAGTTGGTCCCCTTATTGACCATAAGAACATCCTTGGTTTGGTTCTTGATGCTCTTTTCAGCAGTTACAAGAATTCCATATAACTCTGAAATGGTCTTGTCCATATTATGCATATTGTAGTTCATTATGAAACCATCATATGCAAGAGGAAGGGATTGCAGGACTATATCTGCAGACACCTCTTTCCCTAACTCAAGGCCTATCCTTGTTAGGTGATCGAGGTATCCCTTCATCCTTAGGACATGTGGACTCACGGAACTACCCGCAACCATTTTGCAGGCATGAAGATCTTTCAAGGTGTTTTACCTTTCGATCCTTCCTTTCTCTTTAAACATCTCCTTTAGTTGATTCATCATCTGAAAAGGTTTGTCAGAGAGTTCCATGAACTGCTTTTGGATATTGCTCTCCATACGACCCAACATTATGCTGGCTACATTAATGGAGTCACTCAGATGCTTGTAATAGGCATCTTGAACGACCCTTGTTGAGCCTGCTACTGGTTCCACGGGGATTGCATCGTCAAGGACATATTCCTTGCGCTCATGTTTGAGTACAATTCTAAAATTTCTGTCCCAGTCCAGAAAATTCACTCCATTGAGTTTGTCCTTCTCAAGCAAGGGTCTCAATGAGCTATTTATCACGTTTTCCATTTGAATCTACACGAAAAATAAATTTATTTAGTTTTAAGTTCAAGTTGGAGATCATAAATTAAATCACAACCATTCGATTCTAACTCTAGAATCTAAACCAAGATCCCTGATTCACTCGATTGAAGTGAATGGAGGCTCACTGCTCCAATCGAGCTATGTAGGTAGGACAACCAGTCCAATTACAACCGCTGTAATTCTTGGCTAGGGTACATAAATGTACATGGCATTCCCTATCTGATACCCTAGGTCAACCCTAGCTGACAATCGTAGTCAAGTCAACCAAATTCAACCATGGTTTAGTCCATATGTGGATACCACACGGAGGGGCACACAACCACATACGACTAACCAACTCATATATCCTGCATCCCAATGAATGCTAAGCGGAGGCACACACATCCATAGGGTTGAGAGCTAGTATGAGTGTAGAGATTTGGGTGGTATCTCACATGACTTGAATTAATTGTGAATCGGTCGTGATTAATTTCCTTTATTTGAAAACATCAAGTCCATGATGCTTCAATTACAAATTACATGCAAAGTTGTTAGATTTTTGCCCTAGTCTAGTGTAATAAGTTCGTTTGTATATAATGATTTATCATCTTTCAAATAAATAAAACAAAATTATATTACTAATGTGTTGTAGTAATATATTAGATGTAATTTGATCTACATTTTAATTTTATCGCTTTACAGAAAGATGTCACCACATATTGATTAACATTTGCTCTCTATATAGATTATATCACTACCATTCACGACTTATTCTCCCCCTGATTGCCTTAAAAATATGCCAAAGGCAGTATGTAATCATGCAATAGTTAATCAGATTAAAGCATGAGAATATAAAAGAGTTCAGAGGGGGAGTGATCACCCCAACCAAAGTGAACTCGGACAGACCCCGAGTAAATAGAACTTTAACAGTAATCCATAAAAATAAAAAAATTCTTGAAGCTAAAACGAGCACAATATTCTTAGATGCTCTCTGAACTGGATTCCACAGCTTCTTCATCTGCATAGCTTTCTTCCTTGTCTTCTTGAAAGGTATCAGATGCCACTCCCTTGTCCTTATGTGCCCTTAGAAGATCTTGTACCAAGCCTTTACAGATAGTCTTCCTATCAAACAGAGAGTCGATGGTCTTGTCCAGGAAGCTTATTTCTTCACGAAGCTCTCTCAGCACCACCTTCTCAACACCTTTAGACTTGTCAGCAACGCCAAATGTTTCTCTAGATGGTCTGACAATGTCCCTGACATGTTTACCCTCAAATAATTTGGGGCTGAAGGTGAGTGCTATTAGTTTCTTGCCTGCGACATCTAAGGCTCGCAGTATCCTAGGAAGTTGACTCAGCAATATACCAGATATGAGAGATGGAAATCCAATATGCATCTTTACCGCAAAGGTTTTGCATGTCTGCTCAAGCGTAGACAGACATCTTTCTGTCAGCCACTAAAATAGCCAATCTAATAGTAACAACATAATTGAATACCAACCATGCATTATTTCGATAAATGCCCTTAAGTTCATTACAAGTTCAGTAATGAAATACAATGAAAAATGAATGGATAAATTGCATTTCATCTTCTATGAGAATAGAAGCTTACTTTTGAATAAGACTCATCAACTCATCTTCCCCATAAGAGCTCACTAAAAGTTTCGTGCTGATTTTGAAGGAATCCATGGGGTCCAAAACAATTAAACTCATGCATAGCGGCAGCGAATTTAACCATGGATTCTAAGAAACTTTGAACGAATCATCATGTGAAAATTTTCAACATATAATATATAATTAAAATATGGAATTTTACCTTGTAAAATTGAATCCAATAATCACAAATACTTTGTTTTGTGATCTCTAGTTGTATCCACACAAGCAAAGCACCTTTAGAAGAATTTCTTGTAAAATTGAATCCAATTATCACAAATACTTTGTTTTGTAATCTCTAGTTCTATCCACACAAGCAAAGCACCTTCAGAAGGATTTATACAAAACCGTTTACTAGTTAGTTTTGAGAAAATAGCAAAAACAATTGAAGAACAAGAGAAAGAGAGGGAGAGAGAATCGGCAAAAGGGGAGGGATTGGCCGAAAATTAGGTAAGGGAATTATGTGGGATTATTCCATAAATCAAATATATGATTTTGTAATTATCTTTCCACTTTCCCAATCTGAATTAAATACTTATTGTAATAAGAATGGGCTTAAAGCCCCTTAGCTAAGTCCATTAATTAAACCCATTTAAATTGGGTTTTAATTAAACGGCTTAGCTAGACCATTCAAATTACTCTAAACCGATTACTAGTTTAGCTAATTTGCACTTGATTTAATTAAATCAAATTGCGAAATTCTCAATTCTCATATTCTTCATAAACTGACTTTTCCAAGTCCCCTTTTGCTATACTTTGCTTAAAGTGTGTGACCCTCTAGGCTCACGACCTGTTGGCAGACTGACAAAATTACCCTTTTGCCCTTTCTATCATAAGTGGCCTCTACCAAGACATTATGATTACCCAACGTTCGTGAATATCGATAATGCAATTTAACCTCTTATCGTCCATGTCACTATCCTTTTATCATATCGATATCTAGATTGATAAAAAGGTATAGAACCGTCATCCTGATTTATCAATCACTATTTCTTGATATCTGAGATGACTAAAAACTGATACTAAGTATCTCCTGCATGGTCATGCTGTAGTTACGACGGTTTTAGAGATTGGCTTATTTTTAAAGAAACTAGAGAACATGTCACAAGGAATGTCGAAGCATCCTATGCGACATCTTGTGTGACATTGTTGACGGCGTCTCGGCAAACATCCTGATCGACAGAAATCAGGAAAGTGCAGTTTCTGCAGAAAGCACGAAGACGATTAGGAAATTCCAAAACGACTCCGATTCTAGAAAGAAGAAAGGCGGTGATAAAGAGGAAACCCATTAGGTTTAGTACTCATCCTCGATTGCTATAAAAGCTTAGGCTACCCCCTTAGCAATCGTGTGGTTCTTTATTTGTTTCCTAGCAATAATTTGCAAAGCTCTTAGACGTGAAGGTTTACGGGCTGAGAGATTGCAGAATAGTGCTAAGGATATTATGCATCAGCATAACTATTGAGAGTTAGGTGATTGAGGGTTTACTGATTGCGTGAGTGAAGACTGCACGCAACCACCAAGTTCAACGAAGACTTGAACCGACAGAGCAAGGCGATTGCTCGGAAAGTGGAATCAAGACGGAGTCTTGGATTCAGGGGGAGACCCTGAGATAGGTTGCACTGTAAAACGTAGCATAAAGTATAGATCTAGGGATGATCACAGGTACTTGTATGTTCTGACGAATTACTGATAAGTGAAACCTTTCCACTAGGCTGAGAGCCCCCAGACGTAGGTGACGTTGCATCGAACTGGGTAAACAATCTGTTGTGTCATTGTTTATTAAGCTTTATATTTACTGTCCTGCGTTATCTACACAAGTAGTCATACACGGTGTTATGGCTTTATACATAACAATGTGTGTGGCATCTTGCACGACTATCTTATCGAAATTTCAATAGGTATCAAAGGGGGCACCTATAGCTTTAGGTGAGTTCCTAAACAAATATTTTGATCAAGATGGACAATACAAGAGAAGGAGGATCCATCAATCGACCACCTGTTCTAGATGGAAGCAACTACGGCTATTGGAAGGCTCGAATGTGTGCCCTCATGAAGTCACTTGACAACAAAACATGGAAGGTTGTGATCAATGGTTGGAATGCTCCACAACTTAGTGACAATGATGGTAACCCTATCGGTCCAAAACCAGAAAAAGACTGGACTGATGATGAAGACGAAGAATCTCTAGGAAACTCTCGAGCTCTGAATGCTATTTTCAATGGTGTTGACAAAAACGTATTCAGACTAATCAACACATGCACAACTGCCAAATAAAGGAGTTGCTTTCAAAGGAGTTGCTTTCAAAAGCTCAACACACAAGCAACCAGAATCTGAGGATTCTGACTCTGAAGAAGACATCAATGCTATAATGGCCCTTCTCACAAAAAAATACAACAAAGTCATGAGAAGATTCAGTCGAATGGGCGGACGGAATGTCGCAACAAATGCCAGAAACAAAGCTCCACAAAAAGCTTAAACAGGAGGAAGTCTTGACAGACCAAACAGGAGTGGAGAAGAAAACAACAAGAACAAAGGACTTCAATGCCATGAATGTGAAGGATTCGGCCATCTTCGCAGAGAATGTCCAAATTTCCTCAAACAACAAAAACGAGGATATAATGCCACCCTATCAGATGATGACAATGAAGATAGTGGATCTGAAGAGGTAAGCAACTTTGTTGCATTCACTACTACTATTCCTACATATAACCTTGATAACTCTGCTAATATCAATGATGATCATTACCATCCAACTCCAAATGAGAATTGGACTAAATAGCAACTAGTCGAGGCATACAAAAGCTTACACACCAGATGGATCAAGGAAACTCAGATCCTTGACCAACAAGGAGAACGGATCATCAGTCTTACCAACGACAAGTCTAGATTCCTAGAGACGATCGTGAACTAAAAGGCGAAATCACCAGACTTAATGGAGAAATTAGTCTTATGACTAAATCGGTAAAGATGATGAATCCTAGCACAGAAAGCCTTGACAAAATCCTATCAGTAGGAAAGTAGTCCAAGGATATGACGGGACTAGGGTACACACACAATATCCCCTCGTCAGCAGTCACGAAGTTTGTCCCACAACAAGCCATGGTTGACAAGAAACCACTGGATGCCACAACACATCCTACAAGACGAACTACAACAAATGTCATGACATCATCTATCACATGTTCTTGTCAAGCAACTATCAAAAGACATCTTCCACGAAGACAACAATACTATAGAAAACCAGCTTATCAATATTAGTGGATATGTCATTACTGTGGTCAACGAGGTCACATCAGAGCATTTTGCTTTCAACTCCATGGGAAGAAGAAAGCTCAGCTACCACAGAGACAAAGGAGACATCAAAACTCCTCAGAAAACATCCCGCATTGAATGGAGACCAAAGAATCTAGTCTATCGAGCTAAAATTGCATATAAATCCTTAAGTGCCTCAAAAAACAAGGACTGGTATCTCAATAGTGGATGTTCTCGACACATGACAGGTACTCCAGAGTTTCTTTCCAATCTCAAATTATATACAAACTGGTATGTTACTTTTGGAGATGGGATTCGAGCTCGAATCATTGAGAAAGGAGTACTCAAGCATCCATGAGCTACTTGCCTAACTAAAGCATTACTTGTAGAAGGACTTAAGGCAAACCTGATTAGCATCAGCCAGATTTGTGATCTGGGTTCAGGAGTGAAATTCACTAAAGAAGCCTGTATAGTAGAAGATTTCGATCAAGTCACTATTCTACAAGCAGTCCGCTCAATGGATAATTGTTACATCTGGTCGCCCGAATCACATATCGAAGCGGCAAAGTGTCTTATCTCCAAAGCAGAAGAAACCAAACTGTGGCACAGAAAGCTTGGACATCTAAATCTTAGAAGTATGCAGAAGGCAATCTCAGAACAGGCGATTACTGGAATTCCAAACCTGACAATCGTGGAAAGAAAGATCTGCGGAGAATGTCAAATTGGAAAGCAAACTAAGATGTCACACAAGAAGCTGCAACATATCACCACCTCTCGAGTGCTTGAGCTAATACATGTTGACCTCATGGGGCCAATGCAAGTAGAAAGTCTTGGAGGAAAACGTTATGTCTTTGTGTGTGTAGATGATTACTCACGATACACATGGGTTGACTTCCCTCGTGACAAATCAGATACCTTCTCAATCTTCAAGAATCTATGCATCCAGGTCCAACGAGAAAAAAGGGGAGACAATTTGAAAAATAATTCGTCTTCGTAGTGATCATGGTCGAGAGTTCGAAAACAGCAAATTTGCAGAATTCTGTAACTCTTAAGGGATAGCTCATGAGTTCTCAGCACATATCACTCCCCAACAGAATGGCATTGTTGAGTGCAAAAACAGGACTCTACAGGAGATGGCTAGAGTTATGATGCTGGCCAAGGACATACCAACTCACTTTTGGGCAGAAGCACTTAACACTGCTTGCCATATCCACAATCGAGTCACTCTCCGACCAGATATGTCAGTAACTCATTATGAAATATGGAGGGGGGGAAAGCCCAATGTTAAGTGTTGGGTTCCGGGGCATCCTAATTACGTTCATGGCAGCGGAAGCAACCTATAAACCGCCCCTAACCTGCGCAAGATCGACTACCAAGTTAGATCCTTAGGAAATCGAGTTTTCGGGTTTTACCAGAATCTGCCCGGCAGAAAACCGAGACTTTGAAGCTCTATATCTCGAGCTACAGATCTCCAATTGCTTTGGTTATTTTTGGATATTAAACCTCAGCCAATTCCCTACATCTTTTGTGTTTTTCTCCGAACCCAGTTCGGACGAGAAGACCTCTGTCTGGAGTAAAACATTTTTCCCGTCTCGCTGGACAGACTCTGCGGACCAGTCTGCTTCTCGGCCTTGTATCTCCCAAACCAGCGCTCTTTTGGAAAATTAATATTTCACAAACGTTGTAGCCCTTGGACTTATTTTTCTAGGGCCGCCAGTTTCAGGTCAATCGGAGCTCGGACGAAGTAGCTATGGTTCACGCATTGTTGGTCGCCGGAACTGGACAATCTGGACAGTTTCTCCATTTTGCATTTAGTCTTTGTTGAATCGATAAAGAAGAACTTTCGGATCTTCTTCTCTAGAGCAAGTCCACACCAAGGGGATGATCTTGAAGATCCTTCACTTAATTACCTACTAGAACAATTAAATGAAGAACAAGAGAGCAAAGAGAGGAGAGAGAGAGTTGTGAGAGTTGTAGGATTGATGAGAGTGTGTTGTGTCTTGAATCCCATTTGATATTTCTTTACTTCATCAATCTCATGAGAATGGGTCAAAAGGTGATTGGTATGGGCTTAAAGGTGCGTTAACCCATACCCCTTAAATCACTCACCTCTTAATCCACAATCACCAACTAAGCATGGTGTTGTGTTGCCCCCACACATGGACCCACTATGTGGGCCGGCCAAGAGGGCTTATTGGGCCCTTAATGGTGTAGGGTTTTGGAGCGTTCTAGATCGTCATCGAGATAGCGGAAGCAATAAAAGATAATCTACTCCAAACCTTGTCCAAGAACATTTAAACCATTAAATCCCAAAGCAAAATCTATACCACAAGATATTTACCTTTAAGTCTTGTTTGAATCGATAAAGAAGAACGTTCGGATCTTCTTCTCTAAAGCAAGTCCACACCAAGAGAATGATCTTCAAGATCCTTCACTTAATTGCCTACTAGAACAATTAAATGAAGAACAAGAGAGCAAGATGGAGGAAGAACACCAAGGTGGCCGGCCACAATGAGAGAGAAAGAGAGGTTTTTGTGAGTTTTGTGACTTAATCAATTAATGAAATAATGTCTTGCAATATATCTCATCATCCAACTCACAAGTATGGGTTAAAAGTGATTGGTATGGGCTTAAAGGAGCTTTAACCCATACCCCTTAAATCACTCACCTCTTAATCCACAACTACCAACTAAGCATGGTGTTGTGTGGCCCCCACATTGGCCCCACCAAGTGGGCCGGCCATATGGCCTTATTGGGCCCTTATTGGGCCGGCCATGAGGCTTCATGGGCCGAGCCCAATGGGCCCTCCCGTGTTGTCTCATGCCGCGTCCAAAAGTTTCCCGACCTTTTTGTCGCTACTTATCAAACAAAGTCCGACGCGATATCGACGAAAAACTCAATTTTTCTCGATTCGCTAATTATTCTCTCAAACCGAACCTATGGCACGAAACCTCCAGTTTTGTCCATATACTTCTCCTTAAGAAACATCCATGTTTCCTTGTCTCAAGTTATCCGTCTTGTATGTGTGTGACCCTCTAGGCTCATGCCACCGTTGGCAGATCGGCGCAAGAATTGCTCTTGCCCGATCCATCATAAGTGGTCTCTAGTAAAACATTATGATTACCCAAGGTGCATGATGATCGATGATTCGACTTAACCTTTGTGCGTACAAGTCACCATCCTTTTATCTCTAGATATCCCGATTGATCACAAGGCATAGAGTCGTCTCCCTTGTTTAATCAATCATTGTTACTTGATATGCGAGATGACTGAGAAATGATAACCCGTATCATTTTGCATGGCCATGCTTTTCTCTCATTCGGTCTCCATCAAGAGGCCTTCTAACGGATATCTTTCCCATACCGTAGTATGAGGGATAAATCCCTTAGCCGTCTTTCGTGTCACTCATGCAACCCGTTCCGCCACCCAATCATGCCCTTCATAGCAATCCTTTTACAGAAAGCGTTTGGCGCAAGTTAAAGCCGTACATTCATTGCATAGTGATCACAAAGACTCCTTGGTCTAAGGACGTCGTGACGAGCTATCGCATTTGAATATGTTTATGGCTTAATCTATGAAAACACTATTCAATGCGGGTCGTCCGATATCAATCACCTCATGATATCTATGATATGGTTCCAGGATCCCACATCCTTATGACAAGTAGAACTACGTCATTAAGAACCATCCTCATACTGGTCGCTTTCAAGGAAGCATAGGTTGACCAGGGACTTGTTAAGTGTGATCCGTACAGATTTATGGTTCTACTACTTTAGTGGTCATAAATCAGATTATGCTTAACATATTACTTCAACACATAAGTAATATAAAGCCGTTTATATTTATACATCACAAACGATGATATTTGTACATAGACGTTTACAGGCTAATACCAATTGGACTAGGGCACAAATGCTATCAAATGGGCCCTTGTTTGGGCCGGCTATGAGATCTCATGGGCCGAGTCCAATGGGCTCGCCCGTGTGGTCTCGTGTCGTGCCCAAAAATCGCCTGACCCTTTTTGTCGTTACTTATCAAACAAAGTCCGACGCGACATCGACGAAAAAACTCAGTTTTCTCGATTCGCTAATTATTCTCTCAAACCGAACCCATAGCACAAAACCCCCAGTTTTGTTCATGTATTGCTCCTCAAGAAACGTTAAGGTTTCCTTGTCTCAAGTTATCCGTCTTGAATGTGTGTGACCCTCTAGGCTCATGCCACCGTTGGCAAATCGGCACAAAAGATCGCTCTTGCCCGATCCATCATAAGTGGTCTCTAGTAAGACGTTATGATTACCCAAGGTGCATGATGATCGATGATTCGACTTAACCTTGTGCATACAGGTCACTATCCTATTATCTCTAGATATCCTGATTGATCACAAGGCATAGAGTCGTCACCCTTGTTTAATCAATCATTGTTACTTGATATGTGAGATGGCTGAGAACTGATAACCCGTATCACCGGCATGGCCATGCTCTTACTCTCAGTCAGTCTCGATCAAGAGGCCTTTTAACGGATATCTTTCCCATACCGTAGTATGAGGGATAAATCCCTTAGCCGTCTTTCGTGTCACTCATGCAACCCGTTCCGCCACCCAATCATGCCCTTTATTGCAATCCTGTCACAGAAAGCGTTAGGCGCATGTTAAAGCCGCACGTTCATTGCATAGTGATCACAAAGACTCCTCGGTCTAAGGATATCGTGACAAGCTATCGCATTTGAATATGTTCATGGCTTAATCTATGAAAACACTATTCAAAGCGGGTCGTCCGATATCAATCACCTCAGGATATCTATGATATGATTCCGGGATCCCTCATCCCTATGACAAGTAGAACTACGTCATTAAGAACCATCCTCATACTGGTCGCTTCTAAGGAAGCATATTTTGACCAGGGACTCGTTAAGTGTGATCCGTACAGATTTATGGTTCTACTACTTTAGTGGTCATAAATCAGATCATGCTTAACATATTACTTCAACACATAAGTAATACAAAGTCGTTTTATATATATGTTACAAACGATGATAATGTACATAGACGTTTACAGGCTAATAGCAATTGGACTAGGGCACAAATGCTATCATTAAGTACTTCCACATCTTTGGATCCACTTGTTATATACTGGCTGATAGAGAGCCTCATCGAAAGCTTGATCCAAAGAGTGATGAAGACATCTTCCTTGGTTACTCAAGGAATAGTCGCGCGTTCCGGGTCTTCAACAAACGAACCAAAACCATGATGGAATCAATCAATGTTGTTGTTGATGATGACTGTGAAGATGCCTCAGAAGACGCGACAGACGAAGACAGAGTCTATCCCAACAATGTTAGGAAGGATGCTATTACTGATGTCAGAGAAGAAGCTAGCAGCAAATCAGAAAACAATAATGCTAGTCCAAATGTCGATAACGATGAGACAGTTCCTGAAACCAGCAACAAGAATACCTCGCGAAGAATTCAGGCTAATCATCCTATCTCTGGAGTAATTGGAGACCTAAATGAAGGCATACGGACTAGGTCAAAAACTCCTGAAGACTACAACGAGGTGATAGGTAATATATGCTTCGTTTCAAAGACTGTACCCAAATATATCCATGAAGCCATCAATGATGAGTATTGGGTCAATGCTATGCAAGAGGAATTGATTCAATTTGAGAAGAACCAGGTGTGGGAACTGGTGCCCAAACCAAGTGAAGGAAATATCATTGGTACAAAATGGATCTTCAAAAACAAGTCCGATGAGCTTGGTAACATCACTCACAACAAAGCCAGGTTAGTTGCTCAAGGGTATACTCAAATTGAGGGAGTCGACTTCGATGAGACTTTTGCTCCTGCAGCAAGACTTGAAGCAATCAGACTCCTACTAAGGATCTCATGTCATCTACAGATTAAGCTTTACTAGATGGATGTCAAAAGTGCTTTTCTGAATGGAGATCGCAACGAAGAAGTGTATGTATCACAACCTAAAGGATTTGTTGATCCTCACTCCCCTGATCATGTTTATAAACTCAAGAAGGCTCTCTATGGATTGAAACAAACACCAAGGGCCTGGTATGAAAGGCTCACAAAATTTCTGATTCAAAGCGGCTACACTAGAGGGGGAGTCGACAAGACTCTATTTGTGAAGAATGTGTTGGGTTTTTGTGCCCTAGCACAATGTATTTTCAATCTAATCATGTAATAAGATTATTAATTGAAATAAAATCGGCATTATTATTACTAAGTGTTGTAGTAATATCTTAAGTATGATTTGCTTTGTATCATTGATGTGTCAACACATAATAGGAGATCTACGGATCAGATAAAATCGTACTTGAGCAGTCCCCGATCAGAATAGCTTCATAAGAAGCGATCGGTGTGAGGCTAACTCTAAATGATCATGCTCTACTGATCATGGCCAGAAGGGGGCCAGAGTTAGGTCATAGTATCATCAGTCAGGGGTGATATAGGACGACCCGATCGTGAGTATGTTACATAGACACAGTCATGAACATACTCATATGTCGGCGCATGAAATCACATCCTCAGACAGAAGGACCATTGAGGTCAATATGTAATGAGTGACGAGTTTGACTCAGTCTAACGTCTCCTGTAAAAGGGTTACAATAACGTCTGTGATTGGCTCGATCACAAGTTACATAAGTTGACTCAATGGATCGCTGAAGGATTTATCCCTCATACGGATGTGTGAGTAGATATTAGTTTAGGCCACTTGATGAGTACAACTGAAATACAATAGCATGGCCATGCAGTCGATACATAGTATTAGTTATAAATTCAGTTAACTCAGAATCAAGAAACTGGACAATAGAACGAGGATGACTTGTCTATGCCTCGTGGTTGTCAAAGATATCAAGAGGATAAAAGGATAGATTCATGTACGACAAGGTTAAGTCGAAATCTCGATAATCACAAGCGTTGGGTAATCATGATGTCTTGCTAGAGGCCACTCAAGATGGAAAGGGTAAAATGGTAATTTTACCAGTCCGCTAACGTGTCGTGAGCCTAGAGGGTCACACACTAAAGGTTGAGTAAAACGGATGGAATCATATGGATGAATCATGAGAGAGACAAAATCCAGTTTTGGATTAAACCGGATTAGACCGATCTTGGTTTAGGATTAGACCGGAAATCAAGAATGGTTTAGCAGGACTAATTAATTATAATCTAATTAAATAGATTTAATTAAATTAGCTAAACTGGGTCTAGCCAGAATGGGCTAAGCCAGAATGGGCTTCTCTACACAATTAATTAAAAGCTTTGGGCTTTAAGCCCATTAAGGCCTTTAATTAATTAATTCCAAATAAGGGTTATAAAAGGGTAATTTTCAGATCTGAAAATTAAGGGAATTATTTTCCAAAACCCTAGCCGTCACTCTCTCTCTCTCTCATAGCCGTCGGCCACCTCCCTCCTCCTTGCTCCGTCCGTTTTGCTTGCTTCGATCTTCTAGTAAGGATTGTCGTGAGTATCCCCGGATTGCTCTTCCTGTGTGGACGTTCTTTAGAGGTTACTAAATATTATTTAGTAACAGAGAGATTTTGAATCAAGGTAAACTTTAATTTTATTCTAGACTAAGATCTCGTGATCAATTCATGATCATGCAAGATCTAAATTATTTCGGATATTCGAGGTTAATTTCTTGTATGGGCATGAAATTATATGATTGGAACCCTCAAATAATTCCTTCAGAATGAGGACGGGAATTTGATGATAGCCCAAATATATGTCGATGACATTGTCTTTGGAGGGATGTCAAGAAAGATGGTAGAGCAATTTATCCAACAAATGCAATCAGAATTCGAGATGAGCATGGTGGGAGAGCTTACCTATTTCCTAGGCTTCCAAATCAAACAGCTAAAAGATAGCATCTTCATCTCTCAGAGCAAATATGCGAAGAATATTGTCAAGAAATTTGGGCTAGAGAAAGCTTCACATAAACGGACACCTGCAGCTACACATATCAAGCTAACTAAAGATGATATAGGAGAAGCCGTCGATCAACACCTATACATAAGCATTATTGGTAGTCTTCTCTACCTTAATGCCAGTCGACCACATATTGCCTACTCTGTGGGAGTATGTGCACGATATCAAGCTAATCCTAAGTGTCATCAACATCTCTAAAAATCCTATCCAACACAGCAAGACCAAGCACATTGACATTAGACGTCACTTCATTCGCGAGCTGGTCGAAAACAAGAAGATCATCCTAGAGAACATCCATATACAGAAGCAACTCGCTGATATTTTCAAGAAGGCATTAGATGCAAGAAGATTCGAGTACCTCAGAACGTCACTCGGTCTGTGCACCATCAACGAGCAATAGAAGTTGCAAAAACGGTTGAGAGGAGTTGGTTGGTACCTCTTCATGAACCGGTTCAAAATCCCAACACATGTCATTGGGCCAAGCATACCAAAAGCCCATATAAAGTAAGGAAAGGTCACAAGATACGCTCGGTCTCGAACAGATTTGATTTGAATCGACCTGCATTTCAAAAACCAAAACCTAGTCTGCCTCTTCTCGTTTTCGCTCTCATCTCCCTCACCTCTCACACTCTGTGATGAAAACCTCACTACCTACAGAAACATGGTGAAGACATGAAGCACCCTAGCACCAAAGAAGGCCACTAATAGGCGACAATCCGAACCAAAGAAGACAGAAGCAAAAAGCTCCAAGAGCAACAATCCAAACACCAACAGACATGGAGTCCGAATCAAAGGACTAAAAACGCAGAAGAAAGCTGAGGAATCTCCCAAAGAGACCCCACCGGAGGAAGCACCAATGCCCTTCTTTTCCCGAGTTCCCAAACGGTCTCACACTGGAAGCTCTGCATTTTCCATGACAGACCTAACAGGGCCAGAACGGGAGACTGATCTTGGCCAAGGAAGTCGAGAAGCTTCCATGCAGATTGTTCCTGTTCCAGTATCAGCAAATGTCCCAGGTATCGACTCCTCCATTATTTCAAACACCGATACCTCTAGAAATAGTGACTTGTTAGAGTCACAACTAGAAAACCAAGACTCAACTCAAGAAGGTGTGGTTGAGGAACTGATAAATCCTGAAGGGGAAAAGAACGACTTAACCCCAGTCAGTCATGGGTTGGAGCGTATTGCTGAAGGAGAAGGATAGGAAGAAGGTGCAAAAGATGTCATTCCTGAAGACATAAAGGAGGTTGTGGTAGGAGAAGAAGAAGTCGCTGACTCGGAAGAAGCCGAGGAAGAAGTTGAGAAAGACGGAACCAGAGACGGGGATACCGATCTGGAAGAAGGAGAGAAGGACAACAGTGTCGCCGCCATTAACACAGAAGAAGCACCTCTGGATGCCAGAGAAGATGTGACAGAAGATGCTACTGAAACAGCACACACAGTGTTGTCATCCCTGAAAAAGAAGGTATTAGAAGAGAATGAAAGTCTAGCAGTGATGGTTGGGAAACTCAAAGAAACCAAGAAGAGGGAGGAGGCAGAAGATGCTAGAGGCCCCAGCAAGAAGAAGAAAAAGATGTCCGTCAAAGAAAAAGGGAAGAAAGTTGTCTCCAAAAGGAGATTAGTGGATGAAGAATCTGATGACGATGTAGAGGAGGTTACTGCAAAGGAAGCAAAGAAGGAAAGAAGCCTGAAGACGGTCAAGAACACCTCGAGTGTTCCCTACGAGAATGTGTTGTTTCACTCTGCGGACGGTGTGAAACGATGGGAATTTGTGTTCCAGAGAACGGCATATCCCGAGAAGACCCTGTCGTCGGAGCTACTGGGACTAGAAGCCATTGTCCAACTCCTGGAGCAAGCATAAGTTATGAAGACCGTCATTGACATTGGTAACCACTATCCCCTCTTGGTCAAGGAATTCATTGCTAATTTGCCTACTAGGTTTGGGACTCCAGATGATCCGGATTGTTAGAAGGTATATGTCAGAGGCCTGCGCTTCAACATTTCCTCTGACATCATTAATGCCTTCTTGGGGAGAAAGTGTGTTCGTACTGTACCTCCACCTGACCTGAACAAGGTCCTCAAGGAGATTACTAGAGACAAAAGCAGAATGTGGCCTACCAAGGGCACCGTGGCAGCCTCGGACCTCACATCCAAGTACTCCATCCTATTCCGTATCGGAGTAGCAAACTGGGCTCCCTCCACACACGCATCCTCCATCAAACCGGAGCTGGCGATACTCATCTTCCAAATAGGTACTGGGTCTACACTTGATTTTAGGCAATTTGTTATTGATCATCTTATTAGACATGCCAGATCACTAGCTGTGAAGATACCTATTGCCTTTCCCTCCCTTATCTCTGAGCTACTAGTGCATCAACACCCTGGAGTGTTGAAGACAACTGATAAGGCTAGCAAACGCGGAGGACTGATTGTGGTCAGTCACAAGTTGTTCGAGGGCAAGCATGCTCTTGATCTTATCAGGGCAGAAGCCAAACTGACCAAGGCAACGACTAGTTGAGCCACAAGTGCCACCCCTCCAACCAAGACAACCAGCAGGGATGCAGTTATGCTTGAAAGAGAGATAGCCGTGCTTTACAAGGACATCGTCAATTTAAAGACAACTCTGAAGCATCTCTCCCAGCGACGATCACACTGTGCCAACCTGCTGAAATCAATGTCTCCTCAAGGCTTAGAAAATGATGATTCCACCTCTCTACCAAATGCTACTGAAGACACTTCTCAAGATGCCTCCATTGACGCTACAGAAGAAGAGACTGCTAGTTCCAGCAGCAGCTCTATTTAATTTTAAGTACTTTCTGGTTTCCGAACAAACTGAACACCGTTTAATTTGTATTTGTTTTGAGTAATGTTTCATATGTATTCTCGACTACTGATCGAGGATATGTATGAGTTAAGTTTGTGTTTGTTTCTTATTACTCTATTTGTTAGAAATATTTGTTTAAAGTTTGGCTCTTTTTGAGCCAGCAAGGGGGAGTAAGATGAAGACGACGACGCACTGATACGCGCAAGACGACGCAATGACGCAATGATACGCGAAACACGAACGAAGACTTAAGAAAGATGTCGACAAATGCGACGCGGAATGCAACGAAGAATGTTGTCCTTAAAAATAGCCAAAGGGGGAGATTGTAGTTACAACGGTTTTAGAGATTGGCTTATTTTTAAAGAAACTAGAGAACATGTCACAAAGAATGTCGAAGCATCTTATGCGACATCTTGAGTGACATTGTTGACGGCGTCTCGGCAAAGATCCTGATCGACAGAAATTAGGAAAGTGCAGTTTCTGCAGAAAGCACGAAGACGATTAGGAAATTCCAGAACGACTCCGATTCTGGAAAGAAAAAGACGGTGATAAAGAGGAAACCCATTAGGGTTAGTACTCATCCTCGATTGCTATAAAAGCTTAGGCTACCCCCTTAACAATCGTGTGGTTCTTTATTTGTTTCCTAGAAATAATTTGCAAAGCTCTTGGACGTGAAGGTTTGCGGGCTGAGAGATTGCAGAATAGTGCTAAGGATATTGTGCATCACCATAACTATTGAGAGTTAGGTGATTGAGAGTTTACTGATCGCGTGAGTGAAGACTGCACGCAACCACCAAGTTCAACGAAGACTTGAACCGACAGAGCAAGGCGATTGCTCGAAGAGTGGAATCAAGACGGAGTCTTGGATTTAGGGGGAGACACTGAGATAGGTTGCACTGTAAAACGTAGCATAAAGTATAGATCTAGGGATGATCACAGGTACTTGTATGTTCTGACGAATTACTGATAAGTGAAACCTTTCAACTAGGCTGAGAGCCCCCAGACGTAGGTGACGTTGCACCGAACTGGGTAAACAATCTGCTGTGTCATTGTTTATTTAGCTTTATATTTACTGTCCTGCGTTATCTACCCAAGAAGTCATACACGATGTTATAACATCATTCATAACATTGTGTGTAGCATCTTGCACGACTAGCTGATCAAAATTTCACGTGCGATTTCTTCAGTCATACTCATAAAGTGGCTTAAACAAATATCATTCCCATACCGGAGTATGGGTGATAAATCCCTCAGCCGTCTTTCGAGTTCACTCATCCAATTCATCACTAAGCCAATCAGAACCCTTATGGCTACTCTTTTACAGGTAACCTTAGAATAGGTCAAACTTAGAGATTCAATACATAGTGAGCCTAAAGACTCCTTGGTCTAAGGATATAATAAAAGCTACGATATGTGAGTATGCTCATGAGAGTGTCTATGCTGCATACTCACCACCGGGTCATCAAATACCATCTCCCTGATGATACCTATGATCGAACTCTGGCACTACATTGCCATGATCCGTACAGCGTGATCATAAAGAGTTAGCCTCATACTGATCGCTTCTTAATGAAGCATAACTAATCAGGGACGCATTAAATGTAATTCTTTCGGATCTGTAGTTCTACTATTTTCATGACACACATAATGATACAGATCAAATTACATCTAATAAATTACTACAACACATTAGTAGTTTAATGCCATTTATTTATTCGAAAAGACGATAAAACATCATATATGTAGATCACTTTTATATTGGACTGGGGCACAACTTTAACAGATTTTATGCAAAAGCCTCCCATTGGTATAAAATTGATACAAAAAACTAATCAACATGAAAAAAAAACAAGAATACTCCACAAATCAACCTTAGTTCAAATAAATGCAGAACAAATCTCTAAATCAATTTTAAGGAGAGCTCACTCGATAACGAATCTCAATTCATCAATTTCAGCATAATTTCCCAAATTTCCCAAATTTCCCAACTTTCCTAAGTCCTTAAATCAGAGACTTGAACCCTAAACCCCAAAATCAGAGAATCAAACCCTAAATCCCGAAATGAGTGACTCAGATCGTAAATATCGAAATCAAGCCCTAATATTATGAGGACTTACTGGTGAGTCGAGGCGTTCCGGCGAGGAGGCGATGATCGAAGCTAAGGCATATTGGGTTGGAGATGGAGCCGATGACGGAAAATCTTCTTGAGTTCTCGGTATTCAATTTCTCCAACGATGGCGACGGAGACAGAGCATGAAGACATAGGTGACAACGGAGATGGAAAAGCGAGATAGGGAGGCAGTGATGTAGCTTGAAAACGGAGGAGAAAATGGAGACGGAGGAAATCGCAAGAGGGAGGTCAGAAATCGCTAGAGAGAAGGTAAGGAGATGGAAGAAATCGCAAGAGGTAGGTCAGAAATTGCGAGAGAGAAAGTGAGTAAAAATCCTATTAAGTGTTGAATTTATAGGAAATCTTTCCTGGCAAGACATATGTCTCGCCGACTAGGAGGTCACATGCATTTAAATTGAAAATGTGCCACCTAACCAACAAGAAATTGGTTAATGTCTCGCCGGTAAATAGTTTATATTTAAAATTTATATTATTACAATTAAATTTTATTAGTTTAGATATAAATTTGTAATTTTAGAATTAAATTATAATGCTTTAGGGATTGCTTCAAAAAAATAATACTTTAGGGATTTAGGTTTTAGAGATTTGGGGTTTCAGGTTAGGAATAAAATTTATGTTATAAAAGAGATTGTTTACAACTAGGGATTAGGGTTAGAAACTGTATACTTTTATAATTAGTGGTTAAAATTAGAAAATTGGATTTGGGGTTTTGGATTAGGGGTTAGGGTTAGAAACTAAATTTATGTTGTAAACGAGGTAATTCTAGGATTGAAGGTTGTGGGTTACAATTTATAAACTGAATTTAATTTATAACCCTAAATTCTAAACACTAGACTATCAACGATCTTAACCTTAACCTTAAACCCCCAACCAATTTTGTTTATAACATTAACTTAATTTACAATACGAGACATTCACAATTTAAATTTTTGACGGTAAGGATTTAGGTTTATAATTTGAATTTAATCATATAAATTTCAAAGTTGTAACAATAAACTTAGCTGGCAAGACATTGAAAATTTCGCCGGGAAAGTCAGACCAAGTCGGCGAGACATTGGTCTCACCAGAAGGTTATTACCAACCCAGTAATACGTTTTGAAGTCTCGCTGGGAAGGTCACACCAAGCTCACGAGACAAATGTCTTGCCGAAAAAGTCATTACTAAACTAGCGAGACGTTTCGAAGTCTCGCCGACTTGGATGAGTTCTCCAATATTGAATAATTTTAACGACCACTAACATTTTTCCCATTAGTAACGGCGCACATTTTGCGCCGTTACAAGCATTTTATGCGCCGTTACAAACTCCAACGGCGCACAAACGGACGTTTTCTTGTGCGCCGTTACAAACACGCCGTTACACTTTGTAACGGCACACACGTGCGTCGTAACAATTTGTGACGGTGCACATCAAACGTGCGCCGTTACAACTCTAATGGCGCACCATTCGAAACTTTGTGCGCCGTTACAAGTTAACGTGGTCGTCAGTGTGGGGCACGGTGACAGTAGTTTTGTGACGGCGCACAACGTGTGTGCGCCGTCACATTTCTGACGGCGCACATTCCACGTGCGCCATCACAAGTTTAACGGCGCACAATGTGTGTGCGACGTTAGACTTGTAACGACGCACGTGGAATGTGCGCCGTCAGAAACGTGACGGCGCACACACGTTGTGCGCCGTTAGACTTGTAACGGCGCACGTATGTTGTGCGCTGTTACTCTTTATTTTTTTTAAATCAATATTTAAATTTCTAATATTATAATTTAATAAAATTTATAATTAAAATAAAATGTCTGAATAAAATATTATTATTACATCGGGAAACTATCATGACGGGCCTGGACCTCTAAACATACTCGGGACAAATGGAGGCATATTTGGGTTCATCGACTGTAGTTGCTCATAGAAGTAGTGCATCATATTCATGTTTTTTGAGCCTTGAGTTTGGAGGTCTGTAATCTGATCTGCTTGAGTGGATATAACATCTATTTGAGTTTGGACCTTAGTCTCAAGATCCGTCATCCGCACAGCAGAACTGGAGGAGTGCGTACGTCTTCTCTACTTCCGCGGTGCCTGGTAATGACTCCCGCAACCCCGGATGTGTCGTCCTCAAGATGGTGTGATGATATTTCCTTTGGCGGACTCGACATCTCTTACGTGTTGGGCAACTTGCCTCATGTACTCGTCCTCCTCGGCGTCGGTCATCTTTTTCAGATTACCATTTTCGCCGATATTTGTCGGGTTCACCTTCCTCTCTTCAAGTACTTAGTTACTGAAATTATGTTAATCAAATTAAAATTTAATTAATAGCATAAATGAAAATATATACTTTTTGAAAATAACCTTAATTAATGAAACAAACTTAACTTACACGTTTCAGATCCTCGTCCTCCTCCTGCACTTGATATGTACCAGCATCCGGGACAGGCGGCTTCCGGTGAGCCTTGAGCCAGCCCTCCAATTTTTTGGAGATATGTACTGGGCCCGTATGGTGGTTCAATTTGTTATCGCTTGATCGAATTTTTTTCATTTCAGATCCAACTTTTTCTTGAAAACAAATTAAAATTAAATTATGCCCCGAATGTTTTAAATTTTTTTAATTATGTTGTTTACGGTTTTTAAAATACCTCGTTGGCATCAAAGTGTTGAACGATCCACCGCCATTGGGACTTCTTCCCTTTCAATATTTTGGGAATTCCATTGCGTTTTAGCTTGTTCGGGTCTATGTATAATTTGTACAAGCGCTCATGTTGGATTTCCGCTCCTTGTAAGCATCTGCGGCTACGTCTCGAGTCCACATCTTCAACTCGACGGAAGTATTATCCACTTGATACAACGCTGAAATTATAAAATATTTAGTACATTTTTAAAATATGTAATTTGAAACTTAATAGATTGAGATTAAGTTTCTAAATTACCCGAAAGCTCTTCCAAAATTTCTAATACTCGGTCGTTGGAAGATCGACCCAGGTCTGGTAGGAAGCGTCACATTCTCGTGCAAACTTGCCTACAACAAAGACTAACCTCCGTACATCAAACGGGTCGCAGTCTCTATGGAATTGGGCATATGATTCTCCGTCTACCCATGTCAGAAGAACAAGTTGATGGCCGTTTTTCTCGACCGCTTTCTGCTCATTTTTGATGCATATGTCTACTTTTTGCACCTTGTTAGCCTTGTTCTTCCAGCTTCCACTCTTCAGTGCGCCATCTTCGACTTTATAGTCGAAGTAGAGCTCGTTCGCTGGATACTCTGGCGCATCGGGTTCCCTTGAACTGCCAGCTCCAGTAGGTGAGGCTCTCGAGCCTTGTCCAAGCATCTCCATGAAATTCTGCCTCTCCCCTAGCACTTGGTAAGGCCATCCTAAACCGATACGAAGGCCCGGCTGAGACGACTGAGTCGGCTACGGGTTGTACATATCATCGTCTGGAGTAGCCGGCGTCTATGTCAGACTGAAAAACTCCTCGTCCATAAGAGAACGCCGAGGTGCCCTGGCCTTTGCAGCCTTAACTTTCGATGTCGGGTCCAATATTTATATTTGGAATAATACGAAAGTAGTGTTGTTAGTATAAAGAGTACTTTGTTAAAAATTCTGAAAATACCCTTACGGGGTATTTTTTAAAAATTCCAAAAATTCTCCTAAGGGGTATTTTTCAAAAATTCCGAAAATACCCCTAAATGTTAATCACAACTAAAACATGCAAATTCATAATAAAAATAAAACCTAACATGTTAATCACAACTAAAACATGTTAATCACATAAAACCTAATTTTCCATATTCAAACAATCACAAAAACCTAACATGCATGTGAACTTTAAACAAATACCCCTAAAATGAGAAAAAACTCAATCTAAAACATACCTTAATTAATTAGCTAGGGATAGAGGAGAAGAGGAGGCGAAAGGGCGACGGCGACGGGCGGCAGAGGCGACAGGAGGAGCAACAAGAGAAGAATGGCAGAGAGTGAATCGGGAAGAAGAAGATGTGGGATTTATAATCCAATTTGTGATGGCGCACTTTGTTACATGCGCCATTACTAATCAACTTTGTAACGGCGCACATACCAAAGTGAGTCGTTACAAATTGACACGATAATCTAACGATCAGAAATCTGACCGTTACGGTTTTAACGGTCAAATTTTGGCAACGGTCAACTTCGTTTGTGATGGCGCACCCACCATGTGCGCCGTTACAAATAAATGTTTACGGGAAGTTCAATTTTCCTCGAAATTTACCCGGGAAATTTGAATTTTCGTGAAAATTTCATTTCTCGACAAATTGGTAACGGCGCACTTCACCGTGTGCGCCGTTACAAAGTGAATATTTAACAAATACTAAACCTTGATCAACCAATGTCGGTTCGATCGTGAATGACAAGCCATGTTCCCATGGTTTGATTTTTCTTAAATTCGTATTATACCAAATAAATGTTGTTTACGACAAATTGAACGGGTCTGATTTCAAAAAATATTTATAACTTCACTGAACGTTCGATGATTAATGTGTTTAGGGTTTGTGTTAAATTTGAACTTCTTATAAACTATACTCACATTTCATAAAAAATGAATAATGTTGGAAAACATGTTTCAATCAAACCGTAAGGATAGGAGTGCAATGCTTTGTTACTTCAAGTGCGAAAATTTCAGACAATTCCGATAAGGTATGAACCTCGATTGAAAACCGTACGGATTAATAAATTTCATGTGCGAAAACCGTACGGATAGTTGACCATTTGTAACGGCGAACTTTAGGCAATGTGCGCCGTTACTAATTTCTTAGTAACTGCGCACATTGGTTTGTGCGCCATTACAAATGAAAATAATAATATTTTATTTTCGTATATCCGATCGTGAAGCTGTATCGTTTTAAGCGCAATGATTTGTTTCTATAGGATCCAAAAATTTCAGACAAATTTTACAATGTATGAACCTCGATCAAAAAACTATAGCCCGATTTCAAACGATGGTCAACATTCTGGTCAAGATTGATGACCATTTTTATAACGGCGCACATGTGTAAGTGCGCTGTTACAAATCCATACTTCGAAAAACAAAATAGTTTTTTGCCAAAATTCCAAAATGACTAAATCACCCTTATAGGTCATATATGACCAAAGTAGCCCTAATTCGGTCGGAAATAGTGTTTAGAGGTCATAAATGGCCAAATTAGCTATCATTCAGACATAAATGACGGAATTACCCTTATAGGTCATAAATGAATAAACTTAACCCTAACTTGTTCGAAAATGACCAAATTACACTTATAAGTTATTTGACCATATTATAGTTTATTTTTCATGAAATCACATCATTTTATTGATAATTCGATCAATAGTACATATACACATTTTAATCAGAGTTGGCAGAATCATATTCTTCATGCCCTCAAGAACTGTCCAATTCGCCCAGAACATCTCGGATGCGCTTAATTTTTCACCTCGAACCACGCCCTTCACTTCCACATGTGGGGAAACAACTGATAAGTTGAAACTTAGAGTTGCACTGATCAATATATCACTGGATGAAGTGGCATGGCTTAGGTACATTTGAGTGAAGGTGACCGACTCCTGCATCAAATATTGTTGCGCTATATAACCTTTCGGATACCACGGGTTGCACACACTTTTCTTGTATACGCCAAGTTGCCTACAATGGTAATTATATGTCAATGTTAGATTCAATGATATTTGTAACGACGGATCTTATAATTCTAGTTGTCAGTCACGGACCATACCGTTCAATTGGAAACATCCATGTCAAATGGACTGGGCCGGTCCGTAGTATTTGATCTGGAAGGTGCAGTAGAAGGTGAACCATAATTGTACAGAATGAATGAGGGAAAATAGTTTCCAGCTTACAAACTAGAACCACTATATCTTCCCCCAACTTTTTCAGTGCTTTTTTCCTCGGCTTCCTCGTGCACAAGAACTAGAATGTCTTTCCCAGCTCTACTAATGCTTCCGTCACATGAGGCGGAACGTACTTCCGAATGATAAGGGGGAAGATGCATTGCATCAACACGTGACAATCGTGAGTCTTCAATCCGAGGAACTTTTTCTCATCGACATTCACCTTGCTCTTTAGACTTCCCGTATATCTAGAGGGAAACTTAACTACTCGGATATGCTCCAGTACTTCTTTCCGTTCATGACTGGCCACGCCATAAGGTGCATCTTGGAGCTCCCCGTCTTGCAACCACTGGTCTTGCCGGTCATTCTGTTCCTCGTAAGTTCTCCTAGCTTTCACGTCAAACTTAGTCTTCCCCGCAATTCCAAGAATTGTACCTATGACGTTGTCGCATCCGTTCTTCTCTATATGCATCAAACCCAAGGCATGTCTAACTTGATGAGCTTTACAATAAGGTAGCTCTCAGAATACACTTTTATGAGACCAACATATAGGACCATCACAAGTTTTCCGTTTACTGAACTTCCGATGCAGACTAGGCAATAGATATTTATGATGTAGAATCACTTTTAGTAAAGCATGCCCTGATTGTCTTTTAGGCCTTGAGCGGGTCTCTATTTGACCGTTCAAGGATTCCGCCTCAAATTTCAGTGGGTGGTTTTCCGGCAAGAACCTACGCGCACTTTTGTAAGAGATTCTTGAGTTACTGCGTGAAGAATCGATCGCGTCCAAGCATAGAGGACACGCCTTGTACCCTTTAGTCTGGATGCCCCCCCCCCCCCAACATTCTCAAACCCGGGAAGTCACTTATTGTCCACATCACAAGAGCCCGCATTATAAACGCATGTTTCTTAGAACCATCCCACGTGACAACTTCGTGCTCCCGCAAATGGTTCATATCATCAGTTAGCGGGCGCATGAAGTTATTCAAGCATTTCCCAGGTGATTTTGGACCGGAGACCAACATGGTGAGGATGTTATGCTCACTTCGCATAGCCATCGAGGGAGGAAAATTCAACGGAATCGCGACTACATGCCACAAAATGTAACTCGGCGCATTAGGCCCATATGGTGAGAACCCGTCAGATGACAATGCCAGCCGCACGTTGCGGATTTCGCCCAAAAATACTAGGTATTTCTTGTCAAACTTAATCCAATCTGCACCATCCGATGGATGTACTAATATGTCACTGTTCTTATTCTCCCGTTCCCCGTGCCATCGCATCCACTCAGCCGTCTCTGGAGCAAAATATAAATGTTTAAGTCGAGGAGTTATTGGGAAGTACCACAACGTCTTCTTCGGAACCAATTTATTGCCCACTTTAGCGTATCGTGCTTCTCCACAAATGCCAGATGTCTGAAGTTGCAATTGTGCTATGTAGTACAAAGTGCACCCGTACATGAATCCATCATATTTCACGTGTGGCATTTCAATAGCCTTCATCTTCTGCTTTGGCGCTGCGTAGCTAGATGAATACGTATTAGGTTGGGGTAACGTACGACAATAATCTTTGGTCACCTTCGTAAAAGCAGCGTCAGACATCCCGGTGCTCTGCTTGATGGACAACATCCTTAACAACGCCTCTAAAGAAGTGTCCTCACTAGTCACGGCGCACGTCGTTTCGTACAACGGCTTTCGCGACTCCGTCACCAACTGGTTGTATGCCGTCATGGTTTCTGTCCACAAACTACTGCACACGATCAACGTACATTGGATTGTCGACGTCGAACAACGCTGATTCCCCGATGTTGGCATCATACTCATATCCCAATTGCGACTCGAACTAGCTTCTTTAGTTTAGCCGTGATGGAACCACACATTATACGATTTAAGAAAATCTTTCTTAAGTATATGATCGCAAATGGTGTCCATATCGTACCAAGCTGAATTACAACACCTCGTGCACGGACACTTGAAATGTCCCATGCCATCTCTTGGAGCGTTTTGCTTCGCAAATTTTACAAAACTACTTAGTGCGCGCATCCATTCCTCACTCATTTTTACGGATCCTATCCATCGCCGATCCATTCTATGTAGCATATATAACTTATTATAAAATAATAATATACATCATATGTATCTTTAAATTAAATAACATGAATTAAAATATTTTAATTTAAATAAATTATATCAAAATGTGCATACCTTCTAACTCCCGCAATTCCGAATCCAATAGTTAATATAGAGCGATAATAAAAAGGCTAGTATTTGTGGGGGAGACTTAATATAGGGTACTCGATTTTTAAAAATAGTTGGCAAACTTTCACCAAAATTACGAAAATACCCTTCTCGGGAGGAAGATGTGTGGGAGAAGTTGTGGGAGGGAAATAAAAGTTGAGGTTATGTGGGAGGGAAATAAAATGTGTGGGGGAAGTTGTGGGAGGGAACTAAAAGTTGAGGTTTTGTGGGAGGTGCTGCAAACATTTATAGATTTCATTTGTAACGGCGCACATAGAGGGGTGCGCCGTTACAAAATTAATCTGTAACGGCGCACATACCGATATGCGCCGTTACAAATTAACGGTAACACCAACGGCTCGATTTCCGACCGTTAACGTCTAACGGTAATATTCTGGTCAACGGTCAATATTTTAATAACGGCGCACAATGGAATTTGCACCGTTACAAAGTGAAATCACTAACGACGTATAATTTTTTGTACGCCGTTACTAAAATAATGACGGCGCCAGTGTTTGTGCGCCGTCACTGAGATTTGTGACGGCGCACTTTCAACGTGCGCCGTTACAAATCTAATTTCTAACGGCGCACTTTCGATACGTGCGACGTCACTAATGCAAAATCTGATAGTGGACTCTTAAGAATTAGAACGTTGATGCTGTCTTGCTTCGTTATAATAAAGATGAGTTGGAATCTTGATACAACTGGCTAATAAAATAATTGTGGAAAGAGATTAATAAAGTGGAAGAAATAATCAATTAATCTTTCCAAGTAAAAAAAAAGTTCCATACCTCAAAATAAAACACAAAACTACCATTATTGGGACCTATATGTAAAACGAATAAGAAATAAATGAAATGTACCAATTAAAGAAGAAAATAATGAACCTGGAAATAAAAGTCATCCTCTCTGAAAATAAAAACTAAAAAAACTCTGTCAACTCCTAAGATCTGTAGCGCTCCCACATGGTTGTTAGAAATAACAGCAAATGACAAATCATGAGTAGCAAGGACATGAAGATGAGAAACATCCCCAATTTACGCCATTTGCTCTGCAATATCTTGGTGTAACCTTGTTTACATGCTTCGCAATTGTAACACAATTCGCTCTCATCATTCTTCCACATCTGGCAGTCGCCGTTGTTTAGATTTTCTGTCTCACGTTGCTTCACCCAAAATGTGGCGTTAACGTAGCCCATTTTACATGACTTTGGCGGTTGACAACACCCAGACTACAAATTAAGAAACCACGTAGCATGAGAAATAAGTGTAGACCAAGTTGAAATTGAAATCCTAAAAAAAATACCTGGATGGGGGAAAGGTTGTTGTTGATGAAGTTGTATGATTTGAGAGGAGGTGAATTGGTTTGGCAGACGTTGGTATGGTAGATGCAAGATTTGATGTTGTCCCAGTTGTCGTCACTTTGGACGTTGAGGTCAAGCCACATTGGAGAGGCTGGCACCGCCTTGCTCTCCATGGTGTAGGCCCCCACCAGCGACAGCCCCATCGTCAGCAGCACCATCAGCGGCACCATTATTGCCACCAGCCCCGGGAAGGGCACCCGCTCCCTCATGTACACCACCGCGTTGCTCAGCACGAACACCACCATCAGGCTTATCCCCACTCCCACCTGCAGCCTCGGAAGCCTCAACAGCTCCTCGCAGTCGTAGTTCTTCATGTACAGCAACCACACCACCGCCGCCAGCACCGGCAGGCTCAGGATGAATGACAGTATCGATATTGGACCCACGATTTGGTTCGCCTCGTACCCCTCTTTCGCCATCCCTTTCTCCTCCGGGGCTGGACCTGGGGCTTCCGCTACTGCTGCCGCCACCTGAGCTTCGTTCGATGCTACTGCCACTGCTTGTTCTTCTGTTGCGTGGGAGGCTTCCTCTGGCATGTTTAATTAAGTCTACCAAGTAATCAATTTTGTATAACTAGTATGCAGAGAGGACAATTTATAAGGATCATTGGGTCCTAATGAGAAAGTGACACTTGTTTTGCTTGCTTAATTACCGGGTCAATCTCAAGATTATTTGTTGCTGGATTTTTTGTGCGGTAGATACGAAATGGGCATGTACGTGGCTTTGAATGGAGGATTTTGAGGCAACATTTAGGACTTAATTATGTTGTGTTTATTATTACTGCACTTAGTTCATCTCTTACACCTTAAACATATAATACTGTAGCTGTTTTTTTTAAATGAATACTGTATAGCTGTTAGTTGTCTAAGAATTAAAATACATTTTTTCTGAAGGATAGAATTAGAATACTTTTGGTAGATCTATATTTAATTATTAATTTTAGTATAATAATATATACCTAAAGCTGATGGAAAATACCCTATGAATGTTGGTTTTTGGTTTTGAATTGTATTATTAATTTCAATCCTAAAACAAATTAATGTGTAACGCATGCATGTTCATGAATGTCGAAGCAACAACATTATTCCCGTTTTGGTTTTTGGTTTTGAATTGTAGTTATTTGCATAAGATGTTATTAGCATGAAAAGGGTCAAAGAGATATTTAGCACTAAACCATTTTGGCACTATTCACGGCCCGACAAACTTGGCTTCTAGTCCGGGTCGTGCGGTGTTTGAAGGAGAGACTTATTGATTACTAACCACGCTCATATCCCAAACCAGCCATTTTGATGACAAATGACCGGATTGAGGTATATCATAGTCCGGATGGAGTTGTTAATGAGCCACAACTAGATTGAGGTATTTAATGTCGAGCGGTTGGACGAAATACGTTTGAGGACGGGATTAAATTGCTCTAACCGATTCGTTAGGAACGAGTAGACAGAAGAGAGGAGGTCGTCCGGTTCGGGAGAATACGTCCAAACCGGCGAGATCAAGAGGGAGGAGTTTTTTCCAAAAAGGGGCTCCATAACGGAGCCAAGGTTTTTATTGAATAGAAAAATTAAATCTTACAAACTTCCTATGGGACCAAGTCGGAAGATCTAGCTACTATCGAGCAAGACAACTCATACGTTGAGAGAATGTGGACTTCTAAGTCTAAGTCTGAGAAATAATGAGTTTAGCCAATTTCTTTCATAATGTAAAGAATTACGAGAGATCTTATTTAATTGGGAAACAATCTAGAAGAATATTTGAGAGAAATATTTATTGTGGAGATCCGGCCTTACCTAGGAGGAGCACCCAAGAAAATGCCACATACACATTAGAGGTCACCTTTGACTTAAAAGACTAGCCTATTGGGTCTAGGGTCCAATGTGTATATAAACTCTCCTTATACCTTGTAATCTTCCGATGTGAGACTTTGAACTCACATATGGACATAACAATCTCCCCCTCCACATTGAGTCTCATCACATCGGGCTGACTCCCCCTAAGCCCACATACTTTACATTGGTCTAGTCTCCCACAAAGGGCCCTTTTCATCCTATCTGAGCCTTACCATGGGGAGACGCGATCATGGTCCCGGACTTACCAGCCACAGGAGAATACCAGACCCACTTAACCAGGAGAGTCTACCGAACCAAGGCTCTAATACCACTGTTTGGGAGATCCGGGCCTTACCTAGGAGGAGCACCCAAGAAAATCTCACATACACATTAAAGCCCATCTTTGACCCAAAAGACTAGCCTATTGAGTATAGGGTCCAATGTGTATATAAACTCTTCTTATACTTTGTAATCTTCCGATGTGTGACTATAAACTCACATATGGACATAACAATATTATTTTCTTGACTTTATGACAAAGTGAGGACTTGCAAATGATTCCAAGTCCTAACTTGATGACAAGTTTAGGACTTTTAAATTTAGTGATTATTTGTTAAATAAAGAAAATCTTGTGAATATATTTGAAGATCTTGTAGATATTCTGATGAGGTGACATTACTTGACCACCAAGCAGCTAGGCGAAAGAGGCCTCGTAGGAGAGAGAGGCGTGATAAGCCGGCCTAGTTGGTCGGTCCATGTGCGCTGGACCGACGCGTTTGGCGCTGACCAGAATTTGAATCGGTCTGGGGTGAACTGGTCTGGTTGGACCGATTTTGCGATGGCATCAGGGTTGCGTCGTCTTTGCGAGTCTGTTTCAGTCATGACTCACCAATAACCGGTTCGAGTCTGGGCTGCGTTGTCATTGTCCCAAAGTCCGACATACTTGGAGAAACCCATGACTCACCAATAATATACAATACTTGAGTCGTTGGCTAGAATCACGACTTTGGGCGAATAAAATTTCGTAATGCAGATTTTCCTATAAATATCTATTTTAATTTAATTTAGTGCATGGGTATATAAGGGAAAGGGTCATTTACATTGAGAAGTCTCCAATTGTCAATTTGAGATTTTAGATGTAAAGAGGAGGATGGGGGGAAGGGGCTGAAGGAAGGAGAACGAGTTGCTAGAGGACGAGTTGTACATATTTGGTGATTTTGGATTACTAATCTTAATTTGTGAGTGTGTTTTTTATTATTAGAAATATTTTTTAGTTTATATTTCAAGTTTTGAATATTAATTTAGTTGATATTTCATGTTTGTGGTCATGTTTGTGGGTTATTTGATGATAGCTTTGACATGAGATTGTGCTTTGAAGTCTTCATTTTAGTGGACTGTTATTTGATTGTGTTTAAATTGCCATCTTGGATTGATTTTGGTGTAGAGATTATGAACATGAATATGATTTTTTTTTTTATTTCAATGAGTTGTTTTCTTATATTTATCATAAGCATGAGTAGTTAAATTTAGGATTGTGGATGGATTGAAAGGAATTTGCTTAAAAGGTGCTTAATCTATAGTTTTTGGTTAGGGGTAAGGTATTGAGACTATTATCATGGTGAGAAATTAATTAATAATTTTTATGTCATGACGGATAGACTAGTACTTAAATTGGCGAAATAATCAAACAGGTTCGGTTTGTTATCC
The DNA here is from genome assembly GCA_963920655.1 of Geranium rotundifolium. Taxonomy (NCBI): domain Eukaryota; kingdom Viridiplantae; phylum Streptophyta; class Magnoliopsida; order Geraniales; family Geraniaceae; genus Geranium; species Geranium rotundifolium. The sequence goes on along the minus strand of OY987322.1, from coordinate 13,899,154 downwards.
GAGGGGTCCCAACTCGTAGGGTGGAGATTTCTATTGCTTTTAAGATTGAGAGAAAGTTAATCTAACATAGTCGTGAGAAGTTCGAAAAGTCCTTAAATGTGATTGACAGTACATGTTAACTTGGCTGTGACAAACCGAATGCGGTCGAGTGATTTATTTGTATTGTATTTTTCATTGTCACATTTGGAGAAGTTTGAAATTACAATCCTAAATTTTCTTCCCGAACCAGATAAGTGAATTTTAAAAGCCAAATCTCGATTAATCACCGAATATCCAAAATCTCCCAATCACCTAAGTATTGAGTGCATTTTTAGAATCTGCGATTGTTTTGAAGTTTGCATGCTTAAAGGAATAAGTGTGATTAGCTTTTTGGATTATTACAACTCTTTTTCTATTTTAGTGACCAAACTTATGATGGAGAACGTAACATCCATTCACGTAGCTGAAGCGATAAAAACGTGAAATAATTACGTTCCCTTGCACAAGATCATTTGCTAGTTCCTATATTAATCAATGGAGAAAGATTTAGAGAGTATCTACCTTAGCAATCAAATCAACAAGTATTCTAGGATTAGTATACTCTCCGAGGATCCCATACGAAAGAGCGGTTCCAAACCGGTAGAGGGCAATCTACTAAAATATCCAAGCACTTTGGAGGATGAAGAGAATACCAGAAATTTCGGTGAGAAAGTTGAGCTCTCATCAACATTTTCCCTTGCCCTTGAGGTCTATTTATAGCTTCGGGAAAAAAATGCTTGCGACTCGCAACGAACCCCGCCACGGGGACGTGGTGCCTCTTTATGGCCGACCCTAGGTCGCCCTAGGTTAGCGTAGGTCACCACGGACCCCGACACGGTCTGTGGTGGTAAAGGGTCCACCGCCCGTGGCCAATCCCAGGCCATCACGGGTCAGTGGTGAAGTAATTTCATGGGGTCCAAACAATTAATTTCATGTAGCGGAAGCATAACTAAACCATGGATCCTTGTAATTTAAGATCTTGATGCAGATTGATTCGGCATAATATCATACATGAATTAAATAGTACCTTGGTGTTTTGGAGTCTTGACAAAGCAAAACCAAAAGGATGTTCTCTCTATCAAGTCTACACAAGCGATGCGATGATCTCGGCATCAAGACCTTCAAGGAAGACTTACTAGTTCTTACTTGATGGAGGCAAGAGAGAAGAAGAAGAGAGAGAGGAGGAGGTTTGGCCGGCTAAGGTTCAAATTGGGGAAAGAGGGGAGTGGTTTAGGGTATATAATATATTCCCTAATCCAATCCTCTCTCTTTTAGGTTTTTTTAAATTAAAATTAATAAACCATAAAGGGCACCAAGCCCAGTTAATTAAATCTTGTAAATCCCAATAAGACTTAGGATTATAATTAATTGATTTAATTTAGATTAGCCCATAATTTACTTAGACCAATTTCCTTAACCGACCGGTTTACCACCTAGACTGGAAATTATCTAATCCATTCCGATTTAGTCTAGACCGTTCCAGTAAAACTAAAACAGGAAAGTGAATTTTTCCTAATTCTCATGTTTCTCATATTTTCCATACTTATCGCTTTAAGTGTGTGACCCTCTAGGCTCACGACACGTTGGCATATCAGCTCAAATTACCAGTTTGTCGTTTCCATCATAAGTGGCCTCTAGTCAGACATTATGATTACCCAACATTCATGATTATCGATGATTCGATTTAACCTCATATCGTCTATGTCACTATCCCTTTATCACACAATATCAAGATTGATCACAAGGCATAGAGCCATCATCCTTGTTTATCAATAATCGAATCTTGATCTGTGAGATGATTGAAAACCTTGATACTGCGTATCTCCTTGCATGACCATGTGTTTCCTTTCAGTCATACTCATCAAGTAGCCCAAACAGATATCATACTCATGCTGGAGCATGAGGGATAAATCCCTTAGCCATCTTACTCTTTAACTCATGTAATATGTTACTGAGCCAATCAGAGCCCTTATGATTATCCTTTTACATGTAACGTTAGGCAACGTCAAACTCAGCTACTAACTATATAGTTACTACAAAGACTCCTTGGTCTAAGGATACGTTGACAAGCTACGATATATAAGTATGCTCATGACAACATCTATGCTACATACTCACCATCCGATCGTCCAATCATTCCCTGAATGATATTTATGATCTCACTCCGACACTTGCCTTGCCATGATCAGTAGAGCGGGATCATATTGAGTTACCCTCATACTGGTCGCTTATGATAAAGCATACTTGACTAGGGACTCATTAACTATGACTCTCTCTGATCTATAGTTCTACTATTATTGATGATACACGTAATTATATAGATCAAGACACATTTAATATATTACTACAACACACTAGTAATATAATGCTGGTTTTATTTATTTCAAAATGATAAAACATTACAATCTAGATGACATATTACATTAGGCTAGAGCACAGCTCTAACAATCTTGTACTTGCCCCTAGTCCCAACCTAAGTTCCAATTTATTCTCATATACCTCACATGTCCTTCATGCTTGGGCTGTGGTAAAGCCTTTGTCAAGAGAACGACCATATTATCATCTGTCAAAACATAACTAATCTCCACATCACCTCTATCAATAATCTCTCTCATAAGGTGAAATTTCCTGAGTATGTGTTTGGATTTGTTGTGGAATCTCCGCTCTTCAACAAGTTCTATGGCCCCAGTGTTGTCGCACAACAAGCTTATCGGATCAAACGCTCGCGGCATTACATCTGATCCGATTAGAAAACTTCTAATCCATACGGCCTCTTTAGCTGCTCCCGCAACATCTATATACTCAGCTTCCGTTGTACAATCGGCAATTGTGGCTTGCTTGAAGCTCTTCCAGCTGAATGTGCCACCGTTCAACACAAAAACATATCCTGACTGAGACTTGAAGTCATCAGGATCTGTCTGGAAGCTAGCGTCAAGGTAACCCTTAACCTCTAGTTCCTTATCTATACCCCCATATACTAGAAATGCTTACTTGGTTCTCCTTAAGTATTTGAGGATAGCCTTGACAACACTCCAGTGTTCTGGACCTAAGTTAGATTGAAATCTCCTGGCACAGCTAAGTGCGAACGAGACATCTGGTCTCGTGCATATCATGGCATGCATGATAGATCCTATTACCGAGGCATATAGGATATGTTTCATTGAGCTCAACTCATCAAGTGTACTAGGACATTGTTTCTTGCTGAGCTTGATGCCATGTCGCATGTGTATGTATCCCTTCTTAGAATCGAGCATTGAGAATCGTCTCAACACCTTATCTATTTAAGTGCTTTAACTTAGACCCAAAATTGTTTTGGAACGATCCTTATAGATCTTAATGCCCAATATGAATGCATCATCGCCTAAGTTTTATATTGAGAAGCACTTCCCTAACCAAGCTTTGGTATTAAGCAAGGATGGGATTTCATTCCCTATAAGTAAATTGTCATCGACATAAAGCACTAGGAATACAATTTTACCGCCACTCGCTTTCATGTAAACACAAGGTTCATAATCGTTCTTAGTAAAACCGAATTCTCTTACAACTTCATCAAAACGAAGATTCTAACCCCGTGAAGCCTGCTTTAATCCATAAATTTGCAGCTTACATATCTTTCCAGGATTCTTTGGATCGACAAAACCCTCTTGCTATGACATAAACACATCCTCTTGTAAGTTCCCGTTAAGGAAGGTGGTTTTAACATTCATTTGCCATATCTTATAGTCGTGGTATGTAGCTATGGCTAAAATGATCTAGATAGATTTTACCATGGCTACTGGTGAAAAAGTCTCATCATAATTAATACCCTTAATCTGATGATAACCTTTTGCAACAAACCTAACTTTATAGGTTTAAGGATTTCTATCCATGTCGGTCTTGACCTTAAAGACCCACTTACAACCGATGGGTTTCATCTCATGGGTTTGATCAACCAACCTCAAAACTTGGTTATCATACATGGATTTCATTTCCTCTCTCATGGCTTCTTGCAATTCATCGGAGGCGGTACTGTCCAAGGCTTGTTAATAGGTTTCTGGATCATCGTGATCCGTGACTATCAAGTCATTTTTCTCAGTGGCTAGAAAGCCATATCTTACGGGAGCTTGACAATATCTTTAAGATTTCCTTGGACCTTCTGGGATTGTAGTAGGGATTTGTTCTTCGTCTATGATCACCTCATGCTCATGTGCTTCTAAATCTTGCATAGCAAGTTCCTGAATTGCTTCAGGTTGTTCCGTACCATCTCGAATTTCTTCGAGATGCATGGGACTCCCACTATGTGTTTTGGAAATAAATTCCTTTTCAAGAAACACTCCAGTTGGAGCAACTAAAACTTTGTTCTTGTTTGGTTTGTAGAAGTAGTAGCCCCTCGATTCCTTGGGGTACCCTACAAAGACACATTTGCCAGACTTAGGTTCGAGCTTATCGCCTTACAAGCGCTTGACATAAGCCTCGCAACCCCAAATCTTTAGGAAAGACAACACGGGCTTTCTCCCATTCCATACTTCGTATGGTGTACTTTCTACTGCCTTTGTTGGAGCCCGATTCAGAATAAATGCGGCTGTTTCCAGGGCTTAACCCCAAAAAGAGATTGGGAGATCAGTCTGATTCATCATGGACCGAACCATGTCCAGTAGAGTTCGGTTTTTCCCTTCAGACTTACCATTTAATTGTTGTGTTCCGGGCGGAGTCCATTCAGAAATGATTCCACAATCTTCTAGATGATCCATAAAATCTCGGGTCAAGTATTCGCCACCTCGATCAGACCGAAGTTCCTTGATGTTTTTCCCAAGTGGGTTTTGTACTTCATTCTTGAAGGTTTTGAATTTATCAAAGGCTTCTGACTTGTGTTTCATAAGATACACATACATATCTGCTGAAATCATCAGTAATTGTTATGAAGTAGTTGAACCCTCTTCTGGCTTGAGTTATCATAGGTCCACATACGTCGGAATGTAATAGACCCAACAAGTCTCCTGCCCTTTCACCTAAATCCGTGAAAGGTGCCTTTGTCATTTTGCCCATAAGACAAGATTCACATCTTTCAATTGAAGTGAATTCAAACGGACTTAGAAGTCCTCACTTGTGAAGTATTGAAATGTGTTTCTCTCCTATGTTCCCTAAACGACAGTGTCAGATAAGAGTATGGTATAAATCTCCAGATTTAAGCCTCTTTGTATTTATGTTATATATAGAGTAAAATTCTAGTTAGTCGCAAGATGTCTCTGAAAATGTTAAGACTTAGTAATAGACACTTGCGGATGCACAGATTAAAATAACACGTAGAACCGAAATGTAGATGACACGAGATATGGTTACCCAGTTCAGTGCAACGTCACCTACGTCTAGGGGTACTCTGTCTGTGGAAAGGTTTCACTATATCGTAACGAATCAAAACATACAAGTTTCTATGATCATCATACAAATCATTAACTTTATGCTATTGTTACAAGTGATAACCTATCTTAGGGTCTCCCCTTGAATCTGAGAACCTATCTCAATTCCACTGATTAGTATGCGAGCAACGCCTCTACTCTGATTAGTTTCTGTTCTTCAACGGATGCACGAGACTTCAATCGCGCGAACACAACCTAAATCGGTCAAGCACTCATTTTTCTCGAACAGTGATTGATCACACAATGTCGATTTTGTCAAAACATTCAGCCTCCCAACACGCTTGTCCTACACGCTTAGGAGCTCTAAATATCCTGCACAAAGACAAACTACAATAACAAAAAGGGGGAAGAACCAAACTGCTAGAGAACGCTCTCCAGCTTTTATAGCAGTTGCCTCGTCTCTACATGATCTCTAGGGTTTCCTTAACCCTCTAAAACATATCCCCAACGAATATGAAATTTTCATATGCTTCTACATGGCAGAATTGTACAGAATCACGCTCAATATTGAATATCTATTAAACGCAAAAACTTACAAAAATTATCATCTTTAAAGATGTTGCAACATGTGAACAGACAACTTTCTGTTCGCTAAAACTGCAGCCAATGAACATGTAAACATACATCTTTCTGTCCACTAAAAATATAGCCAATCTAAACGTAACAACATTCTCCTCCTTTGTCTATATTTAGGCAAGCACTTCTATACTTCTATGATCGCTATCAGCCAAATATCATGACACAGAAAGATGTCCAAACATGTCACTCTTCTTCTCCCCCTGATTGCCTCAAAAACATGCCAAAGGTACCAACCATTCAACCAGGCAACAAAGAGTCAACAAACATACCAGCTTAATTATCAGAGCAAAATAAAGACATGGAGTAGAGTAGACATCACAAAAAGTTAACTTGGATAGCCAGGTGTTTCTTACATCACCTGAGATTTCTTTGGTGATGGTATGAAGGGAGGGAACGCGGTCCACAGAAGAAGACGACTCTCTTTCAAGAAAGTTGATAATAATCTCAGCAGGGAACTCAAAACAATGACCTCTAACGTTACTTGTAAAAGGAAAGCCATAAGGGCTATGATTGGCTTAGTTCTGAATTACATGAGTGAACTCGAAAGACGGCTGAGTGATTTATCACTCATACTCCGGTATGTGAATGATATCTATTTAGGCCACTTGATGAGTATGACTGAAGAAATTGCATGGCCATGCAGGAGATACTTAGTATGAGTGTTCAGTCATCTTAGATATCAAAAAACAGTGATTGATAAATTAGGATGGCGGTTTTATGCCTTTTGATCAGTCTAGATATCGGTATGATAAAAGGATAGTGACATGTACGATAAGAGGTTAAATCAAATCATCGATAATCACGGACGTTGGGTAATCATAATGTTTTGCTAGAGGCCACTTATGATGGAAAGGGTAAAATGGTAATTTTACCATTCTGCCAACGGGTCGTGAGCCTAAAGGGTTACACACTTTAAGCATGGTATATAGCAAAACAGCCATCTTTCGAGTTCACTCATGTAACTTATATCTAAGCCAATCAGAGTCGTTGTAGCTACCATTTTACAGGAAACGTTAGATTAAGTCAAACTCAAATACTTATCGCATAGCGATCACAACGACTCCTCGGTCTAAGGATACAATGACAAACTACGATATGTGAGTATGCTCATGACAGCATCTATGCTACATACTCACCATCGGGTCGTCCAATATCATTCCCTTAATGATATCTATGATCTAACTCCGGCACTCGACTTTCCATGATCATTAGAGCGTGATCATAATGAGTTAGCCTCATACTGGTCGCTTCAAATGAAGCTTAACTGACCAGGGACACATTAAATATGATTCGTTAAGATCTGTAGTTCTACTATTAGTGATGCCACACATAATGATACAGATCAAACCGTATTTAATATATTACTACAACACATTAGTAATATAATGTCATTTTATTTATTCTGAAAGATGATAGAACATTACAATGTAGATAACTTATTACATTGGGCTAGGGTACAACCCTAACAATCTCCCACTTGCCCCTAGTTCTAATCTAAGTTCCAATATACTCCCATAGACTTTACATGCCTCTCATGCTTAGGCTGCGATAGAGCCTTCATCAAGGGATCGACCATATTATCATCAGTCGGAACATATATAATCTCCACGTCACCATTATCAACGTACTCTCTGATAATGTGATACTTTCTGTGTATGTGTTTGGTTCTATTGTGGAATCTGGGCTCCTAAGCAAGCGATATGGCCCCCGTGTTGTCACACAACAAGCTTACCGGATAAGACGCTCGCGGCATTACATCTAACCCGGTTAGAAAGCTTTTAACCCATACGGCCTCCTTAGCTGCTTCCGCTGCAACTATGTACTCAGCCTCCAACATAGAATCGGCAGTTGTGGCTTGCTTGAAACTCTTCCAGCTGAATGCTCCACCATTCAACACAAAGACATATCTTGCATGAGATTTGAAGTCATCAAGGTATATCTGAAAACTAGCATCAACATATCCTTTGACTGCTAGTTCTTCATCTATCCCTCCAAACACTAAGAATGCGTTCTTAGTCCTCCTCAAATATTTGAGAATGGTCTTGACAGCAATCTAGTGTTCTAGGCCAGGGTTAGACTGAACTCTGTTGGTACAGCTGAGTGCGAACGAGACATCTGGTTTCTTGCATATCATGGCATACATGATAGATCCTACAACCAAGGCATATGTGATCTTACTCATCTTGCTCAGCTCATCAGGCGTTTTAGGACCCTATTTCTTGCTGAGCTTAATGCCATGATGCATGGGTATGTATCCCTTCTTAGAATCAAGCATTGAGAATCTTCTCAACACTTTTTCTATGTAAGTACTTTGACTTAGGCCCAAAATCCTTTTGAAACGATTTATGTAGATCTTGATGCCCAAAAATGAATGCAGCATCATCTAAGTCCTTCATCGAGAAGCACTTCCCTAACCAAGCTTTGACTTCAAGCAAGGTCGGGATGTCGTTCCCGATGATCAATATGTCATCGACATAAAGCACTAGGAATACAATGTTACTCTCTCTCACTTTCTTATAAACTCAAGGTTCATCTTCATTCTTGATCAAGCCGAATTCTCTTACAGACTCATCAAAACGAAGATTCCAACTCCGTGAAGCTTGATTCAACCCATAAATGGATCCTTACAGCTTACATATCTTTCTGGGATTCTCTGGATCGACAAAACCCTCGTACTGTATCATATACACGCCCTCTTTTAAGTTCATGTTAAGGAAGGCGGTTTTGACATCCATCTTCCATATCTCATAGTCGTGGTATGCAGCTACGGCTAGAATGATTCCGATAGATTTTACCATGGCTACTGGTGAAAAGGTTTCATCCTAATCCAGACCTTCAATCTGGCGATAACCTTTTGCAACCAATCTAGCCTTATAGTTCTGAAGTTTTTCATCCATGTCGGTCTTGAGCTTATTGACCCACTTACAACCGATGGGTTTTATCCCAGGGGTTTGATCAACCAGGTTCCATACTTGGTTACCATACATGGATTTCATCTCTTCATTCATGGCTTCCTGCCATTAATAGGATTCGGTACTGGCGAAGCCTTATCAAAAGGTTGTTGGATCATCTTGATCCACGGCTATCAAGTCATTTCCCTCAGTGGCTAGAAAGCCATATTTGACTTGAGTTTGACGAGATCTTTCAAACCTCCTTGGACCTTCTAGAATTTCTGTACGGATTGGTCCTTGATATACGACAACCTCAGGCTCGTGTATTTCTACATCTTGTATAGCAGGCTCCAGAATTGCTTCAGCCTGTTCCGTACTCTCTCGAATTTCTTCGAGATGCACGGGACTCCCACTAGATGTTTTGGAAATAAATTCCCTTTCCAAAACACCCCACCACAAGCAACAGAAACGTTGTTTTCGTTGGGTTTGTAGAAATAGTACCACCTTGTTTCCATGGGATACCCTACAAAGACACATTTGTCTAATTTGGGTTCGAGCTTATTACCTTGCAAACCCATGACATAAGCTTTGCATCCCCAAATCTTTAGAAAGACAACGTGGGTTTTTTCCCATTCCATTCTTCGTATGGTGTACTTTCCACTGCTTTTGTCGGAGCCCGATTTAAAATGAATGCAATCGTTTCCAAGGCATAACCCCAGAATGAGATTGGGAGATTAGCCTGACTCATCATTGATCAAACCATATCTAGTAAGGTCCGGTTCCTCCGCTCAGATACACCATTTAACTGAGGTGTTCTAGGTCGAGTCAATTCAGAGAGGATCCCACAATCCTTTAAGTGCCTGTGAAACTCTTGGTCTAAGTATTCACCACCCCAGTCAGATCGAAGTGCCTTTATATTCTTTCCAAGCTGGGTTTGCACTTCATTTTGGAACTCTTTGAGCTTGTCAAATGTTTCAGACTTATGTCTTATTAGGTAGACATAGTCATATCTACTGAAATCATCAGTAAATGTGCGAAGTAATTAAAACCCCTTCTGGCCTGAGTACTCATGGGTCCACATACATCGAAATGTATAAGATCTAACAAGTCACTCGTCTTTTCACCCAAATCCGTGAAAGGAGCCTTTTTCATTTTGCCCATTAGGCAAGATTCACATCTCTCAATTGAAGTGAATTCAAATGGACTTAGAAGTCCACACTTGTACATTGAGATGTGTTTCTCGCTTATGTGCCCTAAACGACAATGTCATATCACAGTCTGGTTTAAATCATGGGATTTAAGCTTTTTATTATTTATGTTATAAATAGAACTTGTGTTAGTGTTTTGAGTATTTAAAACATACAAACCACCAACCAACAAAGCATTTCCATAACAAACATTATTTTTATAAATATTAAATAATCCTTCATTGATAAAATAAAATATCCCTCCTTGTCAAGCAAGGATATACAAATAATAATTTTGCGAAAAGCAAGTATACAATGAACGTTTTTTAAACATAAAACAAGTCCTATGGGAAAATTGAGACTAATGGTTCCTACAACAATTGTTGAGACTTGATTGCCATCACCAGCTCGTAGGTCTGTTTCGCCTCTGCTCATATATCTCTTCTACTTTCCATAACATGCACATAAACACAAATGTGAGACTCTGCACCGCTATCGAGTATCCAAGAATCTAAAGTAGAAAGACTGAGATTAAGCTCAATAACATAAATAACTGGTCCTGAAGACGTGGAAGTCCACTCTTCTTCAGATACTCCTTGTGCCTTTTGCAATCCCCTTTCCAGTGCCCCAGCTCCTGGCAATAATAACAGACAACCTGTGTGTCCTTAGCATTAACAATAGCCTTAGGAGCTACTTGAATTATTTGTGAATTGGTTGTGTTTTAATTTCCTTGATTGTATCCCATACAATCTTATTCGAAACATCAAATCCATGATGATTCATTTACCATTTACATGAAAAAGGTGATAAAATTTCAATTTTAATGTATTTGCATGTGGGTGATATCCTATCATACATTCTAAACATATAACATAAACATCCATTCATAAAGTCCTACTCATGCATATCTAATATACGATAAAGCAGTAAATTTGTACAAAATAATTGCCCTTTCCTAATCCGATTCTCATGATTAATGAGAACCGGTTGGTCACACTATGTGGTTCTACAAGAACGAAACCCTAGGAGACTAACTCCGGTTCTTCTTGCTTCACACTTTCGGGCTCTCCCACTAGCTCCAGGATTCCTCCAATTCTGAATCGGTTCACCTTTCGCCTTTAGTCACCTTTCAGTCCTCGGTAATCAGCTCGCTCTAATTACAAAGCATACACAGTTTGCAGACCAGAATCAAATAAAATTAAAGCGGCTACGCAAACCGCAAAATTATACAATAGATTCGGCCCGAAAACTTCCCACCGACTGTAGGTGTCGATCGCCACCTTTTAAGGACCGAGAGGTGTTGATCGACACTACCTTTTTGGTGGAGAAACCGAGGTGACGGGCGGTGTCGATCGACACCCTCCTCGACCTGATCGTTTTTCTACTTTTCCCGAGATCGATTCACGACCCGATTTCACTTGGATCGAGACCCAACTCCCGAGAATGATCCACTACATATATTGCACGAATAACAAGATGAAATAACACCCGAACACAGGTATATTTGATTCATCTAGAAAACAACCAACCTCTGATACTACTGTTGGGGTTCTCTAACGGGTCAAGCGCAGCGGAATTGGAAAGGGTGACCCGCACCCCTCATGGATCTTTATGCTTAAGCTAGATGAATCATAAACTATGAGAAAGATGAGAAATTTTACCTCTAGAAATCTCTAGCAATCTTATCCTCCTCTCGAATCCTAAGCAAGCAAAAGAGCTCGCTCTCTACGTGTGCACACACAACCGGGCTTAAACCTTGCGAAGCTAAGCCTTCCACAAGAATCACCACCCATATTGGCACACTTCTATTCCACCCATTTCGGACTTCTTGAGTGCTATCGAGAAGTTTCGGTTCTTGCCACTAGCGTGTGACCCTGTAGGCCCGTGACCCATTGGCAAATCAGGTGAAACTCCAGTTCACCCGATCCATCACAAGTGGTCTCTAGTTAGACATTGTGATTACCCAATGTCCACGAGGTATTGATTCGATATCTCCTTCCTGTCATCTGTGTCACTAACCCTTTGTTTGCTTTTAGGCGTATGAGATCGTATGAGGCATAGAATGTCATCCTCATATATTCGATCTAGTTCCTCAAATTTCGAGTTAACAGATCCGTATTGGTGCGGCCGGACACTTCATCCGTCACACTCATCAAGGGGCCCTGAACCATACCCTTCACCACGTCCCACCGTGGGGAAACAAATCCCTGCAGACGCAACGTGCACTCCCACTACAGTCCGTCCAATGACAAACGATGTCCGTTATGATTGCCCTGTTACAGGCAGCGTTAGGACTTGTCAAACCAATCGAGTGACGTGAATGTAAGCCACTTGCTCCAAGGTATTAAGGCAGTGATCACACGACGACGGAGTATGCGTTGGTGACTAATAACTATGCGCCATACTCCACCTCGGGTCATCCAATATCGTTCTCCAGATGATATCCGTGATACGACTTTGGCAGTCCCACTACCTTGATCAGCAGGACTTGATCTTAAGTCATCTCACACTAGTCACTTATAGATAAGCATTTGACTATGGATACGTCAAGCATAACTTAATAATATCTAAATATTCTGTTGTTCTTGTGTAAAAACCAACGACTTTAGATTAAGTTATCGTTTGACACATTATCTTAACACAATAATAATGTAAATGTCATTCATTGCTAAATAGAAAATACTTGGACTAGGGCACAAGCTCTTACAATATTGACAATGTAAATAGAGTCTTAGTGACATATATTTGGGCAATCATCAAATTTCCGTCCTCATTTTTCGTAAATAGAGTCTTGTCGACTCCCCCTCTAGTGTAGCCACTTTGAATCAGAAAACTAGTGAGTCTTTCATACCAAGCCCTTGGTGGTTGTTTTAATCCATAGAGGGCCTTCTTGAGTTTATACACATGATCAGGGGAGTGAGGATCTATAAATCCTTTAGGTTGCGCTGCATAAACTCCTTCGTTGAGATCTCCATTTAGAAATGCACTTTTGACATCCATCTGATAAAGCTTGATCTGTAGATGACATGAGATCCCTAGTAGAAGCCGGATTTCTTCAAGCCTTGCTACAAGGGAAAAAGTCTCATCGAAATCTACTCCCTCAATTTGAATGTAACCTTGAGCTTCTAACCTTGCTTTATTGCGAGTGATGTTTCAAAGCTCATCGGATTTGTTCTTGAAGATCCACTTTGTGCCAATGATATTTCCTTAATTTGGTTTGGGCACTAGTTCCAAAACCTGGTTTTTCTCAAACTGAATCAGTTTCTTTTGCATATCATTGACCCAATATTCATCGTTGATGGCTTCGTTGACATTCTTGGGTTCAATTTTGGAGACGAATCATATATTTCCTATCATCTCGTTGTAATTTACATGAGCTTTTTTCCAAGTCCATATGCCTTCATTTAGATCTCCAATTACTCCAGAGATAGGACGATTAACCTGAATTCTCTGCGAGGGGTTCTTGTTGCTGGTTTCAAGAACTAACTCATCGTTATTGGCTGTTAGCATGGCATCATTGTCTTCTGGCTTGCTAGTAGCATCCTCACTAACATCTGTAATAGCATCCTTCCTAACAATCTTGGGATAAGCTTCAGTTAGGACTCCTTCGTCTTTTATAGCATCTTCTGGGGCATCTTCACAGTCATCATCGACAACAACATTGATTGATTCCATCATAGTCTTGGTGCGTTTGTTGAAGACCCAAAATGCGCGACTATTCCTTGAGTAGCCAAGGAAGATGCCTTCATCACTCTTTGAATCAAGTTTCCGACAAGGTTTTCTATCAGCCAAAATATAGCAGGTGGATCCAAAGATATGGAAGTATTTAACGTTAGGCTTTCTCCCCCTCCATATTTCATAATGAGTTACTGACATTCCTGGTCGGAGAGTGACTCGATTGTGGATATGGAAAGCAGTGTTAAGTGCTTCTGCCCATAAGTGAGTCGGTATGTCCTTGGCTAGCATTATGACTCTAGCCATTTCTTGTAGAGTCCGGTTTTTACGCTCAACAATGTCATTCTGTTGGGGGTGATTGGTGCTGAGAACTCATGGGCTATCCCTTCTGAGTTGAAGAAATCTGCAAATTTACTGTTTTCAAACTCTCGACCATGATCACTGCAGAGACGAATTATTTTGCCAATCATCTCCTCCTTTTTCTCGTTGAACCTGGATGCATACAGTCTTGAAGATTGAAAAGGTGTCAGATTTGTCACGAGGGAAATCAACCCATGTGTACCTTGAATAGTCGTAGCGTTTTCCTCCAAGGCTTTCGACTTGCATTGTTCCTATGAGGTCAACGTGTATTAGTTCAAGTACTTGTGGGGTGGTGATATGTTGTAGCTTCTTGTGTGACATCTTTGTTTGCTTTCCAATCTGACATTCTCCGAAGATCTTTCCTTCCATAATTTTCAGATTTGGAATTCCAGTAATGGTCTGCTCTAAGATCGCCTTCTGCATGCTCCTAAGGTTTAGATGTCCAAGTTTTCTATGTCATAATTTGGTTTCCTCTGCTTTGGAGACAAGACACTTCGCCCCTTGTATAAGCTTTTATAGCAATCGACCATGAATACTAACCCTATTGGATTTCCTTTTTGTCATCGTCTTTCTTCTTTCCAGTTTGCGTCTTATACAGCTGGAGCTTTCACAATTCTTATTGTAGTCGTACTTTATGAAGAACGCAAACTTTCCTGATTTACGTTGAACAGGATGTCAGCCGAGATGTCAACAAAGATGTCATCCAAAGATGTCGTACACGATGTTTCGACATTCATTATGACATTATTCCTAGTTCCTTCAAAATAAGCCAATCATCAAAAAAAACTTCGTAACTAAAATGATTATTATTTAAAGAAATTTAGGTAAATATTTTATATGCTTGCAGCGCCGAGGAGGGAGTTTTTATTATGTCTTTGTTGAATTTTTCTTGCCTTTAATTACGTCTGATTGATCTAGTTTACTTATGAAACCGAGAGGAGAGTTTGTGCAAGGAACTGAGTGATGAAAACCGAGTTTAAATCGTCCCTGGAGATAGGTTGGTTGACACGGTACTAGTATCCATAGGTGACACACACTGAAAGATCTCGAGAATTCACAAAACTTAATCCATACTAGCCGGTTAAATCATCACCATAGATATGTTGGTTACTGTAAATTATTTGTAGCTCTTTTATCTGTCTGAAAGGGGATTTTATGGGAATTAGGAATTCTTGTTGCCTCCCTAAGTTTGAAACACCTGACATGCATATAGTTTAATTTAATTTAATTTATTTCTCGACTTTAATACTTGTATGTTCATCGTATTTCCGTTTTGTTAGATTATTTAAATTTAATTATTTTTGCAATCTTTTAATTTGCATGATTTACATATCCGCACCCAAACCAAACTTTCGACCAACTAAGTTTGACTTTAAAATTGAATTCAAGTACATAGAATTAATAACTTATTTCCCTTTGGGTTCGATATGTTTGGGGTCATAATATTACTGCCCTGTATTACTTGTTGCCGATATATTGCTGGAAGTCCGAGATTTGACTCGCATCACTTTAGCGGGTTGGTTTTGGGCACATTAGTAAGTGAATGTCCAATGAAAAAAAGTAATGACTACTATATAATAAGTGAATATTCAATTGAATAAGTGAATATATAATGACAAATAAGTGAATGTGCAACAATAATAAGTGAAAGTCAAACTAGAAACAAATGAATGTCCAATGGAAATAAGTGAATACCAAATTTTTTCAAGTTCTCACTAAGCATTCGGTTCTCAATGGAATATATATAGTCATGATCTGGTGCGAACCAGACCACGCCGTGCGAACCAGTTGGATAGTGACACATGCGCGCGTATTTCCATTATTAAGCTATTTATTTCAATAAAATAGTAAGCTGGTGTTTTAATTATTATAATATGTATTTCTATAACCCGTTATAACCCCTTGTTACACTCATGGACTTCTCGTTACACCCAGGGACCCCTCGTTACACCTTTCCCTAACATGGTTCATTGATTTACGATAGAAAAATACATGTCCCCCTCGTTACACCCGACCCCTTGTTATACCATTCCCCAGACATGATTAATTGATTTCCTATAGAAAAATAGTTGTACCCTTCGTTAAAACCAGGGACTTCTCGTTACACCATTCCCCCTTCAGGGTTCAGTGATTTCCTATAGAAGTATACTCGTCCCCCTCATTACACCCAGGGACCACTCGTTACACAATTCCCCCGGTATTATGGAAATACATGTCATAATAATGAAAACACCGACTAACTATTTTATGGAAATACATGACTTAATAAAGGAAATACTTGCGAGCAACTGGTTCTCGCAGTTCGCACAGCCTTCTTGATTTGCATTTGAATGTGCCCCTATATATATATCCCTATATATATATAGTTGAGAACCAATTGTATACTGAGAACGTTAGAACCACTATCATTTATTTATTTCGGTTTTACATTCACTTATATCTAATGACCAAAGTTTTTTCGTTGAACACTCACATATTTCTGTTGGACATTCACTTTTATTGGATATCACTGACTACCATTGGATATTCAGTTATTTCAATTAAATCTGCACTTATTTTCAATGGCCAAGTCAGGTCTCACGATCTAACAAAAATGTTTGGTTCTTCCCTATATATATATATGTACCAAATCCTGATTATGGGTGACGCATATATTTATATATCACTCATTCTTAAATAAGGGTGACATAATCTAAATTACGTCAATCTATTAATAAGTTACCGTGATGCTGGTTTAGCTATGTCACCCTTGCATGAATCAAGGTGACTTACTACTCATGTGTGACCGTAACACATATTAAGGGAGACGAAACAGTTTCATTGTGTTATCTAAGTACAATGATGGCGTAGTACATCCTTCTCTACCATCTAAACATCAATGTGTTCCGAGGAAAAGCTCAACAATTCCTTCGCTCCCATATTCATCTACAAAAAAAAAAAAACTAAGACACCACTCCTATAGTTTTCATCGATTGTGATTGCTCCCTTATATCCCAACATTCCATTGATCCCCTTTATTCCTCTCTTACTACATATCGTTTCACGTAGAAATAAGAAATATTTTCTTGGGGGCTTTAACAAAATTGACATGTCAATTCAAAGGCAAGTAGTTATTCTAATTCCTCCGTCGTGTCTAAAAATTAGTCAAAGGGAGCCACATTCCATTTTGAAAAAATTAAGAAAATTTATTCATATATGATTACTGATATAGCTATCTTCCGACATGAGATTTAAAACGGTACTAATTGAATTCTATAGCTTGTCATATGTGAAACCTATTCAAATTGGCTTCATATATAGTCAATATTGATAAATAACGCGATCGATGTCAGCATAAATTTTTTTAGACAATGCACAAATTTTGAATTATAAATAAATATAAATGCATAGGCCAAATCAAATACAAACTAGTCCAAATCGTCCAAACCACACATATGTCCGTTGATCTGGGGAGATTACACCAGCACACGACACGTCACCTTGTGCGCGTCTTCGCGTAAGTAAGGGGCAATTCCGTAATTTTGCATGCTAAAAATACAAATCAGTAGAACGTTCAACATTTTCAGTAGAATACTAACCTCGCTTATTTGTATAGGAAGGTTGACATTCTACGGAAATGTTGAACGTTTTACTGAAATGTTGAACGTTCTGCTGAAAATGAAAATGTTGCACGTTCTACTGATATGTATTTTTTAGCGTGCAAAAATAAGGAATTGCCCCTCGCTTTTGCGGAGACGTGCGCTGGTATAATCTCGCCATATAAGCGACTCACAACTAGTTTGGACGTTCTCTCAAGTTTATACAGGAGCGCATCCCTAAAAATACATATTATAATAAGCGAAACAAAATTTAATTAGAAGAAAAATAATAATTTAAAATAACCCTTACGAGTTAAGTAAGAATCAAGAAAGAAACCCAAATTAGCCAAAATAGTTTCATATAAAATAGGGATAATGTCACCTGACTACCACTAAAGTTGACGTTTTTCCACCTTGGTACCCTAAAAATTTTTTTGACATTGTGGGTACCCTAAATTTGTAAAATTGTCTCCGTTAGTATCCAAAGTCATTTCCGTCTATTTTTTTCAAAAATCTGTTAACTTTTGAGGTGAAAAGACTAAAATGCCCCTGTAAGCGTTTTAAAATTTCAAAATGTGTCCTCCTCTATTCTCCCCTTCTCTCTCACACACCCTCTCCCTCTCTCCTCTGTATATGGCTCTCCGCCACCTGCACCACCACCGTCTCCGGCGACTTCACCGCCCCAATCCCCAGAAAACCACCACCTCGATCGGATTCATGACGATCCAGATGAAAAAATGGGGGTTCCGAATTTCTGCAAGTATCGGTGGATCGAGATGGGTTCAGCTCCAAACCCTCAAAAATCAGGAGCTCAGAGCTGGCTCTAAGCTACCTCTACGACAATTCCAAGCTGGGTTTTCCCAAGAAAGCGAGCTTCAAGGGGAAAGAGGTCGCGGAATCGGAGAAATCGAATCAGGAAGCGAAGTGGGTGGAGAGGAATTTTCTGAATTTGAGCGAGGTTCGGCCCAAGTGAGAAATCGAGGACGAGGTTGAGCTCGGGAGAGATAGAGAGAAGAAGCAGAAGATAGAGACTCTGAACCTCTCTCTGGGTCTCCCTGATGTGTCGTTCTCTCTCACGGCGTCGAAGGCATTGCAGAATGCACATCCTCTGGTGGCGGCGCCGCAGAACAACATCACCTGCTCCAACGATTTCACGGCAGAATCGATGTCCATGTCCTACTCCTACTTGTACCCCTTCTCGCACAACCTCACGGTGGTGGAGCTGAATTGTAATTATATTTTAACTTAATTGCAATTATATTTTATAGGTGTCAATGTGTGAATATAAACAGCTCGATTGAATTGCAAAACAAATATGACAATGAGCAAATTCATTTGTCACAATCATGTTTTAGACCAACCATTTTATATCATCTGGGTCGTCATGAATCCGATCGATGTGGTGGTTTCTAGGGATTGGGGCGATGAAGTCGCCGGAGACGGTGGTGGTGCAGGTGGCGGAGAGCCATATACAGAGGAGAAAGGAGAGGTTGTGAGAGAGAGAAGGGGAGAATAGAGGAGGGAAATTTTGCAAATTTAGAACACTTACAGAGGCATTTCAGTCTATTCACCTCAAAGTTTAACAGATTTTTGAAAAAAATGGACGGAAATAGCTTTGGATACTAACGGTGACAATTTTGCAAATTTAGAGTACCCAAGTGAAAAAACGTCAACTTTATGAATAGTCTGGTGACATTATCCCTATTAAATATTATATCTCTAAAAATATTTTGATCGCCGATTAACCACCTGATCAGCAGCAACATGATTGGATATCTTGTTACTAAATATTTTACCGGTGATGACGGCAAGTGATAAAAATAAATATAAATAACAAGTTTTCTTACGTAATTGAAAATATTGTACTGAAAATAGAAAACAGAACCTAGTTTTTAGATAAGCTCCAGCCTCCATTGATATCCTCTACTTTTGTCTCTAATTGCTGAGAATTAGGTAATTAACAGGGTGAAGAATGTCAGATGATCCCAAGACCCAAGATTCTTCTGAAACCGAAATATGCATCAATTTCCCAGAAGAAGTCAGCAATTTAATGGTATGGGATCCAATTAGACTTAACAAATTTACATTGCCCATGCTTGAACTGCAGATTCTTCTCATTTTCTTCATCACAACGTTTTCTCATATCCTTCTTAAACGCTTGGGATTCTTGAAAATGACATCCGAAATTATTGTACGTATACATTAATTACCTCTGCTAGCTAGCTAGCTAACTTGTTCACGTAATCATCTGCATATATAATTATTGAGGTTGAGGTTGAGGTTAATGATGACAGGCGGGCCTGGTATTGTCTCCGAGAGTAGTGGGTGCCATATGCGCTGAAATATTTACGCCCCCAAGTGAAGAGGTCTTGTCCATAACTGCCTTTTACAACTACGTCATCTTCTTGTTCATCATCGGTGTCAAGATCGACATCAACATCATCTACACCACCGGAAGAAGCGCCTTCATCACCGGCTTCCTCGGTCTCTCTGTCCCCTTATTGGTCGGTTTGAAACTGGCGGGGCTGCTAGTGGGCTCCTTCCAACTGGACGACAACATGAAACTCGCCCTCGTAAACATCGTCTCCACCTACGCGGGCACTCCTTTCGCGGGCATCGTTAGCGTGGTCAGCGAGCTGCAGATAGTCAACTCCGAGCTCGGGAGGCTCGCCATGTCCATCGCTACCTCCTGCGAACTGTTCAGCATCTCCAACTTCTTCTTCGTCTACGGAGTGAACGCGGGGTTCGAGCACAGGGATTGGGTGCATTGCGCGGTGAGCCTTGGAGGCGTTGTGGCCTACGGCGTGTTCGTCTACTACTTGGTCCGACCGGGGGCCAAGTGGGTGATCAAGCACACCCCGGAGGGCTCGCTGGTGAGCGACAAGTACATCTACGCCATCTTGGCCACTGCGGGGGCGTCGTCCATTTATTTCTACTGCATTGGCCAGTCTATTGTGATAGCGCCTTACTTGCTGGGGTTGGGCATTCCGTCAGGGCCTCCCTTGGGAACCACTCTGGAGCGGAAGCTGAATACTTTTGTTTCGGGTATATTCTTGCCCATCTACATTACTACCATTGCCATGAAGGCCGACTTTGGGGATATCTCCTTGGACACCGATCTAATGAAGAGTGCCGCCCTCCTTCTCGTGGCTTGTTCCATCTCCAAATTTATAACCTATTTTATCTCCGCCTTGATCTGCAGTCTACCGCCTAAAGATGCCTTCACGCTTTCACTCATACTGAGCTACAGGGGAGTCATCGAGCTCTCATGTTTTAATCTCGGTTATGAACTAAAGGTATCTAATTAATTTAACTTGTTTCCTGTTTTATCGATCCCAATCCTATTTCCATTTGTTTCAGCTTTTAGGTGGCGACGTTTTCTCATTGTGTATCTTTGCTGTATTCGTCACGCTGGGAGTCCAGCCGATTCTTGTAAAGCTCTTGTACGACCCATCAAGAAAATATGCTGGCTATACAAAGAGGGACGTCATGGGACTCCCTCGCCAAGCGGAGCTTCCCATACTTGCGTGCATTTACAAGCTGGAAAACATTAACCATGTAATCAAAATCATAGATGCGGCGGCTCCGAGTAACGAAAAGCGCGTTGATGTTCATGTGCTTTTCCTAATGAAGCTAACGGGTCAGTCTCATCCGGTCTTCATTTCCCACAGGCTCGATAAGGATCTCTCCAACTATCCCAAGTCAAAGCATGTCATTTTCTCTTTCAAGGCATTTGTACGAAACAATCCAGGCATTTTTGACCTGCATGTCTACACCTCAATCTCCGCGCCCAAGTCGATGCACGAAGACATATGCACCCTTGCCCTCACTCAGCGCACTTCCTTGATCATTCTCCCCTTCCACCGGACATGGACTATGGAAGGATTCATTCAAGAAGACGACTCTACTTTGAGAAGTTTGAATTGTAGCATCCTGCATAGAGCCCCATGCTCCGTGGGCATCTTGGTGGACCGTGGGAATCTAGCATCAAGGCGTTCCCAAAAGGAGTCGAGCATAGTGATGCTATTCTTTGGGGGAAGAGATGACAGGGAAGGGCTGGCCCTTGCAAAGCGCATGAGGCAGCACCCCAATGTTCGCATCAGCGTGGTCCAGTTCGTATGCGAGGAGGACAAGATGAGTAACCTCACATGGGAAAGAAACTAGACTTCGAGGAATTGAATGAGCTCAAGAAACAAGGAAATGGGAATGGGTGCATTGCGTACCAAGAGGAGAGAGTTGAAAATGGGCTCGAGTTAGTCGACAAAATGCGACACTTGATTAAGTTGTATAATCTGTTTATAGTAGGGAGGCGATACAATCAAATAACCAAACACACGGAGGGATTGGAGCTGTGGAGTGATTTTCCGGAGCTTGGGGTCATCGGAGACATGTTGATTTCCGCTGATTTCTGTGGTGATCACTCAGTGTTGGTGGTACAACAGCAGATACAAAAGTAGCCTCTATTACTTTGTTGGAAGACGATAGAGATCGAATAGCTGTTTCAACTGCCCATGAAGAGCAGCATAGCCATCATCCCGGTGTCTATAAGTAGGTTTCATGAGGAATATACCAAATAGCTGAAGCAAGCGAGAACCCAAACAAGACGAGGAATATAATCATAACCATTTGCAATAATGCAAGACTGGTTTAGATTACTTTGCTTGTACGTGTAAATCTTTATTGCTAGTCTAGGGCTGTAAATGTTAGTTGTATGTATTTACGTTGTCATTTAGGGGTAGTTATAGTTCGCTTCAATGTATTCATCTTGTTTTTTTCATTCTCTACCCAAATTGAAAAGATGAATTTATTACATCTTAGCCACCATGCTAAATAGTTATTTATGCAAAGCTTCAGAAAGTAAGCCGAGCTTTGAACATTTCTATTGTTCCACTAGGTATATATGATCTCAAGATCCATATAATTCTGATGAATTTGCAACCATTAGCTAAATAGAATTAATTACAAGTTGAATATGTAACAACAATATATGCTCAAGTTTAAATTAATGGCATATTTCCCAAAAATTAAAATAATTTTTCCCTATTACATCATCTTATCTTATGATCATCATATATTGTGAAGGTCGAGATTAGTTCCTCACTAATGAAGTCTGCACGTGCACTTTAGGCAGAAATAAACGAATAAAGATAGTTCCACACAGTATTTTATAGCATAGACTCTTATTTCTTATAGGTTCACCAACATAGTAACTTAAAATAGAGCTGCCAGCATGCATTTATTACATAAGCTAGAAGAGAAAGGCAAACTATCAAAATGCACAACAATGAAACATAGGACAAACAAATGTTAGAGTTATGCCTCAGTTCAATATAAAAGTAATCTACAAATGTAATGATTTATCATCTTTTCGAAATAATAAATCGGTATTAAATTACTAATGTGTTGTAGTAATTTATTAGATGTAATTTGATATGTATCATTATGTGTGTCATCACTAATAGTATAACTACATATCGGAAAGAATTACATTTAATGCGTCTCAGATCAGTTAAGCTTCATTAAGAAGCGATCAGTATGAGGCTAACTCTTTATGATCACGCTCTACTGATCATGGCAAAGTAGTATCGGAGTTAGATCATAGCTATCATCAGGGAGATGTATTGGACGACCCAATGGTGAGTATGCAGCATAGATACTGTCATGAGCATACTCACATATCGTAGGTTGTTATTATATCCTAAGATCAAGGAGTCTTTGTGATCACTATGTGATGAATCTCTAAGTTTGACCTAGTCTAACATTACATGTAAAAGGGTAGCCATAAGGGCTCTAATTGGCTTAGTTATGAATTACATGAGTGAACTCGAAAGACGGCTGAGGGATTTATCACTCATACTCCGGTATGGGAATGATATATATTTAGGCCACTTGATGAGTATAATTGAAGAAATAGCATGGCCATGCAAGAGATACTTAGTATCAGCTTTCAGTCGTCTCAGATATCAAGAAACAGTGATTGATAAATTAGGATGACGGTTCTATGTCTTTTGATCAATATAGATATCGGTATGATAAAAGGATAGTGACATGTACGATAAGAGGTTAAATCGAATCATCGATATTTATGGACGTTGGGTAATCATAATGTCTTGCTAGAGGCCACTTATGATGGAAAGGGCAAAATGGTAATTTTACCAGTCTGCCAACGAGTCGTGAGCCTAGAGGGTCACACACTTTAAGTAAGGTACATAGAAAAAGAGACATGGATATAAGATTGAGAGAATTTGCCTTTCAGTTTAGTTAAATTGAAAGTGAACCGGTTGATTTCCGGCCTAGGTTTATAAACCGGATGGTTGAGGAAATTAATTAAAGAAATTGAATCAGTTTAGCTAAACCGTTTAATTATAACTCAATTTAAATGAGTTTAATTCAACATTAGCTAAGTGGGCTCCAAGCCTAGTCTAAATATTAATTGAATTTATTATTGTATTGAGATAAATGGGCCACTAGCCCATTCTTGATATAATTATAATTCCTAATTATATTAAGATTAGGAAAAGGATAATTACAAGTAATTAGAATTAATGAAAATCAAATATATGATTTGATTTGCAGATTTTAATAACCCACGTGATTTTCTCTTTTCAATTAGTCTTGGTCGATTCATATCCTTACCCTAGCCGTCCCTCTTCCTCCATAGCTAGGATTTGCTTCTTCTATTCTCAAAACTAGCATAGTTGAGTGTAAGATCCTAAAAGTAATTAGGTGCCTTGCTTGTGTGGACGATGAAGAGAACACATATATTTGTGTTTGAGCTATTCGAAAAGGTAGTTTTCATATTTAATTTTCTTCTTTATGTGCTGGAATTTTTATCACATGAAAATCATATTTTAAAATCCATGATTAATTTAATGTCCGCCGCGTGAAATTGATTTTATGAAACCCATGAATTTTCTTCAACAAACATTCTTCTTAACAAGAATACATGCTTTAACAAATTCAACGTCTCTAACTTGAAAATTAGAGTAATATCTTAGAGACTATAATATATATACAACACTAAAGAATGAATATGCTTTTGAAAGATTTTAGGTCTAAAAGAGTTCTCATTGGGGTCGATTATCCTTACTTTAACCAAATACCTCCACATTAAAAGAAACCTTGACATAAGAACATAACAGAAATATTTCATCATAAATATTGGACCTTAAACGTATTAACACAATTTGGGTTATAGACATGTTAATAATAATAAGTATACTTATAATTGTATTTATCAACAGAATTGTCATTTGAATTTCGATTCAATTTAATTTTAATTATATACCAATCATAATCATAATTATAATCATAATCAAAATTAAATATGGATTCATGTTTTCTAATCATGCACATATAGCCCAATGGCACAGAGTACCAAACATAACAAAGAATCACATTTCATTATCACAAAGTAATATAAAATTCCTTACTTATCAATATGAGTGCACATGTTTTGATCAATATGAGTGCATTTTCCAACAATCTCTTTTTATGATCTGATATCTCAAAATTTTTTGTTCATATTTAGTATTGAGTTGTGAAAGTTTAAAGTTTTGACTTGTAAGCAATCGCGGATCCACCCCCTAATTTAATTAATAAAATGCAGTAGAGAAAAAAACAGTTTAACTAATACAATAATCAGTAAAAAAAATAATTATAACTATAAACAAAAAAAATAAAAAGATAATAAAAGATGCTCCATTTTAAAAGCCCACAAAATATATGATCAATAAAAATCACAAAACTATTAAAAAGTTTAAAAATTCTAAGTTTTGAACTTGGTACTCATGAACAAAATATCACACACTTACCACTAAACCAAACAACTTTTTATTGAATAATTATACAGTTTACGTATACATATCAGAATTTAAGGGGGTGCAATCCAATTTTCGGAAAAAAAAATTTATATGATTTTTTGCCGAATTCCTGGGCAAGGGGATCCGCCACTGAGTGTGTAGTATGTTATCAACGAGGTCAGAGGTTCAAACCTTGAAATTGACTAACTTTGTAATTGTTATGCGTTTGTGAATGATCTTTAGGTCTAAACTTACTTTAATAGTCGTAGGCTTTTAAAATTGAGTATAATTCATTCTCTATTTACTTTTTGGTTCATAGTCATAATTATTCGTTTACTAATTATTGTATTAGTTAAACTATTTTATAATTTTTCATTAAATTGTTTGTTTTGTCTGTTATTATATTTTATTAATTAAGTAATTATTTATTAATTATTGAAATTTTGTGAACTTTATAAACAAATTTATGCAGAGATTAAGTCCAATAGTGGTTTGTTCGATAAATGAATAAAACTCGAGTCAAACTATTAAAATTTGTAAGGCTCGTGAACCGACTCACATTTTATTTATATATACATGAAGTTAAATTCAAACTCAAATAAAAAAATGAAGCTCGAATTAATTTTTGTTATATAAATTTAGTATTTCCTGATCGTTCAATGCATGCAAGTGCAACCATATGTGAAGGTTGTTGAATAAACCTCGGAAGTTACCGCAATTGACACAAAAATCATGCAAGATATATATAGCGGCTATCACCCACCAGGCAACTAACTTTTAGTCCACATAAATTTATTTATTATTGTTATACTAATATTTGGTTACAAATATTTCATGACACGGGGAAGAGAAGGAAGTTACGTACCTTGGGTTGAATAAGGAATAGGATTAAGAAGAAGTTAATGAAGAGGTGTTGGAAGTAAATAATGAGTAATTAATTAGGTTGGGTGGAGGAGGAGGAGAGAGGGGTGAGGCCATGTTTGAGAGCAGCATTCCAGACGAGATCGATCCTGTCGACGTCGAGTGGTCCAACTTCGTGGTGGGTCCATCCTTCCAAAGCATGCACCACTCCTCCTGCATGGCACGCATGAACCGCTCCACGATCCATGGTGTACTAAGTACACAAGTGGAAGTGTGTGTTGTTCAAGTAATTAATTAGTTAACAAGATTGAAAATAATAAAGAGATGGATGGAGTACTGGGTCCCACCTCACAATATCCAAGGCCTTGCACTTCTTGTGGCAGTCTCATGGCTGCAAGATCGCCGTAGGTGCAGTCCCTCCTGAAGGGGAAGATGGGTGGGACCACGAATTGATGGAAATGGGTCCCTTTTGGTGCCCAACTCTGCTCTGATGGTCTCATCCACTTCCCAACTATCCATGTCTGCACACACAAATATTGCATTCATTATACTATACTATACTATTACTAACAACAATTCATTCATTACATTACACACACTGATCATATATATATATTTACCTTGCAATTTTGAGCTGGATGATACTTGGTCACTTGGACCATGTATTTTTGACACTCCACCGGAGCTTCCTTCTGAATTTTCTGGAACCTCTCGGTCGATAGTGTCATCATCTGCCGAGGAATAGTAAATATTTATTATATATAGGAAATGAATTATACCAACATATAGATATATAGATATAGTATATGTAACTTACTAGGACTCGAACTCTTTTTCGGGAGAGGTAAAGTGCAATTGCCCTTCCGAGCTTGGAGGTAGCTCCAGTCAAGAACACCTCGTCCACATCCTTAGGAAGATCGTGCAAGATCACTGCCGCGGTTAAGGTATTTCCATGGACAACTCTCACTCCAAGGTTTGGGTGCTTGTTCACGAATAATGCACCTCCTCCATTCAATGCTTCGTTCTGTACACATGCCACAATAACTCCACCAAATTCAATAACTCAACTAGTGTTGTTGCAACAGTACCTTATACACATGGCAGTCCAATAAATGCCAAAAAAGTTAATAAACACATAAAGGTCCCTTTTGTAAATTTATTTCATTGATGTAGGTGAAATGAAAAGTGAAGGGTTCACAAGCAATTTTAAAAATTTATCAAATCATCTTCACTTTAACTTAATTATATGCATCCACCATTGATCCTGTCCCTTGTAATTTCATGGAGAAGAAACTATACGGACCTTGTTCAATGCAGCAAGACTTATGACCTTTACACCAATCTTGTCCGCTCTAAGAATGGCACTCTCTATTTGCTTGTTGATGCCCTTGGTAGCAAAAGGCAAAAAATACTACAACAGCCATATATGCATGAGAATGTGATTACGATAATATCACAAGTAATCGAGAAATGGTATGTACCTGAAAACCATATCTTGGCACAGCCCAAGTCTGGTGCAATCTGCCTCTAATGGTGTAGGAGTAGACCAAGAAGGTGTTGGACCATGCCCACAATGCCAGCATTGATACAAATGCACCTGGCCACATTGGCAACAAGAACATCTGCGTCTTGAATGGTAGGGAAGACATTGACCGGAAATTAAATGGAATATGCATAGATGAAACAACATCCACCACATGGGCAAGGAAAACGAAATCAGGAACCCTACATTGCTTTCCTGCCCATTAAAACAATAAAAACTCTCAGCCCCTTTTTGTGTTTTAATTTGGAATCTTTCATTATCTGATAAATGGCCCCATTTTAATAAAAAACATATAATAAAGTTAGATCTTATTGAGGCATATATTATAACCTGAATTGTTCTCCTTTTGTTGCCCCCATGAATTGCCATTCAGTGTGTTCCACAATGCATCGTAGAGAGGCATGAAGAGGCAGAAATTGCAGTCCATGTCCTTATGATGTATGGTGTAGTACCTGCATGATCATCAGACTAAAATATAAACCAAAGTATATGTTGGTGTCTAAGAAAATAATTACAAATTCATGATTTCATGCCAATGCGGTAAGAATCCTCGACTTGTCCGATTAATTCTTGATTAGTCTTCAATTAATCCTCTAGAATTTCTAATTAATCTTTTAATCCGGTTTATTTCCCGCCTAAACCCTGAATAGTCTCTAAAAGACATTCACCGCTTGACTAACGTCTAGCGCTTTTATTTAGTATACATAAACTAGCTCCAATTAAACCGGATTAGATAGATATGTGTCATAACTAAAATACCAGTGCTTCTTGAACTAACCCACCATATCAATCCAAAAAAGTAGTTCCAAATTGATAAGGGCGATTAAGTTTGTTAGTGAAGCATCCTCAAAAGAAGAAAGTTTGGTACCTACGAAATAATTAACAATAGGAGTCTTAAGAAATGAACCACACGGATAATATATATTATTGCGTGCACGTACGCTAAGCAACTTACGTGGGAGTGTAGATAAGGTATTTGAGGAAAGGAAGAGCTTGAAACAACTTATAAGGCACAATCTCAACATTGGAATGCCCCAAACATCTCAAGTAATCAAACACCAAAACATAGGAGAAAATGAAAATGATGGATCCATATCCCATGAGGCAACAACCCAAAATGGGAATCCCAATGACCATGCTCAATACAAGATGCTCCAACAGGGTTGCGTTCCCAGCTGCAACACCAAATATAGTCGTTAATTAATGTAGTAATCGCCAAAACATAAATTAATAAATGGGAATGGGAATTGCTAGTTACCAGTGAAGGGATGAGGCACAGGAGAGGCATGAGGGAGAGAGTGGTAGCGAGTGAAGAGAAAGGAGTTGGAGTGGAAGTATCTGTGGGCCCAATAGTAGAGAGGCTCGGAGAGAGCCATGTGAAGGGCCAAAAGGGGAATAAACCCTTTTGTGTTCCAAAGAGGAAGGTTTTCAAGACAAGGGAGGAGGAGGCACGCCATGGACGCTAACATCATCTGAAGAATCAAGAAATTGTCCCTGCACACCACACGCCCATAATCCAAAACAAGAACCAACAAGACAAGACTAGAAACTATTATATTATACATACCAGTGCCATTCTCTGTCAATCTGCTTGAAGTCAATCCCTTGTCGAACAATCTGGCGATTTCTTGTGAGCCATAACATGTGCACATAAGAGCTCCAAAGCTGGTGAACGAATCCCCTCAGTACCCACAACATGAGGATACATAAACACCAACCATCGCTTGGGGTTTCTTCAGAGATCCTTGAGTGCAACACTTTTGCAACAACAGGCCCATAAAGCAGATACTGAAAACCCATAAATCGTAACTTCAATTGGAGGAACAGCAACAACAACAACAACAACGGCAAATCAATTCATTACCTTCAAATCTCCCAAGTTCTCCCAGGGCCAAGTTGACAACATTTTTGTGAAGACGAGGATTGTGTGAAGAGTGTTCTCGGAGAACAAAACTGAAGCAGAACCCACAAAGTGCGTGAGTTGTGAATATGATGTTCACAAGACAAGGAGAGATTGGTCTGTTGGAAAGAGTGGCTCTCTGTTTTCGGTAGGCCCTTTTATAGGATTCCGATTCAGGGCATAATGAAGTTAGTCACGTCCTGTCTTTCTAATGTTAAAATGGAACATGGAGGAGTTGGATATTTTTTTCTACGCATTAGCAAAACTGTGTCGTTGTGGCCCAACACTCTCCCACATAAATGCACATATGGTTGGTTGGGGGAGGGTGACTGGGCACAATGGTCGACTCAGCAGTTCTATTCATTTTTACAACAAGGGCGGGCGATTAATCACGAGGTTCAAAGAATTTGAAATTCATCATTCTTTTCTCCTATCCTCAATAAAAACTCATTCCTATTATTAATTTTACAACTTACTATACCTACTTTCATCATTTTACTATTTATCATACTTATTTTAAGAACATTAGTCTCGTCGTGCCTAATTACTAAAGAGTTACAATTCATTCTAACGCCCCTATATTTTGGATGAATTTTTTTTATCAAAACGTCCAATGTCTATAATATTCCGAATTATTCATCAAATTCACAAATACGTGCCATCAAATTTTTTTGCTCCACAAATAGATTGATAGTATATTAATGAAAATGATTAATCCATCCCAAGAGAAAAAGAAAAGCCAAAAATGTTACATTAATACACATTGATTTGAATTGAAGGAATTGAAAAACAAATTGAAACTTGAAATGCAAGAAATATGAGAGGATTTGAAAGCCTACTCCGGTTCTAACCAAAAATCCGACCATGACTTCTTGGTTGAATGATTACCATCCTTACGAGCTTTTTGAAGCTTAGGCTTGAGGTTAACGAAAATAAGGGTAGGTGAACCCTTATTCATAATGGAGCCAGAGCCAAAAAATGGCCCAACTCCAGGCGCAAAATCAAAACTACTTTGAGGATGTGAAGAATGAGAAAGGACTCGACTAAAAACCATCATTGTTATATAAATATTAGAATGGTTTGTAGTCATTTGATGGAAGCGATGAACGGACGAGATTGGAACATTAATTAAGTTAACTTCAATGTACGGTAGCTATTTATTTAATTACATGATCTCAATATATTAAATACGGGACTATTAATTACATTAGGTGCAAACTGAATTTTACTAATTCATAACATCACTACGATTCCAAGAATCGGCAATGCATCAATCAAATCCAAATAGGATCACATTCTAAAATTGTTCCTGACAATCATATCCTAGATGTATAATACCAAATCGAGAGATAGATACCTGAGGTTCAGTTGGAGTGCACAACCAAACCGTATAAGAAGGGCATAATCGATATTCGTCAAGTATTGTAACCGGCTAATATTTGGGTCGATTCAATAGAAATCAAACGAAAATCCGTACTCAAGTAATTTGTATTTAACTTGTGGGACAATTGGAATAAATATAGTATTTAATGGTGAATTGTATGATAGTGT
Organism: Geranium rotundifolium; assembly: GCA_963920655.1. NCBI lineage: Eukaryota > Viridiplantae > Streptophyta > Magnoliopsida > Geraniales > Geraniaceae > Geranium > Geranium rotundifolium. The sequence continues at coordinate 13,867,813 of OY987322.1, read as the reverse complement.
CACTAAACAATAAATCGCATTCAAAAGCACCGAAATGGCTTGACCCTAATTAGGTAATTTAGTTAATGGCTTGACTAAGTTATTTTAATTAGACGAAACCCTTGCAAACAAGAGATATGTTTGGGACAGGTCTGGGATTCTCGACACTTAATTTCATTTCTTAAAATTTGCTTTCCCATAATTAATAATCAAATATGCTAAAATTGGTTAATTCATATATCCCCCGAAATCTCGACTCCCCGATCGCTTTTATATATTTGGTTTTCGTATTATTACTCGCTCTTTTCGGAAATTTAATTTTGTGTTTTGGATAATTTTCTCACCATTGTTGCTCTTGAAACCGACTAAACCCGCATAGTAGTCCTAAGCTCCTAGTGTTCACACTATTTAGACAACACTCTTCCCGTGGGATCGATAACTCCGGAACGTAATACTCCCGATATTACTTGGAACAACCAGTACACTTTCCGGGCGCGTCACTTGGGTTTCGAGTTCATAGTTTTTTTAGGGGTAATGACAGTTGACTACACCGAACTATATCACGTTTCAAATTTAATACCCCAATTTTCAGTTTTTCATTTAGGGTACCTTAAGTTTAAATAAGCGACATTTAGCCCAACGTCTGTTAAATCTAACTGATTTGGTTTGTCAAAAAGTCTAAAATGCCCTCAATAGTTTTGGTCTGTTAAACTGGTCTGATTGATTCAATTGATATGATTATGAAATGACTATTTTGCCCCTATTTGAACAACTAATTTAACTAGAGGTTTGAGGGCAATTTTGACTTTTCTAATTTTAGATAATTATTAATATGATTTTGAAATACCTATTTTACCCCTTTTTTAATATCAATGCTAACTCATATTATAGGAGCATATTTGACTTTTACAATAAAATTAAATATTAATTAAAATCTAATATGTTCATCTTCAACCTCCTGATTCTGTGTGGGTTAGGGTTTGATCTCGCCGGAGGTGGAGGAGTCCACGGCCATGGCACGACGGCGTCCTGGGCGGAGGAGGGCTGGTCGTTAGAGGTGGAGGTCGGGCTAGGCTGGAGGAGGGGAGGGAGGAGGGGGTCGTGCTAGGCTGGTCGGGGAGGAGGCGGAGGGTCGGCGTCTAAGGAGCTCCGGCGATGGCGGAGGCTGGGCTGAAGGAGGTGGGCGGAGGTTGAGGAGGGTCGGGGAGGAGGCGACGGTCGGCGTTGGGCCTCGGCGGAGGAGCGTCCTCGTTGACCCCGACCCTCCACTTCGCGTTGGGCGCCTCGAATCGGCGGCGCCTCGACCCCGACCCTCCGCCGTGAGGCTTCTGGGTCTTCGGACATGGAGCCTCGAATCGGCTGCGCACCTCCTTCAGCCAGCCTCCGCCATCGGAGCTCGAGCTCGAGCTCGAGCAGATCGCGGCGGCCCTCCGCCTCCCTCCACCTCCGATTCCGGATCTTGTTGTCGACGAGGACGCTCCTCCGCCGAGACCCGACGCCCAGATCCCCACCGAGCAGGCGGCAGTCGGAGACGGTTCAGGCGGCGGTCAATTAGGGTTAATTAGGTTTAGGTTTAATTAGGTTTAATTAATGATTAATAATAATATAATTAATGATTAATAATCAATTATATATATATATATATATATATATATATATATATAATTATTAAAGAATTATAATTATTATATTTGTAATTGAAAAGTCAATTTTGCCTTCCATTAATTAGTTAAATTGAGTATTCAATCAGGGGCAAAATAGTCATTTCATAATCATATCAATTGAACCAATCAGACCAGTTTAACATACCAAAACCATTGAGGGCATTTTAGACTTTTTGACAAACCAAATCAGTTAGATTTAACAGACGTTGAGCTAAGTGACATAGTTCGGTGTAGTCAACTGTCATTACTTTTTTTTTATAAACAGTGAGATCTCCTAACTACTTTGGGCCAATAACAAGAGTTGGGCTTCTTTAATTATAGTTGGGCTAATGACAATAAATGAGCTTCTTTAATTATGCTTGGGCAATTTAATAATAAAATTTAGCTTCTGACTAAACCCAACTCTCTCTTCAAGAGCAAGTGGGCCGCTTCATCTCCTTTTAGGTAAGGTGTATTCCATCTATTTTGTTTCTTAATTTATTGATTTAATTCCCCTGTATATCAGTTTATATTTTTATTTGTTATAATTTATTAATTCAATTCGTGTGTTAATGAATAAATATTTAATTAAGAGATCTAGCTCAGTGAATTTATCTAGGGCTCATAATGAACAAGTCAACTCAAATGTTGGTGTTAAGTTTAATCTGTACGATCTTGTTAGCGATGCAGATAGGGGCAGCTGCCTTCTTCATTGGAGATTTCAAAATTATTAAAGTAGAAATTTTTCGACAAATCATTTACACCCATTAAATAGTATTATTTATGTACATTGTCTAAACTTATCAAAGTAGTTATTTGGTACAGTGATAAAAACAATTCTCACCATTATTAAGTCACGAGTTTTTAGACTGTGGGGTTTTATAGAGATGGATTGTTATTCTTTTAGTTTTAATTTAGTTTTTAAATTTTAGTTAAAATAATCATTTAGCTATTTTCATTAAAATTGTGTAGGAACTGAAGATCAGCTCCTTCAAAATTTTTGTGTTCATTAGTGTTGGAAATTTTGTTAATCTTAAATCCAAAAACCTTCAACTCAAATATACCTATTTAAATTTTTAAGTAAAATAGTCTTATGTTTATTTATCAATAATAAAAAAGAATCAAAGTGCATAAAAGTTACCATGTAAGCTTAAAGTTGTTCATGGTTCAATTTTTTATAAATTAAGTTTCTTAAATATTATTTGTTTGCGAGCAAAAGTCAGAACGAATACCAAGATTCCTTTCTTTTACGTCTTATTAGTTGAAACTCTCAAATTTTAATGAAATTAACACATTTTGTTTCAAACTTGCCTTATATTGAACCGAATCAAGTTGGTCTATTCGATTGGGTTATTTTTTTAGTCAGAAACTCGGTGAAATAGAAATGTCTGTGAAGATGCGAATTACCTGCACCTGGACTGAAAAACCCTATGAAGCTTCACTGGGAATGGCTTTGGGCCTTTCCTGCGCGACTTAGGTGGAGGGCTACGAAAGCCTCGTTCTGGGGGTCCAAGCCATCAGTGAGATACCACTCTGTAAGAATTAGAATTCTAACATTGTGTCAGGACTTAAACCATTTTTATGGGGCATAGGCCTCTCAAAAAGTAACGGATTGTGCAAAAGTTCAGTTCAAGGGCGGATCCAAAGAGGGGCGGGGACACTCCCCCTGATGATTCAAAAAGATTTCATGTAAATTTTTAACTCAACTAAAAACAATTATTCATTCACAAATTAATTTTTGTTATACATATTAAGTAATTAATAATTATGATATTAATAAAATTAAATACCTGTATGGAAATTCGCTCTCCCTTCAATAAAATTATGGATCCTCCTCTCTCCGAATGCAATCCCCATTATTAGGGTCTAAATCCCCAAGGGTGCTATGTTTTACTGAATGAATTGGTTTAATTAATAATTATTCTACTGTACGTTCATGCTTGTTTTGTTGATATATTGTATTATGTAAATTACTATGAGATTAGTTCATTTTGGATAGTTGTGGGACAGTACATGATTGACATATTTTAATAGCTCGAATCTAGACCAACTTCAACCAAGAAGTTTTACCGCTAGGGCTTCGACTCTAAGCACATGTCCCAAATTTAAGTGTTGAACAAGCTAAAGAAACAAATTATGACTATAGACAAAAATTATTGTGTGGGGACGAGGCTTATATACAACGTACATCATTCATGACATAAGCCTTTGTCTTGTCCAGCTGACTAGTTTGTCTGTAGCTAATAAATAAAGAAATGCATCAATCTCGACACCTAATGGTTGTGAGAGTGAGTTATATAGAGAAACAGAATGGAGTGTTGTGAAGAAAGAGATAGAGAGAATGGGTTGGGTTGATGAGTACATGCCTGCAGTGGGCATGTTTGGGTTGCAGTTCAGTTATGCAACCATTGCTCTGTCGGTGAGACCAGCCATGCTACTTGGGTTGAATCCCAGAGTCCTTATTCTCTACCGCCACGCCTTTGCTACTTCCGTCATCGCTCCCATCGCCTTTTTTACCAGCTCTAAATTCGCCACCTCTTCTTTGGGACTAAAGAGCTTTTCCTTGATATTCTTGGCCTCTTTCATCGGGTACCCTTTTCCTCTCTGCCTATTAATAATAACAATGATAATTCCTTGATATTTTTGTTGTTTTTGTTGCAGTGTAGTACTGAACCAGATTGTTTATTTTGAAGGAATATACTTGGCATCATCATCAATGGCCAGTAACATGAATAATCTTGTTCCTGCCGTCACTTTCGTAATCGCGTATCTTGCAGGGTAAGGAAGAGAAGGTCATTTTAAGCGTGTATAGTCTTTATGAGTGTTAGTAACTGTTTTGAAAATGATCAGATTTGAGAAAGTAGAAATTCGAAGCTTGAGAAGCATAGCCAAGATAGGAGGAACAGTAGTGTGTGTGGGTGGGGCCATTTCCATGGTGGTGCTCAAGGGTCCAAAGCTCCTCAACATGGAAGTGGAATCTGAATTGCAAATGAAATCCATATTTGGGGCTACAGAGGGAAACTGGTTGGTGGGTTGTTTGTTTCTGTTTGGAAGTTGCTGGTGCTGGTCTCTCTGGTTGATTTTGCAGGTCCCGGTTTCCAAATGCTACCCAGACTACGTATCTCTCTCGGCCTGGCTCTGTTTCTTTGCCACATTGCAATCAGCAGCGATCGCAGTGTGGTCCGAGCGCAACCTCCAGGACTGGCTTCTCAAGTCCAACCTCGATTGGTTTTGCGCACTGTTTTCGGTATGTATATATGTATCTACTCATTAATTACTTCACATCACGTCACGTAGTCAATGACATTTTGTTATTTAAAAGGGCATATCAGGGTCAGCCTTTTCATTTGTGGTGCAAGCATGGTGCATATCAAAAAGGGGTCCTCTCTTCTCGGCAATGTTCAATCCTCTGTGCACTGTCATCGTCACCACTTGCTCTGCTCTGCTTCTCCACGAGAAGATCTACGTCGGAAGGTACTAATTCATTATTTTCCTGCTCATCTCATCTCATCTGATTACTTTTTCTTTCTTATGCTTGCAACAGCTTGATGGGGGCTATTGGTGTGATTATTGGTTTATATGTTGTGCTGTGGGGTAAAGCCAAAGATCTTCAGAACTTGACCGATCCGACAACGTTTGTCTTGGATGATGAGGAGACCATTACTAATATCAAACGACCTCTTCTAGGCGCGGTTGCTATTTCAGTTCCAAAATAAAAGCACTAGAGAAGATAGTATTTTGTCATTAACCTAAATAAACTGTATGACTATCATGATTTGATTGGAGTCATTTATGTAATATGTTCTTCCCTGTTTTGGTGGAGAAGCTTGCGTGGAACGCGCTCTTCACTTTTGATTCAAGTCCCACATCACTAGGAACAAAACACATCAACCTTGTACCTCTCTATATAATTTGAAGACCAGTGTTGTTAAACTCTTCATCACCGAGCCTTAGTTTGCAGCATAGGCTGCTGAGGTTGAGTTCTAAAACATAATTATTTGTATAGTTTATAATTATATAATAATATGCTTCAAATGTTTAAATATCCAAATTTTGTAGTTTAATTTTACGTCGATCAGTTTGATGGAAATGGAAAGTTGTGTATATGAACTTTTTTTCTTAGATACATTTGAGACTTAATTGGATTTGACCCGTAGCCCGATAGAGAAGAAACGGGTTGGTCACGGGTCAGTGCCTCCCGCATTTGCAGTACCATGGGGCGTCAAACATATCTAGGGGTGAGCCTTCACCTGACTGGTCAACACCTCAACTTGTAGATGAAGGATCCCAATAATACATCATATGTACGCAACGGAATTAGAACATGCAATCCTAGTCGGATCTGATAGCATTTTTGTGCCCTATTCCAATTGCTAGTAGTCTATAAATGTTTATGTATATTTATCATCGTTTTTAATAAATAAAACGGCTTTGTATTACTTATGTGTTGAAGTAATATGCTAAGCATGATCTGATTTACGACCACTAAAGTAGTAGAACCATAAATCTGTACGGATCACTCTTAACGAGTCCCTGGTCAATATACGCTTCAATTGAAGCGACCAGTATGAGGATGGTTCTCAATGATGTAGTTCTGCTTATCATAGGGATATAGGATCCCGTAACCATATCATAGATATCATGAGGTGATTGATATCGGACGACCCGTTTTGAATAGTGTTTCGTAGATTAAGCCATGAACATATTCAAATGCGATAGCTTGTCACGATATCCTTAGACCAATGAGTCTTTGTGATCGCTATGCAGTCGACGTGTGGCTTTAACTTGCGCCTAACGCTTTCCATAACAGGATTGCAATAACGGGCATGATTGGGTGGCGGAACGAATTGCATGAGTGACACGAAAGACGGCTAAGGGATTTATCCCTCATACTACGATATGGGAAAGATATCTGTTAAGGCCTCTTGATCGAGAGTGACTAAGAGAAAGAGCATGGCCATGCCAATGATACGGGTTATTAGTTCTCAGCTATCTCACATATCAAGTAACAATGATTGATTGAACAAGGATGACGACTCTATGCCTTGTGATCAATCGGGATGTCTAGAGATAATAGGATAGTGACTTGTACGCAAGAGTTTAAATCGAATCATCGATCATCATGCACCTTGGGTAATCATAATGTCTTACTAGAGACCTCTTATGATGGATCGGGCAAGAGAGATCTCTTGCGCCGATCTGCCAACGGTGGCATGAGCTTGGAGGGTCACACACATACAAGACGGATAACTTGAGACAAGGAAACCTTGACATTTCTTGAGGAGCAATACATGGACAAAACTGAAGGTTTTGGGCCATGAGTTCGGTTTGAGAGAATAATTAGCGAATCGAGAAAACTGAGATTTTTGTTGATGTCGCGTCGGACTTTGTTTGATAAGTAACGACAAAAAGGGTCGGACAACTTTTGGACACGGCACGCGACCACATGGGCGAGCCCATTGGGCTCGGCCCATGAGGTCACATGGCCGGCCCAACAAGGGCCCATTTTGGGCCCAATAAGCCCAAGTGGCCGGCCACCTTGGTGGGTCCAAGGGTGGGGGCCACACACACCATGCTTAGTTGGTGATTGTTGATTAAGAGGTGAGTGATTTAAGGGGTATGGGTAATGACACTTTTAAACCCATGCTTTCACTTTTTGACCCATGCTTATGAGTTGATGAAGTAGACAAATAGCTTTTGAATTAATCACTCACTCTCTAAACCTCACATTCTCTCTCAAGGTCGGCCACTCCCATTTGCTCTCTCTCTTTGCTCTCTTGTTCTTCACTTAATTGTTCTAGTAGACTTTTAGTGAAGGATCTTGAAGATCATCCTCTTGGTGTGGACTTGCTCTAGAGAAGAAGATCACATAGTTCTTCTTTATTGATTCAACAAAGACTAAAAGGTAAATTTCTTGTGGAATAGATTTTGCCTTGAGATTTAATGGTTCATGTTCTTGGACAAGGTTTGGAGTTGCTTTTGTTAATGCTTCCGTTATCTCGATGATCTTGAACGCTCCAAAACCGTACAAGATTTTGTGTATTTGATCTACGAAAGTTAAATAAACCGTATCGTACATGTCGATTCACAAGTTTACTTAGTTTCAAAAATTCGAAACCTTTTAAGTATCTCTTAATCCAAACACCTAAGGAGCGAGAGCTTTTTTTCACCTTTAATTGTCACTGTACTCTCACTAATGACAAGGGGACTTGAACTCAAATCGCATTTAGGCAGCCCACGTACCCCGTCTCCAAAGGATCAAAATACACGTAGTTCGTCACTTACCCAAAACTCTTTTTTAGATAATCATTACTCAAAACTCCTTGTGAGATAATCCTGTGTCAAAAACTCCTTTTGGGAACGAACCAAAACTCATTTTGAACTCTTATATAATATAAATACTAAATGATCGCATGTTAAAATATAATCGAAACGATTTTTGGAATTTTTAACATATGTCATGATCACATATGAATATTTTATGGACAATCACATATAAATATTCTATGGACATGCACATAATAAATACTTCAGTAACACGATCACATATCAATGCATACAAATGTAATATAAGTGTTTAACCTCTTTCATAGTCACGGGATAGCAAGATTAGGCTAATATATACATTATATATATACTCCTAATTGATTCTCTTGTAATGATCATCACATGATCATCTTAGCTTTTAAATCATGGACAAAAGAGCATACCTTGTTGTCTGTTCAACCGAACCACAAACGTGAGCCAGAGCATCACCATGCTTAGCCTTTATGCATATAATACAGGATTAATTACATTTTACCTTACAAATTATTATATGTATTTTAAAAATTTTATTTGTGCTCACCTAATTACATTTGTTTACAATTTGCTCTAACAACGTTAAATGTTGGACGAAAATTTTATTAAAATGCAAAATGTCTAAAATACTCCTGACTATTCATCAAAATTTTAAATTGATGCCGTTTTGCCTAACTTCTTCATTTTCTTTGGTTTTTCTTTTGTTATTTTTCTTAATTCCAATTTGATTCGGTGATTCCATCCATTCAATAAAAAAATGGTTTAGATCTTTAATTCAATCAATTAGATCCAAATTTTTTAAATTTCCAAATACTCTCACCGAGATATTCAATTGCGAGCTGTTGACTTTTCAAATCTGATTGATTTCAATGATTTTTCAAATCCAGTTACCCGATATTCAATTTCGAAAAAACTGATTTATGAATTTTCAATTTTGAGTAATTTTCAAACCAAGTTTTTTCTTTTTACAATACAAGATATTATAAATGACAAGAGGAAAAAGTACAAGAATCAAAAGGGGAAAACTGAGCCCCAAATCAGAAAAAGGGGAAACCAAAGCCCCAAAACAACCCAAAACAGAGATAAAAGGTAAGAAAGGATAGAACGGAGGACCAACCTCAGGTTCGCGCACCAGGTGGCTAAAGTGCGCTCCCTCGTTCAAACCTGGATGTCTCGCCCCTCATCCGCCTACACTAAAGTGTAAGAGTGCATCTGTAGTAGCCTGAGAGTCTCTCCCGGTGATCGTTCCCCATCCCTGAAAATTCGGTCGTTCTCGGTCACCCAGATGTACCAGAAACCCATCGTGATAAACCTCCCTCATACCGCACAAAGCACACATGCAGTGACAAATTGGGATGAACCCCCCGAAAGCAATTGTGCCTCTAGTCGGTAGACTGCCCTGAAGTACCAACCACCCGAAACTCCTGAAATTCGGCGGAACTGGCATGTCCCACAACCTCAAAGCCCAGTCCACCGAATCGGCCTGATCTGTCCCCAACAACATGTGGTAACCCCTCCTCGTAGTGTACCCACTCCTATCTGACGTCTACCAGATATGATCGTGAATCCCATCTGTCGGTCTAATAGTGCCGAGAACCGTAAGTAGCTCTACAAACTCTAGCCATGCTCTGGCTGACAACACCCCGCAGAAGGGGATGGACCATCCATCAAGAACCCATGCATCACGAACTGAATGGCCCAGGTGACTCACTCGCCGGTAAAGTCTGTGGAACCTGGTCCTCAAGCAAAAATTTCCCAACCATCAATTATCCCAAAATCTGATCTGGCTGCCATCGCCAAGTCTTCAACGGACATACCCAGACAAAAAAATTCTAGGAAAAGCCTGAAGAGACGAGATACCGAGAATATCCCCCAAAGCCCTCGACCCCGAGTGACCAAAGAAAGGTAGCGAAGAAAGATCACATGATGACCTGTCCCAACCGTATCTCGCACACTAAATCCTTCTCCATAAAGGACTCGGCTCTATCGCAAATCGCCACCACCATTTCAACAGCAGAGCGTTGTTAACCTCCTGAAGGCGACGTATCCCCAACCATCCATGTCTTATCGGCCTACAAACAAGCTCCCATCTGACCTTCGCAAACCCCTGACGTCCGCCTCTACCTTTCCATAGGAACCTCCTCATAATGGACTATGTCGCAACTACAGTAGTTCTGGGGGCCCTGAAAAGAGATATGTAGAAAATAGGTAAGCTCGAGAGAGCCGCCTTAATCAGTGTGATCCGTCCTCCAAAAGAGAGTGAGCTCGCCTTCCATATAGCTAACCTGGCCCTGAACTTGGCCACAATCGGCTCCCACGTCACCACCCGACGGTAATCTTCCCCCAAGCTGAAACCCAAATAAGGTAGAGGAAGCTGCCCGACAACACAACCGAAAGCTCGTGCCAAGCGACTATCACCACCATCCTCTAGATTCAACCCCAACAAGACTGACTTGTCGAAGTTTATCCTCAGACTTGACGCCTACTCAAAATAATGCAGAACCAACTGAAGCTGGAACAACTGATGTGGCTCGGCCTAAACAAATAATAGAGTGTCATCTATGAACTGGAGATGTGAAACTCTCTCCTCATCACCCACCTGAATCCCTCTAAAAAGCTTGCCTCCTCTCCACGCTGGAGAAGAAGATGTAGCCCCTCCGCTGCAACGATGAACATGAGCGGGGATAAGAGACATCCCTATCAGACTCCTCTCCTGATGTCCAACTGACTCGTGGGGGAGCCGTTGACCAAGACCAAAGCAGAGGAGCCAAGGCAAGAAGCAATCCAGTGTCTCCACCTAGGGCCAAAGCCCAAAGCAGCCATAACGCTCCAAACGTAACTCAAGTCGACCAAGTCAAAAGCTTTCTCGAAATCAAGCTTCACCACCGCCGCTCTGGAGCATGTCCTGCGAACCATGTCAATCAAACCAACTCGTTCACCACCAGTACGCAATCGACCAACTGTACACCACGAATGAAGCCATACTATACCTCGCTAATCAAATCCCCAATGTATCGTCGCAGTCGTATGGAAAGAACCTTAGCCAAAATCTTATAAGGTCCCGAAATCAGACTAATCGGTCGAAATTGCGCAAAATCTCGTGGGGTCTCAATCTTCGAAATCAAGCAAATGAAAGAAACATTGAGATCCGACCTGATCCTCCCTGCCTGTTGGAAATTATGGAAGAAACCAAGCACTCCTCCCTGACCACGTCCCACATCTTACGAAAAAAGCGCATGGTGAAGCCATCTGGACCCGGGGCCTTAGCCCCATCACACTCGAAAAGGGCCGAGAGGATCTCCTTCTTAGTGAATACAACCTCTAAGAAATCTGACCCCTCCAATGGCAAAGTCTGGAATGAAAGTGGCGGCAAACTATGCCTCGAAATAGGATCCGGCCAAAATCTCGCCTGAAAATGATGAACTGCAGCTCTGGGGATCGTCTCTGGCTGTGTCTGCTCCTGGTCGTCGATAACCATACACTGAATACGACTTCTCCTGCCTCTCGGCGCGGCGCATCTGTGAAAGTTCCGAGTGTTCGTATCTCCCTCAAGAGCACAACGAACCCTCGACTTCTGATGAAATTCCATGGATTCCATAGATTTAATTACATGCAACGGACAATAAACTAACCATGGAATTCAATTATACGATCTTATGTGAAAAAAATTTCAGCATGCAATATGAACATTCAAATCTGAAAATATACCTTAACCGGTTCAATCTCTCTAACTTGATTTCTTCAACTGACTGGTTAATAAACCCAGACCAGAAATCAACTGAATCGTTTTCAATTTGACTAAATTGAAAAGAGGATTCTCCCAATTACCATCCAAACTTGTTTTGTCACATATTGTACTTAAAGTATGTGACCCTCTAGGCTCACGACCCGTTGGCAGACTGGTAAAAATACTATTTTACCATTTCCATCATAAATGGCCTCTAGCAAGACATTATGTTAACCCAACGTCCGTGATTATTCGATTTAACCTGTTATCATACATGTTACTGTCCTTTTATCAACCCGATATCCAGATTGATCAATAGGCATATAACCGTCATCCTAATTTATCAATCAATGTTTCTTGATATCTGAGATGACTGAAAACTGATACAAAGTTATCACCTGCATGGCCATGCTATTCCTTCAGTCATACTCATTTAGTGGCCTAAACAGATATATTTCTCATACCGGAGTATGAGTGATAAATCCCTCAGACGTCTTTCGAGTTCACTAATGCAATTAATAACCAAGCCAATCAAAGCTGTTATGGCTACCCTTTTACAAGTAACGTTAGACTAGGTCAAACTCAGATATTCATTACACAGTGCACACAAAGACTCGTTGGTCTTAGGATATAATGACAAGCTATGATCTGTGAGTATCTCATGACAATATCTATGTTGCATACTCACAATCGGGTCGTCCGATATCATCGACCTGATGATATCTATGATATAAATCCAGCACATACTTTGCCATGATCAGTAGAGCGTGATCACAAGGATTTGGTCTCATACTGATTGCTTCTTAAAGAAGCTTAGCGAATTAGGGACTCATCAGATGTAATTCTTTCCGATCTACAGTTCGACTATTGGTGATTATACACATAATGATATAGATCAAATTACATTCGATATATTACTACAACACATTAGTAATATATGCCGATTTATTTATTCGGGAAGATGATAAAACATTACATCTGTAGATCACTTTTATATTGGACTGAGGCATAACTCTAACCACTTCAGCCTCCAGATGTCCGCGCGAGACTTCGCCAAGCCCACAAGCTCGGCCTGGAGTCTGCCGCGGTCCTCCTCCTCAACCTCAGTAAGTGTTCTCTCCCGCACTATAGCATCTAAAGCCTCGATGCTGGATGTGGTCCTGGAAATCTGGTGCTCCATGTGACCAAACACCCCGATGTTCCAGGTAGCTAAGTCTGACCTCAGACGATTGAGCTTCGCCCACAACATATAGTTTGTGCAGCCCACAACGTCAATGTAAGAGGCCCACTTTACCGCCATAAAACTCTTGAAATCACTATGATCCAACCAGGAGTTGAGGAACTTGTTGGGATTTGTGCCCTAGCACAATGTATTTTCAATCTAATCTTGTAATAAAGATTATTAGTTGAATAAAAATCGGCATTCATATTACTAAGTGTTGTAGTAATATCTTAAGTATGATTTGATTTGTATCATTGATGTGTCAACACATAATAGTAGATCTACAGATCAGATAAAATCTTACTTAAGCAGTCCCCGATCAGAATAGCTTCATAAGAAGCGATCGGTATGAGGCTAACTCTAAATGATCACGCTCTACTGATCATGGCCAGTAAGGGGCCAGAGTTAAGTCATAGTATCACCAGTTAGGGGTGATATAGGACGATCCGAATCATGAATATGTTACATAGACACAGTCATGAACATACTCATATGTCGGATCATGATATCACATCCTCAGACCGAAGGACCATTGAGGTCAATATGTAATGAGTGACGAGTTTGACTCAGTCTAACGTCTCCTGTAAAAGGGTTACAATAACGGCTGTGATTGGCTCGATCACAAGTTACATAAGTTGACTCAATGGATCGCTGAAGGATTTATCCCTCATACGGACGTGTGAGCAGATATCAGTTTAGGCCACTTGATGAGTACAACTGAAATACAATAGCATGGCCATGCAGACGATACATAGTATCAGTTACAATTCAGTTAACTCAGAATCAAGAAACAGGACAATAGAACGAGGATGACTTGTCTATGCCTCGTGGTTGTCAAAGATATCAAGAGGATAAAAGGATAGATTCATGAACGACAAGGTTAAGTCGAAATCTCGATAATCACAAGCGTTGGGTAATCATGATGTCTTGCTAGAGGCCACTCATGATGGAAAGGGTAAAATGGTAATTTTACCAGTCCGCCAACGTTTCGTGAGCCTAGAGGGTCACACACTTTAGGTTGAGTAAAACGGATGGAATCATATGGAGGAATCATGAGAGAGACAAAATCCAGTTTTGGATTAAACCGGATTAAACCGATTTCGGTTTAGGATTAAACCGGAATCAAGAACGGTTTAGCAAGACTAATTAATTATAATATAATTAAATAGATTTAATTAAATTAGCTAAACTGGGCCTAGCCAGAATGGGCTAAGCCAGAATGGGCTTCTCTACACAATTAATTAAAAGCTTTGGGCTTTAAGCCCATTAAGGCATTTAATTAATTAAAAGCCCAAATAAGGTCTATAAAAGGGAAATTTTAAGATCTGAAAATTAAGTGATTAATTTTACAAACCCTAGCCGCCACCCTCTCTCTCTCCTTGCCAAGTTCGGCCGGCCCCCTCCTTCCCCGCTCCGTCCGTTTTGCTTGCTTCGATCTTCTAGTAAGGATCGTTGTGAGTATCCCCGGATTGCTCTTCCTGTGTGGACGATCTTTAGAGGTTACTAAATCCTATTTAGTAACAAGGAGATTTTGATTCAAGGTAATTTATTGAATTTATTCTAGTCTAGATCTCATGATCAATTCATGATCATGCAAGATCCGTATTAAAACATGGAACTTTGAGGTTAATTTCTTGTATGGGCATGAAATTAATTGTCTGGAACCCTCAAATAATTCCTTCAGTGGTATCAGAGCCTGGTTATGCATGATTTTGTATTCGAGCATGATAGGCTAGATTTAATTTTTGCAATTTATTCGGGATTGTGAATTGAAAAATTGCAAACTTTATGATTTTGGTTGATGAATTAATTGCTGGAATTTTATTTAATGATGCTGAAAAATTAATTGATCGAGTTTGATCGGGATCGAGACCCGTGGAGAGCCGAGGCTAGCCGAAAGGCCAACCCCGGCCGAACTTCGGGCCGATCGGCCAGACCGGGAAGGCCGACCAGATCTGCCCCTGGCAGATCTGGCCGAGCCTCTCGGCTCCGGCCAGGGGAGGGCCTCGGCCCGACCGGTTCAAGCCAGGCAGCCCGCCACGGCCAGCCCTCACGGGCTGGTCGGCCACGGCGCGGCTAGCCTGGCGGCTAGGGTTTCGGCCAAACCAAAATTGGCCCTCGGGTCAATTTTGGTTCGGCCAAACCAGTAGGATTTGGGTCAGATCCGACCCAGAAAAATCCAGAATTTTCAGCAATTATTAATTAAAATTTCAGACCGGTTCGGTTTCGATAAACCAGCGCGTGAACCGATTTAATTCAGAAATTAACCGGTTTAAGAAACGGTTTAAATAAACCGTATTTTATGATTTAAATCAAGATAAAATTGGAATTAATATGCTTGCTTGATAACATGCTTGTTTGATAACATGATTGTTTGATAACACGGTGTTTGCAACATGATTGCTAAGTTAGCCCGAATTTAGGATTTAATTTCGGTTTGCAACCTGCGAGTTGCTTATGGGTTGTAATTTATTAGTGACCTGCGTGTCACATCATTTATTTTATTTAAATTAAATTTAATTACAAAATCCCAAGACAAGAAGAACCGAAGAGAATGAAGGTAATCCCGAGGAGGCGTGGAGCCAGTGGGAGTCCAGGAGAATGAGGAAAGACGAGACCTAGTATAGGTTCTAGTTTATTCCAGTAGGGTTAGCGGGCTAGCTAAAGCAAATTTACATTTATGTTTATGAATGTATGGATGGATGTGTGATTTAATTTTCATAAGCTCATGTTAATTAGATCATCACCCACATGTGTAAAGATTAATAATCAGTCAATCACGCACATGTAAACCGGAATTGAAATTATCTCTACATGGATTTGTAGATGGTAAATTCATATTAAGATCAAATTATGATCAGTGATAATGAATATTTAAAGGCAAATAATTTCAAGTCAAGCTAGATACCGCCCACTTTTCATCACTTCGATTAGCTCTCGGACTCATGGGTAGATACGATTAACGTGGATCCATGAGAAAGGGTTCTAATAGAAGAGGGACCAGTTTGCATGGGTGCGTACGCATTAGCGTAGTAGTCATGCAGATTGGACCATGCGTTGAAAATTGGTTGACTTGGCTGCGATTCTCAGATGATCTGAGCCAGGGTATCAGATATAGGGCAATGCCATATACACACAATGTATAAGCCCTAGCCAAGAACCACATGGAATTGTGAAAGGACTGGACTGTCCTACTCCAATGTCCAAAACTGGGGCGATGAGATTAACTCACTCTAGTTTTGGGTATGCGGAGATCTTGGTTTAGATTCAGAAACAAGAATTAGAAATGTTCATAGTCAAGTGTCTCTTACTTCAACTTAATTAAGAATCTGATCGAATTTGTTTTCATGTATAGATTAGATGGCAACTTCGCTACCCAAATCAACACGTTCTGGCAGTGAAGCCTTAAAGTCTCTTCTGTCGAATAACAGGCTGACAGGGACCAACTTCCTGCAATGGGAGAGGAACTTGAAGCTTGCACTTCAGTATGACAGACAGGAGTATATCCTTACAGACAAGCCTTTAAAAGAGCCTGCTGATGCCGATAAGAACGCTTATGAAAAGTACAAAAGCGATCGACAAGATGTTGGCATCCTCATGGTCGGGTCCATGGAAAATGAGACCCAGGACCAGTTCATGCATCTCATGGGAGAACCCCAAGAGATGATGGAAGAAATTAAAATATACTACCAGAAGAATGCCCGTGTCGAAAGATACGACACTCTTAGGGAGGTATTTTATTGCAGACTCAACGCTGGTGAGGCAGTTAGCCCACGTGTCCTAAAGATGAAGCGGCTCTTTGATCGCTTGGCCAGTCTAGGTCATAAGTTCACAGAGCAGCTGAAATCAGACATAGTCCTGATGTCGCTTCCAAAGGCTTATGGAGATGTGATCACCAATTACAATCTCCATAATATGGAAAAGACCATCAAGGAACTTCATGGAATGTTGGTGACAGCAGAGAAAGACCTCAAGGGCAAAACCCCTGAGGTTCTCATGGTCAATAAGGCTGTCAGTTTCAAAAGAGCTGGCAAGCTTAATGGCAAGTCACCAGGACAATCCAACAAGGGCAAGGCACCAGCAGTGTCAGGTAAGGGTAAGGCGCCGATGCACCAAGCTGGCCAGATAAGGGCACCTAGAGGTCCGAGAATCCAATCGGTTCCTAGAACCGAAGGGAGCACTTCGACTTCAGAGGTAGTCTGTTACTACTGCCAGCAGCCAGGTCATTGGAAGAAGGATTGCATGCAGCACAAGGATTATGTGAGGAGCTTGCAGAAAGGAGGACACCCTTCAGGACCTGGATCAGGTATTTACGTTGTTGAGTATAATCTCAACACTACTTTCTCAGACACATGGGTAGTTGATACCGGAGCAGAATCTCACATTTGTGTTAATCTGCAGGTTCTGGAAAGTAAGAAGCTCCTTGGGAAAGGCGAGCGGGATCTGAGAGTCGGAGACAACAGTTCGGTGTCAACGACGACTGTCGGTTCTGTTAGTCTTAGGATGCCCACAGGGCTTGTATTAGTATTGGACGATGTTTTATGTGTACCTACGTTTTGTAGGAATATTATTTCAGTGTCCAGTTTGGACAAACTTGGTTTTGTATTTGCCATAGACAATGGCTTATTTACTTTATGGAGAAATAATATCGTTTACGGCACTGCATCTATGGTTGGTGGATTATATATTTTAAATATTGATAACACTAACTACAGTTCAAACTATAACGTAAATAAGAGGTTAAAGTTGGATGACTCAAACCAGACTGTGATGTGGCACTGTCGTCTAGGCCACATAGGCGAGAAACGCGTCTCGACACTTCATAAGTGTGGGCTCTTAAGCCCGTTTGAATTCACACTAATCGAGAGATGCGAATCTTGCATTATGGGCAAGATGACAAAAGCGCCTTTTGGCGGCTTAGGTGAAAGGGCAAGTGACCTCTTGGGCCTAATACATTCAGACATATGTGGGCCCATGAGTACACAAGCCAGGAGAGGTTTCAGATACTTCATAACCTTTACCGACGATTTCAGTAGGTACGGGTATGTCTATTTAATGAGACATAAGTCGGAGTCCTTTGATAAATTCAAAGAATTCCAGAATGAAGTACAGAACCAGCTTGGTAAAAGTATAAAGGCACTTCGTTTCGATCGAGGTGGCGAGTACTTAGATCAAGAGTTTCTCAGTCACCTAAAGCATAACGGTATACTCTCAGAATTAACCCCGCCAGGAACCCCTCAGATGAATGGTGTTTCCAAACGGAGGAACAGAATCCTGCTAGACATGGTTCGTTCCATGATGAGTCACGCCGACCTTCCAGTATCTTTCTGGGGCCATGCCCTAGAAATAGCCACATTCATATTGAATCGAGTACCTACAAAGGCAGTGGAGACCACTCCATTTGAGGCTTGGCAAGGGAAAGTTCCCAAGTTGTCTTTCCTCAAGATCTGGGGGTGCGACGTTTACGTCAAGCGGTTGCTTGGTGATAAACTTGAACCCAAGGCAGATAAGTGTGTCTTTGTAGGGTACCCCAAAGGAACCATGGGGTACTACTTCTACAAACCCGAGAAAAACAAAGTCTTTGTTGCTCGAGGTGGGGTTTTCTTGGAAAGAGAATTCTTAAGCAAGAAACCTAGTGGGAGTCCTGTGCTTCTTGAAGAAATTCGAGAAAACACAGAAAAACCTGCAGATATTGTAGAGGTACCCGATGAGGTAAATGATCCAAGTCCTATTCCAACAGAAACTCCTGTAGGACCAAGGAGGTCTGAAAGATCTCATCAAAACCCAGTTAGATATGGCTTCTTAGCCACAGAGGGTAATGACTTGATAGTTGTAGATCAGGATGATCCTGCAACAGTTCAGCAAGCCTTGGCCAGTCCCAACTCAAAAGAATGGCAGAATGCCATGGATGAGGAAATGAAGTCCATGAAAGACAATCAGGTCTGGAACTTAGTAGATAGCACACCTGGGATAAAACCCATAGGTTGCAAGTGGATATTTAAGTTAAAGACAGATATGGACGGAAAGCCTCAGACTTACAAAGCAAGACTGGTTGCCAAAGGTTATCGTCAAGTCCAAGGTATGGACTATGATGAGACTTTTTCGCCAGTAGCTATGATTAAGTCAATTCGGATGATGTTAGCCATTGCAGCATATTTCGATTACGAGATATGGCAAATGGACGTCAAAACCGCATTCCTTAACGAGAATTTGCAGGAGGATGTCTATATGACCCAGCCAGAAGGTTTTGTCGACCCTAAACATCCCGAAAAGGTGTGTAAGCTGCAACGATCCATTTATGAATTGAAGCAAGCTTCCAGGAGTTGGAACTTACGCTTCGATGAAGCCGTAAAAGAGTTCGGGTTCATCAGAAATCCAGATGAACCTTGTATCTACAAGAAGAGCAGTGGGAGTAACATAGTGTTCCTGGTGCTGTATGTCGATGATATACTAATCATGGGAAATAACGTCCCAACCTTGCTTGAGACCAAAGCTTGGTTAGGGAAGTGTTTTTCCATGAAGGACTTAGGAGAGGCCGCTTACATTCTGGGGATCAGGATCTACAGAGATCGATCCAAGAGAATATTAGGTCTAAGTCAGAGCACCTATATAGATAAAGTGTTGAGGAGATTCTCGATGCTTGACTCTAAGAAAGGGAACCTCCCGGTAAGACATGACATTAAGCTAAGCAAGAAACAGTGTCCTAAAACACCTGCTGAGCTTAAGAGAATGAATGGAATCCCGTATGCCTCAGCAGTGGGATCTATCATGTATGCCATGATTTGTACGAGGCCTGACGTATCGTTTGCCCTCAGCTGTGCCAGCAGATTTCAGTCTAACCCAGGCCAAGATCACTGGACTGCCGTCAAGTGTATCCTCAAGTATCTGAGGAGAACAAAGGATGCTTTCTTAGTGTATGGTGGGATAGAAGGAGAGCTAAGCGTCACTGGATATGTTGATGCTAGTTGTCAGACAGACCCAGATGACTTTAAGTCTCAAGGTGGGTATGTGTTTATGTTGAACGGGGGAGCTTTCAGTTGGAAAAGCTTTAAAGAAGTGACAATAGCCGACTCCACCACGGAGGCGGAATACATAGCTGCGTCGGAAGCAGCCAAAGAAGCGGTGTGGGTCAGGAGCTTCTTGAGAGGATTAGATGTACTGCCGCGAACGTCTGATCCCGTGAGCTTAAGGTGTGACAACACGGGGGCCGTAGCACTAGCTAGAGAGCCCAGATTTCACAACCGGACCAAGCACGTCGAGAGAAAGTATCACATCATCAGAGAGATGGTTGATAAAGGCGCAGTAGAGATAAGCTACATTTCAACGCATGATAATCTAGCTGACCCCTTAACCAAGGCGCTACCGCAGCCTAAGCATGAGGAACATGTCAGGGGAATGGGTTTAGATTGGAATACCAATTGGGTCTAGCACAATGTATTTTCAATCTAATCTTGTAATAAAGATTATTCGTTGAATAAAAATCGGCATTCCTATTACTAAGTGTTGTAGTAATATCTTAAGTATGATTTGATTTGTATCATTGATGTGTCAACACATAATAGTAGATCTACAGATCAGATAAAATCTTACTTAAGCTGTCCCCGATCAGAATACCTTCATAAGAAGCGATCGGTATGAGGTTAACTCTAAATGATCACGCTCTACTAATCATGGCCAGAAGCGGGCCAGAGTTAGGTCATAGTATCACCAGTCAGGGGTGATATAGGACGACCCGAATCATGAGTATGTTACATAGACACAGTCATGAACATACTCATATGTCGGATCATGAAATCACATCCTCAGACCGAAGGACCATTGAGGTCAATATGTAATGAGTGACGAGTTTGACTCAGTCTAACGTCTCCTGTAAAAGGGTTACAATAACGACTGTGATTGGCTCGACCACAAGTTACATAAGTTGACTAGATGGATCGCTGAAGGATTTATCCCTCATACGGACGTGTGAGCAGATATCAGTTTAGGCCACTTGATGAGTACAACTGAAACACAATAGCATGGCCATGCAGACGATACGTAGTATCAATTATAATTCAGTTAACTCAGAATCAAGAAACATGACAATAGAACGAGGATGACTTGTCTATGCCTCGTGGTTGTCAAAGATATCAAGAGGATAAAAGGATAGATTCATGAACGACAAGGTTAAGTCGAAATCTCGATAATCACAAGCGTTGGGTAATCATGATGTCTTGCTAGAGGCCACTCATGATGGAAAGGGTAAAATGGTAATTTTACCAGTCCGCCGACGTGTCGTGAGCCTAGAGGGTCACACACTTTAGGTTGAGTAAAACAGATGGATTCATATGGAGGAATCATGAGAGAGAAAATCCGGTTTTGGATTAAACCGGATTAGACCGATTTCGGTTTAGGATTAAACCGGAATCAAGAACGGTTTAGCAAGACTAATTAATTATAATATAATGAAATAGATTTAATTAAATTAGCTAAACTGGGCCTAGCCAGAATGGGCTAAGCCAGAATGGGCTTCTCTACACAATTAATTAAAAGCTTTGGGCTTTAAGCCCATTAAGGCCTTTAATTAATTAAAAGCCCAAATAAGGTCTATAAAAGGGAAATTTTCAGATCTGAAAATTAAGTGATTAATTTTACAAACCCTAGCCGCCACCCTCTCTCTCTCCTTGCCAAGTTCGGCCGGCCCCCTCCTTCCCCGCTCCGTCCGTTTTGCTTGCTTCGATCTTCTAGTAAGGATCGTTGTGAGTATCCCTGGATTGCTCTTCCTGTGTGGACGATCTTTAGAGGTTACTAAATCCTATTTAGTAACAAGGAGATTTTGATTCAAGGTAATTTATTGAATTTATTCTAGTCTAGATCTCATGATCAATTCATGATCATGCAAGATCTGTATTAAAACATGGAACTTTGAGGTTAATTTCTTGTATGGGCATGAAATTAATTGTCTGGAACCCTCAAATAATTCCTTCAGAACTGTCTAGGCCTCGCCCCCCAATCAGCCTCCTGGGTACCTAAAAGAATGGCACTATGATCCGAGAGGATCTTCGTGAGCCCCGTGAGGATTGGGTCAGCGAAGATCGCCAATATGTCCTGACTGAGGAGGATACGGTCAACCATGCTCGCTCTCGAGTGTGGCCCGAACCAGGTGAAATCCTTGTTCGCCATAAGGAAGTCGACAAGGCCTAAGTCCATAAGAAAAGCGTCAAAATGTCTCCAATCCGCCTGGACCGCCTTATTAGCCACCTTCCTCGGATCCCTGACCGTATTAAAGTCTCCCAAAAGGGAAAACTACTGGCCTAGCGAGTGGTGAACCTGTCTCAAAATGCCCCAGAAGTCCCTTCTCGCAGCAGGTAACGAAGGGGCGTGAAGGTTGAGGAAAGAAACGGTCTATCCAGAAGCTACGACCCCCCCAACCCACACGATCAGCCCCGGGAAAATATCACAACTGGTCATACAAGGTACTGAAGCGTCCCAACCCAACCCCGATCTTGCCGGACTGAACTGAAACTCAAACTCTAAAGAAAACTCGAGTGCTCTGATAGTCGTCGGATCTACCACTGCATTGTAGGGATTTCGGGCTCACCAAAATGTCATGGCAGTGGAAGCAATAACAATTATAACCCAAAATATGTCCAAGATCGTGAAACCATTAAATCCCAAGGCAAAAACGAAATCACAAGATTTTACCTTTCGGTTTGATCGTGAATCTGCCCAATAGAAAAACGTGACTTTGAAGCTCCAAATCTCAAGCTAAAAATCTCCAAATGCTTCGGTTCTTTCTGGAGAGTGAAGCCCAGCCAATTATCTACAACTTTAATGTTTTGCTCTTCACCCAGTTCGAATAGTAGGACCTCCTTCTGGAGCAAAACAGTTTGGTGGACGGTGCTAGACAGTGCTGACTGGGTTCTTCGATTGTCGGCCTTGTAGCTCCCAAACCAGGGCTCTAATGCGAAATTACCATTTCAAAAAACTTGTAAAAATTTGAGTTTGATTTAATCTGCCGCTGGTTTCAAGTCAAACAGATTTTGTACCAAAGAGCTAAATCTCACACAATATCCGTCGCCGGAACTGGACAGAGCTGGACAGTTTCTTCGGTTGATCGAATCACACAGGAAGAACACGTTTGTATCTTCTCTCTAATGGTATCCACACGGATAGGATGATCAAAGCTCCATTCAGACACAACCTACTAGCACGGCCGTGCAGGTGATACTTTAGTATCAGTTTGATGAGTATGACTGAAGGAATAGCACGACCGTGCAGGTGATACCTTAGTATCAGTTTTCAGTCATCTCAGATGTCAAGAAACAGTGATTGATAAATTAGGATGACGATTCTATGCCTATTGATCAATCTGGATATCGGTTTGATAAATGGACAGTGACATGTACGATAACAGGTTAAGTCAAATAATCGATAATCACGAACGTTGGGTAATCATAATGTCTTGCTAGAGACCACTTATGATGGAAAGGGTAAAATAGTAATTTTACCAGTCTGCCAACTGTTCGTGAGCCTAGAGGGTCACACGCATTAAGCACGATACATGACAAATAAGCATAGATGGAAATTGGGAGAATCAGGTTTTCAATTTAGTCAAAATTGAAAACAATTCGGTTGATTTCTGGCCTAGGGTTTTAACTAGACGGTTGATGAAATCAAGTTAAGGAAATTAAACCGATTTATCTAAACCAAAATTATAACTCAATTTAATGGGTTTAATTTGGTTTTAGTTAAACGGGCTTAAAGCCCATTTAGGGTTTTAATTGATGAATGGGGAAAAGTGCAATTAAGAGTTTAAGAGGGTAAGATATGTAATTATTTATTTGAAATTCAAATCAGATTTTTTGGTTTAATTTTAAAGTAATTACAAAATATTTTTTCCCATATTTTCTCTCTAATTTTCGGCAACTCTCCTCCATTCCCTCTCCTCATTGGCCCACCCTCTCATCACCATTACTCCATAGTTTTTGTCAAAAATTCTCTAAACATTCATTAGCAAGTGTGTGAGAGAAAACCATCCGTGGTTGTTGTGCTTGTTTGGACTCGATAGAGAAACACTGCGTTGCGTTTTAATCGATTGACAAAGGTAAACTTTCAGATTGAAAAGCGTTATAACATGTTGAATTTTCATTAAGATCCTTCATCCTTTTCGATCACCATGGTTACATAAGGCTCCGCCACATGAAATTAATGATTGGAACCCATGGTGGTCCCTTTCACGGCTATGATTGGCTTAGGGACAGGCTGCATGAGTGATACGAAAGACGGCTAAGCGATTTGTCTCTCATATTCCAATATGGGAATGATATTTGTGTAGGCCACTTGATGAGATTGACTGAAAGGAATTGCATGGCCATGCCGATGATACGGGGTATCATTTTCAGTCATCTCATATATCAAGAAATAGTGATTGATTAAAAAGGATGACGGCTCTATGCCTTATGATCAATCAGGATATCTAGTGACAAAGGGATAGTGACATAGACTACAAGAGTTTAAGTCGAATCATCGATAATCATGTACATTGGGTAATCATAATGTCTCTTATGATTGATAGGGTAAAATGAGATTTCACGCCGATCTGCCAACGGGGCATGAGCCTAAAGGGTCACACACAAAGGACGTGTATTGGGACAATTGAGTGGAAAAGTAAGGTGAAAGAAAAGGGCCACTGACCGTGAAATTGGCCGCGTGTCCGTGGCGGGAACCATGGTCGGGATGTGAGGATATGGCTAGACCGTGGCGAGGTGAACCACGGGATCGTGAGCAAGTGATTGGCCACGGGTACGTGGTGAAACCATAAAAATGGCCACGGTGCGGCAAGATTGGCCACATCCTCTTGGCGGGGTCTGTGGCAGGTCGACGTGAGGTATATATGCGGAAACGATTTTCACAATTATATGTCATATCCTGAAGCAAATATAACGTCTCAAAAAACGTGGTTTTTCTTTTACGGAAAGCTTTTTCCCTTTCTTCACCAAAAACACACAGAGAAGAAAAGAGATGTCATTCTGCCAAATTGGCTCCTGAAGTCCAAACCTTCGAACTACGTGGGATTTGATTCCCGTGGGACGGGATACGTAGGCCACCCAAATGGGATTTGGGTTCAAGTCCAAACACACCGATTCAACTCCAGGTAAAAGCTTTAAAACCCTCTTTTGATTAATCTAGTAAATTGCAATGGATCCTAGGACGGGAATGTAGTTATATTTCTTATTATTGCTTCCGCTGCCATGATATGGACCCTAAATTCCCCAACACCATCTCCGTCTCTTCTCTCACTAATTTACTAGTATGTTTCATCACTTCAAAGCCATAATTATCAATAATATTGTCGGAGACGGTGGGATCCTCATGACGGCGACGAGCGACAAGGCCAACGACCAGTTCTCAGAGCTTCCTACCCTGGTTCAATAGCGAGGCTCTTGAGCTGTCTTGGCGTTGTTTCGGCGAGACCCGGAAGATCTCCGGTGGGTTGTCGATGTTCGATGGAGGCGAAGCCGCCTGGAGTTGGAGACGATGTGTTCTGGGTGATATGTCGAGCAAGTGTGATGTGGATTATCTGGGAAAGAGAACAAAAAGGGATTTGGCAAGCTTCTGGTAACTTTCTCAAATTCTATAACAATGACATTTTGTTGCTTGCTTGCTTTACGGACTGGTTTAGGACTTGTTGGTTTGATAATTATAAGTGTGATGGCTGAAACTTGGTTGTTTTGAGAAAAATGAGTAGGGGTAAGACATTTTTCGAAAACCCATAACAATACTGTCTTGTAAATGTTAGCATGATTGTTTTGAATGGGGTTTCAAAAACTAATGTTTGAGTTTTCTCTGCCATTCTTGCCACATTTGCTTTCCTGACTCTTATCCTTTAGAAATTGTTAACAGCTCAAATTCGATTAGGAAAAGTAGAGAGTGAAGTCCAGTCTTTTATTTGATAATCACTCCACTAATGTCCTGCTAATCACAAACGTGTTGTATTTTTTAATCTTAAAACGAACTGAGAAAACGAACTGTGTAGCTTTGAAACTGGAAGAGTGGAACAGTGAAGTTCAGCCTTTGACCTGATAATTATTGAAGAAGTGTTCAATTACTCACAAATCGTTATTTGTATATTACTTTCAGTTTTAAGCACATAATATTACCGATAAATACCCTGTATTCATATTCCTTCAAATCATCGTGTGAATTATTTCCATGTAAACATGCAGAGAATAATTTATTTACAAGGGGAGGTGTGGAAGTTCGTTGTGTTTGGTCTTGCCTCCGCCGCGCTCTTCCTCACCGTCCCGGTGATGACCCTGCACACCAGCATCGCCTTCTTCTCTTTGGCAGCGCGGATCTCCTCGTGGGCCTTGTCGCTCGTCGTCGTGAGGATCTCATCGTTTCTGACAAATTTATTGATAATTATGACTTTGAAGTGATGAAACGTCCCAGTAACTTAGTGAGAGAAGAGAGAGAGATGAGAGAGAGATCAAAGAGAGAGTGGAGAAAAATAAAGGATGGCAAGTTTGTGAAAATTGAAAGCATAACTAAGGGTATTTTAGTCATTTTACAAGTCAAAATTGTTAAAACTAACGGATATAGACGGAAAAGTGCAAAGTGCAGAAATGCCATTCTTAAATATTCGCCGTGACAAATTTTTTTTAAGTGTATCCACTTGAAAAACGGTCAATTCTAAGGGTAGCCACCTGAAATTTTCCCTTGATATTAACATGTTCGGCCTGCTAAAAAGATAGTTAGGAATTAAAAAAAAATTAACTTGCATTGTATTGTTAGTGTAAGAAAAACGAGACAGACTCTCAATCATTAAGAAACCTATATCACATTCATTATATGCGTTGTTGTTTATATATTTATTATTTACTGCATTTGATAGTGAGGGATTCAAAGCCTAAAAGCTGATAGAAATAAGAGAGGGATTTATTATTTATTGTGTGTTGTGAATTACAAAAGACCTCTATTTATAGAGTTAGGAGGAATAGAATAGGAAACCTTAATATAAGAGAGAAAATGAAACATAAATATAGGAAACCTAATATAATCTAACAGCCCCCCTCAAGCTCAATGTGGTGAAACAAGAATTGAGTTTGAAGTTTGATAGTATTGAGTTGTTGCGAGGGTTGTGGCTGCCGAGAATGATGTCGAAGTCATGTGGCGAGAATTGAGGATGGAGGATGCGCGTCGATGTTTGATGTCTGATGGCAGATGGCGAGATAGCAGCTGCCCGATGATGCCAGATGTCTGATGGCTGAAGGCGAGATAGCAAATGCTCAATAATTGCCACGTGCTTGATGGTTGATGGCGAGATAACAGATGCCCAATGATGCCAGATGCCTGATGGCTGATGGCGAGATAGTAAATGCCCAATGATTGCCAGATGCCTGATAGCTGATGGCGAGATAGCAGATGCCCAATGATTACTAGATGCCTGATGGCTGATGGCGAGATAGCAAATGCCTAATGATTGCCAGATGCCTATGGCTGATGGCGAGATAGCAGCTTCCCAATAATTGCCAGATGGCGGATGTTTGACGCTCTACACTCCTCCCACGTGCGGTGTCCAGATGATGCCCGATGATACATGTTGATGCCCGATGATACCTAAGTTTTGATGCTTGATGGCGAGATACCAGTTGCAAGTTGTTCTGCTACAACTTGCAGCTGCAAGTTGTTCAGGGAAAGCAATAAGACCGCCAAAATGTTGCACTTACAATATAGTGCATGTTAGATTATATTAGGTTTCTTATATTTAGTTACCTATATTTATGTTTCCTTTTCTCACATGTATTAGGGTTTCTCTATTCCTCTATAAATAGAAGTCTCTTGTCCATCATAATACACACATCAATAAATTTAATCAATCTCACAATCTCCCACCTACCGCTTCCGCAAACAATCAACTCTCGGCATCAATCATCAATTCGGGGCAAACCTCCACTCCATCAAACTTTAGCAACGCGCATCGACTGAATTCAGCCAGCGGACATCAGACATCTGGCATCATTGGATATTTGCTATCTCGTCAACAGCCATCAGGCATCTAGCATTTGTTAATTAAAAAAAATTAACATGCACTGTATTGTTTGTGTAACAAAAACGAGACAGATTCTCAATCATTAAGAAACCTATATCACATTCATTATATGCATTGTTGTTTATATATTTATTATTCACTCCTCTTGATAGTGAGGGATTCAAAGCCTAAAGGCAATATTAGGAAGCCAGAAACGATATACCAGGAAGCCAGATACAGTAAAATGCATTATTTTTCGTCTTATTATATAGGGATATTGACACTTTGTCACACTTAACTATAGCGAAATGACACTTTCATACCTTAACTATTTTTGTCTCTTTTTTAGTACCTCAACAAACTTTTTGTGACAATCTATGCTAAAATGACTAAAATAACCTTGATTTAAGAAATCAAAATAAAACTAGTCCAATATGATTAATCAAACCATATTTGAAATGGTTCAAATTTAATTTTATATTTTTGGGCATAATTGTATTTGCATCTTGAGTACAAATCAAATTGAACCAAAGATTAAAAAATTTAACCAATTCAATTTATAGTTTCTTACACCAAGGGCAGTTTAGGTATTTTAGACATTTTAGAGGTAGGTTGTCACAAAAAAATTGTTAGGGGACTAAAAAAAGAGAAAAATAGTTAGGTATGAAAGTATCATTTCGCTATAGTTAGGTATATCAAAGTGTCATTAGCCGTATTATATATGAAACACAAGTACAAAACTGGGGAGGGGAGGTTGATATGTTTCTTCTGGTCGAGACAAGCTCCACGTGCTCCTTAATTACTTTTGGATTCTCTTTATTCAATCCTAATCCAGAGTAAAAAAAGAAAAAAAAAAGGCGCATCGGAGGGAGAAAATGGTCAGCTCCTCATCATATTCAGATGTATATATTGTAGGGATTTGGAGCGTTCAAGATCATCGAGATAGCAGAAGCATAAACAAAAGCAACTCCAAACCTTGTCCAAGAACATGAACCATTAAATCTCAAGGCAAAAACTATTTCACAAGAAATTTACCTTTCAGTCTTTGTTGAATCAAGAAAGAAGAACTATGAGATCTTCTTCTCTAGAGCAAGTCCACACCAAGAGGATGATCTTCAAGATCCTTCACAAAAAACCTACTAGAACAATTATGTGAAGAACAAGAGAGCAAGAAGAGAGGGAGCTAGGGAGTGGCGTTAACGGATATCTTTCCCATACTAGTCGCTTCAATTGAAGCGTATATTTACCAGGGACTCATTAAGTGTGATCCGTACAGATTTATGGTTCTACTACTTTAGTGGTCATAAGTCAGATCATGCTTAACATATTACTTCAACACATAAGTAATACAAAGCTGGTTTATTTATTACAAACGATTGATAAATATACATAGACATTTATAGACTACTAGCAATTGGACTAGGGCACAAAAATGCTATCAATCTCCCACTTGCCCTTAGTTCCAATCTAAGTCCCAGTCTATCCCCATCGACCTAACATGTTTATCATGTTTCGCTTGAGGAAGAGCCTTGGTCAAGGGGTCGGCTGTGTTATCATCAGATGCAACGTAGTGGATCTTCACGTCACCTCTAGCAACTATGTCACGGATGATGTGATACTTCCTGAGTACATGTTTGGATCTGTCATGTGCCCTGGGTTCCTTAGCTTGCGCAATGGCCCCGGTGTTGTCACAATATAAGTCTACTGGGTTAGATGGGTTTTGAATTACACCTAACCCAACCATGAAACTCCTGATCCATACAGCCTCCTTTGCCGCTAACGATGCAGCAATGTACTCAGCTTCCGTCGTAGAGTCGCCAATGGTGTCCTGCTTCTTGCTTTTCCAGCTGAATGCTCCACCGTTCAACGTAAACACATATCCCAACTGACTCTTAAAGTCATCGGGGTCTGTCTTGAAACTAGCGTCGACATATCCTTTAACGACTAGATTATCATCATTTCTTCCCCCGTATACAAGAAAAGCGTCTTTGGTTTTTCCCAAATATTTGAGAATCGCCTTGACTGCAATCTAGTGTTCCTCACCGGGTTTGAATTGATGTCTACTGGTACAGCTCAGGGAAAACGAGACATCCGGTCTCGTACATATCATAGCATACATTATGGACCCTATAGCCAAAGCATATGGTATCTCATTCATTCTTTTTAGCTCTGCAGGTGTCTCAGCACACTGTTTCTTACTAAGCTTTATGCCATGACGCATGGGCAGCAGTCCTTTCTTTGAATTATGCATTGAGAATTTTATCAGCACTTTGTCTATATAGGTGCTTTGACTCAAGCCCAAGACCCACTTGGCACGGTCTCTATATATCTTGATCCCCAAGATGTAAGAAGCCTCGCCTAAGTCCTTCATTGCGAAACACTCACCTAACCAAGTCTTTGTTAAGAGCAAGGTAGGGACGTCGTTTCCAATGAGCAATATGTCATCGACATAGAGCACCAAAAAGACTACTGTGCTCCCATCTACCTTTTTATACACGCAAGGTTCATCATCGTTCTTGATGAAGCCAAACTGTTTCACTACTTCATCAAAACGCTGATTCCAACTCCGAGATGCTTGGTTCAAACCATAAATTGATTTGAGCAACTTACAAATCTTTCCCTTATTCTTGGGATCCTCAAAACCCTCAGGCTGGGACATATAAACGTCCTCAGCTAACCTCCCATTAAGGAAAGCGGTTTTGACATCCATTTGCCATATCTCATAATTATGATAAGCTGCTACGGCAAGTAGAATACGGATAGATTTGACCATAGCTACTGGAGAAAAGGTTTCTTCATAGTCAATTCCGTGGATTTGCCTATAACCTTTCGCTACCAGTCTTGCTTTATAGGTCTGAGGTTTGCCATCCATGTCTATCTTTATTTTAAAGATCCATTTACGCCCAATGACTTTTACGCCAGGGGTTTGATCCACCAAGTCCCACACTTGATTATCTGACATGGATTGCATTTCTTCCCTCATGGCTTCCAGCCATTTCTCAGAGTCGGTTCCGTCCAGGGCCTCTCGAAAGGTACCTGGATCATTGTCCACTAACAACAAATCATCACCTCCAGTTACTAGGAAACCGTATCTGATAGGTGCATGACTTGTCCTTTCAGACCGCCTTGGACCGTCCTCATTAACTGTAGCTATTGGTTCTTGCTCAACGACCACTTCTGGCTCTACTTCTTCTAAGGGTTCGTCCAGTGGTTCCTGAGTGACTATCTCATCTAGAACTTGATCAAGATGAATAGTCCTCCCACTGACTGTCTTTTAAATAAATTCATTTTTCAAAAATATCCCACCTCGGGCGACAAAAACTTTGTTTTCGCTCTGTTTGTAGAAGTAGTATCCTTTTGTTTCTTTTGGATATCCGACGAAAGTGCATTTATCTGATCTCGGTTCGAGCTTGGTTGCAAGCAACCGTTTTACAAAAGCCTCGCAACCCCAGATTTTCAGGAAGGACAAAACGGGTTCCTTCCCGTACCATTTCTCGAATGATGTCTCTTCCACTGCTTTCGACGGAGCCCTATTTATTATAAACGCGGCCGTTTGTAGAGCGTAACCCCAGAAGGAGATCGGCAGATCAGTGTGACTTAACATCGATCGAACCATATCCAACAATGTTAGATTCCTTCGCTCGGACACAGCATTGAGTTGCGGTGTTCCTGGCGGAGTCTACTGAGATAGTATTCCACTTTCAGTAAGATGACTAAGAAACTCTTCGGATAAGTATTCTCCACCCCGATCAGAACGGAGTGCCTTGATACTCTTTCCGAGTTGGTTTTCTACTTCAGTCCTAAACTCCTTGAATTTATCAAAGGCTTCGGACTTATGTCTCATGAGATAGACATAACCATATCTATTGAAATCATCAGTAAATGTGATAAAGTAGCATAAACCACCTCTGACTGGTGTACTCATTGGTCCACATACGTCTGAATGTATTAGACCCAATAGATCACCTGCCCTCTCACCTAAACCAGTGAAGGGCGCTTTAGTCATCTTGCCCATTAAACAAGCCTCGCATCTATCAATCGTTTGGAATTCCAATTGATTTAGAAGTCTGCGCTTATGAAGCGCTGAGATGCGTTTCTCATTTATGTGACCTAGACGACAATGCCAGATTAGAGTTTGGTCTAAATCATTAGCTTTAAACCTCTTAGCATTAACATTATAGAGCATGTTGGATCTCGAGTTTTGCATATTTAATATGTATAAACCTCCAACAGTGTGAGCATTTCCATAAAACATATTATTGCGCATAATATTAAAAAACTCGTTCTTAATATCAAAATAATAACCTTCCTTTTCAAGAAGAGATATTGATACAATATTCCTGCTGAAAGCAGGTACGCAAAACACATCAAAAAGTTCTATTACAAGCCCACTGGACAAAACAAGGTCAACCGAACCCACATCAGTTGCGGTAACTCGCACGTTGTTCCCAACTCTTAGGTCCACCTCGTTTTCCCCCATATCTCTTCTACTACGCAGTACCTGCACATCCGCACAAACATGAGACTCACCTCCAGTGTCTAGTACCCAAGCATTTATAGTAGAAAGATTTAGCTCTAGTGGAATACCTGACGAAGTAGCGGCCCCACCGCCCTTCTTCTGAACTTCCTTCAGCTGCTGACAGTCCTTCTTCCAATGACCAGGCTTTTGGCAGTAGAAACAGACCAACTCTTTTACCTTCCCCTTGCCCTTCATGGGCATGGAAGGTTTAGTAATGAGAGGTAGTCTGTTCTTCCCCGCCAGGTTCATTAGGCCTTTTCCCTTATCACCACCAACTTTGAAGCCGGATCCCTTCTTGACCATCAGAACACATTTGGGCGCACTTCCGCTTATGCTCTTTTCGGCAGTCACTAACATGTTGTGCAACTCCGATGCGGTCTTGTCCATGTCATGCATGTGATAGTTCATGACGAACCCACCATATGCATGAGGAAGGTATTGCAGAATAAAATCCGCAGCCATCTCTTTTTCCATAGTCATTCCGAGACTAGTCATATGATCGAGATGTCTCTTCATGCGTAGGACGTGTGGACCTACAGAGCTGCCCGCTGACATTTTGCAGGCAATGAGTTCTCGGAGAACAGTGTATTTTTCAATACGTACTTTCTCTTTGAACATATCCTTGATTTGTGCAAACATTGCAAACAGATCATGGGATAGCTCCATAAACTGCTTCTGGAGGTCCGCCTCCATGCAGCCCAGCATGACACACGCAACATCGATAGAGTCGCTAAGGTGTTTCTGGTACGCATCCTTAACAACCCTCGTTGCGTTGGCAGCTGGCTCCACCGGGATAGCCTTGTCTAAGACGTACTCCCTGCGTTCCAACTTTAACACAATTCGTAGATTTCTGTCCCAGTCTAGATAATTCGTTCCATCGAGTTTACACTTATCAAGTATAGTCCTCAATGACAAATTAGACGAGTTTGTTGAATTACTAGCCATTTCTACACGAAGAAAGTAAATTTAATTAGAAAAGTTGAAAAAATTTACGAAAATCCGAATTAAACACCAACCATCCGATTCTAAGGTTTAGAATCTTTAAACCAAGATCATTTATTTGTCAATTGAAGTACGCTAAGGCGCACCGCTCCAATTGACCCATTTGGGTAGGACTTCCATCCAATTACAACCCGTGTAACTCTTGGTCAGAATTTGTGCAAAAGCACACGGCTTACCCTTCCGATGCCCCAGCTCAACCTCAGGCCGAGAATCGTGGTCGAGTCAACCAACCTTCACTTATGCATCAGTTTTGTGCAGATGCTCCGCTAAGGCGCACGACATCCCACAAGGTTGACCATTCCATATAGAACCCATTCTATCGATGCTCCGCTAAGGCGCACAACACCGAGAGAATGTTTCTACATGGGTGTGAATTTGGGTGGCATCTCACTTGACTCAAATTATGTTGTGATTTGGTTGTGTTTAATAATTCGAAAGTATTTTGGTACAATTATGAACCCGTCACCAACAACCCGTGTTGTGACGCTTCTAATTGTATCATATACAATCTTCTTTTGAAGTCGTCATTTGCAACCCGTGCAAACATGTTTCAAAATTGAACTCATCCATCACAACCCGTGCGATGATGGTTCACAACGCTTTAATCATGTAAACAATTAAAATCGATTTTAATCTTTGCATGTGAGGTGATGGCTTATAAACTTATAAGCTAAGCATGCAAGCATACAATTATTTCTAATAATTCAAGCAAGCAAGCATAAAGCGTTTAAATATGCATCAATAGCCCATCCTATTCTTAAGATTCTACGAGACATCACATCTTCTCGTCTTTCTCATTCGGGCTCCCACTAGCTCTTGGACTTCCTCCAAGACCGTCATTGTGCTCGATTTTCCATCCTTCTCGACTTCAAGTAGCAATTACAATTAATACTCGTTTTGTAGACCGGACAAAAAATAATTACAGTTTAAGGGCTCGAATGAAAGAATAATTACACGCTAACACTAACGGTATGCAAACCGTGAAAGCGATAAAATTCTAATGGGCTACTAATGCATCATACATCTCATCACATCATCCAACATGTTATCAAATAATATGCAATTATTCCGGTTTTAATTTCGCCAAGTTGCTTGGTCGAGTTTATCGAAACTAGACCTTTTCGAAAAACGGTTTATCGAAACCGATCAAATTTGAAAGTTTTCGAAATATTGGATCGCGGGTTCATGCCACGGACAAAAAATCAACGTGAACGAACCAAGTCAGGCCCAAGCTCAATGGGCCGAAGCCCATTGGGCGGAGCACAACACCACGCCTCGATTTGGGCCTAGTAAAGCCCAAACCGAGCTTGCCTCCCTTCTCGGCCTCGGCCAAGAAGGGGGACGGCCCCGGTCAACGCCGCCTCCCCCGGCTTCCGCAAACAATCAACTCTTGGCATCAATCATAAATTCGGAGCAAACCTCCACTCCATCAAACTTCAGCAACGCGCATCGACTGAATTCAGCCAGCGGACATCAGACATCTAGCATCATTGGATATTTGCTATCTCGTCATCAGCCATCGGGCATCTAGCATTTGTTAATTAAAAATAATTAACATGCACTGTATTGTTAGTGTAACAAAAACGAGACAGATTCTCTATCATTAAGAAACCTATATCACATTCATTATACGCGTTGTTTATATATTTATTATTCACTCCTCTTGATAGTGAGGGATTCAAAGCCTTAAGGCAATACCAGGAAGCCAGAAACGGTATACCAGGAAGCCAGATACAGTAAAATGCATTATTTTTCGTCTTATTATATAGGGATATTGACACTTTGTCACACTTAACTATAGCGAAATGACACTTTCATACCTTAACTATTTTTGTCTCTTTTTTAGTACCTTAACAAACTTTTTGTGACAATTTATGTTAAAATGACTAAAATACCCTTGATTTAAGAAATAAAAAAAAACTAGGCCAATATGATTTATCAAGCCATATTTGAAATGGTTCAAATTTAATTTTATATTTTTGGGCATAATTGTATTTGCATCTTGAGTACAAATCAAATTGAACCAAAGATTAAAAAATTGAACCAATTCAATTTATAGTTTCTTACACCAAGGGTAGTTTAGGTATTTTAGACATTTTAGAGGTAGGTTGTCACAAAAAAATTGTTAGGAAACTAACAAAAGAGAAAAATAATTAAAGTATGAAAGTATCATTTTGCTATAGATGTATCAAAATATCATTATCCTATTATATATTGAACACAAATACAAAACTGGGGAGGGGAGGTTGATATGTTTCTTCTGGTCGAGACAAGCTCCACGTGCTCCTTAATTACTTTTGGATTCTCTTTATTCAATACTAATCCAGAGTAAAAAAAGAAAACAAAAAGGCGCATCGGAGGGAGAAAATGGTCAGCTCCTCATCATATTCAGATGTATATATGTAGTTAAATAATAAATATTTGTTAAACGAAGAAAGAGCATCAAGAAATGAAATAATTAACAACAATGCCTCGTTTGTTTCTAAATAACGGTATTTTCTTTATCCCCACCCATATCTGCCAAACCAAAACAGTGTCTCTTATATTTACATCTCTCTGTGCGTGTCTCGCAGTCACAACAGCCCATTCGCAGCCACCACCACCTTCACATTACTCGGCAGCCATTCCCCATATCTCATACTCAGGCTATCCGAATCACAATCTAGCTCAAGCCGAACAGCTATGGGCTCCCCCGAATGTAGGCGTGCCTTGAGGTGGTTGAAGCTGGGAACCAGTACTTTCTCTATCCATTCTTCTACTCCTGTTTTACCCAACCATACCCCGCTCATAATCTTCTCCAGCGCCTCATCTTCTACTTCAATGGCGAGCCCTTCGCCCATTATGGCGGAGAACTTCTTTGTGATTGTGTTTGCTATGTCTCGCCTGATTGGACCAAAGTCCACAGGCTTGAAGACAACGGCATCATCAACATGATTGGCCAGTTCCTTTCCTGCTGCAGCGAGCGATTCTCGGATGTCAAGGCTATGATGTTCTTCATGATCAACAGTCAGATCACTTGAATTGCGAGAAGCCCTGCTATCATCCTCAGCACCACCAGCTTCATTCAGATCAAACGAGAAGCCAGATCCTACCTCCGTTCTTGGCTTCATTGCCCTTTCTCCATCTTGCACCCAGTTGCCTCTGCGCTTCATTATCTTCCCCCCGACAGAGAGCCTTAATTGCCAATTGCCTCCTGCCAACCTGACAAGCTTCTCTTCATCCAGGGATACACCATTTGACATGAATCTGAGGTCATCTGGCAAATAACTTGCAGTAACGATGAACATTACATTTGCTAGACTAATCTCACGCCCATTGGAGTCAGCAAGCCGCCCTCTCACAATCGCCCGCTTTATGCTTCCCCGGAGTAGCATATCTGCTTCATCAATGTCCTCAAGCATAATTAAAGAAAAGGGGTTCCCCCTAATTGCATCCCCAATTCTATCCAGCACAGTCTTACCACGAATATCCAAACCAGAGTCCCTATCATTGCGTTGGGAACAAAGGCTGATTATTATTGGATTTGTGCCACAGGACATATCCGCAAGAGCTGCTGCCATCTTCTTCTTGCCTATTCTGTCAGGGCCAATGAACAGAAGCCATGTATCACCCTTTGATCCACCATTCCGCTGTTTTCCATTACCCATTTTGCACTCGGTCACAGTTGCAGCCACAGCAGATGCTGCTTCCTGCTGCCACCAAACCTTTTCAAGCAGACCTTTGAGAAGCTTCTTATAGGAGTCAGTGTCAAATGCAATACCAAGCTTATCGCTTTGCATTTCATGAATCCTTTTCTCTCGTCCAGTGGATATGCATCCCAAAAAGTCTTTTGATTGTTCTTTATGACATTTTTCAAGGATGACTTGTGATATCTTTGAGTTGCCAAGAACCAATTCTGTCTTCACAGGGCTTCCCGGTGGGGTAGCTGCCCTAATACTAAGTCGGCTGGGAACTAGACTTGGATTCAAGTTCAGCATGTCACCAAGAGTCGTATTTAGTTGAAACTTGGGTTGAAAAGGTTGTCGTCCAAGCAAGTTGGAATTGGTCATGCTCGTTGCTGAAAGTGCTGCTGAAGCAATCAAGTCAGAGCAGAAATTGTGCTGCTGAATACATATCTCAGTCCATTTTTTCTTCAACTCCTCAGCCTTGTGCTTCCACGCCAATTCTTGATCCTTGCGCTGTAAAACAGGAGCATGGCAATAATTACTTTCATCCCATTCACATAAGGTTGGAAGTTCAATAAGAGATGAATATACCTGCAACAAATCTGTTGTGTTACCGCTACAATCATGGGGTTTGGCATTCTGCAACCACTGTGGCAGGGATGGCTTAGGTGAATCTGACCTGACTTGAGACAAGGCTCTTTCAAAGTCCTTTGTCCTAAATTTTTCTAGCTCTTGTTCATAGTTTTGCATGCACTTAGGGCAGCAGCTTGTTGTTTGAGTTGGATCCAAGTTCAGTGGTGCAGTGGGTGCAATAGTAAATCCCTTCAATGGGGATAAAGCATCCACCGAACTGCTAAGTATCCCATTCCCACCAATCCTGAAAATAAAAGTGAATGAATTATACTAGATGAAGCACCCAACACGTGTCTGTTGCCCAAAATCAAGTACTAGGATTCATATTTCGGAAATAAATGTCTCAAAACAACAATTCTTGATAGGATTACGTGTTAAGATGCAACAACACATTCAAAACTTGGTTATTATATTCCAAAGTTCACATAAGGCTATCATCTGCC
Source organism: Geranium rotundifolium (assembly GCA_963920655.1). Taxonomy (NCBI): domain Eukaryota; kingdom Viridiplantae; phylum Streptophyta; class Magnoliopsida; order Geraniales; family Geraniaceae; genus Geranium; species Geranium rotundifolium. Next base: position 13,829,667 of record OY987322.1, on the reverse strand, counting down.
AGTAATAAGCACAAAAACATACCTTGGAAACAATCCAGGCATATGCGCCCTGGGTGCAATTGACACTGCCTGCAGATCCCAATCAACTTCGAGGGAAGAATAGTAGACTTGACATCTCAAATATGTCTCACATGTAGCGGTCGCCGTTAACCAAACTCTGTCCCTGAACCTTGCCAACAGCTCTCCCATCTCCGCCACGGCAGGCCGCCCTGCCTCAACAAGCCATTTCAAATCCCCCAAATGAAGAATAACGCCACCAATGGAATTTCCAATTTTTTGATCCACCACAGCCCACAATTGTTTGATTTTCAAGGCGATTTGGGGTGTGTCCGTGACCAAGTGGGTGTCCAGATGAATCACCTCCACATTCAGGAGCTGGGCTTGTCCGAATTCCCTGGTCTGAATCCTCCTGAGCACCTCCTTCATCACCGCCTCTGGGTGCGGATCTGCCACAAGCACGGGATTCCTCTTGTTGGTCCTGAGGAGGATGTCAATGACCCGTCGGGCCTCATCGCCTGACGGCTGCAATCGCGGGTTCAGGTAGAGATTCCCGGGCCTGAAGGCGGAGTGCTCGATTGTGGCCTTGACGGCGGGGCTTGAGAAGCTGGCCTCGCGCATGACTCTGCTCACGCTGGGGTCGTCGAGGATGGAGATGACGAGGTGCTCGAGCTCGACCTTGACGGCGAGCAGGGGTTGCTGCTGCTGCTCGGGGCAGCCACGGCGCTGGTGGGCCTGGGCGCGCTTGAGGGCGGCCATGAGGGCGTTGGAGATGGGGGGCTCGGAGTCGCTCTGGGCGCTGGGGAGGCGCTCCAGAGCGACGCTGAAGCACAGCTCAAGGGCGCGGCACTGCAGAGGGTGGGAGGAATTAGGGTGGGACTTGATGCACGCTTGCCGGAGGAAGCCGGACGACGACCCGAGGAGGCTGGCCGCCACGTGGAGCGGCGTCGTCTGCCCATGGCTGCGCCGCCCGGCCTCCGCGATCGACTGCTTCAGGACGCTCGCCGCCTCCGCCGTTAGGGTTTGCTGGATCCCAGCCCTCATCTCCTCTCCTTTAACTTCCAAGATCTAATCTATTTCTAATATGCACACAAACCATTGGGGATTCAACACATCCTTTTCTTCACAACAACCTCTCTCCCCATTCCTCTTTCTTGCTCTCTTCCATTTTTGCTGTCTGTCTTACATATGTAAATATCCAAAAAGGTAATCATGTAAAAAAGAAAACAAAACAAGAGTATTAATTAATACTATAAGTAGTTACAGAGGAGGACCATCAAGTGTTTGTTTATTTAATTTAATGCGTACAGAAAATTTATGGAGTTGGCAAGGATTTGTGAAATGGAAAATTCAGATGGAAGAAATCCAATAATTGGTTTAAAGGCAATCTATACAAGGAAAAAAATTATTACTGCATTTAACTTTTTTTTAAATCGTCTAATCACCTCCAAATTTTATCTGTAGCTGTGCTTTTTAATTTTGTCACTTGAAGTAGATAAAATTTTAAGTTTAATTATGTGCAAAAATAGTTTCGTTAAGTACTCTGTAACAAACTTTAATTATTTACAAGATAATATGTATACAATTTGAAGGACGAACTAACGGTTTTAAACACAATTTTTAAAATAAATGTTATAATACCTCAACTTTTTATATACATATGTTTTTTTTTTGAATTACTCTTTAAGACGACATTGATGTCGAGGACGCGAGAATCAACAAGCCATAGTGGTGAATATGTTCCCATCATTATTCAAACCATTGGAGTTGACGCTTGACATTTGTAAAAATGTTAGAGACCGCGCATTGAAATTGTAGTAGTTGAATTTGAGATACCTTAATATGAAATCAGTGAAACTCCTACGTCCACAGAATATGCTTGGCGACATCTTCATGTGCCTATTTTGCATTCCCTAAAATGACAGCTTGAACTACGCATGGCTCATTTAAGCTCCATCTGCGTTCCTTGAATGAAAAAATCTACAATAACTGAACCTTTGACTGAGATTTAAACCTCCATCGAAAACCATGACCCTAGTTGTGTATTTCTTTTCCAACCAAAATTTGAATGTTTTTTGTTATGTTAAAAATAAGATAGAAGAAAGATATTATATAGAGAATGGTACATAATTTACATGTTTTGATGGGCTATCGAATGTGTAGTTTGTTTATAAATATATATTTTGCGGATAATCTCAAATAAGTACACATGAAAGTATGCGTTTTTCATATAGGTCCTCTAATTTCTTTATTTATTTGGAAGGTCACCTAAAAGAAAATTTTCTCTGTTGGTTTTCGATATGCTTAAAACAACTGTCTAATTTTAAAACTTTAGATACTAAACCAAGATCCTTGCATACACTCGATTGAAGTGAACGTAAGCTCACAGTTCCAATCAAAGTCTGAAGATAGGATAATTCATCCAATTACAATTCCGTGTAATTCCTGGCTAGAGTTTGTACATAAAATGTACACGACATACTCTTCCTGTTACCCTAGGTCAGACCATTCTGACAATCGTAGTCAAGTCTACCAAACCTCAACTATAACCTAGTTTTAATATGGCTACTACGCGGAGGCGTACGCATCCATATTAAAATGTCCAACTCATCCGACCCTTTTCCTCTATGAATGCACGTAGGCGCACCCGCTCACAGGTTCGAAGACTTTCTAAATGTTGAGGTTTGGGTGGTATCTCGCGTGACTTGAAATTATTTGTGAAGTAGTGTTTTAAAAACTCTATGATTGCATATCGATACAATCTTATTTGGAATTATCAACTACATTCGATGCAAAGATGATTCCAAGCCCTTTTTACATGCAAAAGTGATTAAGTTCTGGTTTTAATGTTTCGCATGTGGGTGATAGTGTAACATACATCGCATGCATTTAAACTAAATATACATTCATACATCGAGATTATATAAATGTAAATATAAATCATGCATAGTTTAGCCCATCCTATGATCCTAATGTAAAAGCAAAACAAATCCTAAAAATCTAAGCCTTATGGATTTGTTCTCGCTTCAACCTTGTGGACTCCCACTGACTTCGAGTCTCCTTAGGGACTTCCACCGACTCCAGGACTCCTCTTGACTCCAGATCTTCTCCCCCTTCTCTTGTGTCGTTCTTCGTATTTACATAATTGAAATATCAAAATTACAAATAAACAACAACATGCATACTTTAATTAAATTACAACCCAGAATTTCTAGCAACTACGCAGGTTGCAAAAATAAAAGAAATAAACATTCAACCGGGTCTAGACGGGCTTAGCTATGCATCATGTTGAAACCAATATGTTGTCAAACATCCTGTAATCAAACATCATGTTATCAAACAACAAAATTAATTCCAATGTTATCTCGCGTAAGTGTGGAAAAAATCTGGTTTATCGAAACTGGACGGTTTAAATTAATCTGTCGATATAGAACCAGTTTACTCCCGATTTATCGAAACTGGACCGGATCTGAAATTATTTAGGGGTTTTAGAAATTTCTCAGGGAGCCGTCACGGGCCGCGATCAACGGTTTACCGGCCCGTGTCCCGAGACCGATCGGCTAGCCTCGGCCCGACCATGAATCGCTCTAGGGCGACCGTGGGCACCCGAGCTGCCCGATCTGGTCGACCAAGGCATCGACCATAGATAGCCCGAGAGCCATCCATGGTCGAGCCTAGGGCATGACCCTGGTCGCCCATGGCGTCGCCCATGGTCGGCCCGAGGGCCTTCCATGAACGAGCCTAGGGCACGACCCTGGTTGCCCATGGCGTCGGCCATGGTCGGCCCGAGGGCCTTCCATGGTCGAGCCTAGGGCACGACCCTGGTCGCCCATGGCGTCGGCCATGGTCGGCCCGAGGGCCTTCCATGGTCGACCCGAGGGCGACCTGGTCAGCCTTTGACGTTGATTATAGTCGGCCCAAGGACCTTTCAGCCCCGAAACAACAAAAAATTCAGCACAAAATTCGACCAAAAGTTTAGATTTTTCCCGATTTCATTCAACACTTAAACCCATGAGCAAGAACAAATTTATAAGAAATTAATTCAGCTCTATACATGCTCAGATAATTTTAAACATATCAACTATCTTTTGATACCACTGAAGAAAATCTATAGGTTCCAAACAATTAAACTAATACAACGGACTACGAATTTAACCATGGATTTTACGAAGAACAAGATCTTCATGCATTAAAAAATTCAGCAAAAAGAAGAGATATAATTGTAAATTTTACCTTCGCCGAATTAAAGCATAAAGTTCCTTCGTGTTCTCTAGATCGTCTACACAAGCAAGCTTTTGATTTATGATCAATCTTCAAAACCAAAAACTACTAGATTTAGGAAAGGAGAGAGCAAAAACCGAGAGAGAGAGAGAGAGAGAGGGTGCAGCAAGGATTGGGGGAGTGGGAGAGAAAATCTGATTTTTAAAATTTCAACTCCCTTTATCCGTTTGATTTATTCTTTAAAAGAAATTATAAATCAAATGGGCTTAAGGCCCAATTTAACAACCTTTTCTAATTAAACCCTTTAAGCCCCTTTAAGATTTAGTAACTAATTAGATGGTTTAGCTAGACCGGTCCAAATCTTTTTAGACCAATTTTCTCAACCGCCTGGTTGAGAACCTAGGCCGTAGATTGTCTAATCTGCTCCGGTTTAACTAAAACCGGAAAAGAATTTTCCCAAATTCTCATACATCTCGTATACTGACTTTTCAAGTCCTTTTGTTATATACCTTGCTTAAAGTGTGTGCACCTCTAGGCTGATGACGCGTTGACAGATCAGCGCAAAAATTATCATTTTGTCATTTCCATCATAAGTGGTCTCTAGTAAGACATTATGATTACCCAACATCTATGATTATCAATGATTCGATTTAACCTCTTATCGTAATTTGAGTTTCATTATTACGGAGTTTCATTTTCACGAATATTTGTATGTACTTAAACATTTTTAGAACAAAATGTTCATTGTCTCCCGTTACACGTTTCTTTTCATAATTACGCTACATGTTTCATTTTCATGAACATGATTATGTACCTAAAGTTTTGCTTTTTAACAAATTTTGCGTATTTTCAATTCTTACGTAGTTTGTGTTTCCTTTTTCTTTTACATAGTTCATGTTTCATTCTTTCAGAATTTTTTTGTTTCATGCTTTCCAATTTACACGATCATTCTAATGCTCTCCAAACTAACTAATGTGGACATCAGTCCCACATCATAAAACTTACAAGTTTTAAAAATATGAAATAAACTCACTAAAATGCTCCATGGTCAGAATCACATTTCTACATTTTCTATTGAAACAAACAAATCTAACTAAATTATTTGACTTTCACGTTACCTATAAATGAAATAAATTTGCATTTCAAATTTAAACAAAATAAATTGCCTGATTGATGCATCATGCCAACCCTCTCCACCTCCAATAACTCGAAAAGATTGACTATTGCAGCACTTCATGAGGAACGGTGCTCAAAGTCATAAACTATACTGAAGTACATATTGATCAAATCGAAGAACCAAGCTTTAGTTTCAGGCAATGTCCGACATTTTAGTAGGTTAAGTATGTATTCAAAATCATAGCCACTTTGAAAAGTAACTAACATGCATCATCATTCAAGATCATTATCTCCACCAATAGGTTCGGCAGCTCCGATTCGCTCCTCGCTACCTCAAGTGAGCCATAACCATGTATCATCTCTTTCAAAATTTAACAAACATATAAGTGACACCATCAGGCCCGCCTCCGACGACCTCGCCTTTGCCTTAACCGCCACTGATATCGACAAATTAATTTGGACGAGTCAGAATGACCAGATCTCGACCTACGACTTTAAGCCTGCTCACAACGACACAATTCATTTGACGACAGTCTGCAGCAGAGCATAGCATGTATATGTTTTTTAGTCTCGTAAGGAAAGTGGGTTTTTTTTGAAATGGGAGCAGTTGTTAGGAGGGTTTCATATTTTTGGTACATATTAATTTTACCCATATACTGTTTTTCTATTATTTCATTTATTTTATTATAAAATCAATAAGTTAATAAGAAGGGTAAATTCCACATGACCCCCTCAACTATATGCATGTCTCACATGCCCCCTCAACTACAAAATCAATCTGTGAGGTGCCTTAACTATCCAAAAATTCCACTTTACCTTTTCTTGTTGACTTTTTTCAAAATTCTGTTAAGTTTTTGTGAAATGACGAAAATACCCTTGTATCTGAAAAATTAAAATAAATAAAAAAAATGATTTTGAACTTTTTTTTTCTAATTTTCTCGTTGTACAAAATAAAGAATAAAAAATTTTTAATAGTAAAAATAATTTTTAAAAAGTTTTTTTTATAAAAAAATTTAAAAATAAAAATTTACTTTTAAACATAGTTTTTTCTTTATTAGTTTTTATAAATAATTTTTTAAATAAAAAATTAATACTAAAATATTATTTTTATTCTTTATTTTGTACAACGAGAAAATAGAAGGGTAAAGTGGGATTTATTTTCGTCATTTCACAGAATTTTGAGAAAAGTCAACAAAAAAAGGTAAAGTGGAATTTTTGGATAGTTAAGGCACCTCACAGATTGATTTTGTAGTTAAGGGGGGCATGTGAGACACGCGTATAGTTAAGGAGGGTCATATGAAATTTACCCTAATAAGAACCATTGAATATTACCATTTACAGATAGTTAGTGGTTAGTGAATTTTTATTAGAGTGCATCTCATGATTTATGTTCACCTGATAAATGGAAGTAATTTATGGCAAAATTACACAAAATTTGTACTTGTATGGTCATGTACCTTTTGCGTAATTTTATTTTGAGATTAAAAGAAATAGATAGGTCAGGATTGGCTTTGGTGTTTTCTAGAGGGCGTCACTGCCCGACGGGGATGGTTTCTGGCAAGGGATTGTGGTGACGTGACTGTGGAATCTGTCATGACCAGAATCAAGAGGAGAAGAGAAATACACGAAACGGTGCCGTCAAGGCGAAAGTGACCGTTGGGAAAGGAGAGCGACGTCGTTTAAGGAACGGAGTTATTAAAGGTTTGGTTGGAGCACGTGGCAGCACAGGAGAGGAGAAGGCCGCTGAGCTGGAAATAGCCGTTGCAGACTCTCCTTCGTCGTTTAGCTCCGAGGTTGTCCAAAATGTTGAGCAGAAGAACAGAGAAGACAACGCCACTCCACGACAAGGTTGAAGAAGCAGGGAACAATAGGGTTTCGTAGTTGCGAGGTATAAATAGCATGTTTTAGGGTTGGGTTGGGTATTGAATCTCTGAATACAGCGTTGTAGAGCCTCTTGAGGACCTCTCGACCGATAGGGTTGAGTTGTAGCTTGTTCGGACTTCTATCTTGTAGTTACTGGTTGAATCAATACAACTTTTGAGTTTTTGTTTTAATTTTCTCTTAGAAACGTTACAGAATCTGATGGGCGAACCCTCGGTGTGGTGGTTGCTGCGTTTTCAAGATTGAGGCGGAACAAAGATTAGGCACAGATGACCTCCTGAATTTTCCAGTGGTGGCGTGGCATTTTCTGGCCACTTTCCGATAGGTATGGGGGCTGCTTTTAATGCTTCGAGTCAAAAACTTCGTCGTCGGCCTTGGCGTCGGTGGTACGTGACCTTTCGTCCCCGGTCCGATCCAATTGGATCATGGTCGACCGGATTGGGCTGCCAACTGTTGATTAAACCAGTTGAATTGTGGTTTTTTTCAATTCGGTTTGTTCAATCGTTGGACTGGATCCAATTATTGTTCTGCACAATTCAATATGATTCTTTCTTGTCTTTAGGGTAGGTTTTTATTGTGTCTGAAATTGTATTTGTTTTAGTTCTTCTAGACACAAATTGTAATTTCGCTTTTATCTATAAATTTGAAAAAATATACTTGTTAGACAAAAATGGGTTAGATCAAAAAGAAAAGAAAAATCAGTTGCGGAAGTGACAAGTTGTGTTCACAATTTTTTTTTTAAATCATAATTATATTTTATTCATATACTGATTAGAAAATATGACGATGTCATGTTGTTACACCCAACAATATCACTTTTAAAAATCAATACCCTAACTTCAAAAATTTCATTTGGGTAACTGAAGATTTGTTTAAGCGACATTTAACCCAAATTATGTTAAATCTAATTGAATTGGTTTGTTAAAAAATTTAAAATGCCCTTAATAGTTTCGATATGAAATAAGACTGGTATGACTGGTTTGACCGATTCAAATTAAATTTTTGTAATACTTTTACTTAATAAATAATAATTACAACTTTTTTATTAATAAATAATTAATAATAATATGAATAAATAATAATAGTTAATTAAAAATATAAATAATTTTTATTAATATAATAAACTAATTAGTAATAATATACTTAAACTTTCGAATGACATCTCTCTCATGCAAATTTTGTTTCGGGCTCATATTATATCAAATTGAAAATTACCGGAAGATCTACGACTTTGAAGAAAAACGTTTTTTGTCCATATATTATTATTATTATTAATTATTTATATAATTAGTTTTTATTCTAAATTTAATTATTAATATTTTTGTAATGATTATTTATTAAATAATATAACAAAACTTTCGAATGACATTACTCTCTCATACGATTCGTTTCGGGCTCATAGTATATCAAATAGAAGATTATCGAAAGATTCACAACTCATTTATATATACTATGAATTATCAGTGTTAATCGTTAGATATTATTCGATATGATATACTATGAACCCGAAACAAAGCTCGTATGAGAGAGTTATACGATGCGAAAGTTTCATTATAGTATTTAATAAATAATCATTGCAAAAAATGTATATTAATAATTAAATTAAAAACAGTAACTAACATTATAAATAAATAATTAGAATAATATATGGACAAAAAAGTTTTTCTTTAAAGTTGTATATCTTCTAATTCTCTTTGATTTGATATATCATGAGCTCCAAAATATAGTTCCTATGACCGAGTTATGTCATTCGAAAGTTTTGATATAATATTAATTATATTATTAAAATTTAGTAGTATTTTTTTAATTATTATCAATAATTATTAATACAACTATTAACTAATTCTATTGTTTTCTAAAAAATTAACTAATATTATTAATATAAGGGGTAATGACAGTTGGCTACACCCAACTATATTACGTTTCAAAATGAATACCCCAACTAAGAGTTCATTTTGAAACGTGACATAGTTGGGTGTAGCCAACTGTCATTACCTCTTGATATAATTAATTGTTCATATTATTAATTACTAAAAAATTGTAATTGTTATTTATTAAATAAAAGTAATGAAAATGGGTAATTGCAGATTATTATACCAATCCAATACTCATTCTAAGATTAGTTACCCAAATGTGAAAATCTTTTTCTCGATACCACAACTTTAAAAGGTTAACACTTAACTCCATTTTGTGACAGAAACTAGGGGTGGGCACATTTTACGCAAAACCGAAACCGAACCGGGATCCAAACCGAAACCGAACCGAAGAACTGAGAACCATGGGTATCGGATCGGATTTGGGTCTGAAAATTGAGAACCGAGTCAATTCGGTTCGGTTCCGGTTCTGAGAGTATATAACTGCTAATTAACCAGTTCAGAACCGAACCGGTTTTAGGAGTTTTAATTAGTATTTTTTTACCTCAATTTTATGTTTTTGCCTAAAAAAAAATTTAATTGTGTATAAGTTTCACCATAAATTGAACAATATATTAATATCACATTCATTGGGTTAGTTGGCAAAAATATACAACTATACCAGAGAACTGGGCACTTAATCTCACAATTAATCAATCAATTGGGTAGAATCGGGAACTGGACCGTAGAACCACACCCAAAACCGAACCGACTCCCACTTATCGGGTCCGGAATTGGGTCTCTAAAATAGAGAACCGAATGATTTGGTTCGGTCCAGTTCTGGCCGGTTCGGTTCGGTTCCAGAACCGTGCCCAGCCCTAACAGAAACTGTTAATTTTTGTAATACTCAAAATGCCTTCGAGATTTAATTCCAATCTTATGAATTTATTGTGAAACTTATGAAATGACTATTTTATCCCATTAAATAACCAATCAAAGTAATGAATTGAGGGTAAATTTGACTTTTCAAACAAACAATTAAAAATAAAAATATAAGAACTATGAAATGACCACATTATCCTTAATTGAATAAAAAACTAACCATGAGTTTAAGGGTATATTAGTATTTTTTAAAAAATAAAAAAACATAACAAAAAATCAAGTGAAATAACTAGGGCTGTCCATGGTCGGTTAACTGAACCAAATAGCTTATTTTTAAACCAAACCAAATTTTTTGGTTTTATAACTCTTAAAACCGTAACCAAAACTGAACGTAATTGAATGATTGGTTTTTAACCAAGTAAAAAGTGGTTCGGTTTTTGGTTTAAACTGAACCAACCGATATTTATAGATCAAACGCAATTTGGGCTCAATCTGTCATTCGAGATTGATGGTAGTTTTATATATTTTATTTAGGCTCATTTTTTATCCATTTAACTACTTGTTATTAATTAAAAATATGAATAGACGTTAATTTTAAATGACTAAAAAATCATTAAGAAGCAATTGAAGAGGGCTTCAAGAGCCCTCAATTTGGTCACTTTCTAATGATAAAAAAATGATTTGCCTATTTTTCATATAATATAATATCAAATACAACAATACGATCCACCAAAAATTAAAATTCAGCAAAATAATACTAAACTAATAATTTAAAACCTAAGTTGACTTTAATCTTCATCAATTTCTTTATGAAGCAAGTTGTCTTCATGGTAAAAAAATTCACAAACTATAAATAACATATTATTAAGATATGCTCAAGATATAAAATACAAATAAGTAGAAAAAAGATACTTTAATTTTGTGGTATGTAGAAGACGTATGTAGACGTGGACATCTACAAGATTGACACTTGTACGATTAATTATGGTTCGGTTTTTATGGTTAACCGCTGGTTCTAGATTATATAAACCAAAACCAAACTAAAATTATTTGGTTTACATAAAAATTGAACCGCAACCAAACCATTATCCATGGTTTTCGGTTATTTTGGGTTTGGTTCGGTCTGGTTTTTGGTTCAGTCTGATTTTCGGTTCGGTCATGTTTTCTTGGTTAAAATGGACAGCCTTAGAAATGACCCTATTGTCCTCTTCTTCAACCTCTCATCTCCCATCTCATTGGTTCATCAAAGCATACACACTTTTATCAATTTCAATCAAAATCTCTACATTAATTCATTCCCATTTTAATCAAAATCCCTACATTAATTCATTCATATTTCTGCAGAAATCGCTACTCAAATTCATGCCTATCTATTTCTGCTAAAAATTTCAAATCCTTGCTCAAATCCATACCTATATGTTTTTGAAAAAAATTGTTCAAATCAACAAAAAATATCAGCTTCCATTAAAAAAGTTGTGGTTGGCAATCCTGGCGTTGTAAACCCCACCGCCACATTGGGGACGTCCTCAGTAGACGAAGTCACAGCGTATATGATCTCGATCCCTCGACTCCAGCACTGGGCGAGGTTGATATGGTTGAGGCCGGTGCTCGAGGTGATGATGATGTGCAGGTTTTCGGAGGACAAAGAGGGTCGCGGCCGTCCCCGGGAAGAGGGCGATGGGGAGAAGGGTTGTGACAAAGCGAGCGTGGGGTGAAGGCCAACATCTCCGCCTACCACCCCTCTACCGCCATTCACGGTATCGCCGTCGGCAATGAAGTGTTCGTCGATCCCAACAACACCACGTCCACACTATGGCCAACATGGTCAGCTCCCATCTTGACAACGACATTAAAATCTCCTTCTCGGTGGCGTTGAGCACGCTCGCTTCCTCCTACTCGACGTCCTCCGGCTCCTTCAAACTCGAGTTGGTTGAGCCCATGATGAAGCCCATGTTGGAGCTGCTCCGGAAATCAAGATCCAGAGTAAGATTGTTGTCCTCAACAACACCCTCCCCTTCTCCTTCTCCCACAGAAAGACCCACAAGCCCTCGCCGTCGACGGAGGTTGGGTCGAAGCTGATTTTGGGGTTTAATTCTTATTTTTTGATAATTATTTTGTTTGAATGAAAAATAAATTATGGATAAAATTATGAATTCAAATCATGTATCAAATAATGTTGAGTTAAATTTGTTGGAGATGAAGAAAGATGTGAGATATTGAACAAAAATTGGGTTTGCAAAGAAATTGATAGATTGGGAAGAGGTGGGTGGGAAATGAGAAGATATGTTGAAGAAAGAGGGTAGATTTGTAATTTCATTATGTTTTAAAGTTTTTTTTTTATTTCTTCCATTTGTTTACATGAAAAGACAAATAAGCCATTAATTTATTAATTAAATTTTGGGAAATGACACTTTTGTGCACCTAAATATACACTTTTGACACTTTCATACCTTAGTTTTTTTTCAGTACCTTAAATTTCATTTTAGGACAATAATTCCAAAATACCCATGAATTGAACCAAAATTCAGGATATTTATGGGTCATTTTCTCAAAATACTCATGAATTGAACCAAAATACCCATGAATTGAACCAAATACCCATGAATTGAACCAAAATTAATGACAAATTTTAGTAAATAAATGATCAGTTGTCCCAAAATAAAATTCAGGGTACTGAAAAAAAAGTAGGGTATGAAAGTGTAAAAAAATATATATTTATGTACACAAAAATGTCATTTTCCCTTAAATTTTTTATTTATTTGAGGATACAATTTTCATATAATATTTATCAAGTAATTACACTGTTCAAGAATTATATACCGCAAGTATTTTAGACTTCTTACAAACAATTCCATTAGATTTAATATAATTTACACTTAAGTGTTAACTGTTTAAAATAGGGATAATGGGAAAAAAATTTCCAAACTTAAGTGAGTGATCATATAATAAGGTTTGAGCGGGTATACTGATATGTAATTACCCCTAATAAAAAAAATAATTTGAACTGTTAAGACTAGTCTTGAACTAGTCAAACTAGTCTTATTACAAATCAGAATTAGTAGAGCACACATGCGATGACCAATCGGGATGACCCCCCTGAAAGAAATAATGCCTCTAGTCCGTAAACTGCCTTGAAGAACCAGCCATCCAAAACTCCTAAAGTTTGGCGGAACTGGCATACCCCACTGAAACTGCCTGATCCTTCCCCAACAACATGTGGTAACCCCTCCTCGCATTGTATTCTCTCATATCTGATGTCCACCATATCTGATCGCGAATCCCATATGTTGGTCTGATAGTGCCAAGAACCGAAAGTAACTCTCCAAATTCTAACCCTGCTCTAGCTGGCAGCACCCCTCGGAAGGGAATAGACCATCCCTCAAGAACCCATGCATCATGAACTGAATGGCCCGAGTGACTCACACGTCTGTAGAGTCTGTGAAACCTGGTCCTCAAGCAAAAATTTTCCAACCAACAATCATCCCAGAATCTGATTTGTCTGCCATCACCAAGTCTCCAACGAACACACCCAGACCCAAAGATTCTAGGAAAAGCCTGAAGAGACGAGAGACCAAGAATATCCCGCAAAGCCTTCGACCCTGAGTGACCAGAGAAAGATAGTGAAGAAAAGACCCAAGACGACCTGTCTCGTCTGTATTTCGCACACAAGATCCTCCTCCACAAAGGATTCGGCTCTGTCGCGAATCGCCACCACCATTTCAACAGCAGAGCGTTGTTGACCTCCTGAAGGCGATAGATAACGTGTGTTTCTGTATGTGTTTATATATATATGGATGCACTTCAGTATAAATCGGTAGAGCATTCAAACCGTCCAAACTTCTACCAGGCGTTGGATCGCTGAAAATTTGCGTGCACGTTATTCCAGCTCGAGACACATGACAACAAAGATCTATCGCGATCATTTTCATAGCTTTATCGAGTCCAGCTGATTCTACCGGGTCCATAACATTTACCATTTCACACCAACATTCTACCGGTTCGGGTGATTTCTATTTATACCGTGGTTTGTATTTCATTTCACCTCTATAAACACACCCACACACACAGACATAATTGAATATTAGATATTGTACAATAAATAAACAAATTGCGGAAATTAATAAAATTATAAATACTAATGAATTATAGAAATAACAAAGATACATGAACCATTACAAATTAATCAATACGAACTCGAGAATAGTCGAGGCGTTTGACACTTTCCTTAAAGTGTATTTGCTCCCTCACGGGTGTTGGAATCAACGAGCGTACACCTCCCATGATACGACGAATTCGAACTACCACCGTACACCAAAGGTCTAGTTCCGGCAAACTTGAACTTGTACCTTTCATTATCACCATACTCATGAAGAACATTTGGGAAAGAGAAAAAGATCAAGAACTCATGTTCTTGATGTTGAGATGATTGAAAAGAGAATAGAGGTAATCATCTATTTATAGTCCTATTTTTTCAACCAAAGTACTTCTAAAATCAATGAAAATTAAAATATGAAAATGAAAAGCTTGTAACATAAGTACTCAAAAGAATCAAATGCACATTATGTGCATTATATCTCATGAATATAAAAAAAACTTTTTAATTTTGTTCAATTAGGATTAAATTTAATTTTAATTTCTTTCAATAATATAAAGGATATAAAATGTAAAACTAACATACGATAATAAATCATTAAAAGTGTTATGTCAGGAGCAATATCATCGGCTCGTGGATTGAATGCCGTGACCTCATAGCTATTTCAAGAAGTCTCTGTCTAATCATCTAACCAACTCGTGAATTAAAATATCTCGTCACCCAAAAATTAGGCATCTCTTCTAATTATTTTAAACATGTGATTGAATGGTACGTAACCTACATAAACTTTGGTCTAACTGGTTTAAATGGTTCTATCAATTTGAAGAGTTGGATCATATTATGAACGAAATTTGCACCCTGATTTTGGTAACAAGAGGTGCAAATTAAAATGGTGGGTTCATTCATTAACAATATTTGTGTAAAAGAGAAGGTTTTTGAAGGAAGCTCACTTGCTTTTGTATTTACCACACCCTCTCTCAAGCCTATATTTAATCATGTCTTCTCCTTAATATATCTCGGCTCATGACATCATCACCCTTCTCCCCTCTCCCTCTCTCTATAGCAATGACACATCCAAAGTTTCCCCAATACAGTACAACAAAACCCTCCACCTATTTTCAAATCCATCCCCACCCCACCAATAATAGAGCAACCACCAATTTGAAACACCCTTTCTTTTTCTCTGAGCTTCTAAAACGATATTATATGTCTCCAAATGTGTAATTAGCACCTCACAAGACCTATTGGAACATTGAAAACGATCCCATGTTTATGTTACTACTACAAGTTAATTTTGAAATCTCAAGTTGCATGAAGATAATCATAGGATAGAAAAAGGTCCCCCGCAATGGGTAATTGATTGAATATCATGAGACAAAAGGACCCTTTACTCTTTTTCAATAGTGCAATCCAAACCCCACTTTGCTTTTTACTCGCACACTGAAAATAATATTCATAATGGTACCACCAAAGGTCAAACTTTAAGCAAGCATAAAAACAAAGTATTCACCCACACCTTTAGTGATAGAGAGAAAATTTGAGAGCTAGCCTTCCTCCAATTCAACCTCCATAAAGCTCTTTTGGTAGCTTCTTGCACTTCAAGCAACTTCACTTTCTATCCTCACTAGCTTGGTCCTAAAGTGGTCTTGCTTTATTTTCATGACAAAAGAATCAATCAAGCAAATTACCAAATTGTTGCCACTTGTTCAGATACAAAACAAAGACAAGAAGTTGACAATGTTTTCAAGAAATATGAATGATTAAGGAGGGGTGTATTTAATCATGATTTTAATGGATTTAAGAAGTCTTTCCAAATCTCGGGGGTGTTTTCAAAATACTTTTAAATGATTTTGAGAAATTGATGACTTTGAATAATTTTAAAAGTTTTGCAGGCATAACAAACTCTTTTAGAAGTATCATCTCAAATAATGAGATTTGCAAAGTCATTCCATTGAAATCATCAAGACTATTTATAAACTTGAAAGAGTCTTGTAAACTTTAAGAATTCATGAACTTTTAAAAATAATTCAAAATCCATTAAAATCCTAATTGAATACACCCCTCCCCCTAAATTTAGAGATTATTTCAGGTGGCTACTCTCAGATATGTCTATTTTTCTGGTAGGTACTCTTAGAATTTTTTTTCCAAAAGGCTATACGTAATATGTGCAAAATTTTCACTTTGCACCTCTCTGTCCAATTATGTTAGTGTTTAACATTTTGACATGTGAAATGATTAAAATACACTTAAGGGTTAAATGAGTTATTAAAATTGGATTGAAAATACTAAAATGCTCTCACCTATACTTATAATTTATAAATACATGACACCCTCCACTCTTTCCTCTCCCTCTCTATCTCTTGGAATATCAATATCAATTAAAATAGAAGTGTCTAAATCAACAAGTAAGAACCAGAAGCTCCACTCATACAAAAAGCAGCTTCACCTCAATTTTCCAGGAAAACAAACTCAAACATACCATTTTCACAATAAAAGAAATCAATACTGGAAAAAAAAATTAAACAGTTATAGAATTAAAAAAGGTATTTTGAAAAAATTGACCTTTATGGGGTCTCTAGGAACACCATACCCGCTGAAGTACACCTGGCCGACGAGGACCTGCATAGAGACATCACCTGATTTGGAATCCTTGAGAGTGTTCTGAAACCACCGCTTCACACAATCAGAGACCACATTGGACAGCGTCGACCGCCTCACCTCGGAACCAGAGCTCTCCATTTTGGTCGGCTTGAACCGGTCCGAGTCAACTCGAAGGAGAGTGGGTGGCTTCGATTTTGCTGTTTTCAGGGTGAAGAAGAGTTTTTTCGATGTGGGTAATATCTGTTTGGGTCTTCTAAATCTGTCAGACGAGATAACTCTGGCGAATTCTTTGAGTTAGGTCGAAGAAGAAGTGATTTTCCCATAAAACAAATAGATGAAGAGAGGGGGATTGTTTTATATACAGAGTAGTGGGGAGGGCCGTAAAGCGGAAGATTTATCTTCCTATTTCTGGCTTTTGGAAGAGAGAGTGCGTGTGAATGACATATGTTTGAAAATTAGAAGTATAGTGAGGGCATTTTAGTCTTTTCAATCTAATTTTAATAACTTATTTAACCTTAAGGGTATTTTAGTCATTTCACATGTAAAAATGTTAAAAACTAACGGAATTAGACAGGGAGGTGAAAAATGAAAATTTTGCACATCTTAGGTGTAGCCATCTGAAAAAATAAGAGGTAACTCCATGTCAGTACCCCAAGTTTGAAAAGTTTTTTTCCAGCACCCCAAGTTTAATTAGTTGCAGGTAAGTATCCAATATGTTAAATCTAACAAATTTGTGATATGAAAAGATCAAAATGCCCCTAATGCTTATAATAATTAATATTACATTAAACCTTTCGAATTTAATAACTCTCTCATACGACCTCCATTTTGAGCTCATAGTATATCAAATCGAAAAAAATCGGAAGATACACAACTTTGAAGCATATTAACAATTAAATAAAAACTTATTAGTTATTAATAATTAAATAATATTTATAAGTTATAATTAAATAATATTTATAGGTTATAATTAAATAATATTATTTAATATTTAATTTAATTATTAATATTATTCTTCAATATTGTTTATCTTCCGATTCTCTTCGATTTGATATTTTATAAGCCCGAAACGGAGATCATATGAGAGAGTTATTCTATTCAAAAGTTTTAATATAATATTAAATATTATAAGCATTAGGGGGATTTTGGTCTTTTCACATCCCAATTCTGTTAGATTTAACAGATTATGTACTTATTTGCAACTAATTAAACTCATGGTACCGGCAAAAAACTTTTCAAACTTGGGTACTGATTTGAAAATGAGGCAAGGTTGGGGTACTGACATTGAATTGCCCCAAAAAATAATTCTAGCAGTACCCACCTGAAAAACAGACATATTTAGGAGTAGCCACCTGAAATTATCTCGTAAATTTAAATTGATTATTTTGTTAGGGTAAAGTAATAATGAGTCCTTTCATTATCATCGTGAGTTATTAGTTGAGTTTGTCGTGTAATATTGTGTCAGATGTAAAACTTAAAAGACATTAGTTCAAATTACATGACTTGAAAAATATATTCATATTCATATTCAATTTTTTATTGTATATTTCTTATAAATTCCCATAAGCCTCGTATTCTCATATAAAGCACCAAATATTTTTAATTCGGCTCATTTCAAAATTTCACTTCAAAAAGCCTCATAAGTCTCTTATTGTGCTCGTCTCAAAATTTATCTTCAGCAATCCCTCTAACTTCTAATATGCTCCTTAACTCTACTCAATGGGTCCCTCAACCTCCTATGTTGTTACGTTTATATTGGCTATATTTTTTAGTACGACGAAAGATGTCAGTCATTATGTTGGAACTTCCAGAAAGACATGTTACGCATACAATTATGCTAAGTTCCGGTTTTGGGAAATTTCGATGTTCCCTTATTTTAATTCGTAGAAACGTGTCTGCATGAATCCTTTGGGTATGTTACCCTTTCTCCATAAGATCACAGATGTACGACATATGTACATTCTCTCCTATACGAAAAAGGAATGCTTGGATTATGGAGATTCGCCGAGAAGATTCAGGAAACCCCAACGAAGCTTCAAGGCGGTTTGTGAGCTGCTATAAAAACCAGAGGGCTTCCCCTTAGCAGCGGTCGTTCTTTTGAGCAAATATACATAGCTTCTAAACATGCAAGACTAGCGTATTGAAAGGGTGTATGATTTGATAAGAACGCGTGTAAGTCTCTGAACTCTATTTGTGAAGATTGAGTGATTGCGAGATTGAGTTTATTGTGTTCACGTGATTGAAGAATCACGTACCTTTGAAAACTGAAGACATCCGAGCATGGGTGTTTGCTCGAAGGGTGGAATCCAGAAGGATCTCGAACTCAGGGGGAGTCCCTAGTCTAGGTTGTCACTTGTAATAATAGCATAAAGTATTGATCTATGTGATGATCATAGAAGCTTGTAGGTTCTGATTGATTACAATATAGTGAAACCTTTCCACTGGCAGAGTGCCCCCAGATATAGGTGACATTACACCGAAATGGGTAAATATATTGTGTGTCTTCCGTTTGGTATTGTGTTTACTAATATCCCTTGTTTGTGGTCAAGCAAGTTGTCAAACATATAGTTACGACTTTGTGTGCGACATCTTTTTTTTTTTTTTATCGGCTATGTGCGACATCTTGCTTTTGCACCTAACCAGAATTTCATCCTCTTATAAAAATGCCTAGATATATGCCTCAAACCTAAAAAAGGGCTTGCTTGTTGGGGAGATTTAGGCCTTATCTACCCAAGAAAGCTCATATACATGTTCGAACTCACATTTTCTTCAAAATACTAGTCTATCAAGTATAACATCTAATGTTTATAAACTCTTTTTAAGCTCCATACTATTCTAATATGGGACTTGGAATCGCATGTGGAATCCAAACAATATCTCCCTCCAGATTAAGCTCCATCACATCCGAATGGACCCCCCTTAACTCAAACTTTACTTGGTTGATCATTCTCACAAGATTCATTTTCATCCTATGTAGGCCTCATCATGAGAGGAGTCGATCATGATCTTGATCTTTCCATCCATAGGAGTACCCAACTCACTCTACTAGAAGAGTCTATCGAACCAGGCTTTGATACTAATGTTGGGGAAATATGAGCCTTACTAAGAAGGAGCACCCAATGAAGCCTATACGCACATTAAAGCCTACACTTGACCTACAAACTAATATACTAGGTATATGATCCAATGTATGTTCTCTCTTTATACTATGTACTTTTCCGATCTGCGACTGAGATTCTAATGTGAAATTCTAACTCATGCATGTGAGGGTGCAAGTAAGAGTATAAAACTACAGTCATTTAATTATTAGTTTAAGCATTTATTTGAGTTAGTTCCATAATATTTTGTATAAAAATATTTATTAATTAGAAAATTATAAAAGAATGTTAATCTTTTTCTCAACTAAATTCATCAAGGAATAGGTGTTGAAGTATTCTCATTTTCTTAACCCAAGTTGGACAGTGCTAGCAACTCCATTAAGACTAGGCACAAAATGACAATTACATCTATATATATAGACTCTTTTCAGCATAATTTGTCTCATACCAAAAGGCTTTGAATTGCCTTAGCTAAATGGTCTAAATCAAAACGTTAATGAAGAAGCTAGCCTCTCGTCAATAATGATAGGGGCACCGCCCCATATATAAATATCTCTTATCTTTATTTTTATTTTTATGAACTTTGTTTCTTTTCATTTTTATTTTGTAATTATTACAAGGGATAATGGAAGATGCCAAATCCCACCTCAAAAATCTTGTAGAGAAAGAAAATGGCATCTATTTTGCTTTTAACTTTAGGGGATCGTATTTCCTTGAATCCTTACAGAGTTACAACCATTAGAAATGCACAATGGAAGCTACTTTTCTCCACTATTTTAGGAATTATGGGATCAAAATCACGTAGCGAAAGCATAAAAATTTAAATCACAACCATAATTCCGTCATAAATCATGCAAACTACTAGAGAAAATGTTTATGGAGATTTCAAAATTCTACCTTTGATGAACCAGTCGAATCACCAATTGAAAGTGTGACCCACCCTCTACCGGTATCCACACAGACACGCCTTGCTTCGAAGCACGAAGAATGAAGCATGCTAGAACTTTTTTTCTTCTCTCTGTGAGCTCTGGGCGTGGAGGAAAAACTTATATGCGATAATGCGTCAACCTCGCCCCAAAAAGAAAGGACACTTAAAATGATTTACGATTCGTTTCCACGCTCGCTAAAACTTCGGTTCCACGATCAGCGACACTGTAGCGTTTCGACTCGCCACGGATCCCGCCACGAGGCCGTGGCAAATCTTGGCCACACCGTGGCCCTTTTCGAGGCGCCACGGCCCGTGGTCAATTCTTTGGTTCGGCCACAGGCCCGTAGCCAATTGTTTGGACACGGTCCCGTGGTCAACCTACCCACGGTGAACCTATCACCCGCCACGGCCTAGCCATGGTTTCGCCACGGACCTGTGGCCAATGGCCACGGTCCTTGGCTCTTTGCATTTTATCTCCTTGGTCATTGACTCTTTGTGTGTGACCCTGTAGGCTCATGACTCAGTTGGCAGATAGGCTTGAAATCCCATTTCAACCTATCCATCATAAGTGACCTCTAGCAAGACATTAAGATTACCCAACGAGCATGACTATCGATTAATTCGACTTAACCTTATGTCATCTATGTCACTATCTTTTCATCGCTAGACATCCTGATTGATCATAAGCCATAGACTTGTCACCCTTATTTAATCAATTACTGTTTCTTGATATGTGAGATGACTGAAAATTGATACCATGTATCATGTTCATGGCCATGCGTTTCCTTTCAGTCATTCTCATCAAGTGGTCTAAACGGATATCATTCCCACACCGGAGTATGAGGGATAAATCCCTCAGTTGTCTTTCGTATCACTTAAGCAGCCAGTCCCCGAGCCAATCATAGCCGTTATGGCTATCCTGTTACAGATAACGTTAGGCGTATGTCAAACTCGGATGTTGACTACATAATGATCACAAAGACTCCTTGGTCTAAGGATATAATGACAAGCCACGACAATTGAATATCTACATGACTGTATCTATGTCGCATACTCAGGTCGGGTCGTCCAATATCATTTCCCAAATGATATCTATGATCTGACTCCGGCAATCCCATTGCCAATGATCAGTAGAGCGTGATCATAAAGAGTCATCCTCATACTGGTCGCTTCTGATGAAGCTTAAATGACCAGGGACTCATCATATGTGATTCGTACAATCTTTAGTTCTACTATTAGTGATGACACACTCAATGATACAGATTAAATCACATATAATATATCACCACAACACAATAGTAATATAAATGCCGATTTTATTAATTGCAAAATAGACAATACAAATTGTTATAGACATTACACTTTGTATTGGACTAGGGCACAAATCTAATAATCTCCCACTTTCCCCTAGTTCCAATATAAGTCCCAGTCTATCCCCATAGACTTTACATGACCCTCATGTTTAGGCTGTGAGAGAGCCTTAGTTAGTGGGTCGGCTGTATTATCATATGATGCAATATAACTTATCTTTACATCACCTCTGTCGGCGATTTATTTTATGAGGTGATATTTCCTAGGTACATGTCTGGATTTATTATGTGATCTTGACTCTTTAGCTTGCGCTATGGCCCCGGTGTTATCACAAAACAAGCTCACTAGATCCGACGAGTTTTTAATTACACCATGTAGGGTTTTGGAGCGTTCTTTAACATCGAGATAGCAGAAGCAACAAAAACAACTCCAAAACTTGTCCAAGAACATGAGCCATTAAATCCCAAGGCAAAATCTATTCCACAAGAAATTTACCTTTAAGTCTTTGTTGAATCGATAAAGAAAAACTTTGTGATCTTCTTCTCTAGAGCAAGTCCACACCAAGGGGATGATCTTCAAGATCCTACACTTAATGCCTACTAGAACAATTAAGTGAAGAACAAGAGAGCAAAAGAGAGAGAGCACTAGGGGTGGCTGGCCAAGGAGAGAGAGAGAGAGATTGTAAGAGTGTGTTGTATAATTAATTCACTTGATATTTCTCTACTTCATCAATCTCATAAGCATGGGTCTAAAAGGTGATTGGTATGGGCTTAAAGGTGTCATTACCCATACCCCTTAAATCACTCACCTCTTAATCAACAATCACCAACTAAGCATGGTGTATTGTGGCCCCCACCTTTAGACCCACCAAAGTGGTCGGCCATGTTGGGCTTATTGGGCCCAAAATGGGCCCTTGTTGGTCCGGTCACGTGACCTCATGGGCCGAACCCAATGGGCTCGCCCATGTGGTTTCGTGCCGTGTCCAAAAGTCGCCCGACCCTTTTTGTCGTTACTTATCAAACAAAGTCCGACGCGATATCGACGAAAAATCTCAGTTTTCTCGATTCGCTAATTATTCTCTCATACCGAACCTATGGCCCAAAACCTTCAGTTTTGTCCATGTATTGCTCCTCAAGAAACGTTAAGGTTTCCTTGTCTCAAGTTATCCGTCTTGTATGTGTGTGACCCTCCAGGCTCATGCCACCGTTGGCAGATCGGCACAAAAGATCTCTCTTGTCTGATCCATCATAAGTGGTCTCTAGTAAGACGTTATGATTACCCAAGATGCATGATGATCGATGATTCGAATTAACCTTGTGCGTACAAGTCACTATCCTATTATCTCTAGATATCCCGATTGATCACAAGGCATAGAGTCGTCATCCTTGTTCAATCAATCATTGTTACTTGATATGTGAGATGGCTGAGAACTGATAACCCGTATCACTGGCATTGCCATGCTCTTTCTCTCAGTCACTCTCGATCAAGAGGCCTTTAACGGATATATTTCCCATACCGTAGTACGAGGGATAAATCCCTTACCCGTCTTTCGTGTCACTCATGCAATTCGTTCTGCCACCCAATCATGCCCGTTATTGCAATCCTGTTTTGGAAAACGTTAGGCGCAAGTTAAATCCACACGTACATTGCATAGCGATCGCAAAGACTCCTTGGTCTAAGGATATCATGACAAGCTATCGCATTTGAATATGTTCATGGCTTAATCTACGAAACACTATTCAAAGCGGGTCGTCCGATATCAATCACCTCATGATATCTATAATATGATTCCGGGATCCCTCATCCCTATGACAAGTAGAATTACGTCATTGAGAACCATCCTCATACTGGTCGATTCTATTGAAGCGCATATTGACCAGGGACTCGTTAAGTGTGATCCGTACAGATTTAAGGTTCTACTACTTTAGTGGTCATAAATCAGATTATGCTTAACATATTACTTCAACACATAAGTAATACAAAGCCGTTTTATTTATTACAAACTGAAATTTTTATCAGCTAGTCATGCAAGATGTGACACACAATGTTACGTATGAAGCTATAACACTGTGTATGACTTCTTGTGTAGATAACGTAGGACAGAAAATATAAAGCTATAAACAATGACACATCAGATTGTTTACCCAGTTCGGTGCAACGTCACCTACGTCTGGGGGCTCTCAGCTTAGTGGAAAGGTTTCACTTATCAGTAGTTCGTCAGAACATACAAGTACATGTGATCAACCCTAGATCTATACTTTATGCTACGTTTTACAGTGTAACCTATCTCAGGGTCTCCCCCTGAATCCAAGACTCCGTCTTGATTCCACTCTTCGAGCAATCGCCTTGCTCTGTCGGTTCAAGTCTCCGTTGAACTTGGTGGTTGCGTGCAATCTTCACTCACGCGATCAGCAAATCCTCAATCACCTAACTCTCAATAGTTATGTGATGCACAATATCCTCAGCAAGATCTGCAACTCTCAGCTCGCAAACCTTCACGTCTAAAAGTTTTGCAAACTAATGCTAGGAAACAAATAAAGAACCACACGATTGCTAAGGGGGTAGCCTAAGCTTTTATAGAAATCGAGGATGAGTACTAACCCTAATGGGTTTCCTCTTAATCACCGTCTTTCTTCTTTCAAGAATCGGAGTCGTTCTGGAATTTCCTAATCGTCTTCGAACTTTCTGCAGAAACTGCACTTTCTTGATTTCTGTCGATCAGGATGTTTGCCGAGACGCCGTTAACAATGTCACACAAGATGTCGCAGAAGATGCTTCGACATTCTTTGTAACATGTTCTTCAGTTCCTTTAAAAATCAGCCAATCTCTAAAACCGTCGTAACTACAATCTCCCCCTTTGGCTATTTTTAAGGACATCATTCTTCGTTGCATTCTGCGTCGCATTTGTCGTCGATGCACACGATCGGCAGTCATCAAGTCTTTGTTTGCGTTTCGCGTCTCGCAGCGTCTTTTGTGCATAGTGCGCATATCATCGTGTCTTCGCGTCGTCTCTATCTTTCTCGTATCATTGTGATCGTGAGCTCTATCTTACTCCCCCTTGGTGGCTCAAAAAGAGCCAAACTTTTAAACAAATATTTCTAACAACACAGGGTAATAAGAAACAAACCCAAACTTAACTCACATATACTCCCGATCAGCAGTCGAGAGTAAGTGTGAAACAGTGCTCAACAAAAATCACAAAATAAAGTTGTTCAGTTATTCGGTAATCTGAAAGTTCTTAAAATCAAACAGAGCTGCTGCTGGAACTAGCAGTCTCTTCTTCAGTAGCGTCAGTGGAGGCATCTTGTGTAGCGTCTTCAGCAGCATGTGGTGGAGAGGTGGAATCATCATCTTCTGAGCCTGGAGGAGACATTGATTTCAGCAGGTTGGCGCAGTGTGATCTTCGCTGGGAGAGATGCTTCAGAGCTGTCTTGAGGTTGATAATGTCTTTTTCCTGAACAACTATCTCTCTTTCAAGCATGATTGCATCCCTGCTGGTGGTCTTAGTTGGAGGGGTGGCACTTGTGGCTCGACTAGTCGTTGCCTTGGCTTCTGGCCTGACAAGATCAGGAGCATGCTTGCCCTCAAATAGCTTGTGGCTTACCACAATTAGTCCTTCGCATTTTCCAACCTTATCCGTTGTCTTCAACACTCCGGGGTGTTGATGTACAAGTAGCTCAGAGATAAGGGAGGGAAATGCAATAGGTATTTTTACAGCAAGTGATCTGGTATGTCGAATAAGATGATCAATAACAAACTGCCCAAAATCAAGTGTAGACCCAGTACCTATTTGGAAGATGAGTATCACCAGTTCTGGTTTAATGGAGGATGCGTGTGTGGAGTGTTAGGTTTGTGCCCTAGTCCAAAATAATTCCTCATTCTATATTGTAACGGACATCATTATTCTACATAGTAAAAGGCATAATATTACTAATTTGTTGTAGTAATATATCTAATGTGATTTGATCTATGTCATAATGTGTGTAATCACTTATAGTAGAACCATAGATCAGAAAGAGTTGCATTCGATAGAGTCCCTGATCAGCTAAGCTTCTTCTGAAGCGATCAGTATGAGACTAACTCCTTGTGATCACGCTCTACTGATCATGGCAAAGATATGCCGGAGTTATATCATAGATATCATCAGGTCGATGATATCGGACAACCCGATTGTGAGTATGCTGCATAGATCCAGTCATGAGATACTCACATATCGTAACTTGTCATTATATCCTAAGACCAAGGAGTCTTTGTGTACACTATGTAACAAATACCTAACGTTATCTGTAAAAGGGTAGCTATAACGGCTTCGATTGGCTTTGGCATTTATTGCACTAGTGAACTCGAAAGGTGTCTGAGGGATTTATCGCTCATACTTCGGTATGGAAAAGATATCCGTTTAGGCCACTTGATGAGTATGACTGAAGAAATAGCATGGCCATGCAGGTGATACCTTAGTATCAGGTTTCAGTCATCTCAGATATCAAGAAACAGTGATTGATAAATTAGGATGACCGTTCTATGCCTATTGATCAATCTGGATATCGGTTTGATAAAAGGACAGTGACATGTACGATAACAGGTTAAGTCGAATAATCGATAATCACGAATATTGGATAATCATAATGTCTTGCTAGAGGCCACTTATGATGGAAAGGGTAAAATAGTAATTTTACCAGTCTGCCAATTATTCGTGAGCCTAGAGGGTCACACGCATTAAGCACGATACATGACAATAATTATGGATGAGAATTGAGAACAATTCGGTAGTTTTCTGGCCTAAGGTTTTAACCAGACGGTTGAAGAAATCAATTCGAGGAAATTGAGCCGTTTTGACTAAACCGAAATTAGAACTCAAGTTAATGGGTTTAATTTGGGTTTTAGTTAAATGGGCTTAAAGCCCATTTAGGGTTTAAGATAAGAGAGGGGTCAAATGCAAATAAGAATGATTAAAGGGATAGATAATGCAATTTTTATTTTGAAATTCAATTTAATTTCAAATTAAAAATTACATAATATCTTATTTTATCTTATCTTTTGAATTTTTCAGCAACAACCTCCCCTCTCTCTCTCCCTCAATTTCCGGAATCACTCACTTTCTCTACCTCCATTATTGCTCAACTTTTCTCTCTAATTTTCTAAAAAAAAGTTTGAGTGAAAAACCATTTCGGTTGTGTGCTTGTGTGGACTTGATAGAGAGGACACTACACTTGTGTTCTTGTCGATTACAAGAGGTAAATATCAGATTTTAATTATATTTATAACATGTTTAAATGGCATTAAGATCAAGTTTTTACGATCACCACGCTTACATAAAGTCCGCTGCATGATATTCATTGTTTGGAACCCGTGGTGATCTCTTTCAGTGGTATCAGAGCTTGGTTATTATGTTTATTTGTATATGTTTAAATCTGATATTTTTTTTATGTTTATATGTGTTCTTCATCATTAGCATGCATGTAAATTGAAATTTTTTTCAGATTTGATTGATTTTGGAAATTGGAAAATTAATTAATTTTTTTTGGGTTTTTCGGGGTTAGCCATGGCTTAGCCATGGCCGACCAGGTCGAGTCCCATGGTGGACCATGGAATGCCCTAGGGCAGACCATGGTTAGCACCATAGGCCGACGAGGGTCGCCAACGGGCGACCATGGCAGCCCTCGCGGGCGACCATGGTCGCTGCCGCGGGCGACCATGGTCGCTGCCGCGGGCGACCATGGCTGCCCTCGCGGGCTACCATGGTCGTTCCCGTGGCCGACCACGGTCAGCCCCGCGGGCGACCTCGGCAGCCCTCACGGTTGAGCCGGTTCGGCTCGACTAGATTCGAGCGAACCAGTTGGTTCGCAAGGATATTTGGAAACCATAATAAAATAAAATTTTTAGATTTGGTTCGGTTTCGATAAACCAGCAAGAACCGGTCCAAAATTCAATTAATCGATTAAACCGTCCGGTTTCGATAAACCGGAATTTTTCCACACTTAAGAAAGATAAAATTTGGAAAAATTATTTGTTTGATCAGTATGTTGATTGATAACATGATCTTTGATAACATGATGTTTTCCACATGATGCTAGCTAAGCCCATTAGATTTGCATTTTAATTTCGGTTTTGCAACCTGCGTGTTTCTTAATTTTGGGTTGTAGTAAATACGGCCTACGTGTCGTGATTTGTATTTTATTTAAATTATTTTAATTTGTAATCACGAAGACCGACACAAGAATCAAGTCAAGAAGGAGACTCAGATTGGAGGAGGCTCGAAACCAGTGGGAGTTCAAAAGAATGGAGCAAGTTTGGATCTTGATGACCATGTCTTTAGGATCGGTTTTGCTAGATTCTTAGGAACTTTAGATGGGCTTAGCTATGCATATTTTATTGTTACATTTGTATATTTGAATGTATGAATGTATGATAGTTTAAATATACAAGTTTATGTATGATTTGCTATCACCCACATACAAAGATTAAAATCGGAATTTAATCAGACTCGCATGTGACCTGCTAAGGGATCATCTTTGCATGAATTTGCAATTGATGATTCCAGATTAAGATTGTATCGATATACAATCAGACTTTTATAATTCACTTAAACGCAAATAATTACAAGTCAAGCGTGATACCATCCAAGTTTGGGCACTCAAAAGGGCTTTGACACTATGGATGTCGGTACGCCTTCGCGTAACATTCACAGAGAAGAAGTCTGGATGAGATGGGTAGTTCTGTGTGGGTGCGTGCGCCTCCGCGTAGTAGTCACATTAGTTCTATCCATAGTTCAAGCTTGGTAGACTTGTCTACGATTGTCAGCTAGGGCTGACCTAGGGTATCAGTATAGGGTATGCCACGTACTAACAAGTACAGACCCTAGCCAGGAACTACATGGTCTTGTAGATGGATTCACTCCTACCTTGATGCACTCAATTGGAGCAGTGAGCCTCTGTTCACTTCAATTGAGAGTATGATGGGATCCTGGTTCAGATTCTAAAGTTAGAATCAGAAAGTGTTTTATAATTAAATCTCCAACTTCAATTTTAATTAATACTGATTAAAAGTTGTTTACTGTGTAGATATAATATGGAAAACACGAATCATTCTGGTAGCAGCGCGCTTAGGTCACTAATCGAGCATAATAAGCTTAACGGCGTAAACTTTCTCGATTGGGACCGGAATTTGAGACTCGTTCTCAAGCATGAACGTAAGGATTATATCCTTACCCAAGAACAAGCACCTACTGAACCAGCACTGAACGCCTCAAGGCCGCTAAGGGATACCTACCAGAAATTCCTTAGCGACCGGATTGACGTGCAGTGCATCATGATGGGCAGTATGGTGCCGGATTTGCAGCAACAGTTCTTGGACATTTCCAACGATCCCAAAGCCTGTATGGCTGAGATCGAGAAAATGTTCAAAGAGAAAGCGCGTGTCGAAAGATACGACACTTTCGTTGAACTGATGTCTTGCAAGCTAAAGGCTGGAGCTCCTGTCAGTCCTCATGTCCTTAAGATGAAACGTCTTTTGGAACATTTGACCAGACTAGGTCATCCTGTGGACAAGGAAATGTCTGCAGACTTTGTGCTGCATTCACTTCCAGAAGCATATCGTGAATTCGTTGGAAATTACAATATGCATGACATGAATAAAACCATGTCAGCAGAATCTCAAGGGGAAAACCAAGGAGGTTCTTATGGTCAACAAGCAAGTGAGCTTCAAGAAAGCCGGCCTGGGCAAGGGTAAGGCTCCTATGCACCTAGCAGGGAAGATTCGACAACCTAAGGGTCCAGCAGCTCCAAAGGCTGTTGAGAATCCTAAGAAGGATGTTGTCTGCTTCTATTGCCAAGGACTGGGGCACTGGAAGAAGGATTGCAAGAAACACAAGTTGTTTCTTAAGAAGAGTGGAGCTTCCACGTCTTCAGGATCAGGTATATTTGTTATTGAGCTCAATCTCAGTTTATCTACTTCAGATTCTTTGGTACTTGATACCGGTGCAGAATCTCACATTTGTGTTAATGTGCAGACTCTGGGAAGTAGAAGAGAAGTGAGCAAGGGCGAGGCGGACCTACGAGTTGGCGATGGCAATCAAGTCTCGACAACTGCTGTAGGAGATATTAGTCTCAGTTTGCCCAGTGGGCTAGTTTTATTTTTAAATAATGTTCATTGTGTACCTGCGTTTCGCAGAAATATTATTTCAATTTCCTTGCTCGACAAGGAAGGATATCATTTTTCAATTGATAATGGAGTTTTCAGTATTTTCAAGAAAAACATGTTTTATTGCAATGATTCATTAGTTGGTGGTTTATATATTCTTAATATTCAAAACACTGACACTAGCTCGATTTATAACATCAGTAACAAAAGGGTTAAATCCGATGATTTAAACCAGACTGTGATATGGCACTGCCGCTTAGGCCATATAGGCCAGAAACGCATCTCAACACTTCACAAGTGTGGGCTTCTAAGTCCGTATGAATTCACTTCAATTGAGAGATGCGAGTCATGCCTTATGGGAAAAATGACAAAAGCACCTTTTGCCGGTTTAGGTGAAAGGGCGAGTGACTTACTAGGCCCCATACATTCCGATGTTTATGGGCCCATGAGCACTCAGGCCAGAAGAGGTTTTCACTACTTCGTTACATTCACTGATGACTTCAGTAGATATGGGTATGTTTATCTTATGAGACATAAGTCGGAAACTTTTGACAAGTTCAAAGAGTTCCAGAACGAAGCACAGAACCAGCTTGGTAAAAGTATAAAGGCGCTTCGATCTGACCGAGGCGGTGAGTATTTAGACCAAGATTTTCACAGTCATTTAAAGGAGTGTGGGATCATCTCTGAATTGACTCCGCCTGGAACACCTCAAATGAATGGTGTATCCGAACGGAGAAATCGGACCTTGCTTGACATGGTTCGATCAATGATGAGTCAGACTGATCTTCCTATCTCCTTCTAGGGCTATGCCCTAGAAACGGCCGCATTCATATTGAATCGGGCTCCTACAAAGGCAGTGGAAAGCACTCCATACAAAGTATGGAACGGGAAGAAACCCTTATTAGCTTTCCTTAAGATTTGGGGATGTGAAGCTTACGTCAAGCGTTTGCTAGGCGATAAGCTCGAACCCAAATCAGACAAATGTGTCTTTGTAGGGTACCCTAAAGAAACAAGAGGGTACTATTTCTACAAACCTAGCGAGAACAAAGTTTTTGTTGCTCGAGGAGGGGTATTTTTGGAAAAGGAATTTATTTCCAAAAGAGCTAGTGGGAGTGCCGTGCATCTTGAAGAAATTCAAGAAGATACGGAGCAACCCACTACGCCGAATGTAGAAATACAGGAGCCAGAAGAGGTCATTGATTAAGAACCAATCCCGACACCCATTCCAGATGGTCCAAGAAGGTCTGAGAGATCTCGTCAAGCTCCTATCAGATATGGCTTCCTAGCCACTGAAGGAAATGACTTGATTTTGGTGGATCAGGATGATCCAGAAACCTACAGACAAGCTTTGGCCAGTCCAGACTCCAAAAAATGGCAGAACGCCATGAATGAGGAAATGAAATCCATGTCAGATAACCAAGTCTAGAACTTGGTAGATCAAACCCCTGGGATAAAACCCATCGGTTGCAAATGAGTCTATAAAATTAAGATCGACATGGATGGAAAACCTCAGACCTATAAAGCTAGACTGGTTGCGAAAGGTTATCGCCAAATCAAAGGTATCGATTATGACGAGACTTTTTCACCTGTGGCTATGGTCAAATCTATCCGGATCATTCTACCCATAGCAGCATACTACGACTATGAGATATGGCAGATGGACGTCAAAACCGCCTTCCTTAACGGGAACTTATAAGAGGATGTGTATATGACACAGCCCGAGGGTTTTGTTGATCCAGAGAATCCCGGAAAGATTTGTAAGCTGCTTAGATCCATTTATGGATTAAAGCAAGCTTCACGGAGTTGGAACATTTGTTTTAATGAAGCCGTAAGGGAATTCGGTTTTATCAAAAACGAAAGTGAGCCTTGCGTATATAAGAAAGCGAGTGGGAGTAAAATAGTATCCCTGCTTGAAGTTAAAGCTTGGTTAGGGAAATGCTTCTAGATGAAGGACTTAGGTGATGCTGCTTTCATTTTGGGCATCAAGATCTACAGAGATCGACCCAAGAGAATATTGGGCCTAAGTCAGGGCACTTACATAGATAAGGTGTTGAGAAGATTCTCAATGCTTGATTCTAAGAAGGGATACCTACCCATGAGACATGGCATTAAGCTTAGCAAACAACAGAGTCCTAAGACTCCTGATGAGCTAAGCAGAATGAGTAAGATCCCATATGCTTCGGCTGTGGGATCCATCATGTACGCTATGATTTGCACGAGACCAGACGTCTTGTTCGCGTTAAGCTGTACCAGCAGATATCAATCTAACCCAGGCCAGGAGCACTGCTGTCAAGAGTATCCTAAAGTATCTAAGGAGAACTAAAGACGCATTCCTAGTGTATGGTGGGAAGGATGGAGAACTAGCAGTCACAGGATATGTTGATGCTAGCTTTCAGACAGATCCTAATGATTTCAAATCACAAGCAGGATTTGTATTCGTGTTAAATGGCGGAGCATTCAGCTGGAAGAGCTTCAAGGAAGCCACAACTGCCGATTCTACAACAGAGGCTGAGTACATAGCTGCAGCAGAAGCAGCTAAGGAAGCCGTATGGGTTAGAAGCTTTCTAATTGGATTAGATGTAATGCCGCGAGCATCTGATCCGGTAAGCTTGTTGTGTGACAACACTGGGGCCATAGCATTAGCTCAAGAGCCCAGATTCCACAACTGAACTAAACACATACAGAGGAAATATCACATTATCAGAGAGTATATTGATAACGGTGATGTGGAGATGGCTTATGTACCGACTGATGACAATGTTGCTGATCCCCTGACAAAGGCTTTACCGCAGCCTAAGCATGAAGCGCACGTGAAGTCTATGGGGGTAGATTGGAACTTAGGTTGGAACTAGGGGCAAGTGGGAGATTGTTAGGTTTCTGCCCTAGTCCAAAATAATTCCTCAATCTATATTGTAACGGACATCATTATTCTACATATAAAAAGGCATAATATTACTAATGTGTTGTAGTAATATATCTAATGTGATTTGATCAATGTCATAATGTGTGTAATCACTTATAGTAGAACCATAGATCAGAAAGAGTTGCATTCGATAGAGTCCCTGATAAGCTAAGCTTCTTCTGAAGCGATCAGTATGAGACTAACTCCTTGTGATCACGCTCTACTGATCATGGCAAAGATATGCCGAAGTTATATCATAGATATCATCAGGTCGATGATATCGGACAACCCGATTGTGAGTATGCTGCATAGATCCAGTCATGAGATACTCACATATCGTAACTTGTCATTATATCCTAAGACTAAGGAGTCTTTGTGTACACTATGTAACAAATACCTAAGTTTTACCTAGTCTAACGTTATTTGTAAAAGGGTAGTTATAACGGCTTCGATTGACTTTGGCATTTATTGCACTAGTGAACTCGAAAGGCGTCTGAGGGATTTATCGCTCATACTTCGGTATGGGAAAGATATCCGTTTAGGCCACTTGATGAGTATGACTGAAGAAATAGCATGGCCATGCAGGTGATACCTTAGTATCAGGTTTCAGTCATCTCAGATATCAAGAAACAGTGATTGATAAATTAGGATGACCGTTCTATGCCTATTGATCAATCTGGATATCGGTTTGATAAAAGGACAGTGACATGTACGATAACAGGTTAAGTCGAATAATCGATAATCACGAATATTGGATAATCATAATGTCTTGCTAGAGGCCACTTATTATGGAAAGGGTAAAATAGTAATTTTACCAGTCTGCCAATTATTCGTGAGCCTAGAGGGTCACACGCATTAAGCACGATACATGACAATAATTATGGATGAGAATTGAGAACAATTCGGTAGTTTTCTGGCCTAAGGTTTTAACCAGACGGTTGAAGAAATCAATTCGAGGAAATTGAGCCGTTTTGACTAAACCGAAATTAGAACTCAAGTTAATGGGTTTAATTTGGGTTTTAGTTAAACGGGCTTAAAGCCCATTTAGGGTTTAAGATAAGAGAGGGGTCAAATGCAAATAAGAAGGATTAAAGGGATAGATAATGCAATTTTTATTTTGAAATTCAATTTAATTTCAAATTAAAAATTACATAATATCTTATTTTATCTTATCCTTTGAATTTTTCAGCAACAACCTCCCCTCTCTCTCTCCCTCAATTGCCGAAATCCCTCACTCTCTCTACCTCCATTATTGCTCAAGTTTTCTCTCTAATTTTCTAAAAAAAAGTTTGAGTGAAAAACCATTTCGGTTGTGTGCTTGTGTGGACTTGATAGAGAGGACACTACACTTGTGTTCTTGTCAATTACAAGAGGTAAATATCATATTTTAATTATGTTTATAACATGTTCAAATTACATTAAGATCAAGTTTTTACGATCACCACGGTTACATAAAGTCCGCTGCATGATATTCATTGTTTGGAACCCGTGGTGATCTCTTTCATGGAGGGAGCCCAGTTTGCTACTCCGATACGGAAGAGAATGGAGTACTTGGATGTGAGGTCCAAGGCTGCCACAGTGCCCTTGGTAGGCCACATTCTGCTTTTGTCTCCGGTAATCTCCTTGAGGACCTTGTTCAGGTCAGGTGGAGGCACAGAACGAACACGCTTTCTCCCCAGGAAGGCATTGATGATGTCAGAGGAAATGTTGAACCGAAGGCCTCTGACATATACCTTCTCACAATCCGGATCATCCGGAGTACCAAACCCAGTAGGCAAATTAGCAATGAATTCCTTGACCAAGATGGGATAGTGGTTACCAATGTTCGTGACGGTCTTCATAAGCTCTGCCTGCTCCAGAAGTTGGACAATGGCTTCTAGTCCCAGTAGCTCCGATGACAGGGTCTTCTCGGGATACGCCGTTCTCTGGAACACGAATTCCCATCGTTTCGCACCGTCCGCCGAGTGGAACGACACATAGTCGTAAGGGACACTCGAGGTGTTCTTGACCGTCTTCAGGCTTTTTCCCTTCTTTGCTTCCCTTGCAGTAACCTCCTCTACATCGTCATCCGTTTCTTCATCCACCAATCTCCTTTTGGAGACAACTTTCTTCTCTTTTTCCTTGACGGACATCTTCTTCTTCTTATTGCAGGGGCCTCCAGCATCTTTCACCTCCTTTCTTTTCTTGGTTTCTTTGAGTTTTTCAACCATCACTGCTAGACTTTCATTCTCTTCTAGTACCTTCTTCTTCAGGGATGACAACACTGTGTGTGCTGTCTCA
Organism: Geranium rotundifolium; assembly: GCA_963920655.1. NCBI lineage: Eukaryota > Viridiplantae > Streptophyta > Magnoliopsida > Geraniales > Geraniaceae > Geranium > Geranium rotundifolium. Next base: position 13,794,365 of record OY987322.1, on the reverse strand, counting down.
GTAGCATCTTCTGTCACATCTTCTTTGGCATCCAGAGGGACTTCTTCTGTGTTATTGGCGGCGACACTTTTTTCCTTTTCAGCTTCTTCCAGATTGGTATCCCCGTCTCTGGCTTCGTCTTTCTCAACTTCTTCTTTGGCATCTTCCGAGTCAGCGACTTCTTCTTCTACCACAGCCTCCTTCGTGGCTTAAGGAATGACATATGTTGCACCTTCTTCCTCTCCTTCTCCTTCAGCAATGCGCTCCATGATAGCATTTGTGCCCTAGCCCAATTGCTATTAGCCTGTAAACGTCTATGTACATTATCATCGTTTGTAATATACATATAAAACGGCTTTATATTACTTATGTGTTGAAGTAATATGTTAAGCATGATCTGATTTATGACCACTAAAGTAGTAGAACTATAAATCTGTACGGATCACACTTAACGAGTCCCTGGTCAAAATATGCTTCCTTAGAAGCGACCAGTATGAGGATGGTTCTTAATGACGTAGTTCTACTTGTCATAGGGATAAGGGATCCCAGAATCATATCATAGATATCATGAGGTGATTGATATCGGACGACCCGCTTTGAATAGTGTTTTCATAGATTAAGCCATGAACATATTCAAATGCGATAGCTTGTCACGATATCCTTAGACCAAGGAGTCTTTGTGATCACTATGCAATGAACGTGCGGCTTTAACTTGCGCCTAACGCTTTCTGTAACAGGATTGCAATAACGGGCATGATTGGGTGGCGGAATGGGTTGCATGAGTGACACGAAAGACGGCTAAAGGATTTATCCCTCATACTACGGTATGGGAAAGATATACGTTAAAAGGCCTCTTGATCGAGACTGACTGAGAGTAAGAGCATGGCCATGCCGGTGATACGGGTTATCAGTTCTCAGCCATCTCACATATTAAGTAAGAATGATTGATTAAATAAGGGTGACGACTCTATGCCTTGTGATCAATCGGGATATCTAGAGATAATAGGATAGTGACTTGTACGCACAAGGCTAAGTCGAATCAGCGATCGTCATGCACCTTGGGTAATCATAACGTCTTACTTGAGACCACTTATGATGGATCGGGCAAGAGCGATCTTTTGCGCCGATCTGCCAACGGTGGCATGAGCCTAGAGGGTCACACACATTCAAGACGGATAACTTGAGACAAGGAAACCTTAACGTTTCTTGAGGAGCAATACATGGAAAGAACTGGAGGTTTTGTGCCATGGGTTCGGTTTGAGAGAATAATTAGCGAATCGAGAAAACTGAGTTTTTTCGTCGATGTCGCGTCGGACTTTGTTTGATAAGTAACAACAAAAAGGGTCGGGCGACTTTTGGACACGGCACGAAACCACATAGGCGAGCCCTTTGGGCTCGGCCCATGAGGCCTCATGGCCAGCCCAAACAAGGGCCCAATAAGGGCCCAATAAGCCCTCTTGGCCGGCCCACATGGTGGGTCCATGTGTGGGGGCCACACAACACCATGCTTAGTTGGTGATTATGGATTAAGAGGTGAGTGATTTAAGGGGTATGGGTTAAAGCACCTTTAAGCCCATACTAATCACTTTTGACCCATACTTGTGAGTTGGATGATGAATTGAAATACAAGACATTAATTCATTAATCAAAATAATCACACAACTCACAAATTCTCTCTCTCTCTCTCTCTTGCTTGGCCGGCCACCTTGCTCCTCCTCTTCATCTTGCTCTCTTGTTCTTCATTTAATTGTTATAGTAGGCAATTAAGTGAAGGATCATCAAGATCATCCCCTTGGTGTGGACTTGCTTTAGAGAAGAAGATTCGAAAGTTCTTCTTTAATCGATTCAACAAAGACTTAAAGGTAAACATCTTGTGGAATAGATTTTGCTTTGGGATTTAATGGTTTATGTTCTTGGACGAGATTTGGAGTAGATTTTGTTATAATGCTTCCGCTATCTCGACGATCTAGAACGCTCCAAAACCTTACAGTCATATCAGAGGGATGATTACCCTCTAAATCTTTGTCTTGTTGAGTTTGTTTCGGTTTTGTGATTATTTGCATGCCAAAATTGTTGATAACATGATTTTAATGCTTTATGGGATATTTGCATGAAATATGTTATTTTTGAAAATATATTGAATTTGGAATTTTTCGGATATTATTGGCCTTCCAAGGCCCAAACCGAGCCGTGACATGTTGGGCTCGGCCCATTGGGCTTTCGGCCCATTGGCTTGGCCCGACTTGGTTCGTGCGCGGTGTTTGGTCCGTGGCACGAACCCGCGATCCAATATTTCGAAAACTTTCAAAATTTAATCGGTTTCGATAAACCGTTTTTCGAAAAGGTCTAGTTTCGATAAACCCGACCAAGCAACTTGGCAAAATTAAAACCGGAATTATTGCATATTATTTGATAACATGTTTGTGTGATAACATGTTGGATGATGTGATGAGATGTATGATGCATTAGTAGCCCATTAGATTTTATCGCTTTCACGGTTTGCATACCGTTAGTGTTAGCGTGTAATTATTCTTTTATTCGAGCCCATAAAGTGTAATTATTTTTTATTTGGTCTACGAACCGAGTATTAATTGTAATTATTACTCAAAGACGAGAAGGATGGAAAATCGAGCACCATGACAGTCTTGGAGGAAGTCCAAGAGCTAGTGGGAGCCCGAACGAGAAAGACGAGAAGATGAGAAGACTCGTAAAATCCTAAGATTAGGATGGGCTATAAAATGCATATTTAACGCTTTATGAATGCTTGCTTGAATTATTTAATTAATAACATACTTGCATGATTAGCTTATAAGTTTATAAGCCATCACCTCACATGCAAAGATTAAAATCGACTTTAATTGTTTGCATGTTTAAATCGTTGTGAACTATCATCGCACGGGTTGTGATGGATGAGTTCAAATTTGAAACGTGTTTGCACGGGTTGCAAATGACGGTTTCAAATGAAGATAGTATGTGATACAATTAGAAACGTCACAACACGGGTTGTTGATGACGGGTTTCGTAATTGTGCAAAATACTTTCGAATTATTAAGCACAACCAATTTACTAGATAATTTGAGTCAAGTGAGATGCCACCCAAATTCACACCCATGTAGAAACATTTTATCGGTGTCGTGTGCCTTAGCGGAGCATTGATCGAATGGGTTCTATATGGGAATGGTAAACTTAGTGGGATGTCGTGCGCCTTAGCGGAGCATCTGCACAAAGTTAACTCGTTAGTGAAGGTTGGTTGACTCGACCACGATTTTTGGCCTGAGGTCGAGCTGGGGCATCGGAAGGATAAGCCGTGTGTTTTATGCACATACCCTAACCAAGAGTTACACGGGTTGTAATTGGACGGACGTCCTACCTAAATAAGTCAATTGGAGCGGTGCGCCTTATCGTACTTCAAATGACGAATAAGGGATCTTGGTTTAAAGATTCTAAACCTTAGAATCGCATGGTTGGTGTTTAATTCGGATCTTCGTAAATTTATTCAACTTTTCTGATTAAATTTACTTTCTTCGTGTAGAAATGGCTAGTAATTCAACAAACTCGTCTAATTTTTCGTTGAGGACTATACTCGAAAAGTGTAAACTCAACGGGACAAATTATCTGGACTGGGACAGGAATTTACGACTTGTGTTAAAGTTGGAACGCAGGGAGTACGTCCTTGATAAGGCTATCCCGGTGGTGCTAGTTGCCAACGCGACGAGGGTCGTTAAGGACGCGTACCAGAAACACCTTAGCGACTCTATCGATGTTGCGTGTGTCATGCTGGGCTGCATGGAGGCGGACCTCCAGAAGCAGTTTATGGAGTTATCCCATGATCCGTTTGCAATGTTTGCACAGATTAAGGATATGTTCAAAGAGAAAATACGTATTGAAAAATACACTGTTCTCCGAGAACTCATTGCCTGCAAGATGTCAGCAAGCAGCTCCGTAGGTCCACACGTCCTACGTATGAAGGGACATTTCGACCATATGACTAGTATCGGTATGTCTATGGAAAAGGTAATGGCTGCGGATTTTATTCTGCAATCCCTTCCTCATGCATATGGTGGGTTCGTCATGAACTATCACATGCATGACATGGAAAAGACCGCGTCGGAGTTGCACGGCATGCTAGTGACTGCCGAGAAGAGCATAAGGGGCAGTTCGCCCAAAAATGTTCTTATGGTCAAGAAGGGATCCAGCTTCAAAGCTGGTGGTCGAAAGGTAAAACCCCAATGCACCTGGCAGGAAAGGCCAAACGACCATTTGTTCCTAGACCTTCCATGCCCGTAAAAGGCAAGGGGAAGGCAAATGAGTCGGTCTGTTTCTACTGTCAAAAGCCTGGTCATTGGAAGAAAGACTGTCAGCAGCTGAAGGAGGATCAGAAGAAGGACGGTGGGGCCGCTACTTCATCAAGTATTCCATTAGAGCTATATCTTTCTACGATAAATACTTGGGTACTAGACACTGGAGCTGAGTCTCATGTTTGTGCGGATATGCACGTGTTACACAGTAGAAGAGATATGGGGGAAAGCGAGGTGGACCTAAGAGTTGGGAACAACGTGAGAGTTGCCGCAACTGCCGTGGGTTCTGTTAACCTTGTTTTACCCAGTGGGCTTGTAATTGAACTTCATGATGTGTTTTGCGTACCTGCTTTCAACATGAATATTATTTCAATTTCTCTTCTTGAAAAAGAAGGTTATTATTTTAATATTAAGAACGGGGTTTTTAATATTATGCGCAACAGCATGTTTTATGGCAATGCTCACACTGTTGGAGGTTTATACATACTGAATATGCAAAACTCGAGATCCAACATGCTCTATAATATAAATGCTAAGAGGTTTAAAGCTAATGATTTAGACCAAACTCTAATCTGGCATTGTCGTCTAGGTCACATAAATGAGAAACGCATCTCAGCGCTTCATAAGCGCGGACTTCTAAGTTAATTCGAATTCCAAACGATTGATAGATGCGAAGCTTGTTTAATGGGCAAGATGACTAAAGCGCCCTTCACTGGTTTAGGTGAAAGGGCAGGTGATCTATTGGGTCTAATACATTCAGACGTATGTGGACCAATGAGTACACCAGCCAGAGGTGGTTTAGGCTACTTTATCACATTTACTGACGATTTCAGTAGATATGGTTATGTCTATCTCATGAGACATAAGTCTGAAGCCTTTGATAAATTCAAGGAGTTTAGGATTGAAGTAGAAAACCAACTCGGAAAGAGTATCAAGGCACTCTGTTCTGATCGGGGTGGAGAATACTTATCCGAGGAGTTTCTTAGTTATCTTACTGAAGGTGGAATACTATCTCAGTGGACTCCGCCAGGAACACCGCAACTTAATGGTGTGTCCGAGCGCAGGAATCGGACATTGTTGGATATGGTTCGATCGATGTTAAGTCTCACTGATCTCCCGATCTCCTTTTGGGGTTATGCTCTGCAAACGGCCGCATTCATAATAAACAGGGCTCCGTCGAAAGCAGTGGAAGGGACATCATTCGAGAAATGGTACGGGAAGGAACCCATTTTGTCCTTCCTAAAAATCTGGGGTTGCGAGGCTTATGTAAAATGGTTGCTTGCAACCAAGCTCGAATCGAGATCAGATAAGTGCACTTTCGTCGGATATCCAAAAGAAACAAAAGGATACTTCTTCTACAAACCGAGCGAAAATAAAGTTTTTGTTGCTCGAGGTGGGACATTCTTGGAAAAGGAGTTCATTTCCAAGACAGTCAGTGGGAGGGCTGTTCATCTTGATGAAGTTCTAGATGAGATGGTCACTCGGGAACCACTAGACGACCCACTAGAAGAAGTAGAGCCAGAAGTGGTCGTTGAGCAAGAACCAATAGCTACAGTTAATGAGGACGGTCCGAGGCGGTCTGAAAGGATAAGTCATGCACCTGTCAGATACGGTTTCCTAGTAACTGGAGGTGATGATTTAGTATTAGTCGACAATGATCCAGCTACCTTTCGAGAGGCCTTGGACGGAACCGACTCTGAGAAATGGCTGAAAGCCATGAGGGAAGAAATGCAATCCATGTCAGATAATCAAGTGTGGGACTTGGTGGAACAAACCCCTGACGTAAAAGTCATTGGGTGTAAATGGATCTTTAAAATAAAGATAGACATGGATGGCAAACCTCAGACCTATAAAGCAAGACTGGTAGCAAAAGGTTATAGGCAAATCCACGGAATTGACTATGAAGAGACCTTTTCTCCAGTAGCTATGGTCAAATCTATCCGCATTCTACTTGCCGTAGCAGCATATCATAACTATGAGATATGGCAAATGGACGTCAAAACCACCTTCCTCAACGGGAGGTTAGCTGAGGACGTTTATATGTCCCAGCTTGAGGGTTTTGAGGATCCAAAGAATAAAGGAAAGATTTTCAAGTTGCTCAAATCAATCTATGGTTTGAAGCAAGCATCTCGAAGTTGGAATCAGCGTTTTGATGAAGTTGTGAAACAGTTTGGCTTCATCAAGAACGATGATGAACCTTGCGTATATAAAAAGGCAGATGGGAGCAAAGTAGTCTTCTTGGTGCTTTATGTTGATGACATACTGCTCATTGGAAACGACGTCCCTACCTTGCTCTTAACAAAGACTTGATTAGGTGAGTGTTTCGCAATGAAGGACTTAGGCGAGGCCTCTTACATCTTGGGGATCAAGATATATAGAGACCGTACCAAGCGGGTCTTGGGCTTAAGTCAAAGCACCTACATAGACAAAGTGTTGAGACGATTCTCAATGCAAGATTCAAAGAAAGGATTGCTGCCCATGAGTCATGGCGTGAAGCTTAGCAAGAAGCAGTGTGTTGAGACACCTGCAGAGCTAGCAAGAATGAATGAGATCCCATATGCTTCGGCTATAGGGTCCATAATGTATGCCATGATATGTACGAGACCGGATGTCTCGTTTGCCCTAAGCTGTACCTGTAGACATCAATCCAAACCCGGTGAGGCACACTGGATGGCAGTCAAGGCGATTCTCAAATATTTGAGAAAAACCAAAGACACTTTTCTTGTATACGGGGGAAGAAATGATGATCTAGTCGTCAAGGGATATGTCGACGCTAGTTTCCAGACAGACCCCGATGACTTTAAAAGTCAGTTGGGATATGTGTTTACGTTGAACGGTGGAGCATTCAGCTGGAAAAGCAAGAAGCAGGACACCATTGCCGACTCTACGACCGAAGCTGAGTACGTTGCCGCATCTGAAGCGGCAAAAGAGGCTGTATGGATCAGGAGTTTCATGGCTGGGTTAAGTGTAATTAAAAACCCATCTAACCCAGTAGACTTATATTGTGACAACACTGGGGCTATTGCGCAAGCTAAGGAACCCAGGGCACATGACAAATCCGAACATGTACTCAGAAAGTATCACATCATCCGCGACATTGTTGCAAGAGGTGACGTGAAGATCCACTACGTTGCAACTGATGATAACACAGTCGACCCCTTGACCAAGGCTCTTCCACAAGCAAAACATGATAAACATGTTATGTCAATGGGTATAGACTGGGACTTAGATTGGAACTAGGGGCAAGTGGGAGATTGATAGCATTTGTGCCCTAGTCCAATTGCTATTAGCTTGTAAACGTCTATGTACATTATCATCGTTTGTAATATATATATAAAACGGCTTCTGTATTACTTATGTGTTGAAGTAATATGTTAAGCATGATCTGATTTATGACCACTAAAGTAGTAGAACCATAAGTCTGTACGGATCACACTTAACGAGTCCCTGGTCAAAATATGCTTCCTTAGAAGCGACCAGTATGAGGATGGTTCTTAATGACGTATTTCTACTTGTCATATGGATGAGGGATCCCGGAATCATATCATAGATATCATGAGGTGATTGATATCGGACGACCTGCTTTGAATAGTGTTTTCATAGATTAAGCCATGAACATATTCAAATGCGATAGCTTGTCACGATATCCTTAGACCGAGGAGTCTTTGTGATCACTATGCAATGAACGTGCGGCTTTAACTTGCGCCTAACGCTTTCTGTAACATGATTGCAATAACGGGCATGATTGGGTAGCGGAACGGGTTGCATGAGTGACACGAAAGACGGCTAAGGGATTTATCCCTCATACTACGGTATGGGAAAGATATACGTTAAAAGGCCTCTTGATCGAGATTGACTGAGAGTAAGAGCATGGCCATGCCGGTGATACTGGTTATCAGTTCTCAGCCATTTCACATATCAAGTAAGAATGATTGATTACACAAGGGTGACGACTCTATGCCTTGTGATCAATCGGGATATCTAGAGATAATAGGATAGTGACTTGTACGCACAAGGTTAAGTCGAATCATCGATCATCATACACCTTGGGTAATCATAACGTCTTACTACAGACCATTTATGATGGATCGGGCAAGAGCGATCTTTTGCGCCGATCTGCCAACGGTGGCATGAGCCTAGAGGGTCATACACATTCAAGACGGATAAATTGAGACAAGGAAACCTTAACGTTTCTTGAGGAGCAATACATGGAAAAAACTGGAGGTTTTGTGCCATGGGTTCGGTTTGAGAGAATAATTAGCGAATCGAGAAAACTGAGTTTTTTCGTCGATGTCGCGTCGGATTTTGTTTGATAAGTAACGACAAAAAGGGTTGGGCGACTTTTGGACACGGCACGAAACCACATAGGCGAGCCCTTTGGGCTCGGCCTATGAGGCCTCATGGCTGGCTCAAACAAGGGCCCAATAAGGGCCCAATAAGCCCTCTTGGCCGGCCCACATGGTGGGTCCATGTGTGGGGGCCACACAACACCATGCTTAGTTGGTGATTGTGGATTAAGAGGTGAGTGATTTAAGGGGTATGGGTTAAAGCACCTTTAAGCCCATACCAATCACTTTTGACCCATACTTGTGAGTTGGATGATGAATTGAAATACAAAACATTAATTCATTAATCAACATAATCACACAATTCACAAATTCTCTCTCTCTCTCTTGCTTGGCCGGCCACCTTGCTCCTCCTCTTCATCTTGCTCTCTTGTTCTTCATTTAATTGTTCTAGTAGGCAATTAAGTGAAGGATCATCAAGATCATCCCCTTGGTGTGGACTTGCTTTAGAGAAGAGGATCCGAAAGTTCTTCTTTAATTGATTCAACAAAGACTTAAAGGTAAACATCTTGTGGAATAGATTTTGCTTTGGGATTTAATGGTTTATGTTCTTGGACAAGGTTTGGAGTAGATTTTGTTATAATGCTTCCGCTATCTCGACGATCTAGAACGCTCCAAAACCTTACACTCCAACCCATGACTGACTGTGGTCAAGTCTTCCTTTTCTCCTCCAGGATTTATCAGTTCCTCCACCACACCTTCTTGAGGTGGTTCTTGGTTTTCCAGTAGCGACTCCAACAAGTCACTATTTCTAGAGGTATCGGTGTTTGAGATAATGTAGGAGTCGATACATGGGACATTTGCTGGTGCTGGAATAATCTGCATGGAAGCTTCTCGATCTCTTTGGCCAAGATCAGTCTCCCTTTCTGGCCATGTTAGATCTGTCATGGAAAATGTAGAACTTCCGGTTCGAGATCGTTTGGGAATCCGGGAGAAAATTGTTATTGGAGCTTCCTCCGCAGGGGTTTCTTTGGGAGATTCCTTGGCTTTCCTCTGCGTTTTTGGTCCTTTGATTCGGACTCCATGCTTGTTGGTTTTTGGATTGCTGCTCTTGGAGCTTTTTGCTTCTGCCTTCTTGGGTTCGGATCGTTGACTACCAGTAGCCTTCTTTGGTGCTAGAGTGCTCCGAGTCTACACCATTTTTGTGTAGGTAGTGAGATTTTTCGTTGCAGTGTGAGAGGTGAGGGAGATGAGAGCGAATAATGAGAAGAGGCAGACTAGGTTTTGATTTTGAAAATAGGTTGATTCAAATCAAATCTGTTAGAGACCGAGCGTATCTTGTGACCTTTCCTTTCTTTATATGGGCTTTTGGTATGCTTAGCCCAATGGCATGTGTTGGGATTTTGGACCGGTTCATGAAGAGGCACCAACTAACTCCTCTCAACCGTTTCTGCAACTTCTATTGCTCGTTGATGGTGCACATACCGAGTGACGACCTGAGGTACTCAAATCTGCTCGCATCTAATGCCTTCGTGAAAATATCAGCAAGTTGCTTCTCTGTATAAATTTTTGGAGTGAAAATATCTTCGACCAGCTCGCGAATGAAGTGGTGTCTAATGTGAATGTGCTTGGTCTTGCTGTGTTGGACAGGATTTTTGGAGATGTTGATGGCACTGACATTATCACAATATAAAGTCATGGCTTCTTGTCTGACATTGTATTCGACTAACATTTGCTTCATCCATAACAATTGTGTGCAGCTACTCCCGGCAGCGATATACTCAGATTCAGCAGTGGACAAGGCAACACAGTTTTGCTTTTTACTAACCAAGATATGAGGTTATTGCCAAGGAAGAAGCATCCTCCAGATGTGCTCTTCCTATCTGCTGTGTTTCCGGCCCAATCAGCATCACAATACCCCACCAGGGTAGAGGATGTGTCGAATGAGTATAATAAACCCAAGTTTGTAGTCCCAGAGATATATCTTATAATTCTTTTAGCTTGGGATAGATGAGTAACCTTAGGATTAGCTTGATATCGTGCACATACTCCTACAGAGTAGACAATATCTGGTCGACTGGCAGTAAGGTAGAGAAGACTACCAATGATGCTTCTGTATAGGTGTTGTCGACGGCTTCTCCTGGATCATCTTTAGTTAGCTTGAAATGTGTAGCTGCAGGTGTCCGTTTATGTGAAGCTTTCTCTAGCCCAAATTTCTTGACAATATTCTTCGCATATTTGCTCAGAGAGATGAAGATGCTATCTTTTAGTTGTTTAATTTGGAAGCCTAGGAAGTAGGTAAGCTCTCCCACCATGCTCATCTCGAATTCTGATTGCATTTGTTGGATAAATTGCTCTACCATCTTTCTTGACATCCCTCCAAAGACAATGTCATCGACATATATTTGGGCTATCATCAAATTCCCGTCCTCATTTTTCACAAATAGATTCTTGTCGACTCCCCCTCTAGCGTAGCCGCTTTGAATCAGAAATTTTGTGAGCCTTTCATACCAGGCCCTTAGTGCTTGTTTCAATCCATAGAGAGCCTTCTTGAGTTTATACACATGATCAGGGGAGTGAGGATCAACAAATCCTTTAGGTTGCGATACATACACTTCTTCGTTGAGATCTCCATTCAGGAAAGCACTTTTGACATCCATCTGGTAAAGCTTAATCTGTAGATGGCATGATATCCCTAGTAGGAGACGGATTGCTTCAAGTCTTGCTACGGGAGCAAAGGTCTCATCGAAGTCGACTACCTCAATTTGTGTATACTCTTGAGCAACTAATCTGGCTTTGTTGCGAGTGATGTTGCCAAGCTCATCGGACTTGTTTTTGAAAATCCATTTTGTGCCAATGACATTTCCTTCACTTGGCTTGGGCACCAGTTCCCACGCCTGGTTCTTCTCAAATTGAATCAGTTCCTCTTGCATAGCATTGACCCAATACTCATCATTGATGGCTTCATTGATATTTTTGGGTTCATTCTTTGAAACAAAGCATATGTTACCTATCACCTCGTTGTAGTCTTCAGGAGTTTTTGATCGAGTCCGTATGCCTTCATTTAGGTCTCCAATTACTCCAGAGATAGGATTGTTAGCATGGATTCTTCGCGAGGGATTCTTGTTGTTGGTTTCGGGAACTGTCTCATCATTACATTTGGACTAGCATCTTTGTTTTCTGATTTGCTACTAGCATCTTCTCTGACATCCGTAATGGCATCCTTCCTACCATTGTTAGGATAGACTCCGTCTTCGTTTGTCGCATCCTTTGAGGCATCTTCACAGTCATCATCAACAACAACATTGATTAATTTCATCATGGTCTTGGTTCGTTTGTTGAAGACCCGGTACGCGCGACTATTACTTGAGTAACCAAGGAAGATGCCTTCATCACTCTTTGGATCAAGCTTTCGACGAGGCTCTCTATCAGCCAGAATATAACAAGTGGATCCAAAGATGTGGAAGTACTTGATGTGGAAGTACTTAACATTGGGCTTTCTCCCCCTCCATATTTCATAATGAGTTACTGGCATACCTGGTCGGAGAGTGACTCGATATTGGATATGGCAAGCAGTGTTAAGTGCTTCTGCCCAAAAGTGAGTTGGTATGTCCTTGGCCATCATCATAACTCTACCCATCTCCTGTAGAGTCCTGTTTTTGCGCTCAACAATGCCATTCTGTTGGGGAGTGATTGGTGCTTAGAACTCATGAGCTATCCCTTCTGAGTTACAGAATTCTGCAAATTTGCTGTTCTCGAACTCTCGACCATGATCACTACGAAGGCGAATTATTTTGCCAATTGTCTCCCCTTTTTCTCGTTGGACCTGGATGCATAGATTTTTGAAGATTGCGAAGGTATCTGATTTGTCACGAGGGAAATCAACCCAAGTGTATCGTGAGTAATCATCTACACACACAAAGACATAGCGTTTTCCTCCAAGACTTTCTACTTGCATTGGCCCCATGAGGTCAACATGTATCAGCTCAAGTACTCGAGAGGTGGTGATATGTTGTAGCTTCTTGTGTGACATCTTGGTTTGCTTTCCAATCTGACATTCTCCGCAGATCTTTCCTTCTACTATTTTTAGGTTCGGAATTCCTGTAATGGCCTGCTCGGAGATTGACTTCTGCATACTTCGAAGATTTAGATGTCCAAGCTTTCTGTGCCACAGTTTGGTTTCTTCTGCTTTGGAGACTAGACACTTTGTCGCTTCGATATGTGATTCAGGCGACCAGATGTAACAGTTATCCATTGAGCAGATTCCTTGTAGAATAATGACTTCATCGAAGTCTTTCACTATACAGGCTTCTTTAGTGAATTTTACCTCTGAACCCAGATCACAGATCTGGCTGATGCTAATCAGGTTTGCCTTAAGTCCTTCTACAAGTAATGCTTCAGTTAGGCAAGTAGCTCCTGGATGCTTGAGTACTCATTTTCCAATGATTCGAGCTCGAATCCCATCTCCAAAAGTAACATAGCAGTTTGTATATAATTTGAGATTGGAAAGAAACTCTGGAGTACCTGTCATGTGTCGAGAACATCCACTATCGAGATACCAGTCTTTGTTTGTTGAAGCAACATTAGCTCGATAGACCAGATTCTTAGGTCTCCATTCAAGGCGGGATGTTTTCTGAGGAGTTGAGAGATGCCTTTGATGTCTCCTTTGTCTCTGTGGTAGCTGAGCTTGTTTCCTTCCATAGAATTGAAAACAAAATGGTCTGATGTGACCTCGTTGACCACAATAATGACATATCCACTGATATTGATAAGCTGGTTTTCTGTAGTATTGTTGTTTGCGTGGAGGATGTCTTTTGATAGTTGCTTGACAAGAACATGTTGTAGACGATGTCATGAAATTTGTTGTAGTTCGTCCTGTAGGATGTGTTGGGGCATCCAGTGGTTTCTTGTCAAGCATGGCTTGTTGTGGGACAAACTTCGTTACTGCTGTCGAGGGGATATCGTGTGTGTACCCTAGTCCCGTCGTATCCTTGGACTGCTTTCCTACTAATAAGATTTTGTCAAGGCATTCTATGCTAGGATTCATCATCTTTACCGATTTAGTCATAAGACTGATTTCTCCATTAAGTCTGGAGATTTCGCGTTTTAGTTCCACGATTGTCTCTAGGAATCTAGACTTGTCGTTGGTAAGACTGATGATCTGTTCTCCTTGTTGATCAAGGATCAGAATTTCCTTGATCCATCTGGTATGTAAGCTTTTGTATGCCTCGACTAGTTGCTCTTTAGTCCAATTCTCATTCGGAGTTGGATGATGGTGATCATCATTGATATTGGCAGAGTTATCAATGTTACCTACAGGAGTAGTAGTAGTGAATGCAACAAAGTTGCTTACCTCTTCAGAGCCACTATCTTCATTGTCATCATCTGATAGGGTGGCATTGTAACCTCGTTTTTGTTGTTTGAGGAAATTTGGACATTCTCTGCGAAGATGGCCAAATCCTTCACATTCATGACATTGAAGTCCTTTGTTCTTGTTGTTTTCTTCTACACTCCTGTTTGGTCTGTCAAGACTTCCTCCTGTTTGAGCTTTTTGTGGAGCTTTGTTTCTGGCATTTGTTGTGACATTCTGTCCACCCATTCGACTGAATCTTCTCATGACTTTGTTGTAATATTTTGTGAGAAGGGCCATTGTAGCATCGATGTCTTCTTCGGAGTCAGAATCCTCAGGTTCTGGTTGCTTGTGTGTTGAGCTTTTGAAGGCGACTCCTTTATTCCTCTTGTTGATATTGGGTAGGGATAACTCATATGTCATCAGGGACCCCATCAGCTCATCGAATTTTAAGATCTTGAGGTCATGAACTTCCTCAATTGCAGTGATCTTCATCTTAAATCTTGGGCTAAGAGCACGTAGGGATTTTCTAACCAGTTTTTCATCAGACATTGGTTCACCCAGAGAGTAGGATTCATTGGCTAAATCACGAATACGCACATTGAATTCTGTAATTGATTCGTCCTCTTTCATGACGAGGGCTTCGAAGTTGGTTGTCAGATATTGCAGTTTTTGTTCTCGAACCTTAGTTGTCCCTTCATATGCAACAACCAGGATGTCCCATGCGGATTTGGCAGTTGTGCATGTGTTGATTAGTCTAAACACGTTTTTGTCAACACCGTTGAAGATAGCATTCAGAGCTCGGGAATTTCCCAGTGATTCTTCGTCTTCATCATCAGTCCAGTCTTTTTCTGGTTTTGGACCGATAGGGTTACCATCATTTTCATTGAGTTGTGGGGCATTCCAACCATTGATTACCGCTTTCCATGTTTTGTTGTCAAGTGACTTCATGAAGGCACACATTCGAGCCTTCTAATAGCCGTAGTTGCTTCCATCTAGAACAGGTGGTCGATTGATGGATCCTCCTTCTCTGTATTGTCCATCTTGATCAAAATATTTGTTTAGGAACTCACCTAAAGCTGTAGGTGCCCCCTCTGATACCAATTGAAATTTTGATCAGCTAGTCGTGCAAGATGTCACACACAATGTTACGTATGAAGCTATAACACTGTGTATGACTTCTTGTGTAGATAACGTAGGACAGAAAATATAAAGCTATAAACAATGACACAGCAGATTGTTTACCCTGTTCGGTGCAACGTCACCTACGTTTGGGGGCTCTCAGCTTAGTGGAAAGGTTTCACTTATCAGTAATTCATCAGAACATACAAGTACCTGTGATCAACCCTAGATCTATACTTTATGCTACGTTTTGCAGTGAAACCTATCTAGGGGTCTCCCCCTGAATCCAAGACTCCGTCTTGATTCCACTCTTCGAGCAATCACCTTGCTTTGTCGGTTCAAGTCTCCGTTGAACTTGGTGGTTGCGTGCAGTCTTCACTCACGCGATCAGCAAACCCTCAATCACCTAACTCTTAATAGTTATGTGATGCACAATATCCTCAGCAAGATCTGCAACTCTCAACCCGCAAACCTTCATGTCTAAGAGCTTTGCAAACTAATGTTAGGAAACAAATAAAGAACCACACGATTGCTAAGGGGGTAGCTTAAGATTTTATAGAAATCGAGGATGAGTATTAACCCAAATGGGTTTCCTCTCAATCACCGTCTTTCTTCTTTCCAGAATCGGAGTCGTTCTGGAATTTCCTAATCGTCTTCGAACTTTCTGCAGAAATTGCACTTTCCTGATTTCTGTCGATCAGGATGTTTGCCGAGATGCCGTCAACAATGTCACACAAGATGTCGCATAAGATGCTTCAACATTCTTTGTAACATGTTCTTCAGTTCCTTTAAAAATCATCCATTCTCTAAAACCGTCGTAACTACACAAACGATGATAATTATACATAGACATTTACAGACCACTAGCAATTGGACTAGGGCACAAAAATGCTATCAATCTCCCACTTGCCCCTAATTCAAATTTAATTCCCAGTCTATACCCATTGACCTAACATGTTTATCATGTTTCGCTTGAGGAAGAGCCTTGGTCAAGGGGTCGGCTGTGTTATCATCAGATGCAACGTAGTGGATCTTCACGTCCCCTCTAGCAACTATGTCGCGGATGATGTGATACTTCCTGAGTACATGTTTGGATCTGTCATGTGCCCTAGGTTCCTTAGCTTGCGCAATGGCCCCGGTGTTGTCACAATATAAGTCTACTGTGTTAGATGGGTTTTGAATTACACCTAACCTAGCCATGAAACTCCTGATCCATACAGCCTCTTTTGCCACTTCCGATGCAGCAATGTACTCAGCTTCGATCGTAGAGTCGGCAATGGTGTCCTGCTTCTTGCTTTTCCAGCTGAATGCTCCACCGTTCAACGTAAACACGTATCCCAACTGACTCTTAAAGTCACCGGGGTCTGTCTGGAAACTAGCGTCGTCATATCATTTGACGACTAGATCATCATTTCTTCCCCCGTATACAAGAAAAGCGTCTTTGGTTTTTCTCAAATATTTGAGAATCGCCTTGACGGCAATCCAGTGTTCCTCACCGGGTTTGGATTGATGTCTACTGTTAAAGCTTAGGGCAAACGAGACATCCGGTCTCGTACATATCATGGCATACATTATGGACCCTATAGCCGAAGCATATGGGATCTCATTCATTCTTGCTAGCTCTGCAGGTGTCTCAGCACACTGCTTCTTGCTAAGCTTTAAGCCATGACGCATGGGCAGCAGTCTTTTCTTTGAATTATGCATTGAGAATCTTCTCAGCACTTTGTCTATATAGGTGCTTTGACTTAAGCCCAAGACCCGCTTGGCACGGTCTCTATATATCTTGATCCCCAAGATGTAAGAGGCCTCGCCTAAGTCCTTCATTGCAAAACACTCACCTAACCAAGTCTTTGTTAAGAGCAAGGTAGGGACGTCGTTTCCAATGAGCAGTATGTCATCAACATAGAGCACCAAGAAGACTACTTTGCTCCCATCTGCCTTTTTATATACGCAAGGTTCATCATCGCTCTTGATGAAGCCAAACTGTTTCACAACTTCATCAAAACGCTGATTCCAACTTCGAGATGCTTGCTTCAAACCATAAATTGATTTGAGCAACTTGCAAATCTTTCCCTTATTCTTAGGATCCTCAAAACCCTCAGGTTGGGACATATAAACGTCCTCAGCTAACCTCCCATTAAGGAAGGCAGTTTTGACGTCCATTTGCCATATCTCATTATTATGATAAGCTGCTACGGCAAGTAGAATGCGGATAGATTTGACCATAGCTACTGGAGAAAAGGTCTCTTCATAGTCAATTCCGTGGACTTGCTTATAACCCTTTGCTACCAGTCTTGCTTTATAGGTCTGAGGTTTGCCATCCATGTCTATCTTTATTTTAAAGATCCATTTACACCCAATGACTTTTACGTTACGGGTTTGATCCAGAAAGTCCCACACTTGATTATCTGACATGGATTGCATTTCTTCCCTCATGGCTTCCAGCCATTTCTCAGAGTCGGTTCCGTCCAGGGCCTCTCGAAAGGTAGCTGGATCATTGTCCACTAACACTAAATCATCACCTCCAGTTACTAGGAAACCGTATCTGATAGGTGCATGACTTATCCTTTCAGACCGCCTTGGACCGTCCTCATTAACTGTAGCTATTGGTTCTTGCTCAACGACCACTTCTGGCTCTACTTCTTCCAATGGGTCGTCTAGTGGTTCCCGAGTGACTATCTCATCTAATACTTCATCAAGATGAACAACCCTCCCACTGACTGTCTTGGAAATAAATTCCTTTTCCAAGAATGTTCCACCTCGAGCGACAAAAACTATATTTTCGCTCGGTTTGTAGAAGTAGTATCCTTTTGTTTCTTTTGGATATCCGACGAAAGTGCACTTATCTGATCTCGGTTCGAGATTGGTTGCAAGCAACCGTTTTACATAAGCCTCGCAACCCCAGATTTTTAGGAAGGACAAAACGGGTTCCTTCCCGTACCATTCTCGAATGATGTCCCTTCTAGTTACCAGGCTTTTGGCAGTAGAAACAGACCGACTCCTTTGCCTTCCAATTTCCCTTCATGGGCATGGAATGTTTAGTAATGAAAGGTCGTCTGTTCTTCCCCGTCTGGTGCATTAGGCCTTTGCCCTTACCACCACCAGCTTTGAAGCCGGATCCCTTCTTGACCATTAGAACACCTTTGGGCGTACTGCCCCTTATGCTCTTCTCGGCAGTCACCAACATGCTGTGCAACTCCAATGCGGTCTTGTCCATTTCATGCATGTGATAGTTCATGGCGAACCCACCATATGCATGAGGAAGGGATTGCATAATGAAATCCGCAGCCATCTCTTTCTCCATAGTCATTCTGACACTAGTCATATGATCGAGATGTCCCTTCATACATAGGACGTATGGGTCTACGGGGCTGCCTGCTGACATCTTGCAGGCAATGAGTTCTCGGAGAACAGTGTATTTTTCAATACGTACTTTCTCTTTGAACATATCCTTAATCTGTGCAAATATTGCAAACGGATCATGGGATAGCTCCATAAACTGCTTCTGGAGGTCCGCATCCATGCAGCCCAGCATGACACACGCAACGTCGATAGAGTCGCTAAGGTGTTTTTGGTATGCATCCTTAACAACCCTCGTTGCGTTGGCAGCTGGCTCCACCGGGATAGCCTTGTCAAGGACGTACTCCCTGCGTTCCAACTTTAACACAAGTCGTAAATTTCTGTCCCAATCCAGATAATTTGTTCCATTGAGTTTACACTTTTCAAGTATAGTCCTCAACGACAAATTAGACGAGTTTGTTGAATTACTAGCCATTTCTACACGAAGAAAGTAAATTTAATCAGAAAAGTTGAATAAATTTACGAAGATCCGAATTAAACACCAACCATCCGATTCTAAGGTTTAGAATCTTTAAACCAAGATCCCTTATTTGTCAATTGAAGTACGCTAAGGCGCACCGCTCCAATTGACTCATTTGGGTAGGACGTCCATCCAATTACAACCCGTGTAACTCTTGGTCAGGATATGTGCAAAAGCACACGGCTTACCCTTCCGATGCCCCAGCTTGACCTCAGGCCAAGAATCGTGGTCGAGTCAACCAACTTTCACTAATGCGTTAACTTTGTGCAGATGCTCCGCTAAGGCGCACGACATCCCACAAAATTGACCATTTCCATATAGAACCCATTCCATCAATGCTCCGCTAAGGCACACGACACCGATAAAAATGTTTCTACATGGGTGTGAATTAAGGTGGCATCTCACTTGAC
Organism: Geranium rotundifolium; assembly: GCA_963920655.1. Lineage (NCBI taxonomy): Eukaryota > Viridiplantae > Streptophyta > Magnoliopsida > Geraniales > Geraniaceae > Geranium > Geranium rotundifolium. Next base: position 13,775,100 of record OY987322.1, on the reverse strand, counting down.
TCAAATTATGTTGTGATTTGGTTGTGTTTAATAATTCGAAAGTATCTTGGTACAATTACGAACCCGTCATCAACAACCCGTGTTGTGACGTTTCTAATTGTATCATATACAATCTTCTATTGAAGTCGTCATTTGCAACCCGTGCAAACACGTTTCAAAATCGAACTCATCCATCACAACTCGTGCGATGATGGTTCACAACGCTTTAAACATGCAAACAATTAAAATCGATTTTAATCTTTGCATGTGAGGTGATAAGTTATAAACTTATAAGCTAAGCATGCAAGCATATAATTATTTGAATAATTCAAGCAAGCAGACATAAAGCGTTTAAATATGCATCAATAGCCCATCCTAATCTTAGGATTCTACGAGACATCACATCTTCTCGTCTTTCTCATTCGGGCTCCCACTAGCTCTTGGACTTCCTCCAAGACCGTCATTGTGCTCGATTTTCCATCCTTCTCGTCTTTGAGTAGTATTTACAATTAATACTCGATTCGTAGACCGGATAAAAAATAATTACACTTTATGGGCTCGAATGAAAGAATAATTACACGCTAACACTAACAGTGTGCAAACCGTGAAAGCGATAAAATCTAATGGTCTGCTAATGCATCATACATCTCATCACATCATCCAACATGTTATCACACAAACATGTTATCAAATAATATGCAATTATTCCGGTTTTAATTTTGCCAAGTTGCTTGGTCGGGTTTATCGAAACTAGACCTTTTCGAAAAACGGTTTATCGAAACCGATCAAATTTTAAAGTTTTCGAAATATTGGATCGCAGGTTCATCCACGGACATAATCAACGTCCACGAACCAAGTCGGGCCAAGCCCAATGGGCCGAAGCCCCTTGGGCCGAGCCCAACATCACGGCTCGGTTTCGGCCTAGAAAAGCCCAAACCGAGCTTGCCTCTCCTCTCGGCCTCGGCCAAGAGGAGGGACAGCCTCGGTCACCGCCGGCCTCCGGTGACCTCCGTCCGGTACCTCCGATCCGGCTCCCCGAGAGTCTCTTCTCGGACCAGACAAATCCAATAAAATCTGAAAAATTCCAAATTCAATATATTTTCCAAAAAAATAACATATTTCATGCAATTTTCCCAAAAAGCATTAAAAACATGTTATCAACAAATATGGCATGCAAATCATCATAAAACCGAAACAAGTTCAACAAGACAAAGATTAAGAGGGTTAACCACCCTCTGATACCACTGTAGGGTTTTGGAGCGTTCTATAACATCGAGATAGCGGAAGCATTTAACAAAAGCAACTCCAAACCTTGTCCAAGAACATGAACCATTAAATCCCAAGGCAAAATCTATTCCACAAGAAATTTACCTTTAAGTCTTTGTTGAATCGATAAAGAAGAACTTTGTGATCTTTTTCTCTAGAGCAAGTCCACATCAAGGGGATGATCTTCAAGATTCTACACTTAATGCCTACTAGAATAATTAAGTGAAGAACAAGAGAGCAAAAGAGAGAGAGCACTAGGGGTGGCCGGCCAAGGAGAGAGAGAGAGAGAGAGATTGTAAGAGTGTGTTGTGTAATTAATTCACTTGATATTTCTCTACTTCATCAATCTCATAAGCATGGGTCTAAAAGGTGATTGGTATGGGCTTAAAGGTGTCATTACCCATACCCCTTAAATCACTCACCTCTTAATCAACAATCACCAACTAAGCATGGTGTGTTGTGGCCCCCACCTTTGGACCCACCAAAGTGGTCGGCCATGTTGGGCTTATTGGGCCCAAAACGGGCCCTTGTTGGGCCGGTCACGTAACCTCATGGGCCGAGCCCAATGGGCTCGCCCATGTGGTTTCGTGTCGTGTCCAAATGTCGCCCAACCCTTTTTGTCGTTACTTATCAAACAAAGTCCGACGCGACATCGACGAAAAATCTTAGTTTTCTCGATTCGCTAATTATTCTCTCATACCGAACCTATGGCCCAAAACCTTCAGTTTTGTCCATGTATTGCTCCTCAAGAAACGTTAAGGTTTCCTTGTCTCAAGTTATCCGTCTTGTATGTGTGTGACCCTCCAGGCTCATGCCACCGTTGGCAGATCGGCACAAAAGATCTCTCTTGTCCGATCCATCATAAGTGGTCTCTAGTAAGACGTTATGATTACCCAAGATGCATGATGATCGATGATTCGATTTAACCTTGTGCGTACAAGTCACTATCCTATTATCTCTAGATATCCCGATTGATCGCAAGGCATAGAGTTGTCATCCTTGTTCAATCAATCATTGTTACTTGATATGTGAGATGGCTGAGAACTGATAACCCGTATCACTGGCATGGCCATGCTCTTTCTCTCAGCCATTCTCGATCAATAGGCCTTTAACAGATATCTTTCCCGTACCGTAGTACGAGGGATAAATCCCTTAGCCGTCTTTCGTGTCACTCATGCAATCCGTTCCGCCACCCAATCATGCTCGTTATTGTAATTCTGTTACGGAAAGCGTTAGGCGCAAGTTAAAGCCGCACGTACATTGCATAGCGATCACAAAGACTCCTTGGTCTAAGGATATCGTGACAAGCTATCGCATTTGAATATGTTCATGGCTTAATCTACAAAACACTATTCAAAGCGGGTCGTCCGATATCAATCACCTCACGATATCTATGATATGATTCCGGGATCCCTCATCCCTATGACAAGTAGAACTACGTCATTGAGAACCATCCTCATACTGGTCGCTTCTATTGAAGCGTATATTGACCAGGGACTCGTTAAGTGTGATCCGTACAGATTTATAGTTCTACTACTTTAGTGGTCATAAATCAGATCATGCTTAACATATTACTTCAACATATAAGTAATACAAAGCCGTTTTATTAATTACAAACGATGATAATTATACATAGACATTTACAGACCACTAGCAATTGGACTCGGGCACAAAAATGCTATCATACCCAACCTAGCCATGAAGCTCTTTATCCATAAAGCCTCTTTAGCTGCCTTCGAGGGAGCTATGTACTCAGCCTCCGTCTTAGAATCGGTTGTCGTGCCTTGCTTGCTGCTCTTCCAGCTGAAAGCACCACCATTTAACACAAACACATATCCTGATTGACTCTTAAAGTCATCAGGGTCGGTCTGGAAACTAGCGTCAACATACCCTTTGACGCTTAGCTCCTCGTCTATACCCACATACACTAGGAATGCGTCCTTGGTTCCCCTCAAGTATTTGAGGATAACCTTGACCGCAGTCCAGTGTTCCTCACCGGGGTTAGACTGAAAACAACTGCTACAACTGAGGGCGAACGAGACGTCCGGTCTCGTGCATAACATTGCATACATGATGGATCCTATAGCCGAAGCATATGGGATCCCATTCATGCGGCTTAGCTCATCAGGTGTCATAGGACACTAAGTCTTGCTGAGCTTGATGCCATGACGCATGGGTAAGAATCCATTATTGAAATCAAGCATTGAGAACCTTCTCAACACCTTATCTACATAGGTGCTTTGACTTAGACCCAAGATCCTCTTGGTTCGATCTCTATATATCTTGATCCCCAAGATATAAGCAGCATCTCCTAAGTCTTTCATTGCAAAACACTTTCCCAACCAAGATTTTGTTTCATGCAAGGTTGGAATGGCGTTTCCAATGAGTAATATGTCATCGACATATAGCACTAAGAAGACAATCTTACTACCACTCGCCTTCTTATATACACAAGGCTCGTCTTCATTCTTGATAAAACCGAATTCCTTAACAGCTTCATCAAAACGAAGATTAAAACTCTGAGATGTCTGCTTCAATCCATAAGTGGATCTCTGAAGCTTGCATATCTTTCTTTTATTCTTCGGATCGACAAAACCTTCAGGCTCAGACATGTTTACATCCTCAATGAGATTTCCATTCAAGAAAGCGTTTTTGACATCCATCTGCCATATCTCATAATCGTGATATACGCAGCTATGGCTAGAAGAATGCAGATAGATTTTACCATCGCTACTGGAGAAAAAGTCTCGTCATAATCAATTCCTTGAATCTGGCGATAAGCTTTGGCGACCAGGTGCGCTTTATAGGTCTGAGGTTTTCCATCCATGTCGGTCTTCACCTTGAATATCCATTTACAACCAATGGTTTTTACATTAGTGGTCAGATCAACCAAGCTCCACACTTGGTTATCGGACATGGATTGCATCTCCTCGCTCATGGCTCCCAGCCATTTCTCGGAGTTAGGCCAGGTCACAGCTTCCTGAAAGGTTGTTGGATCATCCGTATCCACAACTTCCAAATCACCACCTTTAGTTATGATGAAACCATATCTGATAGGTGCGCGACTTGATCTTTCAAATCGCCTTGGACCTTCTGGAGTATGTGCATGAATTGCAACTATCTCTATAACAAGCTCAGGCTCCATTACTTCTACATTGTCAATATTGTAAGAACTTGTGCCCTAGTCCAAGTATTTTCTATGTAATCTTCTATTTAGTAATGAATGACATTTACATTATTATTATGTTATGATAATGTGTCAAGCGATAACTTAATCTAAAGTTGTTGGTGTTTACACAAGAACAGCAGAACCTTTAGATATTATTAAGTTATGCTTGGCGTATCCCTAGTCAAATGCTTATCTATAAGTGACTAGTGTGATGATAACTTAAGATCAAGTCCTACTGATCAAGGTAGTGGGACTGCCAAAGTCATATCACGGATATCATCTGGAGGATGATATTAGATGACCCGAGGTGGAGTATGGCGCATAGTTATTAGTCACCAACGCATACTCCGTCGTCGTGTGATCACTGCCTTAATACCTTGGAGCAAGTGGCCTTAAGGAAGCTAGTGATTCTTGTGGAGGGCTTAGCTTCGCAAGGTTCAAGCCCGGTTGTGTGTGTACACGTAAAGAGCGAGCTCGTTTTCTTGCTTAGGATTCGAGAGGAGGATAATATTGCTAGAGATTTCTAGAGGTAAAAGTTCTCATCCTTCTCATCTTTCTCATAGTTTATAATTCATCTAGCTTAAGCATAAAGATTCATGAGGGGTGTGGGTCACCCTTTCCAATTTCCCTGCGCTTGACCCGTAATATAACCCCAACAGTGGTATCAGAGGCTGGTTGCTTTCTAGATGAATCAAATATGCATGATTTCGTGGTGAAGTTGATTGATTGATCATATATGATTGTTGCCATAATTGATTGATGCATGAATCTCCACTTGGTTGTTTTAGTTTGGCATAAGGAACGATAAAAATTCGTTCTTTGATCGTTTTACGGATAAAGGTTGGATTTTTATTTGTGTCCGGGTGTTATTTCGGCTCGGGATTCGTGCAATATATGTAGTGGATCATTCTCGGGAGTTGGGTCTCGATCCAAGTGAAATCGGGTCGTGAATCGATCTCGAGAAAAGCAGAAAAATGATCAGGTCGAGGAGGGTGGCGATCGAGACCGCCCCTCACCTCGGTTTCTCCGCCACAAAGGTAGTGTTGATCGACACCTCTCGGTCCTTAAAAGGTGGCGATCGACACATACAGACGGTGGGGAGTTTTCGGGCCGAATAGAAATTTTGACCTAAGGCAAATCAAGATTTTGAGTTGAATTATTTTATTGCTTTAATGCCATGAATATGCTCGATCGTCGATATGGTTAAATTGGTTTTCATCGAGTATATAAAATATCGAAAGACTATTTTTCCGTCGAGACAAAGTACGGTCTCGAGTTTCCACGAGATTGATGACCTGACAAACCGTAGGACCGCACAGTTGTGTCGTTCGACGTATTTCGGTGGGTCGTTGGCACATTATGTTGAACTTTTTGTACCGCCCAATCACCTATTAGAGTTTTGCTAAATATACTAGAGTTTCAACATACCGGTTGATGAAGTGATTACATCGACTGGCGGCGGGGCCGGGTCCTTGCGATTGGATCGAATGATCGATTCCCAGCTTTCATGGGAAAACGCGAGAGTCTCGGTTTAGGATTTCGAGATTGGGACTCCATCTCCTCCCCCTCCGTCGCCACCACCTCCACCTCCTACATCACCACCACCACCTCCATCTCACCCACCTCCTCCACCACCACCACCACCATCCCCTCCCTGCCCTCTTCACCACCACCACCACCTCCTCCCCTTCCGTCGTCACCTCCTCCCTCTCCTCCATAACCACCACCGCCGCCGCCAACACCAACTTCATCTCCTCCATCTCCACCGCCACCACCTCCATCTCCTCCACCATCATCCCCTCCCCGCCCTCTCCACCACCATCACCTCCCCCTCCGGGGAGCCTCCGGTCGACTTCCGGCGAGGCTCCGACAGTGGTGGAGGAGATGGAGGAGGTGGCGATAGAGGGGGAGGAGATGGTGGTGGTGGTGGTGGAGGTGCGGGGAGGGAATGGTGGTGGAAGAGATGGAGGTGGTGGTGGTGGTGGTGATGGAGGTGGTGGCGGTAGTGGTGGAGGAGATGGAGGAGGGAGAGGAGAGAGAGAGTATGAGTAGTATTTTTTTGAAAATAGAATGAATAGTGAAGGGTATCTTAGTCTTTTCATTCAATTAAAAAAAATTATTGCCTCTGAAGGATATTTTAGTCTTTCCACACATTAAAAACGTTAAAAACTAACGAAGATGGACGGAATGAGTAACGGTGAGAAAAATTAAATTCTTGAGTATTCACCCTAACACGAAATTTTTTAGGTGTAGTCATGTAATAATATAAGATATCAAGGTGTAGTCATCTGGAATTATCCCAAAAATATATATCTTTTGAACCTTTTTTTTAAAAAAAAGATAATTTTAATACATAAATAATGGACACTAATTTCAAAATTATTTATTTAAAATATATATATTAAAAATAAAAAAATATATAAAAAAAACAATTTTTAACAACGTTCTTTTTGTTTTAAAAAACAATTGTTTTTTGGGATAATCTTAGCTAGCTACAGCTAGTTTGACGTCATTCTCACATAACTACACCTATTTTATTTTTTCTTCTGGGAACCACGCTAGTTTTGGTAATTCTCACCTAGCTACATTTTTGGACCAAAAGGCCCTTCTTTGGCTTTTAAATTTTCAAACTCATGCCATTTTTTTTCATTTCACATCTCTTCAAAAATTGATTATTTTCGCACGATTAAAGACTTCGAATGATTTTGGAGTCTTCATAAAAAGTATAGCTAACTTTAATATCTTTCTAACATGATAAGATTCACGATTTTTGAAGATTATTTGGTAAGTGAAAAGTGCGTCCAAATTTTTCGCTGGAAACTTGAACTTTCCGAACAAGCAAGTTTCCAGCAGAATACACTAACGCACTTTAGACTTATCAAATGACCTTCAAAATTCGTGAATCTTAGCATTTTGGAAAGGTATTAAAGTCAGCTACACTTCTTATGAAGACTCCAAAATCATTCGAACTCTCTAAGTGTGCGAAAATAATCAGTTTTTGAAGAGATATGAAATGAAAAAAAATGGCATGGGTTTGAAAATTTGAAAGCCAAAGAGGGGCGTTTTGGTCCGAAAATGTAGCTAGGTGAGAATTACCAAAACTAGCGTGGTTCCCAGAAGAAAAAATAAAATAGGTGTAATTATGTGAAAAAGGCGTCAAACTAGCTGTAGCTAGCTGAGATTATCCCTTTTTTTTTCTAAAAAAATAATGTTCAAATGATTTTTTTATTATTTATTCCATAAAAAGTTAAGTTAAGCAAATGATTTTTTTAAATACAAGGGTATTTTAGTCATTTAAATATTTCAGTTTCAAATATTATGAAACGACGAAAATACCCTTATATTAGGGGAAAATATATAGAAGAAAAGTAATTGACTTTTCAATCATATGACATATTATGATACCATAGTAGAGGTGGTATCAGGAAATCGTTTAACCAAAACAGTGGATGAACTTCTCATTATATATGTTCTAAGTTGGGGTATTGACAGTTGACTACACCCAACTATGTCAAGTTTCAAATTTAATACCTCAACTTCCAAATTTTCATTTGGGATACCCAAATATTAAATAAGCGACAGTTAGCTCAACTTCTGTTAAATCTAACTGATTTGGTCTGTCAAAAAGTCTAAAATGACCTCAATGGTTTTGGTCTGTTAAACTGGTCTGATTGGTTTAATTGATATGATTATGAAATGATTATTTTACCCCTAATTGAATACTCAATTTAACTAATATATTGAGGGCAAATCTGACTTTTCAATTCTTTAATAATTAAATACATATATTATTATTAATGATTATATTAACAAATATAATTAATCATACATATAATTAATATAATTATTATTAACCATACATATATTAATTGATCATTAATTAATTAATAATATTATTAACCATACATATATTAACCATACATATATTAATAATATCAATAAACCCTGTGTCTTCTCCGTCTTTATTGGCCGCCACTCACATCCCCGACCGCCGCCTGCTCCCGACGCCGGCCGCAACTCCGGCCTCCTGCACCCCATCTCCAGTCGCTACTCCGACCGGCGAGGAGCACCACCGTCGACAACAAGAACTCCGACCGGCGAGGAGCCTCCTTCCAGATCGATTCCGAGCTCGGCGTGGAGCGTCAAATCTGGAGCGCAGCGGCGACAGAGGTTGAGCGCGGCGGCAGAGCCTAAGTGCGGCGGCGTCCTCCTCTGAGTTGAATCCCAAATCCAACGAGGAGAACCAGGAGCCAAGAGCCAAATTTGCAGATTTGGTCTCGAGCTCGGGCTCAACCCCCCAACCAAAATCAAATATCAATTTGGGACTCAAGCTCCTCGCGACGGCCTCCTCCTCGCGACAGCCTCCTTCTCGCGACGGCCTCCTCCTCGCCGAGAGCCTCCTCGAGCTCTCATTTGGTCTGTTAATTAGGGTTAATTAATGGTTGATAATATGATTAATAATAATAATATATATATTTAAATATTAAAGAATATTAATTATTATTTGTGTAAGTGAAAAGTCATATTTGCCCTCAATATATTAGTTAAATTGGGTATTTAATTAGGGGTAAAATAGTCATTTCATAATCATATCAATTAAACCAATCAGACCACTTTAACAGACCAAAATCATTGAGGGCATTTTAACAGAAGTTGGGTTAAAACGTGACATAGTTGGTTGTAGTCAACTGTCATTGCCCCTTTTAAGTTTTAATCACCATTTGGCAAATTCTAGTGTATTCAAGATAAGTATTAAACAAATAGTAATATCTGCTTTGTGATGAGATTTGGTTCCCGGACTAAAACTTGACGGACATACAAGTGTGTATTTGATGAAGTTATGTGCCTAAATTAGCAGATCACTAGTTACAACTGAAAGCAAGCAGACGATTGAAAAGAGATAAGTCGCCATTCTCTAAATAAACACTGTACATATACAGAAAAGCTAAATAAAATAGAATTCATTTATTAATTGACAGACAAATTGTAGGTTGATCAGCTATCGAGTCCGAAAAAGCCTTCCCTTGTGATTACAAAGTCACAAGAGAGTTGGGGCAAATGAGGAGCAAAAACAACATGAAGGCGCCTGCGTGTTTGTGTACACAGATTGTGATCCCCATCCAAATTTGCAACAGCCTCATCGTTTCTGGACAAGAAAAGCCTAGAATTGACACAATGCGACCATGCTAGCCCCAAAGCGGGAGTAACCCGTCTCCCGGAAGTGAAGAGCCACCTGAAATTCCCAACCCGCATCCCACTCACACCTTGATCATCCACCAAATCAACGACTTGGTTTGTGACCACGACAGCGAGGCTGAAGTTGTGGGCCAGGGCCTTGAGTTTGGCGGAGATCTGGAAAAACAGAAGGGAGCGCTTCCTGAGATGAGACGGGGTGTTGTCGAATTCGGAGCGGAAGAGTGCAGCGATGGAGTCGACGACGATGAGGCCCACCCGAACAGGGGACGCGGTGGAGACGAAGGCGTGTATCCGGGGCATGAGGTCGAGCAGGTGCTGGGCGGTGTGGACGGCCTCCACAAAGACGCGGTCGCAGGGGTCGTGGTGGAGGGCCGCGGCGGGGTGAGACCGCGCGAGCTGGCGGAGGCGGCGGAGAGGGAAGGGGGGCTCCGTGTGGAGGTAGAGGGAGGAGGCGGAGAGGCCTCCCAGAGAGGGGGGGAGCTGGGCGGAGAGGGCCAGCTGGAGGCACAGTTGGGTCTTGCCCACACCGCTTTCAGCCACCACCTCTGTCACCGACTTGCACGGAACGCCGCCGCGGAGACGCCCGTCCAGGACGGGGCACCCCACGCTGCACTTCTGCACCATATTGCACCAAATCCCTAATTTCCCTTTCCCATTCCCATTCACACAACTCAGTCCCAATATTTACTTTATTGAATAAATAAGTGAAAATTAGGGATGGGGTAACTTATTTTGCAGAGAAAATGTCACTTACTTCCTCAAGTTTCATTTACATATTTTGGTCGACTAACGTATCTTAACAGTTATATGTATTTTTAGAATTTCTCCTAAAAGTCAAGCACCGTTAGATTTTTGTCAAAATCAACTTCTTTTCTTTTTCTAAAAATGACAAAATTACCCATTATGTTTAAAAAATTAAAAATTATTTTTTAAACTTTTTTTAAAATATATTATTCTATAAAATCAATAATGAAAAATTAGTATTAAAAACTTTACTTTTTTAAAAAATTATAAAACATAAAAAACGATGTTTAAAATCCGTTTTTCATGTTTAATATTTTTTTCTTTAAAAAATATTTTTTAAAAATAATATTAGAATCATTTTTTATTATTTATTTTATAAAAAATATATATCAAGAAAATGTTTTTCTAATTTTCTAATACACGGGCATTTTCGTCATTTTGACCATAAACTAACACCGTTGGGCATCCGTGAGAAATTCTGAAAGTACAGGGACCTGTAAAGATGTATTAGTCGGCCAAGGGAGGTAAGTGAAAATCGTGTATACTGCGAGGGAGGTAAGTGACATTTTCCCTATTTTAAAATGACAGTTTTATAAACTTAAATATATCACTTTTCTATTTTCATACTCTAATTATTATTTTTTCTATCTTAACTATTAGTTTTGGACAGTCTACCCCTAAACTATCAAGAATACTTAAACTATCGTTGAAATTGAACCGGTTCAATTTCAATAGCTTTGGTTTAGCCTAGTCCATCGAAAAGATTAAACCAGAATTTGATTAATATGAAATTACAATTATACCTTCTTCTTTAAACTCTCCCTCCCATCACCTCGCTTTCGGCAAGTGAACTTCATATTTTCGAGCTCAGCTCTTCCATTTTTTTCGACTAGTGAGCTTCATTCTTTCCGGCGAGTGAGCTCCATGAGCTCAACTATTCCATTTTTCCAGCAAGTAAGCTCCATTTTTTTTGCAAGGGAGCTCCATTTTCCAAGCTCACCTCTTCTAATTTCCCAGCGAGTGAGTGAGCTCCATTTTTTCCGGTAAGTGAACTACAATTTTTCGTCATTGCCGGTGAGCTGAGCTATCCTTTCTACTTTATTTCGGTTGGATTTCACCTGATTATTTCCTTCCACACGACTCTCATGAGACCACCAAGATTACTTGTAGAGACTCCCCAATCCTTTAAGAGATCATTCATTCGACACTCAATTTCATCTTTGGACAATTTCTTGATTTCAAAACTGAACCGGTTCAATCCCATGGTTATTTTAGGTATTTTTGATATTTTTGGAGTAAGTTGTTTCAAGGGGTAATTTCATGTCAATACCCCAACTTTATCTCATTTCGAATTTAGTACCTCAAGTTTGAAACATTTTTTGCCGGTAACACAACAATTTGTAAGTTACACTACATGTCACGATAGTTAAATATAACAGAATTGATGTGCAAAAAGTCCAAAATACCCTTAGTCTTTAATTTTCAAATTATACACATATATATTTGTATATTTAATTTTCAAATTATACACATATATACTTAAATAAAGTTTTATCAATTTTCTTTATATTACCTTATTCAAGGTAATTTGCTGAAAAATCATTGTCTCCCACATGTATTGTGGTGACGCAAAACTTATAATTATCACACTTCTCTCATAGAGTGATAGTTTTTTTTTCAACAACAACATTAGATTGACTATGTGCCAACACGAATACACATATGTCAACCATTTCAACATATTCATCTTAAAGTCATTTCTTCCCATGAACATGACAATAAACATTTATCCCCATTATTTCTTTTAAGCAAATGTACACACCAATATTTTGTACTTTCAAACTAGAAGTCATAAAATATTTATTTACATCTCTTATTCAAGCGAATTTTAAATCACAATATCAATGTGAATTAGCTCAAAAGATTCAATTTTTTCTTCCAACAAATTTGAAAGACATTTGTAATTTCTTTTGTCAACACAAAATTCATATTTGTGTTTACCAATCTTGAAAGACGGTAAGTAATCCAAGTGAACTAATTTATATATAAATTATAGTTCACATGATCAAGTCTATCATATCACATCAATGAAAGACTTTACTTTATTCTTATCATTTTGTCTAATGACATTTTTCATTCATCCTTACATCATCATCATCATGTCATCGGTTAAATAACCTTTGTTCATATACATTTCAATTTTGGACAAACATTTTTCAAGAAATCAATTAAACTATTGAAACCATGATTGAAACCATGAGTAACAAGTAATGCCCCCAATGAGATTACCATCAATTGTCATCGTTTTTATGCCGCACATACAACTTATTTGATCATTGTGATGACATATTCTAAAACCATATTTTGAGGTGACATAGGTGCATATGTACACACTGTCCCAATCATCAATAATTTCTTGATTAGAATTTTTAATTCCATCTAAAAAACCATGGCTTCAAACAAACATGTCAAGCCAACACTTTTGGAACCTAAATAGCTCAAATTTATTTTAAGGTTGCAACATAACTAGATCGTCACTTATATCTATTATGTTAATCTCATTACTTAGTTGATATGACTTCAAACTAATCATTATCAACTCAAGAATGAAAACATTATTACATTCAACTTATTCATATTCATATTTATATGATTTATTTATCAATGAATCAAAACGATTAATCATATTCAAGTATGATTATTCAACACATGAATAACATCGTTATGATTAGATTCATGATTCATCACCAATTTTCATTGCGTTGATCATGCCCAACTCATATTTACGAGTTCGTGAATGAGATCGTTACATCATTCAACTTCTATGATTCATCAATTCATGATGATCAATTCAAAATAAGAATAATTCAAATTAATCATATAATTATGATTTTCAATCAATGAATAAATTCAATATTCATTACTCATTACTCATATTCAATTTCATTGAAATGATTAATCATTACACATTTCATTTATGCTAATCAATTTTTATGATTTCACAAATCATATTCTTCTTGTAATTCTTCACAATTCTTTGATAATTTCATTCACTTGTACAGTGAACATTTATAAAAAATATAAACTATTCAATACATAGTTTAAGTACAAGAGAATCGTCTCCTCTTTCACTTTTGAGGTTCTTCATGTACCATACATGGTGAATCCATTATGACCACCATTTTTTGTCGTCCTTTCAACGATGAAGCCAACAAATCATTCAAGTCATTTGACATATCTTATCGAAACAAAATCGATATATTAGTGGTAGACATTCGTGTCTTAAACCCACTTGAAATTTAACCCAAAAGGTACATTCCCGGCCTCAGCCATATTGACATATTGTCCAAAATATTCCATAAGATGAATTAGGCAAGCAAGCTTGTTGCTCTCATCACCAAACTCTTGTTTTCAATAATTTCTTCAAAATTGGAGCAATTACGAAGTCCCGATATTTGCATAAATATGATCCATTTTTTGTTTTACATCTCTACAACAAGAAAGACAAACCTTATTAGTATTTGTAAGATTATAAATTAACTCACATGACCAAATTCATTATGTTTCAATAATTTATTCAAATTTGGAGCGAGTATGAAACTTTATTATTTGTATTAAAAAAAAGATTCATGTTTTCCAACTTTTATATCTACAAAATGAAATGAAATAATTAGTATTGTAAAATATAAACTATGCAAAATTTCATAAAACAAAATATGAACCTTCTTAAATCCGCAACTTGTTACAACTCAAGAGAACGTTATACTTTAATATTGTTAGGCATTATACAATAATAATAACAAATTGCGGAAATCAATAAAATATAAAATACTAATGAAATATAAAAATTACAAAATGATACATGAACCTTTACAAAATATTTGATACAAACTCGAGAATAGTCGAGGCGTGTTGGACACTTTCCTTAAAGTGTATTCGCTCTCCCTCGGGTGTTGGAATCAATGATTGTACACCTCTCAGGATACAATGACTTCGAACTAGCACCGTACACCAAAGGTCTAGTTCCGGCGAACTTGAACTTGTGCCTTTCTCTATCACCAAATCGTACGAACTTTGAAGAGAAGAAATTTAGAAGAGGGAGAACAAGAACACATAGTTCTTGATATTTGGATGATTCAAAATTGAAGAGAAAGACCATCTATTTATAGTCTCATCTCTTCCACCTCTTGAATTCTAACAGTAAATGCCCAAATTAAAGACAAAATGAAAGGTTGTAACCTATACATTCAAGAGGATTAAACCACATTCAAAACTTGAAATGCCAACTCAATTTTATTCATTAGGTAGAATAATATGAATTTAAATCATATAATATGAATATAATTATACAATATGATCTTAAATCATATATTATCCAACACATTCTTCTTCTCCAATTCCATGCCCAACAATATTCCAATCCTATAACTCCATAGCAACTCTCTCGCCCAAATTTTGCCATAGTTACACCTAACTATAGCAAAATGACACGTTCATACTATAACTAATTATATCTCTTTGTAAGTACTCTAATTAATTTTATGGACAACGTACCTCTTAAATGCCTAAAGTACCTAAACTACTCCTGATTTTGGTTTAAATTTTACTTGGTTTACTGCAGACTAGTAATAATCTGGAATTGAATTTAAACTTGTTTCAAATTTATAAAATTATTGTTTTAGCCTAATTATGTATAAGTTTTCCCTAATTGTATAATGAAAATTTTGTCTTGTATCAAACAATTAGAAATTAAAAAAAGAAATGGGACTATGAGCTCGACGATAGAGAAGACGTCGATGGCGGAGGAGCTCCGGCTTGGTAGCAAGCTTGGGCCACGGTCGGAGGCGAGAACTAGTTCAGCACAAATCTGCTCTGTTCAGCCGCGACCTCTCCTTCCCTCGATCTCGGCGCCTCTTCGCGCTTCTCTTTTGACTGAAAACCATCTTGCTCTGGTGCAGCACGATTCTGGCGACATCGAGTGAGCTATATAGGTTGGAATACTTTGATTTGGGGAATATGTGTTTTAATTATAAAGCTGCTCCTCGTTTAGAGTTCGACGTGGCTGGGAGATGAAGGAGGTTTTGTTGGTCTCGAATCGAATATGGGCATGTCTTTCTTCGATTCAGATGAATGAGATTTGGAGAAGATGACGAGGGTTAGTTGCAGAGATAACGCTCGGAGACTCGATGCCAGGGCTCGCCGGAGTTGGAGAAGCCTCATAGATCTATCGTTGAACAGGCTCGGACATCTGGCGTTAAACTTGTCGGGGTTGGAGAAGACATGGTTCGACGCCTTGAGCTCGTCGGAGCCCACATCTCGTCGTCAGAGCGAAACTATACCTCGCCGGAACCTATTTGGCATCTCTATGGGTTCGGCAGGAATCATATATGCCATAAATCAAACTGGAGTTTACCCGGTCTATTTTCCCATTAGTTCAATTTTATTTTTTTCAATTGAACTGTGGATAGTTTAGGTATTTTAAGCAGTATAGGAGTATGTTGTGAATAAAAATAATTGGAATACTAAAAAGAAAGTAAATTAATTAAGATATAAAAATATTATTTCACTGCAGTTAGAAATAATAAAGTGTCATTATATCTTGATTCAGCCTTCAGATGAAACCAAAATCATCAAAACATTTCAGTTAGTGGATGTTTTTATTAGATTAAAAAATTACAAAATTTGCCTGTAAGCGATACTAAATGCAGTTATACTTTCGTACGACAAAAGAATTGACAATTGTCCAATTGATGGTTGTTTGTAGTGAATAAAAAAATTGAAAATTTTGATAGTGTTACTCAACATCAATACATCACATATGTAGCTGCTTTCTAGAGGTTAGTTTATATCAATATTACTTGAGTTTTCCTATAATCTCAACCATGGACGTAGTTTAACTTTTACATGGAAAATGTCACGTGATTGCCCCTATAATTTACGATTTGGCAGATTACTACACTTAAAATATTTTTTCACTCAGCGGGTACCATAGTTTAGAGAATTTGGCAATGTCAGTCATTTTGTCCATTTTTATTAAAGTTTGTTAAATTATATATATATGACGGTGAGAACCAAATTCTTTTATGAGAACGTGAAAATTGAGTTTGTCCATTTAAAATAAGTGAATGTTTAAGAAAAATTGTGATATCCAATGAAATTAAATGTCCATTGAAAATCAATGAATGTCCAATGAAAACAATTTGTTCATTCAAAATAAATTAATGTCCAACAGAAATAAGAGAATATCCAGTGGTTCTCATGTTCTCACAACACATTTGGTTCTCAGCCGAATCCTTCCATATATATATATCCTTCCTCCCTCCATGCTATATCCAGATTCTTGCTCCACTCCCTCAAGCTCTGTATTGGTATCAACATTTGGATTGATAAGGGACAACGTTTAGATTAAATTTTCTGTTGTAGTACAAATCAATCGCTTTGTACATTTCAGATCTATTAAACAAAAATCAATTACAGACAATTTCATATTTTTCCTTCTCGAACTCGCTCTCTTCAAGCACCACCGCCTTCTGGTCGGAAAACGTTGTGCAAATTGTCGTCGTGTCATTGTGCTCTTGGTAAAACAACGTCAGAGTCCTTGAATCGAGCCTCTAGCCCTTGTAGATCGGTCTCGCCTCAATCCGGCCATAATAGATCTCGAGCCGCCTGTTGGGTTTCGGATTGTGACGTTCAGTGCGAGATCATACCAAAGCGTGTTGTTCCCGGTGAAGTTGAACTGAGCAAATGAAGCGTCCTTAACGTGGAATTTGACGAAATTCGGGCAGAAGATGAACCAGAGAATCAGGACAGTGACGACATCAATGACGAGGATGTTGAAGATAATTTGGGCACGCCGATTATGGCGGTGTGACGGCTTCTGCGGCAAAACGTTGTGCTTTGTTTGTTTAAGAGAATTTGGGTTTCCTTTATCAGTGATTTCTAACTTTTGTTTTTGGCATACCCGTAAAGGAAATTTGAATTTCAAATTATGTATTATTGTAAGATATTCATATTTCTATAATTGTTTTTAAAGTAAACCAATGTATTTGAATACTCCCAATGAGAACTTACAAGCATCAATACAAACACCACAAGAGGAAATACAAACACCACGAGGGCTTGCTTCTACGTCCAACTCACCTGGGGTCTTCACGTCTCTATATGCAATTATGCCCATTTGCCATTTTTTAGATATAAAGTGTTTAACAAAACATATTTCTCTAATTGATTTTTTAAGAATTAATTTAAAGAGTTCAGTTGAAAATTTTGATGATTTCTTATAGTGTGGAAACGAGGAGTGTAGTAAGTTTGTGATTTCTCGTAGCAATTTTTAATTTTGCAATTAGTTTTGTCTTCATTTGTGAGACACATGGAGAAAGGAGAGAAAGAGGAAAAGGGTACTTATTGAAAATTTAAAACACGTGTAAGGGGATTTTGGTCATTTTAACTTCAAAATTTAACAGACTTTAGCGAAAATGAAGGGAATAAATAACGGTGTCAAATTCTCCCAATCATGGTACCCGCCAAGGTAAAAAAGATATTTTACGTGTAGTCATATGCCAAAACATAAATTTTAGTGGTAGTCAACTAACATTTTTCCTCTTTGCATTTTACAAGCAATTCCATTGATTAATTTTTTAATTCGGGATGAATAAAAAACAAAGCTAACAATAATAATTTTGAATAATTCGTAAATCAACATAGTTAACAGTCTTACATCAACAAAATGAACCAGTAAGGCTCAATGAGGCGATCAACACCAGTTCCAGGCCGATCGGACGTCAGGTGAAGACTCGGGCTATTTCAAAATTGCAGGTGGCGGATAGGGCGGACGCAAACCCTAGGCTGCTTATCTTGGTCAACGGCGAGGGCGACCAGGCCACCAGATCGGTCAAGCACCATTCGGGCTGAGTCTTGGAGGCATCAGGAGGAGGAGCTGGCTCAAACGACGAAGGCAGAGGCCAATCGGGAGGCTCTTGGCGGAGGACGAACACGGCTATTGCTCCGGTGAGATCGCTGGCCGAGAAAATCCATTCCGGGTTAGTACGAGTGCCAAGACGTTCGAAAGGCATCGTCTGGGGTGCTAAAGCGCTTCGGCGGCTTCGGTCCGGCAAGGCGACCCCGGCGCCTGAATCTGCTGCAACGTCGGGCTCCTTTGGGCTAAGGAAGGTCGTCGGGCCGAGGGTGCCAGCTGGGCCAGACGAAGCCCATGGGGCTCAAGCCCATTTAACCATGGGCAGGTCGGATGGGGTGGCTCAAGCCCGTTCAGCTTCGGGCATACTTGTCGGGCTGGCCCAAGGTGAGCAGCAAGCCGGTCCTTCCAAACCAGGCAGCTCGGTCCTCACCCCGGTCAGCTCCGGATCTTTTTATTCTGGGGCCACCTTGCAACAAAATTCACCCGACTCGTCTACTAAGGTACGCAGCCCGGATCACGGTTCAGATAATTTTACTTCTGCTCCCCTTAGTTTACTTGAACCGGTTGAGCCGGTAAATTCGGTGAAGCCAGCCAGTCCTTCACTGGGTAATTTACCGTTTCGCCCCTCAAACGCAGAGCTGAGGGGCCTTTTCAGGAGATTTGGGGAGGTTTTGGAGGTGACGCTTCTGAGGAGACACCGTTAGGCTAGTTACGGTTTCGTCCACCTTGCCTAAGAGTAGGGGTGTATGGATGCGATCTCGGCCTTGCACGTATCGGTTCTGAGAGGGCACACTCTTATCGTGGCAGTTGGGTGACACTCACCTCGGCCACAGATTTCCATTACTCCTTAGCCACAGACCGCCCCATCGGCCACTCCGGCCTCTTCCCGCGAGCCACAGACTATCCCTCCGAGCACCACGAATCGTAGCCACATTTTATTTCACACCTCCTCCCAGCGATTCCAGTTTTGCATCCTCGTTGTAGCGGTTTGTGATTTTGATCGACGAGTCCTTCTATCAGAGATGTGCGACACAGGATCGGAGGTGGCTACGATTTCGGACTTGGGGCAGCTAGTGTTTCTACTATCCTTTGCATATGCCAGTGCGATAGAAAGACTCCAGACTGATCAGTGGACAAATCTCTGTCGGTGGTTCTTCTTTTGCTCGACCGACTGCGACCTGTTTCTGCTTGGTGGAGTGTTTCACTGGCTACACGTCCGAGGGATCCCGCTGTCAGCTTGATCTTCAGCTTCGATTGAGACGGTAGTAGGTGGTATTGGTAGTTTCATAGCTACTCACCCATACTCCATGGGCGAGGGGTGTTTCGAGCATGTTGCAGTATTGGTGCACGTCTCAGACACTCTCTGGAGATCGTGGGAATTTGATTTCCGGCTAGGAGCGGGGTCGGTCATAGTTGATTTGGAGGTCGTTCCCATCTCTAAGATCCCTATCATTACTCCGACAAACTCCGACCTTGACCTATCCCATGTCTAAGCGGGGGCCCTCGTACCGTTCAGGCAGGGTAGGGGTAAGGTTTCCTAGGCCAAGGAGATGGAGGCGATGGGGATACAGGCGGAGGTATTGAGGGAGTAGGCCACCGCTCAGGGAGAGGTTCAGGAGACAGAGGATGTTGTGCAGGAGGAGGTTACTGAGATGGAGGCTAAGACTCAGATTATTATCTAGGAGGAGGCTTTGGAGACACAGTCTGGAGCTCAGGGGGGACCATTTTGCGGGAGACGGTGTGCTTTGTTCGGACTCCGGGATCCCCTCCGGCGCCCTACCCGAGGATGGTTGATCTTGATTATACTCGAGCACAACAGTTTTTTCCATTAGTAACGGCGCACATTTTGTGCCGTTACAAGCATTTTGTGCGCCGTTACAAACTCTAACGGCGCACAAACGGGCGTTTTCTCTTGCGCCGTTACACTTTTTAACGGCGCACACGTGTGCTGTTACAATTTTTTACGGCGCACATCAAACGTGCGACGTTACAAGTCTGATTGCGCACCGTTACAAACTCCGTGCGCCGTTACAAGTTAACGTGGCCGTCAGTGTGGGGTACAGTGACGGGAGTTTTGTAACGAAGCACGTACCTTGTTATGATTCTAACGACGCACAATCAATGTGCGTCGTTAAAAGCGTAACGACGCACATACATTGTACGCCGTTAGACTTGTAACGATGCACGTATTATGTGCGCCGTTAGAGTTGTAACGGCGCACGTCGTATGTGCGCCGTTACCCATGATTTTGAAAATATTATTTATTTAATTTTCAGTTTTTTTATTATTTTTTTTAAATCAATATTTTAAATTTCTAAAAGTATACTTTAATAAAATTCATAATTAAAATAAAGTGTTTTAATAAAATATTATTATTGCATCGGAAAACTATAATGACGGGCCTGTACCTCTAAACATATTCGGGTAAAATAGAAGCATATTCGTTTTAACCGACCGCAGTTACTCATAGAAGTACTGCATCATATTCATGCTTTGTGAGCCTTGAGTTTCGAGGGAAATCTGGAGGTTTATAATCTTCTCGGCTTAAGTGGATATAACATCTGCTTGAGTATGGACCTGAGTCTCAAGCTCCGTGATCCGCACAGCAAGTCTGGAGCTGGAGGAGTCCAAATGTCTTCTTTGCTTCGTCGGTGCCTAGTAATGAGCCCCCCAACCCCAGATGTGTCGTCCTCAGGATGGTGTGATGATTGTTCCTTTAGTGGCCTCGACATCTCTAACATGTTGGGCAGCTTGTCTCATGAACTCGTCCTCCTAAGCGTCGGTCATCTTTTTTCAAATGACCATTTTCGTCGAAGTTTATCGGGTTCACCTTCCACTCTTCAAGTACGTGGTTATTGAAATTATGTAAATCAAATTAAAAATTAATTAATAACATAAATTAAAATTTTTTTTTTAAAAAATAACGTTAATTAATGAATAAAATTTAACTTACGCGTTTCGGATCCTCGTCCTCCTCGTGCTCCTCCTGCACTTGATCAGTACCAGCATCCGAGACAGGCGGCTTCGAGTGAGTCTTGAGCTAGCCCTCCAATTTCTTGGAGATATGTACGATGTCGTCCGACTCCATCCTCTCCCAAACTTTTCGGAACGTTACTGGGCCCGTATGGTGGTTCAATTTGTTATCGTTGGATCGAATTTTTTTCATTTGAGATCCAAATTTTTCTCGAAAACAAATTGAAATTAAATTATGCCCCGAATCTTTTAAAGAAATTTAATTAGGTTGTTTACGGTTTTTAAAATACTCCGTTGGCGTCAAAGTGTTGAACGATCCACCGCCATTGGGACTCCTTCCCTTTTAATATTTTGGGAATTTCATTGCACTTTAGCTTGTTCGGGTCTGAAATTCTGATGTGTAGCCAAGTTAAGAAGTCGAACACAAAGTCGTAACTTTTGTGTCGACTACTTTCCTAAAACACAAATCGTAGTTTAAACAGTATACAAGTAATAATAACAACACCAGATATGATTACCCAGTTCGGTGCAGCGTCACCTACGTCTGGGGGCACTTTGCCAGTGGAAAGGTTTTCACTATATGGTAGTCAATAGTACAACTTCAAGCACCAACTAGCTATCACACAAGCTATTGTCCTAAGCTACTATAGATCTCACCGTGAACAACCTCGACCAGGGTCCTCTACCCCTGTCTTTGAGATCCTCTCAATTCCACCCTTCGAGCAAGCGCCTATGTTGGTCTCGTAGTCTTCTTTGACAGATTTGTGAATCTTCAATCACGAACACAAGAACCCTAATCGATCAAACACTCAATCTTCGCGACTTGATGTTTAATCGAAGCAAAGCCATTCTAGCAAACTAATCAGCCTCTCAACACGCCAATGGTGCACGTTTAAGAGCTCTGAGAAATTTAGCAAATAAAGAACAAGAACGGACGAGCTGCTAATGGGGAAGCACAAGCTTTTTATAGCAGCTCTACATTCCTAATCTTTCTCGGATTAGGAATAGGAAGTCTCAGACTTCCTAAATAAATTAGGCAATCAGTTTACCGCCTTTTCTGACGTGTTTAATGACAGCTGGAAGTCGCCTGGCCTATTGACGTCATTCTCTTGCGCTCCAAGCCTTTCAGTTGTTGTGACGTCATTCTTCTTTCGTTCCAAGCGATTCTAAATAGGAAAGCTTCAGTCCTTTCCTAATCTGGAGCATAATGAGTCGTTCCACATGTCTTGTAACATGTTTTACTAACTTCTTACTTTTGCGTTAAAAAATTATGCCAATACTAAACGCAGCAACAATCTCCCCCTTTGGCAATTTTTTAGGCAAACACATTTTTAAGCATATCGTCATCTTGTGGCAGTTACGCACAGCAAGCGATGCGACTAATCACATTTTTAAGCTCATCGTCATCTTGTGGCAGTTACGCACAGCAAGCGATGCAACTTCTGGATGCGACTTCTGGTGCGGCTTCTAGTTCGACTTTTGGAGTGATGACTTATGTGCGCAACTTTTGATTGTGACCTTTGGCGCAACGCAACTTTTCGTCTTCTGTGCGCAACTTTAGCTTATATCTCCCCCTGTTTGTCTAACAATATTGCCAAAGGCAATCATACAACGATATACTTATAACAACAGGGCATAAACCAACTCAAAACTTGAGCAAAATATCCAAAATGTCACAAAGTGCAGAATTTTAACTCGGACAGTCCCCGAGGATTTAAGAAGTTTGTTTGAAACACGTTATCAGTCTAAAGCAGAGAAATATTTTAAAAGGAGGTGGAGTCATCGACATCATCGTTATCTTCAGCAGGAGCGGTGCGTAGGTCATGTAGGAGGGCTTCACAGGCAGTCTTACGGGTTGTCAGGGCAGCAATCGTCTTCTCCAAGTCATTGATTATATCCACCAGCTCTTCCTCCATCCTGGTGCCGAGAGGTCTGGAAGGACGTGAGCTGGAACCAGCTTCAGATGTTTTGGCCATGGGAGGAGCGAGATCTCTCATATGCTTGCCCTCAAAGTTTTTGAGACTTATAGTGAGGGGCAGAGGCTTCTTTCCAGGTACATCAGAATCTCGAACAATGTGAGGACATTTTTGGAGGAGAAGTCCAGTGATCAATGATGGAAAAACAATAGGTAATTTGACAACACATGACTTGGCATGTTTGACAAGATGCTCAATAACATACGAACCAAAGTCAAGAGGGGATTGAGTACCTATTTGGTAGATGAGCTTTACTAGTTCTGTTTTGATGCTAGACCCGTGAGTGGAGGGCGCCCAGTTTGCCAGACCAATTCGATATAGAATGGAATACTTGGCCGTTAGTTCTGCAGCCGCAATGGTATCCTTGAAGGGCCAAACCATTTTACTTCCTCCCGTGATCTCAAAAGCCGCTTTGTTTAAGTGAGGGGCGTCTGGAGTGACTTCTGGGGCTGCTCTGCTTAAATAAGCATTGATTGTGGAGGCATATATCTCAAAGCATTCTCCCCGAACAAAGACCTTCCTATACTCAGCGTCTTCTAGATCATTAAACTCACTTGAGAGATTGACGATGAACTCCTTGTCCAAAGAGGGGTAGAATGGTCCGATGTTGATGACCGTGTTGGTTAGGCCAGAGCCACGGAGGAGTTCCACAACTGCATTCATTCCTTGAGCTTCTGTAGAGAGCTCTCTCTCCGGGTAGATGTTGCGCTAGTATACGTATTGCCACTTGACAGCATTGTCTACTGAGTGAAATGAGACATTGTCTGTTGGGGCTTTTGGGACGTTTTTGGGGAGTTTCAGACCTCCCATAGACTTCTTGGCTCGTGGGGGTAAGGTACGAATTTCCTCCTCTTCTTCTGACTCTTCTTCTTCTGGAGCAGGGGTTGTTACTGAAGTGGATGACTTCTTTCTTAACTTCTTTACTGGTTTAGGAGCAAATGCTCCTCCTTTCTCTGTAGCTTTTCTTTTCGGAGTTAATCTCCTCTGCACTGGTGGTTCTTCTTCTTCATCAATCAGCTTTCTTGTTGGTTGTTTTCTTTTCTTAAGCCCTGTGGGCACAGATTCTTTCAGAGGCGTTCTGTCCTCTCGTGTAACTTCTTCTTCCACGGTTTTGTCCGTATTTGTTTCTTCTGTGTTGTCAAGATCGGCTAAAGGTTGGGGGACTTCTGGTATGACTTCCGTACCTTCATTCAGCGCTGAACCACTGTCCGGAGTGACAAGAGGACTGTCGGCTTTCTGCATTGCTTCGTTTAGTAGGGACTTCTCTGGTGCAGGCGTTGATTTTGGGGGGCTAGATCGATCTTCACAGCTAGTACCATGGATCTCAGGAACGGGGGTTCCTAGAGCTTCTTCAGACAGATTCTTATCTACTGGATCTACTTCAGGAGGGACAATAGGGTTACCTTGTAGAGGCGTCTGAGTAGAGTGAGAGCCCTCCTCTTCTAGGTTAGCAGCCTCGGATGATATGTTGTCCTTCTCCACGGTGGGGGTTGCCTCCATTGGTGCGATAGTTGGAGAAGAGGTTGTTGCTCCCTGAGGTCTTGCCGAACCCTCCCCTGAGGAATTTCCTCCATGAATCTTCACACCATATTTGTTTGTTGAAGATTTCGAAGCCGATAACTTCCTGGCGATCATCTTCACCCTCCTCTTGGCTCGCAATTTCTTGGAGGCAAAAGGAACACGTCCGCTTCTGGTTCCGACCATTTGAAGAGGGGCTTGATCGGAGTTTTTGGAGGAAAGGAACAACTGCTACAGGTGCAGATTGATTTTTGGTTTCGTGGTGCCCTAGCGGTTTTGGGAAGGTGGAAGGGGTGTGCAGAAATTTTCTGTGCGGAAGTCGAAAGGATTGAGTGTTGATTGGTTGATTGTCAGATTACAATCATTCCTTTTTCCCTTTTTGAAATTTAACAAAATTTCAAACTGGGCTTATGATAAAAGAATTGGGCCCGGTTTGATTTTGTGGACCCTTGTTGGTCCTGATAGAGAGAGAGAGTAAAATCAGCAAAAAGCTCCCTCTCTTCTTTCTTGACTTCTGGTTACTCAAGGCAGCAAAGTCCAAGGGATGACCTCAGACTTTCAAATCTGTTATCATCTAACGCCTTTGTGAAGATATCAGCGATTTGTTTCTCAGTAGGTAGGTATTCGAGTTTTACCTTCTTGTCTTCTACAAGCTCTCGAATAAAGTGATGCCTGATATCAATATGCTTGGTTTTGCTGTGTTGAACTGGATTCTTCGAGATATTGATTGCACTAATGTTGTCACAGAACAAAGTCATGACTTCTTGTTTGACCCCATACTCTGCCAACATCTGTTTCATCCATAGAAGCTGAGTCCAGCTACTTCCAGCTGCAATATACTCGGATTCAGCTATAGACAAGGCAATACAATTTTGCTTTTTGCTGAACCAAGACACAAGATTGTTCCCCAGATAGAAACAACCTCTAGAGGTACTTCTTCGATCTGGTGTGCTTCCCGCCCAGTCAGCATCACAGTATCCAACAAGAGTGGGAGAGGTATCAAAAGAATATAGCAAACCCAATTCAGAGGTTCCCGAGATGTACCTTGTTATCCTCTTGGCATGAGTCAAGTGACTAACTTTTGGATTGGCTTGATATCGAGCACAGACTCCTACTGAGAAAGCAATGTTGGGTCGACTTGCTGTGAGATAGAGAAGACTTCCAATAATGCTTCGATAGAGGCTTTGATCAACTGGTTCTCCAAGATCGTCCTTTGTGCATTTGACATGAGTGGCAATAGGGGTTCTTTTGTGTGAAGCCTTTTCCAACCCGAATTTCTTCACAATATTCTTTGCATATTTGCTTTAGGAGATAAATATTCTATCTTTCATCTGTTTGATCTGGAAACCTATGAAGTATGTGAGCTCTCCAACCATACTCATCTCAAATTCGGACTGCATATGTTGTACGAAACGTTCCACCATCTTGTCTGACATCCCTCCAAATACGATATCATCGACATATATTTGGGCAATCATGATGTCACTTCCTTCCTTTTTCACCAAGAGAGTTTTGTCTACTCCCCCTCGAATATAGCCATTATGTACTAGGAATAGGGTAAGACGTTCATACCATGCTCGTGGTGCCTGTTTGAGGCCATAGAGAGCTTTCTTTAGTTTGTAGACATGATGAGGAGAATCATGATCTTCAAATCCCTTTGGTTGAGCAACATAGACTTCTTCGTTTAGATTTCCATTGAGGAATGCACTCTTTACATCCATCTGGTAGAGTTTGAACCGCAGATGGCATGCTATGCCGAGAAGAAGTCGGATGGCTTCTAATCTGGCTACTAGAGCAAAAGTTTCTTCGAAGTCAACTCCTTCTACTTGTGTGTACCCTTATGCCACCAGTCTTGCTTTGTTTCGAATGATATTTCCTTGCTCATCGGTCTTGTTTTTAAATATCCACTTTGTTCCAATAATATTGACATTCTCTGACTTGGGTACTAGTTCCCAAACTTCATTCCTTGCAAATTGAACCAATTCTTCTTGCATGGCGCAGACCCAGTATTCATCATTGATGGCTTCTTTTATATTTTTTGGTTCAATTTTAGAAATAAAGCAGATGTTACCTATCATTTCTTTGTAATTTATAGGTGCCTTCGGTCGAGTCCGCACTCTTTCATTGATGTCTCCTATCACATCCTGGGATGGGTGATTCTTCTGAATTCTTCTGGATGGAGCTCTCTGTTTTGTGATGGGGGGTGCCTCTTTGTCAGAGATGTTTTGGCTTTCTGCTTCAGATTCTTTGTTGCGATCTTCGGTTCTGACTTCTGGCCTGACTTCTCCTGAGAGATTTAGAACTTCTTCCTCATCGTCACTGGGTTGCTCATAACTGTCATCAATCACTACATTGATGGATTCCATGATAGACCGGGTGCGTTTGTTGAATACACGAAAGGCCCGACTATTTCTGGAATAACCAAGGAAGATGCCTTCATCGCTTTTAGGATCAAGTTTGCGTCGAGGTTCCCTATCTGCAAGTATGTAGCATATCGATCCAAAGACATGAAAATATTTGACATTAGGCTTTCTCCCCCTCCATATTTCATAAAGAGTGAGCGATGTTCCAGGGCGGAGGGTTACTCTATTATGAATATGACAAGCCGTATTCAGAGCCTCAGCCCAGAAGTGCTGCGGGATGTCTTTGGCTAGCATCATGACTCTGCCATTTCTTGAAGAGTACGATTTTTCCTTTCCACAATCCCGTTCTGCTGAGGAGTGATGGGAGCAGAGAATTCATGAGCTATTCCTTCAGCATCACAAAAGTTTGCGAAGCTGATGTTTTCAAATTCCTCTCCATGATCACTTCTGAGTCGGACGACTTTGCCAATGTCTTCTCCTTTTTCTCGTTGAACTCTCCGACATAGGGCTTCAAAGACTGAGAAGGTGTCTGACTTTTCTCTAATAAAGTCTACCCAGGTGTACCTTGAGAAGTCGTCGACACAGACAAATATGTACTTCTTACCTCCTAGACTTTCCACTTGCATAGGCCCCATAAGGTCAACGTGTAGAAGTTCTAGAACACGAGAAGTAGTAAGATGTTGTGCCTTCTTGTGCGACGTTTTAACTTGTTTGCCAATCTGGCATTCTCCACAAATTTTTCCTTCAACAATCTTGAGGTTGGGAACTCCAATGATCGCCTTTTCAGAGAGAATCTTCTGCATGCTCCTCAAATTGACGTGACCAAGTTTTTGATGCCATAGCTTCGTCTCTTGAGTTTTGGATAAAAAGCACTTGGTTGGCAAGTTTGTGACTGTTGGAGACCATAAATAACAGTTATCAAGAGACTTGTGACCTATCATGACTTCCTTCTGGTGTTTGTCTTTGACGGTGCATTTGTCACGAGTGAAGTTGACATCTAGATCCAGATGACATATTTGACTGATCCTGATGAGGTTGGCTGTCAGGCCTTATACTAGTAGAGCCTCTTTTAAGCATGGTGAGTTAGGAAGGTTGAGCTTTCCCATTCCAAGTACTCTTGCTTTTACCCCGTCACCAAAAGTGACAAAGCTATTAGTGCAAGGTATGAAGGTGACCAAGAATGAGCTATTACCAGTCATATGTCGAGAAGATCCACTATCAAAGTACCAATCATTGCTTGTTGAGGCTTTTTGAGCGGTGTAAGCGATATTTGCTCGATAGTTTACCTCCTTGACTCGCCATTCCTTACGTGGTTGAGCTTTCTTGATAGTGGTCCTTTGTCTGACGACGTTCCTTCCATATAGGCGATAGCAGAAAGGTCGAATGTGACCTCTTCGTCCACAGTGGTGACATACCCAGTTATGTCTCTTGTTCTTTGTCCCCGGAGCGACCAGGGTATGCGACTTTATGTTCGTTTGATCAGGAGTGAAGGTCGGAGACATCTGACGAGACTTGTGGGTGACAATCTTCTGAGGAACGAAGACGGTATGTGATGATGACCTTCTTTCGAATATCCAAGACCTTCCATATTTCTAGCTGGTTTTCCGATCGAGAGGATTTGATCTAGAGTGTTGGTGCTTGGATTCATCATCTTTACAGACTTGGCGACTTGATCTAACTTGCTTTTTAATCGATCCACTTCCTTTTTTAGATTAACAGTAGTTTCAAGAAGTCGTGACTTGTCGTCATTAAGGGAAAGAATAAGAGCATTCTGTTTTTCGATCACCTGAGAGTCATCAAATCACTTGACATACCATTCATTGTATGCGTTGTTGAGAGTCTCATCGGATAGTTCATCATCAGAGTCATACTTCTTTGTAATCTCAGATGGTGGATATGTTGTGGTAATAACAGTAAAGGCAACATAGTTGCTTGTATGCTCAGAGTCACTGTCTTCTTCTTCTTCTTCATCGTCTGTTAGAGAGGCATTGAATCCCTTCTTCTGTTTCTATAAGAAGTTAGGACATTCTTTCTGTGTATGCCCATACCCCTCACATTCAAAGCACTGAACTCCTTTTTCTTTTCCTGATCGTTCACCACGTCTACCATCGTTATTAGTGCTCTCGAGCTTCTAGAATTTGTGCTGAGGGTTGTCTCTGACTTCTCGGGTGACATTCTTTCCTGTCATCTGGTTAAATCTCCTTATGACTTTATTGTAGTTTTTGGCCAGCATAGCGATAGTCTCATCAATTTCACTATCCGAATCAGAGTGAGCCAATTGTTTCTGCTTTTGGGTAGAACTTTTGAATGCTATACCTTTATGCTTCTTCTCGATAAGTGGTAGAGAGAGCTCGAAGGTCATAAGAGATCCCATGAGTTCATCAAACTTTAGCGTGCTCAAGTCATGAACTTGTTCTATGGCAGTGATCTTCATCTTAAATCTGGGACTTAGTGCCCTCAGTGTTTTTCTGACTAAATCTTCATCGGTCATAGGCTTGCCAAGTGAATATGAT
This sequence comes from Geranium rotundifolium, assembly GCA_963920655.1. Taxonomy (NCBI): domain Eukaryota; kingdom Viridiplantae; phylum Streptophyta; class Magnoliopsida; order Geraniales; family Geraniaceae; genus Geranium; species Geranium rotundifolium. Next base: position 13,745,488 of record OY987322.1, on the reverse strand, counting down.
TCATTGGCTAGATCCTTGATACAAACATTAAACTCAGCTATAGTTTCGTCTTCATTCATGGTAAGGGCCTCAAAGTTGGTCGTGAGGTACTGTAGCTTTTGCTCTCTCACTTTGGATGTACCCTCATAAGCAACAGCAAGAGTGTCCCAAGAAATTTTGGCACTTGTGCATGTGTTGATAAGTCGAAACACATTCTTGTCTACTCCATTGAATATAGCATTGAGTGCACGAGAATTACCTACGGCGGCTTCATCTTCTTCCGCGCTCCACTCTTTTTCTGGTTTAATGCTAGTTTGATTTCCTTGAGCATCAGCATAGTGAGGTTCCTCCCATCCATTGATGACAGACTTCCAGGATTTGCTGTCGAGAGACTTCAAAAAGGCACACATCCGTGCTTTCCAGTACCCATAGTTTGTTCCGTCGAGCACCGGTGGTCAATTGACAGATCCTCCTTCCTTTGAGTCCATATTAGCTACTAAGAATTTTTGCAGGAAAATCACCGAAGAGATAAGGTGCCTCCTCTGATACCAATTGAAATTCCGATGAGTAGCCAAGTTAAGAAGTCGAACACAAAGTCGTAACTTTTGTGTTGACTACTTTCCTAAAACACAAACCAAAGTTTAAACAGTAAACAAGTAATAATAACAACACCAGAGATGATTACCCAGTTCGGTGCAACGTCACCTACGTCTGGGCGCACTTTGCCAGTGGAAAGGTTTTCACTATATGGTAGTCAATAGTACAACTTGAAGCACCAACTAGCTATCACACAAGCTATTGTCCTAAGCTACTATAGATCTCACCGTGAACAACCTCGACCAGGGTCCTCTCCCCCTGTCTTTGAGATCCTCTCAATTCCACCCTTCGAGCAAGCGCCTATGCTCGGTGTCGTAGTCTTCTTTGACAGATTTATGAATCTTCAATCACGAACACAAGAACCCTAATCGATCAAACACTCAATCTTCGCGACTTGATGTTTAATCGAAGCAAAGCCGTTCTAGCAATCTAATCAGCCTCTCAACACTCCAATGGTGCACGTTTAAGAGCTTTGAGAAATTTAGCAAATAAAGAACAAGAACGGACGAGCTGCTAATGGGGAAGCACAAGCTTTTTATAGCAGTTCTACATTCCTAATATTTCTCGGATTAGGAATAGGAAGTCTCAAACTTCCTAAATAAATTAGGCAATCAGTTTGCCGCCTTTGCTGACGTGTTTAATGACAGCTGGAAGTCACCTGGCCTGTTGACGTCATTCTCTTGCGCTCCAAGCCTTTCAGTTGTTGTGACGTCATTCTTCTTTCGTTCCAAGCAACTCTAAATAGGAAAGCTTCAGTCCTTTCCTAATCTGGAGCATAATGAGTCGCTCCAAATGTCTTGTAACATGTTGTACTGACTTCTTACTTTTGCGCTAAAAAATTATGCCAATACTAAACGTAGCAACAGGGTCTACGTATAATTTGTACGGGCGCTTCATGTTAGATTTCCGCTCCTTGTAAGCATCTGCGGCTACTTCTCGAATCAACGTCTTAACCTCGAAGGAAGTATCATCCACTTGATACAAGCGCTGCAATTATAAAATATTTAGTCCGCTTTTAAATTACGTAATTTGAAACTTAATCGATTGAGATTAAACTTCTAAATTGCCCGAAAGCTCTTCCAAAATTTCTGATACTCGGTCGTTGGAAGATCGACCCAGGTCTGGTAGGAAGCGTGACATTCTCGTGCAAACTTGCCTACAAAAAAGACTAACCTCCGTAAATAAAACGAGTCGCGGTCTCTATAGAATTGGGGGTATGGTTCTCCGTCTACACAGGTCAGAGGAACAGGCTGATGGTCATTTTTGATGCAGATGTCAATTTTTTTTCACTTTGTTAGCCCTGTGCTTCCAGCTTTCGCTCTCCAGTGCGCCATCTTCGACTTTATAGTCGAACTAGAGATCGTTCGCTGGATACTCTGGAGTATCGAGAGGTACAAAGCCCCACTCGTTCAACGGGAACTTAGGTTCTCTTGAATTGCCAGCTCCAGCAGGTGAGGCTCTCGAGCCTTCTTCGAGCATCTCCATGAAACTCTACCTCTCCCTCAGCCCTTGGTAAGTCCATCCTAAACCGACGGGAAGGCCTGGCTGAGACGGTTGAGTCGGCTACGGCGGAGGTACATGAGATAGACAAAAATACCTTTTTCTCATCGACATTTACCTTGATCTTTAGACTTCCTGCATATTCAGAGGGAAACTTTGATAGCATTTTTGTGCCCTGGTCCAATTGCTAGTAGTCTATAAATGTCTATGTATATTAATCATCGTTTGTAATAAACAAAATGGCTTTGTATTACTTATGTGTTGAAGTAATATGTTGAGCATGATCTGATTTATGACCACTAAAGTAGTAGAACCATAAATCTGTACGGATCAAACTTAACAAGTCCCCGGTCAATATACGCTTCAATTGAAGCGACCAGTATGAGGATGGTTCTCAATGATGTAGTTCTGCTTATCATAGGGATGTGAGATCCCGGAATCATATCATAAATATCATGAGGTGATTGGTATTGGACGACCCGCTTTGAATAGTGTTTCATAGATTAAGCCATGAACATATTCAAATGCGATAGCTTGTCACAGTATCCTTAGACCAAGGAGTCTTTGTGATCGTTATGCGGTCGACGTACGGCTTTGACTTGCGCCTAACGCTTTCTGTAACATGATTGCAATAACAGGCATGATTGGGTAGCGGAACGGATTGCATGAGTGACACGAAAGACGGCTAAGGGATTTATCCCTCGTAATACGGTATGGGAAAGATATCCGTTTAGGCCGCTTGATCGAGAGTGACTGAGAGGAAGTGCATGGCCATGCCAGTGATACGAGTTATCAGTTCTTAGTCGTCTCACATATCAAGTAACGATGATTGATTAAACAAGGATGACGACTCTATTTCTTGTGATCAATCAAGATGTCTAGAGATAACAGGATAGTGACTTGTATGCACAAGGTTAAATCCAATCATCGATCATCATGCACCTTGGGTAATCATAATGTCTTACTAGAGACCACTTATGATGGATCGGGCTAGAGAGGTCTCTTACGCCGACCTGCCAACGGTGGCATGAGCCTAGAGGGTCACACACATACAATATGAATAACTTGAGACAAGGAAACATTGGCGTTTCTTGAGGAGCAAGACATGGCCAAAACTGAGAATTTTAGGCCATGGGTTCGGTTTTGTGAGAATGATTAGCGAATCGAGAAAACTGAGTTTTTCGTCAATATCGCGTCGAACTTTTTTTGATAAGTGACGACAAAGGGTCAGATAATTTTTAGGACACGGCACGCGGCCGCATGGGCGAGCCCATTGGGCTCGGCCCATGAGGTCACTAGGGCGGCCCAACAAAGGCCCAACAAGGTCCAATAAGCACAAGGTGGTCGGCCATTTGGTGGGTCCAAGTGTGAGGGCCACACACCATACTTAGTTGGTGATGTTAATTATGATGAATTGTGATTTGTGGGATTAAGCGATGACTTACCTTTTAACCCATGCCTTCATCATTTGTTACTTTAATCAATCAACTTTATTAGATGATGAAGTAGACAAAAATCATATAACAATTGCAACAACTCATCTCTCTCTCTCTCTCTCTCGCTCTTCTTGCACTTGGCCGGCCACTCCCCTATCTTCTCTTCCTTTGCTCTCTTGTTCTTCACACTTTAGTTCTAGTAGGCTAAGTGTGTTGGATCTTAAAGATCATCCTCTTGGTGTGGACTTGCTCTAGAGAAGAAGATCATCTTGTTCTTCTTTTTTGATTCAACAAAAATAAAAGGTAAACTCTTGTGGAATAAGTTTTGCCTTGAGATATAATGGTTTATGTTCTTGGACAGATTTTGGAGTTTGTATTGTTATTGCTTCCGCTATTTTGATCATCTTGAACGCTCCAAAACCCTACAGTAGTATCAAAGGGTGGTTAACTCTCTTAATCTTCGTTTTGTTGAACTTGTTTCGGTTTTATAATGATTTACATGACATATTTGTTGATAACATGGTTTTAATGATTTTTGGGTTAATTGCATGAAATATGTTAATTTTGAAAAATATAATTAATTTGGAATGTTTCGGATTTTTATTGGGTTTGTCGGGTCCGAGACAGGACTCTCGGGGAGCCGAATTGGAGATACCGGACGGAGGTCACCGGAGGCCGGGGTTGGCCAGCAGTGACCGGGGCCGTCCCCCCTCTTGGACGAGGCCGAGAGAGGAGGCAAGCCCGGTTTTGGGCTTTCCAAAGCCCAAACTGGGTCGTGGTCTTGGGCTTCGGCCCATTGGGCTTGGGCCCGACATGGTTTGTGCACGGTGATTTTTGATCCATGGCACGAATCCGCGATCCAATATTTCGAAAAATTTCAAATTTGATTGGTTTCGATAAACCGTTTTTCGAAAAGGTCTAGTTTCGATAAACCCGATCAAGCAATTTGGAAAAATTAAAACTGGAATATTGCATATTATTTGATGACATGTTTGTGTGATAACATGTTCGATGATGTGATGAAATGTATGATGCATTAATAGCCCATTAGAATTTTATCACTTTCACGGTTTGCACACCGTTAATATTAGCGTGAAATTATTCTTTCATTCGAGCCCTTAAAGTGTAATTATTTTTTATCCGGTGTATCAACCGAGTATTAATTGTAATTACTACTCAAAGTCGAGAAGGATGGAAAATCGAGAATGATGACAGTCTTGGAGGAAGTCCAAGAGCTAGTGAGAGCCCGAATGGGGAAGATGAGAAGATGTTATGTCTCGTATAATCTTAAGAATATGATGGGCTATTGATGCATATTTAAATGCTTTAAAATGCTTGCTTGAATTATTAGATGATAATTTATATGCTAGCATGCTTAGCTTATGAGATTATAAGCCATCACCTCACATGCAAAGATTAAAAATGATTTTATTTATTTGCATGTTTAAAGCGTTGTGAACCATCGTCGCACGGGGTGTGATGGATGAGTTCAATTTGAAACGTTTTTACACGGTTGCAAATGACGGCTTCAAAAGAAGATAGTATGTGATGCAATTAAAATGTCATAACACGGGTTGTTAATGACGGGTTCGTAATTGTACCAAAATACTTTCGAATTATTAAACACAACCAATTACACAATAATTTGAGTCATGTGAGATGCCACCAAATTCACACCTATGTAGGAACATTCTCTCGGTTTCGTGCGCCTTAACGGAGCACCGATAGAATGGGTTCTATATAGAATGCCCAACAAGGCCCAATAAGCACAAGGTGGCCGGCCACTTGGTGGGTCCAAGTGTGGGGGCCACACACCATACTTAGTTGGTGTTGTTGATTATGATGAAGAGTGATTTGTGGGATTACGTGATGATTTACCTTTTAACCCATGCCTTCATCATTTGTTACTTTGATCAATCAACTTTATTAGATGATGAAGTAGACAAAAATCACATAACAATTGCAACAACTCATCTCTCTCTCTCTCTCTCTTCTTGCACTTGGCCGGCCACTCCCCTCTCCTCTCTTCATTTACTCTCTTGTTCTTCACACTTTAGTTCTAGTAGGCTAAGTGTGTTGGATCTTAAGGATCATCCTCTTGGTGTGGACTTGCTCTAGAGAAGAAGATCATCTTGTTCTTCTTTCTTTATACAACAAAACTAAAAGGTAAACTCATGTGGAATAAGTTTTGCCTTGAGATTTAATGGTTTATGTTCTTGGACAGATTTTGGAGTTTGTATTGTTATTGCTTCCGCTATTTTGATCATCTTGAACTCTCCAAAACCCTACAAACTTAACTGCTCGGATATGCTCCAGTACTTCCTTCCGTTCACGACCCGCCACACCATAAGGTGCATATGAGAGCTCCCCGTTTTGCAACCACTAGTCTTGTCGAATGTTCTGTTCCTCGTAAGTTCTCCTACCTTTCACGTCATCCTTAGTCTTCCATGCAATTCCAAGAAGTGTACCTATGACGTTGTCGCATACGTTTTTCTCTATATGCATCAAATCCAAGGCATGTCTAACTTGATTAGTTTCCAATAAGGCAGCTCCCAGAATATGCTTTTATGAGACCAACATATAGGACCATCACCAACTTTTCGTTTATTGAACTTTCGATTCAGACTAGGCGGTGGATATTTATGACGTAGAATCGCTTTGAGTACAACAGCCCCTGAATGTCTTTTAGGCCTTGAGCGGGTCTCTATTTGACTGTTAAAGGCCTCCGCCTCAAATCGCAGTGGGTGGTTTTCTGGCAAGATCTACGCGCATCTTGGTAAGAGATTCTTGAGTTACTGCATGAAGAATCGACCGCGTCCAAGCATAGAGAAAATGCTTTGTAGCCTTTAGTCTGGATGCCCCCAACATTCCCAAACCCAGGAAGTCACTTATTGTCCACATCACAACAGACCGCATTATAAAAGCCTGTTTCTTAGAACCATCCTACGTTACAGCTCCGTGCTCCCACAGATGGTTCAACTCATCAATCAGTGGACACATGAAGTTATTCTAGCATTTTCTAGGTGATTTTTGATCGGAGACCAACATGGTGAGGATGTTATACTCCTTTCGCATAACCATCGAGGGGGGGAAACTCAATGGAATCGTGACTACATGCCACAAACTATAACTCGGAGCATTAAGCCTATATGGTGAGAACCCGTCGGATGATAGTGCCAGCCGCACGTTGTGGATTTCGCCAGAAAATACTGGGTATTTCTTGTCAAACTTAATCCAATCTACACTATCCGATGGATATACTAATATGTCATTGTCCTTATTCTCCCGCTTCCAATGGCATCACATCCACTCAGCCGTCTCTAGGCAAGATATAAACGTTGAAGTCGAGGAGTTAATGGGAAGTACCACAACGTCTTCTTCGGAACCAATGTTTTCCCCACTTTAGCGTATTGTGCTTCTCCACAAATGCGACATGTCTGGAGTTGTGATTGTGTTCCGTAGTACAAAGTACACCCGTACAAATATGCATAATATTTCACGTGTGGCATTTCAATAGCCTTCATCTTCTGTTTTTCCGCTGCATAACTAGATGAATACGTATTAGGTTGGGGTAACGTACGACAATAATCTTTGGTCACCTTGGTAAAAGCCGCGTCAGGCATCCCGGTGCTCTGCATGATGGACAACATCCTTAACAGCGCCGCTAAAGAAGTGTCCTCACTAGTCACGACGCAAGTCGTTTTGTACAACGCTTTTGCGACTCCGTCACCAACCGGTTGTATGCCGTCATGGTTGCCTTAGCGACTCCTTCCTCGAATTCGGTTATTATATTAATGTTCTCTCCTTCCTTGTCCTCGTCCTCGTCAACCCTTACATCTCTAGTTGGGTCTACATCATCCACGAACTGCTGCACAGGATCAACGTACATTGGATTGTTGTCCGACGTCCAACAACGCTGATTCCCCGATGTTGGTATCATACTCATATCCTAATTGCAACTCGAACTAGCTTCTTCAGCTTCGCCGTGAAGAAACCATACATTATACGATCTAAGAAAATCTTTCTTAAATATATGATAGCAAATGGTGTCCATATCGTGCCAAGCTGAATTACAACACCTCGTGCACGGACACTTGAAACGTCCCACGCCATCTTTTGGAGCGTTTTGCTTCGCAAATTTTACATAACTACTTAGTCCGCGCATCCATTTCTCACTCATTTTTACGGATCATATCTATCGCCGATCCATTCTATGTAATACATATAAATTATTATAAAATATTAATGGGAAAATTCCACTTAGGTACCTTGAAGAATACATCTTTTGCACTTAACTAACCTGACTTTTCAAATTGGTTTGAGAGACACCTGAACTTTCCTAATGTGGCACTTCAGTTTGACAGTGTTAAATTAATGGTGAAAAGTCCAAAATACCCTTAACTAACCATTAAATTTTCAAAATAATATTAATTATTAATAATATATTAAAACTTTTGATAACTCTCTCATACGAGCTCCATTTCGGGCTTATAGTATATCAAATCGAAGAGAATCGAATGATCAAAAACTTTGAAGAAATATTTTATTCTTATTATTAATGAATATTATTTTCCAAAATTTCATCCAACGACAACAAATTTTTTATACCCTTAAAAAAATTCGTTTGAAGTTTAATCATGTTAGAGCAAAATGCAAAAAAAATGTTATTAATAATTATTATTTATATTATTAATATTTTTGTAATAATTATTTACCAAGTAAAAGTAAACCAATTATTAATAATATATAGACAAAAAATTATTTCTTTGAAGTTGTCGACTTCCGATTCTCTTCGATTTGATATAGTATGAGCTCAAAACGAAACTCGTATGAGAGAGTTATGTTATTCGAAAGTTTCAATATATTATTAATAATGGAGAGCAAGATAGAGAATGAATGACAAATTTTGAAAATTTAATCATGATAGAGAATGAATGACAAATTTTGAAAATTTAATCATTAGTTAAGGGTATTTTGGACTTTTCACAATTAATTTAACACTGTCAAACTAAAGTGTCAAATTAGGAAAGTTCATGTGCCTCTCAAGCCAAACTGAAAAGTCAGGTTAGTTAAGTGCAAAAGATGTATTTTTCAGGGTACCTAAGTGTAATTTTCCCAATATTAATATACATCATATCTTTAAATTAAATGAAATGAACTAAAATATTTTAATTTAAATGCATTTTTTCAAAATGTACATAACTTCTAATACCCGCAATTCCGAATCAAATAGCTAATATATGGAGAGATAATAAGAAGGCAACTATTTGTGGGGGGGGGGGGGGGGGGGGGACTTAATATAGGGTACTCGGAAAATTTAAAAATAGTCGGGAAACTTTCATCAAAATTACGAAAATACCCTTCTCGGGAGGAAAATGTGCGGGAGGGAAAAGTGGAGGTTCTGTGGGAGGTGCTTCCAGCATTTATAGATTTTGTTTGTAACGGCACACATATAAGAGTGCGTCGTTACAAAATCCATCTGTAACGGCGCACAGTCCAATGTGCGCCGTTACAAATTAACGGTAACAACAACGGCTCGATTTCCGACCGTTAACGTCTAATGGTATAGTTTGGTCAACGGTCAATATTTTTGTAACAGCGCACATCTAATTGCGCATCGTTACAAAGTTAAATTACTAACGGCGTACAATAAAATGTATACCGTAACTAGTTTATCGACGGCGCACGGTTATTGTGCGTCGTTAGTGAATTTTGTAACAACGCACATTCAGCGTGCGCCGTTATAAAGCAAATTTGTAACGACACACCTTTCGAACGTGCGCCGTCATTAATGAAAAATCTGATAGTTGGAATATATGAGAAAAATATATATTTACAATTAACACACCCCCTCAAACTTAAGGTGGTCTCAACAAATTAGGTTTGTAAACTAGAGTATTGAACCGTCCAGAAACTAGGGGCTTGGTAAAGATATCAGCAATCTGACCATCAGAAGAGACGATACGTAGAGTGATAGTGCTCTGATTGAGGTGATGGCGAACAAAATGACAGTCATTTTCTATATGCTTTGTGGGTTCATGGAAAATGTCATTATGAGCGATCTGGATAGCACTTCGATTGTCACAATGAATAAAAGTAGTCGAGCTGTGAACAACGCCCATGTCATTAAGCAACCAACGTAACCAGAGGAGTTCAGATTTAGTATCAGCAAGAGCCCGATATTCTACCTCTATACTAGAACGGGCAACAGTCGTCTGCTTCTTACTTCTCCAAGAGATTAGACATGTGTCAAGAAAGAAGCAGTATCCCATAGTAGAACCCCGGTCAGTAGGATCACCAGCCCAATCTGCGTCAGAGAATGCATGTAATACCATAGGTGCTTCACACGAGAATTAAAGACCATAAGACAGTACCTCGCACATATTGCAGAATTCGAAGAACAGCCTCATAATGTGTAGTATGTGGTGCACATATAAATTGACTTACCACGTGTACTGCATATGCAATATCTGGACGTGTGACTGTCAGATAGACAAGACTACCAACAAGCTGTCGATAAAGGGTTGCATCCGGAATAAGCTTTCCGTCGGAGGGTGTCAGCTTCTCTTTTGCCTCAATGGGAGTAGAGGCGACCTTACTATCAGATAAGCCTGCCTGAGAAATAAGATCAGCTGCATATTTTGTTTGAGACATGATAACCAAACGACACTGTCGAGATTTCCAACTTAAGAAAATATGTGAGTGTGCCAAGATCCTTCATATCAAACTACTCACTGAGATGACGTTTAATGTCAAAAATACTAGAGTTATCATCTCCAGTGATGATCATGTCATCCACGTGTCTCAATAGTTTAATTGAACCATATTTATTGTAACATGGTATCTATAGTTTAGACAAACAAATTCATTGCTCTACAGTTTATGTGTAATATTCAATACAAACCATGCATGGTGTATCAAAACTATCATCTCTAGCCGTCCGCTATCTAGGAAATTATAGGTTAACGCCACTGTTTCCACCTTCAAAATCCAAATATTAACTGCTAATGGTGTCTTAAATGATTTTACATATGTAATATAAATATTACTGTTTACAATTGAAATCTATTTTCCTTCCGGATGGGTATTATAAATTTAAACACAATAGCGCATATGTTCTATTGTAAACTATTTTTATAAACAACACCATATCATGGCTATTATTATTACATGTCTATAAAGTTGTACTTGAATAGTTATATTATTACAATATGTTCTGTATTTAATAATTTTGTCTTATATAGTTTTTATATTTGTTTTAAACCCACATATTAACATTTTATCCTCGCATGTCTTTAAATTAGTAAGCATCATATTGATAAAGTAACTTCTATTCTACAATCATGTTCAATTTATAGCCTAACTACTCTCGAATACAATGTTTTTTTCATTCTAGACATACAACGAAGATGAGGGTTATTGAAATCATCATAAAGGAAGGATCCTAAAAATAGTTATTGAAATGATTACCACAGAAGAAGAAGCTAAGGTAAATTCTCTCAATAATTCGAATACTAAATGTAATTAGCATATATTAATTTGAAAACATGTAATTACTTGCATACACTTTAATAAATTTCGTATACATATAAAACACGATACTTGGCCACCATTAAATAAATTACATTAATTATATTCCACATACATGGTACATTTATAAATTCATAGAAGTATGTTCTTGTTCTTAGAATATTAAGCTATATTCAACTATTAATATTAAGTTGAACTAAAATCAACATAAATACTAGGGTTAATTAAAACTTAATATACTTAGTTGGATGCCTTTTATAAGTTATTATACCTATTTAAAAAATTTATAATGGATTAGTTTTTACAATTTGTCTTAACACCATTAAAATTTGGATGCAAAATTTTATTAAAGTGTGAAATGTTTGAAATACCCCTCAGTATTTATTAAATTTTCAAAGTAATGTCATTTTTGCCCATTTTCTTTGATTTTAATTTTAATTTTTTCAATTACATTTTTTTCCCAACCAATTGATATTCTAATTTTTGCCCATCTGCTTATTGTTTTTCCCTTTTCAAATTGGATAGATTTTTAGGTGATCTTTTTTTTGCCCAAATTTCTTCATTTTGATTTGATTTTTGCAACAGAATCAAAGTTCCTTCTATTTTTAATTTAAAGTGATGCCATAGACAATATTTTTTTTCCTTTCTTTGTCTTCTTTAATTTAATTTTGGTTTCCATCTTTCTTTGTCCTTCAACTCTCAAACGAATCAAAGTAGATTTGGACCAACACATCCTCCCACTAATGGCGGCCACCTTCTTCTTTTGTAAGGAAATTGTAAACACCATTTCAGTCATCTCACAAGCATCATATCACAAGCTAAATATGTCAGACATATCTTGTTTAATATGGATTGTGATATTCAAGATGGGAAATGGGTTTGATGGAAAAAAACAGGTTGGTTGTGGTGGGGTCAAATTCGAGTGCCGGAGAAACGCCGAAAAGTCGTTGAAGAGGGCGCCTCGCCGGAGGAGACGAGAAGGACCGCCGACGATCTGTTTCTAGGCGAAGGAAGCCGCCGTCGATGTCACCGGAAACCCCATCGTCGCCGTAATTGACCAAAGCGAACTGATTTGGACGAAAATGGGTTCTCGCTCCGCAGCCCGTCGACGTCACCGGAAACCCCATCGCCTCCTTCCTCTTTGCGCCACAGCTCGTCTTCCCCATGATCTGAAATTAGAAGCTTCACAGACCTCATCGCCGCCGTCGACGTCGACGTCACCGGAAACCCCCTCCTTGTTGTGTCCCCATCGCCAAAAATCAAACGCGCGAAAAATCGAGGCGAGTCTCTCTCTCCCAAAGCTGTCACCAAGATCCTTCGCCGGAGTTCTACAACCCTTCTTCGTCCAGCTCTGTTCATGCCTGATCTCCGCCCAAATCTCCTTCTCCAATCCCTTGAAACCCATATGGGGAACAGATTTAGATATAAAAATAATGAATCACATTATATGAGACTAGAAGCCATATAAGTCTCAGGAGGAATTCATGTGATTTTTTTCCAGATTTTTTAATAAGGATGGAGAGGAGTTGCAGAGAAAGATGGGAGGGTTGTGTGCAAAATTGTGAACTGGGGGCAATTTTGTTATTTTAAAAACACTACACCAAATATGTTTTTGGGTGACACCAGTGGCGGACCTAGAAAATTTTTCAAGCGGGGACAAAATCTTACACTAATAATTTATTTAATTAATTAATAAATAAATAAAATATTTAATTAAAAATAATAATTTTATTAATAAAATAATTACTAAATGCATATAACAAAATTTAATTCGAGTTTGATTATTTATTTTTTTAGTTGAATTTGAATTTAACTTAACTTTCATGTATATATAAATACAAAGTGAGTCGGTTCGCGAACCTTTCAAACTCTAATAATTTGGTCTCGAGTTCGATTTGTTTATCAAACGATCCACTATTGTACTTAATATCTGCATAAATTTGTTTAGAAAATTGACAATTTCTAATAATTAGTAAATATAATAGACTAAACAAAAAGTTTAATGAAAAATGAAAAAACAATTTAATTAATACAATTAGTCAATAATTATTGAGTAAAATATAATTGTAACTATGAATCACAAATAAAGTTTGTCAATTCCAAGGTTTGAACATATAACCTCATTAATAAAATACCACTCCTTCACTACTATGCCAAACAATTTTTTGGAGTTAAGTGTCACAGTTTTTGTATACATATCACAATTTAAGGGGGGCATATCCAATTTTCGGAAAAAATTTGTATGATTTTTTTTTTGAATTCTCGGGCCAAGGGGGGGGCGGGTGCCCCCCGGCCCCTCCTTGGATCCGTCACTGGGTGACACAATAAATTTGATTTATTACCCTTAATCAAGGATAGGGTAACACACCATTATTTGTGACTCTTAATATATAGAACAATGACAAATAAGATAGTGTGTTACCATTAAGTAGAAATGTGTGATATATAAGAGGTTATGTTACAATTAAGTAGAAGTAGATGTAAGTAGAAATGTGTGACATATAAGAGGTTATGTTACAATTAAGTAGAAGTAGATGACTTATGTATAGGTGTGTCACCCTTAATACTTAAAGAAGGGTAACACATAAAAAGACGTGTCACCCTTAAGTAAAAAGGGTGACAAATGTACACATGTGTCATATATTGACATATATATTACCCAATCAAAACATATCCAACTCCTATCTTTCTCAAATCTATATAGTCGCCTACCAATTTTGCTAGAAACTCTATACGATGACTTTTGCTTCCTCTCTTTCTCAAATCTATATAGTCGCCTACCAATTTTGCTAGAACTCTATATGAGGACTATTGCTTTATTTGTTTACGGCTTATGAATATGAATTAGGTAGTGCTTACAATCCTACTATTTTCTATTATTCTTCGCCATTTATGAACAACATTTTTTAATTTGATATTATGATTCTTACTTAAATACAACCCACCAAACCAATAACTAGAATACTTGAAATGCTCAAGTATCTTTCTATATACAGTCAGCTTGTGAGACCCATATATTTTGAGACCTAAATAACTCTAGAAAATTCACATTCTAAAATTACGGTTCTTTCACAAAGCTCTCAGAAACTATAAAACTCTCACAAAAGCTCTCAACGACGGAGCTCTAAAAAAATCTCAGAAACCACAGAGCTCTTAAAACGGAGTTCTCAAAAAATCGTCAGCGTCTTTGTTCCTCTCGTCGCCGACGTCTCCGTTCCTCTCGTCACCAACATCTCAGTCCCTCTCGTCGTCGGCGTCTCTGTTCTTCAGTCTCATCGTCGTCATCTCTAGGTTTGTTAGTCTAGGGTTCGTCTGTCAAATCATGATATCTTTGATTTGTTTTTGTCTCGTCATCTGATTTGGATTCGTATAGTGTTCAATTTGCTATGGATTGTGCGTATATGTGTTCAATTGTGCTTAACTTTATTGAGTTGAAGCTTGATTTGGTTGAGAAATTTCATTATATGGATAATTTTAAGTGCATGTATGCTTCAATTGATAATTTTACGTGTATGTGTGCTTCAATTGAAAATTTTATATGCATATATTCTTCTGCCCCTATGAAGTTGATCTGAGTGCTACTGGTTAATAGCTTTATGTTTGCATGTGCTTACGTTGAAGATGAACTCTCCTACCGACTGTTTGGGTGAGTTTAATGCATGAGATTGAAAAAGATACAAATAATCACAATGCTTTTGCAACACATATGCTTATCTACCAATCTGCGATGTGTAGTTTTGTTGTTTATTTCATTGCATCATGCATGTATTAAAGCACTGTGAATGTGATGCATAGCAAAATCTAGTTCGTTCGTAGCTTTTGGCTGACATATTTATGGCTACTGTCCCACATCAAAAGAACTATAGGGAGCAGGATGCCTCCAAAAATAAAGAATGCAGACAAGTTTTATAATAGGATGGAAGAGATATATGAGGGAAATCAGGATGGGTTGAGCCAGGATGAAAATGGTAACAGTGTCCGTCCTCTTGGCCAACTAATTCTCCCCACAGAAAATACTGGCGAGTCTTCCAATCAATTACAAGAACTCCCAAGCATACGCTTCAAAGAGCCACCATATGGCCAATAGCTTTTATGATCTTGATGATAGTGAGCGTAGTAAATGAAGGAACCCATGGTGTTCAGACAATTAAACTCATGCATAGCAGAAGCGAATTTAACCATAGAGTTGATCAAATTAATCACAAAGGATCATCATGTGATAAGAATTCCAGCAAGTATGAACATGAAATTAATTGAAAATATACCTTTTCCAAAGATGAATCAATCTAACACAAAATGCTTTTGTGTTCTCTAAACGTATCCACACAAGCAAGGTTCCTTTTCTAAAAGGTTTCTTCAAACAAATTTGCTAGTATTGATGTGAAGAAGAAGAAAATTGAATAATTCAAGAAGGGAGATTGGGATTGGGTTCTAATTAAATGGTTTAGCTAAACCGCTCTTGAACCAATTTTCTCAACCATCTAGTTTAAAACCTAGGCCGGAAATCAACCGTTTCTCCCGATTTTCATACTTCTCGTATACTGGCTTTTCCAAGTCCCTTTTGCTATATACCTTGCTTAAAGTGTGTGACCCTCTAGGTTCACGAACTGTTGGCAGACCGGCGCAAAATTACCATTTTGCCCTTTTGCATCATAAGTAGGCTTTGGCAAGACATTATGATTACCCAACGTCCATGATTATCGATTATTTGATTTTACCTCTTATCGTCCATATCACTATCATTTTATCCCCCGATATCTTGATTGATCATAAAGCATATAACCGTCATCCTTATTTAATCAATCACTGTTTCTTGATATCTGAGATGACTGAAAACTGATACTAATTATCTTCCGCATGACCATGCAATTTCTTTCAGTTATACTCATCAAGTGGCCTAAACAGATATCATTCTCATACTGGAGTATGAGGGATAAATCCCTTAGCCGTCTTTCAAGTTCACTCATGTAACTTATATCTAAGCTAATCATAGCCCTTATAGCTACCTTTTTACAGATAACGTTAGACTAAGTCAAATTCAGATACTTATTACATAGTGATCACAAACACTCCTCAGTCTAAGGATACAATGACAAACTACGATATGTAAGTATGCTCATGACAACATCTATGCTACATACTCACCATCGGGTCGTCCCATATCATTCCCCAAATGATATCTATGATCTAACTCCGGCATCACCCTCGCCATGATCAGTAGAGCGCGATCACATAGACTTATCCTCATACTGGTCGCTTCTAATAAAGCTTAACTGACTAGGGACACATTAAATATGATTCCATATGATCTGTAGTTCTACTATTAGTGATGACACACATAATGATATAGATCAAATCTTATTTAATATATTACTAAAACACAATAGTAATATTATGCCGATTTAGTTATTCTAGAAAATGATAAAACATTACATCAGTAGAAAACTTTGCATTGGGCTAGGGCACAACTCCAACAATCTTCCACTTGCGCCTAGTTCCAAATTAAGTTCCAATCTACTCCCATAGACCTCACATGTTCCTCATGGTTAGGTTGTGGTACAACCTATGTCAAAGGATCGACCGTATTATCATCAGTCAGAACTCACTTGATCTCCACATCACCGTTAGCAGTTATCTCCTTGATAAGATGATACTATCTAAGTATATGTTTGGACTTTCGTGATCTTGACTCATTAGTCTGTGTAAGTGTCCTATTCCAAGTTTTTTCTATGTAATCTTCTGTTTAGCAATGAATGACATTTACATTATTATTGTGTTATAGTAATGTGTCAAGCGATAATTTATTCTAAAGTCATTAGTGTGTCATCACTAATAGTGGAGCCTTTAGATACTATGAAATCGTGCTTGACGGATCCCTAGTCGAATACTTATACATAAGTGACCAGAGTGAGGATGACTTACGATTATGTTCTGCTGATCGAGATGTAGAGTCATATCACGGATATCGTCTGGGAGACGATATCGGATGACCCGACTTGGAGTATGGCGCATAGACTAAGTCACCAACGCATACTTCGTCGTCGTGTGATCGTTGCCTTAATACCATGGAGCGAGTGGCTCACGTGCACGTCACTCTAGTAGTTTGACATGCCTTAACGCTGCTTGTAACAGGGTAGTCATAACAGCCATCGTTGGCTATTGGACGGACTGTAGTGGGAGCGCACATTGGGTCCGAAGGGATTTGTTTCCCCACTGTGAGACGTGGTGAAGGGTATGGTTCTGGGCCCCTTGATGAGCATGTATGAGAAAGTGTGCGGTCGCACCAATTACGTATCAGTCATCTCGGAATTCAAGGAACTAGATCGAATACATGAGGATAACGGCTCTATGCCTCATTCGATCTCATACGCCTTAAAGTAAAAAAAGGGTTAGTGATACAGATGATAGAGAAGAGATATCGAATTGATACCTCGTGGACATTGGGTAATCACAACGTCTTACTAGAGACCACTTGTGATGGATCGGGTGAAATGGACTTTCCCGGCAATCTGCTAATGGGTCACGGGCCTACAGGGTCACACGCCAGTGGCAAGAACCGAAACTTCTCGATAGGACTCAAGAGGTCCGAAATGGGTGGAATATAAGTGTGGCAATGTGGGTGGTGATCGACACCTTTGTGGTGTCGATCGACGCACGCCACATAATGTGTCGATCGTGGCCATCGCCAATAAGGTGTCGATCGACACCTTGGTGGTGTCGGTCGGGTCCGTCGCCAATGGGGTGTCGATCGACACCTCTGTTCTCAGAGGAGTGTCGATCGACACCATACGCGGACGGGCTGAGCCCTAGAGGCCCTCACCCAAGCCTATAAATAGAGGCTTAGGGTGAGAGCCTCCATAAGCTTGATAGAGCACATTTGTTATTCACCCAAAAGGTTTCTTCTAGCTCTCTTATTGAGAATAGAAGAACAAGAGTTTAAGAGGCCACCAAGGAAGCTAGTGATTCTTGTGGAGGTCTTAGCTTCGCAAGGTTCGAGCCCGGTTGTGTGTGCACACGTAGAGAGCAAGCTCGTTTGCTTGCTTGGGATTCGAGGAGGACAAGCTTGCTATTTATTTCTAGAGGTAAAAGTTCTCATCTTTCTCATTGTTCATGATTCATCTAGTATAAGCATAAAGATTTATGAGGGGTTCGGGTCACTCTTTTCAATTCCGTTGCGCTTGACCCGCTAGAGAACTTCAACAATTTATGTGAAGATTGATTCATCAATTGGGTTTAACTCCCTCTTTTCATTTTGCATGCTTGCTTGAATACAATGAACATGCCTTTCTTTGCTTGAGTAACTAATCACACCATTTACTTAGGGTATAAAATGAATTAGTAATTTAAAGGATGTGTTAATCGAATATGCATGCATATAGCTCTGCGGTTAGAGAGAATTTATATGTTATTCTAGTGGAGCTGCTCTGAGAAAAAAACTTAAGGTGTATTTATGTGAGATTCAACTAAAATTAGACGTAAAGGGTGTAAACGAGCCGAGCAGAACCTCATTTTGGCAGAGCTCGGCTCGGCTCGTGAAAAAAGTGTTCGGCTCAAGCTCGGCTCGGGCTCAAACGAGCTTATACAACTAAGCTTGAGTTCGGCTCGAAATAAAATAGACGAGCTCGATCTCGGCTCAATATGGTTCACTTAAATTTAAATAAAAATTAAATAAATGATAAATAATTTATTAAATAGTAAATGAGCCAACTTGAAATTGATTCGACTGGTTTTGGCTTGTCTAATTCTATTATAAGTATTTTATAAATATATAATTCTATTATAAATATATTAATATAAATATATAATTCAATAAATATTAAACGAGCCGACTCACGAACCTATCGAGTCTTAAAAGGTTAGGCTCGAGCTCGGCTCGTTTATTAAAAGAGCCCAATCTCGAGCTCGAATTCGGCTCGAGCTCGATTATAACGAGCATGAACTGAATATTTAACGAGCCAAGCTCGAGCGACTCGTTAAAAGCTCGGCTCGTTTACGGCTCTAGACATAGTTGTATGAAGTTCTCTTATTATTATGATCGAACATAAATTTAAGATCGTCAAAGTCCCAGCCAATTTAATTAAAAATTTTAAATTTTAGCTTTTGTATCTGGTAAAGTTATTCTCGCGTCAAACAAGATTAATTAAATATAACATGTCACAAATTTCATATGCCCGTGGGTTGAATTTTTGCTAGCGCCCCTAATTATATTCATTGACAATTTGCCCGCACTGGGGAATGAATAGCTTTTGACAAATCAATCCTCATTTGAAGAGTTATTCTATTCGTATAAAGGATGCTGAGACTACTTGGGTCTTTCTAGACCCTACTTATAAATACACCAAAGCTCTTCTTATTATCTGTTCTTTTATATTCTTTGTATCTGCCATGTCTCACGGTCAAGATCTCTCTTCTTTAAATATAATATTTTTTTGCTGAAAAATAATGAATCATATACATACATCTACTCTTAACTTGGATGCTTATCCCTAATTTACAAGCTTCTTTTGTGAGACATGAACTCAGATCAAATGTGGATCCAGAAATTATAACTAGAACCAAACACGTATCCTCACTCTGCACCAACCATCAGTGACCGAAACGGCACTCTCCTAATTTCCACAAAACTCGGGTATTCCTTGTTCATCAGATGTTTCCATGGCTCACCATCCATCTGTAAGAATGCGTATTGCCATTCTCCGCCTCTAATCTCAAATCGAATTGATGCAGCCTGAAAGATATATGGCCAGCACAACTTTATTCAACTCATGCCAACAGATTTTGATTACCATCATTTAGTATCACAGCGAAACACATCATTATTATTTTAAAAACTTTTTGAGCAGTTGAAAAAAACTCTTAATCTTTCAAATTAGCAATAGAGATTTATCATTCCGCACAAACAATAAACATAAGCTTGGATGACAAATATGCTAATAATGATTCAAGTGCAACCTTGATCATAATAATCAATAGCAGCCACCACCCAGCTGGTGCTATAAATTAGTACTACTGTACCTGGGCAATATGTTTGGCAGATATTAGTTCAACCATGACAAATGACGCATGCCATCCTTGCTTTAAGCCGAAAATTTCCAGAAGACCATCATCAGCTTGGGCCTCCACGAAGCCTTTCTGCATAATGAACAAAAGGAACTTAAGAGAAACCACCCATGAAGGCAGTATGACCGACCAGCATGCAAAATCTTTTAACTGACTTGATGCAAGTAACCAAGAAAAGAGAGTTCTCAATACAGTATCAGTCATAGTAGAATTCCAACTTATAAAACTTAATTTTACATTGAAAATTGCCATTAAGGAATGCAAAATCAAAATAAGTTCAAAAATCGAATCAGAAAATAAAATAAAATAAATACGTTTGGTTTCTACAAAAACATTTTTTTAATAAAAACATGAAATTTAATTTCTTATCAACTACTCCCCTGTTCCAAAATAAAGAACTCATTTGACTACTTGCAAAAATTAAAGTTCACTTTTTAGTGTTGGACTTTCCTCCATATTCGTGGAGGGTTATCATTAGTAATTCATGACTAATTAACCAATAATGATGAGACATTTAGGGAAATGAGGAGTAATAATTTGGTAAGAAAAGGTATACTTGTGCGTGCATCAATAATATAACATGTGTATACTTGCATGGCCACTGTAAAATAAAGGTGATAAGCATCAAGTCATCCACCAGTGTGATAATATACAAACAAATACCTTGTCTAAATACTCCTGCTTCAGAGTACCCCAAGGATTACTTCCACTTCCGTAGTTATGAAGATTCAAACAGACTATTGCCCTTACACTGGAAGAAAAATAACAATGTTACTTCTTTAACTGAAACCAATACCAAAAGAGCACGTGTGAATGGAGGGTGGGGACAAGAAGAAGTTTCCATTTTAAAGAAAATCGGCAATATTAGCTTTTGATAAGGGCATATATATGCAACTACAGTACAAAAATGAATAAATCCAAAGCAACTTGGATTTCTATTCAAGTCAAGTTAAATTATATTATTATAGAACATTTAAATTCTACCTTGTAGGGACTTGAACCTGCTCCCACTCTAAGCAATTGATCTTCTTAACATGCATCTTCACAATATTCTTCAGGCCCCTAAACCCACATACTTTTCATTAAATACGAGTTAATGTGAATACTTATCAAGGATGGTTGAAAGATATTCATAAAAATTAATAAGTTTCATGTTCAATTCGTAACAAAAATTAATGATTAGTGCTCTATTGACACATAATGTGCTCATATGCTCCCACTCTCTCAGTTACTTATGTGGCAATGACTAATCTACATTAGCGATTTATGCATAATTTACTTCCTCAAAAAATACGAACATTTATTTTAGAACATCCAATTTAAATAAGGGTTAATCTCAAATAGATACAGATAAGTTGACACCTTTTGCACCTAGGTACAGTTAAGTTAGAAAATTGATTTTAAGGTCAGTACAGTTTCATTTTGTATCAACGTAGACAAAAGGGTTAGATTTCAGTTAGTTTTAGCGTGAACTGACAAAAATGCCCTTGTATTTAAAAAATTTACAAACTTTTTTCACAACGTATTTTTTATTAAATAATAAAATTGATTTTAGTATCAAAAAATATTAATTTTTTATTATTTATTTTATAAAAAATATATTTAAAAAAAATAAATAATAATTTAAATACAAGGGCATTTTTGTCATTTTACACTAATAAAATAACTGAAATCTAATATTTTTGTCTAATTTGATATAAAATTAAACTTTACTAATCTTCAAATTAGTGTTTTAACTTAAGTATACCTAGTTGCAAAAGGTGTCAACTTAACTTTATCTATGTAAGGTTATTCCTTTAAATAAGTATGACACTTACGAAATGGAGGAGGCAGCATCAAACATCATAATAGTATGCATGGCCGGGTAAGAAGGTACCTAACCTTAAACTTGGGTTGCTCATGCAAGGAGTAAAGAACCAACCTTGACTGCAACTGTAACTAGAGTAGATCAGCTGCAACAAAGAAAAACAAATTCTTTCACGACCTTGTTTTAAGGGATAATTCCAGCAAGCACTCCTTAAAATAGACCAAATCTCACTCAACACCCCCTAAAATTATTTGTCTCACTAGCACCCCTTTAAAATACGCAAAAATCTCAGTTGGGTTTTTCCGTTTGATTCCATCCATATCTGTCAAAAATTGAACTTAAAAAGACAAAAATACCCTTACCTTCATTTTAAATTTTCAAATATTATCCTCTCTCTCATTATTTCCCAACCATCTCTTTATTTTCTCACAAACTCATAGAATCAAAATGGGTATTCAACAAATTTCAGTTCTACAAAAATGGATTTACCTTTGTGTTTACTAATTTACGTTACTAATCCCATCTCAACCATGAGGCTCACTACTCTCCTCCACCGACCCATCTCTCAACCCTCCTCCAAATTAGTAACATACACACACATCTAAATTCATGTTTGTAGAGTTAGAATTTGTTGGATACCCATTTGGATTAAGATAAGTTTATGAGAAAATAAAGAGATGGTTGGAGAAGAAAGGAAAAGAGAGGGGATAACATTTGAAAATTTAAAATAAAAGTAAGGGTACTTTTGTTTTTTTAAACTCAATTTTTGACGGACATGAATGAAATCAAATGGAAAAAACCCAACTGAGATTTTTGCGTATTTTAAAGGGGTGCTAGTGAGACAAATAATTTTATGGGGTGTTAACTGAGATTTGGTCTATTTTAAGGGATGTTTGCTGAAATTATTCCTTGTTTTAATGAGAATATACAAGGTTAAAATCTTGAATGCATCATCCACTTATAAACAAGACTTCAACTGAAAATAGGGCGAAGATATTCAATTAGACCTTATTCGTGAGTGGACCTTGTGCAAGGTAAGGTTTCTCATTCCGAAGTTGGTGGAAGCTATACGCAACTTGAGCATCCATTCCTATATGAGACCAAATAATAAAATAAAATAAAAACTTGATGATAGAAGGACCACATAAAGTTTGCAGTCTACAATTTTTCTTTATTTCAGAAATCATCTTGTCTGAGGAAAAGGTTCAACTACCAGAACCTACAATGTTAGGACATGGCTGTATAGGGCTCACATGAAGCCTTCCGGGCACTCAAATAGCTCCTACAATGAACTGTAATGAACAAGAGTGAACTTTGAACGCTGAACGAAATGTGCAGCTTATGTAAGTCTTCTTACTCCATCTGTCTCTAATCAAATAGGATGACTTCGCGGCGTTAGAAAGCACTAAGAACTATAATGGAAATAGCCGCACATGAACCCTGGTGTGACATGGTCTGAGTGGGTGGGCCAACGAGCAATGATGTCACCATTGTGGGGTTTGGGGGGGGGGGAGTCTTATCCATGCAACCTAACCCCAGGCTTTGCAAAGAGGTTGTTTTCCTTGCGCAACTTATGACCTAAACGTAAAGCGTATGGAACTGTAATGGAAATAGCCTCACTCGAACCCTGGTACCAGTACAACAGAGGTAGGTCAATAAAGTACTAAGAAATGGTCGATAACTACTGTGTTGTTGAGAAGTAGTTCCAGTCTTTTTAATTTGAAGACAGGTACGAATATGAAAAACTAAAATGTTAGGAGTCCAGCTCATGGATAACTCCAATATTATTTTATCACTAGTTTAGATAAGTGTCAGTTTTATTTATATTATTATTATATTAGTTTGGATTATTTAGTTTGGATTTATCTAGTTTGTAGATAGAGTTCTAGTTGATTAGGATTTAAAGCCTACGCAGGTTATAAATAATTGTCAAGATTATTGAATAAAATATCGAATATTTGAGTAAAGAGTTATCTTGGAGGTAGGAGCTCTCTCGAACGAGCCCGAGATCGGTGTTCTCTCTGACGAACCCACCTATCCAAATCAACCCATAACCTGATCCTCTTTGGGACCGTAACAATTTGGAATCAGAGCTAGAGGTTATGGTAGGAGGACAAGGAGGTCAATTCGATGAGTTTTGGACACGCTTTCGAGCTGATGTAGAAGCATCGAATACGCGATGGCAAGCTGAAGTAGAAGCATCAAAGGCGCGATGGCAAGCATTTGACGCGAAGTGGTCGAAGTCAACGAACCCGATTCAGCCAATATCCAAAACGTTGAACTTGAGCCCACCGAATGGAGCTGCAGGCGAGGCACAAGAGCACGTGACTCTGAACGGTCCAGGCAGACCAGGAGGAGACAACAAAGACGGAGGTGCGGGCAAACACAAAAACCTAATTGATTCTAATGGACCGGGAGGAAAAGCTAGAGGTGGAGCTGTGTACGAGCGCACAAACTCGATTGGTTCTAACGGACCAGGAGAAACCGTTGGGGGAGGGGTTGTACGACTTGCCCGGATGGATTCCCCGAGGTTTGACTGGTGTAAATGTGTCGTTCTCTATCAGCAAGCCGCCACGGAGGAGAAAGTGTCTCTCACAATTTTTTATCGGGAGGCTGATGCAGAACTCAGATACACGAAGTTACATCGAGAACACCCAAAAACTCCATTTGGTATATTTTAACACTTCTGCGACATTCAATTCGGTTCGCAGCTTCGAGCCATCTACGATCAAGGAATCCCGCGCTCGCGGTCGAGCGCGATTTTGAAGGGGGGAGTAATGTTAGGAGTCCAGCTCATGGGTGTTCTCTCTGACGAACCCACCTATCCAAATCAACCCATAACCTGATCCTCTTTGGGACCGTAACATAAAACCTCCGAGCATGATGTATCACGAAGTGTCTGTGGCTGACCATATGATGTATATTAGGGATTTTGAACCATGTGTAGAAACCAAATTACCATACCTATGCTAAAGTAGTTATAAAACACCCCTTCATAGGAAGCGGACTTCAAAGGCAACTCCCCCTCTGCAATATCCAAACCCTGCAATCCCAAGAAAGTTTTTGCCATTATATACACGTTTATCACTAAAGCACATGGACTGCTCTTCATCAATTACATATCATAGTTAATTGATTAAACAACCTGATGAAAGCTAAAAAATAAAATAGTAGAGAAGAAGTAGGTAGTCTTATAACCTTATCGATGTCACATTCTTCTGTAGGCCTCAAAGAGTGGGGTGGATCCTCGATGGCACCAGATGGCATTGACATTAAGACATGCCAACTAAAACATCAAAGAATCAACTTTTAATATTAATCCAACTATATCAATAGGCCAAAATTCAACTAGTACAACCACAAGAACAGCATTTACAATGAATAACTACTTGAGACCATATAGACCCTTACCTATCCAGACGACAGATTGGACCTGAAATAGCTTTCTGAAGTGTTCTCTTAATAGCTGTTTTCCACGTGTAAGGAAATGACCCACCCTGAAGACAGCAATGGAATAATTAGAAATTTATGAGCTTTATCATGTAGTCCAAGACTCAACAAAAGAAGACAACAATAAGCAAGCTCAAAATCTAATGTGAAGGGAAGGGAAGACTTACCCAACCAAAACTCCGAGAAAGATCATTGCCCGTACCAAGTGGAATGATCGCTACAGGAGGAACCGGAACCCTGTTCTGTTTGTTAAGTTCTCCAACACATCCTAGTACCCAACCAACTGTACCATCACCTCCGGCTACCTGTCCAACTCACCCCAGAAACTAACATTGTAAACAACCATATTAAGGGAATTTAGACTATGTTCTAAAAGCCACACGAGGTAGAAATTCAAGGCATGCCCATTTGACCATACACAAGAATTGCAACAAAGTTTATAATGCACAATCATATATAAACATACCACAATCCGTAACTTCTCTCTAGTCTCTTTGGCACAAAAATCGCCCATACTGGCCAAATTCTCTAAGCAAGCCAATCCATAGTCAACAAAATCATCAGGTTTCACTTCTGACAAATCAAATACCTGAAATATAAATAATGGGCAATTAAGAGGAGCAATTTTCCAAACAATGAATTGAAATGGAATATAAAATTATAGACAGGGAAGATGAACCTGCTCCTCCCCCATTAGGTCCCGCAGGCGCTCCATGAGTTCGGGACCATGACGCCCGCCGCTGCGGGAGTTGATGAAGACGACCATGGGTCCCGGCGGCATTTCCTCGGCGAAGGAATCTCCGACGGAGGAGACATTGGGGTCGCGAGACCTGATTGCTCGGCGCATGGCAAGGCGGATGTGAATTGGAATGAGAATCTTCTTTCTCAGGCCATCCTTATCGATCCTTGCCCCGGGGAGGCCGTACGTCTTGATGGAATCGATCATGTTCCGCTGACTCGACGACGCCGGCTCCATTGTTTCAAAATGCATGATATAATTGGGTTGTGGGTTTATATCTTCTAAAATGAGGAATCAAGGTTGGCAACGAAACAACTCTCATCTCAGCAGCACATTGTATCTGGATTTTTCCTTTTAAGGATAAACTATTAGTTAATATCTCCTTTGGGGTACTAATCTTAACTGCAGAGCTGATTATAGCACGTGTTCTTACATCTGTGGTGTGGGTGTCCATTTTTACCCGAAAACCCTTTGACCCGAGGCCTAATCAAAACGGGTCTCTGAAAATCCCAACGATCCGATTGTAGTAAGAACATAAACCCCAAAACCAGTTCATCACATATTCGAACCCTATACGTTGAGTCATTCATCTATCTTCTCCAACCTTTCTCTCTCGCCTCTTCTAAAAACTCTAATCGTGATGCAAGTGTTTCGATTCAAATGGAACCTAAGGTTCTGAAATTTAGTAAGCTTGCAAGTCAATTTATGTTGAAGGAGAAGGAGAAAAGAACATAAATCAATTGGACACAAGAGGTGATCATTTCAAAGGCAGAGATCACTTGAATCACGATTTGCAAGTTTTTGTTCTAGTTTTAGTTTTATTATTTAAGATTGATTTTAGATTGAGAATACACGAACTGATTGTTGTTGGGATTTAATTTTAATATATTGAATAGATTGTTTACATTATCTTGTTGCTCCTTAGTAAATTAAATGGGTAATTTTATGCTACTACCTCAAGTTTGAAACTATTTTTTATCGTTACTCCAACAATTTTTAAGTTACACTTAATTTATTAGTTGTTAAATATAACATAATTAGTTTGTAAAAAGTTTAAAATGTACTCAATAGTTATGATTTAAAATTTTACCGGTTTAAATCTGGTCAAACCGATTCAATCTGACCGATTTAATTATTAATACTTGAAATAATACTAATAATTAATAGTTAATACTTAAAATAATACTAATAATTAATAGTTAAAATAATATTAATACTTGCAATAATACTTATACCCAATTCTTGAACCCTTTTGTCCTTTAATCTTCTTAATTTCTTCTTATTATGTGCTCTCTTTTTATATTCTTTCTGTATGCTACGTCTCATGGTCAAGATTAGGGATGAGCATGAGCCGGGTTGGACGGTCCATGACTTATTTTTGGGCACAACCTGGTGTTAGCGGGTTAACTATTTTCATGTTCATTCTCAGCCCATAAAGAGTGTTGTCCGCTGGACAAGTGGGCGGGTTAAACCCGACTGGGTTCCGGGTTAGTCCAGCCCGTCCATAACATTAAAAAATAACATAATGTACACAAAAACTTATTGCAAAAATAAATTATATACATAAAACATATTGCAAAAATAAATTATATACATAAAACATATTGCAAAATTAATAATTCAATATCACATAAACATACTGTCAATAACATTTAAAATAATTTATATGAAAATTGTGTATTTCGAACTTGTTTGCTAAATAAACTTAAAATGATCCTTTTAAAATTAGTGTGGGTTGTGTGTTTAGTTAGTTAGTTAGTTAGTTAAGTTCATTAGGCCGGGTTGGGCCGGGTTAGTCCGACACCCCACTTCATGTCCGCAACCCGGCCTATAATATCTATATGGTGCCCATTCCCGGCCCGGGTCACTCCGGGTTGGGACTATGAATGGACGGGTTGGTCCGGGTTCACGAGTTGGGCCGAGTTGTCTAGACATTTCTGCTCACCCCTTGTCAAGATCTCTCTCCTTTTAATATATTGTTTTTGCTGAAAAATAATACATCATATAAATACATCTACCCTTAACTTGGATGCTTATCCCTACTTTATAAGCTTCTTCAATGAGTAATACGAACAAAAATCCTTGTTCATCAATGTCCTCACTTCGTACCAACCATTGGTGACTGAAATGACACTCTCCTAATTTCCACAAAACTTGAGTAATCGTTGTTTCCATAGCTCCCTATCCATACAAACAATAAAATTTGTTCCGTTTGTGGATTCGAGAGAGAGAGAAGATAAGACCGCCATACCAAATTAAATTTGAACTCCATGGATCATCACTGTTGTTAGGGTTCGAGCTCAGATTTGGGAAAAAACTGATCTAGATCTGTGTGTCGGTCTTCGTTGCTGGGTTGACTATTGTCTCCCAAAGTTCGTCGGGCCCAAGGTCTCGTCCCCAACGCACCTCCCCATTTTGTCCTTCCTAAGGATTTGGGGTTGCGAGGCTTTTGTGAAGCGTTTGCTTACAAATAAGCTCGAACCAAAATCTGATAAGTGCGTCTTCGTGAGGTATCACAAAGAAATAAGGGGATACAACTTCTACAAACCAAGCGAGAACAAAGTTTTGTTGCTCATGGTGGGGTGTTTTGGAAAGGAATTTATTTCCAAAACAGACAGTGGGATGGTTATAGATCTGGATGAGGTTACAGAGGATGTAGTTACTCGGGAACCACTGAACAACCCTATAGAAGAGATGGAGCCAGAGCTGGTCGTAGAGCAAGAACCGCCTATTGCAGTTATTCCGGACAGTCCAAGGTTGTCTAAAAGGACCAGTCGTGCACCTGTTAGATGCAAGTTTCTCATGTCTAAAGGTGACGAGTTGGTTATAGTGGATCGGGATGATCCAGCTACCTTTCGAGAAGTCATGGACGGCCCTGACTCTGAGACATGGCTGGGTGTCATGTGGCGGAATTGAAATCTACGTTTTGATAAAGCTGTTAAGGAGTTTGACAGTATCAAGAACAAAGATGGGCCATGCGTTTCAAAGAAGGCGAATGGGTGTAAGATTTTCTTTCTGGTGTTAAATGTATGACAAATTTTTCATTGGAAACGACATCCCAACCTTGGGCTTGATAAAGGCTTGGTTAGGCGAGAGTTTCACAATGAAGGACTTAGGCAATGCTTCTTACATCTTGGGGATCAAGATATGTAGAGATCGCACCAAGCGGGTCTTGGGACTAAGTCAGAGCACCTATGTGAACAAGGTATTGAGTAGGTTCTCAATGTTTAATTCCAAGAAAAGATTCTTCCCCATACATTGCATAGCGCTCAACAATTATCAGTGTTCAGTGACATCTGATGAGCTGAAATGAATGATTGAGATCCTATATGCTTTGGCAGTAGTATCTATCTTGTATGCCATGATCTGGACAAGACCGGACGTCTCGTTTGCCTTAAGGTGTGCTAGTAGACATCAGTCCAACCCCGGTGAGGAACACTGGATTTGTTGGGTCCCGGGGCATCCTAATTACGTTCATGGCAGCGGAAGCAACCTATAAACCGCACCTAACCTGCGCAAGATCGACTACCAAGTTAGATCTTTAGGAAATCGAGTTTTCGGGTTTTACCAGAATCTGCCCGGCAGAAAACCGAGACTTTGAAGCTCTATATCTCGAGCTACAGATCTCCAATTTCTTCGGTTCTTTTTGGAGATTAAACCTCAGCCAATTTTCTACATCTTTTGTGTTTTTCTCTAAACCCAGTTCGGACGAGAAGACCTCCGTCTGGAGCAAAACATTTTTCCCGTCTCGCTGGACAGACTCTGCGGACCAGTCTGCTTCTCGGCCTTGTATCTCCTAAACCAGCGCTCTTTTTGAAAATCAGTATTTCACAAAAGTTGTAGCCCTTGGACTTATCTTTCCAACGCCGCAAGTTTCAGGTCAATCAGAGCTCGGACGAAGCGGCTATGGCTCACGCATTGTCGGTCATCGGAACTGGACAATCTGGACAGTTTCTCCATTTTGCATTTAGTCTTCGTTGAATCGATAAAGAAGAACGTTCGGATCTTCTTCTCTAAAGCAAGTCCACACCAAGGGGATGATCTTGATGATCCCTCACTTAATTGCCTACTAGAACAATTAAATGAAGAACAAGAGAGCAAAGAGAGGAGAGAGTGTTGTGAGAGTTGTGTGTTTCTTGAATTAATGAATGAATGCTAGATATTTCAATTCATCATCCAACAAGCATGGGTCAAAAGTGATTGGTATGGGCTTAAAGGTGCTTTAACCCATACCCCTTAAATCACTCACCTCTTAATCCACAATCACCAACTAAGCATGGTGTTGTGTGGCCCCCACACATGGACCCACCATGTGGGCCGGCCATGAGGTCTTGTTGGGCCCTTAATGGGCCGGCCATGAGGCTTCATGGGCCGAGCCCAATGGGCCTTCCCGTGTTGTCTCATGTCGTGTCCAAAAATCGCCCGACCCTTTTGTCGTCACTTATCAAACAAAGTCCGACGCAACATCGACGAAAAACTCAATTTTTCTCGATTCGCTAATTATTCTCTCAAACCGAACCTATGGCACAAAACCTCCAGTTTTGTCCATATATTACTCCTCAAGAAACATCAATGTTTCCTTGTCTCAAGTTATCCGCCTTGTATGTGTGTGACCCTCTAGGCTCATGCCACCGTTGGCAGATCGGCGCAAAAGATCGCTCTTGCCCGATCCATCATAAGTGGTCTCTAGTAAAACATTATGATTACCCAAGGTGCATGATGATCGATGATTCGACTTAACCTTTGTGCGTACAAGTCACCATCCTGTTATCTCTAGATATCCCGATTGATCACAAGGCATAGAGTCGTCTCCCTTGTTCAATCAATCATTGTTACTTGATATGCGAGATGGCTGAGAACTGATAACCCGTATCATTGGCATGGCCATGCTCTTTCTCTCAGTCAGTCTCCATCAAGAGGCCTTCTAACGGATATCTTTCCCATACCGTAGTATGAGGGATAAATCCCTTAGCCGTCTTTCGTGTCACTCATGCAACCCGTTCCGCACCCAATCATGCCCTTTATAGCAATCCTTTTACAGAAAGAGTTTGGCGCAAGTTAAAGCCGTACGTTCATTGCATAGTGATCACAAAGACTCCTTGGTCTAAGGATGCCGTGACAAGCTATCGCATTTGAATATGTTTATGGCTTAATCTATGAAAACACTATTCAAAGCGGGTCGTCCGATATCAATCACCTCATGATATCTATGATATGGTTCCAGGATCCCTCATCCCTATGACAAGTAGAATTACGTCATTAAGAACCATCCTCATACTGGTCGCTTCTTAAGAAGCATGTTTTGACCAGGGACTCGTTAAGTGTGATCCGTACAGATTTATGGTTCTACTACTTTAGTGGTCATAAATCAGATCATGCTTAACATATTACTTCAACACATAAGTAATACAAAGTCGTTTTATATATATATGTTACAAACGATGATAATGTACATAGACGTTTACAGGCTAATAGCAATTGGACTAGGGCACAAATGCTATCAATCTCCCACTTGCGCCTAGTTCCAATCTAAGTCCCAGTCTATACCCATTGACCTAACATGTTTATCATGTTTTGCTCGTGGAAGAGCCTTGGTCAAGGGGTCGGCTGTGGTATCATCAGTTGCAACGTAGTGGATCTTCACGTCACCTTTTAGCAACAATGTCGCGGATGATGTGATACTTTCTGAGTACATGTTTGGATCTGTCATGTGCCCTGGGTTCCTTAGCTTGCGCAATGGCCCCGGTGTTGTCACAATATAAGTCTACTAGGTTAGATGGGTTTTTAATTACACCTAACCCAGCCATGAAACTCCTTATCCATACAGCCTCTTCTCCCGCTTCGGATACGGCAATGTACTCAGCTTCGGTCGTAGAGTCGGCAATGGTGTCCTGCTTCTTGCTTTTCAGCTGAAAGCTCCACCGTTCAACATAAACATATAACCCAACTAACTTTTTAAGTCATCGGGGTTTGTCTGGAAAACTAGCGTCAACATATCCTTTGACGACTAGATCATCATTTCTTCCCCCGTATACAAGAAAAGCGTCTTTGGTTTTTCTCAAAATCGAGAATCGCCTTGACGGCAATCCAATGTTCCTCACCGGGTTCGGACTGATGTCTACTGGTACTGATTAGGACAAACGAGACATCCGGTCTCGTACATATCATGGCACACATTATGGAATCTATAGCCGAAGCATATGGGATCTCATTCATTCTTGCTAGCTCTGCAGGTGTCTTAGCACACTACTTCTTGCTTCGCTTTATGCCATGACGCATGGGCAGCAGTCCTTTCTTTGAATCTAGCATCGAGAATCTTCTCAATATTTTGTCTATGTAGGTGCTTTGACTTAAGCCCAAGACCCGCTTGGCACGGTCTCTATATATCTTGATCCCCAAGATGTAAGAGGCCTCGCCTAAATCCTTCATTGCGAAACACTCACCTAACCAAGTCTTTGTTAAGAGCAAGGTAGGGACGTTGTTTCCAATGAGCAGTATGTCATCAACATAAAGCACCAAGAAGACTACTTTGCTCCCATCTGCCCTTTTATATATACGGAAGGTTCATCATCGTTCTTGATGAAGCCAAACTGTTTCACAACTTCATCAAAACGTTGATTCCAACTCCGAGATGCTTGCTTCAAACCATACTGAGTGACCATAGCTACTGGAGAAAAGGTCTCTTCATAGTCAATTCCGTGGATTTGCCTATAACCTTTTGCTACCAGTCTTGCTTTATAGGTCTGAGGTTTGCCATCCATGTCCATCTTTATTTTAAAGATCCATTTACACCCAATGACTTTTACGTCAGGGGTTTGATCCACCAAGTCCCACACTTGATTATCTGACATGGATTGCATTTCTTCCCTCATGGCTTCCAGCCATTTCTCAGAGTCGGTTCCGTCCTTATTAACTGTAGCTATTGGTTCTTGCTCAACGACTACTTCTGGTGGGTCGTCCAGTGGTTACTGAGTGACCATCTCATCTAGAAATTCATTAAGATGAACAGCCCTCCCACTGACTGTCTTGGAAATAAATTCTTTTTCCAAGAATGTCCCACCTCGATTATGAATGCGGCCGTTTGCAGAGCGTAACCCCGGAAGGAGATCGGGAGATCAGTGAGACTTAACATCGATCGAACCATATCAAACAATGTCCGATTCCTTCGCTCGGACACACCATTGAGTTGCGGTGTTCCTGGCGGAGTCCACAGAGATAGTATTCCACTTTCTGTAAGAAACTCTTCGGATAAGTATTCTCCACCCCGATCAGAACGGAGTGCCTTGATACTTTTTCCGAGTTGGTTTTCTACTTCAGTCCTAGACTCCTTGAATTTATCAAAGGCTTTGGACTTATGTCTTATGAGATAGACATAATCATATCTACTGAAATCATCAGTAAACGTGATAAAGTAGCCTAAACCACATCTGGCTGGTGTACTCATTTGGTCCACATACGTTTGAATGGATTAGACCTAATAGATCACCTGCCCTCTCACCTAAACCAGTGAAGGGCGTTTCAGTCATCTTGCCCATTAAACAAGCTTCGCATCTATCAATCGTTTGGTATTCGAATTGACTTAGCTCTAGTGTCTAGTACGAAGCATGTTTTGACCAGGGACTCGTTAAGTGTGATCCGTACAGATTTATGGTTCTACTACTTTAGTGGTCATAAATCAGATCATGCTTAACATATTACTTCAACACATAAGTAATACAAAGCCGTTTTATATATATGTTACAAACGATGATAATGTACATAGACGTTTACAGGCTAATAGCAATTGGACTAGGGCACAAATGCTATCAGGATTGTGCTCAAAGCTATCCTCTAATTTTGAGGAGAACTAATGATGCCTCTCTTATGCACGGGGCCACGATGATGTTGAGCTAGTTGTCAAAGGTTATGTTGACACTAGTTTCCAGACAGATCCTGATAATTTAAAAGTCAGTCAGGATATGTGTTCATGTGAATGATGGAGCTTCAGCTGGAAAAGCTGGAAGCATGACCAATTGCCAATTCTACGACGGATATTGAGTATATAATTGCCTCAGAAGCAGCTAAGGAGGCTGTGTGGATTAGGAGCTACATAACTGGGTTAGGCATGATGCAAAACGCGTCTAAACCAGTAGGCTTATCTTGTGACAACACTAAGGCCAGCTATTGAGCCCATATCACATAACAAATCCAAACAGATACTCAGACGTTACTAAGTAACGTGAAGATCACCTTCATTACATCAGATGATAACACAGACGACCATTTGACGAAGGCCCTTCCTCAACCGAAGCATGAAGAGCATGTGAGGTCAATGGGTATAGACTGAGACTTAGATTGGAACTAGGGGCAAGTGGGAGATTGATAGCATTTTGTTCCCTAGTCCAATTGGTATTAGTCTGTAAATGTCTATGTACTTGTTTGATCATCAATGGCAATGAATAAAATCGACATTATATTACTTATTTGTTGAAGTAATATGTTAAGTATAATTTGATCTATGTCCACCAAAGTAGTAGAACCATATATCTGTACAGATCACACTTAACGGGTCCCTGGTCAAATATGCTTTGATGAAGAGACCAGTATGAAGATGGTTCTTTATGATATAGTTCTATTTGTCATTGGGATGTGGGATCCCAGAACCAGATCATAGATATCATGTGGGATTGATATCGGACGACCCGCTCTGAATAGTGATGCATAGATTATATTCAGTTGTGGTATCTTGTCATTGTATGCTTAGACCGAGGAGTCTTTGTGATCGTTATGCAGTAAAGATCCAGGTTTGGCTTATTCCTAACGATGTCCGTAACTAGATAGTCATAACAGACATGATTGGCACGGGGACGGACTGCATGAGTGATACGAAAGGCAGCTAAGGGATTTATCCCTCATACTACGGTATGGGATAGTTATCTGTTTAGGCCACTTGATGGAGATTGACTGAAGGGAGTGCATGGCCATACCAGTGATACGGATTATCAGTGTCATTCATCTCACGGATCAAGAAACAGGATTGGTTAAATGAGGGTGACGGCTCTATGCCTCATGATCAATCAGGATACCGGGAGATAAAATAATAGTGACATGTACTACAAGAGGTTAAATCGATTAGTTCGATCATCATGCAAGATTGGGTAATCATAATGTCATACTAGAGGACATTGATGATGGATCGGGTAAAATGAAATTTTACGCCGATCTACCAATGGAGCATGAGCCTAAAGGATCACACCAAAGGATATAATTCTAGGGAAATAAAGTGGCAGAGAAATGGTAAGTTCGTAAGACATGAGCCATGGCCAAAACCAGACGTTTTGGGCTGTGGGCATGTGCTTGAAAATTGGACATATCAAACTTTGTTTGGTAAGTTCGAGGAGAGGACGGGAAAAGATTGGACACGGCACGAGACCACATGGCCGAAGCAATTGGGCTTCGGCCCATGAGGCCCTATGTGGCCGGCCCAATAAGGCCCAAAGTGGCACAAATGGTGGGTCCCTTTGTCCACTAATCTTGATTAATGGATGATGACTAGATGAGTTTATCCTAATCCCATTATGTAGTGATAATGAAAAGTAAATTATTTGACCACATTTCATTCATCTTCTTTATAAAACCAAGAGCTCTCCGCCATTTTCATGTATGTCTTCTTCTTCCTTTCTTACCGAAGCTCTTCCCAAATAATCCCGGGATCTCTAATCGAATTGCGTGGACTTTGATCCTGTCATACGAGTACATAGGCGCCTAAGGAGACTCAAGTACGGTCTTGATATATCCGGTGGTCACTCGGTGATTTAAGCAACAACCGAAGAATCCGGCCAGCACTGTCCAGTAAACTGTTTTGCTTCAGACGAAAATGTTCCCGTCCGAAATGGGTAAAGTGCAAAGCATGAAAGTTGTAGAGAATTGGCTGGGCTTCACTCTCCAGAAAGAACCGAAGCATTTGGACATATGTAGCTCGATATATGGAGCTTCAAAGTAGCGTTTTTCTGCTGGGCAGATTCATGGTAAAACCCGAAAACTCTTTTGTTTAAGGATCTAACTTGGGTAGTCGATCTTAGAAAGGTTCGGGGCTGTTTAGTCTTGCTTCCGCTGCGATGACAGTGATATGGATGCCTCGGACCCCAACAATATATTGAAGGAAACGGAGGATCCAAACCATATTATGCGCATCAAAAAATAACATAATAACTCTGTTTCAAAAACAGATCTATCCAATAACTAGATCATATTATTCTAATGGTTTACACGGTGTTATACCTTTGTTGATCTGGTCTTGTTTGAATCACCAATGAAGACGTCACCCGCCCTCTACCAGTATCCACACGGACGCGCCTTGCTTCGAAGCCCAGATGGAGATCGCGTGCTAGGGTTCTCTCCTTCTTCTCTGTGAGTTCTTGGGTGCTGAGACTAATATCGCCAGAAGCGTTAACATTTTCTCGAAGAGAATGCGATATATAAATAGGTGCAGTGTTTTCTGTTTTCGAAACATTGTAGTGTTCTGACTCACCACGGGTCTGTGGCAAATCTTGCCACACCGTAGCCCCTTTACTAGGGCGCCACCGGTCGTGGCCATTTAACTGGTTGCGCCACGGGCACGTGGCAAATTACTTGGCCACGGTCCCTGTAAGAGCTTGTGCCCTAGGCCAAATCTTTTCTATGTAATCTTCTGTTTAGCAATAAATGACATTTACATTATTATTGTATTATGATAATGTGTCAAGAGATAACTTAATCTAAAGTCGTTAGTGTTTACACAAGAACAACAGAACCTTTAGATATTATCAAGTTATGCTTGACGGATCCCTAGTCAAATGCTTATTTATAAGTGACTAATGTGATGATGACTTAAGATCAAGTCCTGCTGATCAAGGTAGTGGGACTACCAAAGTCATATCACGGATATCATCTGGAGGATGATATTGAATGACCCGAGGTGGAGTATGGCGCATAGTTTTAGTCACCAACGCATACTCTGTCGTCGTGTGATCATTGCCTTAATACCTTGGAGCGAGTCGCTCACATGCACGTCACTCCATTAGTTTGACATGTCCTAACGCTGCCTGTAACATGGCAGCAATAACAGACATCGTTGGCCATTGGATGGACTATAGTGGGAGCGCAAGTTACGTCCGAATGGATTTGTTTCCCCACGATGAGACGTGGTGAAGGGTATGGTTCATGGCCCCTTGATGAGTGTGACTGATAAAGTGTATGGCCGCACCAATACGTATCAGTCAACTCAGAATTTGAGGAACTAGATCGAATACATGAGGATGACGATTCTATGCCTCATACGATCTCATACGCCTTAAAGTAATCAAAGGGTTAGTGATTCAGATGACAGACATGAGATATCGAACCGGTCGATACACTCGTGGACATTACGTAATCACTATGCTTACTAGAGGCCAATGATGAATGGATTGGGTGAGATGGATTCTCACGCCGATCTGCCTATAGGTCACGGGCCTACAGGGTCACACGCCAGTAGCAAGACTGAAGCGACTCAAAGGGGACTTAGGAAGTCCAAAGCAAGTGGTGTGGGAATAATTGCAGTGGGGTGTCGATCATGACCCATGAGGTGTCGATCGACACGGCCACAAGGAGGTTTCGATCGCCACCTGGGAGGTGTCGATCGACACTTAGGTCTAGCACTGAAAGGGGGTGTCGATCGACACCTTCAATGCGGGAAGGGTGTCGATCGACACCTATGGCGGGTGCTAAAAACCTAGAGGCCCTCCCCAAAGCCTATATAAGGAGGTTTTGGGTGAGAGTCTCCCTTAATACTCTTGAGCAATATTAGCTACACCGCCCAAGTAAAGGCTCTAGCTTTCACATCCGGGAGTTAGGGCAATCAAGTAAGGAGGGTCTAGTGACGGTCTAGTAACTGTCAGGTGGATTCAAGTTTCACAAGGTCGAGCTCGGTGTGTGTGCACTCGTAGAGGACGGTCCCGAGGATTTGTCTTTGAATCGGTTGATTCTTGCTTTGAGAGGTAAAGTCTCAATCTTTACTCTTGATTGTGATTCATCTAGTTGTTGGCAAGGATCCGACGTAAGGGGTTCGGGTCGATTTTATGTTTTTCACTACGCTAGACCCGCCAGGAACCCCAACAATGGTATCAGAGGCAGATTGCTCTCTAGATGAATCATACATGCATGATTTTATGGTAAAATTGATTTCTTTAGCATATGTGATTGTTGCCATGATCTATTGATGCGTGAGGAAAGAAACGGTCTCTCTAGAAGCTAAGACCTCCCTAACCCACACGTTCAGCCCCGGGAAAACGTCACAACTGGTCATTGGAAGTACTGTAGTGTCCTAAATAGAGATCTCGCCTGAACCCCACCCCGGCCCTGCCGGACTGAACTGAAACTCAAACTGGGGAGAAAACCCGAGTGCTCTAATAATCATCGGATCTACCACTGCATACCTGGATTCTTGCAGAACCACGAAGACTGGACGGTGCGCCGTGATAGTGTCTGCCAGGATTCTGCGCTTGTGAACTAAGCCCAGACCCCTAGCGTTCCAACTCAAAAGCTTCATTGTTAAGCGAGAGCCCACGACCCCGCTAGAAGAGCGACAACTCCACTCTGAGTCGGAAGAGAACCTCCCAACATATCAACAACCCTCCCAACATCCGCCGCCGTGATGCTCGTAGCTGAAAGTCCTTCCTTCTCCCTCCTCGAGGTCTCCACCAACACCGAAAGCTCTCATTCCTCGACATCCTCCTCAATCCCCCTCAGAAATCCAACCTCCACCTCCCTTCTACCCAGAACTAAGTCTCCCCCAGTGGTCTCCTCCCACTCGTCATCCGAGCCCACAACCCTATCTATCTCCTCTACTCGTGCACCCCTAAAAGCTGAAAGCTCCTCACTCTCTCTGCTCTGACTGGGGTGGGTCTTGTCTCCGCAAATCCTATAAGGCGCACGTGGAACCCGAATCGCAGAGACTGAAGACGTCGGGCGTCTCCCAATAGAGAAAAACGAGCGCATCCCCTCCAGAGTAGCCCCTGCGCAAACAATCCGTAGAGATCGGCGCCAAGGCCGAATACGATCCCACCCAAACTGAGTCCCCATCTCTTCCTGGTAGGTCACCCTCACTATCGTGATCAAAGGTCTGGAGATAAAGACCCTCCTCCTCGAATCCTAGACACAATGAATCCCCCTCACCGATCCGAGTAGAATCAAGATCAACAATCCTCGGGTAGGGTGTCGGAGGGGATCCTGGTGTCTCCAAAGCCTCCACCTGGACTATAATCTGAGTCTCAAACTGTGTCTCGGTACCCTCATCCTGCACAACAACCTATGTCTCCTGAACCTCTCCTTGAGAGGTAGTCTGCTCCCTCGAAATCTTCGCCTGTGTATCCATCGCCTCCATCTCCTCTGCCCAGGGAACCTTACCCCTACCCTGCCTGAACGGTATGAGGGCCCCCGCTCGAATAGAAGATAGGTGAAGGTCGAATTCTGTTGGATTAAAGAATGGGATCTCCGAGATGAAAGCGACCTCCAGACCCACTCTGATTGACCCCGATCCTAACCGGCAAACAACTCCCCACGACCTCTGGAGA
Organism: Geranium rotundifolium; assembly: GCA_963920655.1. Taxonomy (NCBI): domain Eukaryota; kingdom Viridiplantae; phylum Streptophyta; class Magnoliopsida; order Geraniales; family Geraniaceae; genus Geranium; species Geranium rotundifolium. The sequence continues at coordinate 13,705,819 of OY987322.1, read as the reverse complement.
GGGTCTAAGACGTGCACCAATACTGCAACATGCTCAAAACAGCCCACGCTAATGGAGTCTGGGTGAGTAACTATGTAGCTGCCAATACCGCCTACCACCGTCTCAATCGACGCTGAAGACTATGCTGATAGCGGAATCCCTCGTATGTGTATCTAGTGGAACACTCCACCGTGCATGAACCTGCTGCAATCAGCCGAATAGAGGAAAAACCAGCGACGAAGATCTGCCCACTGATCTGCCTGGAGTCTGTTTATCGCGCGCGGCATCTGCAAAGGATAGGAGGAACACACGATGTCCCAAGTCTGATATCGTGACAACCTCCGAACCAATGCCCCACATCTCTGAGAGGAGAGCTCGCCGATCAAAGTCACAGACCGCCACTGCTAAGATGCAAAACTGATTAATATACATAGACATTTATAGACTACTAGCAATTGGACTAGGGCACAAAAATGCTATCAATCTCCCACTTGCCCCTTGTTCCAATCTAAGTCCTAGTCTATCCTCATTGACCTAACATGTTTTGCTTGAGAAAGAGCCTTGGTCAAGGGGTCGGCTGTGTTATCATCAGATGCAACATAGTGGATCTTCACGTCACCTCTAGCAACTATGTCGCGGATGATGTGATACTTCTTGAGTACATGCTTTGATCTGTCATGTGCCCTGGGTTCCTTAGCTTGCGCAATGGCCCTGGTGTTGTCACAATATAAGTCTACTGGGTTAGATGGGTTTTGAATTACACCTAACCCAGCCATGAAACTCTTGATCAATACAACCTCCTTTGCTGCTTATGATGCAGCAATATACTCAGCTTCCGTTGTAGAGTCGGCGATGGTGTCCTGCTTCTTGCTTTTCCAGCTGAATGCTCCACCGTTCAACGTAAACATATATCCCAACTAACTCTTAAAGTCATCAGGGTATGTCTGGAAACTAGCGTCAATATATCCTTTGACGACTAGATCATCATCACTCCTTCCCCCGTATACAAGAAAAGCGTCTTTGGTTTTTCTCAAATCTTTGAGAATTGCCTTGACTGCAATCCAGTGTTCCTCACCGGGTTTGGATTGATGTCAACTGGTACAACTTAGGGCGAACGAGACATCTGGTCTCGTACATATCATGGCATACATTATGGACCCTATAGCCGAAGCATATGGGATCTCATTCATTCGTTTTAGCTCTTCAGGTGTCTCGGCAAACTGATTCTTAGTAAGCTTTATGCCATGACGCATGGGCAGCAGCCCTTTCTTGGAATTATGCATTGAGAATCTTCTCAACACTTTGTCTATATAGGTGCTTTGACTTAAGCCCAAGAACCGCTTGGCACGATCTTTATATATCTTGATCCTCAAGATATAAGAAGCCTCGCCTAAGTCTTTCATTGCAAAACACTCACCTAACCAAGTCTTTGTCAAGAGCAAGGTAGGGACGTCGTTTCCAATGAGCAATATGTCATCGACATAGAGCACCAAAAAGACTACCTTACTCCCATCTGCCTTTTTATACACGCAAGGTTCATCACCGTTCTTGATGAAGGCAAATTGTTTCACAGCTTCATCAAAATGTTGGTTCCAACTCCGAGATACTTGCTTCAAACCATAAATTGATTAGAGCAACTTGCAAATCTTTCCCTTATTCTTTAGATCCTCAAAACCCTCAGGCTGGGACATATAAACGTCCTCAGCTAACCTCCCATTAAGGAAAGCGGTTTTAACATCCATTTTCCATATCACATAATTATGATAAGCTGCTATGGCAAGTAGAATGCGAATAAATTTGACCATAGCTACTGGAGAAAATGTTTTCTCATAGTCAATTCTGTAGACTTGTCTATAACCTTTTGCTACCAGCCTTGCTTTATAGGTCTGAGGTTTGCCATCCGTGTCTATCTTTATTTTAAAGATCCATTTACACCCAATGACTTTTACGCCAGGGGTTTGATCCACCAAGTCCCACACTTGATTATCTGACATGGATTGCATTTCTGCCCTCATGGCTTCCAGCCATTTCTCAGAGTCGGTTCCGTCCATGACTTCTCGAAAGCTAGCTGGATCATTGTCCACTAACACCAAATCATCACCTCCAGTTACTAGAAAATTGTATCTGATAGGTGCATGACTGGTCCTTTCAGATTGCCTTGGACCGTCCTCATTAACTGTAGCTATTGGTTCTTGCTCAACGACCACTTCTGGCTCTACTTCTTCTTAGGGGTCGTCTAGTGGTTCCTGAGCGACTATCTCATCCAGAATTTCATCAAGATGAATAGTCCTCCCACTGACTGTCTTGGAAATAAATTCATTTTCCAAGAATATCCCACCTCTGGTGACGAATACTTTGTTTTCGATCGGTTTATAGAAGTAGTATCCTTTTGTTTCTTTGGGATATCCGACGAAAGTGTACTTATCTGATCTAGGTTCGAGCTTGGTTGCAAGCAACCGTTTTACAAAAGCCTCGCAACCCCTGATTTTCAGGAAGGACAAAACGAATTCCTTCCCGTACCATTTCTCGAATGATGTCCCTTCCACTACTTTCGACGGATCCCTATTTATTATGAACGCGGCCGTTTGTAGAGCGTAACCCCATAAGGAGATCGGGAGATCAGTGTGACTTAACATCGATCTAACCATATCCAACAATGTCCGATTCTTTCGCTCGGACACACCATTAAGTTGTGGTGTTCCTGGCGGAGTCCACTAAGATAATATTCCACTTTCTGTAAGATGACTAAAAAACTCTTCGGATAAGTATTCTCCACCCCGATCAGAACGGACTGCCTTAATGAAGGAATTATTTGAGGGTTCCAGACAATTAATTTCATGCCCATACAAGAAATTAACCTCAAAGTTCCATGATTAAATACGGATCTTGCATGATCATGAATTGATCATGAGATCTAGACTAGACTAAAATTAATTGTTACCTTGAATCAAAATCTCCTTGTTACTAAATAGGATTTAGTAACCTCTGAAGATCGTCCACACAGGAAGAGCAATCTAGGGATACTTGCAACGAACCTTGCTAGAAGATCGAAGCAAGCAAAACGGACGGAGCACGGGGAGGGGAGGGGCCGGCCGAAACTGGCTAGAGAGAGAGAGAGAAGACGGCTAGGGTTTGTCAAAATAATTGTGTAATTTTCAGATCTGAAAATTTCCGTTTTATAGACCTTAATTGGGCTTTTAATTAATTAAAGGCTTTAATGGGCTTAAGGCCCAAAGCTTTTAATTAACTGTGTAGAGAAGCCCATTCTGGCTTAGCCCATTCTGGCTAGGCCCAGTTTAGCTAATTTAATTAAATCTATTTAATTAGATTATAATTAATTAGTCTTGCTAAACCGTTCTTGATTCTGGTTTAATCCTAAACCGAAATCGGTCTAAATTGGTTTAATCCAAAACCGGATTTTCTCTCTCATGATTCCTCCATATGAATCCATCTGTTTTACTCAACCTAAAGTGTGTGACCCTCTAGGCTCACGACACGTCGGCGGACTGGTAAAATTACCATTTTACCCTTTCCATCATGAGTGGCCTCTAGCAAGACATCATGATTACCCAACGCTTGTGATTATCGAGATTTCGACTTAACCTTGTCGTTCATGAATCTATCCTTTTATCCTCTTGATATCTTTGACAACCACGAGGCATAGACAAGTCATCCTCGTTCTATTGTCATGTTTCTTGATTCTGAGTTAACTGAATTATAATTGATACTACGTATCGTCTGCATGGCCATGCTATTGTGTTTCAGTTGTACTCATCAAGTGGCCTAAACTGATATCTGCTCACACGTCCGTATGAGGGATAAATCCTTCAGCGATCCATCTAGTCAACTTATGTAACTTGTGGTCGAGCCAATCACAGTCGTTATTGTAACCCTTTTACAGGAGACGTTAGACTGAGTCAAACTCGTCACTCATTACATATTGACCTCAATGGTCCTTCGGTCTGAGGATGTGATTTCATGATCCGACATATGAGTATGTTCATGACTGTGTCTATGTAACATACTCATGATTCGGGTCGTCCTATATCACCCCTGACTGGTGATACTATGACCTAACTCTGGCCCGCTTCTGGCCATGATTAGTAGAGCGTGATCATTTAGAGTTAACCTCATACCGATCGCTTCTTATGAAGGTATTCTGATCGGGGACAGCTTAAGTAAGATTTTATCTGATCTGTAGATCTACTATTATGTGTTGACACATCAATGATACAAATCAAATCATACTTAAGATATTACTACAACACTTAGTAATAGGAATGCCGATTTTTATTCAACGAATAATCTTTATTACAATATTAGATTGAAAATACATTGTGCTAGACCCAATTGGTATTCCAATCTAAACCCATTCCCCTGACATGTTCCTCATGCTTAGGCTGCGGTAGCGCCTTGGTTAAGGGGTCAGCTAGATTATCATGCGTTGAAATGTAGCTTATCTCTACTGCGCCTTTATCAACCATCTCTCTGATGATGTGATACTTTCTCTCGACGTGCTTGGTCCGGTTGTGAAATCTGGGCTCTCTAGCTAGTGCTACGGCCCCCGTGTTGTCACACCTTAAGCTCACGGGATCAGACGTTCGCGGCAGTACATCTAATCCTCTCAAGAAGCTCCTGACCCACACCGCTTCTTTGGCTGCTTCCGACGCAGCTATGTATTCCGCCTCCGTGGTGGAGTCGGCTATTGTCACTTCTTTAAAGCTTTTCCAACTGAAAGCTCCCCCGTTCAACATAAACACATACCCACCTTGAGACTTAAAGTCATCTGGGTCTGTCTGACAACTAGCATCAACATATCCAGTGACGCTTAGCTCTCCTTCTATCCCACCATACACTAAGAAAGCATCCTTTGTTCTCCTCAGATACTTGAGGATACACTTGACGGCAGTCCAGTGATCTTGGCCTGGGTTAGACTGAAATCTGCTGGCACAGCTGAGGGCAAACGATACGTCAGGCCTCGTACAAATCATGGCATACATGATAGATCCCACTGCTGAGGCATACGGGATTCCATTCATTCTCTTAAGCTCAGCAGGTGTTTTAGGACACTGTTTCTTGCTTAGCTTAATGTCATGTCTTACCGGGAGGTTCCCTTTCTTAGAGTCAAGCATCGAGAATCTCCTCAACACTTTATCTATATAGGTGCTCTGACTTAGACCTAATATTCTCTTGGATCGATCTCTGTAGATCCTGATCCCCAGAATGTAAGCGGCCTCTCCTAAGTCCTTCATGGAAAAACACTTCCCTAACCAAGCTTTGGTCTCAAGCAAGGTTGGGACGTTATTTCCCATGATTAGTATATCATCGACATACAGCACCAGGAACACTATGTTACTCCCACTGCTCTTCTTGTAGATACAAGGTTCATCTGGATTTCTGATGAACCCGAACTCTTTTACGGCTTCATCGAAGCGTAAGTTCCAACTCCTTGAAGCTTGCTTCATTCCATAAATGGATCGTTGCAGCTTACACACCCTTTCGGGATGTTTAGGGTCGACAAAACCTTCTGGCTGGGTCATATAGACATCCTCCTGCAAATTCCCGTTAAGGAATGCGGTTTTGACGTCCATTTGCCATATCTCGTAATCGAAATATGCTGCAATGGCTAACATCATCCGAATTGACTTAATCATAGCTACTGGCGAAAAAGTCTCATCATAGTCCATACCTTGGACTTGACGATAACCTTTGGCAACCAGTCTTGCTTTGTAAGTCTGAGGCTTTCCGTCCATATCTGTCTTTAACTTAAATATCCACTTGCAACCTATGGGTTTTATCCCAGGTGTGCTGTCTACTAAGTTCCAGACCTGATTGTCTTTCATGGACTCCATTTCCTCATCCATGGCATTCTGCCATTCTTTTGAGTTGGGACTGGCCAAGGCTTGCTGTACTGTTGCAGGGTCATCCTGATCTACAACTATCAAGTCATTACCCTCTGTGGCTAAGAAGCCATATCTGACTGGGTTTTGACGAGATCTTTCAGACCTCCTTGGCCCTACAGGAGTTTCTGTTGGAATAGGACTTGGATCATTTACCTTATCGGGTACCTCTACAATATCTGCTGGCTGTTCTATGTTTTCTCGAATTTCTTCAAGAAGCACAGGACTCCCACTGGGTTTCTTGGATAAGAATTCTCTTTCCAAGAAAACCCCACCTCGAGCAACAAAGACTTTGTTTTCCTCGGGTTTGTAGAAGTAGTACCCCATGGTTCCTTTGGGGTACCCTACAAAGACACACTTATCTGCCTTGGGTTCGAGTTTATCACCAAGCAACCGCTTGACGTAAACATCGCACCCCCAAATCTTGAGGAAAGACAACTTGGGAGCTTTCCCTTGCCAAGCCTCAAATGGAGTGGTCTCCACTGCCTTTGTAGGTACTCGATTTAATATGAATGTGGCTGTTTCTAGGGCATGGCCCCAGAAAGATATTGGAAGGTCGGCGTGACTCATCATGGAACGAACCATGTCTAGCAGGGTTCTGTTCCTCCGTTCGGAAACACCATTCATCTGAGGGGTTCCTGGCGGGGTTAATTCTGAGAGTATACCGTTATCCTTTAGGTGACTGAGAAAATCTTGATCTAAGTACTCGCCACCTCGATCGGAACGAAGTGCCTTTATACTTTTACCAAGCTGGTTCTGTACTTCATTCTGGAATTCTTTGAATTTATCAAAGGACTCCGACTTATTTCTCATTAAATAGACATACCCAAACCTACTGAAATCGTCGGTAAAGGTTATGAAGTATCTTAAACCTCTCCTGGCTTGTGTACTCATGGGCCCACATACGTCTGAATGTATTAGGCCCAAGAGATCACTTGCCCTTTCACCTAAGCCGCCAAAAGGCGCCTTTGTCATCTTGCCCATAATGCAAGATTTGCATCTCTCGATTGGTGTGAATTCAAACGGGCTCAAGAGCCCACACTTATGAAGTGTCGAGACGCGTTTCTCGCCTATGTGGCCTAGACGACAGTGCCACATCACTGTCTGGTTTGAGTCATCCGACTTTAACCTCTTATTTACGTTATAGTTTGAACTGTAGTTAGTGTTATCAACATTTAAAATATATAATCCACCAACCATAGATGCAGTGCCGTAAACGATATTATTTCTTGATAAAGTAAATAAGCCATTGTCTATGGCAAATACAAAACCAAGCTTGTCCAAACTGGACACTGAAATAATATTCCTACAAAACGTAGGTACACATAAGACATCGTCCAAAACTAATACAAGCCCTGTGGGCATCCTAAGACTAACAGAACCGACAGCCGTCGTTGACACCGAACTGTTGTCTCCGACTCTCAGATCCCGCTCGCCTTTCCCAAGGAGCTTTCTACTTTCCAGAACCTGCAGATTAACACAAATGTGAGATTCTGCTCCGGTATCAACTACCCATGTATCTGAGAAAGTAGCGTTGAGATTATACTCAACAACGTAAATACCTGATCCAGGTCCTGAAGGGTGTCCTCCCTTCTGCAAGCTCTTCACATAATCCTTGTGCTGCCTGCAATCCTTCTTCCAATGACCTAGCTGCTGGCAGTAGTAACAGACCACCTCTGAGGCCGAAGAGCTCCCCTCAGTTCTATGAACCGCTTGGATTCTCGGACCTCTAGGTGCCCTTATTTGCCCAGCTAGGTGCATTGGCGCCTTACCTTTACCTGACACTGCTGGTGCCTTGCCCTTGTTGGGTTGTCCTGGTGACTTGGTATTAGGTTTGCCAGCTCTTTTGAAGCTTACAGCCTTATTGACCATCAGGACCTCAGGGGTTTTGCCCTTGAGGTCTTTCTCTGCTGTCACCAACATTCCATGAAGTTCCTTGATGGTCTTTTCCATATTATGGAGATTGTAATTTGTGATCACATCTCCATAAGCCTTTGGAAGCGACATCAGGACTATGTCTGATTTCAGCTGCTCTGTGAACTTATGACCTAGACTGGCCAAGCGATCAAAGAGCCGCTTCATCTTTAGGACGTGTGGGCTAACTGCCTCACCAGCGTTGAGTCTGCAATAGAATACTTCCCTAAGAGTGTCGTATCTTTCGACACGGGCATTCTTTTGGTAGTATATCTTGATTTCCTCCATCATCTCCTGGGGTTCTCCCATAAGATGCATGAACTGGTCCTGTGTCTCATTTTCCATGGACCCGACCATGAGGATGCCTACGTCTTGTCGATCGCTTTTGTATTTCTCAAAAGCACTCTTATCGGCATCGCTGGCATCATCAGCAGGCTCTACTAAAGGCTTGTCTGTAAGGATATACTCCTGTCTGTCATACTGAAGTGCAAGCTTCAGGTTCCTCTCCCATTGTAGGAAGTTGGTCCCAGTCAGCCTGTTATTCGACAGAAGAGACTTTAAGGCTTCACTGCCAGAACGTGTTGCTTTGGGTAGCGAGGTTGCCATCTAATCTATACATGAAAACAAACTCGATCAGATTTTTAATTAAGTTGAAGTAACAGACACTTGACTATGAATATATCTGATTCTTGTGTCTGAATCTAAACCAAGATCTCCGCATACCCAAAACTAGAGTGAGTTAATCTCATCGCCCCAGTTTTGGACATTGGAGTAGGACAGTCCAGTCCTTTCACAATTCCATGTGATTCTTGGCTAGGGCTTATACATTGTGTGTATACGGCATTTCCCTATATCTGATACCCTGGCTCAGATCATCTGAGAATCGCAGACAAGTCAACCAATTTTCAACGCATGGTCCAATCTGCATGACTACTACGCTAATGCGCACGCAACCATGCAAACTGGTCCATCTTCTATTAGAACCCTTTCTCATGGATCCACGTTAATCGTATCTACCCATGAGTCCGAGAGCTAATCGAAGTGATGAAAAGTGGGCGGTATCTAGCTTGACTTGAAATTATTTGCCTTTAAATATTCATTATCACTGATCATAATTTGATCTTAATATGAATTTACCATCTACAAATCCATGTAGAGATAATTTCAATTCCGGTTTACATGTGCGTGATTGACTGATTATTAATCTTTACACATGTGGGTGATGATCTAATTAACATGAACCTATGAAAATTAAATCACACATCCATCCATACATTCATAAACCTAAATGTAAATTTGCTTTAGCTAGCCCGCTAACCCCACTGGAATAAACTAGAACCTATACTAGGTCTCGTCTTTCCTTATTCTCCTGGACTCCCACTGGCTCCACGCCTCCTCGGGATTACCGTCCTTCTCTTCGGTTCTTCTCATCTTGGGTCTTCGTAATTACATTTAATTTTAAATAAAATAGATGATGTGACACGCAGGTCACTAATAAATTACAGCCCATAAGCAACTCGCAGGTTGCAAACCAAAATTAAATCCTAAATTAGGGCTAACTTAGCAATCATGTTGCAAACATCGTGTTATCAAACAATCATGTTATCAAACAAGCATGTTATCAAGCAAGCATATTATTTCAATTTTTATCTTGATTTAAATCATAAAATACGGTTTATTTAAACCGTTTCTTAAACCGGTTAATTTCTGAATTAAATCGGTTCACGCGCTGGTTTATCGAAACCGAACCGGTCTGAAATTTTAATTAATATTTGCTGGAAAAATTCTGGATTTTCTGGGTCGGATCTTGACCCAAATCCACCGGGTTTGGCCGAACCAAAATTGACCCGAGGGCCAATTTTGATTTGGCCGAAACCCTAGCCGCCAGGCTAGCCGCAACGTGGCCGACCAGCCCGTGAGGGCTGGCCGTGGCGGGCTGCCTGGCCAGAACTGGCCGGGCCGAGGCCCTACCCTGGCCGGAGCCGAGGGGCTCGGCCAGATCTGCCATGGGCAGATCTGGTCGGTCCTTCCCGGCTGGCCGATCGGCCCGTGGTTCGGCCGGGGTTGGCCTTTCGGCTAGCCTCGGCTCTCCACGGGTCTCGATCCCGATCATGCTCGATCAAAATAATTTTTCCAGCAACATTAAAAAAAAATTCCAGCAATGAATTCATCAACCAAAATCTTAAAGTTTGCAATTTTCAAATTCACAATACCGAATTAAATTGCAAAATTAAATCTAGCCTATCATGCTCGAATACAAAATCATGCATAACCAAGCCTCTGATACCACTGAAGGAATTATTTGAGGGTTCCAGACAATTAATTTCATGCCCATACAAGAAATTAACCTCAAAGTTCCATGATTAAATACGGATCTTGCATGATCATGAATTGATCATGAGATCTAGACTAGACTAAAATTAATTGTTACCTTGAATCAAAATCTCCTTGTTACTAAATAGGATTTAGTAACCTCTGAAGATCGTCCACACAGGAAGAGCAATCTAGGGATACTTGCAACGAACCTTGCTAGAAGATCGAAGCAAGCAAAACGGACGGAGCACGGGGAGGGGAGGGGCCGGCCGAAACTGGCTAGAGAGAGAGAGAGAGAAGACGGCTAGGGTTTGTCAAAATAATTGTGTAATTTTCAGATCTGAAAATTTCCGTTTTATAGACCTTAATTGGGCTTTTAATTAGTTAAAGGCCTTAATGGGCTTAAAGCCCAAAGCTTTTAATTAACTGTGTAGAGAAGCCCATTCTGGCTTAGCCCATTCTGGCTAGGCCCAGTTTAGCTAATTTAATTAAATCTATTTAATTAGATTATAATTAATTATTCTTGCTAAACCGTTCTTGATTCTGGTTTAATCCTAAACCGAAATCGGTCTAAACTGGTTTAATCTAAAACCGGATTTTCTCTCTCATGATTCCTCCATATGAATCCATCTGTTTTACTCAACCTAAAGTGTGTGACCCTCTAGGCTCACGACACGTCGGCGGACTGGTAAAATTACCATTTTACCCTTTCCATCATGAGTGGCCTCTAGCAAGACATCATAATTACCCAACGCTTGTGATTATCGAGATTTCGACTTAACCTTGTCGTTCATGAATCTATCCTTTTATCCTCTTGATATCTTTGACAACCACGAGGCATAGACAAGTCATCCTCGTTCTATTGTCCTGTTTCTTGATTCTGAGTTAACTGAATTATAACTGATACTACGTATCGTCTGCATGGCCATGCTATTGTGTTTCAGTTGTACTCATCAAGTGGCCTAAACTGATATCTGCTCACACGTCCGTATGAGGGATAAATCCTTCAGCGATCCATCTAGTCAACTTATGTAACTTGTGGTCGAGCCAATCACAGCCGTTATTGTAACCCTTTTACAGGAGACGTTAGACTGAGTCAAACTCGTCACTCATTACATATTGACCTCAATGGTCCTTCGGTCTGAGGATGTGATTTCATGATCCGACATATGAGTATGTTCATGACTGTGTCTATGTAACATACTCATGATTCGGGTCGTCCTATATCACCCCTGACTGGTGATACTATGACCTAACTCTGGCCCGCTTCTGGCCATGATCAGTAGAGCGTGATCATTTAGAGTTAACCTCATACCGATCGCTTCTTATGAAGCTATTCTGATCGGGGACTGCTTAAGTAAGATTTTATCTGATCCGTAGATCTACTATTATGTGTTGACACATCAATGATACAAATCAAATCATACTTAAGATATTACTACAACACTTAGTAATATGAATGCCGATTTTTATTCAACGAATAATTTTTATTACAAGATTAGATTGAAAATACATTGTGCTAGGGCACAAATCCCAACACTTAATACTTTTTTCGAGTTGGTTTTCTACTTCAGTCCTAAACTCTTTGAATTTATCAAAAGCTTCGGACTTATGTCTCATGAGATAGACATAACCATATCTACTGAAATCATCAGTAAATGTGATAAAATAGCCTAAACCACCTCTGGCTGGTGTACTCATTGGTCCACATACGTCTGAATGTATTAGACCCAATAGATCACCTGCCCTCTCACCTATACTGGTGAAGGGCGCTTTAGTCATCATGCCCATTAAACAAGCCTCGCACCTTTGAATCGTTTGGAATTCGAATTGACTTAGAAGTCCACGCTTATGAAGCGCTGAAATGCGTTTCTCATTTATGTGACCAAGACAACAATGCCATATTAGAGTTTGGTCTAAATCATTAGCTTTAAACCTCTTAGCATTAACATTATAGAGCATGTTGGATCTCAAGTTTTGCATATTTAATATGTATAAACCTCCAACTGTGTTAGCATTTCCATAATACATGTTATTGCACATAATATTAAAAAACCTGTTCTTAATATCAAAATAATGACCTTCTTTTTCAAGAAGGGATATTGATACAATATTCTTGCTGAAAGCAAGTACGCAAATTACATCTAGGAGTTCTATTACAAGCCCACTAGGCAAAACAAGATCAACCGAACCCACAGCAGTTGCGGAAACACGCACGTTGTTCCAAACTCTTAGGTCCACCTCGTTTTCGCCCACATCTCTTCTACTATGCAGTACCTACACATTCGCACAGACATGAGACTCAGCTCCAGTGTCTAGCAGCCAAGCATTTATAGTAGAAAGATTTAGCTCTAATGGAATACCTGACGAAGTAGCGGCCCCACCGCCCTTCTTCTGATCTTTCTTCAGCTGTTGACAGTCCTTTTTCCAATGACCAGACTTTTGGCAGTAGAAACAGACAAACTCCTTTACCTTTCCCTTGCCCTTCATGGGCATGTAAGTTTTAGGAACAAAAGGTCATCTGTTCTTCCCTGCCAGGTGCATTGGGCCTTTACCCTTATCACCACCAGCTTTAAAGTCGGATCCCTTCTTCACCATAAGAACACCTTTGGGTGCACTGCCCCTTATGCTCTTCTCGGCAGTCACCAACATGTTGTGCAACTCCGATGCGGTCTTGTACATGTCATGCATGTGATAGTTCATGATGAAACCACCATATGCATGAGGAAGGGATTGCAGAATGAAATCCGCAGCCATCTCCTTTTCCATATTCATTCTGAGACTAGTTAGATGATCGAGATGTCCCTTCATGCGTAGGACGTGTGGACCTACGGAGCTGCCTGCTGACATTTTGCAGGAAATGAGTTCTCGGATAACAGTGTATTTTTCAATACGTACTTTCTCCTTGAACATATCCTTGATATGTGCAAACATTGCAAAAGGATCATGAGATAGCTCCATAAACTGCTTCTGGAGGTCCGCAACCATACATCCCATCATGACACACGCAACGTCGATAGAGTCGCTAAGGTGTTTCTGGTACGCATCCTTAACGACCCTCGTTGCGTTGGCAGCTGGCTCCACCGGGATTGCCTTGTCTAGGACGTACTCCCTGCGTTCCAACTTTAACACAAGTCGCAAATTTCTATCCCAGTCCAGATAATTTGTTCCATTGAGCTTACACTTATCAAGTATAGCCCTCAATGAAAAATTAGACGAGTTTGTTGAATTACTAGCCATTTCTACACGAAGAAAATAAATTTAATCAGAAAAGTTGAATAAATTTACGAAGATCCGAATTAAACACCAACCATCCGATTCTAAGGTTTAGAATCTTTAAACCAAGATCCCTGATTTGTCAATTGAAGTACGCTAAGGCGCACCGCTCCAATTGACCCATTTGGGTAGGACGTCCATCCAATTACAACCTGTGTAATTCTTGATCAGGGTATTTGCAAAAGCACACGACTTACCCTTCTGATGCCCCAGCTCGACCTCAGGCCGAGAATCGTGGTCGAGTCAACCAACCTTCACATATCCATCAGTTTTGTGCAGATGCTCCGCTAAGGCGCATGACATCCCACAAGGTTGACCATTCCATATAGAACCCATTCTATCGATGCTCCGCTAAGGCGCCAAAACCGAGAGAAAGTTTCTACATGGGTGTGAATTTGGGTGGCATCTCACATGAGTCAAATTATGTTGTGATTTGGTTGTGTTTAATAATTCGAAAGTATTTTGGTACAATTACAAACCCGTCATTAACAACCTGTGTTGTGACGTTTCTGATTGTATTATATACTATCTTCTTTTGAAGCCGTCATTTGCAACCCGTGCAAACACGTTTCAAATTGAACTCATCCATCACAACCCGTGCGATGATGGTTCACAACGCTTTAAACATGCAAACAAATTAAAATTGTTTTTAATCTTTGCATGTGAGGTGATGACTTATAAACTCATAAGCTAAGCATGCAAGCATATAAATTATTATCTAATAATTCAAGCAAGCAAGCATAAAGCGTTTAAATATGCATCAATAGCCCATCCTATCCTTAAGATTCTACGAGACATAACATCCTCTCGTCTTTCTCATTCGGGCTCCCACTAGCTCTTGGACTTCCTCCAAGACCGTCATTGTGCTCGATTTTCCATCCTTCTCGACTTTGAGTAGAAATTACAATTAATACTCGATTCGTAGACCGGATAAAAAATAATTACAATTTAAGGGTTCGAATGAAAGAATAATTACACGCTAACACTAACGGTGTGCAAACCGTGAAAGCGATAAAATTCTAATGGGCTATTAATGCATCATACATCTCATCACATCATCAAACATGTTATCACACAAACATGTCATCAAATAATATGCAATATTCCGGTTTTAATTTTGCCAACTTGCTTGGTCGGGTTTATCGAAACTAGACCTTTTCGAAAAACATGTTATCGAAACCAATCAAATTTGAAAGTTTTCGAAATATTGGATCGCGGGTTCGTGCCACAGATCAAAAATCACCGTGCACGAATCAAGTCGGGCCAGCGCCCAATGGGCCAAAACCCATTGGGCCGAGCCCAAGCCCACGGCCCGGTTTGGGATTTGGAAAGCCCAAACCCGGGCTTGCCTCCCCTCTCGGCCTCGGCCAAGAAGGGGGACGGCCCCGGTCACCGCCGGCCTACCCCGGCCTCCGGTGACCTCCGTCCGATACCTCCAATTCGGCTCCCCGAGAGTCCCGTCTCGGACCCGACAAATCCAATAAAAATCCGAAAAATTCCAAATTCAATATATTTTCCAAAAATAACATATTTCATGCAATTTACCCAAAAAGCATTAAAAACATGTTATCAACAAGTTCAACAAGACGAAGATTAAGAGGGTTAACCACGCTTTGATACCACTGTTGGGTTTTGGAGCGTTCAAGATCATCGAGATAGCGGAAGAATAAACATAAAGAACTCCAAAAACTGTCCAATAATATGAACCATTAAATCTCAAGGCAAAATATTCCACAAGAATTTACCTTTTAGTCTTTGTTGAATCAAGAAAGAAGAACTAGATGATCTTCTTCTCTAGAGCAAGTCCACACCAAGAGGATGATCCTTCACAAATAGCCTACTAGAACTAATGTGTGAAGAACAAGAGAGCAAAGAGAGGAGAGAGAGAGATGTGGTCGGCCATACTTGTGAGGGGAGAGAGAGTGTGAGTTAATTGTTTTGATATTTGTCTATTTCATCAACTCATAAGGCATGGTTCATTAAAGCAACAAATGATGAAAGCATGGGTTAAAGGCAAGTCATCACCTAATCCCCTTAAATCACTCTCCTCTTAATCAACAACACCAACTAAGCATGGTGTGTGGCCCCACACTTGGACCCACCAAGGTTTATTGGGGCTTGTTTGGGCCTTTGTTGGGCCGACTTGGTGACATCAAGGGCCGAGCCCAATGGGCTCGCCCATGCGGTCGCGTGCCGTGTCCAAAAATTATCCGACCCTTTTGTCGTCACTTATCAAACAAAGTCCGATGCGACATTGACGAAAAATTATGTTTTCTCGATTCACTAATTATTCTCACAAAACCGAACCCATGGCCTAAAACCCTCAGTTTTAGCCATGTCTTGCTCCTCAAGAAACGCCAATGTTTCCTTGTCTCAATTATCCATATTGTATGTGTGTGACCCTTTAAGCTCATGCTACCGTTAGCAGATCGGCGCAAGAGATCTCTCTTGTCCGATCCATCATAAGTGGTATCTAGTAAGACATTATGATTACCCAAGGTGCATGATGATCGATGATTCGATTTAACCTTATGCGTACAAGTCACTATCCTATTATCTCTAGACATCCCGATTGATCACAAGGCACAGAGTCGCCATCCATGTTTAATCAATCATTGTTACTTGATATGTGAGACGACTGAGAACCTATAACCCGTATCACTGGCATGGCCATACTCTTTCTCTCAGTTACTCTCGATCAAGCGGCCTAAACGGATATCTTTCCCATACCGTAGTATGAGGGATAAATCCCTTAGCCTTCTTTCGTGTCACTCATGCAATCCGTTCCGCCACCCAATCATGCCCGTTATTGCAATCCTATTACGGAAAGCGTTAGGCGCAAGTTAAATCGTACATCGATCGCATGGCGATCACAAAGACTCCTTGGTCTAAGGATATCGTGACAAGCTATCGCATTTCAATATGTTCATGGCTTAATCTATGAAACAATATTCAAAGCGGGTTGTCCGATATCAATCACCTCATGATATCTATGATATGATTCTGGGATCCTACATCCCTATGATAAGCAGAACTACATCATTGAGAACCATCCTCATACTGGTCGCTTCAATTGAAGCGTATATTGACCAGGGACTCGTTAAGTGTGATCCGTACAGATTTATAGTTATACTACTTTAGTGGTCATAAATCAGATCATGCTTAACATAATACTTCAACACATAAGTAATACAAAGTCGTTTTATTTATTACAAACGATGATTAATATACATAGACATTTATAGACTACTAGCAATTGGACTAGGGCACAAAAATGCTATCAGAATGGTCGATGTTGTCTGTGAATCACTAGTCTCTACTCGAGGCTCGCGGGAGAGAGCCAGGGTAGAGAGTGAGTGTCGTCTAACTGCTACTCTAAGGGTGTGTCCTCTCAAAACCGACAAGTGTAGGACTGAGATCGCCTCTGTGCGCGCCTGCTCCGAGGTTAGGTAAAAAAAATTGTAGCTCGTCCGACAATGTCTCCTCGGAAGGGTCACATCTAAAACCTCCCCAAACCTCCTGAAGAGGTTCCTGAGCTCCTCGACTGGCAGGCGGGTCGGTAAATTACCCACGTATGTCGGAAAAGCGGATTTGGAAGCCTTCTCCAAATTCCGAACCATACCTGGATGAATTTTTAAGGTCCGGCCGCCTAAACTCTCGCAATCAGCGTGAGCCTCCTCAGCCGAGACCCCTAAATTGGCTTGCGCCGAAATAATAGGGTCCTCCAACAAACGCTTACCCTCTCTAATGTCTATAAGCCTACGATCCGAATGGTATGTCGAATCGGCCAGTGTAGGGCTTGCTGGCTTCACCGAATTTACCGGATCAACCGGTTCAAATAAACTAGTAAAATTATCCGAACCAAAAACCGAGCTGCATACCTTATTGGACGAGTCGGTTGATTTTTTGCTGCAAGGTGGATCCTGAAAAGAATGAACCAGAATTAACCGGTGTTGGAACCGGATTTTGGAGGCGTGGTCTAGTTGGGCTCTGAACCCTGATGTCCACCTACCCAAGAGGACCGTGGACGGCTGAGCGGGCCGGTGCCATTTGGGTTGTCCCTGGGTCGGCATGCTTCAGCAGTCCACCATCGATGGCCACCAGCCCGGCATGGCCCGATCGAGATGTCGCGTTGGTCACCGGCATATTCTCCCTACCGTCGTGCATCCAGCTAAACATCCCCGCGCCCCACACGTCTCCTCTTCGCTTCCCTCCGTCGCTCCCTGTCGACCGTGGAGGTGGATCAGTTTTGTGGCGACGACGACGTCGTGGCTGTCTCTTGCTACTGCCCATCCGGTTTTTCAGGAGGGTGACCCTGAACGAGCCTCCCCCGACGCCGGCAATCTGTCGACGGCCCGATCAACCGGTTCAGGAGGGTTTGGTCAGCAGCCGCCGCGTCCTTGCTTGGTTGATCGGGCCGTCGCCTTGTGCTGCCGTCCTCGCGATAAGGCCGTCGCCTTGTGCTGCCGCCAGCGCCTAAAGGGGAGTCACCAGCGACACCACCGTCGTGGAAGCGCAGGGGCACCTTCGGCCACCTCGAGGAGTAATCGCTCTTCGACGTCCTAGGGTTCAGGTGCACAGGTAAAGCGCCGCCGGATTGTCCTCCCTTTTCCTCCCCCTAACGTCGGCGTTTCCAAGCATGGCCGAGGCGACTCTCGGCCCATATTCGGCCCCACGGCGCGATCTCCAATGATTCCGGCCAAGCTGTAGCTCCCGATCTGGTGTCTGATCAACAAGGGGGTCGAAGCGGCTGGATATGAGAAGATGGTGGGCAGAGTCACCACCCCATCGCACACTCCTCCACATGGCGAGTAGATCGGTGTGAGAAGTTTATGACACTTTTTAAAAATTTAAAAGTCATTGGAGGGCATTTTAAACGATTTTTAATTTGAACTGGTTAAATTCGAACTTACATTGAATTCTGGTTCCTTAAACCAGAAATAAACCAATTGAATTATGGTTCCTTAACATAGAGTTAATTTAGATATTTTAGACATTTTAAAGGTAGGTTGTCACGAAAAAATTGTCAATGTACTAAAAAAGAGAATAAATTAGCGAGGGTATAAAAATGTTATTTCACGATAGTTAATTGTTACAAAGTATCATTATCCCTATTATTCATGTACAATATTATTATCTTAAAAAAATAGCACTATGCATCAGCATCATAGTATCTAGGGATAATCTCACTTAGCTACAGCTAGTTTGACCCGAATATCACATAACTACAGCTAACATATATTTTCATCTGTGAGGTGCGTTGAGTTTGGCTATTCTTACTCAGCTACAAACCGTTAACTTTTCAGTTAATTTTAAATGTGAAATGACTAAAATACCCTTAATAGTCAATCAAATTTTCAAATAGTGCCATTTGACCATTTTTTTTGTTCTTCCCTTTTCCTCTCTCTCCACAACGCAGCCATGGCTCACCGGAAGGGCTGGTGCTGGAGGCGGTCCGGGGCGATGCACTTACCTGAAGGGCTGGTGAAATTTTTGGTCTTGTTTGGTGAGCAAGAAACTGACTTTCCATAGAAAATTGATGAGTGGGTCTCAAGAACACAGTTATCAACAAATTGCTCGGCCTTGCGGAGGGTCCGGTTCCAGACGATGACCCTCCTAAGGGTGGGCCTGGCGGCGAGGTGAGATCTGATGAGGTGAGGGGCGAGGGAGCCAGATCCGACCATGACTAGGGTTTGGCTGTCGGGTCTGGAGAGGAGCTTGGAGGCGAGGCCGGAGATGAAGGCGGTGCGGAAGAGGGTCAAGGCGGTGCCGTCGATGGAGGCTAGGGTTTGGCCGGTGGCGGAGCTGAAGAGCACGTAGGCACCGTGGACCCCGTGGAGGTTGTGGGTCGAGGAGTTTTAGGGGAAGTAGGTGACGAGCTTGACGCCGATGTAGGGAACGATCGGCGACGGCGACGGAGACGGAGGGGATTGGGAGGGGAAGGAGGGCATGAGGAGGAGGATGGGGACACGGCGTGGCTGTGGCGGAGAGGGGTGTGGAGGGAGGAGGCATGGCTGCGTTGTGGAGAGAGAGGAAAAGGGAAGAACAAAAAAATGGTCAAATGGCACTATTTGAAAATTTGATTGACTATTAAGGGTATTTTAGTCATTTCACATTTAAAATTAACTGAAAAGTTAACGGTTTGTAGCTGAGTGAGAATAGCCAAACTCAACGCACCTCACAGATGAAAAAATATGTTAATTGTAGTTATGTGATATTCGGGTCAAACTAGCTGTAGCTAAATGAGATTATCCCTAGTATCTATATAGACAAGTAAAAAGTAGCACCTACGGGAAGATAACTTCTACAATCATTTTATATACAATATCTTGATCAAACAGTTATTTAAATTTTTTTTAGGAAACAATTATTTAATTAGCACGAAACTATTGGTCACATCATATATAATATTTTACAGTATTAAATTATTCCAATCCCTTTGCTTTTAATAAGACTCATTTCATTTGTGTGTCCAGCTAGTTGCTACATATTATTTTATTTATCGTTTTCAAGCTAAATATATGCAATAACATGAATCTCATACTTTATTCTGGACTGCCTTTGGCAAACAAATCTACGAACCACTTTTTGAACTAAAGTCACTTTGTGTTGACAGTGGACCTCAATATTTACAATACCTTACAGAATAATTATATCTTCATTTCAACGTCAAATATTTTATAAGAATCTCATCATATATATTAGAAAAGAATAATTACATATCAATATATCCGTCGAAACCTCATTTCAGAATCAATATTTCAAGTTTGAGATTTTTTTTCTTGGTCCCTCAAGTTTAAAATGTAAACACTTTAGTTCAATTTCAATTAAATCTAACAACAAAACTGTTCATATTTTTTAATACCAAAGATGCACTCGATATAATTTAGGTAAGGTATAATTATTTGTAAGTGTGAAAATACTATTGTACCCCTCATTTGCATGAAAAAATTCACTTAGGTTCAAGAGTAAATTAGTATTTTTGAAGAATAAAGTAAAAATTAAAAATAAATGCAAGTAAAATGATTACAATACCCTCTTCTCTCCACTCTCTAGTTCTCTCTTTCTCCTAATCAAAATAAAATAGAAGTTCATCTGATTTGTATTAGAACAAAATTGCAGTTACTCTCAAAATCAAATTTGCAGCCTGTCTCATCTTCAATCCCAAGCCATCGCTCCTTCCTCCTCCTTCGTTCGAGTCCTCTCCACCATCGCTCGGCGCCGCCCTAGTCCGCCGAAGCGCGCACGGCAACTCCAGACTCACCACCTCTGGACCCGCCGCCAGGTTCATCGTCATCGAACAAACCTGAGACAGATCTGGACTGGCAGAGGCCGCCGGAGCGGAGCCCAACGATGGTGGCGCCGAAGCCGAGCCCGGTGATTGATGACCTCTGCGGCGACCCCAATCGACGACATCCAATCGTCCAAATCGACCCCAATCGACGGCTGAATCGACGACCTCCAATTGAGATGGGAAATGGGTTTGATGAAGTTGATGAGCCACTCGTGCTTAACAATCTCGCCGACGCATCCGACATCGGCAGTGCTGGACTCTGGCGAGAGCGACGGTGGGCTGGACTCTAGCGAGCGCGACGGTTGGTTGAGCTCTGTCAAGCGGCCCGTTCTCAGTCATCTTCCTGGCACAGAGGGGGTTAGGGTTAAAATGGGAAATTCATAAATTGTATTTTATTTTTAATTATTTCAATTGTTCACTCAAAAAGACAGTTTTTGCCCTGTAATCATTAGTTCATTTGGATATTCAATTGGGGATAAAATGGTAATTTCATAATTATATCAATTGTTACATAATATTGGAATTTAACATAGCAGGGGCATTTTATACTTTTTACAAACTATATCAGTTAAATCTAACAGAATTGGACTGAAGTGTAACGCAATGAAACTTGAGGGACCGAAATTTTTTTTTCAAACTTAGAGGACTAATCCTGAAATGAGATTTCTACTGTGTACTGATATGTAATTACCCTTTAAAAATTACATAAAAACTCAAATTTCAAAGGTATTTATGGACTACCATTTGTAAAATATATACTTTCACTACCATAAAATCTATAAATATAAAAAAAATTCTCAAGCTGTCAGGTGTCAACCTATTTGAAGAGATTTCTATCATTATTATTTTATAAAAATTATAATTTTTTTTATTTAAATAGTTTATTGTTGTATACTAATATAATTAAAATTCAATTAAAAATTAAGATTTTTATTCAATAATTTTTCGTTGTATAGTAATACATTTCAAACTCAATTAAAAATTAAAACACTAATATAGTGTAGTATATTACGTATTTAAAACTCAATTAAATTTATTGTAGTATACAAATACAATTAAAACTCAATTCAATTTTTATATTTTTAATTGAAGGTTCTATTTTCCAGATATTTTTTTTAATTTAAATACCTAATTATAATAACAAATAAAATTAGTATTAATTAGAATTCGATTTGATTACAGTTACGAAACAAAATAAACTAAATGGTAATAACAAATAAATTTAATATTAATTAGGATTCCGTTGGATTACATTTCTTTTCAGAACTAATTTGAATACATGTTAATCACATGTGTCTATTTAAGATATGATTCATTAAACATATAAAGCGATCTCTGTCACGTTCATTAGATTTTGATGAAATTTTGTTGTTACGTTTGATAGTGCAATATTCTGATATGTCGTGTTGATTTTCAGGGGACAAATAATGAATTGAAGAAGAAATATTGTTGGAGTTGACTACTTCAGAATGATTCAACAACAAAACAGAGATCGATAGTGATGACAAGAAAGTGAATGATTTGGTAATGTTCAATTTTGAATCTATATTGGTTGGTACAAACAACTTTTCACCTCAAAAAACTTGGGCAACGAGGTTTTGGTCATGTTTACAATGTTCTGATTATCTTATAAGATAGTAGAATTGTTGAATCTTTGCGTGATTTATATTTTAAGTTGATTTCTCCATGTTATTATGGAATGAAATAACAGTTAAGAGGCAGTCAATTGAGTTTATAAAACCAAAAGACTATCATAAATTTATTTGAATTGTTCTTTATAAGTTGTATTGGATTATTACTGATATTTATTTATTTTAATTTATTGTTTACTTAATTTATAATATATTACTTTTAAAATTTTGAGCATATTAAACATTTTTAATTATTCAATAACATTTTATAGTCAACGTACCGCGCATCACGCGAGCTACAACCTAGTAAAAATAAAGTAAGTGTAAGTTTTTTTATGAAAGAAAAACGAATTTTATTAATTAAATAGAACTAATCCGACATCAAGTCGGACAGCTGAAGCTACAGATGGTGGGACATACTCCTCACCATATTTCCAGATACTGTTAGTTAAAACAAACATGACCAAATCGTGAGCCATTTGATTGCGAGCAAAACAAAGAACATAAGTTCCGATAATGGATAGTACGCAACACCGTTCGCTAATGATTCCTCCAAAGTTGTTCAGCTCGACCTGTTTAGCATCATGTAGAGCCACGACCTCCAACTCATACGGATGGAGAAGCCCCGTGATCTTGATGCGGAATGCTTTACATATGCATTTCTGACAAACCCGGAGATCAATCGACTCAAACTAGTTAGCATTATGCAAATCCACGACCTCAAACTCATACGGATGGAGAAATTTCGTGATCTTGCTACAGACCGATTAAGTAAGTGTAAGTTAAAATGTGTTTACTTTCGTGATGACTAAACTAATTTGAAATCAGTGTTAGTATGTACATATATTTTAAATCTGGAAATCATATTAATAAGTGATAACTTGCACTTCAACTATGTTTAAATTGCATTATGGGACAAGTAACATAAAATTATTTTGGAAAGAAAAGGAAAGGAAAGAATCTAAATGCAAACGTACTTTACCTAACTTGAATAAGAATATATGATTAAATAATGAATGATTTTGGGCTGTTTATATTCTCTTGGTTTTCTTCTGAAACGACACACACTCCTTTCTCTTCGTTTTCAGAGAAGACTTGGAGAGAGAGAGAGAGAGAGTCTTCTCCATTTCTCTCTGACTTCCACTCCATTGATGCTCAGAGCTTGAATCAATAAGATTCTGATACAATAACATAAAAACCTGTTTTGTTAGAAGAGAAGAGTAAATTGGAGAAAATGGAAAATTTGGTTGGGAAAAAGAGAAACGCCGTGAATCAGTCCCTCTTCTCCAGAAATTTGGAAGGGGGCGTGGTGGGGCTGGGGATTGTGGCGGCCATGACTGATTCGCTCTCGAGGCCGATTCCGATTATCAAAAGTGGAGCAGGAGCAGGAGCAGGAAGGATGGATGAGCTGTCGGAGAGCTACACTTGTGTGATTTCGCATATTGGGAACAGCTCGGTGAAGAGGGTTCTTGTTGACGATTGCTCTCTTGTTGCTGCAATGTTCTCTGCTTCGCCTCTGAATGTAGGTGGTGAAGTGAGGACTGAGTTGGAAGCTGGGGATTTTCTGAGCTGTTGCTATCTCTGCAACAAGCAGCTTCATGGACTTGACATTTTCATGTACAGGTATGCTATTGCCTATTGAGATCTTTTAAAACCTTTGTTTTGTTGCTCTCGATTGTGCTAATGATTTTGCTTGCTGAACCTGAATCTGATTCCGTTTCAACTTTACTTGCCTTTTACTTTATGATGACTGTTGTTTATGATCTTTTCATATTTTAGCTGCCCTGAAATAAGTGTCTCATAATTAATCAACCACCAACATGAATTACCAATGATATCCTATTATGAGCTACTAGTTACAAACAACTCTCAACTTGGGTACTATTGTAAATGGTAGAAAGTGAAACATAAAAAGAAGAAAATTTTCCTTTTAGGGTTCTAATAAGGGTTTCCTTGGAACAAATTTATGCTGGATTCTTCATCTGATTCGGGTTAGTTTGTGTTTTTTCTTCATTATCTAATAATGGTAGTACAAAAAGCTGTATTATTGGTTCTGTATTCTTCTTCTTTGAAACAGTCCTACTCATCTAGACCAGGGACTGATTAGGATTTGATATGATATGGCATATAAAATGGTACATGGCACCTCAATTAATGAACAATTTAGGTCCAACTGCTTTCTTAATCATATATATTATTGGTATGATACACACCAATACAGAGAAGGCAGGGATGTAGCCTTTTTTTTAGGTTCTGATGTTGAGTGTTGAAAATGACTGCCCAATCTAATTTAAGTCATGAAGAAAATATCTGATTTTGAATTCTTGGTAGAAAAAGAAGGGAAGAGGATTAGATCATTTGGCTTCTAAGTTCTATATAGAACTCTTTCACAAATGAGGTTTTCAAAATTTTAGCGCGATTCAGGTTTATAACTTGTCTTTAAACAAGAATTCTATAATGCTATTAAGTGACAGTGGATTTTGATATGGTCTTGCAGATAGTCATTGAATTCCAGAAACTTCAAAGTAAATCTTAAAAATTTCATCAAACCAATTGAGTTTATCTAACTCTTCACCAATAAAAACTGGCGAAGTAGTACATGTCTTCCCCTTGTCCAAAGCAGTTTCTGCAATGAGGAGGCATAATACTGTACAAAACAGATTGAAGAATATCTCTTTGAATCGCTCTGCCTTAATTTTTAATTTGTTACCTACAGAAGCTATTTGAACCCCTTGACTTAAACTGTTCTCATTCACACCTTCTAGGTTAGTTGATTTTGCCTTGGTTTGTTGTTCACTGCAGTTTGCATCAAATGACCAACTACATTCCACCACTCGTGGGTTTCTTTCTGTTCAAGGGATGAAAATGACAGCTGTTCAATGATTGCATCTTTGATTAGAGATCAAATGAAGCAATAAGTTTTGTCAGTTAGATATCCATTATTTTTGTTTCCTCGAATTGCTTCTGAAACTTTTGTTGCTTGCAGAGGTATTTTGTTATTCTTTTTACCTTATTATGTGTATAGGAAGTGGAATCTTTACAATTGAAGCCCATTATAGTATTCTTTTAGCTGTCACTTGCTGGATTTGAAAGCAAGGAATCATATTATATGAATAATTTTTTTTTAATTATGTCTATGCAAAAGTTTCAATTTTTTTGTAATTCCCTTTCATTTCACTGATGATGAGTGCTCCGTGATCCTGTATAGCTCTGTGTCTCATTCTAAATTGCAGTTGGTACTGGGTATCTTGATTGTTGTTATAATGAAAGATTGGACAAGCACAGCCTTTATTTTCATGTATTGTTAGCATATTTCTTAATTTGTTTGTGAAAGGGACAAATGCAGTTGGTAGTGGATCTGGTTTGCTTGCCGTCCATTCTTACTTGTGTATTGATAACGACTTGAAAGCTTTGAACACAGATAAACAGTTAACTCAATTCTTTGTTTGCAGAGGGGAAAAAGCATTTTGCAGCAGTGATTGCCGCGATAAACATATCAGAAGCGACAAGCGCAAAGAAAAATGCAGGAGTGAAGCAGTCGAGTACTCCGTTTCTCCCTGCTCCAGCCCAATGCTGTTTTCTGCAGGTGTGGCCGCTGCTTAAGCTTACATTTCTGAATAAAGGAAAAGTTGAAAGAAGCATCGTGAGGAATAAATAAACGTTTATTACTTAGCATAGTTAATATTGTAGTATTCATCAATATTTCAAGCATTCCATATATAAATAATTGAAATGAAATCTTGTTAACAATTCTATGTTACGGTCTGAAAGCATAAACAAGCCCTATATATGTTTAGGGAGGGCATGAGTATTGATGTACAGAACATTTTATGCTCCAATCTGGATAGATGGATACAGTCAGTATTAACATTATGGTGTCAATCATTTCCATATCGACCTTACAAAGCCTATGGAAACATATCTCAATCTCAAGGATGAAGAAGTAGACACTCGAACAATTTCCACTCCATCAGAGCAATATAAACAAAACTGAGTGTTCAGTTCGGGTCACCCGAGTAGCCAAACACCTTGTCTGATTCCCATTTTGCAAGTTAAAGTGTAGATGAACTTGATCCTTTAAATATTTGAATTTTTTTTCCATTAAATGAGTCAAGTTTAACCTCAATCACTTAGACTTGATAAACTCAAGATTCAATCATTTAATTTTATTTGTTTTTACTTCTTCGCATATTCATAGTGAAGACTAAAGTTAAATTCAAGTTTTAATATTATACATTTTCGAGCCAAACCCAAACTTTAGTACAAAAATGTATCCGAGAAAACAGTTTCGGTGATCCTTATTCCACCATTGCGGAGTCATTGAAAAAACAATTTCTTTTGATAAAATATTTAAGATAAATGAGGGATAAATATACTCAACTATATAAGTTATCTTTTTCTATAACAAAATAAAAGTTTGAATATCTGTAAAAACAATTAAGTAGAGTTAAATGAAAATTAGGTTACCAAAATATGGAACACAATATTGTTCAAGATAAGTTTATACAAAAGAAATAAGTGAAACAAATATTCTTTCACCATCGAAAACCAAAAGCATATATAAGCTCTTCTTATATTCATATATATGTATAATAATCTATGAATTATAGAACTTTAAGATCTTAAGGTCTCAAATTCAAGTTTAACATGTATCTAATCTAACCCACTCAGCTAAGCTTCCAACTGAATATGATTTTTGATGCAAAAAAGCCTCTTCTGGATGCAAAATATCATGTCAAAATAAGAATTACTGACTTAGCATTCAGTCACCTAAGGCTTTTAATCACAGTTTCCAGAATGACCGGACTGTTCTATGCTGTTTAAATGGCGTTCTTGCTTGTTTCTTTGCTGGATGCCTGACAGGGCCATCGTAGGTCGGTGGTGAGAGTGAAGGTGTTCCCCCTCCAAGCTGCAAGTCTCTACATGTGTTTGGACTCGCCCACGATATAGGATTTGCTACAGAAAAAAACACAACATTAGTCCACTAATTTGGGCTTTATATAAATCATCAACAATATGTATCAAGTGCATAAATCCGTATTGTCACTGCATAAACTTTCATTTGGTTATTAGATGCTACCATTTACTATTGTCCAATGTCATCAAATAATAACTATGGTATTGCTACAAGGAAATCAAATACACCAAAAATAAAAGACTTGAATATGCTTAAAGACATGCTGAGGTATATAAATAATTGATAACACTCCATCCCTAAGAAATTTAGGGGATACTCTGCATATAACATTCTGCAAACCAGTGAAAATAGAGTTTTTTTAGTTCCTCATGAACTGTAAGTTTCAAATAAACACCTAAATAGTCCCGCAGGATGGCCAATGCGTTACATTAGGGTAAATTTAATTTCACAGGTGGTGAAGCTATGTTGGTTATCAAGTGTCATCTACAAAGCTCCAATTGAGTGTGAGTGTGGTTTCCCAAAAAAGCACATACCTTCAGCAAGTTCTAGAGGCCTTGACTTGCCATCATATGAAGTTGTACCATGAGCAGGGCGTTTCCTGACATAATTTTCCTGCAAAGGCTTTAGAATTTGAAATGAGAACTGTGACATTGTCACTCCATCGCTTATGTACTCTGGATGATCAACCAAGTATCTGCAAAGTGAAAGGCATTAAGTAAATAATATTTAAGTTCACTTCATGTGGATCACTGTTTGTTCATAACAGAATTTAACGGATCAATATACATGGGAAAACAATTACTTTCGGATGTCCACCATAACGAAGTCTTTTGCCTGATGGTGCCATATAATACCTATAAAAATGCAAAACAAGAAGACAACAAATTAATAATTGACTGAAAAAAGAACAATATACAGCAATAGCAACATGAGATTTCAATAATGATGAACATAAAAGCCTAACAATCTGAGGAAATAAATGAGGACCCTGTATATCCCTCTACACTAATTAAGGAATCGCTCACCAATATACTTCCAGCAGGCAAACAATATATGGTTGCCACTTTTACAACTTTACCATGCTTGCTAGTAAAAAGAAAATCCGACGTATTGTAATCTATCGTGCAAACAAGGGAGGGGAAGTGCACATGAAGTAACAAAAAGTAAGTAGAACCTATTATGGTGGGGAAACTGGCTCGTGAAATACTTACTACCAATGTAAGAGGCAGCATTTACAAACATTAGAAACTTTCAAAACTGGAGCTGTACAAGCTTCTCTTGAAAATGTTGTACAGTCAAATTATTTATATCCTCTTAATAACTTAAGCGAAATCAGAGAACAAAATTAACTAAGAAAATTCATTTTCCAATATCAACCGCTATAACTAGACAAAACTAAATCAGGGCAGAATATAATTTTAAAATGGAATGTGAAAATCTAAAGGAAAAAAAAAATTAAAATGAAAGAAAACGTTCTTTTATAAATTTGGTTCATCCCTCTCGCTGCAAGATTTCGTTGCAGCTACACAGAATAATGTACCGCTATAAATTTAACTGGTAAAAATTCTCAATAAGATGACTCAAGAAAGAAAAATAAAAATAAGAAAGCAATACATACACATCTGCAAATCTGGTGCATCCTTCTCCCCTGATTCTTAAAAGGCGTTGCCAACCAGGAGGGGGTTGTGCTATATCGGGCTTATCAATCGCCCAGAGCTTAGTGTTATCTTGGGATATGTCCTCTGGATCCTGGCACGAAATGTCAGGCCGCCACTCACGAGCTAGTTCGCAAAGGAAAGGCACTTCAAGAATACGTTCCCTTATTTCCTCATACTTCTGCTTTGTAGGGATTAGCCTCCACTTGAAGCACTCGGCACATTGCACTGTGAATGCCCTCACAGATGGCAGAACTCTAGGTGCATGTAGGGCTGAATAAGTATGCAATGGTGAATGTTGAAACTTAATGGGATCAGGAATAGATTCAATTCCAGGATTATCATTGGCCAGGGTATTATAGAGGACCAACTGCTTAGAGAAATCATCTTCTTCTAGCGAGTCCTGAGTGTCTGAAGAAGTAGAAGACGAAGACGGAGAAGAAGCAATGATTATGGGTAATACTGAACGGAACAAATTATCTCTTTCCACTTCCAAGGAGTTTTCAGGGTGTGACAGCATTTTAATATACACGAACTACCTGAAATGATTAACAACAATATACAAAGCATAACTGATTCACATAACCAAACTCATATAGGTGTTGCAATATGAAGCTGCACAAGCAATCTACATCTTTGTTCAAACCAAGTAATTATACTGGAGTTTTATGGACTCAGCCACTCATCAAAAGACAATGACCACCAGAAGCATAAGTCATTACAACTATCAAACCCCACAACCACCCAAATCATGAACCATATTGTATGAAGCATTATACTTTAAATGAATGTGATTTGAAGGCTAGGTGTGAAGAATTACACTATATACTAAAGAAACTAATATGGTGTTATGGTCCCTGGCTCTAGATCGGGTAATGGGTCCTCGTGGTGATGGGGTTGATCAAGACGTGTGGTTTCGTCGACGACCTATTCTGCAAATCTCACAATACTCCAAAATACTCAAGCATATGTTTCTCTAAAATATTGCTTGCCTTTTTATTGATAATCCAAGCCTCTATAAATACATCATACTACTAGGAAATAGTGGAATATGAAAAGCAATGCAGTAGATAATAATAATTCAGTCCCATCAATGTGGGAAGATGGAACAAGTAAATAATAATAATTCAATCCCATCAATGTGGGAAGATGGAACAACTAAGGCACTAAAAGATAGTGATAAATGATAATACTTAATAATAGTAATTGGGGACCCCAACATATGGGCACTATTATGCAGGTAGAAACCCAACATTTAGAGCGGATACATACAACCAGACCACTACAATATCAATTTCAGTGGACACGTTAGTTTTCGAGCAGATACTTATAGATGTCTGGTTACCTCAATACACATGAGTTGAAGAGCAGTAAAGCAACGAAACAAGAGTCTTTAATGTTTACACCACAGTATAAAAATAAATTTATCAGGTAATTTGAATCAAATATGTTCCAAGTACAGATGGAATTTATATTTCTCATTCAAGGGTCTTATGGTTAACAATGCAAATCAAAGAGTCATGAGTACGTACAAACAACAAAGAACAAAGATTATAGCCTGGAAAGGAATTTATCAAAGAATCGGAACGAACATTCTAGTACAGGAATCAAACGGCTCAAACTATTTCCAAATAAGCCACAAAAGGTTGACGTGCTCTGAAATATTTTCTTTAGCATCACACCTACGGTTGAATTCACCTCTTTTCCATATTTATTTTCTCTATTAAGGGGCATTTTCAGCTAAAACTTATTTTACTCGTTTATTTTTATCATAGCAAGGTCAAATGGTTTGGACACAACCCTATATCTATAGATAGCAATAATATTCCGCATTACCCTTAAGGATGCCATATTTTAGATCAGTTTACAAGTGTATTTCAACATCTTAAATACTACATATTTCAGCAAATAAGAAACAAATAGACAACTTATCTACCTTTTTCACTTGAATCAAAATGTCCCAACACAAATGAAACCTATAATTCCAGTGCTGATGCCACCTGCTAATCACTGCATATAAAAAAATCACACACTTCAATACAAACAGGAGCAGATAAAAAAAAATCAAAATCCAAAAAAGAAATATACTTTTCACAAAACAAGCCACCAAAAGTTGAAGGAAAAAACCCTACATTCTATTCCATATACCATTTCGTGTATGAACATAAAATACTTGTGAAAACTCGATCACTTATTAGCTTCAAACTCTAACAATACAAGTGACTGTGAAAATACGTTTGGTTGGAAATATGATGTTTGAAAACCAGACCGAGAAAGCCATGAAAAAACGATTCCCTTTGGCGACGTAAATGAGATTTAATGTCATATTTAACTAAATAAAAATAAGAAACGAGCAACGAAGCAACAGCTGAGAGTGTTTGGTTGCTGAGAAAACCAAAATGCAGAGAGAACGCGTCCACAACAGCACAAACCAAGCTAAGCTAACATTTGCACGAACCTCAGCGATCGCAAATCCATGACAAATGTAAACGAAGCAAAGCAAACATTAGCAAGATCTGCAAGGAAACAAAGAAAAAATCGAAAAAGCGCCATGAGATACGGAGGGAGAAACAATCAGAGCCATTGCGCTTATCTTACGGTCAGGATTGCAAGCAGTTTTGCAAATATCAGGTTTTTATATTTCATATTTGAATTCACTGTTAATTACACTTTGCCTATACTATCATTTTACACTTTATTATAGCTAAAGAAAAAATATATATAATAAGACTAGTTGATTACGTCTTTTTACACTTTTCTCTAACGGTGTTAGATTTTAGATGAAAATTTTTTATAAAAATACCCCAAAGGTATTCTTCCCCAACAAAAATCACTTCCATTTAAATATGATCAGACTGGTTTAATTAATAATTAAAATATATTAATTACTAATAAAATATTTAAATTTTCGAATACATAATTCTCTCATACGAGCTCCATTTCAAACTCATAATATATCAAATCGAAGAGAATCAAAAGATCAACATTTCGAA
This sequence comes from Geranium rotundifolium, assembly GCA_963920655.1. Classification (NCBI taxonomy): domain Eukaryota; kingdom Viridiplantae; phylum Streptophyta; class Magnoliopsida; order Geraniales; family Geraniaceae; genus Geranium; species Geranium rotundifolium. Next base: position 13,673,946 of record OY987322.1, on the reverse strand, counting down.
TAAATAAGTTTTGTCCAAAATTTCATCCAACGACAACAAGTTTTTTTATACTCTTTAAAAAAATTTTGTCAAAATTTAACGGTATTAGAGCAAAATGTAAAAAAAACGTTATTAATAATTATTATTTTTATTTTTGGTATTAATTACTTATGAAGTAAAAGTAAATCAATTATTAATAATATATAGATAAAAAAAATTTCTTCAAAATTGTTGGTCTTCTGTTTCTCTTCGATTTGATATAATATTAGTCCAAAACGAAACTCGTATGAGAGAGTTATCTTATTCGAAAGTTTCAATATATTATTATTAATAATTAATTTGCTTTTAATTTTACTTTCTATTAGTATTCATAATCAATAATTAAAAAATTGATTTACTTTAAATTTTTATTAAATAATTATTAATACCAATAATAATTAAAAAAATTATTTATTACTGATATGTATTATAATTTATGAATTATGAATAATTTGATGAATAATGATATCAATTTAAAATTTTGAATAATAATTGAGGGCAATTTCGACTTTTCACACAAAAATTTCATAAAAAATCTAACACTGTTAGGATGAAACGTAAAAAACAACTTTTTTATGCAAAGTGTAATTAACCCTTCAATATAAATAAGGTGGATTATTTTTTGAAATACATATTCTACCCGCCAACCCAAAGTTCACCTAAACTAAGCCTAACTTATTCTAACAAGATATTCTAACCCACCCCCTAAACTACTGCCCAAACCCCATAACCACCCAGGAGACATGGCAGGCTCGATCCCTGGTCGAGCCCAGAAATGGGGCGGTCTGAACTTCTGTGCCAGGGCCACTCATATATAACGTGTATTTGATTAGTTGACTGACTGTTTACTTTATTTTTCTAAATGCAGGTGTGACAAGATTAATGCCAAAATATAAATAAAAAATATATGGTTATAATAATAATACAATAAAACTGATTGTACTCTGAAGCTTACATACAATTCAGTTATTAATAGTTTAAATTATCTTTGAAATTCAGTAATGAACAATTTAATGTATTTATGATAATCTACTACTTACTATATTACTTTTTTTGTTTGAATCATTGTTATGGATATTGTCGATATCGGCCTATATCTCGACACCTATAATATATCGGTATTTTTTAGCTTTTCGAGAAAAAAGTGTAGATATGGGCGAAAATATATGTCAAACACCAATCAAAATCGGTTAAGCTAGTCAAATTCAAAATAATTCTGGTTTAATCCTGTTCAAATCAATTATTCTAGTTTATGCTGGCCCAACTCAACTAATTTCGGTCCAATTGAATCCAATTCAGTCTGATCTCGTCTAATACAGTCCACCTAATCAATTATAGTTTGTAACATAGGTTAATAAACAACAACAACAAAATATGATCGGCTTTGTGCTGAAAATTACAATAAATAATATGAGTATTTAAGTTGATAACTATTGTATCTTGAAATTCAATTTGTATAAGATAAAATAGTGATTATTGACCTGTTTGAAATTTAAATGTTTAAACATCATTTATTTTGTCTCTAATAATTAATAATTATGAATATATATATATATGTTTAATTATTTATTTATTACAAAACGCGTTGTGCCGTGATCTTTTTGTGATCTTCCTAACTTTACTAAATATCCCTCTTTATCATCAGCTGATATATTTATGTGATATGAATTCCACAATCTTGGTTTGAACATACATGTTACATTAGTTAAACTAAAATTTGTATGAATTTGTGGTGAGAATAAAAGGAAAGTTAGAGTAAATGATATCGTATAAAGGGATAATGACACTTTGTTACACTTAACTATAGCGAAATGACACTTTCATACCCTAACTATTTTTGTCTCTTTTTTAGTACCCTAACAAACTTTTTGTGACAATCTATGCTAAAATGACTAAAATACCCTTGATTTAAGAAATCAAAATAAAACTAGTCCAATATTATTTATCAAACCATATTTGAAATGGTTCAAATTTAATTTTATATTTTCGGGCATAATTGTATTTACATCTTAAGTACAAATCAAATTGAACCAAAGATAAAAAAAATTGAACCAATTCAATTTATAGTTTTTTACACCAAGGGTAGTTTAGGTATTTTAGACATTTTAGAGGCAGGTTGTCACAAAAAATAGTTAGGGTACTAAAAAAGAGAAAAAAATAGTTAGGGTATGAAAGTGTCATTTCGCTATAGTTAGGTGTATCAAAGTGTCATTATCCCTAGTATAAATCAGGTTGATAGTATCCTATTCTAGTTCTAACGGGTAAGCTGCTTTATGATTTAACCTCTATTCAGATTTTCTTTCAATAATTTTGAGGTTTTGAACAACTTAATATAAATTTTTGGGGTTAATTTCGTTTTTTATTTAAAAATGACATTTATTTAATTATTTACAAAAATAAATTACTTTATAATATTTCAAAAATTAAGTTTGATTCTTCTTTTTGAATTTTTGTACCGTTGTGCATTGCAGGTACCAAATCCAAATATGTGCACAAATCTACCAACCAGGCTAGTGATGAAGCTTTTGTTATTTTAAGGGAAAAGGACACTTTTGTGCACATGAATATACATTTTTGACACTTTCATACCCTAATTTTATTTTCTCTTTTTTCCATACCTGACTTTTACTTTGGACAATTTACCCCTAAAATTTTAAAAATACCGAAATTACCCCTGGTCTAATGGAGAGAACCGGCCCAATTTTTTAAAGAGTGTGAAAAGACGAAATTACCCTCAACTATTCATCAAATTTTCAAGTGAATGCCATTGGACCCTCACACTTCATCAAAACAAAGCATCGTGAGCACCTCGTCGATCACCGGAGCTTACCTGCTGGGCTTCGTACCTGGTGACCAGAGTGACCGGAGTTAGTGGAGGTGACCGAAGTTGTGCCAAATTTTTCACTCGCCGAAAAGTGTGCCGGAAAATATGTTTCGGCAAGTAAAAATTTTGAATTCTTGAACTCATTTTTTATTCCCTCTCTCGGAGCACCACGTTCTACCCTTTTCGTCGGAGCACCGCGTTCTACCCTTTTGGTCGCTGCCCATTACCCACCTCGTCGATGCTCGTTGCCCACCTCGTTGATGCTCGCCATTTGTGTTGTGGAGGCTACAGAGAAAGAACCATGGCCGGCTCCGGTGAAGAATCATCGGAGAAGACGAGAATGAGGGGTCGAGGACGATGGGGTCGAGACGGACACCTTGGCGGAGGTGTTCTGGAGGCCTCGTCGGTCCACCGTGCTCCCCACATGCCGGAGAAACCTCGGCGATGGATGCCAGAGAAACGCCGGTGAGGAGGGGGTGGTGGAGGAGAAGGAGAGGAATAGTTGAAAGGGTGGCATACCTTTGAAAATTTGATGAATAGTTGAGGGCAATTTCGTCTTTTCACACTCTTTAATTGGACCAGAATTAAACCAGATTTAATTTTGGTTTAATTCAGGGGTATTTTGGGTATTTTGAAATTTCTGAAGAAAGTTGTCCCAAAATGAAAGTAAGGTATGGAAAAAAGAGAAAAAAAGTTAGGGTATGAAAGTGTTAAAAATGTATATTCAGGTGCACAAAAGTGTCATTTTCCCTTATTTTAATGGTACTTTAGTATTTTATCGTATCCATGTAAATATTTTTAAAATAAAAATATTGTTGTTCGGTACAAAGTGTCAAGTTACTCGAATTAGATTTGTGAAATATTTGGTTTGACCTTGTTATAATCGAATTCAAACATAAGTCAAACTCAAGGTTAAGCTCGTTTAGTAGACGAGCTCGAGCACGACCATTTATTAATACTTTTCTTAAATTTTAATATACATTTACCATGAAGTTAGATTAGTCAAATCAAGCTGAGCCGATCTCGAGCTAGTTCGTTTAATTTTAACTTTAATAAATATTTTTATTGAAAATTAAACAAACGGAGACGAGTCTAGTTGATCTATTTGATATTTGTATTTAAAAGAAATGACATATTGATATACCCAAAATATACTATTTCTAACTTTGATACACCCAAGTTTATATTTGCCATTTCCGCCACCTAATTTGCCATTTTTTGTCCCGTCACTAACATAATTAGTTTTTTCATAAAAAGACTAAAATACCCTCTATTGTCTTTCAAATTTTCTACGATATGCCATTGGCATTTGTACACTATCTATGTACCATGCATTTACACCTACACTTTGATACACAAGGGCATTGATACACCCAAAATCTATCCTTTGGGAGGGATCCGTGATTAGAAACCAATTCCCCAATCCTTGGTGGAGGTTATGTTAGGTCCCAAAAAATCAATCTAGAGGGGGAGTGAATAGATTTAATCAAAATTATAGCAAATAAAATTTAATCTCGAAAAATAAATAGCAAGTAAGATGATAAGGGAAGAGATAGCAAACACAGCAATATAACATGGTTCACAACTCTCCTTAGAGTTGCTACGTTCACCCCTAAGAACTCACAAGGAGTTCGGCTTATTTACTAACTTAGTAAAAGTTACAAAAGATTACATGAACAAATCTTGTAAATTACAACATCAAGCAAGAACAAATCTTGCAACCAAACAACAACACATAGCAAGAACTAATCTCGCAACAACAAGATGAAGATATTGAGGTCAACTCACCAAGAGTCAACAATACAAGGTGTTTAATCTTATGTAGAACAAACACAATGTCTCAATCACAATGATATAAAAAATAAGTACAAGAAACCTATATATGATTTCAAGATATATGTAAGGCTTAGCTCAAAGTGATGTTAAAAATATATGATTTCAAAATAAGTTTCAAAGAGAGCCCAACATGTTCAAGAAATGATTTGACAATAAGAGTACATGTTTTTCAAAGATCAAAATATATTACAGGGAAAATGACACTTTTGTGCACCTAAGTATACACTTTTGACACTTTCATACCCTAACTTTTTTTTTCTTTTTTCCATACCTGAATTTCATTTTGAGACAACAATTCCAAAAGACCCAAAATACTCATGAATTGAACCAAATTTCAAGATACTTCTGGACCATTTTCCCAAAATACAAATGAATTGAACCAAAATACCCATGAATTGAACCAAATACTCATGAAATGAACAAAAATTTAGGGCCATTTTTGGTATATAAATGGCCAGTTGTCCCAAAATGAAATTCGGGTATGGAAAAAAGAGAAAAAAAAAAGTTAGTGTATGGAAGTGTCAAAAGTGTATATTTAGGTGCACAAAAGTGTTCTTTTCCCTATATTAAATTATTAGATCATGACTTTGAAATACACTTTCAAGAACAAGAAACACGAGAGCTATCAAATAGAGTTGTTGGAAGATACTTGAGTGCAAATCCAAGTTGCAAGACTTGAAAGAGAATGACTCTAAACACATATTTCAAAATGAAAATTACTCGTGATTCTTATCTTGCTCTCTTTTCAAAATAAAAAATATATTATAATGAATTAAAATAGCATTTTAAAAATAAGTGAGTAAAGATGAAGTGTAGAGTTAGGGGTGTCCACGGGTCGGGTGTCTACCCACCCGACTAAAAAACTCACCCACCCGTTCATATACGGGTGGAGACTTAGGCACCCGTAACCAGTCACCCGCTCACCCGATGCCAGTCAAATTTTTCACCCGTTCGTTTGACGGGTGGGTATAGAACCGAACATGATAGGCAAGTCCAATATTTATGACCAAGTAATCTTTTTAAACCAATTTACTGCTGACTTTGTAATCCAATTTATTGATTGATTTCCTTTTAATAATCATTCCATTTTATTATTCATTATCCAAAATTAACTCTTTCTTATTCGATATTTTCTTTTCAATGAATGACGATCAGTTTATTAGCACATCTAAATATAACATTAAGATGGAAAAATTAGAAGATGAAGTTGGAAGATATAGAATGATAATTTATAATGTGAAACAGTCTATACTTTTTTGTATTGTTCGTGAATCTGATTAGTAGATTTGCAATGTGTTGTAAAGCATAAGTTGGAGAAAATAAAAAATAAATAGAAATAGGTAAAAACATGGATAAATCTTTAAAAATGTAACAAAAAATAGAAATAGGTAAAAACATGGATAAATCTTTAAAAATGTAACAAAAAATAGGCAAAAAAATATAGATTCAACATCCAAACACACAGATCTAAAAAAACATAGAAACTACAAATACAAACAACAAAAATATAAATCTAAACTGTGACAATGGAGGTTACTGCAATATATTTATATGCTCTGTAAAATAGATGCAAGTCAAAAAATTACAAAATAAATAAACAAATGCAAATAAATAAAGAATGAACATAAATCTAAGTATCCGAACACATGCAAACACAAAAATCAATAGAAAAAATATATATAGATCCAAAGAACGAGTATAAACTACAAAAACAAGGGATAAAAAAATAGATCCATAATCTTCTTCACTTATTGCACATGTAAGTAAAAAATTGAAAAAAAAAGATGAGAACAATGAAGAGAGATGGAAAAAAAGTTTCAGAGAGATAGAGAAAGGTTGAGAGCGGCTAGGTTTGTTGAAGGCACCTAATGAGCCATTGATGTTTTCTGACTATTCTTTTTATAGGTGGAGTGGGAAGTGTTAGGTTTAATCATAATGGGCTGGGATTATGTGGGCTTGTGTGTTAGGCTAGTGGGCTGCAAGGAATGTGGAAAGTGTTGGTGGGCTGTGTGGAGTTGGGATATTCAACGGGTGGGTCGGGTTTGAACAGGTTTTACATTTTGGACCCATCACCCACCCGACATTTGAACGGGTTTGACATTTTGGACCCGCACCCGACCCGGAACCCGATGGGTGAGGGTGCAACGGGTGACGGGTCGGGTGGGTAAGCGGGTGGGTCGGGTCACGGGTATCAGATGGGCACCCCTATGTAGAGCTAGCCAAAACATATTTTAAAATCATATTTACAAGAGTCTTTATTGCTATAACTTAAACCACTCCATATACCCATTCTTGATCATCATTACAGGTCTGAAAATGTCCTTAGATAACGAAAATTCGTGGAGGACTTCGTTGGGTAAAAAGATGTGATGAGCATGCCCCATAATTCAAGTTTTTATCTTTGTTTGCTCAAATGACCATAACTTTTTCTTCAAGGCTTCAAATCACTCCAAATCAGTTGGGCTACAAACTAACTAGACATATATCTTCGCAATGGTCTATAATATGCCTGCTACAACACTCCCAATAAAGTCAGTTTTAACAAGAAAGTTTAGCCATAAAATCTGTCTTTTCGGTTTGGCAGATTTGATGTCTTGTCACCATTTCTTCAATATGTCTCTGAAAACGTGTGATAATACAAAAAAATTGCATTGCAAAATAGACTCTTCAAGGTTTTCAGGACATTAAAGAAATCTCAATTTGATAAAGAAATGAATTTTATATGATTTTTCAAAGTTGGCACAAATGCTGAAAAAGTTACTGTTTTGCACAAATCCAGAAATTCATTTATCAACCTTGAAGTAACTTTGGAAAGCTTGTATTATACAACATGAATAATTGGAACAAATTATTTGATCTTGAATAATAATAAAGATGTTTGTTATCATCAAAACACCAAGATTAGAATGTTCACAACATGTTAGATTGACCTGACCGGTGTTCGTGTTGCAGACTTGTTCTGTTTGGGGTTGAGATCGTGGTGTTTGGAGACCCCCGGTGCCTTGCTGGGAGAGAATGATCGAGATCAAATGCTTGTTGTGACCAGTAATCTCTCCATTCTATATGACCCATGGTATTGGAGATTTAATCCCAAGGGAATATATAAAGTAAAATTGGCTTATAAGTGTTTGTTGAGGGAGTCAGGCATATGAGTTGCGGATCACCAACTTGCGCTTTGGAAATAGGTTTCGGCATTTCAATTGCCTCATAAAATCCTGTTTTTTCTCTGGAGATGCTTGTTGGGGATGCTGCCGGTTCGCTCTAACCTTACCAGACGTGGAGTTGTTTTGGTCACTTCTTGCCCTTTATGTGGTGTTGAGAAGGAATCAAAACTCCATGTTTTTTGGTTTTGCTCAGTGTTATTACGATGATTTGTTGGCTTATTTTTTAGTTAAGAAGAATGTCGAGCGTATGATCAGGAAAGATGTCAAGATGTATGTTGCATCATCTTGCTCGACATCTTGTACGTCGAAGTAGTGCATAACTTTCTTAAATATGAAGATATTCGGCGATTGTAAATCTAGAAGATCTCCAGCTGTGTACAAGAATTTTGGGAAGTCTTGATTGTGTAATGATACTAAAAAGCTTCATGCCGTGATAGAGATTCTGCAAAGCTATTCGGCGACAAGGATTCGGGAAACCAAGATCTCTACGATTAAGGAAACCCTAATGCATTATGTGAGTCATTTTGAAAGCTACTATAAAAGCAAAGGCTTCATCCCTAGTAGCGGTTGGCTTCTTCGAGAGAATATATAGAGCTCTTAGACATGAAGGGCTTGCGGGTTGAGATGCTGTGTATTCTTCGAAGGACATTATGTATCACTACCAGAATCGAAAGATCAAGTGTTAGTGATTGTGTTTTCTGTGTGTATGTGTGATTGAAGCATCGCGTGCAAGATAAACAACGACTTATGACATCCGAGCAGAAGAGTGCTCGTGGAGTGGAACCAAGACGGGGTCTTGGATTCAGAGGGAGTCCATGAGATAGGTTTGCACTTGTAATAGAGTAGCATAGGGTAGTGATCTTTGTGATGATCACCGATACTTGTATGTTGTGACTTATTACTTTATAGTGAAATCTTTCCACTGGCAAAGTGCCCCAAACTTAGGTGAGTTAGCACCGAACTGGGTAAACAATCTGTGTGTCATTGTTTACTGTATTTTTTGTTATTATTCCCATCTGCTCTAGTTGTTAAGAATATTGTCTCGATATTGTTCTTGACATCTTTTCTGCCGTAAGAAATCAGATTTTCACTCAGTATATGGAGAGGCCGTGCGTTGAGAAATTCTGATCGTGGAGGGTGACTCGTTGAGTGGGATCCTCCTCAATTTGTTAGGATGTGTGGCAATGGAGGAGGGTTTATAATCAGTAGGATATGGGGTGGTAGTAGTAAGGTGAGTTGGGTAAGGGAAATTCTAAATTCTAATAGGATTGAGATTGAGAGATTTGGGCGGCTGCTAATATTTACCCTAATCCTTAACACATAAGGAGTGTGATGTCGTACAATAAAGATAGGTTGTGTTGTGTGTGTTAAATAGAATAGAAGAGAAGTGGTGAGAAAGAAAGAGATGAAGTCGAATATGGCGAGGCCTCGCTTCAAGCCGCCTGCACTGTGTGGGATTTGGGGCGATAGGTGCAGAATCAATTGCAATACCTCTCCATCAGTCAACTTTATCCTTTCCATCATCTTCTAACTTGCTCCATTAAATTTTAAGTTACGTTATTGTAAGCTTTGTTCTCATCAGTCAACTAAACCCATAAACGGTTATTTTAACCAATCCAAGGCAAGCATCCTCTCCCCTGTTTTAGTCAACCATGCACGTGAAAATAAGATTAGAATGAACCAACTAAAACATTATTGCTTGGCTAATCTCAGCAACAATCACGTATGATTTGATAACTCCACACAGTGCAATATTTTGGTTTGGTTTGATAGAATAAACTGTTCATGATAATTGAGTTTGAATATTTACTAATTAATATAAAGTAAACTTGACTTATGAGTTCATAAATAAATGATAATTTGATCTCAAATCCCAAGCGATTCCCATGAAATAAACGAAACGCACACCATCAATCTCAAATCAGTAAAACAAAACCACCAAATCATCACGAAAATCATCACGAACTCCAAAAGGGCGGAACAAATACAAGAGGACACTCTAATTAACAACTAATTCCCCGAACACAAACCAACAACCTAAAACCCACAAACATGACCCATCAAGCAAACAACTTTCGTGATTTAGAAACCAAAAGCAACAAAAACAAAGACACCACCGACTAGGAGAGAGAGGGGAGAAGAGCTGGAGCCTTTCTTGTCGGCGTGGGCAGCTCGCCCGAGAAGCTCGGGACATGTGCAGAGGATCTCAGGATAGTAAGGGCGACTAACCGGAGAGCCGTCGACGGACTGGGGTGCCTTCGGGAAGACAAATTTTTTTCAAACCATAGTTGATTTGGTCGAACTGGGAATCGATTTGCTCAAGCCGATTAAATCTTTTCAAAAGAGGCAAAAATTTGAAAATTCAAAAGGGACAAAATCATCATTTCACATTTTCTAATAATCATGTTTCTTGCATACGGGATATTATCCTATTATTTTATTTGTTTAACATGAAAAAACAAATATGTCCCCTTTCCATTAGTGTAATTAGTTATTCAGTTACAGGTAAAATGGTAATTTCATAATTATCTCAATAATTATATAAGATTGAAAATTATATAGCGAGGGTATTTTGAACTTTTTACAAACCACTTCAGTTAGATTTAACAAAATTTAACTTAACTATAACTAAAAAACTGTTGGGGTATCGAGAAAAAAAGTTTTAAAATTAAGTATAGTGATCTCGGAATGAAATTTTTCTTGGTATAGTGAAATGTAACTATCCCTTGAATGATAAATCTAAAATGTGTACAAATTTTAGTTGAGAGGAGTTGTTAGTTTAACTTTGAACCTAAAATATACATTCCAATTTCTTTCATTTACAAAAGGTATGAACCACTGCAAATAATTCCCAAACTATATATGTCATTGACTACAATGATCATAAACATATGCCTATATCAAAAAATCTCCAAAATAGGGTAATGCACAAAATCTAGAATACAAACATAATGTGGCCCAAAACAGGGCATGGTCAATCTGTGAAGTCCAAACCACAAGTCAAGTTTGGTTGGAGTTGAAGCTGGTTTTGTTGGCATGTCGCCAATCGATCATCAAATCTTGAAACTTCACGTCCTGTACCACTAATTACTTACCATAACAATTACATGCTACAAAACATATATTTAGTAAAACATGCACATATTTAAGTAAAACAAGAAAGAAACACTGAATAAACTACGTTACTTCTGCTGATTGTAAGTAAATGTACAGTCTTATAGGCGCATAATATCAAGTAAGCAAACTCTAATGTCTTACCATTTTTTTAATAAATACAAATTTTAAGAATGAATTGCTGATACATATGCATCATGAAGCATCGATGCAACAATGAATAATAAAGAAACTGAAGCTGGTATCATAGCTTGCTTTGTAGATGGTCTCAAATGGTCTATTGCAGGAATTGAGTATAAGTGATCAATGTCGAGACTAACTCCGACTTGAGCACTTATATATAACAACTTTGAGAAACTCCTTTCAAAGAAGAGCAATAGTAAATCCTAAAACCTAACTACGACTCAATTCTAAAATCGAAAATGTTTTGTAATTCTCATGACCTTCAATATACACAAATTTTAAGAATCGAAAATATGCATCACAACAAAAATAAAGAAACAGAAAACCCTGTAGTCGTACCTCTGAAGAACACCGAACGATTGGACAACGTTCTCCTTTCTCATTCGTCCGTAGTCAGGGTCGGTCGAGTCACTTGCGCTTTCCATCGACAGCTTCCTATCGTAATAATTTAGGACACAAACCACAAGAGAGCCACTAAGGAAGAGATAACAAATCAGATGAGGGCATTTTCAACCTTATAATCTGTACACTAACAGAGTTTTTACTGTGAAAAGTGGAAATTCATTAGGGTAGATATCTGTTAAAAAACAGTTCAAGTATATTTGTGAAAGTGGTCATTCATTTGAGTAATTCTTTGCAATTAGCCTTAAAATAAAACAATCAACTTTCAAAATGCCAATTCATGTACACAATATTTTCAGATATAATGACAAAACATATCTCAGAAAATGGAAGCATATCAAATCAGATCATATGCGTGCAAGAATGCTGATTTAACTAAAACATTGAGGAATACAAAATATTCAGATAGAATTGCGAAACATATCTCAGAAAATGGAAGCATATTAAATCAGATCATATGTATGCAAGAATGCTGATTTAATTAAAGAGTTGAGGAATACAAAATTTTATATTTCAAACTATTTTTAACTTTAATTTAGCAAAAAAGAAAGACTTACTATCCTGCATACCAAGATATTAACAAACCATGAACAAGATGTTCCAAAAGTCTGCTTATTTCATTCTTGCATAGTTGCATGCAGTAATTTAGCAGCCAAGGAAAACAAAAGATCATTAAAAATTATTCTTTTTTTAAGAAAGAGTACATTACTATCAACCTCAACTATACTTGTAATGCTAATTGACGGAAAATGCCACTCCATGAAATTGTTAAGAGAACAAGAATTCCAATTCCAAAAGCAAAAGCTCTACGAATATCAACTGTTGATATGAAAATGAAAACATACTCTCCCCCTTCTCTCTTTTCCAAGAGCAGTTTTGATTCCATAGAATTAGGCATTCAAGAACATAATACAATACTTCACACAATTGAGACGATTATACAGAAATAAATCACAGGATTCCTCACCTGTTAACGCAACCACATGAAAAACAAAAAGAAAACTCTTGTTCATTTACAATTTGTTAGCCATACCATGTTGAAGGACGACAATGCAGAAGAATGTAAGAAAAATAAAATCAAATGAGAAGCTATAGGATGTCCAAGAATTGGATAGGCTTACAATAGAAAACAGTTCCAAGATCACACTACCAGCTAGGATCACATAAACATAGCAGATGAATAATTATAGTAGTGATGATTGAAGAGAAATTTATCTTAAAACAATCAAGACAAAAAACATATATTAAGATGAAAGGAGAGAGCGAAGTTTCACATTTGATAAAACCTAACTAATCAATCTTACTATACTGAAATCAAACTTCACTAAAAGACTACAGACCAAATGCCACCCATCTTACTATACTGAATTCGAACTTTACTAAATGAACTTAAACCTAACTAATCAAAGACATATATTGATGATGATATTGACATACGAATATTATAACACAAGCAACAAAAACACTAAATTGATGAATTAATTGAACTATCATAAGGGTAACACATAAGAACCGTAAGCAATACAAACGGCCTAACAAACAAAGAGAATGTCTTGTCCAACTGGGCACAGGTAAAAGAAGACAAATTCACAATTGCCAAAAACCACTAAATGGCTAAAACCTGTATCATTTCAATAAAATCTGGGAATCAAATTGATGACACTGAGGGGGTGGGAGAGCCTTTCCATTGCTCGAAGATGCAATTGCCAGGTTTGGGGGTTTTGAGGCCATCAAAACCCTAGGCCATCCCAAGAATTGGAATTAACCCCAACCAACCGAGAACCAGTGGGATCTCGTTGACAGACCCAACAAATTCATAGAAACAATACAAGAATGAATTTCTGAAACACGAAGGAGAGGAAATAGTAGAATTTTACCGCCACCCAAAAAATCCAATCATGCCGAAACCCAGAAGCCAAAAGCAACAGCCCCACAAAAGGCGCAAGTGCCCACGGCACTGTCACTGACGCCTCAGAAGAAGAAGAATCCCCAGAAACAGATGGTTCACAAGAAGAAACCCAGTGCACGATCAGTATTATGATCAAAGGAGAAAATTTGAGAGCCCAATTAGGGGTTCTCGGAGAAGATGAAACGAGGGTGGGAAGTGGGTGAGACGACCCAAACGGAATGAAAAGTAAGAAGATGATGCAAATCAGGAGGGCAAGAAGCAACTCTGTTCTCGATTTAGCCATTACGATTTCTGTCATTTTCTTTGAGACTATCTGCATTTTATAGGCTCTAGCGTTTTGGGAAGGAACCGACCTAAATCACATTTAGCGGGGCAACGGCTAATTCATTAGGGTTTTCTTTTTAATTTCGAATCCTATTTCACGTCTTTGCTCTTTTTTTTTAACCTTTCGTTCTATTAACCTGGTTATTCTTAGGGATGCCCGATCTATAAACAAATCTTCGTAAGTACAAACTTCTACTTCTTTGATTCTAAAAGCACAAGACAAATATAATTGATTATACTCTTTTTTCTTCATATAATTGCATTGAATTTTAGTTTGCATGTGAGAGCACAGTTGAGAATATTTTAGACTCGTTTTATTATATTCCGTTTTGTTTCAAACTAACACTGTTAGTTTTTAGTATAATATGACCAAAATACCATTAATTGTCAATTCAAAATGATGTCGTTAGCTTCTCTTCCTCCTCCCAACTGATCTGGGTGGCTCACACGTGCTTCAAAGTCCAATAGTCACCGTATTCATTAGGGTATCTAGAAAGCGACAACTTGATGGCTGGTGTAGGCACCACAGAGAGCTTCAATAAGGCGAATTCGGGCGCAACGATTTTGTTGACGAGTTTGGCGTTGGCAAGACATAGTACGACCAACACTGTGGATGGAGCCAAATCGAGGTCATTTTGGATGCCAAACTAACCTAAATGGTTAACCGTATTCCATATAAACTTAAATGGTTAATAGTGTTACATATGAAATTAAATGGTTAACATTATTTCATATGAAATTTTTAATTATTCCACAAGAAATTAAATGATTAAATTTTTTTTCAAAACAATTGAAGCTTTTATATAAAACTCATTCTCACTTCTTTGTAAAAGGGAGATCCATGAAGTTTAGGATTTCTATGTGGGTGTTGTTGTTGAGAATATTTTTAACTCCCTTTAACGCTGCGGGTGGAACCAAGTCGAGGTCGTTTTGGATGTATACCCAACCCAACCTTAATCCAAATGTTTGATAACTAATTTAAAAGTGAATTTTGTGTTTTGGGTCTCAAATTTTGATTCTGTGTTCAAGGTTTGCTTGCAAATAGATTGAGGTCTGATGGGTCTATTGAGATTGGATTTTTTTTTATACGAATTTTATCCGAAACTTGACCCAAAAACTATACAAATGCAAAAAAATATTGAAAATGTCCATAATTTATAATATATAATAATATATGTAATTGTTTTATATTATATATACTGTATAATATATAATTACATACATAATTGATTTAATTGAAAATTGTTATAATATATACATACTGTATAATATAATTAATAAATTTAAAAAAAATTATGTGGTACAGGTACGGGTTGGAATCGGGTGGGTGTAGGTCAACCCTTACCCGGCCAAAAATCCGAGGAAAAAATTCGTATCCGATTTTTTTTTGGGTTTTATCCGTTCCGATCGGGTTAATCGGGTACCCGTCGAGTTCGGAATTTTTTGTCATCCCTACCATTGGAAGTTATCTCATAAAAAAACTATTGATCTCTCTACGTTTTAGGATACTCGAAATCAAGTGATTAATTTAAATAATAAGTAAATTATGATTCAAGTAGTATAGACTTGAAAAATGAATACAAGTTAGGTACGAGTCCCTTAAACAGTAGAGAAAAAAATATTTATTTAAAAGCCGACTTTCAACGTAAATACGAAATTGCTAATATAAAACAAATAATTAAAATAAAAATTTAATTCCCTCAAGTAATAAGGGCTTTAGACGAAGAAATAACTACTAATTTTCTATAAGAAACAAATGGTATTAATATACAATAAGTGAGACAATTTTCAAATTACAAACAACTCAATTGGTAAAGGCTTGTGGAGTTTGGCAGGTAGTAGGGTTGTTCATCGGGTCGGGTCGGATGAACCCGACCGGTTTTGGACCCGACTCGGCTCATGTCGGGTCCAGGGAGTCAGACCCAAAACTCGTCTCGGCTAGACACTCGGGTGGTCGGGTTTAGGTGGTCGGTTTGTCGGGTGAGTCGGGTTCAACCCGACAGACCCGAGATTGGTCCAATTCCAAATCCAATTTCAATTTTGAAACACAATTGACTCCAAAATTAGTTCCAATTCGAACCCTAACCCCCTATTACTGAATTGAAATTGAAATCGGGGACTCAATCGAAACCCTAACCCCCATTGTAGCAAACATGAGTCAATTACAGATATTAAAACCCTAAATTAGTAAATTAAACCCAAAATTGTATCCACAATTTCAAATTGAAACCTTAAATCCCCAAATTAACCACTAATGTGAACCCCAAACCCTAACGCCCCAAATTAAACCCCAATTTGAAATCAGAAACCCTCAATCTCAATTTTAAACCCAATCCCTAACCCCCAAATCAAAACCCCCAATTTGTATTGAAATTGAAGTCCTTAATTTGTAACCCAAAATTGGAAACTAAAGAAGAAGAAGAAGAAGAAGAAGAAGAAGAAAATTTTGAAACCCTAAAGTCATACCGGATTTGAAGACATGTCGCGTCCACCTCTTCTGGCCATCGAATTTGAAGGAGCTTGAGTCTCCATTGGAGAATCGAGTTGTTGGAGATTCTCCTCTCCACCATCGCTTGATTTATAGTGTGGTGGTGGAGAAGAAGCTCCTTCGAAGGTTCGATTTGCAACGGTTAGCACCTAATCGAGCCGTCGTGAGTGAGATGGATGGACAGTAGGACTGACGGAGGCTAGGGACGGCGAGGAAAGGACGGGACAAGGTCGATAGAGAGTAGAGAGCTCTGCTAGGGTTTGAGAGTGAAAGAGAATGAGGTGCGTGTGTGTGAATTGTGAGGGATTAATGCGAAGAAGAGGTATTATGTTTCAAACGAACGGCTGGGATTAAAGACGACTTCGAGATGGACGGCGCAGGAGGCGCCACGTCTACATGAGAGCTGAGAGCGTTGTTTCTCTCTTATACACATCCCACATCGGAAGCGTATAAACGTTTCAAAACGTTTATAAGCTTCGGTGTTGATTTAGTTTACAAAACCACGAGCTGGGATGGGCTGTGCGCTCGTTATTCTCGGTGGGCTGGGTTGGGCCTGAAGAAAGAAATTTGGGCTGACCCCTTTGTGTGAAGTGTAGTCGGGTGAGTCGGGTTATTCGGTGGTTTTGGTAATCACACCCGAGGCATGGCGGGAATGTCGTTTCCGATAAGGAGTATGTCATCCACATACAACACTAAGAACACGATTGCACTCATATTTTCCCTCTTATACACGCAAGGCTTGTCTTCATTTTGCTTGAAACCAAATTCTTTTATGGCTTCATTAAATCGACGATTCCAACCCCGAGAAGCCAGCTTCAGTTTATATATATAGACTGCTGCAGCTTACAAATATTTCCGGCATTCTATGGATCGACAAAACCTTGAGGTTGTGTCATATACATGTGCTCAGTTAGCTTCCCATTGAGGAAAGCAGTCTTGACATCCATCTGCCATATCTCATAATCGTGATTTGCAGCTAATGCGAATAGAATCCGGATCGATTTGACTATGGCCACTGGCGAGAAAGTTTCATCATAATCTACTCCATGAATTTGCCTAAGACCTTTCGCAACCAGTCATGCCTTATAGGCCTGAGGAACCCTATCCATGTCATGTTTGATCTTAAAGATCCATTTGCAACCGATGGTCTTAACACCAGGGGCTGGATACACCAAGTTCCACACTTGGATGTCATGCATGGACTTCATCTCCTCTTTCATGGCTGTTAACCATTTCTCGGAATCAAAACTCACCATGGCTTCTTGAAAGGTTGTCGGATCGTCATAATCCACAATCTCCAAGTCACCACCCTCAGTTACCATAAATCCGTATCTGACGGGTGCCTGACGAGGACTTTCAGAACGTCGTGGGGCTATAGGAACTATGTTGGGCACTGCGTGTGTCTCTTATTCCAGCTCAGGCTCTACCTCTACACTGTCTAAGTGGGGATCCCGAAATTCTTCAGGATTCTCAGTACTCGTGCCATCTCGGATCTCTTCTGGATGCACAAGCTATTTTGGAGAGGAATTCCGTCTTCAAAAAGACACCTTTCCGAGCAACAAATACTTTTTTTCTCGCCGGGTTTGTAGAAGTAGTATCCAAAAGTCTCTTTCGGGTATCTACAAAGATACACTTGTCATATCTTGGTCCGAGCTTGTCCGCCATAAGGCGTTTGACGTAAGCCTCGCAACCCCAAATCTTGATGAACGACAACTTGGGACGTTTCCCACTCCATGCCTCGTATGGTGTTGTCTCTACCGCCTTCGTAGGTGCTGGTTCAGAATGAATGCAACTGTTTTAAGAGCGTATCCTCAAAAAGATACGGGGAGATCTGTCTGACTCATCATAGAGCGAACCATGTCTAGGAAGGTTCGGTTTCTCCTTTCGGACACATTGTTCAATTGAGGTGTTCCAGGCGGAGTCCACTCAGACAATATCCCACACTCTCCTAGGTGGTCGATGAAGTCCTGGTTCAAGTATTCGCCACCTCGGTCTGAGCAAAGTGCTTTAACTTTCTTCCCAAGTTGATTCTCAACTTCAGCCATAAACTCTCTGAACTTGTCAAATGAGTCAGACTTATGCATCATAAGATAGACATAACCATATATACTATAATCATCAGTAAATGTGATAAAGTATCTGGATCCCCTTCTGGCTTGTGTACTCACAGGCCCAAATACTTCAGTGTGTAATAGGCCCAACAAGTCACCCGCCATCTCACCCCTACCAGTGAAAGGCAACTTCGTCATCTTGTCCATTAAGCAAGATTCGCATCTATCAATTTGTCCGAATTCAAACAGACTCAACAGTCCACACTTGTGAAGTGCTGATAGTCGTCTTTCGCTTATGTGGCCCAGACAGAAGTGCCATAATCGAGTCTCACTCGATTCATTAACCTTGAGCCTTTTCACATTGTATACCTCATTCTCGTTGATTTCACTAGTTTTCAAAACATAGAGACCATTAACAAGCAATGCTTCCCCACAACAAACATTCTTTCTGTAAATCTTGAAAAGACCATTGTCAATAACGAAATTGAAACTTTCAATGTCTAAAACAAAAATAGAAATAATGTTTTTACAGAAAGAGGGTACACAATAAACATTGTTTAAAACCGAAAGAATTCCCGACGGGAGATTGAGACGAACGACCCCTGCGGCTGTTGCCACGACACTCTTGCCATCTACAACCCGTATGTCCGCTTCATCCCCAACCAAATCTCGTCTACTTTCCAACACCTGCACTTCAACACAAATGTGAGATTGAGATCTGGAATCTAGCACCCAGCCAGAGTTAGTAGATAGATTTACTTAAATATAGTAAATACCTGAAGCGCCAGCCGCGCCGACCTTCTTCTGCTCTTCTAGGAACTTCTTGCAGTCCCTTCTCCAGTGACCATGGTAATTGCAGAATAAGCAAACGACATCCTTCACGTCCAGCTTGGCTTTTCCTTTTCTCTTGAGCTTAGGCTTGGCCACCTGAATCATGAGACCCTTTCCTCTTCCCTCAGTCGGTGTGAAGGACTTGACCGAGATCTCACTAGGTCTTTTGAAGCTAATGCCCCCTTTTTTCACCATCATTATCTCCTTGGTCTTACCCTTAAGGTTCACCTCGACAGATATGAGCATCCCATGGAGCTCAGCGATGGTCTTGTTCATGTCATGCATGTTGTAGTTCATGATGAACCCATCATACATGGAAGGGAGAGTTGACAGGATCATGTCGATCTTCAACTCATTAGTAAATTCAACACCGAGCCGAGCATGGTGTTCGAATTGACCCTTCATCTTTAGAACATGATGGCTGACCGACTCTCCAGATGGCATTTTAGTGAACATCAAACCTTTAACAGACTTGAACCTTTCGGTCCTAGCCCACTCCTTGAACATCCCTATGAGCTGTCCCATGATGGCGTATGAGTCTGAACTAATATCCATCAGTTGTTTTTGGAGATCAGCCTCCATCGTGCTCAGCATGGTGCATCCCACATCGAGTGAGTTGTTAAGCGCTTTTGGTGAGCATCTCTAACACTCCTCGTGGAAACAACATCTGGCACAGGGGGAATGGGCTCGTCAAGCACATATTCCTTCCTCTCATGTTTGAGGACAATCCTCAAATTACGCTCCCAGTCGAGGAAGTTCGCGCCACTAAGCTTCTCCTTCTCCAGGATCGACCTTAGTGACACGTCAATGATACAAATCAAATCATACTTAAGATATTACTACAACACTTAGTAATATGAATGCCATTTTTATTTCAACTAATAATCTCATTACATGACTAGATTGAAAATACATTGTGCTATGGCACAAAATCCCAACATACAGTTGACGGTCAAGGAATTTGTCCCTCAAGTACTAGTGGGAACGATATCCGTTTAGGCCCATTGATGAGAATGACTGAGAAAGAGTGTACGACCGTACCAGTGATAAGGAGTTATCGTGTTTAGTCATCTCGAGATCAAGAAACAGTTTTGAATATATGAGGGTGACTTTTCTATTTCTTATGTTCAAACAAAATATCTAGTGACAAAGGGATTATGATAGCTGCAACAAAATGTTAAATCGAATCACCGATCATCGTGATCATTGGGTAATCATAATGTCTTACTAGAGACCACTTATGATAAATGAACCCAATAGAGATTGAGACCATTTTCCAATAAATCATGAGCCTCCATGGTCACACACAAAGAGCAAGCGCGAAGCTAAGTGAAAAACACGTTTTCCCGATTTCTGCAGATAGGTCAGGTTTATCTCCCAAACTAGGGCTCTAATGAGAAAACACTATTTCACAAGAGTTGTATCTTTTTTAGTCATCTTTAATCTGGTGCAAGTTTCGGGTCAATCAAACTTTACACTAGAGAGATATGAGTCGCGCAATATTGTCCGTCAGAACTGGAAATACATTGTTTCCTTTCCTATTTCAGTTTGGATTGTGAATCTGAAACCAATACATTGTTTCCTTTCCTTTCCTATTTACCAGAATGATCAATCTAAACTTGACATCTTAGGTGATTTAAGAATTTTGGGTGTATATAATAATTTCAGAAATTGATGTTTTTGTATCCATGTAACAGTGCAGATCTTATTTTATGTTGGGGTAATTACAGATCAGTACACCCGCCGAAACCTCATTTCAAAATCGGTCACCCAAGTTTGAATTTTTTGTTCTTGGTACCCCAAGTTTCAAACGTTAACACTTCAGTCCAGATTCGGTTAAATCTAATGGTGTTGTTTTTGTAATGACCAAAATGCCCTCGAGATATAATTTAAAGTTACATAATTATTTGAGTTGTTGAAATGACCATTGTACCCTTAAATGAATAACAAATGAGAGTAATGGTTTAAGGGCACATGTGTCTTTTCATGTAAAAATATTAAAAATTAAAAATACTAATGAAATGACCATTGAGCCCTCATCTTCAACCTTAGGATTCTCCTCTCTCTCTCATCAATCCCTCTCACTCTCTCTAGTTCGCCGAACCACCACAGTGGAGGAGGATCCCACATGCCATACCGGGACTGGAGGCAAAGGATCGATGCGGTGGATGAGAGATTAAAGGAGGAGATTGTAAGGGGAGGGGTAGGAAGAAGGCGAGCCGCCGTGCTTGGTAGGGGGTTAGGGTTTCGGTCGGTATAGATCTAGATGAAGACCGTTCGTGGATGGCGTTAGTTGGCCGGAGGGATGGTGGGGAGCTCGAAATAGGGAGGGGCCGGAACAATACGAGTCGCCGAGGAACATGAGCGTGGTGCGGCGAGAGCTACGGACCCGCTTAACCCATGAATCGAAGAGGGCGAGGTTCGGCGGGTGGAAGGAGTTCGGGTACAGGACAGCCTGTTTGTGTCCTTACCCTGCCATTTTTTCCGGCGACTGTCAACGGCGTACCTAGGGCTCATCGATGGCTCTATGCCTCAATTAACAAGTTTTAAATACTAAAAATTCATATTAGCTGTTATGGAGTATGGTTTCGCCGGAATGAATGAACTAATTGAGTCAATTAATTTGGAAACCAAAATCTTGGTGGTGGAGGATGGGTTTGTCTGGCGTTAGGGAGAGTGGAGATGGGAGAGAGGTTAGAGAAGGGGGTAGTTGTGTCATTTTACTTGCATTCTTATTATTGTGCTATCCAAAATACTAATATACCCTTAATAATAATATTAGTTTTTTAATAATTGAGGATAATGCAGTCATTTGATAGTTATTATATTTAATGTTTAACTTTCTTATTTGTTTACTTGAAAAGACAAGTTTGCCCTCAATTAATCAGTTCAATTAGGTATACAATCAGGGGTAAAATAGTTATTTCATAAATATCCTAATAATTATGTAAAATTTGAAATTATACCCTGAGGGCATTTTGGGCATTACAAAAATATTGATGTTAGATTTAACAGAGTTTAGACTTAAGTGTTAACGTTTTAAACTTGGGGGACTGAGAAAAAAATTTCAAACTTAGGTGACTGATCCTAAAATGAGGTTTCGACGGGTGTACTGATCTGTAATTACCCCTTTTATGTTTCATGGGATGGACATCAACCAACCACAATCAGTATTTCGATAT
This sequence comes from Geranium rotundifolium, assembly GCA_963920655.1. Classification (NCBI taxonomy): domain Eukaryota; kingdom Viridiplantae; phylum Streptophyta; class Magnoliopsida; order Geraniales; family Geraniaceae; genus Geranium; species Geranium rotundifolium. The sequence continues at coordinate 13,651,620 of OY987322.1, read as the reverse complement.
TTACAGGTGGCTGCAGAGAGAAAAGGGAGCAATGAGGGAGAGAGAGGAAGAGAGAGGGTGTGTGAAGAGGACATATGTTTGAAAATGAAATGAATAATTAAGGGTATATTAGTCATTTTACATGTCAAAAATGTTAAAAACTAACGGAATTGAACGGAAAGTACAAAGTGAAAATTTTGCACATCTTAGATGTAGCTAACTGAAAAAAAAAAATTTAGAAATACCCACATGAAAAACAAGAATATGTAGTTGTAGCCACATGAAATTATCTATTTATTTCAATAACTTTTGTATTTGAATTCTACTTATTTTTGTTACAAGATTATTTTCGTATCGATACATGCTTATCAGTTGACGAGATCGATGTGATCATAGCAACTATCATTCATGGGAGATGATTTCGTGTATGATATGGATATGTTAGGTATATCAAATAGAATCATGTTACTTCTTCCTCCATTTTTTACAATTGTAGTTCATATTTCTGTTATGTTTGAATTCTAATAGTTATTTATCGCACTGATTAACCCATTTTGTGTTAACTTGGATTAAGAATGAAAACTTGCACCTCAATGGAGAATAAAATGATCACATTTATATACTTTAGGATCTAATGGAAACACTATTTATATGGAGAATTATTGTTTGATCAAATTAACAATATTTCAAACATAACTTTCAGCTTAAATTAGTTCAAATTAACAAAATACAACTAAAAACAATTCAAAATTAATAAATAGAGTAATCATAATCGATATGGTGGATTAATTTCATGCAGAACTTTAAATTATTTTTGGAGGTGGACAATTTAGGTTTATAAGGATATAACATGCATATTTATAGTAGGAGAATTTTAATTGAAAATATATGATTAATTCATGCATCCGTTAGATCCTTTGGGGTATACCAAGTAACGACCATAGACATCCCGGCGTATCTATCTTGACACAATTGTAAAAATAGTTACCGACGATTTCTGTGCGTCGGCTAAGTGTTAACATCTACTGTAGGAATACATTCTCTTGTTGTTTCCCTTTCTCAACTTACTCGAAAACAAAGCATTCATTTATTTCATGTCTCACACTTATATATATCTTAACTAAAAAGAAAGGGTACATTATTTTTAGTTTTAGTTGGACAATAAATTTTAGTGTTCAACTTACACCATATGAAAATAAGTATCGAACTTAGCAATAGCAGTGACAGACATAGCGATTGCCCACATGTTTGCACCAACCTCCCTTACGATTTTGACAACCACCGATGCATCTTGTCCAGCAATGACCACCGTTGGGGTTGTCATCTTGTCCTGGTAGGCATGTTCCCAAGTTCTGATGATCATTGCAACATATGAGTTGTCTTCAATCTCAATATTAATCACTCTGCACTCAGAATCTGTGAATTTTGAATTAACAACAATAATGTTATATAACAAGAATTGAAAACATAATTTGACTATGCATATGAACGGTTCAAACCATTGATTAGCATGAGAAGAACCAAGAAAAAGGCGAACAAAACTTTAATGTTGGCCATTAATTTGTTGCTACAAAATTGAAATGTGCTAATTTTTCTTCTTCTTTTTAAGCAAATTGAAATATGCTTGTATTTTGTTTGGTGGATCGTTGATTTTGTTAACCTATTTATAACATGCTTAATTTACAGAACATGTTGTTTCCTACGAGATTGTCTATATGGGAGAAAAAGCATATGGAGTATTTAGAGATTTCCTGGATTAATTAGATATTCCTATTGGTAATCAATCATCATTTATAGGAACAAAGAGTAAATGGCATGAACAGTGCATTTGTTTAGTTTCCATTTGCTCTTTTCATAATAAAAGAAACTAATTGTATCCCTAAAACAACTCTACTTCTCGTTAATTATACATTGGGAGTTACATATAGAAGAAAGCTACTCACCAATTTCACTAAAACATTTTAGTTTTCACATTTAATAAAGGGCCATTATTGTTTAGTGGTAAAATTTTCATTTTATTATTAGTGTACTTTGAAATGCATTGATTGGTTATGATAATTTTTTATCAACTTACCCTCAAAATAGTTGGAAAAATTAATATTTTATTTTATTTAACCAAATGGCAATACACACCCCCTCTTGGAGTTATTAAAAATAAAATTTTAAATTTTTTTTAAACTATGGTATTTGTAAAATGTTATGAAATAATAAAATTGAATTATATGGATGAACTCAGGTCAAAACTAACTTTTACAAAAGAATATAAAAACTATTACCATCCATAAGATGATAATAATCAATGGTTATCCTTAATTAATTTATTTATCACTTAAATAAATATAATAATAGATGAAATGATATACAGGTAAAACTTAACTAATACCAAAAATAAACATTATTGATTGTTTTAGTTGTTTCTTATTGTATACAATACTACAAAAATAATTAATATGAAAAATAAATCAATAATTGTTAACAGGAATAATTATTTTTTAATATTGTGTTTCATTTTCATATTATTAATGAAACATATATTATTCCGATGAAATCACAAGATTTTGATATAATTTATGAAAAATGAACCGTTGAAACATATATATTATTTCGACGAAATGAAATATAAATCAACATTATGAAAATGAAACAGATGTGATTGGAGATAATGAAAACGGTCAAAATTGGTGTGACTCTTGTATTTATTAAAACGAAATCATGAAATTTTAAATAGTATAAAATGTGTAAAAAAATAAAATATTGAAATTGAAAAAAAATAGTAAATCATGTAAGAGTAAAAAAATTTGTAAATCTTGTATTTTTAAAATTAAACTCATGAAATCATACAAAAAATAAATTATGAAATAATTTTATTTAAAGTAAAAAAGTAAATTAGGAAATTAGGAAATAAAGTTAACCACAATTAACTAAATTAGATTTGGTAAATAAAAAGAAATAATTTAATGATACAAAAATACGAATATACCCTTATATTTGTGTTTGAAGGCAAAATTAAGTAGAAAGTTGTAAATAATTACAACAAATTGCCATTAACGTGTCACCAAAAATCAAAACGTCAAAATATTCATCTAATGATCACAATTGATGCTCATTTTCTCATGTAAGCTGTGAGTTCTCACTTGATTACGACCCTTGATTTTTTTTTTGATAAAATAAGGAGTTTTATTGCTAAAAGAAAAATAGTAGAATAAAACAGGGAAAAGACAATAAAAAAGAAACTACGACCCTTGATTTTTTGTTGTTGATAAGCTAAAGAGTTTTATTGCTGAAAGAAAAATAGTACAATAAAACAGGGAAAAGACAATAAAAAAGAATCTACCCAGAACGCACAACGCAAATTGGTGCCCACCCGCTAGAAGGAGAGTGTTTGCAGTTGAGGAGGTCCGTGAAGATATGGGTCCTACATGCGCTCGCGTGAGCCCCTTTCGCACCTCTTGGCGGTTGCGGCGGCGAGGAGTCAGGGTCGTCGTCGTTGGTCGCAGGTCATCATCACTTTAATGCAGATGTTGTTTTTCTTGGAGGGACGATTAGTTGCTAGTTATATAATATGATTTGTGGCTAGTGAGTGATCCCGGGATGTAGTTCCTAAAGTGAAATCCCGAGAAATATGCAAGCTAGCTTATTGTTGATTATTTGGTTTTTATTATTTTTGAGTCACTAATTTGTTTTAATTTTCAAGTGCAATGGAGAGAAGTAATGTACCCGCTAGAAGAGTCCCTTCGTCCCGAGCGAAGAAGGGCAAGTCAATCCAAGTGGGGCTCTCCAAGAAGGTTAAATCCCAGTCGAAGAAGATGATCTCCTTTCCTCACTCCCTTATACACAAATGTATTCAATCTGTCTTCAAAAAGTAGCTTCATGTTTTGGGATGTATGGCTGATCAGTATGATCTAAGCCCTCAATTCAATCCCTTCTCTATCTCTTTCACTAATACTGAAAACTTTCAAACTATTGGATTTCACTAATACTGAAAACTTTCAAACTATTGGATTTATCAATTTCAATTCATGTCAACCTCATTTGTAATTGTATTTTGTTGTTGGCTGTTTTCCCATCTGAGGAGAGACTGCTCAACTTTTTAATGCAATTATCTTTTTGCTGTGCAAAAGAAGGAGCAATGGCTCCCGAGCAAGAGGAAGCAGCTTCCTCAACTTTTTAATGCAATTATCTTTTTGCTGTGCAAAAGAAGGAGCAATGGCTCCCGAGCAAGAGGAAGCAGCTTCCTCAGAGATCTAGCTTGGAGGAGGAAGTCATCCCACCACTAAGAAAGCAGGGCTTTATGGCCGCAATGATGAACTTGGTGAATAGCTAGCTAGAAGGCCGTTCATGGAGCAGCACCGTGCCAACCCGACCGAAGAGTCGAAATTTGAAGGGGACCAGTCTATTGAGGAGGCCGAAGATGCTGAGGACCAGAACGAGGAAGACATACTCGTGGGCGGCTATGAAGAGAATAGGCACAAGGCGCGCCATGATGAGAGCCCCGAGGTGAGACATCTTAGCCATAGGGAGAGACTTAAGTTAGCAGACCTTCGTGAGCTGCCCATGACTACTGGGAAGTTCCTTGGTACCAACCCTTCGTGAGCTGCCCATGACTACTGGGAAGTTCCTTGGTACCAACCCACGTATCGAACCCTAACGCAGGAGTTCCTTATGACTCTTGCAAGAGTCGAGGAACGAGTCAGGAAGATTGCCTTCCGCCTCTATGACATAAGGTATGTGTTAGGTGAGGACGATCTCACTCAAATCCTTGGATTGAATGGAGATGTCCTTAAGGACCTGAAAGTCCGTGGGGACAAGCGCGCGCTTGTGGGCTCTCATAGCTTATGAAGTGGTCGCATGTTGGAGTAATAGGAAGGCAAGGGAGTTATCTCCCGTTGCTTCGCTCAGACAGTTTTAACCGTGCTAAACTTGATGTTAGCATCAAGTAGTTGCACTTTCTCCTTGCTTTCAAGAAGAAATATCGAGACCCTTGGGAGTCGTTTTGTTTTGTTAAAAAACAAAAGAAGGATTAAAACTGCTTATGCGGCACAACCCGAACTAACAGATAACTATGTTGTTTGCAGAACTCCTAACAAAAAAGAAGCGCGACATTGAAATATTAGTATATTAGCAATGGGCCAATTTTGTGAATCAATGATGTCGTCGGAGTCTATATCTGAAACCCACATCATTTTTCACCAGAGGCGTATAGTCGGGATCTTCTAAAAGATCCGTATCTTCGGGCAAGTCTTCATCGATCCATTTACACCAATTTACGTCTTCGTCTTCCTCGTACTCCTCGAAAAACTCCTTGTTTTTTTGCATTCCATCCATCTTATCCATTAATGTCAACAGCATATTATGGTTCAACACATCATAATCCCTGACAGAAATTTAACCAATTATTCAGAAACAGAACCAAAAATATGAAACCATTATTTAGAAACAACAATTCTAAGGATAAACACATTGACAACTATAATGTATATATACAGAAACATTAAACAATTATTTTAAACAAAAATGTAAATCATTATTTAAAACAACAATTATGGAGATTAGAACCAGCGACCTCATACTTATTATATGAAGTCTCTCTGTTTTAATGAACTTATTCAGTACCTGAACCAACGATTCAGGGATTATCACGTTTACAGATTAATGTTTTTTCAGTCAAAATTGCAACAAGGTGTCAACATTGCAACAAGAAACCGATTTAACTGAACAAACTATTATACTGACTATATATTATGATTTCCTTTTTTTACCTGTATGTGAAAATTGCGTAGAGAAGCTGAAGTGCAGCAAGAACCAAATAAGTGTATCTTGCAAAATCTATCATCCACTGTTGATGTTCAAAATCCGGAGTTGTGGACCGAAGAATCGAAACTTCCACGAATAATGTAACACACAATCCTGTATAAATAAAATTATATCAAAACTTATTTTCAGTTAAAAAAAAAAGGAAAAATATTATATGCTTACCCATATACAATATGTGCCTCACAGTGTACGTCTGCTTTGTACTCGTAAGCATGTAGATTCCTAAACTCTCTAAGAAATAAATAAAAGTAGATTTTACAATTCTTGATTCGAGCAACATTGCGTTGTGCAGATCAAATAATTTATCTAAAGCCATGAACATGTTTGCTTGTTTCGATTCGAAAGTTTCCTGGAGAGAAACAAAACACAGGTTTAAAATCAGAGAAGTGAGATTGTAATGCGAATTCGAATTATGAAAACTTGAGAAATGCTTACTTGAGCGGCTAATATTGATTTTGAGTTCTCGACCAAGTGGTCGTGGGCTCGTTGAAGTTGTTCTTGCCTCTGTTCTTCTCTCTTAATGAGCTCTTCTCTTTGGATTCGGCTGTAATCAGCTAGCTGCTGAAGAGTGGTCCTGTGATTCAAGAGCGTTGGTACGAGGATTGATATCAACGACATCATAATACTTATGTGTTATGAATTTATTGCAAAAAAAGATGTAACCACTCTTTAAATTAAAAATAATAATAAAGGCCTACAATAGAAAGAAAAAAAAACTATAGTCACCATATGATAATTACATGTTACATGTTAGGTTTTTCTGTAGAGGGCCACTTATGTATGGTAGGATTGTTAAAAAAATACTTGAACTGACCAGGATTGGACCTAGTAACCAGATATAAATGAATCGGGTTGGTTTGTTCTTAAGAGAATAGGAATTGAGTCGGTTCAATTCCAATATTTCATAAGAGTAAAACTAAACCAAACTAAAAAAATCGATTTGAGCACGTGACTCGTTTTAGGTAATCGTTCTTCATCAATTGGCCCTAAAAATAGCCCGTTCATGAAAGTGGGAAATTCATGAAAACTTGTTCAATAAAACAGACTGGTTCATAACCGCTCCAGACCGAATTCTAACGATTCGGTCTTGGTTTTAGTTTTCGGTAACTGTCAGTCTTTTCAAAAGTGAGATACTGCATGACCAGTTTCTGCGACTATACCTTACAGTTAAGCCTAAAAAACAGTGTTCCAAAATTCCCCGACTAATCTCTGATCATTCCTCTGATAGTTCCCCAAAAGGCCATCTCCGCCCGGCTAACAGAACAATTCATAATGTGAAAATTAAACAAATATAATAGATCACTGATACCTGCTCTCGTCAAGTGCTTGAGACTGAAACCTAGTCATGACCTGAAGGCTCTCCATTGCCGCTTTCTGCCCGTCCAGAACCTGTTTCTGCTTATCCAACGACTCTCCGGCGACGTTCCCAATATCATCTGCCTTGTTCTGCAAGCTCTCCATCTTATCCGACATGGCATCCCCGACTCTTTCTATCTCCTTCTCTATCTTCACCGTCTCATTCCTCAACCCATTGATCTCTAGGCCCAGGTTGCTATAAGAATCCTGCAGCATTGCCATCCCCTCGTCGATTTTTCCCTTTAATTTGCACTGGGCATCTTGAAGCACCAACTGAGAGGCTGCGATGAGGCTCGCTTGCTCGTAGACAGCTTTTGTGTTCTGCAAGACCAATCCTATCTTGTCTCCAACGTTCTTGGTGGTCTGAGCCACTAGCTGGGTCTGAACGTCGATTGAGGTTAAGGATTCTTGGATTTGATTGGAGTTCTGCAGCAAATAATCTGATTTCTCTTCTATAATCTCTAATTTGTCTTGGGTGAGTTGTGCTGTGTTTTTCAATTCTGTCACCAATCTCTCTGTCTCGTGCTTAAAAGCATGTGTCCTGCAAATATCAGCCATCAGATTATGTGAAATTGGGTCGATGAAATAATGTAAACTTAAACAAATTATGTTGAATCTCAATGAAAATGAACATTATCAACTTCCGAACCATTTTGGACCGATTTTCCGGCCAATTGTGGTACTGTCCGGCTCATTCTACTTCGACTCATACCAGGCTCATTTAGGGGTTCTGCCATTTTATCGTGTCTTTTTCCGGGCAATCTGTTTTCCTTCTCGATGTTTTTCTTTCCCGCCCTCTCAGGCTCACATTGTAATTACATTTATATCAATTTATATTTATTACCGATCAAAAAAAATCTTAAGGATGCGTTGTTCAAGCAGATAGGACCTAGAGACCAATCAAAGATTACTGAATACTAAAAACAAAATATCAGTCAATATGTTATTTTCGCTTTAGCTATTTTTACATTATTAAGTTATGAATAAACCGCCTAGATCCATTCCACTTATTTGAAAAGCTCGATTATGTAAAATTAGGTCGGTCTTCTAAAAAACCCACTCCTAAACTCAAGTCCTTGCAAATAATATAAACCAAAGCAAATTATGTTAAGTCCAATGAAAATAAACATTATCTTAAGGATGCACTAGTTTCAACATGCGCTATTCGGAAGATAGGACCCCAGAGATTAATCGAAGACTAATACGTATCAATATATTATTTTCGCTTTAGCTATTTTTACATGAATTTAGATATGAATAAACCGCCTAGATCCGTTCCAGTGTTCCACTGATTGAAACAGCTTGGTTAGACGAAATTGGGCCGGTCTTCTAAGAAACCAAGTATTTTGCAAATTATGTACTGATTTTATGTAAAACTAAAAAGAATTAATACTTAACTGCAACTGAAAGCAAATGGTGTTGGTCTCCATGAAGTGCGCAAGATAGACACTGTCCTCGTTTTCGTTCAGCTTCTTTCTGCAGCTGAGCATGGTAGCTCCCAGGCCGCATTCAGGTAGAGACTTCCCAGAGCCCTTCCGATAGCAGTCAGCGAGCCCCCAAGCAAATCTCGACCTCTTCTCCTCGTCAGCGAAAATCTTTGAACAACCCGAAATGAGCTTGGCATAAGCGCCCTGTAAGCATGAATCGGGCCCAGCCAGTTCCTTTCTAGCATTCTCGAGCACCTTCATCGCCTTTGGGTCGTTGAAGGCTTCTATAGAGTACTCGGCAACATACCCGCCTTTGGGTAATGAAGATCGAGCGCTCGAGTCATGAACTGTTTCTCCAGAAAAAGAAGAGAACCAGCCCCAAGCTTGACATGTTTGTGATGCAGGAATCAAAATCAACATGAATAGAAGAAAATTTTGGTGACCCATTTCGCCGAATTGAGCCCTCAAACCTGTAGAAGAAGAAAAAAATACGGTTCCAAATTCAACAAAAAATTGTGCTTTTATGTTTGTGACACAGAGATCAAAATCAACATAAACAGAAGACAACTTTGAAGACCCATTTCACCAAATTGAACCCTCAAAGCTTTAGAACAGAAAACCCAGTTCCAAATTCAATAAAAATTTGTGCCTCATGAAGGCAATTTTGGAGACCCATTTCACCAAATTGAACCCTCAAACCTGTGAACCCAAGAACCCACTTCCAAATTCAATAAAAAAATTGTGCTTTTCTCACTAGTGGCTAAAAAGCATCGTGACTTGGGGTACAAGATAGAGAAAAAGGTGTTGAATTTCAAAAGGGTAAAGAAAAAGAGGGTGTGTATTATACAGTGAAAGAGACTGAAAGGGACCAATTCAATAGTTTTTATTTCCAGAATTCAATATACACAACTTCTCTCGGATCACAACACAAAAAAAAAATATAATATTCAAAAAAATTGAAATTGAAAGGGACAGAGAGAAGATGATTTACCAAAAGACAACTCTAGCCGGTTTCACGAACACTAGAGTGAATCACCAAAAGACAATTCTAGCCGTTTCATGAATCCTAGAATAAATAATAAGGTTTTTGTCTGAATTGTTACCTTTTCCCGGTGTTGTTGCTGTATCTTTTGTCTTCAAGAAACAGCAGAAAAAATATTGGGGAAATGTGGATGGAAGAAACAAACAAGTGTTTTGAAAAAAGGAAGGAATAAAATTTTTATTTGATTCATAAATCAGAAAATTTAGTTTGCAATTTAAATTTCCACGTACAGATAAAAGCCAATGAATTCATCCTACCTTTTCAATCTGTATCAAACATATTCATTTAATGATGAATCCATTTTGTAACTGCAAAACTTGACAACTTTTCAGTCCTCTTTAAATCGGAGACTTTTAGGGTTTCCATTGTCATCGAGACGCCGGAGTTGGTCGGAGACGGCGTTGACGCCGAAATCAGACATCATAGATCTTGAGAAACTGAAATTGGGCTTCGCAGATAACAAACATATCCAGGTTTATTTGTGAAGAATCGATGTGAGATTTTGTGGTAGAGACGTGGGCTTGAGCACTACTTTACTCTCACTGATGTTGTAATATTCTACAATAAATAACTTTAAACGGAAACAAATATTAATATTTGTTACCAACACTCAAATATTACTTCCTTCAAAACACCCTCGAATATTATATTTGTTACCACACCACTGAAAACGAGGTCCAAGCCGGCGAGACAACGCTCCCGTCGAGCAGGAGATCCGATCTCGCCGGTTTGGCCAAGACGGCGAGATTTTCGCCCGAAACTCGTCGGCTTGATTTTCGCCGGGCAAGTCTCGTTGGGAATGGTCATACCCGATGAGATATTGCATCAATATCTCGCCGAGTTGGAGTTGACCAATATCTCGCCTGCTTGGTGAACAATTGTCGGCGAGAATATCAAAATATGGCCGGTTAGGATTTACAGCCTTAGCCGCGAGATTTCGGTCAAAATCTCGCTGACAGTACAAACGCTGGAGCGGCGGAATAATAGGGAAGTACCAGACAATTTTTCTTGGGGTTTTTTTTTTCTGTTTCCCGTCTACCCATCTGGATGTCCGACAAATAGGGCAGAAATTGAAAGGTTGGTACTGTTTATAGTAAAAGATGCACCCAAACTCGCAATTAGCATACTTGATACAATACATCCCTATCATCTTCAACATCTTCTTCGCTTCGGCACGTCATTTAGGGTGCAAATTTGGCAACGGGTGCGAATTTTGTAAAACTCGCAATCCATGTCAAATGCTTTGTTTGACGTTCCTGATGCTTCCTTAATGGTCATCAACTTTAAAAGCGCCTTCAGATATGAATTGTTAGACCTTGCAACCAATTGGGTGTTCACAAGACGCGTTATTTCGTCATACGCGTATATTGTTGCTTTTGTCGTAAGGTGCTCACCCTCCACTGTATCTTCACCAAATTTTTCTGCCCGCTGGAACAAAATCCTACACAAGCTCTACAACAGGATTGACATTTCGACTACTTGAAGTCTCGTCCCGTCGAGATTCCCCGTCCCGCACCCAAAAACGAATTTGGGTTATGCACTTCACTGTGAAAGATCCACACGGTGTATGTCGAAACCATGTCGTATTTCAATAAGCGGGTATGTATTGTATTCTCATGTTGCACAATCATATTGTGACAGTTTTTGCACGGGCATATATATCAGTCACGACCGTGTTGAAACGAATTATTTTGCATAAACTTTATAAAATTTTCGACATTGTCCATGTCATTTTCTATATCCATCCACCTACGACGGTCCATAATTGACATATCTACATACAATACAATACGTGATAATTATTATGTATATGCATATGTATTACTACACGTAATTAAAGCTAAATATCCACACACAAAAGTACGATTTTGAACCACACGGACAATTTGAAATCTCACATCAATGTACTAATTAAGAGCCTGGCTCATTCACCAAAAATCTACTAATTTATAGCCTAGTTCACCAAAATTTCACTAATTCCCAGCCTAGTTCACCAAAATTTCATTAATTCATAGCCTAGTTCACCAAAATTTCATTAATTTATAGCCTAGTTCACCAAAATTTCACTAATTCATAGTCTAGTTCACCAAAATTTCATTAATTCATTGCCTAATTCACCAAAATTTCACTAACTCATAGCCTAGTTCACCAAAATTTCACTAATTCATAGCCTAAGTCACCAAAATTCATGGCAATATCACAGCTAAATCGAAATATCACAGCAAAATTAAAATTTCACAGCATATCGAAAACCCAAACTAATTTGCAAATTTGGAGAACGACCAACGGGGACGACAAGACTAGAGACGACGAGCTTGATGACGTTCGAGGGGAACTCGAGAACCGGACTAGTAATCTTTGACTTTATATGCACTTGAAATCTTGACCTCTATCAATAGGTCCAAATGATCCTCCACAAATCAAATTTTGACTTATGAAGTCATGCATTGACCTTTTATAGAATTTTCAAAACCTTTTCCCGACGAGATATAGCGCAATATTTCGCCAGAAAAGGTTATGACCGTTGATGGTCAACATCCGACCGTTGATGGTCAAGAAACTCTTTTCCGGTGATATATTGCAATATATCGTTGGGTTGACATCATTGACCGTCAACGGTCGGATGTTGGCCATCAACAGTCATAACCTTTCCCAGCGAGATACTGCGCAATATCTCGCCGGGAAAAGGATATGACCATTGATGGGCATAATTCGACCGTTATTTGGTGAAACCAGCCCTACGAGATAATCAAAATCTCGTCGGGCTTCGCCGACTTGGTGTAACCAACCCGGCGAGATTTATCAGTATCTTGACGGGAAAAACCATATTTCAAGTAGTGCCAGCACTAATAAGGTGCTACCCGAGAAAAGTAATTATATTGATTTTTTTTCTAAATGAAGGAATTTTTATGATATAATTTAATGAAAATAACAGTTACAATTATATTTTCAAAAAATTGTTCTTTGAATTACATTATCATATCCTAAATTACCCTTTAACCCTTCCCACCCTAATCACAACGAGGTTCAAAACCCAGACATCTCCACTAATAGTGTGAGTCTCAAACTGTTGTGGTGTCCTTTTGGGGACAACCACTATCAAAATTTTTTTTGTAATGACGCACATTTTGTGTATCGTTACAACATCGATGTAACAATTGCTAACGGCGCACACCGTTTGTGCGCCATTATCACCGTTTCCCTATTAGACGGTGTCGTTATCTTTTGTAACAACGCACATTACAGTCTCTAACGGCGCACAAACAGTGTGCGCCGTTAGGTATTCTAACTTCACACTCCGTGTGTGTGCGCCGTTAGAGAATATATATTATTATAAAAATTAAAATTAAAAAATATTAAATATAAATATTTTTTATTTTTTTAATTAAATATTCAAAATGAAAATTAATATCAAAATGAAAATTAATATTCATATTAAAATTGTTTAAATACATAAATATATACATCGATTGATCAAGATGCAAACTATGACGACGGCACAGAAGGATCTCTAGAATCCTTAGTTGTTCTTGGAAGTATGTGAACACATGCGCGTTTTAGGAGATCTCAGTCCGAAGCTCTGTAATAATCTCGACTTGTTGGGAGACCTGACTCTGGAGCTCCGAAATCTCCGCAGAACTAGAACCGGAGGAGGCCGAACGTCTTCTCTGTTTCGGCGGTGCCTCGTAATCACTCCCGCAACCCCGGATGCGTCGTCCTCTGGAGGGTTCTATAGTAATTCCCTTGGCAGCTAGTCGCATGACCTCATCCTCTTCAACGTCGGTCGTCATTTTTAGAGTTCCATCCTCGTTGTAGTTCGCCTTGTCATTATTCCAAACCCTAAGTGCATTCTTAATGTAACTCTGTAAATAAAAATTGATTAATATAATAAATTTAAATATTAAAATTTATAAAAATGAGTTTAATTAAACTTACAAGTTTCGGTTGGAGTTCCTCCTCGTCCTCCTCCCCCTCCTAATTACCATCACGAGGCTTACGCTTCTTTTGAGCCTTCAGAAAGCCGTCCAACTTTTTGGAGACCTCCACTTCCCTGGCCTCCGTCATCCTGTCCCAAAGAGTTCGGAATGGAATTTTGCCAGTATGGTGGTTTAATTTGTTCTCGCTCTTCCGAATGGTACATTTGAGACCCAACTTCTTCCTGAAAAAAATTAAATTAAATTAAATTAATTGAAAAAAAATTAAATTAAAATTAAACCTATGAAATATAAAATTTGTAATATTCCTCGTTGGCATCAAAATGATGAACGAGCCAACGCCACTGGGACTTCTTCCCTTTCAGACACTTGGGAATCCCATTACGGTCTAGTCTAGTAGGGTCCACGTAGAGTTTGTAAAACCGCTTCCTGTTCGATTTTCGCTCCTTGTAAGCGTCTATGGCCGCCTCACGAATCCACCTCCTCAGCTCAACGGAATCTGACACTGCAAACAAACGCTGAAATTGATAAACACCATGTCAATATCTAAAATACGGCATTTGAAAATTCATTTTGACTAAGTATTGAAATTACCTTAAAGCTCCTCCAAAATAACTGGAACTCATACACCGGCAGATCCCTAAACGTCTGGTAGGAAGCGTCGCGTTCCCGAGCGAACTTCCTTATAATAGCCTTTACCCTTTCCATCGGAAAGTGTCCTCCTTGGACATATGGTCGGCCGTTTTCCCAAGTCAACAGAAAAGGACCTCCGTTCGCCAGGACCGCTTTCTCTTCTGGGTTTATGTTGACGTCAACCTTTTGCTCCTTTCTTGCCCTGACTTCCCAGCTCTTCGTGCTTAGGCAGTCCACTTTTACTTTGTAATCGAAGTACAGCTCGTACCTCGGAATCTCTCTGTAGATGAGGGGAAGAAGCCTACACTCGTTCAACGGCAGTTCGGACTCTTCCGGCACAGTGTTCTCTTCGGAGGGTCCAGCAACGTCTCCGAGCATCTCCTGGAAAGTCTGATCATCTGGGACATGGAAAGTCCAATAAATCTCCGTATACCCTAGATCAGTCGGCTGCGGCGGTGACGGAGTATACATATCATCCTGTGACTCCGGCGCATGTGAAGCCTCAAAGAACGGAATGTCCATTCTGGCCCGCCTAGGTGCTCTGGCCTTAGGTGTCGTACGTTTCGGCTCCATTACCTGTAATTGTAAGAAGGAAAAGGTCATTAAATGACCGAATTACCCTTTTTATGCCATAAATGACCAAATTACCCTTAATTCGGTCGGAAATGACCGAAATAGCCTCTAATTCAGTCGAAAATGACCAAATTACCCCTAATTCGGTCGGAAACGACTGAATTACCCTTTTCAGGTCATAAATGACCGAATTACCCTTTTTAGGCCATAATGACCAAATTACCATTTTCAGGCCATAAATGACCGAATTACCCCTAATTCGATCGGAAATGACCGAATTACCCTTTTCATACCATAAATGACAAAATTTCCCTTTTCAGACCATAAATGACCAAATTACCCCCTAATTCGGTCGGAAATGACCGAATTACCCTTTCCATGCCATAAATGACCAAATTGCCTCTAGTTGGTCCAAAATGACCAAAATACCCCTAATAGGTATTTTATAATTAATTCCAAAAATATCACTAATGGGTAATTTTTATTTACTTCCAAAAATACCCCTAATGAGTATCAATATTCAACATAACAACCTAACATGTAGAACTAATAATAACAAATCAATAACCCTAACATGCAAACTATAATTTACATAACAAATTTAACAATTTGCATAAATACCCCTAAAATTTTCATAACAATTCCATACAATTTCTATATAATTTTCATACACAAATCTAACATTCAATTAAATTCATATAATCTAACAACTAAATTCATATAAATCTCAATATAATTCATATACCCTAACATTCAAACTACAAATTATTGTAAATCTAACATGAAAGCTAAAAAAAATCCTAAAATATTTAAACTAAACAAATCAATCAATATAGTTAATGCAAACTATAAACAAATATTCAAACAAATCAATCTAACATGCGAAACCTAAACCGATAAAGGATTTTTACTTACCGGAAGAAGAAGGGGGGACGGCAACGGCAGAGAGGAATCGCGAGAGGAAGCGCAGAGAGGAAGAAAAGGGCTCTGCCCAAATTTATCTTCGACTTTATAACGGCGCACATTCAAGGGTGCGCCGTTACAAAATAAGAAGTAACGGCACACACTGTATTGTGCGCCGTTACACTCGCATATTTGAAACGGCGCACGCTTTAATTTGCGTCGTTACAGTCTGTAAAGGTAACAAACGGTTCGATTTCCGACTTAACGGTCCAACTTTGCAACGGTCAACACTTTTGAAATGGCGCACATGGATATGTGCGCCGTTACAAACAAATATTTGTGCACCGTTACAACTAAATATCCGCGGGAAGTTTAAATTTTCGCGAAATTTACCCGTGAAATTTGATTTTTCGCGAAATTTTCATTGGCGCCACTTTTGTAATAGCGCAATTTTGACTGTGCGTCGTTACAAATTTAACCCTAAATTAACCCTAAGTTAACCCTAAACTCGATCGTGAATGATAAGCGGTGTTCCCGTGGTTTGATTTTCTTAAAATTTGTACTATACCACGTATATGTTATTTTGCAACTAATTAGTTTCTTTGTCGTCGTGCTCGTTTTCTTCATCTTCTTCGTCAATATCTTTCATTTCATCATTCTCATCTGGAGGTACTGGCGGTGGATACCGGAGTAAGTTTCTTAGGTCGATAGTGATACCACCCGGTGTGATGATGTCAATTCGATCTTCTTGGTAAGGTTCATCGACTTCAAACTCCGGGTCGTCGTCACCGGCACGGGCTAAACTGCTGGGTTTGTAGTGACCCCTATGAGACACGACGTTCACAACCTTCCACGAACCAGATTTAGGGTTGTCGATGTAGTATACCTGTTTTGCCATTAAAGCAAGGCAAAATGGGTTTTGTTTATGACGATTTGTGGACGTGTTGACCAAAATGAATCCATTTGCGTCCTTTTTCACGGTCTGTTTGTGGTACCACCGATACTTGAATAAAACGACTGTCATGCTTTCTTAGTAGGTAAGGATACATACGTCCATAAGATAACGGTAGTAGCATATGTCATTTGCTTCAGAGGACCTTTGGATAGTAGTACCCACTCTCGTTGCATCCCTAGAGCAGTCATCTGCATACAGAATATAAATTAGTTAACGTAAATAAATATTGGAAGAATAATTGAAGGTAATTGATGTCTATTACGTACAATTCTGCGTTAGTCGAATACAAAGGACATCACTCGGTCCTGAAGAGATTTCCTAGGGTGTATTTGTTTGAACCCTGCAAGATGTGATTCTACGAATGCATCTGCTTCAGCACAATTCTCAATCATTGTCCAATTCGCTCAGAACATCTCGGATGCGCTCAATTTCTCGTTTCGCACCACCCTCTTAACTTGTACATGTGGGGAAACAACTGATAAGTTGAAACCTAGAGCTGGAATAATAAATGTTTCGCTTGCTGAAATGGCGCGGTTTAGGTACATCTGAGTAAAGGTGACATACTCGTGCATCAAGTACTGTTGGGCTATACAACCTTCCGGATATCGCGGGTTTCACACACTTTTCTTGTACACGACAAGTTGCCTGCATTCGAGATATGAATGTTAATGTCATATTCGATTATACAGTTCAATGGTAATTGGAAATGATATTTGGCAGTCAAGGATCATACCGTTCAATTGGAAACATCCATGTGAAATGGACTAGGCCGGTTCGCAAAACTTGATCCGGAAGGTGCAGTAGAAGGTGAACCATAATTGTACAGAATGAATGAGGGAAAATAGTTTATAACTTACAAACTAGAATTGCTATATCTTCCCCCAACTTTTTCAGGGCTTTTTTCGTCGGCTCCCTCGTGCACAACAACTGGAAGGCCTTGCCCAGCTCTGTTAATGCTTCTGCCACATAAGGCGGAACGTACTTTCGAAAGACAAGGGGGAAGATACGTTGCATCAGCACATGACAATCGTGGTTCTTCAATCCGAGGAACTTTTTCTCATCGGGATTCACCTTGCTCTTTAGACTTCCCGCATATCCGGAGGGAAACTTAACAACTCGAATATGCTTCAGTACTTCCTTCTGATCACGACCCGCCACGCCATAATGTGCATCTCGGAGCTACCCGTCTTGCACCCATTAGTCTCGCCGGACTCCCTGTTTCTCGTAAGTTCTCCTAGCTTTCACGTCATTCTTAGTATTCCCTGCAATTTCAAGAACTGTACCTATGACGTTGTCGCATACGTTCTTCTCTATATGCATCAAATCCAACGCATGTCTGACTTTATGAGTTTTACAATAAAGCAGCTCCCAGAAAATGCTTTTATGAGACCAACATATAAGAACACCACCACCTTTTCGTTTACTGAACTTCGGATGCAGACTAGGCGGTGGGTATTGATGACGTAGAATCGCACTAAGTACATCAGCCCCTGAATGCCGAGTAGGCCTTCTTCGGGTCTCTGTCTTCCCGTTAAAGGCATGCGCCTGAAATCGTAGTGGGTGTTTCGGTGGTAAGAACCTACGCACACCTTGGTAAGAGATTCTTGAGTTACTGCGTTCAGAATCGATCTCGTCCAAGCATAGAGGACATGCCCTATAGCCTTTAGTCTGAATGCCCCCCAACATCCCCAAACCCGGGAAGTCACTTATTGTCCACGTCACAACAACCCGCATTATGAAAGCCACTTTCTTAAAACCATCCCACGTGACAGCTATGTGCTCCCACAGATGGTTCAACTCATCAATCAGCGGACGCATGAAGTTATTTAAGCATTCCCAGGTGATTTTGGACCAGATATCAACATGGTGAGGATGTTATACTCCTTTCTCATAGCCATCGAGGGCGAAAAATTCAACGGGATAGCGACTACAGGCCACAAACTGTAACTCGACGCATTAGGCCCATATGGAGAGAACCCGTCGGATGACAGCGCCATCAGCACGTTCCGGATTTCTCCTGAAAATACCGGGTATTTTGCGTCAAAATGAATCCAATCCGTACCGTCCAATGGATGTACTAATATATCATCGTCCTCATTCTCTTGCTCCCCGTGCCATCGCATCCACTCAGCCGTCGCTGGGGCAAGATATAAACGTTGAAGTCGAGGAGTCAATGGGAAGTACCACAACGTCTTCTTCAGAGCCAATCTTTTTCCTACTTTAGCGTATTGTGCTTCTCCACAAATGCCACATGTCTGGAGTTGCGATTGTGTTCCGTAGTACAAAGTGCATCCGTACAGACATGCATCATATTTCACGTGTGGTAGTTGGATTGCCTTCATTCTCTGCTTCGTCGCTGCGTAGCTAGATGGATACGTATTAGGTTAGGGTAACGTACAACAGTAATCTTTGGCGACCTTGGTAAAAGTTTCGTCAGACATCCCGGTGCTCTGCTTGATGGACAACATCCTTAATCTTGCTGCTAAAGAAGTGTCCTCACTAGACATGACGCACGTGGTTTCGTACAACGGCTTTTGCGACTCCGTCACCAACCGGCTGTATGCTGTCATGGTTGCCTTAGCGACTCCCTCCTCGACTTCGGTTATTATATTTATGTTCTCTTCTTCGTCCTCGTCCTCGTCCTCGTCAATCCTTACATCTCTAGTTGGGTCTACATCATCCACAAGCTGCTGCACAGGATAAACATATACTGGATTGTTGTCTGACGTCGAACAAGGCTGATTCCCCGATGTTGGCCTCAAACTGATATCCCAATTGCGGTTCGAGCTAGCTCCTTCGGCTTCACCATGATGGAACCACACATTATATGATCTAAGAAAATATTTCCTCAATATATGATCGCAAATGGTGTCCATATCGTGCCAAACAGAATTACAACACCTCGTGCATGGACACTTGAAACGTCCCACGCCATCTCTTGGAGCGTTTTTCCTCGCAAATTTTACAAAACTGCTTAATCCGCTCATCCATTCCTCACTCATTTTTACGGATCCTATCCATCGCCGATCCATTATATATATGTATATATATAAATTCGGTTAACAATTAATATTCATTATTATTTCACCAAAATCACAACAAAAAATAATAATATACATGCACTATTTCACATAAATCACACTAACTATAATAATTTACATATTGCATTATTTAAAAATATGTACGTATCTTCTAATTCACCGAAGTATTATAAATGACCGAATTACCCTTGTTTGGTCATTTATGACCAAATTACCCCTAATTTGGTCATAAATGACCAAAATACCATTATTTGGTCATTTATGACCAAATTACCCTAATGTTATCATGCAACTAATGGAATCGGGAGAATTTACCCTAATTTTACAATTAATCCCGAAAATACCCCTAGCGGGTAATTAATTTAATCAATTTCAAAACTAAATTAATAAATATAACATGTAAATTATTCATACAAAGCCATACAAATTCATATGAAATCATATACAAATTCGCGGGAAGTTCATAACATGCAATATTAAGATTAATTCATGTAAAAGTAAAATCAAAGTAAAAAATGACATTCATTATTATTTAACCAAAATCACAACAAAAATAATAATATACATACATTATTTCACATAAATCACACTAACTATAATAATTTATATATTGCATTATTTAAAAATATGTACGTACCGTCTAATTCACCGAAACTTCCACTCAACTGTAGATTTTTGCGGGAGAAATATAGGGTACTCGAAAAAATTTATAACGTACCAAAATTACCCTTGTCGGGAGAAAATTTGTTGTGAGAAGTTGTATGGAGGGAGAATGGGAGGTTCTGCCAAGATTTATACTAAATTTTAGTAACGGCGCACAATATCATGTGCGCCGTTACAAAACTGTTTGTAACGGTAACAACAACGGATCGATTTCCGACCGTTTACCTTAACCGCAACAGGGTGGTCAACGGTCAACAAAATTAGTAACAACTCACATTACTGTGTGCGCCGTTACTAATTTTCATTACTAACGACGCACAAATATAGTGCGCCGTTAGTAATCTTCTTTCTAACGGCGCACATAAAATATGTGCTCCGTTGGAAATGAAAAATCTGATAGTGAGCAAATTAGTTTTGAATATATTCTAATTTGCATATATGTATTATTATAAATAACATATACACTTTTAATCACATAGCTTTAGCTTCAACTTAATTTTCTTTTTAACGAATTTAACGTTAAGCTCGAATTTGATTTACGGAGCATATTAAACTTGTTTTGTTAAATATTTAACTCTCGTTATAATTGAATTTAATTTGAATTCAAGTTTATAATATTAATGAACTCCAATTAACAGTGATTATCCTCCATTTGATTCTCATATATCATATGTTTTTTTGCATCAACTAAACCTAAATTTATATTTAGAACACACATTTTATGGACAACGTACTTAGCAGTGCCATTGAAAAACTCTTTTTTTTTTTTTTAAATTCCTCATTAGATTTAAATGGATAAAGCATTTTATTTGTATATTAGGCTTATTACACTTTTTAGTTAGGATCCATAAACCATAAAGAAGGTAAGAATGGTTTATAATAATTTTCTCATTTAAGTCATTACTGCGAGGGTTCTTTCCCTCGTTATTGAGTTTCACTCTCCCTATATATATATTTAAGTGTCCTATGTTAGTAAGTATAACTCATTGGTTAATTGTCACCTGAATGAATAAGCAATTACTTTCCAAATATTTCTTTTAATTGCAACCAACTGAGTTGTATGTGTCTAATTCAGACCATTAAAAACTAATTAATTGGGTGGTTTTTGGAATGCCTATAAAATAGCGCAAACACTACGGTGAACCTTTTTTGAAGAATGGGATTATATAACAACAAAGCAAGGCGATGTATATATGTAAATTATAATAAAATAGAAATCATCAATATGGCTAGGTCCTTTTCAAAATCTATAATACTTTCGCTACTAATATTTAGAGTACCAAATCAAACCTGATAAAAAAATTGAAACAAATAGAAAAAACTAAACAAATTCAAAATTAGTTAAATGTTTTGAAATTATGCAACAACTACTAGATTCAAAAAATGAAAAACACTTATCAAGTCTTTTAATTCCGCCGGTTCGGCTTTTGCGGAAGTCTCGGTAAATGCCACCATTGATTGCACGTGTGCCTTGGTCGTTGCCTCTACGGATTACGAGGAGGAGGAGCCTTCATCTCCCGCGTGTGCCTCAGTTGTCGCATAGTGTGTCTCGGTCATTGCCTCTGCGGATTTCAAGGAGGAGCCGCCCTCGTCTCTCGAAAACGCGTTTTTTGCCTCTCTTAAGGTTTTGAGAGCATTGAAGTAAAGAGTGCGGATGGGTCTTCTCCTCCGCCCACGTTCAATTCCTATTTTGGATCTAGGCCTCCTCCACCCACTTTGGAGGAATCAGCTCCTTATTCCATAAAGAATGCTCATGCCAAATCTCAACCAGCCCACTTCAAAGACAAGTCCAACTCCAACTCCAGAAAAATTAGCAAGATAAACAATGGACCGTCACAATCTTAATCGAAATTTTGGACTGAGACAGAATAGCATCGTCATTACTTTCATCATCATTTTCAACTTTAATTTCACTCTCAACTTCAATCTCAATGTAATTGGTAACTTTGTTACTCGATGTAATTCTAGCTCTTGTTCTCCTCTTGAAACCATTTACTAGTTATCCTCAATAAATCTTCACTTTCGCTGAAAAAAAAAGTATTTGCATTGCTTGTCATTGTTTTTGCACTGAATTATAATTGTTTTTCAGATAAAAATTTGCAATTGGTGGATTCACTAATATTGGGTTGAGATTATTTTTCAATAGGATGTTAAATGTGGTTTAACATATTAGACATGTCTTATAGAAAATAAAATCAAGTCAAAATTTGTATCTTTTTTATTATAATTTTTTTTCAGTTTCAATTGATTCATTATTGGTGTAAATTGTGGTTGAGGATTATGATTACAGTATTATGTGAGGATGTTTAATTATGATATGCAATTATCTTGGTATTTTAATTTATTTTTTATCATCAACTTAAAAATATTGTAGTAAATCATGTTTATTTTGTTGAGGAAGTAGTAAATCATGTTTGAGAAGTACTGTAAAGATCATTTAATTATATCTTAATAATTAAATAACGAATATAAAATATAATTGGTTCCAAATTGAATTAGATCATGTCCTAAAAGTTGTGCTCACTGTTTTCTGAAAATTAAAATATATAATTTAAAAAGTTATTTTGAATCCTAGCCGTAAGACTGAATTCAAATATATTTGATTTTTTAAACTAAATGTTAATTTAAATTGCTAATAGTACTCTCACAAGATGGGCATTATCAACCAAACATAGGTTGTCAACCAAAAAATGAGAATTAAACTAAGAGATAATTTCACTTAAGTCACCGCAAAAGTTTGTAGTCTCATTTAAGTCATCAAAAATCTAATTTAATTTGTTAGGTTACCAAACACATGTTTTGTCTCACCGTTATACCTTCCGTTTGAGAATGATTTGAAATATTTGTTTTGTCCTTGAGCGTTAACGATATCTAACCTCCTAACCCATATCCACTTACACTTTTCATTTGGTTTGGTTAAGAGAGACGAAGACGAACATGTGAAGTGGTATGTGAATCTTCTTCCTCGGTTCTCCGTGGTATGTAATGTCCGAATCGGAGAAGAAATTTAACACTCGCATCAATAGTGTCGCCTCTCCTCTTTCATTATTGACGACGGTCGATTGTGAGCAAAATGGACTCTCTGCGTTTTTTTTTATTTCGCTAACTACTAAATTAGGAATTAGGGGTACTTTAGCCATTACCAGAAAACTTTAAGTCATTTGCCGCGCACATGAGCGAGATAACGGAAAGAAAATAACGAAAGTTATAACAGTGAGACAAAATTTCTTTTTGATAACCCCACAAAGAATTTTAAAAGTATTGATTTAAGTGAGACTACAAACTTTTGCGGTGACCTAAATGAAATTATCCATTAAATTAATAAGTGAATAAATGAAATTACCCTTTAAAGTGAATAAATGAAATCAACCTACTCTCGTCCCGCATCCAAACATAAGTCAAAACCTAGCTATCTCAAGTAAAGAAACTTTAGATCCATCAAGAGTCGATTGCTTCTCGGTTCAGTATACTCAATTTCTGGTAGCGAATTCGGAAGGTTCTGTCCCGGCAGCAGTTGTCGGAGCAGTTGATCCGGCAGCCCCAAGAGGTAAGAGAAGCTATAGTCGAATTTGGTCGTAATAGTACATTGCAATATTACATTTTACAGAAAAAAAATACATTACAATAATATACATTAATAAAAAAAAAAGTAATTCCATGTCAGTACCCTAAGTTTAAAACTGTTTTTGCCGGTACCTCAAGTTTATTTACGTTGCAGTTAAGGTAACGGCTGTTAAATATAACAGAATTGGTGTGCAAAAGTCTAAAATGCCCTCAATAGTTTTGGTCTGTTAAACTGGTCTGATTGGTTCAATTGATATGATTATGAAATGACTATTTTACCCCTAATTGAACAACTCATTTAACTCATGGGTCAAGGGCAAATTTGACTTTTCAAATCAAATTATTATTATAATAATTATAATTCTTTAATAATTACATAAATATATTATTATTAATAATTAATAATTGATTATATTATTATTATTATTATTATTATTGTTACTTATATTGTTAATCATTAATTAATGATTATCCTTTCGTCTTCTTCTCAACCTCCCTCGCCGGAGACGTCCACGACCATGGCAGCAGAGGCAGAGCGCAGCGACGTCCTGGGCGGAGGGGGAGGGCTGGTCGCGGAGGGGGAGGGATGGTCGCGGTGGCGTCCTGGGCGGAGGAGGGCTGGGTTGGGCTGGAGGAGGGGAGAGAGGTGGGGGTCGGGGCTGGGCTGGTCGGGGAGGAGGTGGAGGTGGAGGTGGAGGCAGAGGGTCGGGGTCGAAGGAGCTCCGGCGACGGAGGGGAGGGGCTGGGCTGGAGGAAGCACGCTCATCGACCCCTGAGGACACCACCGCCACACTCTCGGTGAGCTCTCGAGGGTTTCGACGAGGGAGGCTCGGAGGCGCGAGGGTTTCGGCGAGCTCCTCGATTGACCCATTGTCAACGCAATCCCTCCTCTTCGGATTCGACTTCCGCCTCTAGATCCGGTGGCGACGAGGGAGGCTCGATCTGATACGGAGACGGCGACGAAGGAGGCTCGATCCGCCTCTTTGGGTCTGGGCTCGTCGATCAGAGACGGAGACGAGGGAGGCTCGATCTGGGAGCTGCTCCTCGTCGGTCGTAGTCGCGGCCGGAGACGGTGGTGCTCCTCGCCGGTCGGAGTCGCGGCCTGAGACGGTGGTGGCGGGATTGAATATTAATACTCACAGTCGTTACCTTGAATATTAATTTAGACTTTTTGCACACCAATTCTGTTATATTTAACAGACGTTACCTTGACTGCAACGTAAATAAACTTGGTGTACCGGCAAAAAAGGTTTTAAACTTAAAATACTAATTTCGAAATGAAATAAAGTTGGGGTACTGACACGTAATTACTCCATAAAAGAAATACATGAGTGCAACTATTGCTTTCTCACTCTGTTTCGCCGAGACATTTGATCAAATACATTAATTTATAGCCAATATTTTTCACGGAGTAAAAGTGTCAAAATTTTTGTGCTTGACTCTTGAAATATTTTAAGGAATCCGATTTTAGTGATGTACTTATTCTTGAATATCAATGAGTAGCGGTTACTCTTAAAAATGTAAGAGGAGTTAGTAATTGACTTCTAAATGCTTAAATTAATGAGTGTAATTGTATATCGTAGCAGTTATCTTAAAATCTCAAATGGTGAAAAAATAATGTGGGACAAAGAAGAGGTGAAGAAACAATAAATAAATGTAACGTGTGCACCTTGAGCTGAAAATTTTTGTGACGAGAGTTTGTGTGTAATAGCAATTTTTTGGGAGTGCCACATAGACACCCAACTTTATTTTTGTTAGATAATATATACGGATTGGTTGCAATTTTTGTGTTATGACATGATTTTATGCTAATTTCAATAGAATATACAAGCACCCTTAGTTCCAGTTTGTTTCCATCTTTAAGGTTTAATAATTCTGTCTCTATCTTAATATTGTTCGTGAGTAAAAACATTTTAGTTAGTTAGGGTGGTGCAAGAATTATATGGTTTAAAAGTCAAGTTTTGAGTCAAACTTAGAGTATATTTAAAAATTCTCTTTGGTTGATAATTATTTGGTTATATAGTATTTGGTTTCTTCTGCACTATATGATGAAACAATAACAATGAATACTTTTGCGGGTAGTCTCATGAATAGACGGTGCCCATTATTACTAGTATTAGTATAAATTCGAAAGATGAAAATGAATTATGAATGTCATGAATTCAAAATAAAAAATAGTGTTTATGTAACACAAATATAGAAATTACTGAATTAGAGGTAATTTATTAATTTTTACAAATAAATAAAAGAACTATATTTTCTTTTCTTATCTAATTATAATAACTAGTATTGTAATACACGCGCGATGCGCGTGTTATCCGTATAATCATATTAAACTAAACTTATAATAGAGAATCGTGTGATGCACGGTGTTTTCCGTAAAAACTCACCGATATTTTCTAAACAAAAATCAATGTTGAAACATAATTATATATCCGTCGGTAGACATATACTATATACACATACTTGAAGATATTTTCTATAAATTTAAATGTAATGTTTTAATATTGTATCTGGGTACAATCAGAAGTAATGAATAACTTTGTGCATATCTCAAAACAAAGGAATAATGTGTTTTGTTTAGATTTTTGAAATATTATTGTAAATATATCAATTTCGTATATGGGTATAAAAAGTTACACTAACAACACAAACAACACACATATTATTTATCAGTTAATTATGATTAGTTTTAACAATGTATTAATTTAATCAAACTAAAATAACTCATTTAAAGTTACACCTTCCCAAAGCACTAGTTTGTGTACAAATATTCATTCATATTTAACAGGGCTTACCAAGAGAACACAATAAACAATATTTGCAAGTAAAAACCACAACGATCATCATTACAAGACTTAATAAAAAAACAAACACAACCTTAACTTCTTGTATAAGTCTTTCCATCTAAAAAATACTCGACTTCATATACATGCTCCCAATACTTCAAAACAACAAGAAACACAAAATGAACAATCAAAATTAAAACCTACACAATACAAAACAACAAACATTATATCTTTCAAAATATTTGAGAATAACTGAAAACTACGGTTATTTTCAAAATCTAAGTATAAAAATAAGTCAACAATCAAAACAAAATTATGAAAGAATATAATTTTTATATTTGAACAATTTGAAAAAACAATTTATACCGTATTTTTTAAAAGTAAACTTAAAGACGAAACACGAAATATTATAATAATAATGCTAAAATAAATTTAATATACTACACTATAAACCTATTAGAATCTTATGTGTGAAATATTTTTACTCGTACCAAGAATTAATAAAAAAAATATAACGCAAATATATTTTTATTTGTGTTATGTCAATTAATTTGAATTTTTACGATCATAAATTTGTTTTGATTTAAAGTGGATTTTCTCAAGAATTAATACATTTGCAGTCAGTTCGTAACATCATTTATTCAAGATTGTGTATTTTGTCAATACACAAATTATTTATATTTAAGTTTTTCCTAAGTTTTATGTTTATCAACGTATAATTTTAAATTACCATAAATTAATTTGATACAATATTAAATTTCATAAATTATATTTTAAACTTTACACACTTAAACATATTTTTAACGTATTTGTTTATTATTTTATACGATTTCCTAAACATTCCAAATTTCCTAAAAATACACAATATTTCGAATGTCTCAAAATGTGCTGAATACTCCAAACGACCTGAATATCTTAAAAATCTAGAAAAGTCTCGAAAGCATAATTTTCCAAAAAAATCACGAATAACTCAGAATGTTTCAAATGTCCTGAAATGTTTCTAAAGTCTTGAAAGTCTTGAAATGACTTGAAAGCCTAACATCACAAACATTTTAAAATGTCCAAAAATAAATATATCCAAATATTCTAAATATAAAATGTAAAATGTCCCAGATACCTCAAAATGGTTCAAACGTCTTGAAACTCAATAACGTCACGAATGTCCCAAAATATCTCGACAGCCCGAAAAGTCTCGAATTTCCCGAACTTTCCTGAAAATTTGAAATGTCCTTAAATTTACGAATGTCACAATAAATTCATATGATTTAAAAATGTCCTAAAACATCTGGAATGTCGAAATGTACCAAGTTACCCAAAAGTCACGAAAAGTTCATAAGGTCCTTACAGTCCCGAAATTAACGGTTTCAGATTCAGATTAAAAAATGACATATTGTGGGTTCGAATATTGTTAGAGAGAGAATAGAATTTTAGAGTAAATTAAAAAGAATAGTTTAAAAATTATATTACTTTCAAATTGATAAATTGAAATTAATATGTAACACACGTAGTTTATAGATTCTTCGCACGTAATAAAATATAATTAAAAAACTTATCATTACGAATCAAAGTATATAACGTTTATGTGTTAAAAAATTATATAACTTATTTCCAAAAAAGAATAATATAAAGGGAAAATGACACTTTTGTGCACCTGAATATACACTTTTGACACTTTCATACCCTAACCTTTTTTTCTCTTTATCTATACCTTACTTTCATTTTGGGACAACTTTCTTCAGAAATTTAAAAATACCCAAATTACCCCTGAATTGAACAAAAATTAAATCTGGTTTAATTCTGGTCCAATTAAAGAGTGTGAAAATACGAAATTGCCCTCAACTATTCATCAAATTTTCAAAGGTATGACACCCTTTCAAATATTAATCTCCTCCTCCTCCACCACCCCCTCCTCACCGGTGTTTCTCCGGCATCCATCGCCGGGGTTTCTCCGGCATGTGGGGAGCACGGTGGACCGACGAGGCCTCTAGAACACCTCCGCCAAGGTGTCCGTCTCGAACCCATCGTTCTCGACTCCTCCTTCTTGTCTTCTCCAGTGATTCTTCGTCGGAGCTGGCCATGGTTCTTCCTCTACAGCCTCCACAACACAAAATGACGAGCATCGACGAGGTGGGCAGCGGGCAGCGAGCATATGCTCTGTTTTCGGGTTAAAAAACAGAGGCGAGGTGACAAAACTTCTGGGCAGCGATCACCTCGTCGATCGCCGTAGCATTGTGAGCATCGTCGATCGCTGGAGCTTACCTGCTGGGCTTCGTACCTGGTGATCGGAGTTGGTGGAGGTGACCGAAGTTGTGCCAAAAGTTTCACTCGCCGGAAAGTGTGCCGAAAAACATGTTCCGACACACTTTCCGACGAGTGAAAATTTTGAATTCTTGAACTCATTTCTTATTCCCTCTCTCCCTCTATCTCTTTTCTGGCCATTCTGTGCCTGAGACGATCGTCGGCGCACCGCATTCTACCCTTTTGGTCTCTGTCCATTGCCCACCTCGTCTATGCTCGCTGCCCACCTCGTCGATGCTCACCATTTTGTGTTGTGGAGGCTGCAGAGGAAGAATCATGGCCGGCTCCGGTGAATAATCACCGGAGAAGACGATAAGGAGGGGTCGAGTACGATGGGGTCGAGACGGACACCTTGAATGAGGTGTTCTAGAGGCCTCGTCGGTCCACCGTGCTCTCCACATGCTGGAGAAACCCCGGCGATGGATGCCGTAGAAACGCCGGTGATGATGGGATGGCGGAGGAGGAGGAGAGGAATAGTTGAAAGGGTGGCATACCTTTGAAAATTTGATGAATAGTTGAGGGCAATTTCGTCTTTTCACACTCTTTAATTGGACCAGAATTAAACCAGATTTAATTTTGGTTCAATTAGGGGTAGTTTGGGTATTTTTAAATTTCTGAAGAAAGTTGTCCCAAAATTAAAATAAGGTATGGAAAAAATAGAAAAAAAAAGTTAGAGTATGAAAGTGTCAAAAGTGTATATTCATGTGCACAAAATTGTCACTTTCCCTAATAATTATACAATACAAATCAATCTTGTTTAGTATTGAATGTCAAATAATGAATGTTAATAGTTGTTATAAAGCAAATAAGTATTAAAAATTATAATTTAGATTTTTCGTTTCAAGAAAAACAACGCCTGAAACCAACAAACAACAAGAAAGAAAATTAACTCTCTACCTTAAAATGCAGAAAACAACACACCATATAGCAAAGCTTCGGAAAAAAAAAACTCACAAAATTAACAAAAGACCAAGAACACTAACCCAAGTATCTTCCACCGCGGGACTCGACGAACCAAAACATGTCACTCGCCCCTCATTCTCCACAAGCCAAAACATTCACGTTGCCACTGTCTCTCACCTCCACGTTGATGCCCTGTTTCTCGCAAACCAAAATCCGTCCATCACACATGTTGCTCGACGAGCCAAAAAAACCAAGAACATTAACAATGCCATCTTAAACAAGCAAACACATATCATATAAAACAAGTTTATTATCAATAAACACAAGAATGCATAATTGATTAAGAAAAAAAATCAAACTAACTACGTTACCAACTAAGTCCCACAATATTGCAAAAAAGTAAATTTTACGTTGAAACCAACAGACAACACCAAGGATATAAACTCACAATCTCAAGAAGAGAGAAAATAAACATAAGAACAACCACAACCACCAGCACCATAATCACCAGTGCAAAAAAGAAAAGAAACATAAGAACAACCACAACCACCATGACCAAAGAAAAGAAAACCAAGAACAACAAGACTTCCATGACCTCGGAAGACCAACAACACCGGGAAAAATGACAATTACAATATAGTACATGATGAGGACGGACAATCCGACATTCAGACCTACCACGTGATCGCTCAATCGGAAAAAATATCAAACAACATTGTAGCCGCTAACGCAAACCCAAAGTCCGAGGACTACAACGACAACCAACATTCTAACCGAGAACAATCCGCGGGCTATGCATATATATATATATATATATAGAGAGAGAGAGAGAGAGAGAGACGTACCAACAGACACAATCATACGAACATATATACCAACAGACACGAAACAATTGTTCTTTGAATACTGACGGAAATATAAATACACAGAATCTTGAAGAAATACAATAATAACTAAAAATAACAGTTATTTTTCAAAATCCAAACGCAAAAAAATTGGACAATTGTAAAAAATTTCTCAAGAAACAATTGCCACTTGTCAAAATTCTTTACACATTTTATATATAAGTTAGATTTAAAATATTTTAGATGAATCATTTTTAATGATAAATTATTAAAACTAACTTTAGTGTATAAAAAATTGAAGGTACAAAAATTTTGTTGGTAGCAAGAAGCGCACTTATGACTACAAAAATAAGATGGTAAAACTGCACATTTACCAATGAACTATAAAAACATTTTAGTAATCTAGCTCAACTTTATATATTAAAATTTAAGGGCATTAATCTTGCACAACATTCATATATATTAGTATTTAAGGAAAAGTATTCACAATTTATGGACAAAATATGATATAACCCATTCCTAAATTCTCGAGCCAATAAGTCAATACTATTAGATGCTAGAATTTCCCCAATATTTCTGCCATTACCCGTGTTGGACAATTCTAAACGATTACTGTATTTTAAATTGTTTCTTCCCAGCAGTATAAAGTTGTTGGAAAATATAATAAAATATTATATTAAATTCTAGTGAAATAAAATTGAAGGGTTTTTTCATTCATGATATATAATGCCCATGCATTTGATTTTCTTAAGTACTTATGTTACAAAAAAAAATTCATTTCTTCCATTATTTGCATTGAAAATTAGTTATTTTAGAATTAGTTAAGATACGATAGTGTCATGATAATGTCATTTCGAAATAGTCTATTATAACAAAGTATCATTATTCCATTATTCAATAATCTAGGCATGTGAGGTTTTGGTTTTCGCACATTGTTTTATCAGTAATAAAATTTTATAAATGAAAAAGAAAACTGAACAAAAGCAAGGGGAAGAAACCCCAAAAAAGAAAAAGACTGAAACAAAGCAAAAATCTAACTCACAATCGAATCCAGAATTGCCCTCGGGTTTGCGCACCAAGTCGGAGTACGCTCCCCGTCCAATTTTGAGTTTCGCGCCCCTCGTCCGCCTGTATCAAGGTGTATGAATGCATCTGCAACGACTTGAGCACGTTTGTCGGCGTCTTCACCGCTCCCCTAAAGATCCAGCCATTTCTGGTAACCCAGATGTACCAGAATCCTATAGTCACCAACCTGCTCTAAGCTCTCCTAGCACCCCGCTCCAAGACTCTAAAACTCCAACTCATGAATAGCTCGTGGATCGTCTAGGAACTGACATACGACACCACCACCACCTGTGTATCTCTCTCCAAAACTCTTGTGACCATCGACACGTGAGCATGAGATGCTCGCTGAACTCCTCCCTCCTGCCACAGAGAATGCAAAGTCGGTGCCCAATTGGGATTACCACTCTAAAGGCCAAACGCTGCCTCGTAGGCAGCCCGTCCTGGAGTACTAGCCACCAAAAACTCCTGAAGTTTGGCGGCATCGACTTATCTAGAATCTCAGTGCCCAGTCTACCGGATCTACTGAAACGTCCTCTATGAGCATGGCGAACCCCCTCCTGTCATGAATCCAGTAAATAGAGTCATGTATATCCTTCATCGGTCTATGTGTGTCTAAAAAAGTCAACATCTCTGCAAATTCCTCGGCTGGCCTCGATGTTAAAACACCAAAAGTGGGAATCGGCCATCCACCCATCAACCATGCTTCGCTAACTGTATGACTCGGGTTCCTCCCATACCTATAGAGTCTCTAGAACCTAGTCCTAAGGCAAGAATCTGCTAACCAACAGTCGTCCAAGAATCTGAATAGCCTGCTATTACCAAGTCTCCACCTGACACAACTAGGCCCTCACACCCTGGGGAAAGGTGGATGACTCGCCAACCCTAGGATGTTATGAAGTGCTCTCGAACCCGACTGACCTGAAAAGGGAAGAGTGGATGAGTCCCAACGAGTCATGTCTGATCCGTACTTTGCGCACATAATCCTCCTCCATAAAGGATTCGGTTATGTTCTGAATCTCAACCACCATTTCAACAGTAGGGCACCGTTGACCTCCTCTAAGCGCCTAATGCTCAAACCACCCTTCCTCTTCCGCCTGCAAATTACCGTCCAACGTAACTTCATATATCCCCTCCGCCTCCCCTACCCCGCCAGAGGAACTAACTCATGATACTCTCTATAACTATAACTGTGGTCTTTGGGGTCTTGAAAAGAGACATATAGAAAATAGGAAAGCTCGAAAGAGACGCCTTGATCAGAGTGATTCGATCACCAAAAAAAGCAAGTTGGCCTGCCACAAAGCAAGCCTGGACCTGAACTTAACACCACGGGCTCCTAAGTCGCTACCCTCATAGAATATGCTCCCAAACTGAATCCCATGTACGACAACAACAACTGACCAACCACGCACCCGAAAGCTCTAGCCAACCTCTTATCTCCACCATCATCCAAGTTCAACCCCAACAAAACTGATTTGTCGAAGTTGATCCTCAAACTCGACGCACACTCAAAATACTGCAAGACCAACCTGAGCTAGAAAAATTTTGCGGGGACGGCCTCTACAAAGAGCAGGGTATCATCTGCAAACTGTAAGTGTGAGACTCTCTCCTCAGCACCTACAAAAATCCCCATGAAAAGAATCTCAGACTCACCTTTCTGCATAAGAAGGTGAAGACCCTTAGTTGTCATGATGAACATTAGAGGGAGAGAGGGCAGCCCTGTCTAACCCCTATTCTGATGTCAAAATGGCTCGTGGCGGAGCCGTTAAGCAGGACTGAAGCGGTGGAGCCCAAACAGGAACTGATCCAGTGTCTCCACTTTGGGCCGAACCCCATCGCCTCCATGACCCCCCCACATGTAGCCCAATCAATCTTGTCAACGGTCTTCTCGAAGTCCAGCTTAACCATTATCACCCTGGATCCCCTCACACGAATCATATCAATCATATCGTTCACTAACAGGACCCCGTCCACCAACTGTCGACCCTGAATGAAGCTCGAATGAACCTCTCCAATCAGATCCCCAATGTGGTGTCGCAACCGAACAGAGAGAACCTTGGCCAACAACTTGTACGAAACTGTAATCAAGCTAATCGCCCAAAAATGAGTAAAAGCCTGAGGGGCATCAATCTTCGGGATCAATATAATATAAGAAGCATTGAGTCCTGCCCCTATCCTCCATGTCCTATGAAAATCATTAAAGAATCTCAAAACATTGACTCGGATCACATCCCACATCTCTTGGAAGAATCTCATAGTAAAACCATCAGGGCCCGGGGTCTTATCCCCATCACACTCAGATAGTGCCGAGAGAATCTCTGCCTTAGTGAACTCCCTCTCGATGCTATCAGATGCCCCGACAGTAACTTCTTGAAGGAAAGCTGAGGCAGCGTAGGACGCCGGACCCCATCTGGTCGGAACCTAGCTGCAAAATGCTCTACAGCTGCCCCCTGATTGGGTCTCTAGCTAGGTCTGCTCCTGACCATCAATGACCATGCTCGAGATGTGATTCCGCCTCCCCTGGAAACCGCGCATCTGTGAAAGTACCGAGGTTTACTGTCTCTCTCAAGAGCCTACTGAACCCTAGAATTTTGCCTCCCGATATCTGCTCGAGTCTTGGCTAAAGTTGCCGACTCATCTCGACACATGCTACTCTCCTCCTCCTCCTCCACTGTCTCTGATAGCGGCCTCAAACTAACCAGGGCATCGAACTTCTCAATCCTAGCTGAAACCCTAACAATCTTGTGCTCGACATGTTTAAACACCTCCAGTTTCCTAGGTTCCAAGGTCGAACCTCATACGCTTCAGCTTAACCCATAAACGGTAGTTTGGGCAGCCCACGACCTCGCTATCGTACGACGCCCACTTCTCTGTCACTAAAGCCCGGAACTACTCATGCTCAAGCCAGGCATTCATGAACCTCTTCGGCTTCGGTTCCCAATCTACCACATGGGCCCCTAAGAGAATGGCATAATGATCAGACAACATTTTAGACAGACCTTTGAGGACGGGATTTGGGAAGAAATGTTGCATCTTTAGGACGGGATCTGGCATATTTTTGAAAATTTGAATGACAACTATCGGTATTTTGGTCATTTAACATTCAAAAATAAGTAAAAAGTTAACAAAACGTAATTGAGTGAGAAAAAGAATTCTCAGCGCAACTCAGAGCAAAATTATAGACATATGTAACTATATGAGAAATGTGACAAGTCAGTTGCAGTTATGTGAAATTATCCCGAAAACTTTTCATAATATAATATAGAGATAATTTCAAATAGGTCACCAAGTTTTTATTTTAATTTTTTAGGTTACAAAAAACAATTAACAATTTTTGTCTCAATCCATTATATTTTTGTTAAACAAAGTTTATGAAATAACCAAAACACCCTCGTAATCAATAATTGAACTAGAAATTTATCTCAATTTCTGATTTGGCCGGGTTGAGAATTAAAATTTCAGTTCGTTAATTTGGGATCTCTTTTGGATGCTATGGATGTGGCTTATTTTTTATTTATGTAATTTTTTAAATATTAATACTATTTAATGAACGATTAAATCATAACTAATATTTTTTTTAAAATCATAATTCACAAATTAGAAATTGAGATAATTGTTGATTTAATTATTAATTGCGGGAGTGTTTTTGGTACTTTCTTAAGTTTTTAAAAAAAAAACTAACGGAGTGAAGAATTTTATTTTTTAAGGACCTTAAAAATCAAAATAAAATTTTGACAAACTATGTGAGTGTCCAATTTTTTCTACTTGACTTATTTGAAATTATCCTTAGGTTATAATTTGAAGTTTCAACCATTTATTCTGCCACTAGCTATTAAAATAGTAACCAAACCAATTAATGCCTCTCTACTACACCTAATTTTATTTCAAATTAAAGGGCTTTAAACACAATTTTGACTTGGAATCCACATCACAATATCACATGGTGTTGCTTGTTTGTCTGTCCGTAACTAGTCACTACTTGTTACCACTAGAATAATCAACATGCCAATATTTATTTTGAATGCCCTAATCTAACCCCACAACCCACCTACACATAACACATAACACATAACACATGTGATGTGAGCTAACCACTACCACCTCCTAAATCTACCCTCCCCCAAAGGACCTACTACCACGCCACGCCATGCCACTACATCTTCTGTTTTATCAGTTAATTTGTGCATCAAATAAAGGCAGATACCATACATTTTAGCCCATCTTCTGTTTGTTTCCCGAGAAAATTGAGAATGGAAAGCTGGAAATTGCAATCCCACTAGAATGATTTCAACTTTCTGTCCTTTTGCTCATACATGCTCTTTACTGTTTCCCTCTCCCTAAATTGAAAATAATGAAGACTTGCATTTCCAGAAACTCTTCTTCAGCTGTGGGCGGCAACGAAGACCTCCTGACCGAGATCCTGCTGCGCCTCCCTGCGAAGCCTCTTCTCAGGTTCAAATCCGTGTCCAAGCAGTGGCTCTCCCTCATCAGCGACCCCGATTTCCGCCTCCGCCACACCCGCCGCACCTCCCTCTCCGGCGTCTTCCTCCGCCGCACCACCTCCCTCTTCGACTTCGTCTCCCTCCACGGCGCCATCCTCTCCGCCCCTTTCCTCCCCCTCGATTTCTCCGCCGGTGTCAAAATCCTGCAGTCTTGCAATGGCTTGTTTCTCTGCTCTACTTTCCACCAAATCGGCACCACCCGCAGGTACTTCGTCTACAACCCATCCACCCACCGCTTCTCCGAGCTCCCTCCGCCGGATCGCGGTGGCTCCGTCGCTGTTTTCGGCGTTAATTTGGCCTTCGACCCTCTCAGATCAAACCATTACGAGGTGGTTTTGGTCCGCAGCACAGCTGCTTGGGTGTACTCTTATCAAATCGAGATCTACTCGTCCAAGACTCGGAATTGGAGCCCCTGCGGAGACCCATTTAGTGCTCCGTTTGATGTGGTGTTTGATAATGGCGTGTTCTGGAATGGTGCAATTCACTGGCTGAGCCCAAGTGGAGCTTCCCTCTACTTTGACATCAGTAGAGGGTCTCTTGGGAGGCTGCCAAAGCTCCCCATTGCTGGGAATTGGAGCCAGAGGCGGTTCCGCTACTTCGGAGAGTCTCGCGGCCATTTGCACCTTGTCGAAGTCTACGCTCCTGGCGCCGCTGAATTTGATGTTTTCGAGCTTGACAAGGACTACTCTAAGTGGATCGTCAAGTACCATATCGATCTTGGGGCTTTGATAGCTGAGTTTCCGGAAATGGTTCGCGAGCACCTTCATCCCTCGGATTCCAATTATTATGCCTTCATCATACTGTTACTGGCGCGAGAAGATGTTGATTCAATGTTGCTGCATATCCCTGGTAAGGTCATATCCTATAATTTGAAGGATGGGGTGTTTAAGAAGTTGTGTGACATAAACTCTAAATCCAAGACTTGTCTGCAATTTGGATGGTTTGATGCGTATCCTTACTTGGAGAGTCTGGCATGTGTTTGATGCCTGTTGTTGATATGGGGACATGTTATAAACCTAGTTTGTGGTTGCTCATTGTGTTGCTGGATTTTGAGGAACCAGTCAACAAGTGTTACATATATGTCTATCATGAGTTTGATTTAGTAAGAGAAGCTATATGACCGAGTCACCGAGGCAATGGCAAAAGCACCAGCTAATTATATGGAAATAAATGCTTAAAGTCAATGTGAACTTTACATTTTTTTATTAATTATGAAATGATTAAAATACTTTTCTAAATTTTTCGCAATTTTAAAATGTGCCACTTTGCCCCTTCTATTTCTGTTTCCAATAACTTTCGTCAACCAATTCCTCACAAGATGCAAAGGGGATGGCATCGAGATTGACACTGGCGAAGAAGTTTCTCTTTAACTTCCGTTCCAAACTCCATCCATGCCATATAAATTAAAAAAAGATATTTAGTTAAAAATATTGTGTCAAATTATCATATATAAAAGAAATACATACTGAATATATGATTAAACCAGAAGTCAAAGTACGACCAAGAGCAGTCTCGTAATGTATACAACAAGCAAATAAATGGTGTGGTTGCAAGGGTCATTTTAAGAAAGTGAATAATCTCACAACACTCTCGACGCTTAACTCTTGAGTATGCATGGATCATCAATCAATCCAACATGGCATATCCACAATTATTTATTTATAAGGAATTAATGATTATCATAAGACAAGAGTATGGATGAAGAATACAATGTCATAGTGCGGGACACCGTTCTCAAGGAATGTATTGTTGATGGCCTTCTCTCTCTCTTGACGGCCTCAAGGTCTTTCATATGTTTACTTTGGTTTCTCTTCTTAATTAATCACAAGTCTTTGTAGTTCTAATTCTTCTTGTATTGATTCACTTAATTAAATTTTTTGTGCATTTGATTGTCTCAAAATAAACTACTCATACTTTTCTTTTAATTTCTTACGAATTGTATATCCATTGCAACAAGCGACACGTACAATTTTGTTTTGCAGCTGGTAGTTTTAAATTTCGTTACTTTTAAAAAGTACTTGTTGGTTGGGCAGAGTAGAGAAGCCATTCTTTTCGGCCTAGGGATGGAAATGGGGTGGGTTCGAGCGGATTTCATGATTCCATCCCCGTCTTGATTTCAAGCATTTTGCCCCATTCCCCGATTTTTACTCATTTCCCCCGCCCCGACGGGGGCGGGGAATCCCCCATCCCCAAAATTTCCCCAAATCAATTGTAATTTTCAGCATGAGAGCATGACTCAAAATTGTAAAAAATTACTTATAGAAAAATAAATCCAAATCAAAACAATCTAAACTATGATTACAAAAGAAAGTAGAGCCGCTACAAATGACAAAATGTTAAGGATTAATAATCATGAAAAATATGTGAAAACAACTCCAACCAATAAGGTGCTGATATTCATAAGTGAAAATAAATCCAACAAACAAGTTGATAAAAAAAATTCCAACAAACAAGCATACATGGTTTATATTTTCTATAATGTATTTTAATATGATATTTGTATAACAATATTTAATATTTTTAAATACATATTGGGTCGGATCGGGCCGGGGACTGTTTACCACATCCCCGACCCGATCAAATCCCCAATTTGTTACCCCGTTCCCCGAAATTGTTGCCCTCCCCAAACCCAAATGGGTCGAGACCATCAGATCCCCGCGGGTACGGATTTTTTCCATCCCTATTTCAGCCCCGTCGAGGATTTGGTCGGAGAAAGAGATTGGAGAAAGAGAAAGAAGGAACAAAACGACACACTTCAAAATTTAGAAAAATTTGTAAGGGCATTTGAGTCATTTTTAGTTAATGAAAAAAATATAAAACTAACAGAGATCTAAAATGTTCTCTGAAAATGAAGTCATCATATTGCATTCATCTATGGTAGACGAATGATTTTTGTGAGAGTGCCAGACAAGAAGATTAAGTAAAGGTGCACCTATATCATGATATAAGTGTGAGGAGGAAAACGAATCTAATAGAATAATTAGATATAATGAAATTAAATAATTCTTCTCACAAGTGCAAATTTTATAGGAATCTATCAAGAAACCTAACAAATATAACAAACAATAACACAATATGTAACAGATAAGCAAACAAGAACACAATAGGCATGCACAATTTTAGCGTGGAAAATCTCCTCAACGCGAGAGAGGAAATATCACGGGACCCTCGAGGCTACTTAATCTCCACTATCAATATTATGGGTACAAAGATTTCTCTCTAAATACAATTAGAGGAAGATAATATCTCAAAATTAAATAATCTCGGTTCAAACCCTAATTACAAGAAAGAGTAGAGAAACATCACCGAATTGGTGGCACACGATCAGAAAATTGTATCAAATGAATGGGACATAGAAGCACAAATTCCAACGGTCAGAATGTTGTACCACATCTCCCAAATACGTTGTCCAAAAATCAACACGATATTAGGGTGAATCGACCTCCGATCAGACTCGTAAAACTAGCTGGCCGGATCCGAAAACAACAAAAGTTTCTGCACGAATTTCACTCTATTCCTCTCTTGAATTAGTCTGTTTCTTTCTCTATATTGCCTCATATTAATAAGAAAACAATTAGAGTTTCTTATCTATGTGGGTTACTAACCACATGGGCTTTAGGCCTACACTTACTAAATAAAGGCTCAACAAATCTCTATAGGATTTGTGCACTAGGCCAATCTCAGTTAATGTGTAATTGTCACATCATCACTACAATAATAAATTGATATTATATTATCACTGTGTTGTGATAATATGTTGAATGTGATTTGATCTATATCATCGAGTGTGTCATCACTGATAATAGAAGCATAGGTCTGCACGGATCACATTTAACGGGTCTCTAGTCAACTAAGCTTCATAAGAAGCGACCAGTATGATGATGACTCTTTATGAATTGATCACGCTCTACTGATCATTGGCAATGGGATTGCCGGAGTTAGATCATAGATATCATGTGGAGAATGATATTGGACGACTCGACCTGAGTATATGCAGCATAGATGCAGTCATGAGCATACTCAGTTGTCGTAACTTGTCATTGTATCCTTAGACCAAGTAGTCTTTGTGGTCACTATGTAGCCAACATCTGAGTTTGACATACGCCTAACGTTATCTGTAACAGAGTAGCCATAACGGCTATGATTGACTCAAGGACGGGCTACATGAGTGATACGAAAGACGACTAAGTGATTTGTCCCTCATATTCCAACATGGGAATGATATCCGTTTGGGCAACTTGATTAGTATGACTAAAAGAAAATGCATGGTCATGCGGATGATACGGGGTATCATTTTCAGTCATCTCACATATCAAGAAACAGTGATTGATTAAATAAGAATGACGGCTCCATGCCTTATGATCAATCAGGATAATCATGTACGTTGGGTAATAATAATGTCTCTTATGATGGATAAGGTGAAATGAGATTTCATGCCGATCTGCCAACGGGACATGAGTCTAAAGGATCATACACTACGGACATGTACTTAGGACAATTGAGTGGAAAACTAAGGTGAAAGAAAAGGGCCACAAACCGTGAAATTGGCCACTGGGCCGTGGTGGGTATGGCTAGACCGTGGTTAGTTGAATCACGGGATCGTGACCAATTGATTGGCCACATGTCTGTGGCGGGGTTCGTGGCGGGTCGACGTGAAATATATTTGTGGAAACAATTTCCGCAAATATGTGCCATATCCTGAAGCATATATAACGACTGCTTCAATTTAGAAAAAAGTAGGGAATTTTTTTTTTACAAAGAAAATCCTTTTCCATTTCCTCACCAGAGACAGTGCTATCGCTCTGCCAAAATGGCTAGAGATAGTGCTATCACTCAGGTAAAAGCTCCAAATCTCTCATTTGATTAATCTGGTAATTTGTAATGGATTCTGGGACGACAATGTAGTTATTGTTAATGAATTATTGCTTCCACTGTCATGATTTGGATCATATATTCCCCAACAGTGGTATCAGAGCCTAGTTGCATGCTAGATTAATCAATTAAATACTTTTATTGTGTGTATAGTATGCATGATTAAACTGTTTTAGTTTCATATAGATTGGATATGTATAAAAATGATGATTGTATAATTTTTAGTTTAAAAATCGATCTGGAAAATTTTGGCGAATCGGAGAAGACGACCGCCACGGATCCGTGACAGAAGTCTGATGGCGTGACCACTGAATGTGATAGCATTTGTGCCCTAGTCCAATTGGTATTAGCCTGTAAACGTCTATGTACAAATATCATCGTTTGTGATGTATAAATATAAACGGCTTTATATTACTTATATGTTGAAGTAATATGTTAAGCATGATCTGATTTATGACCACTAAAGTAGTAGAACCATAAATCTGTACGGATCACACTTAACAAGTCCCTGGTCAACCTATGCTTCCTTGAAAGTGACCAGTATGAGGAATGGTTCTTAATGACGTAGTTCTACTTGTCATAAGGATGTGGGATCCTGGAACCATATCATAGATATCATGAGGTGATTGATATCGGACGACCCGCATTGAATAGTGTTTTCATAGATTAAGCCATAAACATATTCAAATGCG
Source organism: Geranium rotundifolium (assembly GCA_963920655.1). Taxonomy (NCBI): domain Eukaryota; kingdom Viridiplantae; phylum Streptophyta; class Magnoliopsida; order Geraniales; family Geraniaceae; genus Geranium; species Geranium rotundifolium. Next base: position 13,609,772 of record OY987322.1, on the reverse strand, counting down.
ATAGCTCGTCACGACGTCCTTAGACCAAGGAGTCTTTGTGATCACTATGCAATGAACGTTCGGCTTTAACTTGCGCCAAACGCTTTCTGTAAAAGGATTGCTATGAAGGGCATGATTGGGTGGCGGAACGGGTTGCATGAGTGACACGAAAGACGACTAAGGGATTTATCCCTCATACTACGGTATGGGAAAGATATCCGTTAGAAGGCCTCTTGATGGAGACCGAATGAGAGAAAAGCATGGCCATGCAAAATGATACGGGTTATCATTTCTCAGTCATCTCGCATATCAAGTAACAATGATTGATTAAACAAGGGAGACGACTCTATGCCTTGTGATCAATCGGGATATCTAGAGATAAAAGGATGGTGACTTGTACGCACAAAGGTTAAGTCGAATCATCGATCATCATGCACCTTGGGTAATCATAATGTTTTACTAGAGACCACTTATGATGGATCGGGCAAGAGCAATTCTTGCGCCGATCTGCCAACGGTGGCATGAGCCTAGAGGGTCACACACATACAAGACGGATAACTTGAGACAAGGAAACATGGATGTTTCTTAAGGAGAAGTATATGGACAAAACTGGAGGTTTTGTGCCATAGGTTCGGTTTGAGAGAATAATTAGCGAATCGAGAAAAATTGAGTTTTTCGTCGATATCGCGTCGGACTTTGTTTGATAAGTAGCGACAAAAGGGTCGGGAAACTTTTGGACGCGGCATGAGACAACACGGGAGGGCCCATTGGGCTCGGCCCATGAAGCCTCATGGCCGGCCCAATAAGGGCCCAATAAGGCCATATGGCCGGCCCACTTGGTGGGGCCAATGTGGGGGCCACACAACACCATGCTTAGTTGGTAGTTGTGGATTAAGAGGTGAGTGATTTAAGGGGTATGGGTTAAAGCTCCTTTAAGCCCATACCAATCACTTTTAACCCATACTTGTGAGTTGGATGATGAGATATATTGCAAGACATTATTTCATTAATTGATTAAGTCACAAAACTCACAAAAACCTCTCTTTCTCTCTCATTGTGGCCGGCCACCTTGGTGTTCTTCCTCCATCTTGCTCTCTTGTTCTTCATTTAATTGTTCTAGTAGGCAATTAAGTGAAGGATCTTGAAGATCATTCTCTTGGTGTGGACTTGCTTTAGAGAAGAAGATCCGAACGTTCTTCTTTATCGATTCAAACAAGACTTAAAGGTAAATATCTTGTGGAATAGATTTTGCTTTGGGATTTAATGGTTTAAATGTTCTTGGACAAGGTTTGGAGTAGATTATCTTTTATTGCTTCCGCTATCTCGATGACGATCTAGAACGCTCCAAAACCCTACAGTGGTATCAGAGGGTTGGTTACCCTCTTAATCTTTGTCTTGTTGAATTTATTTCGGTTTTGTGATTATTTTCATGCCAAAAGTTGATAACATGATTTTAATGCTTTTTGGGATATTTGCATGAAATATGTTACTTTTGAAAAATATATTAAATTTGGAATTTTTCGGAAATTATTGGATTTGTCGGGTCCGAGAAGAGACTCTCGGGGAGCCGGATCGGAGGTACCGGACGGAGGTCACCGGAGGCCGGGGAGGCCGGCGGTGACCGGGCCCGTCCCCACTCTCGGCCGAGGCCGAGAGTGGCGGCAAGCCGGGTTTGGGCCTTCCAAGGCCCAAACCGGGCCGTGCATGGTTGGGCTCGGCCCAATGGGCCCTCGGCCCATTGGCTTGGCCCAACTTGGTTCGTGTGTGGTGTTTGATCCATTTCACGAACCCACGATCCAATATTTCGAAAACTTTCAAAATTTGATCGGTTTCGATAAACCGTTTTTCGAAAAGGTCTAGTTTCGATAAACCCGACCAAGCAACTTGGCAAAAGAAAAACCGGAATTATTGCATATTATTTGATAACATGTTTGTGTGATAACATGTTGGATGATGTGATGAAATGTATGATGCTTTAGTAGCCCATTAGATTTATCGCTTTCACGGTTTGCATACCGTTAGTGTTAGCGTGTAATTATTCTTTTATTCGAGCCCATAAAGTGTAATTATTTTTTATCCGGTCTACGAACCGAGTATTAATTGTAATTATTACTCAAAGACGAGAAGGATGGAAAATCGAGCACGATGACGGTCTTGGAGGAAGTCCAAGAGCTAGTGGGAGCCCGAATGAGAAAGACGAGAAGATGTGAAGACTCGTAGATTCCTAAGATTAGGATGGGCTATAAAATGCATATTTAACGCTTTATGGTTGCTTGCTTGAATCATTTAAATTAATTGCATGGTTGCATGATTAGTTTATAAGTTTATAAGCGATCACCTCACATGCAAAGATTAAAAACAAACTTTAATTGTTTGCATGTTTAAAGCGTTGTGAACTATCACCACACGGGTTGTGATGGATGAGTTCAAGTTTGAAACGTATTTTGCATGGGTTGCAAATGACGGATTCAAATGAAGATAGTATGTGATACAATTAGAAACATCACAACACGGGTTGTTGGTGACGGATTCGTAATTGTACCAAATACTTTCGAATTATTAAACACAACCAAATTACAAGTTAATTTGAGTCAAGTGAGATGCCACCCTAATTCACACCCATGTAGAAACATTTTATCGGTGTCGTGCGCCTTAGCGGAGCATCGATCGAATGGGTTCTAGATGGGAATGGTAAACTTTGTGGGATGTCGTGCGCCTTAGCGGAGCATCTGCACAAAGTTAACTCGTTAGTGAAAGTTGGTTGCCTCAACCACGATTCTTGGCCTGAGGTCGAGCTGGGGCATCGGAAGGGTAAGCCGTGTGTTTTACACATACCCTGACTAAGAGTTACACGGGTTGTAATTGGACGGATGTCCTACCTAAATAAGTCAATTGGAGCGGTGCGCCTTAGCGCACTTCAAATGACGAATAAGGGATCTTGGTTTAAAGATTCTAATTTTAGAATCTAATGGTTGGTGTTTAATTCGGATCTTCGTAAATTTATTCAACTATTCTGATTAAATTTACTTTCTTCGTGTAGAAATGGCTAGTAATTCAACAAATTCGTCTAATTTGTCATTGAGGACTATACTCGAGAAGTGTAAACTCAACGGAACAAATTATCTAGACTGGGACAGAAATTTACGACTTGTATTAAAAATGGAACGCAGGGAGTACGTCCTTGATAAGGCTATCCCTGAGGAGCCAGCTGCCAACGCAACAAGGGTCGTTAAGGATGCGTACCAGAAACACCTTAGCGACTCTATCGACGTTGCATGTGTCATGCTGGGCTGCATGGAGGCGGACCTCCAAAAGCAGTTTATGGAGCTATCCCATGATCCGTTTGCAATGTTTGCACAGATCAAGGATATGTTCAAGGAGAAAGTACGTATTGAAAAATACACTGTTCTCCGAGAACTCATAGCCTGCAAGATGTCAGCAGGCAGCTCCGTAGGTCCTCACGTCCTACAAATGAAGGGGCATTTTGACCATATGACTAGTATCGGTATGTCTATGGAAAAGGAAATGGCAGCGGATTTTATTCTGCAATCCCTTCCTCATGCATATGGTGGGTTCGTCATGAACTATCACATGCATGATATGGACAAGACCGCGTCGGAGTTGCACAGCATGCTAGTAACTGCCGAGAAGAGCATAAGGGGCAGTTCGTCCAAAAATGTCTTCATGGTCAAGAAGGGACCCAGCTTCAAAGCTGTTGGTGGCAAGGGTAAAGGCCCAAGACACCTGGCAGGGAAGAACAGACGACCATTTATTCCTAGACCTCACATGCCCGTACAAGGCAAAGGGAAGGCAAAGGAGTCGGTCTGTTTCTATTGTCAAAAGCCTGGTCATTGGAAGAAAGACTGTCAGCAGTTGAAGGAGGATCAGAAGAAGGGCGGTGGGGCCGCCACTTCATCAGGTATTCCATTAGAGCTATATCTTTCTACAATAAATACCTGGGTACTAGATACTGGAGCTGAGTCTCATATCTGTGCCGATGTGCAGGTGTTACACAGTAGAAGAGATGGTGGGGAAAGCGAGGTGGACCTAAGAGTTGGGAACAATACCAGAGTTGCCGCAACTGCCGTAGGCTCTGTGAACCTTGCTTTGCCCAGTGGGCTTGTAATTGAACTAAATGATGTTTTTTGCGTACCTGCTTTCAGCAGGAATATTATCTCAATTTCTCTTCTAGAGAAAGAAGGTTATTATTTCAATATTAAAAACGGGTTTTTTGATATTATGCGCAACAACATATATTATGGCAATGCTCACACTGTTGGAGGATTATACATATTGAATATGCAAAACTCGAAATCCAACATGCTCTATAATATAAATGCTAAGAGGTTTAAAACTAATGATTTAGACCAAACTCTAATCTGGCATTGTCGTCTGGGTCACATAAATGAGAAACGCATCTCAGCGCTTCATAAGCGCGGACTTCTAAGTCAATTCGAATTCCAAGCGATTGAAAGATGCGAAGCTTGTTTAATGGGCAAGATGACTAAAGCGCCCTTCACTGGTTTAGGTGAGAGGGCAGGTGACTTATTAGGTCTAATACATTCAGACGTATGTGGACCAATGAGTACGCATGCCAGAGGTGGTTTAGGCTACTTTATCACATTTACTGACGATTTCAGTAGATATGGTTATGTCTATCTCATGAGACATAAGTCCGAAGCTTTTGATAAATTCAAAGAGTTTAGGACTGAAGTAGAAAACCAACTCGGAAAGAGTATCAAGGCACTCCGTTCTGATCGGGGTGGAGAATACTTATCCGAGGAGTTTCTTAGTTATCTTACTGAAGGTGGAATACTATCTCAGTGGACTCCGCCAGGAACACCGCAACTTAATGGTGTGTCCGAACGGAGGAATCGGACATTGTTAGATATGGTTCGATCAATGTTAAGTCTCACTGATCTCCCGATCTCCTTCTGGGGTTATGCTCTGCAAACGGCCGCTTTCATAATAAACAGGGCTCCGTCGAAAGCAGTGGAAGGGACATCATTTGAAAAATGGTACAGGAAGGAACCCGTTTTGTCCTTCCTTAAAATCTGGGGTTGCGAGGCTTATGTTAAAAGGTTGCTTGCAACCAAGCTCGAACCAAGATCAGATAAATGCACTTTCGTCGGATATCCAAAAGAAACAAAAGGATACTACTTCTATAAGCCGAGCGAAAATAAAGTTTTTGTCGCTCGAGGTGGGACGTTCTTGGAAAAAGAGTTCATTTCCAAGATAGTCAGTGGGAGGGCTATTCATCTAGATGAAGTTCTAGATGAGATGGTCACTCGGGAACCACGAGAGGACCCACTAGAAGAGGTAGAGCCAGAAGTGGTCATTGAGCAAGAACCAATAGCTGCAGTTAATGAGGACGGTCCGAGGCGCTCTGAAAGGATAAGTCATGCACCTGTCAGATACGGGTTCTTAGTAACTGAAGGTGATGGTTTAGTACTAGTGGACAATGATCCAGCTACCTTTCGAGAGGCTTTGGACGGAACCGACTCTGAGAAATGGCTGGACGCCATGAGGGAAGAAATGCAATCCATGTCAGATAATCAAGTGTGGGACTTGGTAGATCATACCCCTGATGTTAAGGTCATAGGGTGTAAATGGATCTTTAAAATAAAGATTGACATGGATGGCAAACCTCAGACCTATAAAGCGAGACTGGTAGCAAAAGGTTATAGACAAATCCACGGAATTGACTATGAAGAGACCTTTTCTCCAGTAGCTATGGTCAAATCTATCCGCATTCTTCTTGCCATAGCAGCGTATCACAACTATGAGATATGGCAAATGGATGTCAAAACCGCCTTCCTCAACGGGAGGTTAGCTGAGGACGTTTATATGTCTCAGCCTGAGGGTTTTGAGGATCCAAAGAATAAGGGAAAGATTTGCAAGTTGCTCAAATCAATCTATGGTTTGAAGCAAGCATCTCGGAGTTGGAATCAGCGTTTTGATGAAGTAGTAAAACAGTTTGGCTTCGTCAAGAACGATGATGAACCCTGTGTGTATAAAAAGGCAAGTGGGAGCAATATAATCTTTTTAGTGCTTTATGTTGATGACATACTGCTCATTGGTAACGACGTCCCTACCTTGCTCTTAACGAAGACTTGGTTAGGTGAGTGTTTCTCAATGAAGGACTTAGGCGAGGCCTCTTACATCTTGGGAATCAAGATATATAGAGACCGTGCCAAGCGGGTCTTGGGCTTAAGTTAAAGCACTTATATAGACAAGGTGTTGAGACGATTCTCAATGCAAGATTCAAAGAAAGGATTGCTGCCCATGCGTCATGGCATAAAGCTTAGCAAGAAGCAGGGTGCTGAGACACCTGCAGAGCTAGCAAGAATGAATGAGATCCCATATGCTTCGGCTATAGGGTCCATAATGTATGCCATGATATGCACGAGACCGGATGTCTCGTTTGCCCTAAGCTGTACCAGTAGACATCAATCCAAACCCGGTGAGGCACACTGGATTGCTGTCAAGGCGATTCTCAAATATTTGAGAAAAACCAAGGACGCTTTTCTTGTATACGGGGGCAGAAATGATGATCTCGTCGTCAAAGGATATGTCGACGCTAGTTTTCAGACAGACCCCGATGACTTTAAGAGTCAGTTGGGATATGTGTTTATGTTGAACGGTGGAGCATTCAGCTGGAAAAGCAAGAAGCAGGATACCATTGCCGACTCTACAACGGAAGCTGAGTACATTGCCGCATGTGAGGCGGCAAAAGAGGCTGTATGGATCAGGAGTTTCATGGCTGGGTTAGGTGTAATTAAAAACCCGTCTAACCCAGTAGACTTATATTGTGACAACACCGGGGCTATTGCGCAAGCTAAAGAACCCAGGGCACATAACAGATCCAAACATGTACTCAGAAAGTATCACATCATCCGCGACATAATTGCTAGAGGTGACGTGAAGATCCAATACGTTGCAACTGATGATAACACAGCCGACCCATTGACCAAGGCTCTTCCTCAAGATAAACATGAAAAACATGTTAGGTCAATGGGTATAGACTGGGACTTAGATTGGAGCTAAGGGCAAGTGGGAGATTGATAGCATTTGTGCCCTAGTCCAATTGGTATTAGCCTGTAAACGTCTATGTACAAATATCATCGTTTGTGATGTATAAATATAAACGGCTTTATATTACTTATATGTTGAAGTAATATGTTAAGCATGATCTGATTTATGACCACTAAAGTAGTAGAACCATAAATCTGTACGGATCACACTTAACAAGTCCCTGGTCAACCTATGCTTCCTTGAAAGTGACCAGTATGAGGAATGGTTCTTAATGACGTAGTTCTACTTGTCATAAGGATGTGGGATCCTGGAACCATATCATAGATATCATGAGGTGATTGATATCGGACGACCCGCATTGAATAGTGTTTTCATAGATTAAGCCATAAACATATTCAAATGCGATAGCTCGTCACGACGTCCTTAGACCAAGGAGTCTTTGTGATCACTATGCAATGAACGTTCGGCTTTAACTTGCGCCAAACGCTTTCTGTAAAAGGATTGCTATGAAGGGCATGATTGGGTGGCGGAACGGGTTGCATGAGTGACACGAAAGACGACTAAGGGATTTATCCCTCATACTACGGTATGGGAAAGATATCCGTTAGAAGGCCTCTTGATGGAGACCGAATGAGAGAAAAGCATGGCCATGCAAAATGATACGGGTTATCATTTCTCAGTCATCTCGCATATCAAGTAACAATGATTGATTAAACAAGGGAGACGACTCTATGCCTTGTGATCAATCGGGATATCTAGAGATAAAAGGATGGTGACTTGTACGCACAAAGGTTAAGTCGAATCATCGATCATCATGCACCTTGGGTAATCATAATGTTTTACTAGAGACCACTTATGATGGATCGGGCAAGAGCAATTCTTGCGCCGATCTGCCAACGGTGGCATGAGCCTAGAGGGTCACACACATACAAGACGGATAACTTGAGACAAGGAAACATGGATGTTTCTTAAGGAGAAGTATATGGACAAAACTGGAGGTTTTGTGCCATAGGTTCGGTTTGAGAGAATAATTAGCGAATCGAGAAAAATTGAGTTTTTCGTCGATATCGCGTCGGACTTTGTTTGATAAGTAGCGACAAAAGGGTCGGGAAACTTTTGGACGCGGCATGAGACAACACGGGAGGGCCCATTGGGCTCGGCCCATGAAGCCTCATGGCCGGCCCAATAAGGGCCCAATAAGGCCATATGGCCGGCCCACTTGGTGGGGCCAATGTGGGGGCCACACAACACCATGCTTAGTTGGTAGTTGTGGATTAAGAGGTGAGTGATTTAAGGGGTATGGGTTAAAGCTCCTTTAAGCCCATACCAATCACTTTTAACCCATACTTGTGAGTTGGATGATGAGATATATTGCAAGACATTATTTCATTAATTGATTAAGTCACAAAACTCACAAAAACCTCTCTTTCTCTCTCATTGTGGCCGGCCACCTTGGTGTTCTTCCTCCATCTTGCTCTCTTGTTCTTCATTTAATTGTTCTAGTAGGCAATTAAGTGAAGGATCTTGAAGATCATTCTCTTGGTGTGGACTTGCTTTAGAGAAGAAGATCCGAACGTTCTTCTTTATCGATTCAAACAAGACTTAAAGGTAAATATCTTGTGGAATAGATTTTGCTTTGGGATTTAATGGTTTAAATGTTCTTGGACAAGGTTTGGAGTAGATTATCTTTTATTGCTTCCGCTATCTCGATGACGATCTAGAACGCTCCAAAACCCTACAGTGGTATCAGAGGGTTGGTTACCCTCTTAATCTTTGTCTTGTTGAATTTATTTCGGTTTTGTGATTATTTTCATGCCAAAAGTTGATAACATGATTTTAATGCTTTTTGGGATATTTGCATGAAATATGTTACTTTTGAAAAATATATTAAATTTGGAATTTTTCGGAAATTATTGGATTTGTCGGGTCCGAGAAGAGACTCTCGGGGAGCCGGATCGGAGGTACCGGACGGAGGTCACCGGAGGCCGGGGAGGCCGGCGGTGACCGGGCCCGTCCCCACTCTCGGCCGAGGCCGAGAGTGGCGGCAAGCCGGGTTTGGGCCTTCCAAGGCCCAAACCGGGCCGTGCATGGTTGGGCTCGGCCCAATGGGCCCTCGGCCCATTGGCTTGGCCCAACTTGGTTCGTGTGTGGTGTTTGATCCATTTCACGAACCCACGATCCAATATTTCGAAAACTTTCAAAATTTGATCGGTTTCGATAAACCGTTTTTCGAAAAGGTCTAGTTTCGATAAACCCGACCAAGCAACTTGGCAAAAGAAAAACCGGAATTATTGCATATTATTTGATAACATGTTTGTGTGATAACATGTTGGATGATGTGATGAAATGTATGATGCTTTAGTAGCCCATTAGATTTATCGCTTTCACGGTTTGCATACCGTTAGTGTTAGCGTGTAATTATTCTTTTATTCGAGCCCATAAAGTGTAATTATTTTTTATCCGGTCTACGAACCGAGTATTAATTGTAATTATTACTCAAAGACGAGAAGGATGGAAAATCGAGCACGATGACGGTCTTGGAGGAAGTCCAAGAGCTAGTGGGAGCCCGAATGAGAAAGACGAGAAGATGTGAAGACTCGTAGATTCCTAAGATTAGGATGGGCTATAAAATGCATATTTAACGCTTTATGGTTGCTTGCTTGAATCATTTAAATTAATTGCATGGTTGCATGATTAGTTTATAAGTTTATAAGCGATCACCTCACATGCAAAGATTAAAAACAAACTTTAATTGTTTGCATGTTTAAAGCGTTGTGAACTATCACCACACGGGTTGTGATGGATGAGTTCAAGTTTGAAACGTATTTTGCATGGGTTGCAAATGACGGATTCAAATGAAGATAGTATGTGATACAATTAGAAACATCACAACACGGGTTGTTGGTGACGGATTCGTAATTGTACCAAATACTTTCGAATTATTAAACACAACCAAATTACAAGTTAATTTGAGTCAAGTGAGATGCCACCCTAATTCACACCCATGTAGAAACATTTTATCGGTGTCGTGCGCCTTAGCGGAGCATCGATCGAATGGGTTCTAGATGGGAATGGTAAACTTTGTGGGATGTCGTGCGCCTTAGCGGAGCATCTGCACAAAGTTAACTCGTTAGTGAAAGTTGGTTGCCTCAACCACGATTCTTGGCCTGAGGTCGAGCTGGGGCATCGGAAGGGTAAGCCGTGTGTTTTACACATACCCTGACTAAGAGTTACACGGGTTGTAATTGGACGGATGTCCTACCTAAATAAGTCAATTGGAGCGGTGCGCCTTAGCGCACTTCAAATGACGAATAAGGGATCTTGGTTTAAAGATTCTAATTTTAGAATCTAATGGTTGGTGTTTAATTCGGATCTTCGTAAATTTATTCAACTATTCTGATTAAATTTACTTTCTTCGTGTAGAAATGGCTAGTAATTCAACAAATTCGTCTAATTTGTCATTGAGGACTATACTCGAGAAGTGTAAACTCAACGGAACAAATTATCTAGACTGGGACAGAAATTTACGACTTGTATTAAAAATGGAACGCAGGGAGTACGTCCTTGATAAGGCTATCCCTGAGGAGCCAGCTGCCAACGCAACAAGGGTCGTTAAGGATGCGTACCAGAAACACCTTAGCGACTCTATCGACGTTGCATGTGTCATGCTGGGCTGCATGGAGGCGGACCTCCAAAAGCAGTTTATGGAGCTATCCCATGATCCGTTTGCAATGTTTGCACAGATCAAGGATATGTTCAAGGAGAAAGTACGTATTGAAAAATACACTGTTCTCCGAGAACTCATAGCCTGCAAGATGTCAGCAGGCAGCTCCGTAGGTCCTCACGTCCTACAAATGAAGGGGCATTTTGACCATATGACTAGTATCGGTATGTCTATGGAAAAGGAAATGGCAGCGGATTTTATTCTGCAATCCCTTCCTCATGCATATGGTGGGTTCGTCATGAACTATCACATGCATGATATGGACAAGACCGCGTCGGAGTTGCACAGCATGCTAGTAACTGCCGAGAAGAGCATAAGGGGCAGTTCGTCCAAAAATGTCTTCATGGTCAAGAAGGGACCCAGCTTCAAAGCTGTTGGTGGCAAGGGTAAAGGCCCAAGACACCTGGCAGGGAAGAACAGACGACCATTTATTCCTAGACCTCACATGCCCGTACAAGGCAAAGGGAAGGCAAAGGAGTCGGTCTGTTTCTATTGTCAAAAGCCTGGTCATTGGAAGAAAGACTGTCAGCAGTTGAAGGAGGATCAGAAGAAGGGCGGTGGGGCCGCCACTTCATCAGGTATTCCATTAGAGCTATATCTTTCTACAATAAATACCTGGGTACTAGATACTGGAGCTGAGTCTCATATCTGTGCCGATGTGCAGGTGTTACACAGTAGAAGAGATGGTGGGGAAAGCGAGGTGGACCTAAGAGTTGGGAACAATACCAGAGTTGCCGCAACTGCCGTAGGCTCTGTGAACCTTGCTTTGCCCAGTGGGCTTGTAATTGAACTAAATGATGTTTTTTGCGTACCTGCTTTCAGCAGGAATATTATCTCAATTTCTCTTCTAGAGAAAGAAGGTTATTATTTCAATATTAAAAACGGGTTTTTTGATATTATGCGCAACAACATATATTATGGCAATGCTCACACTGTTGGAGGATTATACATATTGAATATGCAAAACTCGAAATCCAACATGCTCTATAATATAAATGCTAAGAGGTTTAAAACTAATGATTTAGACCAAACTCTAATCTGGCATTGTCGTCTGGGTCACATAAATGAGAAACGCATCTCAGCGCTTCATAAGCGCGGACTTCTAAGTCAATTCGAATTCCAAGCGATTGAAAGATGCGAAGCTTGTTTAATGGGCAAGATGACTAAAGCGCCCTTCACTGGTTTAGGTGAGAGGGCAGGTGACTTATTAGGTCTAATACATTCAGACGTATGTGGACCAATGAGTACGCATGCCAGAGGTGGTTTAGGCTACTTTATCACATTTACTGACGATTTCAGTAGATATGGTTATGTCTATCTCATGAGACATAAGTCCGAAGCTTTTGATAAATTCAAAGAGTTTAGGACTGAAGTAGAAAACCAACTCGGAAAGAGTATCAAGGCACTCCGTTCTGATCGGGGTGGAGAATACTTATCCGAGGAGTTTCTTAGTTATCTTACTGAAGGTGGAATACTATCTCAGTGGACTCCGCCAGGAACACCGCAACTTAATGGTGTGTCCGAACGGAGGAATCGGACATTGTTAGATATGGTTCGATCAATGTTAAGTCTCACTGATCTCCCGATCTCCTTCTGGGGTTATGCTCTGCAAACGGCCGCTTTCATAATAAACAGGGCTCCGTCGAAAGCAGTGGAAGGGACATCATTTGAAAAATGGTACAGGAAGGAACCCGTTTTGTCCTTCCTTAAAATCTGGGGTTGCGAGGCTTATGTTAAAAGGTTGCTTGCAACCAAGCTCGAACCAAGATCAGATAAATGCACTTTCGTCGGATATCCAAAAGAAACAAAAGGATACTACTTCTATAAGCCGAGCGAAAATAAAGTTTTTGTCGCTCGAGGTGGGACGTTCTTGGAAAAAGAGTTCATTTCCAAGATAGTCAGTGGGAGGGCTATTCATCTAGATGAAGTTCTAGATGAGATGGTCACTCGGGAACCACGAGAGGACCCACTAGAAGAGGTAGAGCCAGAAGTGGTCATTGAGCAAGAACCAATAGCTGCAGTTAATGAGGACGGTCCGAGGCGCTCTGAAAGGATAAGTCATGCACCTGTCAGATACGGGTTCTTAGTAACTGAAGGTGATGGTTTAGTACTAGTGGACAATGATCCAGCTACCTTTCGAGAGGCTTTGGACGGAACCGACTCTGAGAAATGGCTGGACGCCATGAGGGAAGAAATGCAATCCATGTCAGATAATCAAGTGTGGGACTTGGTAGATCATACCCCTGATGTTAAGGTCATAGGGTGTAAATGGATCTTTAAAATAAAGATTGACATGGATGGCAAACCTCAGACCTATAAAGCGAGACTGGTAGCAAAAGGTTATAGACAAATCCACGGAATTGACTATGAAGAGACCTTTTCTCCAGTAGCTATGGTCAAATCTATCCGCATTCTTCTTGCCATAGCAGCGTATCACAACTATGAGATATGGCAAATGGATGTCAAAACCGCCTTCCTCAACGGGAGGTTAGCTGAGGACGTTTATATGTCTCAGCCTGAGGGTTTTGAGGATCCAAAGAATAAGGGAAAGATTTGCAAGTTGCTCAAATCAATCTATGGTTTGAAGCAAGCATCTCGGAGTTGGAATCAGCGTTTTGATGAAGTAGTAAAACAGTTTGGCTTCGTCAAGAACGATGATGAACCCTGTGTGTATAAAAAGGCAAGTGGGAGCAATATAATCTTTTTAGTGCTTTATGTTGATGACATACTGCTCATTGGTAACGACGTCCCTACCTTGCTCTTAACGAAGACTTGGTTAGGTGAGTGTTTCTCAATGAAGGACTTAGGCGAGGCCTCTTACATCTTGGGAATCAAGATATATAGAGACCGTGCCAAGCGGGTCTTGGGCTTAAGTTAAAGCACTTATATAGACAAGGTGTTGAGACGATTCTCAATGCAAGATTCAAAGAAAGGATTGCTGCCCATGCGTCATGGCATAAAGCTTAGCAAGAAGCAGGGTGCTGAGACACCTGCAGAGCTAGCAAGAATGAATGAGATCCCATATGCTTCGGCTATAGGGTCCATAATGTATGCCATGATATGCACGAGACCGGATGTCTCGTTTGCCCTAAGCTGTACCAGTAGACATCAATCCAAACCCGGTGAGGCACACTGGATTGCTGTCAAGGCGATTCTCAAATATTTGAGAAAAACCAAGGACGCTTTTCTTGTATACGGGGGCAGAAATGATGATCTCGTCGTCAAAGGATATGTCGACGCTAGTTTTCAGACAGACCCCGATGACTTTAAGAGTCAGTTGGGATATGTGTTTATGTTGAACGGTGGAGCATTCAGCTGGAAAAGCAAGAAGCAGGATACCATTGCCGACTCTACAACGGAAGCTGAGTACATTGCCGCATGTGAGGCGGCAAAAGAGGCTGTATGGATCAGGAGTTTCATGGCTGGGTTAGGTGTAATTAAAAACCCGTCTAACCCAGTAGACTTATATTGTGACAACACCGGGGCTATTGCGCAAGCTAAAGAACCCAGGGCACATAACAGATCCAAACATGTACTCAGAAAGTATCACATCATCCGCGACATAATTGCTAGAGGTGACGTGAAGATCCAATACGTTGCAACTGATGATAACACAGCCGACCCATTGACCAAGGCTCTTCCTCAAGATAAACATGAAAAACATGTTAGGTCAATGGGTATAGACTGGGACTTAGATTGGAGCTAAGGGCAAGTGGGAGATTGATAGCATTTGTGCCCTAGTCCAATTGGTATTAGCCTGTAAACGTCTATGTACAAATATCATCGTTTGTGATGTATAAATATAAACGGCTTTATATTACTTATATGTTGAAGTAATATGTTAAGCATGATCTGATTTATGACCACTAAAGTAGTAGAACCATAAATCTGTACGGATCACACTTAACAAGTCCCTGGTCAACCTATGCTTCCTTGAAAGTGACCAGTATGAGGAATGGTTCTTAATGACGTAGTTCTACTTGTCATAAGGATGTGGGATCCTGGAACCATATCATAGATATCATGAGGTGATTGATATCGGACGACCCGCATTGAATAGTGTTTTCATAGATTAAGCCATAAACATATTCAAATGCGATAGCTCGTCACGACGTCCTTAGACCAAGGAGTCTTTGTGATCACTATGCAATGAACGTTCGGCTTTAACTTGCGCCAAACGCTTTCTGTAAAAGGATTGCTATGAAGGGCATGATTGGGTGGCGGAACGGGTTGCATGAGTGACACGAAAGACGACTAAGGGATTTATCCCTCATACTACGGTATGGGAAAGATATCCGTTAGAAGGCCTCTTGATGGAGACCGAATGAGAGAAAAGCATGGCCATGCAAAATGATACGGGTTATCATTTCTCAGTCATCTCGCATATCAAGTAACAATGATTGATTAAACAAGGGAGACGACTCTATGCCTTGTGATCAATCGGGATATCTAGAGATAAAAGGATGGTGACTTGTACGCACAAAGGTTAAGTCGAATCATCGATCATCATGCACCTTGGGTAATCATAATGTTTTACTAGAGACCACTTATGATGGATCGGGCAAGAGCAATTCTTGCGCCGATCTGCCAACGGTGGCATGAGCCTAGAGGGTCACACACATACAAGACGGATAACTTGAGACAAGGAAACATGGATGTTTCTTAAGGAGAAGTATATGGACAAAACTGGAGGTTTTGTGCCATAGGTTCGGTTTGAGAGAATAATTAGCGAATCGAGAAAAATTGAGTTTTTCGTCGATATCGCGTCGGACTTTGTTTGATAAGTAGCGACAAAAGGGTCGGGAAACTTTTGGACGCGGCATGAGACAACACGGGAGGGCCCATTGGGCTCGGCCCATGAAGCCTCATGGCCGGCCCAATAAGGGCCCAATAAGGCCATATGGCCGGCCCACTTGGTGGGGCCAATGTGGGGGCCACACAACACCATGCTTAGTTGGTAGTTGTGGATTAAGAGGTGAGTGATTTAAGGGGTATGGGTTAAAGCTCCTTTAAGCCCATACCAATCACTTTTAACCCATACTTGTGAGTTGGATGATGAGATATATTGCAAGACATTATTTCATTAATTGATTAAGTCACAAAACTCACAAAAACCTCTCTTTCTCTCTCATTGTGGCCGGCCACCTTGGTGTTCTTCCTCCATCTTGCTCTCTTGTTCTTCATTTAATTGTTCTAGTAGGCAATTAAGTGAAGGATCTTGAAGATCATTCTCTTGGTGTGGACTTGCTTTAGAGAAGAAGATCCGAACGTTCTTCTTTATCGATTCAAACAAGACTTAAAGGTAAATATCTTGTGGAATAGATTTTGCTTTGGGATTTAATGGTTTAAATGTTCTTGGACAAGGTTTGGAGTAGATTATCTTTTATTGCTTCCGCTATCTCGATGACGATCTAGAACGCTCCAAAACCCTACAGAATGGTCATGGGCCACGGGGCGTGACCATTGGATGGTCACAGGCCGGTGGCGGCCCCGTGGCGCCATGTGCGTGACCAAGTTTTGGTCACAACTATATGGCCACGGCTCCGTAACGACCCCGTGACGAAGAGCGTGGCCCACCAATAGGGGGTTACGGTCATTGTCAGATCACTAGGTGGTAACGGACCGTAGCGGACCCTCTCTTCTCAAATTCCAAATTATGTTCGGTTTCGATAAATCAAGTTTTATCATTTTAATAATTAATTAGACAAAGATAAAATCAGAACTTGCATCTCTGTTCTTAAATATTTTTCAATATGTGTCCAACTCATTTTGATTAATTGAGGCTAACTCATTATGAATAATCGGCGTAAGTATTTGTATAAAGGGAAAATGACACTTTTGTGCACCTGAATATACACTTTTGACACTTTCATACCCTAACTTTTTTTTCTCTTTTTTCCATACCTGATTTTCATTTTGGACAATTTACCCCTAAAACTTTCAAAATACCGAAATTACCCATGGTCTAATGGAGAGGACCGACCCAATTTTTCAAAGAGTATGAAAAGGCGAAATTACCCTCAACTATTCATCAAATTTTCAAGTGAATGCCTTTGGACCCTCCTACTTCATCAAAACAGAGCATCGTGAGCACCTCGTCGATCGCTGGAGCTTACCTGCTGGGCTTCGTACCTGGTGACTGGAGTGACTGGAGTTAGTGAAGGTGACCGAAGTTGTGCCAAAATTTTCACTCGCCGGAAAGTGTGCCGGAAAATATGTTGCGGCACACTTTCCGGCGAGTGAAAATTTTGAATTCTTGAACTCATTTCTTATTCCCCCTCTCCCTCTATCTCTTTTCCGGCCATTCTGTGCCGGAGAAGATCGTCGGAGCATCGCATTCTACCCTTTTGGTCTCTGCCTATTGCCCACCTCGTCGATGCTCGCCATTTTGTGTTGTTGAGGCTGTAGAGAAAGAACCATGGTCGGCTCCGGCGAAGAATCAACGTAGAAGACGAGAAGGAGGGGTCGAGGACGATGGGGTCGAGACGGACACCTTGACGGAGGTGTTCTGGAGGCCTCGTCGGTCCACCGTGCTCCCCACATGCCGGAGAAACCTCAGTGATGGATGTTGGAGAAACGCCGGTGAGGAGGGGTGGCGGAGGAGAAGGAGAGGAATAGTTGAAAGTGTGGCATACCTTTGAAAATTGATGAATAGTTTGAGGGCAATTTCGTCTTTTCATACTATTTAATTGGACCAGAATTAAACCAAATTTAATTTTGATTCAATTCAAGAGTATTTTGGGTATTTTGAAATTTATGAAGAAAGTTGTCCCAAAATGAAAGTAATGTATGAAAAAAAGAGAAAAAAAAAAGTTAGAGTATGGAAGTGTCAAAAGTGTATATTCATGCGCACAAAAGTGTCATTTTCCCTTGTATAAATATTCTCTAAATGGAAATACAAATCAGGCAATAAAAAACATTCCGTTATTTTCAAAAGAAGAAAATAGTAATTACCCATACTGCTTTGAAACAACGTAAAATAAACAATTAATCTATTTAATCGTAAAAGGTAAAATTATGTTTTATGTAAATAAGTATAAAAACTATTGAACAAGAGGAGATAGATAAATAAATTTATAAAAATAAATATTTTAATAATAAAATTATAAACAAATTAAATGTCATCAATTAAGGGTTGAATTCATGACCTCAAGAAAGTAAATTTACAATTTTACTACTAAGATAAAGAAAACTTTAAGTTATATACATATTAAAATATAAAATTTAATATTAAAAAATTTTAAATTCTCCAGCCAAGGAGGGGCAGTTGTCCCTCATGCCGTTTGTAGTTAAGTGGTAGTAACACAAAGATACCTTTAACATGTAATACATGACCAGTTATTATCATTAAATACAAAAATGTACTATGTGTGGATAAGACTTTCATTTTTAAACCCATTTATCTACTGCTATCAAGTCCTTGAATGATTTGAGTCTTACAATGAACATGGGGATGTTGGGCCTTTATCCAAAAATTAGAAGCCCAAAACCCATGTAAGAAAAATCTCTAATAGTTCTCCTACAAAAGAAAGTGGAGAAGTACAGTGGAAATTGCCCAATACAAGAGAGCAGGAGAGAAAGAAACATGCAGAATTTACGCAGTTTTTCTGTTCATCAACAAGTTCAAGTGTTTGATCGGAGGTCAATCCACTTATATTTCGACATCACATTTGGGAAATATAGTACTAGATTCTGCATTGTAGAATTTACATTTGGAGATTTGGGTGATTTGATACAATTTTTTGATCATGTACCACTAATTCAGTCAGATTCATCTACTTTTTCTTGTAATTAGGGTTTGAGTTAAGGTTGTTTAATCTTAAGATATTGTGTGCCTCTAATTTTATTTGGATAGAACTTGTTGTATATTGATAGTGGATATTAAGTAAACTCTAAGGTCCCGTGGTCTTTTCCTCTCTGTTGATGAGGTATTCCACACTAAAATTGTGCGTGTTATTTGTGTTTCTATGTGCTACATATTTATTAGCTTGATTGATTTGCTCCACTTGAGAGATTCTTATAATATTTGCAATGTTTAGGATAATTATTTATTTCAGTGGATCTAATTATTCAATTGAACTCGTTTTTCTCCTAAATAAGTGGTATCAGAGCATGATTATTTAATCGACATATTGTGTTAAATTATGGAAGATAATATAAGTATAATGGTTAGTTTTAATGTTCAAAGTTATCATGTTGGGAAGATGGAATATGTTCTTTGTACGAAAGATTATTATCTATCGGTTTTCAATGAAGCAAAGCTTGAAAACAAATATGATGGTGATGGAGTTTATTACATCAATGATTCATGTTAGTGGAAAGACACATGCACGCAATTTATGGAGACAATTTGAGCAGTTATATGTTCCAAAGACTGGTAATAGTAAGTTGAATCTGATACACCAGATAATGAGTTTGAAGTACCATGAGGGAACTCTATTGATAAATCATATTAATAGTTTTAAATGAATTATTAATTAGCTTGCAGAAATGGGTATCAATTTCGATAATGAGGTACATATATGCTTAAGGCCTCTCGATGAGTATGAGTGAGAGAGGATGTACGACCATACTATTGATAAAGAGTTATCATTCTCACTCATCTCAAGATCAAGGAACAAGATTGAATATATAAGGGTGACGCTTTTGTGTCTTATGATCAATCAAGATATCCACTGACAAAGAGATTATGATAGTTATAATGAAAAGTTAATTTGAATCATCGATCATCATGAGTATTGATTAATCATAATGTCTTACTATTAGCCACTTATGATGAATGGATCGAATAGAGATTTGGGGCCATTTGATAATGACTCATGAGCCTACAGGGTTAAATACAAAAAGCAAGTCCGAAGCTATGTAGGCTTACGAAGCTCATTAGCATAAAAAGTGAAAGGACACATGGACAAAAGGTCACGGAGTGCCTAAGTGGCCACAGACCCATGACCAAAGGTTGGCCACGGGATAGCCAAATGGCCGCGGTCCGTGACCAAAGAAGTTGGCCACAGAGCTGCCAAATCGGCCAAGGCCCCGTGGTGGGTTCGTGGCAACGACGTAGTTTTTTTTCCTTTTTTCGATTGTGAATCTGAAACGGAAAAGAAAATGGCCAATTCGCAATTTGAATTTCGGGGAAATTTTTGAATTAAAAATTCAGCATAAAGTAGGATTTTATCAGGAATAAAATCACTACACCCAAGAGCCTATATATATATATGTTGCAACGATTTACTTGAAACCCTAATACGATATTCACAACATTAGCCATCACTTAAATTCTTAGATCTAATCAAAAAGTTGATTATATCTATTTTAGGATATTAATTCTAGTTGATTAGTCTTCGTCAAGTTTCAATCATGACTTGTTCGCGTGGATACTAGTAGAGAGCGCAAACCGTTGGAGACGCTTCAAGCGAACTACGCATACTTTGGTCCTAGTAGAGACAAGGTACGTAGGCCGCCCAGATAGGATTTGGGTTCAAGTTCACATTCGTGAAAAACCTGTTCATCTCTCAAAGATTACGTAAAGCCGGATTTACAAGATGCAAATCAAGTTCTATCCATTTCATCGATTAATTATAAACATGCAATAGATATTTGTGAGGGTAACGCTGTTAAATTTTTTTTATTTGCTTCCACTGATATGTATGAGATCCCACGTTACCTAACAATACTAACCTCGTCCGAGTCCGAACCGAACTCAATTCGAACACTTTTTTCTCGAGTTAAGCTGAGCTCTGCTAAATAAAGGCTCGATTAAGCTCATTTACGCCTCTAAATACACTATATTATTGCTCATATTCATTTTTTATAATTCCATTTTATCATTTTTCAATCATATATTTTATTTGATAATTTAAGTGGTTCCCACTTTATTTTATTTAGATAAAATATGTAATATTAAAATTTTAAATGATTCTCACTTAAATTTATTTTAGATAAAATATATTGCTTTAAATTTATAACCAGGTCTTATTTGTGATATTTGAATAAAATAAAATAAATATGAATAATAGTATATCGAATTTAATTACATGAACAACAATTTTTTTTTTAAAAAAAAATATTTATATTATTTAAAGTGATATTTCTAAAATAATGCAATAATACAAATAAAATGAGAAATATTACCTTCATTTTGCTTTAATATAATTGGTGGAGGTACCTACACTGATCAGACCATGGTTCAGTGTTCACTTGTTTTTTGTAAAGAAGTCTTATTTCCTGAAACTGACTTTCTATTCTACCGAAGGTGCTGCAACTAGCTACCGTCACAATGAAAAAGAGAAGAGATATGGTGTTGACACGTGTAGTCAAATATTTTTAAAATTATTTTAAGACAGTGATCTGCTTTTAAAAAAAAATTGTTATATTTATTTTGAGAGGATATCCATCTGGAATGTTGGAAGGAATAGTATTATGATGATGTACTTGCATTTAATTTTGGTGATGATATTCTATTTTGTTTGGCAGATATTGGTGTGACTAATAACATAAAATAGCATGTCAGACTAATCATGCTTACCGTTTTCCTCGTTAGATAATTTCAAAGTCAACCAACGAAGAGGTATATCCATGGTACAATGCTTCAATAAACCCATCTGCTTCAGATTTGAATTATACAATACACGGAACCACCCATGTATGTATATATATATATGCTGCTGCTGTGATATTTGAAGCAAACAGCATGTTTATGCTGCCATCTAGTTGCATTCATGGCAGACAGCAGCCAAGCAGACGGAAATGTGGGCCTACTTATTGTTGGCGTCAGCCTGGGTAAGACTTTGAGGAAAAGATGGATGATATGATATGATCTCATCTCATCTGATGTATTTGTTTCTGTATTGCAGTGGTGTTGATTACAATGGTGATTGTAATAGTGGTGGTGTGCAACAGAATAGTGACTCAGAAAGGAAGCGGCGCGGGTAGTCGAGACTCGCGCCTTCTGACGCTGACCATGGACAAGTACCTCAACGACCTCCACAGGGAGTACCCCATTAAGTTCACCTCTCAGCAGCTCCATATGGCTACTCACTGCTTCACAACAAAGCTGGGCTCCGGGGGCTTCGGTGCGGTCTACAAGGGGGCTTTCAGTAATGGCACCATGGTGGCCGTCAAGGTCCTATACGCTCGCTCCCACAAGCGGATGGAGGAGCAGTTCATCGCCGAGGTCAGCACCATCGGAAGGGTTCATCACCCCAACCTCGCCAGGCTCTACGGTTATTGCTTCGAGAAGAAGCTCAAAGCTCTGGTTTACGAGTACTTGGAGAACGGCTCGCTCGACAAGTTGTTGTTCCATCATAACAACAACAACTTGGGATTCAAGAAACTTAATGACATAGCGATCGGGACCGCCAAAGGGATCGCTTACTTGCACGAAGAATGCGATGGGATGATAGTCCATTATGACATAAAGCCAGGGAACATTCTGATGGATGCAGATTTGAGGCCTAAAGTTGGCGATTTCGGGCTGGCCAAGCTGTGCAGTAGAGAAAGCGCTCACGTGCCCGCCACGGGAGGGAGGGGAACTCCTGGCTATGCTGCGCCAGAGCTGTGGGCAGCATTGCCGGTGACGCACAAATGTGATGTGTACAGCTTTGGGATGCTTCTGTTCGAGATATTGGGGAGGAGAAGGAACCTTGATGTAAGTGTTGCGAGTAGCCAGGAGTGGTTCCCAAAATGGGTGTGGAAGAAATATGCAAACACACAAGTTGGAGACTTGATGATAGTTTGCGGAGTGGAGGCGGAGGACACAGAGATGGCGGAGAGGATGGGTAAAGTGGCTCTCTGGTGTGTTCAGTATACGCCAGAGTCAAGGCCTTTGATGAGTGTGGTGGTTCAGATGTTGGAAGGGGTAGTAGAGATCCCAAAGCCTTTGGATCCCTTCGAGGGCATGGTGGTGGTCAACAACTTCCTTGCCCACGAGACATGGCAAATTAGCAGTTTTTAGTAGGGACATAACCATGACATGAGTGCTTTATGTTGGGATTCATTGTCTTACAGGGTTATCTTTAGCTCTTGCACAAACTATGAAATGGAACCATTTTGATTTTAGGATAATCTTGCATAACCGTAGTTGACTACTTTTTTTATGATCGTCGTGCTGAGAATTTTTTTTCTCACTCAACTATATTCTGTTAACTTTTTAGTCACGTTTAAATTCAAAATACTCTTGATTGTCATTCAAAATTTTAAAATATGTTATTTGACTTTTTTTTTATTCTTCCTTTTTACTTCTCTCTCTCTCTCTCTCTCTCCTTCATTGCCCTAATGGTGGTCAGTGGTGATGGTTCTCTCGTGCCTAGAGGGTTGGTGGCGGGTACAATTGACGTTTATGCATGCTTGTACAGCCTTGCTGCTCGTATAGTAGTATTTTGTTGAGCGATTTCAGCTCCTCTCGTACGGGAAGGCACACGAGTGGTATGCTGGTTGTGAGGGTTGGCAGGCTACACGCTAGTGCGTCTAGCTGTTGCCCCACGCCTTTTCAGTGTTGGCTCCTAAGTTGTTTTCTCCGTGGGTGAATGTTGGATTCATGTGTTATGTACCTATCAAAGAGGGCATCGACGTCACTAGTTGCCTTGAATTCAATGTGCGCTCTTCTCGAGCGTGTGTTGCACGTGGAAGCCATACCGTTCCCCATTAATTATTTGCCTCGCTGGGGATTTAGTGGCACATAGGTTCAGGCTCATAGTCCCGGATGTGGAATGTAATGTTGGTGTGGAGCGATTCCTACTGATGCACCCAAAACCGACCTGCAAAAATGATGTGAGTCAAATCTCAAACTTCTAGTAATGTATAGGTCACAAGTAATACAAGGCAGTAAAATTACGACCCCGAGTTATTAAACCCTAAGGACAACAATTATCGATTTTAATCGCTCAAGCTTAACTTTATAATTAATCTCAGTAAGTCGAAAGTGTTTGGAGAAAAATTCAGTAAATGAAAGGGCACGGGTTAAGGCAGTGAACTTTAAATAATAATTAGAAGGATCTAAAATTAAATAATAATATGCTTGTTGGTGTTTCTAAACATAGGGAGGCAACAAGAATTCCAAATTCACCTAAAATCCTTTTTCAGACAGATAGAAGGCTTACAACTAATTTATGATCACAACCTATTTCTATTGATGATTTTAACCTAGTTGGCATTAAGTATTGTAAATTATCGGGATCTTTCGGTGTGTGTCACATATGTATGTTATTACCGTATCAACCAACCTATTTCTAGTGATGATTTAAATATGGTTTTCATTACTCAGTTGCATTTACTAACGCTACTTGGATATAATGAAATCTCCCTACTCGGCGCTGCAAGCATATAAATTATAATAAAACACATCTCTACTTATTACTACAGCACATGCCTTAAACCCGAGATGAATCAGCCAAATAGTTCTATAAACAAGTTCTTATGAACAAACATGTGAAATTCTAAACATACAAATAATTAACTCCATAAACTAGGAACAAATCATCCATAGAAGCTCTGGATGGGCCAACTTTAAGCCATGGTTTTCTCTCTTGAAAGAAGATTATGAAACCGGGTTATTTGGGTTTTTTTTTCAAATGGATAGCAATTGGCTGAACCTCATAAACTATCACCAATATAG
Source organism: Geranium rotundifolium (assembly GCA_963920655.1). Taxonomy (NCBI): domain Eukaryota; kingdom Viridiplantae; phylum Streptophyta; class Magnoliopsida; order Geraniales; family Geraniaceae; genus Geranium; species Geranium rotundifolium. Next base: position 13,585,422 of record OY987322.1, on the reverse strand, counting down.
CCAAGTTTGCATGAGAGGTACAATACATCCATTCAAAATCCATTCCAGGCTCCAACCTTCAGATGGCTTATGTGCTTATCCATACAAAACAACCTGACCAGATCAATGAAAGTATCGATCTAATCCTCCATGAATCGACCTAAACCCTAAAGTTGAAGAAGTCCCAGAAAGGCAAATTCTAGTACAAATAATGCAAACCAACTCACAATCTGGAACTTATGAATCATCTTAATTTGAGATAGCAGCAAACAGATTTCAGAATCATCTGGAGGACGGCGAGGTCAAGCCACATAAAGAAGTCGTCGGTGATAAGTTGGAATCAGATTCCGCTGGAAACAAGTCGGAATCTGGAGAGACCGAATCATTAAATGCATCACCCAACCACTTCCAAAACACCTAAATTCAAACTCAACCTCAAGAACCCGAAGTTTCATCTTCCCAAAACTCAATTATCAAAAACCCCAATCAATTGACCCCTCGAGAATATGAACCACCATCCCCTCGATACCATCTCCTACCAGTAATGAGGATCCATTATTCCCCATTTTAACAAGTCTTCCCAGTCCCCACTCACCTTCCCCCAACTCATCTGCCTCAACCTCGTACCCATCCACCAACCAACTGACCCCAACAGTTATCCCTGAAACCAAAAAAGACACTCAGCAGATCTACAATCCAAGTTACAGAGAGAGTGTCACCAGAGCATGGGATATCTACGAAGAAATGGGTAAAATGTGATATCCCTGAAAAACACATGATCTCTGCTCTTGAACAAATTGAAACCAAGAATATTACTCTTTCCATCTCAAGCCATTAATGGGCTCAATCCCCATGTTCCTCTATCGGAATGTCAGAGGATTGGGTGTATGGAGAAGTGAGATCGTCAATAAGATCAAACCTTCGTTTAGCAAGCTACAAGAATTAATCTCAGAAACTGCAGGCGCGTCGGGTGGCTCTCTCAAAGTCTGAGACTATTTATTTCAATCTAAATCATCGCTTTTTCAGATCGGGCGATTTTCATCTCCCGCCGGGCTCGCCGGATAACCTATCATGTTGGCATGACAACGAATTCTCTCATCGCTCCAGCTCAGCCTTCCATCATCGATCCTTCAGCTCCCTGTGATGTCATCGCGTCTCCGATCCGATCCGAGTGTGCAGCGGATGCAGCTCTTGGGGATCCTCGATCTTCGGTCTATGTCGCCTCGGTCCTTGCTGTTCAATCCTTTCGCGTCGAGGTGTGTTCAATTTGTGTAAAGGTTGAGTCTCCCGAGGCCTTGCCAACCTGGGCCCGAGGCTGCGTGGAATTGTCTGAATCTTCCAAGAGATTAATGGCGGGTCATCCTCAATTATTTTTCCTCGTGGGACTTGCCAACCCATGCCTTATATTAAGATGTTCATGTCTATCTTCAACCTCAAGAATTCACTCACGGTCTCTTTTCATCTTGTATTTCAATTTCATCATTTAGTTCCAATTTCAACTATATCATTTGATGTAATTTGGTAATCTATTTATACGATGTAAATCTAGCTCTTGCTCTCTCCATAGGATCATATGCTAGTTATCTTCAATAAAATTTCAATTCGCTAAGAAAAAAAAAATTAACCAAAATTATCTCTACACATAAACTATCCAAAGCACAACGTAAATGATGGAGAAACACGAATCATGGTCATCGAAGAAGGCGGGAAAAGAGCGGAGGATCACGGGGAACTTCACCAGGCTCATAATCGGCATTGCGCACGACCATGCTGCAAAGGAAGGGTTGCTGCTTGTCTCTGATCTCCATTTGCTCGTCATGTGCTTTGACTGTTAAGTGGTTGATCGCCCAGATCACAGTTATGGAGGAGGGGAGAGGAGGCAATGTAAAGGCTGTGTTTGATAGATTAGAGAGATCAATACAAGGCTGTGTAAAGGTTGTGTTTGATAGATTAGAGAGATCAATACAAGGCTGTGTAAAGGCTATAATTCGTAAATGTAAAGGTTCTGTTTGATAGGTTAGAGAGATTAATGCAAGAGTTCCATTTTATTTATTTATTTACTTCTTTTCATCTTGTTTGCAAGAGTTATCTTCATTAACCATCAGAAACCAAAAATAGATTTGCACCAATAAGAGAGGATTATCAAACCAGAATGAGATTGGAATTATATGAGCTGTACTGGCCCAATCCCCAAACATATATGGGCTTGGGCTGCATCATTAGTCTATTTGCTCCATTTTCCTTCAGAATTGGGCATTGCATGGTGTTACCGTTGGCTCACTCACTTGTAGCTTAGCCCATCTTTACATTAACGCGTTGCTTTTGCTTCCAATTCACTCTGCTAATCAATCTTTACTATACGTACCATAACATGACATCACAATAAAATTGCATTTACAATAGAAATAGGAATAGAAATGGCAGAATGTCAATTAACAAATACTTTTGGAAATCGTGCAAAATATCATATTAATTTGGATCGACTTTTGAGGATTCGCTGTACCTAATCAACACAACACACGTGTTGCTGTCATGATTGCACCAAATCAGGCTAGAAATTATGCAATGATTTCTGTCATTAGTACAAAATATTGCCTGCCTAAATAGGTCCCTTGTAAAATCATCCCTAACTTGAATGTAAAGTATGATATATCAACTCCAGTAATATGTTATATATCATATATCATGTCATTTTAACAATATTTTTATGACATACTTGGTATAAAATTGTCCTATATTATATTTGTCTCTCTAAAAAAATATTTTTATTTGAAGGTAAATCGAATTTCATTAATTAAATAACAATTAACCCGACATTAAGTTGGACAGCTGAAGCTACAGATGTGGGACAAACCGCTCACCATTATCCATCTACTGTTAGTTAAAGCAAGATTGGCCAATTCGTGAGCCAATTGATTACGAGTTAAATAGATAAAAACACGTGTTCTGATAGTGGATAGAGCGCTACACCCATCGCTGATAATTCCTCCAAAGTTGTTCATATCGCCCCGTTTAGCATCATGTAGAGTCACGGCCTCCACCTCATACGAATGGAAAAATCCCGCGATCCCGCTCCAGGATGCTTTAAACAGGCATCCATGGTAATCCCGGAGTCCAATCGACTCGAACCAGTTAGCATCATACTGAGTCACGACCTTCAACTTATGCGGATGGAGAAGCCCCGTGATCTTACTGCAGACCACCTTAAACCAGCTTCCTCGATCAACCCTGGCTAATTTATGAGTCTCATAATTACACGAAAGCCTATCGCTAATAGTGCCTCCAAAGATGTCCACTTCAGCCCGTTTAGCATCATGCAGAGCCACGACCTCCACCTCATACGGATGGAGAAATCCCATGATCTTGCTGCATAGTACTTTAAACATACCTTCTTGATATCCCCGGATACCAGTCAACTCAAACCATCGTCGATCACGTATCCTTAGTAATCCAAGTCCTCCGAGTTCTTCGTGCTTACCATGGTCAACCCATCGACGCCAGAGAACTTCCGATCCCTCCCAGTATCGAGTCATCCAACATCGGTTGGGCACCGGGAAAACATACTCAACTAGATCAGATTTCAAGCACCATAACTTCCCTTTCCAACCACCGGTGACCCCCTCCATGAACCGTCTTCCCTCACATATAATATCGAAATAATACCCCCTTATTCTTCCCATTATGTCCCTCCCTGTTCCGCAGCTTCCCTCTCCCTGTCCCGGTCTCTTCCCAGTCACCTTCTCTACCTGCAACAACCCCGCAACTCCAACTCGCAGCAGCCCCGCTACACCACAACCCCTCTCCCTCCCTCGCCCCCCCCCCCCCCCCCCCCCCCCACCGCAAACCCAACCTTCAACAGCCCCTCTCCCAAGCCTCGTCGGAGCGACCTGCAGCCCCAACGATGGCGCCGACCACTGCCGCAACCTCCACCCCCGACACCCACTCTGCCTCGCACCTGCACCTCCTCGAATCAGCCTTCTCCGTTCTAACCTTGCCTCCGAACTCCTCGCAGATCCCCTGCGAGCCACCAAAGTTAACCCCCGCTCGACAACACCAGGACCTCCGCACTGCTCCAGCCACACGCCACCTTATCCCTCGCAGATCCATCGCGAGACAGCCCCCTAACCTCCACGACCCAGGCGTTCGCCAGTTACCGCCGCCGCTCCGCCCTGACGCCGCCGCCGCACCGAGACTTATCCTCGCAGACCGCGAAACTTCGTCAATTGATGAAAACCCTAACACACGAGGCGAGGGTACAGACCTCTTGTTAGGAATTGTTGTTGAAGTTTTTTAGTTTGTGTTGAAATGAAAAAAATATTATTTTAATACTACTTTATCATCCAATTGTTACTTTTACCAATTAATTAAATAAATAAATCATAATAATACAATAAAGTAATATATAACACATGTGTTTGGAATGATGTTACATATGCATGCTAAAAAATTGCATATAACATAAATTTATGTTAAATATGACATATCATTGGAGATGCTCTAATCATTGTATAAAGGGAAAACTACACATAGCTACACCCAACTAAGGCCAAAAGACATATAGTTATCCCCATCTTTCAAACTGGACACCTAGCTACACCTAAAAATTGAAAATGGACACTTAACCCCTACCGTTAGATTTTCTGTTAAAATTTTAAGTAAAAAGACGAGAATGCCCTTGGTCAGATTTTAAATTTTCAAATCATGCCATTTCTGAGTTTTGGTGTGTTTTTTCGATCAAACTTCTCCACAACCACCGTTTTTGGTCGGAGAAGTCGGTCGGAGATGAGGCCGGCGAGGAACACGGTGGTTGTGGAGAAGCTTGATCGAAAAAACACACCAAAACTCAGAAATGGCATGATTTGAAAATTTAAAGTCTGACCAAGGGCATTTTCGTCCTATTACTTAAAATTTTAACAGAAAATTTAACGGTAGGGGTTAAGTGTCCATTTGCAATCTCTGGGTGTAGCTAGGTGTCCAGTTTGAAAGATGGGGATAGCTATGTGTCTTTTGACCTTAGTTGGGTGTAGTTATGTGTAGTTTACCCTTGTATAAATGACCTCTCCATTATTTAATAAAATCATCACAAACAATACAACTTTTCTAAGAAAATAACAATTTTTAAGAGGATTAGTTTGGACTTAAAGACAATTTCATCGGATTCACATCCAGCGTTGTTATTCCTATTTTTAAGTGCATCACAAACTCGACACCAAATTTAGTGATTTGGTATTTAACTCCAATCTAAACACTATCCCACAAAAGTTTAGTGTTTTTTTTATTTAATGTAAAATCGAATTTTATTAATAAGTAGCAACTAACCCGGCATCTAGCCGGACAGCTGAAGCCACAGACGGTGGGACAGACCCCCCACTATAGTCCTAGGTACTGTTAGTTAACGAAAATTTGGCCAATTCGTGAGCAACTTTATTACAAGATCTACGAGCATAACTTAATGTGACAGTAATCCCGAGAGCTGAGAGTAAACGGCTGCAGTCATAGAGGATACCCCCGAACATGTTTTTCGTGTGTTTCCTGTTATGAATATGGTTCACCACCCTCAGACAATCCGTCACTATCTCCACTCTACTCCAATTGTTTCCCTTTGCCCAGGAGAGGTTTAGTGTTTTGATTTGCTTTCTCATTTTACAGAAACATAATTTACAACAAAAATATCAAAGTTGGTGTTAATGATTTGATGTTGGGTTTGGAGTACTCTAAGGATAATTAAGATATTACAATTTTGGACGGGGAGGGCAACCATGTTTGGAAAGATAAGTCATGATCTTTGTAAGGAATGGTTGTTCACTCAACTATTTTTTTAATCGTCAATAAATATGAAAAATATATTGGGATAATTTCATGTCAGTACCCCAACTTTGCCTCATTTTCAAATCAGTACCCCAAGTTTAAAAAATTTTTTGTCGGTACCCCAAGTTTAATTAGCTGCAGATAAGTACCTAATCTGTTGAATCAAACAGAATTGAGATGTGAAAAGACCAAAATGCCCCTAATGCTTATAATAATTAATATTACATTGAAACTTTCAAATTTAATAACTCTCTCATACGACCTCCGTTTCGGCCTCATAGTATATCAAATTGAAGAAAATTGGAAGATAAACAACTTTGAAGAATATTAATAATTAAATAATATTTATAATTGATAATTAAATAATATTAATTATTATTTTAATTTAATTATTAATGTTATTTTTCAAAGTTGTTTATCTTCTAATTCTCTTCGATTTGATATTTTATGAGCCCAAAACGGAGGTCGTATGATAGAGTTATTCCACTCAAAAATTTCAATCTAATATTAATTATTATAAGTATGAGGGGCATTTTGGTATTTTCACATCCAAATTCTGTTACATTTAACAGATTAGGTACTTATCTGCAACTAATTAAACTTCAGGTACTAACAAAAAACTTTTCAAAATTGGGATACTGATTTGAAAATGAGGTAAAGTTAAGATACTAACATGCAATTAAGTCAGAATTTATATTGATTAAAAGTCATTATATTGGTCACTATTTTCCCAAATAGATGAGTGATGCTTGTCTTGACTTAAATATTTCAATCATAATGAATAATGTTTACTCGATTATCATGTCACCTTTGTAAGGGAGGAGTGGTTACTATATGTCAAGTATGTAGTGTTAAATTCGAATTTGAATTGGTTGAATTGAGTTTTGTTCTTAAATTTAATTTGTGATATCTTAAAAAATTGATTTATATTTAACGAATATGGGCGGGGCGGGGTATGTTCGCCTGTTTCCGGCCCGTACCCTCATTCCCCGAACCCACCTGAAACCTGAAAATTCCAACCCCACCCTGCCTCAATCGAATCAGAGATATTGAGTTCCTGCCAAGCGTATAATATTGTGTCATCCCTAATTATAAGAAAACAAATCGTTCGAACTTTTAATGTTTAAACTCACTTTAATCAAATGTTTGTAGTTAATTATTTTAATTACGAATGGTTAACCAATACTGTGTAACATAAAATCCATGCGTATGATAGGAATATTTTCCCACAAGTCACAATTAGGGCTACTCACAGGTCAATCAACTAAAGCATTTGTAAAAACATGAACGAAGTAATATGATTTTTTATATTTGAAATTGAAATCGATATTATCGATTATTCTCGGTTTTTCAATAGATCAAGTCAAGTCAATTTACGGTTATCTGGCCCAACTGATTTTAAAACTCGTGGCTCAAAATTAAGCTCCATTTAAACTAAAATTTAGGGTAAAAAAAAGTCAAGCTCATATGGCAAATTACTTTAACTCTTTAGCTTGGCTTTGTTCTCATGCAGAAATTAATCATTAACTTATCCACAGTTCATGTCTTATAGAATCACTTTGCCTAGGAATGACACTAGAATGGATTCAGGGTGAATTGTACAATCCTTCCCTCATCGCCTTAAAAACTAGGCAGAAATTTTTTTATTTCTAACAGGTACGATGATTCTCCGTCTTCCAGTTTCAATTCAAAATAACGTTAAAACATATTTGTTTTTCTTAATAAAATTTATATTAAAAACTATTATTTGAATAAAATATATGTTTAAAATGTTATTATTTTCATTAAATATGTATTATAAAATAATATTTTAATAAAAATAAATTTATCGATATTATTTTTCATCAAATATACATTTTAAAATATATTTTTAATTCAAAATATATAGTTTTAATATATTGGGGCAGAGTGGAGTGGGGACACCTAGCCTCGTTATCGCCTCATTCCCGTCCAGATTTGAGGATTCCCCGCCCAAGGTGGGACGAGACATCAGATCCCCGTCGGGAGTGGGCAATAGTGCCATCCCTAACTTGCCTTGCTTCTTTCTCTCCTTATCGATATGGGACGTCCATCTAGACTTAGCTCACCTCATATCTTTTTTTCTACAAAAATGTAAACTCTGTAAAATAAATATTTTAAAAACAAAAAAATACATTTGAATGAAGGGTATGATATCATCCCATTCTTTATCATTTTGTCAAAGTAGATCAAAGTATCAATTCATCGTTAAGCTCAAATATAAGATGAAGAAGTTCATCTCCCTCATACTAGTGTTAACTACTGCTGGGGGTGTTCAAATTTTATCAAACCGAATCGTACCATTTGGTTACCGAACCAGACGGTTCGGTTCCTCCCGGTTCGATTTTCTCATCAACCATCCTCTTATCAGTTCGTTCTACGGTTCGCGTTCTATTGAACCATCGGTAACCGAACCAAAGTGGTGGTGATGATACAATTCACTCACCATAATATATTAATATGGGTTGGGCTTCTACATATTATTATGAGCTTATGAGCTATTAATATTTAAGACTGTCCACAACAGAGTGCCTCCGTGAAAGTTTCTGTGTCAGCTTTTGAGCTGTTTCATCAGCACACCCACTCTCTGCATCTGCATGCACTTACTCTTTGGAGGCCACAACAGAGTGCCTCATGTTTATATTATATTTTTATATAATTAAATATTTCAACATTATTATTCATTTATAATTATAAAAAACAAACTACTTTATTATATTACGAATATGAAAATATTCTTTCGGTTCGGTTGAAAATTTCTCAGGCTCCCGCAACACGACCTCTTCGTATTTCGGTTCTCCTTTCGTGTGCAAGTATGAGAACATGAGAGGTATATATAGAGACAATAAATATTAAATATGCTCCATGAATATTTTATTATTATTATTATAATTATTTATTAATAAACATATTATATATTTATCAAATATGGAAATATATATAGATACAATAAATATTTATTATATTTTAATTAATTATATAATTAGTTATAAAATTATACAATAAATATAATTAAATATATTAATTATAAATTTTGTATTTTTCTTAAAAAAAAATTTTTTTTTTTAAAGTAAAAGCGAATTTTATTAATTAAATAGAAACTAACCCGACATCAAGTCGGACAGCTGAAGTTTCAGTTGGTGATTATATCTTATGAATATATTTTATTATATATTAATAGACATATTATATATTTGGTAATATATATTTATAATTTTAAAAAATTGCATATTACGTATTTAATACATTATTATATATTAAATTAAGGAATCCCTCATTTCTCTCTTCTGCCCTCTGCACCCACTCCTCTCTTTCCATCCTTCCCTCCACATCACCTACTTTCGAAGAGACTCTTTATTGTGACTGCCACATGGCAGTATAGAGTCTCCACTCCTTGCCCACTCTCTTGTTGTGAATAGCCTAATAGGGTTCTATATATTTGGGGAGACGAGCCCATAACCATCAACCCAACTCACCCATTCGACTTCGTCTTCAACACACCAGTTCACCGTTTCGACTTGGTCTTCACCCATTTGATTCGAGAACCCTAGCAGTCTAACAGAGAGGAGAGGCGAGAGAACTCATCCTTTGCTCATTTGGGAGCATATGGTGATCATTATATGCATTATGACTATCAAACATTGTCCAGAATTAATATTAGGTCACTATCAGTTTTTTTATTTGTAACGGCGCACGCTAACAGCGCCGTTACAGAGGATTTGTGCGTCGTTACAGACTGTAACGGCGCACAAAAGCGTCTGTAACGGCGCCGTTAGCGTGCGCCGTTACAGTGTCGCCGTTACAGCTTGTAACGGCGTACAACGCGCCGTTTGTGCGCCGTTACAGGTTGTAACGGCGCACAAAACACGTGCGCCGTTACTAACGTTGACGGCGCACTCCGTTAGTGCGCCGTTACAAACGCTGCCGTCACCGTTGATGAGGATGACGGTGCCGTCACCGTTTGTAACGGCGCACTTACGGAGGGCGCCGTTACAAATTTGTAACGCCACACTGTGAGTGTGCGCCGTTACAGATGTTGACGGTGTGCGCCGTCAATAATTGTAACGGCGCACACACACTATGCGCCGTTACAAATTTGTAACGGCGCACACCACTCGTGCGCCGTTACAAATGATGCAGAATAATAAAAAAAATAAATTTAAAAAAAAAAATAAATATAAAATAAATTTTATATTTATTATTTTTTTAAAAATTTATTTTTTTTATTTAGAAATGAATATTGAAATTGAAAATAAAATTATTGAATAAATATAAATTACAAAAAATATTTAAATTGTTTAAATTGTTGAATAATATATTTAAATTACAAAAAATCTACGAGGACGGGCCTCCAGGATCTCTAGAACTATTCGGAGGTGGAGGTGGAGGGGCGAGATTAGGGTTGAGTAACAGCAGCTGTTGTTGGAAGTACTGGAACATCTGCTCGGCATGCTGTTTTTCGGCGGCGGCTTGCTTTTTTTCGGCGGCGGCTTGCTCACGTTCAGCCTGACGTTCAGCGCGAAGTTCCGTGAGTTCATTCCGGAGCTCCGCAATCTCCGCCTGACTACCATCAGAGGAGGTCGAACGTCTTCTCTGTCTCGGCGGTGCCTCGTAAGCACTCCCGCAACCCCGGATGTGTCGTCCTCTGGAGGGTTCTATAGTAACTCCTCTGGCAAGCTCGATCTGGCGAACATACTCGGCAGCTTGTCGCATGACCTCATCCTCTTCAACGTCGGTCATCTTGTTCAGCGTTCCATCCTCGTTGTAGTTCGCCTCGTCATTCTTCCAATCCCTAAGCGCATTCCTAATGTAAAGCTGCAAAAAAAATTTGATTAATATAATAAATTAAAATATTAAAATTAAAAAAAATAACGAAACTTACAAGCTTCGGGTTGAGTTCCTCCTCCCCCTCCTGTGGACCATCACCAGGCCTAGGTAAGGCCTTGTGAGCCTTCAGTAAGGCCTCCAACTTTTTGGAGACCTCCACTTCCCCGGCCGCCGACATCCTCTCCCAAAGTGCTCGAAATGGGACTTTGCCAGTGTGGTGGTTTAACTTGTTGTCGCTCCTCCGAATGGCACTCATTTGAGTACCAACATTTTCCTGGAAAAAAAATCAAAGTAAATTCACATGATAAATAGTAAAAATTCAAGAAAAAATTAAAGTAAAGTAAAAATTAGTAATATACCTCGTTGGCATCGAAATGTTCAACGAGCCACCGCCACTGGGACTTCTTCCCTTTCAGACTCTTGGGAATCCCATTCCGGTCCAATCTAGTCGGGTCGACGTACAGCTTGTATAACCGCTTCATGTTAGATTTTCGCTCCTTGTAAGCGCTTATGGCCATCTCACGAATCCAACCCCGTAGCTCAACCGAATCGGTCACTTCAAACAAACGCTGAAATTCACAAATATGACGTGAATATTTGTAATATGAACAAACATTTGGAAAAAAAATAGAGTAAACGTTGAAATTACCCCGAAACTCCTCCAAAACGCCTGGAACTCAGACGGCGGCAAATCTCCAAACGTCTGGTAGGAAGCATCGCGTTCCCGAGCGAACTTCCTTATAATCGTCTTCACCCTATCGGCCGAAACTCCTCCTGCGACACGTGGTCGGCCGTTTTCCCACGTCAAGAGCAACGGACCTCCGTTCGCCTGAACTACTCTCTCATCGTCGGCGATGTTGATGTCGATCTTTTGGTCCTTCTTTGCTCTGGCTTCCCAGCTCTTCGTCCTGAGGCAGTCGACTTCCACCTTGTAGTCGAAGTACAGCTCGTACCTCGGAATCTCTCTGTACTGGAGAGGAAGGAGCCTCCACTCGTTCAGCGGCAGTTCGGACTCATCCGGCACAAAGTCCTCATCGGAGGGTCCTGCGACGTCTCCGAGCATCTCCTGGAAACTCCGAGGATCCGGGACCTGGAAGTCCCAGCCCGGATAAGTCGGCTGAGTGGGCTGAGTCGGCTGCGGCGGTGACGGAGTGTACATCTCATCATGTACCTCCGGCGCCTGCGAAGCCTGGAAAAATGGAACGTCCATGGTGGCTCGCCTAGGTGCCCTGGCCCTAGGTGCCTTACGTCTAGGCTCCATTATCTGTAATTGACCGAATAAGACTTTTAAGGTCAATTTGACCGAAAGAATAGAGAAATTCGGGCGAAAATGCCCGAATTACCCTAAGAGGCTAATTTTTTGTGAGTTTTCCAAAATTGCCCCTAAGAGGCTAATTTTTTGTGAGTTTTCCAAAATTGCCCCTTAGGGGCTAATTTTTTTCATAATTCCCAAATTGCCCCTAAGGGGCTAATTTTTTGTGAGTTTTCCAAAATTGCCCCTTATGGGCTAATTTTTCCCACAATTCCAAAATTGCCCCTAAGGGGCTAATTTTTTTCAAAATTCCAAAATTGCCCCTAAGAGGCTAATTTTTTGTGAGTTTTCCAAAATTGCCCCTTAGGGGCTAATTTTTTTCATAATTCCCAAATTGCCCCTAAGGGGCTAATTTTTTGTGAGTTTTCCAAAATTGTCCCTTATGGGCTAATTTTTCCCACAATTCCACAATTGCCCCTAAGGGGCTAATTTTTTTCAAAATTCCAAAATTGCCCCTAAGAGGCTAATTTTTTGTGAGTTTTCCAAAATTGCCCCTTAGAGGCTAATTTTTTTCATAATTCCCAAATTGCCCCTAAGGGGCTAATTTTTTGTGAGTTTTCCAAAATTGCCCCTTATGGGCTAATTTTTCCCACAATTCCAAAATTGCCCCTAAGGGGCTAATTTTTTTCAAAATTCCAAAATTGCCCCTAAGAGGCTAATTTTTTGTGAGTTTTCCAAAATTGCCCCTAAGGGGCTAATTTTTTTCATAATTCTCAAATTGCCCTTTAGGGGCAATTTTTTTATTACTTCCAAAATTGCCCCTTAGGGGCAATTTTTTTATTAATTCCGAAAAATATTAAACTGAAATTAAACTGAAAAATTAAACCTACAAACATTAAACTGAAAAATTAAACATGCAATTTTCATATTAAATTGAAAAATTAAACATGCAATTTTACAAACTTCCTACTAACATATTCATATTCATATTAAACTAAAATTTAACCTACAAATATTAAACTGAAAAATTTAAACATATTCACATGCAATTTCCTAACATATTCAACTAACATATTAAACTACAAATTTTACAAACTTCCTAACATATTCACATGCAATTTCATTAAACATCAATAAAATAATCAACTTACCTCTTTGATAGGAAGACCGGCAACGGCGGGACGGCGACGGCGGGACGGTGACAGCGGGACGGCGACAGCGACGGCGGCAGATCGGAGCAGAAACAGAGAGGAGAGGAGGAAGAAACCGAGAGGAGGAGGAAGAGAAGGGTTCTGCCCAAATTTATCTGCGATTTTTGTAACGGCGCACATTATAGGGTGCGCTGTTACAAATTATAGTGTAACGGCGCACATGGGCTTGTGCGCCGTTACACCAAAAATTTGTAACGGCGCACCCTCTAGGGTGCGCCGTTACAAACCGTAACGGTCAGAAATCGAGCCGTTTCTGACCGTTGTCTGAACCCAACGGTCAACTTTTGCAACGGTCAACATATTTGTAACGACGCACATACCAATGTGCGCCGTTACAAATATAGGTTGTAACGGCGCACGGATGTGTGCGCCGTTACAACCGAAATATCCGCGGGAACTTTAAAATTTCGCGAAATTTACCCGCGAAATTTGAATTTTCGCGAAATTTCGCCGCGAAATTTGATTTTTCGCGTGGCGCCAATTTTGTAACGGCGCACATATGTCTGTGCGCCGTTACAAACTCTAAACCCTAAATTTATTTAATTTAACCTAAAATCGATCGTGATTGATAAGCGGTCTTCCCGTGTTTTGATTTTCTTCAAATTTGTACTATACCACGTATATGTAATTTCCAACTAATCGAACGGTTGTGATTGAACATAAAATATATTAATCTACCGAACGTTTGATCATCAATGAGTTTAGGGTTTTTGTGAGTTTTACCTTCCTTAACCCTAAACTCACGCTTTCAACGAAAGTGGAATGTTTTAAAAATAAAGTTTTAATCCAACCGTACGGATAGGAGCGCAATGAATGTGTACTTCATATGTCAAAATTTCATTCAATTCCGATAATGTATGAACCTAGATCTAACCGGTCAATGGGAAGTCAACAGAGTTGACTAGCCTGTTTGACTTGTTGTAACGGCGCACATAGTGCACGTGCGCCGTTACAAAGTGTTTGTAACGGCGCACGTGCACTATGTGCGCCGTTACAAACGACCAAGAATAATAATATTATATTTATGTCGATCCAAAAGTTAATCCGACCGTACCAATTTGAGCGCAATGACTTGTTAGTTCATGTTTCATAATTTCATTTGACTATATTGAACGTACGAATCTCGATCGGGCTCGAAAACCCGATTTCTAAGGACAAGTCAACTACCTGATTTTTTCCTAAGTGTGGATTTGTAACGGCGCACCTTACTATGTGCGCCGTTACAAACCCATACTTAGGAAAAAAAATAGTTGAATGTGGAATTGACCGAATTACCCCTAATTAGGCAGGAATTGACCGAATTACCTTTTTAAGGTCAAATTGACCGAATTAGGGGTAATTCGGTCGTATTCGACCGAATTAGGGGTAATTCGGTCGTATTCGACCGAATTACCCTTTTAAAGGTCGAATTCACCGAATTACCTTTTTAAAGGTCGAATTCACCGAATTACCCCTAATGTAGTCCGAATTGACCGAATTGACCGAATTTGGTCGTAGTTGACCGAATTACCTTTTTAAAGGTCGAATTCACCGAATTACCCCTAATGTAGTCCGAGTTGACCGAATTGACCGAATTACCCTTTGAATGTGAAATTGACCGAATTACCCCTAAATCGGCCGGAGTTGACCAAATTACTCTTTATAGATGATAGATTAAAAAAACCATTTATTCATAACCAATCAAACATACATATACATATTAAGTATCAGAGTCGGCGGAATCATAATCTTCATGCCCTTCCAAATCGCTGTCATCGGTTTCTTCGTCGTCGTGCTCGGTTTCTTCGTCTTCTTCATCGTTCTCAGCTGGAGGTGCTGGCGGTGGACACCGGATTAAGTTTGTTAGGTCGATAGTGATACCACCCGGTGTGACGATGTCAATTCGATCTTCTTGGTAAGGTTCATCGACTTCAAACTCCAGGTCGTCGTCGTCACCGGCACGGGCTAAACTGCTCGGTTTGTAGTGACCCCTATGCGACACGACGTTGACAACCTTCCACGGTCCAGATTTAGGGTCGTCGATATAGTATACCTGTTTTGCCATTAAAGCAAGGCAAAATGGGTTTTGTTTGTGACGATCTGTGGACGTGTTGACCGAAATGAATCCATTTGCGTCCTTTCTAACTGTCCGTTCGTCGTACCACCGACACTTGAATAGAACGACTGGCATGCCTTCCGAGTAGGTAAGGATACATACGTCCATAAGAACACCGTAGTAACATATGTCGTTTGCTTCAATCATGACCCCTGAATTTTGATTTCTCCGGCCCTGGTCGATTCTCAAGCATAAAAATTTGACGCCGTTAACAGTACACTGCGAATAAATGGCAGACGAACGAGGACCTCTGGATAGTAGTACCAACTCTCGTTGCCACCCTGGAGCACTCATCTGCACACGAAATTTAAATGAGTTAGGGCGAAAATTTGTAAATGGTAATTCAAGTTAACTGAAGTGTATTACGTACAATTCTGCGCCACTCGAAGACAAATGACATGACTCGATCCTGAAGAGATTTCCGTGGGTGTATTCGTTGGAACCCTGGACGATGTGATTCTACGAATGTATCTGCTTCGGCACAATTCTCAATCACTGTCCAATTCGCCCAGAACATCTCGGAGGTGCTCAATTTGTCGTTTCGCACCACACTCTTAACTTGTACATGTGGGGAAACAACTGATAAGTTGAAACCTAGAGCTGGACTAACAAAACTTTCGCTGGCTGAAGTGGCGCGGTTAAGGTACATCTGAGTGAAGGTGACAGACTCGTGCATCAAGTACTGTTGGGCTATACAACCTTCTGGATATCGCGGGTTTCGCACACTTTTCTTGTACACGCCAAGTTGCCTACAATCGAATTATGAAGGTTAATGTCATATTCGATTATACAGTTCAATGGTAATTATTCATGATATTTCGAATTCAAGGATCATACCGTTCAATTGGAAACATCCATGTGAAATGAACTGGGCCGGTTCGCAAAACTTGATCCGGGAGGTGCAGTAGAAGGTGAACCATAATTGTACAGAATGAAGGAGGGAAAATAGTTTCCAACTTACAGACTAGAACAACTATATCTTCCCCCAACTTTTTCAGGGCTTTTTTCCTCGGTTCCCTCGTGCACAACATTTGGAAGGCCTTGCCCAGCTCTGTTAATGCTTCTGCCACATAAGGCGGAACGTACTTCCGAATGACAAGGGGGAAGATACGTTGCATCAACACGTGACAATCGTGAGTCTTCAATCCGAGGAACTTTTTCTCATCGGGATTCACCTTGCTCTTTAGACTTCCCGCATATCCAGAGGGAAACTTAACAGCTTTTATATGCTCCAGTACTTCCTTCCGATCACGACCCGCCACGCCATAAGGTGCATCTGGGAGCTCCCCGTCTTGCACCCATTGGTCTTGCCGGACACCCTGTTCCTTGTAAGTTCTCCTAGCTTTCACGTCATCCTTAGTCTTCCCTACAATTCCAAGAACTGTACCTATGACGTTGTCGCATACGTTCTTCTCTATATGCATCAAATCCAATGCATGTCTGACTTTATGAGTTTTCCAATAAGGCAGCTCCCAGAAAATGCTTTTATGAGACCAACATATACGAACACCACCCCCTTTTCGTTTACTGAACTTCGGATGCAGACTAGGCGGTGGGTATTGATGACGTAGAATCGCACTGAGTACAGCAGCCCCTGAATGCCGGGTAGGCCTTCTCCGTGTCTCTGTCTTCCCGTTAAAGGCCTGCGGCTGAAATCGCAGCGGATGTTTCGGTGGTAAGAACCTATGAGCACCTTGGTAAGAGATTCTTGAGTTACTGTGTTCAGAATCGATCTCGTCCAAGCATAAAGGACATGCCTTATATCCTTTAGTCTGGATGCCTCCCAACATTCCCAAGCCCGGGAAGTCACTTATTGTCCACATCACAGCAGCCCGCATGATGAAAGCCTCTTTCTTAGAACCATCCCACGTGACAACTTCGTGCTCCCACAGATGGTTCAACTCATCAATCAGCGGACGCATGAAGTTATTTAAGCATTTCCCCGGTGATTTTGGACCAGATATCAACATGGTGAGGATGTTATACTCCTTTCTCATAGCCATCGAGGGCGGAAAATTCAACGGGATAGCGACTACAGGCCACAAACTGTAACTCGGCGCAGTAGGCCCGTATGGAGAGAACCCGTCGGTTGACAGCGCCAGCCGCACGTTCCGTATTTCTCCAGAAAATACTGGGTATTTAGCGTCAAAATGAATCCAATCCGCACCGTCCGATGGATGTACTAATATTTCATCATCCTCATTCTCCCGCTCCCCGTGCCATCGCATCCACTTAGCCGTCTCTGGGGCAAGATATAAACGTTGAAGTCGAGGAGTCAATGGGAAGTACCACAACGTCTGTTTCGGAACTAATTTTTTTCCCACCTTCGCGTATCGTGCCTCTCCACAAACGCCACATGTCTGGAGTTGCGACTGTGTTCCGTAGTACAATGTGCATCCGTACAGACATGCATCATATTTCACGTGTGGTAGTTGGATTGCCTTCATTTTCTGCTTCGCCGCTGCATAGCTAGATGGATACGTATTAGGTTGGGGTAACGTAGAACAATAATCTTTGACAACCTTGGTAAAAGCTTCGTCAGACATCCCGGTGCTCTGCTTGATGGACAACATCCTTAACATTGCTGCTAATGAAGTATCCTCACTATTTTCGTACAACGACTTTTGCGAGTCCGTCACCAACCGGTTGTATGCTGTCATGGTTGCCTTAGCGACTCCCTCCTCGACTTCGGTTATTATTCCAATGTTCTGTTGTTCGTCCTCGTCCTCGTCCTCGTCCTCGTCAATCCTTACATCTCTAGTCGGGTCTACATCATCCACGAGCTGATGCACAGGATCAACGTATACTGGATTGTTGTCCGACGTCGAACAAGGCTGATTCGCCGATATTTCCCTCAAACTGATATCCCAATTCCGGCTCGAGCTAGCTCCTTCGGCTTCGCCATGATGGAACCACACATTATACGATCTAAGGAAATCTTTCCTCAATATATAATTGCAAATAGTCTCCATATCGTGCCAAGCAGAATTACAACACCTCGTGCATGGACACTTGAAACGTCCCACACCATCTCTTGGAGCGTTTTTTCTCGCAAATTTTACAAAACTGCTTAATCCTTTCATCCATTCCTCACTCATTTTTACGGATCCCATCCATCTCCGATCCATTCTATATATGTAATATATATAAATTCGGTTAACAATTGATTTACATAATATTGCATTATTTCAAAATATGTACGTACCTTCTAATTCACATAAATTACCTAATTACCCTTGTTTGGTCATTTATAACCTTATTACCCCTAATTATGTCATAAATGACCAAAATACCCCTATAATTAGGTTCTAAATGTCCAACAATTACGGGAGAATTTACCCTAATGTTATCATGCAATTAATGGAATCGGGAGAATTGACCCTAATGTTATCATGCAATTCATGGAATCGAGTAATTTATTTCATCACTTCCAAAACTAATTTAATAAATTTAACATGCAAATTATTCATACAAGCAAAATCATACAAAATCTAAACTTGGATCGATGAAATCATATACAAATTTGCAGTTATATGTAGTGCATTATTTAAAAATTTGTACATACCTTCTCGGGAGATTTGTCTGAGGGTGCTCGGGAAAATTTATAAATTTTCAAAATTACGAAATTACCCTTGTCGGGAGAAAAGTAGGTGTGAGATATGTTGTAGGAAAAGAAGGATAGGTTCTGCCCAGATTTATAATACATATTTGTAACGGCGCACATACTAAGGTGTGCCGTTACAAACCTATAGTAACGGCGCACATACCAAGGTGCGCCGTTACGAACTAACGGTAACAACAACGGCTCAATTTCCGACCGTTTTCCATAACGGCAACAAAACTGGTCAACGGTCAACACAATTTGTAACGGCACACATAACGGTGTGCGCCGTTACAAAGTTGGTTAATTAACGGCGCACTGTTAAAGTTCGCCGTTACAGACTTGTGTAACGGCGCACGGTACGTGTGCGCCGTTACAAACATTTGTAACGGCGCACTTTAAGCGGATAAACATTTGTAACGGCGCCGTTACAAACATTTGTAACGCCGTTACAAATATTCCCTTGATAATAGACGTTATTATTTTAAAAACGGATAGCTACACTTGGTTTTCACAATGTTAATATTTCCATCAACTTCTACTAATTTTGATTTTAAAAGATTAAAATGTACTTTGAAATTTTAAAATGTTTCATTTTACACTCTTCTTCCTCTCTGCACTTATTGTTGGACAAAAATGATTAAAATGACAAAATTGACATGTGTGTTAACTAGTCAATGGGTCAACTTGAGCCGTGACTTTGGACCGCTTCGACTCGACCTAGAATGATGTGAAACTCGTTTACATAATCTTGGATATAAGAGCTTTCCAACGGTATATCACGAGCTCTAAACGGACAAGAGGTGAATGAGAAATTGAACCTCGAACATGAACACTTGAAATGGTGTTGTTGAGAACTTGTGTTGTTTGCACTTGTTGGTGTTTCTTAAAAGTCCCACATTGGAAGTAGATGAACTCTTTACATGGTTTATATACCATGACACTTCCATGGACTTGTAAGAATTACTTAGAGGTAAGACTCTCCCGCGCACAGGGGAGGGCGTGTAAATAATTGGGCCAACGAGCGGGCTTCAGGCTTGAACGCGCGGGTCGCGAATACTGCAGAAAATTGGTGGGCCGGAAGCCCGCCATATTTTTGCCTTGGCCCGCAAGACTTCTCAACAAAGTTTCCAAACTTTAATTGGGAAATATTTTATTTCCGATACACTTGAATTGGAAAATAAATATTCTCAAATTACACGCTTTTGGGAAATATATTTTCGGAATATTTTTTTTTCGGGAATATTTTAATTTCGAATATGTTATTTAGAAATAATATTTTTCTTAAATAATATTTCGGAATTAAAAACGTGGTCAAATGCCATTAAAAGGAAAATTTTCTTTATTGGAAAATAAGAAAATATTTCAAGATTTTGTGTCTTTCTCCGCAAGAAAGAAATTAGTAATAATTTCTTTACTTTTCCTTGTTTTAGGTCTTGACCTTCCCTGAGCCTATAAATACATATCTTCTCTAGAGAAGAAATCATAACGAAAACTCTCGTACCCGACTACCTCTCTCTAGTTCTCTCTTCTCTGATTCTCTCTACATCACGGTTCTGAGTTCGACTACGATCGTCGTTATATCCTGGAAGCAATTTGACCATACGGGGCCAATATTGTCTTAAGGAAAGCGGATTACCGTGCCTCGACGATAATCCTTTCTTCCTCCTTCTGTCCAATACCGAATCACAGGTCAAGTACTACATATCTGTATCTGTATTTTTATTCATATGTTGGATTAATAAAAAGTTTTATATTTCATCTGTTCGTCTCTCTTCTTTATATTACATGTTTAATGTATGTTTGAATTCTCAATTTGCGTTTATGGAATAAAAATGTTCTAACACTTATCAATGCTCAATCACCTCTCCATATCTTACTGGACTTGCTTACAGAATTTAAAAGATCGCAAATCGGATCGCCCTTTATCGAATATACCTTGTCCTTTTCCTCCAGATTTACATTTACTATAATTCTTTCATAGGAGCCAAACATAATGAGTAAAAAAATTACCCAATTCCCCCTCTCCAAAACCCTACCTAGCTAGATAAGCGACTCAAGCTTCCGCTGGTGAGACAACTATTGTTCTCTGCAGCTTTGCTGAGGGCAGAAGAGAGACTCGACAACCTGGCAAGCTCTTGCTGGAAATTTTCCCACTTAATCACTTTCAAAGTTCCTAGATCAACGTCCTATGAATTGATTAGTTGACTTCATTTCCGTTGCGAATTTAAGAGAAGAATGTGGTAGGTGTTGGGGAGAACTGAACCTTACCTAGAAAGAGCACACCACAATGAAAACTCATACACACATTAGAGCCTACCTTTGACCCAAAAGACTAGCCTAGTGGGTCTAGAGTCCAATGTGTATATAAACCCTCCTTATACTCAATACTTGTCCGATGTGGAACTTTGAACTCAAATGTGTACATAACAGTAGGCGAGGTCAAGAACATGTCATGGGTCGACCTCATCGTCACGAAAGTCGATTATTGGTAAAATATATTCGATCCGTTGTTTGGGTTGAGTATGATTTCCTCAGGAAAATGTGAATTTTTAGAAAAAATTTGGATTAGAATGTTTTCGCATAGGAAGAGAAGCATGTGGGTGAGAGATGGCGTTTCCGTTGAAGAAGAGAAGTGTGTGGGAGAGAGATAGTGATTTTGAGCTGCTTAGAGTCGAAGAATCGGGAGAGCAAGGAGGAGGTTGATTCGACATAGGGCAAGCCCAGTTTGCGATCTCTGAGATTTGTGTCTGATGCATTTAGTTCTATGATGTATATCTGATTCACAAACTCCATCTCTGATAATTTTCGGTATATTTGTGGATTTGTGTGATAGATTCAATATTATGATTTGAATTTGTGGGCATTTTTCTTCCATCATATTCATGTTTTTCCCTTAATTTTAACTACAATTTTGATCCCTACATGAGTGAGGGTAAAAAATAGAAATATTAGAAAATTTAAAATACATATAGTAGTATTTTAGTTTTTTGCAATTAGGGATGTCAATGGATAGGATATGGACCGGGTATGGCCTTATCCGTACCCGTATCCGCTCACTTGAACATATATCCATATTTGTTCATTTATCAGATATCCAATCTGTTCAATATCCGGTAGATATGGATAAATTTTCTTATCTGTATCTGTACCCGAAAGTAAATATATATTTAATCAAAATTTAAAATAAATGTAAAACATGATAAAGTTTTTCAAGTTATAAAGCACAATAAAATTGAACTTGAGGTTACGATTGAATTTTAAAGAAATTGATTGAATTGGAAATTTAGAAACCTAAAAGTAAAGAAACATAGGTATATGACCGTTTATACTTGAGACTATTAATAAAGACTACGTTTACCTTTTATTGGAGAAGACCACAGTAAACAATAAAGAAAGTACACCACCAATTATATGTTAAGGTGACATAATATCTATATTACCCTTAGTATGAGATATGTCACCTAAAGTGTTGGGTGACAACATGTGTGTCACCCCAATGATGTCACATATCCATTGTTACCCAAAATATTATGTGACATTTAATGTGTCACCTAAAGTATGGTTGTGTTACCTTATAGTAATTAAGGGTGACAAATTGACTTTATTATGTCACCCAAACACATAATTGGTGTAGTACGTAGTAGATATAGAAAAAGACCACGTTTTACGATATTAACTATTATTTCCCTTTTCAATTCTGAGACGTATGTATACGAGATTATGGGTGGGTATGTATTTTTATTTTAAATACTACGAGTATGGATACGATACGGGTAGGATATAGGTCTATCCGTACCCGATCCATACACAATTAAATATCCGTGAAAATATCAGTATCCGTATCCATATCCGTTCGCCTTCGGGTATATCCGTTCCGAACGGATCAGGTACATGGATATCCATTGGATATGTATTCTTTTGCCATCCTATTTGTAATGGTAGAATTTATCAGAAGTTGATATAAATATCATTGATGGGAAATTTGCAATCTTCCAACATTCCTAAAGTGAAATTTTTTAGGGTAATTCTAGATTACTGCGATGTAGATGAAAAGTTTTGTTTTTGTTTCACCATCCATAACAGTGGTAGCATTGTGTTTTTTTCGAAACTCGTTCTTATTAAAGCTCACCGAACGACATCGCGTCGAACGACGACTAAGAGATCAAGAGGAAGCGAAACACCTCCAAAATCATAAACCATGTTACACAAAGCAAACTTGGCTAGCACGTCCGCTGGCATGTTGCATGTTCTCGGAACAAAAGCCATAGAGAAAACGGTTCAAAATTACATTACAATCTTGAATTAAAACCCCAAAGTTGTTTCTCCAATCTCCCGCCTAAATGGCTAGCACCACTGGTTAGCAATTTCATTCGATCGTGACGTGCTTCTAGTTGTTCCTTTCAGGCCACCACAAAGTCTCGCGACACCCTGCGACCTCCACCTCTGAAGGATGGAGAATCCCCACAAAGCGCTTGCAAAATCCTCCCACTATTCTGCCCAAATCATTTCTACAGAGAACACCCAAACCCCACGAGCCTTTATTCTCGTCAAACGCGGCACCGATGTTATTTTTTAGTTTACCAGATTGGGGAGGGGCCAATTCGCAGCAACAACAGCCGGATAACTCATTCCACGCCTTCCTAGTCGTCCTTTCCAAAGCCATAATCTCGGGCACGTGAATGGGAGTTTCATTCCATACAACTCATTCCTTGCCACCCATAAGGCTCATAATGACACTATAAATAATTGAGCCTCTTTTAACTCCCTTATACAATCCAGCCAATCAATAAGAGAAGTAGTTTGACCCATTCTAGATCTAACCCCAACAAGAGTTGGCCCGTTCCATATAGAATTTACGTGTACGCACCATAAAAATGTATGGTCAATCGACTCTCGATTCTAACCCACAAAAAGGACATACCTCATTGATTTACACTCATCTCTGGGCCAAAATTGAAGCTGTTGGGAGATAGTTACATAGTGTCCGCTAGAAAAAAATTAATTTTGAGAGGAACATCAATTTTCCATACAGATTTCCACATTGCGACGAGGTGTTAGCGGGCCATAATTCCCCATTTCGAAGTAAAATTCTATAAGTGCTCTTTATCGTGTAAAAACCTGACGGATCCATTGTCCAGAACCAATTGTTCCCGTATGTTAAGATAATCGGAAGTAACGAGAATATTTTCGAGCATGTATCAGGGTCAAAAATTAATGACACCTTCTGCACATCCCACGCCCGACACTCCGGCATAAATAATTGATTCACTTTAGCATCACCGGTATAGGAGGTATTTTGGACATAAGGATTCTCCTGGAATCCATGGGCTCCCAGTTATATTTTCGAACACCGAAAATAATTAAGCTTTTGGCTTTCCATAACGATCTCCATATAAAACGTGGCAAACAGCTCAACGGAGCAGAAATGAAAGATGACCATGAGAAATATTTCTCATTGAGCACACGGGCTGATAACGAATCTGGGGACGTAAAAAGCCTCTATGCTTGTCTATTAACACTTTTTAAAAATATTTTTTATTAAATAAATAATACAAACTTGATTTGAATATTAATTTTTTAAAATATTAAAAATAAAATCATTTTCTAAATTTTGTTTTTAAAATTTTTTGAAATATTTTTGTTAAAAAATTAATATTGAAACAAATATTATAATATTGATTTCATGGATAATATTTTTAATACAAACATTTTCGACATTTAATAAAATTTGAAAGTTAAACAATAAATTTTTATCTGTTTTAACTACTTTGGGATATGATATTAGGGACATAAGTAGTGAAAAATCATTCGTTATTTGACAAATTTGGGAACGTTTGTGGGCCGTAGATGGGTATGAGTTAAATGCTGAGGGAGTAAAGTGTTGGTTGACGGTTATGCAAGTGGTGTTTATGAGTTCTTTAATGTGTTGATATTTTTTTGTTCTTGATAGGATAATTATATTTGCTGTTCTTTCATGGTTTTGTTAGAATATGTCAGACATGATATCATGTGTATAGTGTTGATGGTCATGAGTTGTTGTCAGTCATTAATTGTGAAGTCGCATAATTGTGTCATACCTAGGTGGATGATAGGCCTTAGGTATGTTGGTAGATGTCATAGTGTGCGTATGTCAGTTTTGTGTTGTAAGTCAACTATGAGGTGTTGGTAATTGTCATGGTTTTGGTAATGAGTGGTTATTTACATAAGTTGACCATTCAATTGTTTAACCACCTCATTACCATTGTTTGATTCAAGAAAAATCGATTGAGTGTTAGTGGTACCGGTGATCTTGAATACAATTTTACAGTGTGTCATTGGTGTTACGGTTGTGCATGGAAATATCATGTTATATAAAATGTGATAGACATGGTGATAGGTTGCTTGTAATCCAACGTTTCATGATTTTATAGTTTTCATTCCTTTTAATAAACCATATATGAATGACATTCTTCATTAATTCATAACAAAATTGTTGATGGTACTCTCCATTAATTCTATAAAATTTGAATAATGGTGTTTAGCATCATGTGGCAAGGATTACCCATAATTTCACTTAAATATGAAGTGATTTCATATATATTTGTCATGATTTTTCATAGAAATGAAATTCCGTTGTCATAAGACTGTTTTATGAGTATATGATGGCGTGTCATTGAAACTATAACTTGATATATCATTAAAAATTGAAGGTACAATGTTAAATATATGACCACGAACTAAGGTCGAATACAAAAAAACCTTTTATGAATCATAGGCCATGACTAATTTGTCATGCTCTTCGTGTAATATGAAATGAATTAACAGTCAAATGACGCAAATTATTCAGCGACCAATAACTTTATGCATGACAATCCAACCTTTATCAGTTCATAAATCAAGCAAATCAATAATGATGTAATTTTTTCAGCAATCGCGATATGAAATATGGTCTATGTACGGATGGAACTTCCCTACCATATCTGGCATGTATCAAATAGCTCAACCAAAATTCGGAGTTCCCATCCTCCGTCGCGATCATCGGGCCGGAGGCGACGAACATCAAGGTGGCCGATTAGGCGACGAATGATTTGTTCATGCCGGATGCGACAATATGTTCAGAAAACGTACCTGAAAAGGTGGTAGGGATTGTAAGAGATGAGATCGAGGGTGTCACAGATGGATCAGATCTATGACGGTAAAAGCGGCGGTGACTATCAACGATGTCATCGCAATTGTGATGGCGTGGAAGAGGGCGCTAGGAGCGACGACAAGAGGGGCTGAAGGAGACGAGACCGACGGTGTACGGTACGGGCGGCGGCAACTGGAGGGGGTGATATCGCGGTGGTGCTTAGAGACGAAGGAATGAATCTCATTAATTTGGAGAGCTTCATTCTCTTCGAGCATATGAGTTTAATTCATATCGAGTTTATGGTATTCGCCGACAAATAGTAATGACAAATGACATGTTCTTTTGCTCAGAAATGACATTTCAGTTATTGTGAATTTTGTAGTGGGATGTATGTGCAACTAAGGATTTGTTTCTTGTCTCTCCTGATAACAACTCTCCCTACCAACCGAGAGCTCTCCCCCAACCAACCGAGATATTGGTTTCTTGGCTTGGCTTGGAAAGACAGTTGGTGAAAGGCTAGGAATAACCTCTGCACTTACTTCGTTTGAGACCTTTGTTCCTCTTTTAGAGCTGCTATAGTTCCTCTAATTCTTAGAACAAGAGAATGAGTTCCTCTTTAATGAGCGACTATCGTTCCTCTTCGGGTTGGATTTGCAATAACACACACTATACCAATTATGTGTTAAGGTGACACAATATCTGTGTTACCCTTAGTATGAGAAAACTCACCTAAAGTGTTTGGTGATAGCATGTGTGTCACCCCAATGATATCACATATCCATTGTCACCCAAAGTATTGGGTGACATTTAAAGTGTCACCTAAAGTATGATTGTGTTACCTTATATTGATTAAGGGTGACAAATTTAATTTATTGTGTTACTCAAACACATAATTGGTGTAGTGACATGTTGTTAGGTTTGTTTTTTAGTATGGTTTCTATTCATGATAATAATAAAAGATTTAAATTAAATAAAAAAGTACATTGTAGTGGATTAAAAAATTCCCCTAATGCACAAAAATAAACTTGAATTATGTTTTCTTCTAATTAGAGGAGGCTATTCTCATACACAATAAGAATGAAACTTGAGTAAAAGACGTCAAAGTATGATATTTAGGGAGGAGAATCAATCAGAAATAAATGAAAATATGAAATTTATTTGGGTCAATTCCACGTTAGTAACTTAATTTTGTCTCATTTCAAAATCAATACCCAAAATTTGAAACTTTTTTTGTTGATACCCCAAGTATTTTTAAGTTACACTTAAGATAACTTCTGTTAAATATAATATAATTAGTTTGTAAGAAGTCTAAAATGCCCTCAATAATTTTGATTTAAAATCAGTCTAGTCTAACCGGTTCAAAATAATATTAAATGTTAATAATTAAAATAATATTAACTATTATTTTAATATATTTTTTTGAAGGAAACAATTATTTAAATATTAATAATAATATAAAATTAATTATTATTATCAATAATATAAAAAAATTGGACAAATTATTCATCCATATTATTTTCTCCAAAACCCATTCTCAGATGTGATGTTACTTGAAGAGTCATGACCATTCAAAATCATTTTCAAGAACTCATTTAAAAGTTATGCTCATTCATTATCTTTTTCTCGCATACCGAATCGAATATGGAGGATGTTGTCGCCGCCAGCCACGACCCGGTAGATCTTAATCGGAACTAGATCTAAATTTCAATTTCTTCTTGGGGGATTCATCGCAACTGTTTTTTCTAAAGCGTGTCCTTTTTTCCGAATCCACGATGATGCTGCCCATCTCCCATCTCCTTCGGAGATGTCCACCACCGATTGGATTTAGATCTAAAATTTTAATTTGACTTTATTTTTATCTAAATTATTTGAGTTGAAGCTGATTTATTCACGTGTTGATTTCTGAAAATTATTTGAGTTGGAGCTGTTATTGAATATACAAAGCCCCCAAATCGAAGCCATGGAGAACCAAATCTCCATCTCTTGATTTTTTTTATAAAAAACACTAGATCTGACCGGACTGAGTTCGATGGCTCACTGTCCAGATCCAGATCCAGGGACCCTGCGACGAGGGGTTGGAGCTGTTCGCGAACCTCATGCCCCAACACCAGATCTGGGTTTCGAAGACGAAACAACGACGGTGATGTTAATTTTTACTTTCTGTTAAATTGTTAAAATAATCTTTTGTTATTAATGTTGATTTAAGTGCCAATTTCAAGGTGTATCAGTTTAGACTGAGGGGATGATTTAGTAAATTACGATAAATATCATTCTTAATTGAATTGAATTCATGTAATTTTTTATTAGTTTGTTGGGATATCGGTAATGAAATTTAATCGTTTGGATTATGTGATTTGGTTAATTGATTGTGTTTTGAATAAGCAATTGAGAGATCAAATATATAGAGACACGGACTCATTTGAATAGGTGGCATTCAATTGAAAATTTGATTAATAAATAAGTGTATGTTAGTCATTCAATGTTCTCTTAAACTTTTACACCAAAATTTCCGATTTAACCGGTTTGATCGGATTTGAACCAGTCAGACCGATCAGATTTCAAATCAAAACTAATGAGGGCATTTTAGATTTTTTTAAAACTAATTATTTTATATTTAACAACCGTTACCTTAAAATTTGATTGGGCATAAACAAAAAAAATTTCAACTTAGGGTAATGATTTCGAAATGAGGCAAATTTGAGGTACTAACATAAAATTATAACTTTCTACTCATGATAATAATAAAATATTTGTGGCCCATAAATTGAATCAAATAAGTACATCGTACTAGGGGTGTTCACGGTTCAAAAACCGAACCGAATCGACCATAACCGAACCGACCGACTTGGTTATTGAACATTCATAACTGATAATCGAGCCGATGGGTGGTCGGTTTGATTCGGTTATAACTGAATAACCGATCGTTATGGTCGGTCGGTTGGTCGATTAACCAAGTCATTTGTGGGCATTATTTGGGCCTTCTAAGGCCCAATCCAATGCGACATCCATTTTTTGGGCCTTTTCAGGCCCAATCCTAATAATATGATTCAGTTTTCAGACTTCAGTTATACATCCAAGCAAGGGTAAATGTAGTTTCAAATAATACAGTCCAAGTGTCCAAATACAGTCCAAATAACCTTAAAAGTTTACAAAATCCATAAAAAGTCCAAAAAACATTCAACAAAAACAGTCTTGGACCCCAAATACACATTACATTCAACAAAAACAACAGGAAGACATAAACTTCCAAGTCCAATAGAAGCAACATTCCAACTTTCAAGTCCCAACAACATTACATTTTCTGAAATTCAAAGACAATCAATAATCATTGATTATTGTGAAGCACATCATCTCATTTACTACAGTAGAATCATGAATCAGTGCTATAAATAAGCTCGTGACATAAACATTCAAATGCACGTAACATTCAATGCAATAATTTCATAAGCAAAAAACAACTTGGCAACGTGATAAGGAAAGTTATTAATTTGTTTAACGTTGCACAACAAGTTTAGATATGAACTAAGCAATCTAGCACGTCCTTTCTTTGTAAGAGGGGCTATATGGCATCTGTCACTAAATTGACTTAGGTGATTACAACTTTCGTCAAAAACAGCAGTAATGAGTTTTTTCCCATTTTCAAAACAGTAGCAATAGCAAAACAGTAGCATTTTCATCGGTTTTCTAGATGAAACATGGCAGATTATTAAGTGCGACAACAAATAAAGGTGCATAAAAATCAGATTGCATACCTCCCAAAAATCAATGTTTGGAACACTTTCTGTTGATGCTTTTAGTGCAAGCTCTGTAGTAAAAAGGTAAACAAAATCTCAATAAGTTAATAACAAGTTCAAAACCATAAACTCGAAACTGGAACTCAATTAAAACAATAATTACTATTAACCTTTTTGGACCATTTGTTCTTCAAGCAACTCTTCCTCTGATAATATCTTCATGGGGGTCGTTTTCAACCAATCTTGAGTGCAAACTAGAGCTTGTACCATGTCAGTACTTAAAGAGCTCCTGAAATCTGTTACAACTCTACCACCCGTACTAAATGTTGATTCGGAGGAAACTGTGGAGATCAGGATGACTAAAATATCTTTAGTCATGTTGGCTATAATCGGATAGCGATGACAATTCAGTTTCCACCAACCCAAAACATCAAAGATTTGACCCTCAGGCACATCCGGTTCTAGCCGCTCTTCCAAATACCTTTCTAACTCAGATTTCACATTTTTCGGTTGACTACACTCCTCTTAGTTGAATAAAGCTTTAGTCATCCCAATCATAAGATTTGTCAATGATACACGAGGAGGATGATTGGTTGCTTCATTTCTGGTAGGGGCAGCAGCAGCGCCTAACTTCTCTGTATACACCTTGTTGTACTCGTTGAACATGTGAAATAGACATGATTGTACAGAATCATGTAGTTTTTGATAATACTCGGGAGAATATATCTTCTCCATCGACCATCAAACGAACTTCAGCTTATGACGGACATCAAAGATAGGGGCTAAGAAGATGTATATGTTAACAGTTTCCACTTTACCAAAGTACTTATCGTACTTAGCCTTCATCTTTCTAGCCATGTTAACCGTATCTGGCGATTCGCTTGCCAAACCCGTCGTAATGAAATGAAACATGTCAATTATATCCTCCACTGTCACGTTAGAGGTTATGTACTTAGACCCAAAAACCTTCACTGTCAACTTATAAAACAAGGCCAGAAATGACATGAAGTTTGACAACTCCAACCAATCAGACTCAGTCAACCATCCAAGAAACCATAGTTCACTACTAAGTTTCCTTTTACTGACCTCCATCTCTCTCTTCAATGCCGGTTCTTGCCTACTCTCTTCAATGATCGTAGTGTATTGAAAAATTCCCAAATTGCACAAAAATAAACTTTTATTTTAGTTAGAGGAGGTAAGAATGAAGCTGGAGTAAAAACGTCAAAGTATGATATATAGGGAGGAGAGTCAATCAGAAATGAATGAAAGTATGAAATTTATTTCATAGGTCACAGGAATTGTCAGTGAATCGAGATTTAATCCATTTATAGACAGCGTCGTCCCCTCTGTACCTTTGTTTCCACTCCACTTTTGCCGCTATTTCTCTGCTCTCACCACTAACACCTATTCGCATTTATATATTACAATAAATATATTTCCACTCTGATTCGGGTTCATAAAAAGCGAATCGAAATCTCAGCTGACCAACTTCGATTCCAGATTCTCTATTTCAGTCAATCTCTTATTAGTTGGGGAAGATGGGCGCTTTTGAATGGCCTAATGCACAAGAGGTATAATTCTTCTTCCGACTCCTTTTTCTTCATTTAATTTCGTTATTGGTGATTGAAATCACTGCTCTGGGCTTCCGAAGCAATGAGTTGCTTGCTTCTATGAAGCTAATCGATGTGGGTATTTGTGTTTTCCTCTCAAGTTCGTTTAGCATCATCTGCTTATAGATTGGTAACTTGGTTACAGTTTCATTGATATTGGATGCTTTCTGGAATAAATGAATGATGGGCTCTAATGTTTTTTGAAATGGAAGATCCCCCCACTGGTCTGCATTCTGGGTTTTATATGCAAATGATTGTTTGGAGATTAGGTGGTTTATGAATAAGTTTTTCTGGGTTTTAGTACAATTTAATTGGGAACCCAATGGATTCTGGATTGGTTCATTGTATTTCTTGCCTTCAAAACCAGATTTCTGATCTGCATGGGGGTTGTACTTTCAAATCTCAAATTTGTACATGCAATTTGGTTGCCTCCTGTTGGTTTTAAGTATGTTTTTTTATAGATCTTATAACATTTTTCTTCATTTGTGGTATATTTTGCAGATCAGCGAAATAAGAGGGGTAATTGCTGAAATGTCCGGGAAAAGTCCCGAGGAAGTTAGAGTTGTTGTGTCCCCTTACAGGATCTGTCCATTAGGGGCTCATATTGACCACCAGGTGAGTGTAGCTGCTATATCTAATGCATTGATTGTGTATGCATGTAACCTAATGAGAGGCTACCAATACATGTCACCTGTATAGCTGTCAGACTTGGCACTGAACCAAAAGTTATTACAACTGAGACTTTATGTCATTGTGATGCTGTACCTACCTTTATTTTTAGTTGATCCATCAAGATTAAGATATTTGTAAGTTTTATAATGAAGCAAGAGGATGCTGTATGTGCACTTCTTTTCTCTGTTTGAATAACAATAATTCACTTCTTTTATAAAAAAAACAATAATGCACTTCTTTTGTCTATTAGTATTGGCCCATCCCTATGTGTCAATGGGTAGATTCCTGTTTCAGTTTTCATGCAAAAAGGTGTCAATCTCTTGCTACGCTGGATTATGAGGCAACCAGTGTTAGCTTTTGCAGAATAGTTTCATATCTTACCTATGAAATTTGTCGGATGGTTTATTTTTTACTGGCATTTCTAGAAATTAGAAGAGTATCCGTTACTTTCGTGTTTACTTACTTAATTTTTATGTACAATTAAGTAATAAAACAGCTATACAGTTTTTGGCAGGATATTTTATGTATTAACTTACTGTTTGCAGGGTGGAAATGTTTCAGCTATGACAATAAACAAGGGAATACTGTTAGGCTTTACTCCTTCTAAAGACAACGAGGTAACCTTAGAAGAAGTGTTTTTATGTTATGGTATTATACAAGGTACTGAGGCAACTAGTCAGTTAGAGGGTTTATATTACCTTCTTACGTTGGATTTTATACATGACATCTTATCACTACCAATAAAAGAAGAAATGAAGTGAGTGAAAATCTCAAACAACATTTTATGCAATCCTCAAACCGGTCCAGTCTGTCACTAAAATATTAAATATTCTTTTTATGCCGAGTAATGTTCTGTAACACAAAATAAAATGAAGTCTTCGAATATCTCTTCATCGTATATGGTTTTATTGGTTCCCTCCTAACTTTATTGTTCTGTTGAATGGTCTTGGAACACTTGCGTTAGGTTGTACTGCGATCGGGGCAGTTCAAAGGAGAAGTTAAGTTTCGGTATGTAAACCAACGATAAGTGTTTATTCTGATTCCTGACTTGATCATATACCTTAACATAATGTAAACATTGATAATGAACAAGCACAATCGAAAAATAACGCGTGAAGTCCAAGAATAGAAGAATACATTAACTTGTGATTGTTAAGTTTATAATTTATTTATTGTTGAACAATAAATATATGTATGAA
Organism: Geranium rotundifolium; assembly: GCA_963920655.1. Taxonomy (NCBI): domain Eukaryota; kingdom Viridiplantae; phylum Streptophyta; class Magnoliopsida; order Geraniales; family Geraniaceae; genus Geranium; species Geranium rotundifolium. The sequence continues at coordinate 13,552,305 of OY987322.1, read as the reverse complement.
TTTCATACACTTGTTGATATATATATTGTCTAGGATTATTTATTGGTATAGCTTTTACCACCAACAAACTCGATGGGAAATTACTGTCTACACTCCAGTAATGAATATATATGATCATCTTTAAGTCCTTCAAACATCAATTATCAATTGGTCTTTTACTATTTATATTTTGTTATTGTTGGCATGGACAGACAATACGTGGAAAGCTCGGAGAACCCTTTATATATGATACACACCTTATCAAATATCAGTAAACAGTGGAGAAAACTGCAATATATCATGCGATACAAATTATCTTTCTAGATGTTTATCAAGATTTCATACATCTTTTCAGCTCCTTTGTTAGGCCTTTTACAACTTCATACTAGAAGTTAGCGTTATGAGGAGTTCTTTGCTGGATTTTTCCCTTGTGCATAGGTTGCATCTTCTTTCACCACTTCTTGTTGAAACATAATCAAAGCAATAAAATCAACATTCTCACATTTCTAACATTGAACAAGGTTTTATAAGACCCGTACGGTATTTTTCAGCTAATTACAACTTAAATCACCAATCAAAGTTGAGTATTACTTGCATTCTTTGGTAATGACTTATGAGGAAGTAGAATTTACCTGTCTTGTCAATCAAAGTTTAAGCAATTTCTGTTTTGACTTATTCTATTCTAGTAGATCAGGCTTGTATTTTATTATGTGGTATGCCAAATTGATAATGAATTGTTTTCACGTTAATTGTTCTACAGTGCTGACGAAATTTATCACCCAAATCAAACTCTTACCGTAAATGATAATACTAAGGCAAATAGTCCTGCAAAGTCAGAGGAAGCGCGCTGGGGAAACTACGCTAGAGGGGCAGCATATGCACTGCAAAGTCGAGGGAACCATCTTGGCAAGGTTTGTGATATCTCTATTTTGAGATCACATTAAGTATCAGATATTTGATTGGTTTATTCCAAGCCTGTTTTGAAAATATTACAATAGCAATGTTCCTTTCAAATATATGGATGATTATCTTATTGGAATTTTGGGAACGGTAATAGAAATGATGAAAATTGTTAGGGGTAATTTCATGTCACTACCCCAACTTTGGCTCATTTCGAATTCAGTACCCTAAGTTTGAAACTTTTTTTTGACGGTACTCCAAGTTTAATTAATTGCTGATAAGTACCTAAATGGGTTAAATCTAACAAGATTGATATGCAAAAAGACTAAAATACCACATATTTAATAAAAATGAAATGACTATTTTACCCTGGTAAAATATTGAATTGAACTTACATTTAAAGGGTATATTTGTCTTTTCAAATAACAAAATAAATTATGTTAAAAAAGCAAAAATAATTTGTGAAATTACATATATGCTCTCATCTTCAATCTATAAGTGTAAAATGTCTAAAATAGCCCTAACTATTTATCAAATTTTCAAAAAAATTGTCATCCATGTTAATTTTCCCCATGTTAATGACCACACTCCGAGATCCAACCATCTTCCTCCTCTTATCAGTGAAGTCTACACTCATGCTCTTCACATCGGCGAGGAGCTTGTTGGTTTCGTTTCAGGGGGAGTCCTTCTCGCTTCAGGTGAGCAAATGGTTTGAGCAAGAGTGTAGACTTCACTGATAAGAGGAGGAAGATGGTTGGATCTCGGAGTGTGGTTATTAACAAGGGGAAAATTAACATGGATGACAATTTTTTTGAAAATTTGATAAATAGTTAGGGCTATTTTAGACATTTTACACTTATAGATTGATGATGAGGGCATATATGTAATTTCACAAGTTATTTTTAGGTTTTTTAATATAATTTATTTTGTTATTTAAAAAGACAAATATACCCTTTAAGTGTAAGTTCAATTCAATATTTTACCAGGGTAAAATAGTCATTTCATGTTTATTAAATATGTGTACAATTTGGAAATTAAATACTAGGGATATTTTGTTCTTTTTGCATATCAATTCTGTTAGATTTAACCCCGTTAGGTACTTATCTGCAATTAATTAAACTTGAGGTACCTCCAAAAAAAGTTTCAAACTCGGATTATTGAATTCGAAATGAGGCAAAATTGGGGTACTGACATGGAATTACCTCAAACTGTTATTTTGTATCCTGATCTGCTTTTATCTTATCAGTTTCTTGTATTCTTTTTTATAAAGACTGCTATCTTGAATTTATACAAGATCTTGAATTGTAGGGTATCATAGGATATATATCTGGCTCTGAGGGTCTTGACAGCTCTGGCCTTAGCTCTTCTGCTGCTGTAAGTTGTCCTTCCCTGTAATTATTTTTGTGTTGAAAAGTTTTTCGTTTCCTTTCACTTGCCTTCATTCTCATTGTAGCACGTTACCAATTAACAAATGTTTAAAACCTTGAGTTGCAGACCTGAACTCTGCCTTGTCTACTGGAAAACTAGGACCCCATGGTTAGAAAGACCAAACTTAGTGAAGTGCTCTCTTCTGTTTCTCCATACAATGAAATTTGATGATGTCAGAGGTTTAGTAAAATAGTCTTTTGCGCTGATTCCTTTTATAGTTAGTATGCATTTAAATATCTCATGTGAACTAGATAATCTTAAGGCAATAAACTTGAAGCCAACTAACGTACTACAGGTTAAAAAATAGAGTTTACAAAACACCTTTTAATAAAATCTACTTGACTACCTCCTCTTAATATTGAATCACGCAAGTTTATAACTATTGGAAATAGCGTCTTTTATTTGATTCAGTTCTCATCTCTATTAGGGAAATCATGTTTGCTTGCTGAGACATTTCTGTGTGCCAATTCTATACGTATGAAAGAGAGTTTTCTCAATCTGTAATATACATATATATATATATATATTTATGCTGTTTATTTGTCTGATAGGTTGGAATTGCTTACCTATTAGCTCTGGAAAGTGCAAATAATCTAAACGTGTCTCCTTCAGAAAATATCGAATATGATCGGTGTGTTTCCTTTATACCCACTCATACTTTCTGATTTGTGCTTGTTCACACTTCAAACTAATGAATGTTGCACTATTTATAATATTCTAAACTAGCTTCTTATTTGAAATATAGTCTTGATAGCAATTTTGAAAATAATGCTGCTGCAAATACGCTTATTAGCATCAGGGCATTCTATTATTATTATTATTATTATTTTTTATTTTTTTATTTACTGAATCCAAATGATAACCACAAGTGAACATTGGGTGCAATATCTTTTCAAGCGATCCTTTTCTGCATTTGTAGGCTGATCGAGAATGAATATTTAGGTCTGAGAAATGGCATATTAGACCAATCAGCTATATTACTTTCAAGCTATGGTTGCCTAACCTATATGAACTGCAAGGTAATCCTTCTATTCTGGAAAGGAGGGAGTGTTTGGTATTGTGCTCTGCTCCTATTCTTGGAATCATATGCTTGCCTCTTTTGTTTAATTTATTTGCAATATTTATGTTACGCCTCGCGATTCTTGTTTTGTAGACAAAGGAGCACAAGCTTGTTCACCCGCCAAAATTGTTGGAGAACCACACAACAGAGTTTGAGAATGAATACAAAATATTATTGGCGTTTTCAGGCTTGAAGCAAAATTTGACTACCAATCCTGGATATAATCGGCGGGTTTCCGAATGTCAAGAAGCTGCAAGAACTCTATTGGAGTATGTTTCTTTCCCAAGCTACAGCAATATAACTTAACCTCTTGTTGGCTTCTTTGTTAAGTTATGACACATGTGATTTATTCTGATGGAATCTCAGTTAGTTATGTGATATAAGCACTATTTCATGCAAAATGTGCACTCACTGCTTTTCCTTTCTGAATTCCGAAGAGAACCATTCTTTTCTCTCACAAGCTTGGCACCTTCATTGACATGTGATTTTTAATTTAGTAAAACTATAATAGTGTAGCCCATTGCATGCCCGTGCTGAATGCATCCCCGAACTCTAGACAATAGCCATGACAATTGCAAGATATTTTTTTTCTAAACAAATAAATATTCTCAAGCCACTGAATCTGATGATGGTTCTTCTTTTTTTTTTTTATTTCCGCATAGAATGTAGTCTGCATTAGGTATGTCACAAATTCTGGTAATTTGGCACTCTAGGGCATTTGAAGTATATATCCACCATAGTCAGTACCCTTAAACAACCTAGACACTCAATGTTGTTGGACTAGTACTAAGACAGACTAAATAGCATTTCATGTTTCCCCTCCATTAACAGTAGTAGATATGTGCATCAATATTAAATACTTTACATGCACACAGATGCCTAAATTCATGTTACTCTTTCTCCTCATCCTTTTCTTATCTTACTTTCAATTTCTTGGGTTACAGTGCTTCTGGGAACGAGAAATTGGAGTCTTTCCTGTCTAATGGCCAGTATAATGATCATCCTCTCTAACTTTAAAAATCACTTTCATAGCTTGTATGATGATTATGACGATTTATGTTTTTTTTTCTTCCAAACAGTTCATCCAGATGTTTATCAGGCTCACAAGGTAATTCTAATTCCTGAAGTAGTGGAAATTTGTGTTTCATTGATGCTTGAGTCTCTTGTATTTTATTTCATGTATGTTATGTTGATGCACATGTTTATTCATGTATAATGTCCAGCGTTGATTCTAAAGGAGACAACTCCGAACAGTGTAGTTTGTTTGTTTGTCATATACTCTTACAACTCTGTTACTCACTACCGTTAATATTGTTGATTTAAGAAACACTATGCGCCTAGTAGATTTTCTTAATCAGGTAATGCATATGAGCACGCAAGTGTGTGTCTGGGCTTGAAACTTGATTTTTGGTTTATCTATGCAGGGCATGTTAAACAAGAATCTAGCCAAAAGAGCTGAGCACTTTTTCTCTGAGAATATGCGGGTTACCAAAGGTACAAACAACTTTTTCTTCTGAAAGTGTTTATTCTCCGAGGTGGCTAATGCATATCAATCATTACAGGACTTGAAGCTTGGGCTTCAGGAAATTTGAAAGACTTTGGGAAGCTCATCTCGGCCTCCGGTCTAAGTTCCATTGAGAACTATGAATGCGGTATGAAATTCGCTTTTATAGTCGTGACAATCATATAAAATATATTTTACACCTGTAGTAGTCTGATAATTTATGTGTGAAATAAGTGCAACAACTAGGTGACCATTTTCTCTCTTCTCCTCGCACGCGCGCACACGCACACACACACACACATATATATGTATATATATATATATATATATATATTAAAAATTAATAGTTTTGATTATGAAGGTGCGGAGCCACTAATACAACTATATAGCATCCTTCTGAGAGCGCCCGGGGTGTTTGGAGCTCGCTTCAGTGGGGCTGGGTTTCGAGGTTGCTGCCTTGCATTTGTGGAATCTAAGCGTGCACAAGAAGCTGCAATATTTGTGAGGGACGAGTACTCTAGGGCGCAACCCCAGCTGTCCAGCCATATCAGCAAAGATCGTTTGGTTTTGATATGCGAACAAGGAGATTGCGCCCGTCTCATATAAGTATAACCAATCATATGTTGGTTTGTGGGTGGATTTACAGGTATACTATAGCTCATAATCAAATACTGCTCTGCTCTGCTCTGTATCTACGCTATTCTTGTTTTTTGTTTGTCAAAATAAATGATACTTTCCATTCAAATTCTAGCATGTAACATTCAATAAATTCGACTTGGAGTCTTATTTTTTATTCGATGACTGATAGTGGAGAGAGTTGATTTGAAAATTTTGGGTTTGGATTTTTCCGGATATGAGTCTAAAGGTTCAGAATGGGTTGTTGGGATGTATTGTCCACTTCTATTTGTCGAGACTGTTCACATGAGACAAAAGAGACATGACTATATCCTACCAGTATTTGGAGCCACGTCGAATGTGCTGTCATTCCATTGTCAGAAGGGAGAAAAGAGAAATTGTTTTAAGAGAAATCTCTTATAAAATGAGGTAATGATATTTTTATATTTTAAATACTTTTATTTTTTTTAGTACCTAATAATTTTTTCGTGACAACCTATAAAATACCTAAACTACCCGTGATTTAAGAAACTATATATTGAATTGGTTCAATTTTGTTTATCTCTAGTTCAATTTGATTTATATTTAAGATGCAATTACGATTATGCCCCAAAATCTAAAATTAAATTTAAACCATTTCAAATCTGATTTGATAAATCAAAATGAACCTCTAATAACCCTCACAAATACTACAACATGATTGCTAATCATCAATGACAATAAACAAGTTGTGTCACGAAAAAAACACTAATTTGGCACTCTCGATTCACACCCACCTCTCAGGCATCTAATCGTCGTATTCTCCCCGTCCCTCCTCATGCAAATCAGTGTTACTCAACCCATCAATCAAAGATAACTCGCGAAACCCACATCACGCCCTCTCCCCAATCGACTTCCATCTCTGTCTGCAATATTCCCACAACCTTCACCACCGCCAAGCTCTTTTCTGTCTTCTCCAAATTTGGGAAACCTTTAGGAGCTGATATTGCAAGATCCACAACCAGTAGAGGCAAGCGATTCACCTTTGTGCACTCCGACATGCACAAAAAAGCCCTAAAAGCTATATCCTCTCTTAACGGCCGAACTTTCTTGGGCGAAAGGTTACTGGTAACCACCGCTAGATCCTAGACTCTGCGTCTCTTCCCCCAACAACCCCATCACACCAAACACAACAAGAATCCCGACCCTCCCACACCTTCCCACTCCTTACATCAGAGATCGTGTTCGGCTCACCTAAACGAATTTTTCAGCACCGGACTCAAACAGTCCCTGGTAGCAGTCTCAAACTCCTCGACGAATGATGAATCGATAAGAGCCCAATTTCACTCAAGGGGAGTCGCTGATATCTCGATCTCAGCCTTTAACGACATGGTTTTTGTTCTATCGTTCCTTGACGAAGATCTGATGATCACCATGAGAGGGACTGGTTGGGGTTTGCTACGCCAATGGTTCTTCGGCTTTTTTGAGTTGAATAATCTCATCACAGATGGGGGGAACTTCGTTTGGATTGAGATTACTAGTCTACCCATCTCTCATTGAAACCAAGAATCTCTTCACAACGTAGCAACGAAGATAGCTACACCAGTCGTGATACACCCATCATCGCAAAGTGGAGAGAGACTCCAGAAAGACCTGGTCTTAATACACACGAGCGACCTTCATTCCAAACAATGGGACATTTAGTTTCGGTATCGAAAAACCAGTTCTATGGCTCGAGTATATCTCATCGACCCCAGTGAGGTACCAATTGTCCCTTCGGACTCGAGCACTTCGAAAATATGAAGCTCTGAAGATGAGAATGAATTTGTAGACAACGATATTGAGGAGGACAAATCCGAAGGCTCATCGGATGACAACGAAACTGAGGAGGACAAATCCGATGGCACATCGGATGGAGAAGAGAGTGAAGACCAAGACAATTACACCCAATCTAAAGAAGACCCACAAGCCTCAGACGGAGCAGATGATTTTCTCCTAGATCCGAGTGAGCAGGTGGAAACTCTCTTGCCAGACGTCGAACAGATAGAGAAGACGACTCCTAAGGCCCTTCAGACCAACTACCCCCAGCTCAGGTCCACTTCGTCTCTTGCTAAGCCGTTTAACTCTAGGCCAAAATTGTGTATGAAGGTTGCGCACGTCTCCTCTGTGGCCTCCACCTCTAATTCTAAGATGTTACCTTTTGTTACACACAACCACATAAACAAACCCCAACTCCCTCCTCGTATCTCATCCCAGAAAATTTTCAAGAGCAGCCCCGAAGCAAAACCATTTGACAAGTCCTCCACGGCGGAGTCTAAACTCCTCGCTTAAAAAACATGGGCTTACTGTAAATCCTTAGGGTTCAAAGTCAAGGACAATGAGGATGATATTATTTTCCATTTAGAACAAATTAACTCAGACATCAGCAATTTTGAAGAATCTAGCGACCGACGACTTGATCCTCACCATGAGAATCATCGCTTAGAGTGCTAAATGGCTATCTGCTACCCAGAAACATAGAGTCGTTGCCACCCTCCTTTTCCACCTTCTACCAGCCTTCTTTCTAATTCAAGAAACAAAGTGTAAAGTGTTCTTTCAACTTCAACTTAAATTTCGGGCTTGTGGTTTCTCATTTGGTCAAAAACTTTGTTTGTTCCCTCATCATCTTTAGGCTATTTTGAACCCTCTCAGCTGGTTGGCTCACTCATCTTATGACATTCATTCTTAGACACTTTATTCCTTTAATTTCCCCTCCAATTCGACCTCTATAGACATTCTGGGTAGTTTGTTTTATGATTTTGTTTTTGTTTTCCTTTCTCTTTTATTGTATTTCCCTTTTGATGCAATAATATAACGTAGCTTATAAAAAAAATCAAATTGGACCAGTTATATTATGATTTCTTAAACCAGGGTATTTTAGTCATTTTAGCATTGGTTGTCACAAAAGAATTGCCAGGGTACTAAAAAAGAGAGAAAAATAGTTAGGGTATGAAAGTGTCATTTCGCTATAGTTAGGTGTAGCAAAATGTCATTATCCCTATCAAAAATTAAGTTTATTTTTATCCCATTTTCCCGTTCTCCCCCCTCTCTCAAGTCTCAACCACCTGCGACGAATCAACCACTAAAACTAAATACTAACTCAAATCACATCACTCGAATAAAAAAAGTCAACAATAGCAATCCAAAAACTATAGCACCAATCAATTAAAAATTCATCGCACGTAAATAAAGAAACCTCTTCACATTCTCCTTGATGACAAAACTGGCAAGACTGAGGTCGATCTACACATGTCGTTGAAGGAGAGAGTCCACACCGATAGGGGTGAGCTGGGGCTTCATGGTCGCTGAAGAAGCTGCAATTTATGACACAAAAGCTACAATAAGAGCTCAAGTTCTAATCCTCAGATACCTCAATCAAGTATTCTGTATGCTAAGGAGTTGTTTAGGGTCACATACTTACTGGCAAGAGCAGATTAACGATATTGACTCTGAGCTGAGCGATGTTATAGATTAACTAAATAACGATACCATCAGGACATGTGTGATATCATGAGATTCACGTACGATATAGGTGGCCCCGCGATGGAGAGTATGTCTCTTTAGACCTAGAGAACAAGCAAGGTAGCCTCCAAATTCTTAACATCCCGAGTCACCTATCTTGTTTAGGACATTAAAATGGTTGTGTTAGATTGTAATTTTATGTCAGATGATCTAGTAATGCACCATATTAAGAATATAATAAGTTTAAGACAAATTTTAATGACATGACAATTTATATCGTCTCACTGCTGAAAAGTCTAACCTTAAGGCTATCCGCAACAAAGGGCTTCCCTGAGGGCCTCCACGTCAGCTTTTGAGCTGTCACATCAGCACGCCCACTCCTTGAAAGCACTCACTTTTGGAGACCACAAAAGGGGTCTCTTGTTCATATTTTTTTATTTAATAAAATTATTTATAATATAATTAATTATTTCAACATCATTATTTATATACAATTATAAAAAAAACAAAACTACATTATTATTGCACAAATTATATTATAAAATTGAAATGCATAAAAATACATAATTTATACAATTTAAGTTATATAAAATTGAAATAGATTATTAAATACCAATTATAAAATTGAAATACATATAAATAAAAATTAAATGCATATTAGTACGAAACTATAAAATTGATATACATACAAATATGGGAGTCCACTCTTTCTCTCTCCTACCCGATGTTAACACTTAGATGAGTCAAGAGGGAGCATAAAGGTGGAACCTTTACCTCTTGAAGCCTCTTGAAACTCCTGAGCTCCGAATCGTAAGCAAGTCCTCGAACCCGCTCTCTACACGTGCACACACCGGACTCGAACCTTGGTGAAGCCGAGACTCTCACAAGAACTACTAGCCTCTTTTAGTGCCTCTCTTTTCTCTCTATTCTTCTAGTCTCAATGCCAGATCTAGAAGAATGTTTTAGGTGAATAGCAAATATGCCCAAAGTGGCTTATGGAGGCTCTTACCCCAAGCCTTTATTTATAGGCTTTGGTAAGGGCCTCTAGGGCAAAACACGTCAAGGTAGGGTGTCGATCGACACACCTCTGAGAACAGAGGTGTCGATCGACACCCCCACGTGTCGACGGACCGATCGACACCACAAAGGTGTCGATCGACACCCCATGTGACGTGTACCGATCGACACCACCAAGGTTTCGATCGCCACTCACATGTTGGCTGCATTTCTATCCACCCATTTTGGACCTCTTGAGTCCTATCGAGATGCTTCGGTTCTTGCCACTGGCGTGTGACCCTGTAGGCCCGTGACCCATTGGCAGATCGGCGTGAAACGTCATTTCACCCGATCCATCACAAGTGGTCTATAGTAAGACGTAGTGATTACCCAATGTCCACAAGGTATTGATTCGATATCTCCTCTTTGTCATCTGTATCACTAACCCTTTGTTTACTTTAAGGCGTATGAGATTGGAATGAGGAATAGAGCCGTCATCCTCATGTATTCGATCTGGTTCCTTGATCCAGAGATGACTGATACGTAACTGGTGCGACAACATACTTCATCAGTCATGCTCATCAAGGGGCCCAGAACCATACCCTTCACCATGTCTCACCATGGGGAAACAAATCCCTTCGGACGCAATGTGTGCTCCCACTACAGTCCGTCCAATAGCCAACGATGCCCGTTATGACTACCCTGTTACAGGCAGCGTTGGGGCATGTCAAACTAATGGAGTGACGTGCATATGAGCCACTCGCTCCAAGGTCTTAAGGCAGTGATCACACGACGACGGAGTATGCGTTGGTGACTTAATCTATGCGCCATACTCCAAGTCAGGTCATCCAATACCATCTTCCAGACGATATATGTGATATTACTTTAGTAATCCCATTACCTAGATCAGTAGAACTTGATCTTAAGTCATCTTCATGCTAGTCACTTATGGATAATTATTCGACTAGGAATCCGTCAAACATAATTTCATAACATCTAAAGGTTCTACTATTAGTGATGACACACTCAATGACTTTAGATGAAATTATCGCTTGACTCATTATTACAATACAATAATAATGAAAATGTTTTTCATTGCTAAACAGAAGATTATATAGAAAAGAGTTGAACTAGGGCACAAGCTCTTACAACACCAAAGTAGAGTTCTAAGTGAATGGAACAAGTGTCTTATTAAACACGTAGAAATCACAAATTAGCAAGGATTTAATCAAACATGAAATAGAGTACATCAAATCTACAAGCTACAAGTAAATCATCTTGAGGAAAAATAAAATAAGTAATAAAGTATTGGAGAAATTTGAAGACTCACTGTAGCATATTGTCAAATTTGAGAATGGAGATAGCAATTTGAAGACATCATTGGAGGAAAAAGTTTCCATTTTGCCAATGAAATTTTGATCAGCTAGTCGTGCAAGATGCCACACACAATGTTACGTAAGAAGCTATAACATTGTGTCTGACTTCTTGTGTAGATAATGCAGGACAGTAAATATAAAGCTATAAACAATGACACAGCAGATTGTTTACCCAGTTCGGTGCAACGTCACCTACGTCTGGGGGCTCTCAGCCTAGTGGAAAGATTTCACTTATCAGTAATTCGTCAGAACATACAAGTACCTGTGATCATCCCTAGATCTATACTTTATGCTACGTCTTACAGTGCAATCTATCTCAGGGTCTCCCCCCGAATCCAAGACTCCGTCTTGATTCCACTCTTCGAGCAATCGCCTTGCTCTGTCAGTTCAAGTCTTCGTACAACTTGGTGGTTGCGTGCAGCCTTCACTCACGCGATCAGTGAATCCTCAATCACCTAACTCTCAATAGTTATGTGATGCACAATATCCTTAGCTCAATCTGCAATTTCTCAGCCCGCAAACCTTCACGTCTAAGAACCTTGCAAATTGTTGCTAGGAAACAAATAAAGAACCACACGATTAATAAGGGGGTAGCCTAAACTTTTATAGCAATCGAGGATGAGTACTAACCCTAATGAGTTTCCTCTTAAGCACCGTCTTTCTTCTTTCCAGAATCGGAGTCGTTCTGGAATTTCCTAATCGTCTTCTTGCTTTTCTGCAGAAACTGCACTTTCCTGATTTCTGTCGATCAGGATGTTTGCCGAGACGCCGTCAACAATGTCACACAAGATGTCGCAGAAGATGTTTCGACATTCTTTGTAACATGTTCTTCAGTTCCATTAAAAATCAGTCAATCTCTAAAACCGTCGTAACTACAATCTCCCCCTTTGGCTATTTTTAAGGACAACATTCTTCGTCGCAATCTGCGTCGCATTTGTCGTTTGATGCACACGATCGGCAGTCATCAAGTCTTTGTTTGCGTTTCGCCTCTCGTAATGTCTCTTGCGCGCATCATCGTGTCTTTGCGTCGTCGCGTCGGTCTCTATCTTTCTTGTATCATCGCGCGTATCTATCTTATTCTTACTGCCCCTTGCTGGCTCAAAAAGAGCCAAAATTTAAATAAATATTTGTAACAACGTAGGGTAATAAGAACCAAATCCAAACTTAACTCACACTTACTCCCAATCAGCAATCGAGAGCAAGTGTGAAATAGTGTTCAACAAAAAATTACAAAATAAAGATGTTCAGTTGTTCGGTAATCAGAAAGTTCATGAAATTAAAGAGAGCTGCTGCTGGAGCTGGCAGTCTCTTCTTCAGTGGCGTCAGTGGAGGCATCTTGAGTAGATTCTTCTGGAGCATTTGGTAGAGAGGTGGTGTCATCATCTTCGGAGCCAGGAGGGGACATGGACTTTAGCAGGTTGGCACAATGTGATCGTCGCTGGGAGAGATGCTTCAGGGCTGTCTTCAGATTTACGATGTCCTCGTCAAGCACGGCTATCTCTCTTTCAAGCATAACTGCATCCCTGCTGGTGGTCTTTGTTGGAGGGGTGGCACTTGTGGCTCGACTGGTCGTTGCCTTGGCTTCTGGCCTGACAAGATCAGGAGCATGCTTGCCCTCAAACAGCTTATGGCTCACCACAATCAGTCCTCCTCGTTTGCCAACCTTATCCGTTGTCTTCAACACTCCGGGGTGTTGATGTACAAGCAGCTCAGAGATAAGGGAGGGAAAGGCAATAGGTATTTTTACAGCAAGTGATCTGGCATGTCGAATAAGATGATCAATAACAAAATGCCCAAAATCAAGTGTAGACCCAGTACCTATTTGGAAGATAAGTATCGCCAGCTCTGGTTTGATAGAAGATGCGTGTGTGGAGGGAGCCCAATTTGCTACTCCGATGCGGAAGAGAATGAAGTACTTGGATGTAAGGTCCGATGCTGCCACAGTGCCTTTGGTCGGCCACTTTCTGCTTTTGTCTCCGGTAATCTCACGAAGTACCTTGTTCAGGTCAGGTGGAGGTAAAGATCGAACACGCTTTCTCCCCAGGAAGTCATTTATGATGTAAGAGGAGATGATGAAGCGAATGCCTCTGACATACACCTTCTCAAAATCCGGATCATCCGGAGTCCCAAACCCAATAGGCAAATTGGCAATAATTTCCTTGACCAAGAGGGGATAGTGGTTACCGATGTTCGTGACGGTCTTCATGAGCTCTGCCTGCTCCAGAAGTTAGACAACGGCTTCTAGTCCCAGCAGTTCTGATGACAGGGTCTTCTCGGGATACGCCGTTCTCTTGAACACGAATTCCCACCGTTTGGCACCGTCCGCAGAGTGAAACGACACGTTGTCGTAAGGAACACTCAATGTGTTCTTGTCCTTCTTCAGGCATTCTTCCTTCCTCGCTTTTCTTGTGGTAACCTCCTCTTCATCATCATCAGTTGCTTCATCTACTAATCTCCTTTTGGGGACATTATTCTTCCCTTTTTCCTTGACGGACATCTTCTTCTTTTTGTTGCTGGGGCCTCCAGCATCTTTCACCTCCTTCCTCTTCTTGGTTTCTTTGAGTTTTTCAACCATCACAGCTAGACTCTCATTTTCTTCAAGTACCTTCTTCTTCAGGGATGACAACACCGTGTGTGCTGCCTCAATAGCATCTTCTGGCATCCAGAGGAACTTCTTCTGTGTTATTTGTGGTGACACTGTTGTCCTTCTCATCTTCTTCCTCGGCTTCTCCCGAGTCAGCGACTTCTTCTTCTACTACATCCTCCTTTGTGGCTTCAGGAATGACATCTGTTGCTCCTTCTTCTTCTCCTTCTCCTTCAGCAATACGTTCCAACCCATGACTGACCGGGGTCAAGTCTTCCTTTTCTCCTTCAGGGTTTATCAGTTCCTCTACCACACCTTCTTGAGGTGGGTCTTGGTTTTCCAGTAGTGATTCCAACAAATAACTATTTCTAGAGGTATCGGTGGAGAAATCGATACCTTTGACATTTGTTGATGCTGGAACAGGAACAATCTGCATGGACGCTTCTCGACTTCCTTGGCCAAGATCAGTCTCCCTTTCTGGCCCTGTTAGGTCTGTCATGGAGAATGCAGAGCTTCCGGTTCGAGACCGTTTGGGAACTCGAGAAAAGATTGGCATTGGTGCTTCCTCCGCATGGGTTTCTTTGGGAGATTCCTCAGCTTTCTGCGCTTTTGGTCCTTTGATTCAGACTCCATGCTTGTTGGTTTTTTCTTTGCTGCTCTTGGAGCTCTTTGCTTCTGCCCTCTTTGGTTCGGAGGCCTTCTTTGGTACTATCGTGCTCCGAGTTTTCACCATGTCTGTGTAGGTAGTGAGATTTTTGTTGCAGAATGTGAGAGGTGAGGGAGATGAGAGTGAACACGAGAAGGGGCAGACTAGGTCTAGATTTTGAAAATAGGTTGATTCAAATCTGTTAAAGTCCGAGCGTATCTTTTGTGACCTTTCCTTCCTTTATATGGGCTTTTGGTATGCTTGGCCCAATGACATGTGTTGGGATTTTGGACAAGTTCATGAAGAGGCACCAACTAACTCCTCTTAACCGTTTCTGCGACATCTATTGCTCGTTGATGGTGCACAGACCGAGTGATGATCTGAGATACTCAAATCTGCTCGCATCTAATGCCTTTGTGAAAATATCAGCAAGTTGCTTCTCTGTATGGATGTGCTCTAAGATGATCTTCTTATTTTCGACCAGCTCTCGAATGAAGTGGTGTCTAATGTCAATGTGTTTGGTCTTACTGTGTTGGACAGGATTTTTGGAGATGTTGATGGCACTGACATTATCACAATATAAAGTCATGGCTTCCTGTCTGACATTGTATTCGACTAACATTTGCTTCATTCATAGCAGTTGTGTGCTGATACTCCCAGCAGCAATATACTCCGATTCGGCAGTGGAAAGGGCAACACAGTTTTGCTTTTTACTAAACCATGATATGAGGTTGTTGCCAAGGAAAAAGCATCCACCAGATGTGCTTTTCCTATATGCTGTGTTTCCAGCCCAATCGGCATCACAATACCCCACCAGGGTAGAGTATGTGTCGAATGAGTATAATAAACCCAAGTCTGTAGTCCCAGAGATATATCTTATAATTTTTTTAGCTTGGGAGAGATGATTAACCTTGGGATTAGCTTGATATCGTGCACATACTCCAATAGAGTAGGCAATATCTGGTCGACTTGCAGTAAGGTAGAGAAGACTATCGATAATGCTTCTGTATAGGTGTTGGTCGACGGCTTCTCCTGGATCATCTTTAGTTAGCTTGATACGTGTAGCTGCAGGTGTCCTTTTATGTGAGGCTTTCTCTAGCCCAAACTTCTTGACAATATTCTTCGCATATTTGCTCTGAGATATGAAGATGCTATCTTTTAGCTGTTTGATTTGGAAGCCTAGCAAATAGGTAAGCTCTCCCACTATGCTCATCTCGAATTCTGATTGCATCTGTTGAATAAATTGCTCTACCATCCTTTTTGACATCCCTCCAAAGACAATGTCATCGACATATATTTGAGCTATCATCAAACTCCCGTCCTTATTCTTCACAAATAGAGTCTTGTCGACTCCCCCTCTAGTGTAGCCGCTTTGAATCAGGAATTTTGTGAGCTTTTCATACCAAGCCCTTGGTGCTTGTTTTAACCCATAGAGAGCATTCTTGAGTTTATACACATGATCAGGAAAATGAGGATCAACAAATCCTTTGGGTTGTGACACATATACTTCTTCGTTGAGATCTCCATTCAGAAAGACACTTTTGACATCCATCTGGTAGAGCTTAATCCGTAGATGACATGATATCCCTAGTAGGAGACGAATTTCTTCAAGTCTTGCTACAAGAGCAAAGGTCTCATCGAAGTCGACTCCCTCAATTTGAGTATATCCTTGAGCAACTAACCTGGCTTTGTTGCGAGTGATGTTACCAAGCTCATCAGACTTGTTTTTGAAGATCCATTTTGTGCCAATGATATTTCCTTCACTTGGTTTGGGCACCAGTTCCCACACCTGGTTTTTCTCAAATTGAATCAGCTCTTCTTGCATAGCATTGACCCAATACTCATCATTGATGGCTTCATTGATATTTTTGGGTTCTGTCTTTGAAACGAAGCAAATATTGCCTATCATGTCGTTGTAGTCTGCAGGAGTTTTTGATCGAGTCCGTATGCCTTCATTCAGGTCTCCAATTACTCCAGAGATAGGATGATTTGTCTGGATTCTTCGTGAGGGATTCTTGTTGCTGGTTTCAGGAGCTATTTCATCGTTATCGACATTTTGACTAGCATTTTTGTTTTCTGATTTGCTGCTAGCATCTTCTCTGACATCAGTAATAGCATCCTTCCTAACATTGTTGGGAGGATAGGCTCCGTCTTCGTCTGTCGCATCTTCTGAGGCATCTTCACAGTCATCAACAACAACATTGATTGATTCCATCATGGTTTTGGTTCGTTTGTTGAAGACTCGGTACGCGCGACTATTCCTTGAGTAACCAAGGAAGATGTCTTCATCACTCTTTGGATCAAGCTTTCGACGAGGCTCTCTATCGGCCAGTATATAGCAAGTGGATCCAAAGATATGGACGTACTTAACATTGGGCTTTCTCCCCCTCCATATTTCATAATGAGTTACTGACATACCTGGTCGGAGAGTGACTCGATTGTGGATATGGCAAGCAGTGTTAAGTGCTTCTGCCCAAAAGTGAGTTGGTATGTCCTTGGCCAGCATCATAACTCTAGCCATCTCCTGTAGAGTCCTGTTCTTGCGCTCAACAATACCATTATGTTGGGGAGTGATTGGTGTTGAGAATTCATGAGCTATCCCTTCTGAGTTGCAGAAATCTGCAAATTTGCTGTTTTCGAACTCTCGACCATGATCACTACAAAGACGGATTATTTTGCCAATTGTCTCTCCTTTTTCTCGTTGGAGCTGGATGCACAGATTTTTGAAGATCGAGAAGGTGTCTGATTTGTCACGAGGGAAGTCAACCCAAGTGTATCGTGAGTAATCATCTACACATACAAAGACATATCGTTTTCCTCCAAGGCTTTCAACTTGCATTGGTCCCATGAGGTCAACATGTATCAGCTCAAGTACTCGAGAGGTGGTGATATGCTGTAGCTTCTTGTGTGACATTTTGGTTTGCTTACCAATCTGACATTCTCCGCAGATCTTTCCTTCCACTATTTTCAGGTTCGGAATTCCTGTAATTGCCTGCTCGGAGATTGCCTTCTGCATACTTCTAAGATTTAGATGTCCAAGCTTTCTGTGCCACGGTTTGGTTTCTTCTGCTTTGGAGACAAGGCACTTGGCCGCTTCGATATGTGTTTCGGGCGACCAGATGTAACAATTATCCGTTGAGCGAACTCCTTGTAGAATAGTGACTTGATCGAAGTCTTTAAATATACAGGCTTCTTTAGTGAATTTCACTTCTGAACCCTGATCACAGATCTGGCTGATGCTAATCAGGTTAGCCTTAACTCCTTCTACAAGTAATGCTTCAGTCAGGCAAGTGGCTCCTGGATGCTTGAGTACTCTTTTTCCAATGATTCGAGCTCGAATCCCATCTCCAAAAGTAACATAGCAGTTTGTATATAATTTGAGATTGGAAAGAAACTCTGGAGTACCTGTCACGTGTCGAGAACATCCACTGTCGAGATACCAGTCCTTGTTTGTTGATGCACTTAAGGATGTATATGCAACATTAGCTCGATAGATTAGGTTCTTAGGTCTCCATTCAAGGCAGGATGTAGATGCCTTTGATGTCTCTTTTGTGGTAGCTGAGCTTGCTTCCTCCCAAGAATTTGAAAACAAAAAGGTCTGATGTTGTTAGAGTTATGCCCCAGTCCAATATAAAAGTGATCTACAGATGTAATGTTTTATCATCTTTCCGAATAAATAAATCGGCATATATTACTAAAGTGTTGTAGTAATATATCGAATGTAATTTGATCTATGTCATTATGTGTGTAACCACTAATAGTAGAACTATAGATCAGAAAGAATTACATTTGATGAGTCCCTGATCAGCTAAGCTTCTTTATGAAGCGATCAATATGAGACTAACTCCTTGTGATCATGCTCTACTGATCATGGCAAAGTGCGTGCCGGAGTTATATTATAGATACCATCAGGTCGATGATATCGGACAACCCGATTGTGAGTATGCTGCATAGATCCAGTCATGAGATACTCACATATCGTAACTTGTCATTATATCCTAAGACCAAGGAGTCTTTGTGTACACTATGTAACAAATACCTAAGTTTGACCTAGTCTAACGTTATCTGTAAAAGGGTAACTATAACGGCTTCGATTGGCTTTGGCATTTATCGCACTAGTGAACTCGAAAGGCGTCTGAGGGATTTATCACTCACACTTCGGTATGAGAAAGATATCTGTTTAGGCCACTTGATGAGTATGACTAAAGAAAGAGCATGACCATGCAGGTGATACCTTAGTATCAGTTTTCAGTCATCTCAGATATCAAGAAACAGTGATTGATAAATTAGGGTGACCATTCTATGCCTATTGATCAATCTGGATATCGGTTTGATAAAAGGACAGTGACATGTACGATAACAGGTTAAGTCGAATAATCGATAATCACGAATATTGGATAATCATAATGTCTTGCTAGAGGCCACTTATGATGGAAAGGGTAAAATGGTAATTTTACCAGTCTGCCAATTATTCGTGAGCCTAGAGGGTCACACGCATTAAGCACAATACATGACAATAATTATGGATGAGATTTGAGAACGATTCGGTAGTTTTCTGGCCTAAGGTTTTAACCAGACGGTCGAAGAAATCAATTCGAGGAAATTGAGCCGTTTTGACTAAACCGAAATTAGAACTCAAGTTAATGGGTTTAATTTGGGTTTTAGTTAAATGGGCTTAAAGCCCATTTAGGGTTTAAGATAAGAGAGGGGTTAAATGCAAATAAGAAGGATTAAAAGGATGGATAATGCAATTTTTATTTTGAAATTCAATTTAATTTCAAATTAAAAATCACATAATCTATAATTATCTTATCCTTTTGATTTTTTCAGCAACTAACTCCCACTCTCTCTCCCTCTAATGGCTGAAAATTCTCTCCCTCTCTTCCTCCATTGTTGCTCTTGTTTTCTCTCAAAATTTCTAGCAAAAATTAGAGAGAAAAACCATTTCGGTTGTGTGCTTGTGTGGACTTGATAGAGAGGACACTACGCTTGTGTTCTTGTCGATTTCAAGAGGTAAATATCAGATTTTAATTGAGTTTATAACATGTTCAAATAGCATTAAGATCAAGTTTTAATCGATCACCACGGTTACATATTGTCCGCTGCATGATTTTCAATCTTTGGAACCCGTGGTGATCTCTTTCAGATGTGACCTTGTTGACCACAGTAATGACATATTCATTGATATTGATAAGCCGGTCTTCTGTAGTATTGTTGTCTGCGTGGAGGATGTCTTCTGACAGTTGCTTGACAAGAACATGTTGTAGACGATGTCATGGCATTTGTTGTAGGTCGTCCTGTAGGATGTGTTGGGGCATCCAGTGGTTTCTTGTCAACCATGGCTTGTTGTGGGACAAACTTCGTCACTGCTGTTGAGGGGATATCGTGTGTGTAACCTAGTCCCGTCGTATCCTTGGATTGCTTTCCCACTGATAGAATCTTGTCAAGGCTTTCTGTGCTAGGATTCATCATCTTTACCGATTTAGTCATAAGACTAATTTCTCCATTAAGTCTGGTGATTTCGCGTTTTAGCTCCACGATCGTTTCTAGAAATCTAGACTTGTCGTTGGTAAGACTGATAGTCCGTTCACCTTGTTGATCAAGTATCAGAGTTTCCTTGATCCATTTGGTATGTAAGCCTTTGTATGCCTCGACTAGTTGCTCCTTAGTCCAATTCTCATTTGGAGTTGGATGGTGGTGATCATCATTGATATTGGCAGGATTATCAATGTTACATACAGGAGTAGTAGTAGTGTATGCAACAAAGTTGCTTACCTCTTCAGATCTACTATCTTTATTGTCATCATCTGATAGGGTGACATTGTAACCTCGTTTTTGTTGTTTGAGGAAATTTGGACATTCTCTACGGAGGTGGCCGAATCCTTCACATTTATGACATTGAAGTCCTTTGTTTTTGTTGTTTTCTTCCCCACTCCTGTTTGGTTTGTCAAGACTTCCTCCTATTTGAGCTTTTTGTGGAGCTTTGTTTCTGGCATATGTTGTGACATTCCGTCCACCCATTCGACTGAATCTTCTCATGACTTTGTTGTAATTTTTTGTCAGAAGGGCCATTGTAGCATTGATGTCTTCGTCAGAATCAGATTTTTCAGGATCTGGTTGCTTGTGTGTTGAGCTTTTGAAAGCAACTCCTTTGTTCCTTTTGTCGATGTTAGGCAGAGACAATTCATAGGTCATTAGAGATCCCATCAGCTCATCAAATTTAAAGATCTTGAGGTCATGAACTTCCTCAATTGTAGTGATCTTCATCTTAAACCTAGGGCTAAGAGCACGCCTGGTTTTTCTTACTAATTTTTCATCAGACATTGGTTCTCCCAGAGAATAGGATTCATTGGCTACGAACATTGAATTCTGCAATTGATTCGTCTTCTTTCATGATGAGGGCTTCGAAGTTGGTTGTCAGGTATTGGAGTTTTTGTTCTCGAACCTTGGTTGTTCCTTCATATGCTACAGCAAGGATGTCCCATTCGGATTTGGCAGTTGTGCTTGTGTTGATTAGTCTGAATACGTTCTTGTCGACACCGTTGAAGATAGCATTCAGAGCTCGAGAGTTTCCTAGTGATTCCTCGTCGTCATCATCAGTCCAATCTTTTTCTGGTTTTGGACCGATAGGATTACCATCGTTGTCACTGAGTTGTGGGGCATTCCAACCATTGATCACAGCCTTCCATGTTTTGTTGTCAAGCGACTTCATGAAGGCACACATTCGAGCCTTCCAATAGCCGTAGTTACTTCCATCTAGAACAGGTGGTCGATTGATGGATCCTCCTTCTCTGGTATTGTCCATCTTGATCAAAATATTAGTTTTAGGAACTCACCTAAAGCTGTAGGTGCCCCCTCTGATACCAACTGAAATTCTGATCAGCTAGTCGTGCAAGATGCCACACACAATATTACGTAAGAAGCTATAACATTGTGTCTGACTTCTTGTGTAGATAATGCAGGACAGTAAATATAAAGCTATAAACAATGACACAGCAGATTGTTTACCCAGTTCGGTGCAACGTCACCTACGTCTGGGGGCTCTCAGCCTAGTGGAAAGATTTCACTTATCAGTAATTCGTCAGAACATACAAGTACCTGTGATCATCCCTAGATCTATACTTTATGCTACGTCTTACAGTGCAATCTATCTCAGGGTCTCCCCCTGAATCCAAGACTCCGTCTTGATTCCACTCTTCGAGCAATCACCTTGCTCTGTCAGTTCAAGTCTTCGTACAACTTGGTGGTTGCATGCAGCCTTCACTCATGCGATCAGTAAACCCTCAATCACCTAAATCTCAATAGTTATGTGATGCACAATATCCTTAGCTCAATCTGCAATTTCTCAGCCCGCAAACCTTCACGTCTAAGAACCTTGCAAATTGTTGCTAGGAAACAAATAAAGAACCACACGATTGCTAAGGGGGTAGCCTAAGCTTTTATAGAAATCGAGGATGAGTACTAACCCTGATGGGTTTCCTCTTAAGCGCCGTCTTTCTTCTTTCCAGAATCGGAGTCGTTCTGGAATTTCCTAATCGTCTTCTTGCTTTTCTGCAGAAACTGTACTTTCCTGATTTCTGTCGATCAGGATGTTTGCCGAGACGCCGTCAACAATGTCACACAAGATGTCGCAGAAGATGTTTCGACATTCTTTGTAACATGTTCTTCAGTTCCTTTAAAAATCAGCCAATCTCTAAAACCGTCGTAACTACAGCAAAAAATATAGCAAAATGACAACAGCGTTGGAGATGCTCTAATATTTGATTTCGACTCAATAAAATCATATTTGGGTCACTCCTCCAATATTCTCCAGAAACTTTGTCTTTTCTCATAAAAGTTGATTTATTAGGGTTAAACATCGATAATCAACACCAACCGAATCAACGTCCAATGGTTGATCCTTTAGACATCCCGCTCTCATCGATAGTTGACTATAACCGAGCCTAACGTCAAATAGAAATGATTAAACTGATTTCTCCCCACTAAGGCTTGGTGAACGCCTATCCCTACCGCCGTATGGTCCGCCCAAGGGAGCCAATCCTCCCAGGCCGTGAAAATATTCCTCCTTGTCGACTCTACTGCAGAGGTTCGGATGGTCTAAAAACCAGATTTGCGCAGCGGAATAAATAAATCTAATTTACCCCAAACCTGTCCTAGGATCGATACAAGCATGAAAAACATGTTTCTACCCCAAAATTATGGTTTTGTGATTTTACCTTTGATGTTTGATCGGATCAGCAACTTGGAAATCATGAATCGGTCTTTCCCTCTATCAAGCACACACGAATGCACAAGATTTTCATATCTAAGCTCGATTACTCCTACTAGAAAGAAAACAAGTTCTGTCAGAAATTCGGCAGAGTAACGGTATGAAAATCAACTTACTTTATTTTCAGCTCATGGGCATCTCTATTTATAAATATGGCTAGGGTTTTGGGAGCACCAAATCAGCCCATAAATGGGCTGATTCGGCCAACCCATAAATGGGCTGATTCGGCCAGCCCATAACAAGCCCTAGCCGCCAGCTTAGGTGGCGGCTTTTGGGCTATACGGGCCAAAACCCTAATGGGTTTCGGCCAGCTCATTGTCGCGCCACTTAAGTGGCTGCTCATTGGCGGCCCATGGCACGTGGCCCAAAACACTAGGTTTTGGCTTCGGCCCATTTAATTCAACCCTTGTTATTTCTGCCCGGATTTTCTAATATGTACATCCTTTGCGTGTGACACTTTAGGCTCATGCCCCGTTGGCAGATTGGCGTAATATTACCATTTTACCCTTTCCATCATAAGTGGCCTCTAGTAAGATTATTATTATCCAACGTGCATGATTATCGGTGATCCAATTTAACCTCATGTCGTTCATGTCACTATCCTTTTATCACTAGGTATCCTCATTAATCATAAGGCATAGGGCCGTCATCTTTATTTAATTAATCACTGTTTCTCGATATGTGAGATGATTGAAAAATGATACCCCATATCATAAGCATGGCCATGCGTTTCTTTTAATTCATTCTCATCAAGTGGCCCAAACAGATACCGTTCCCATATCGAAGTATAAGGGATAAATCCCTTAGCCGTCTTTCATATCACACATATAACCCGTCCCTGAGCCAATCACAACTGTTATGGTTACTCTATCACAAATGACGTTAGGTTTAGGTCAACCTTAGATATTGACTATAATGTGATCACAAAGAATCCTCGATCCTAGGATACAATGACACGCTACGACAACTGAATATGCTCATGACAATATCTATGTCACATATTCAGGTCGGGTCGTCCAATATCATTTCATAAATGATATCTATAATCTGACTCCAACAATATAATTGCCAATGATCAGTAGAGCGTAATCATAAAAAGCCATCCTCATACTGGTCGCTTCTGATGAAGCTTAATTGGCCAGGGACCCGTTAAGTATAATTTAAACAGATCTACAGTTCTACTACTAGTGATGACACACTCATTGATATAGATAGAATTATACTTAACTTATTACTACAACACATTAGCAATAAGAATGCCGATTTTATTTCATTGCTAATGATGATTACATAAACATAAACTTTATTAGACTAGGGCACAAATCCTATAATCTCCCACTTGCCCCTAGTTCCAAACTAAATCCCATTCTATCTCCATAGACTTTACATGACCCTCATGTTTAGATTGTGAGAGATCCTTTGTCAATGGGTCGGTTGTATTATCATCCGTCGCAACAAAGCTGATCTCCACATCACCTCTTCCAACGATTTGTCTTATGTGATGATACTTCCTGAGTATATGCTTGGATTTTTCATGTGATCTCGGCTCTCTAGCAAGTGGTATCGCCCCGGGGTTGTCACATAGTAAACTTACTGGACTAGACGGGTTTGGCATTACGTCTAGCTCAGCTAAAAAGTTCCTAATCCAGACAGCCTCCTTAGCTGTTGATGAAGCAGCTAGTACTCAACATCCGTCGCAGAGTCGGCAATCGTGTCCTGCTTGCGGCTCTTCTAGCTGAAAGCACCACCATTCAATACGAATATATATCTAGATTGACTTTTAAAGTCATCAGGATCTATCTTGAAGTTAGCATCTGTGTATCCCATGACTGCTAGTTTTACCATCTACTTCCCCATACACCAGAAAGGCATCCTTACTTCTCCTCAAATATTTGAGGATAGCATTGTCCGCAATCTAGTGTTCCTCACCAGTGTTAGATTGGTATCTACTGGTACATCTTAGAGAAAACGAGACATCCGGTCTCGTGCATAACATGGCATACATGATGGATCTTATAGCCGAAGCATATGGGATATCCTTAATTTTCCTTAGCTCATCAGGAGTCTTAGAACACTTATTCTTGCTAAGTTTTATGCCATGATGCATGGGAGGGAATGTTTTCTTGGATTCCTGCATTGAGAACCTTCTCAATACCTTGTCTATGTAGTTTTTTTTTATCAGCAATAATAATTAATATAAATGGCAAGAGAAAAGTACAAAGGAACAATGTACGGGAAAACTGCGCCCCAAACCAAAAAAGGGGAAACAAAGCCCAAAAACAGCCCAAAAAAGAGAAAAGCTAAGAATGGATAGACTGGAGTACCAACCTCGGGCTCGCGCACCAGGTGGCTAATGTGCGCTCCCCCATCTAAGTCTGGATGTCACGTCCATCGTCTGCATGTACCAGAGTATAAGAATGCATCTGAAGTAGTCTGAGAGTCTTTCGAGGAGATCTCTCCTCCTCTCTGAAAATCCTGCCGTTCCTGGTGACCCAGATGTACCAGAAACCCATCGTGACGAGTCTGCTCCAGGCCCTCCACGCTCCTCTGTCTACCACTCTGGCTCTCCACCCCATGAAGAGATCGTGAACTGTCTGCGTAGAAGGAAACTAAATACCCCACCATCTGTGAATCTCCTAGTCCACCTGTAGGAGAGCATAATGTGTTCCGTCCTCTCCTCCCTCCTATCGCACAGAGCACACATGCGATGACCAATCGAGATGACCCTCCTGAAAGCAAGAGCGCCTCTAGTCGGTAAACTGCCCTGAAGAACCAGCCATCCAAAATTCCTGAAGTTAGGCGGAACTTGTGTATCCCACAGTCTCGAAGCCCAGTCTACCGGAACTGCCTGATCCGTCCCCAACAACATGCGGTAGCCCCTACTCGCAGTGTATCCTCTCCTATCAAATGTCTACCAGATCTGATCACGAATCCCATCTGTCGGTCTGACATTGCCAAGTACCGTAAGTAGCTCTGCAAACTCTAATCCTGCTCTAGCTGGCAGCACCCTTCGGAAGGGAATAAACCATCCTTCTAGAACCTATGCATCATGAACTAAATGGCCAGGGTGACTCACACGCCTGTATAGTCTGTGAAACCTGGTTCTCAAGCAAAAATCTTCCAACCAGCAATCATCCCAGAATCTAATCTGTCTGCCATCTCCAAGTCTCCAACGGACACACCCAGACCCAAAAATCCTAGGAAAAGCCTGAAGAGACGATAGACCAAGAATATCCCTCAAAGCCCTCGACCCTGAGTGACTAGAGAAAGGCAGCGAGGAAAAGTCCCAAGACAACCTGTCCCATCCGTATTTCGCACACAAGATCCTCCTCCACAAAGGATTCGGCTCTGTCGCGAATCTCCACCACCATTATAAAAGCAGAGCGCTGTTGACCTCCTGAAGGCGACGGATACCCAACCCTCCCTGTCTGATCGGCCTATAGACATGCTCCCACCTGACCTTCATGAAGCCCCGACGTTCACCTCTGCCTCTCCAAAGGAACCTCCTCATAATGGACTCCATCACAGCAACAGTAGTCCTGGGAGCTCGGAATAGAGACATGTAGAAGATAGGCAACCTCGAGAGAGCCGTCTTAATCAGCGTGATCTGTCCTCCAAAGGAGAGTGAGCTCGCCTACCACAGAGCTAACCTGGTCCTGAACTTGGCCACAACCGGCTCCCAAGTCACCACCTGTCGGTAATCCGCCCCCAAACTGAAACCTAAATAAGGTAGAGGCAGCTGTCCGACCACCCAACCGAAAGCTCTAGCTAAGAGTCTGTCACCCCCTCCTCCAGATTCAACCCCAACAAGAACGACTTGTCGAAGTTGATCCTCAGGCCTGACGCCCACTCAAAGTACTGCAAAACCAAACGAAGCTGAAACAACTGATGCGGCTCGACCTCAACAAATAACAAAGTGTCGTCTGCAAACTGGAGGTGTGAGACCGTCTCCTCATCACGCACCCGAATCCCCCTAAAAAGCATAGCCTCTTCTCCACGATGAAGAAGAAGGTGTAGCCCCTCAGCTGCTATGATGAACATGAGCGGGGATAAGGGACATCCCTGCCTGACGCCTCTCCTGATGTCGAATTTACTCATGGGGGAGCCGTTGACCAGGACCGAAGCAGAGGAGGTAAGGCAAGAAGCAATCCAATGTCTCCATCTAGGGCCAAAGCCCATAGCAGCCATAACGCTCTAGAGGTAACTCCAATCGATCCGGTCAAAAGCTTTCTCAAAATCAAGCTAAACCACCGCCGCCCCTGGAGCGTGTCCTGCGAACCATGTCAATCAACTCGTTTGCCACCAGGATGCCATCGACTAACTGTCTGCCACGAATGAAACCAGATTGTACCTCGCTAATCAAATCGCCGATATACCGTCGCAGCCGTATGGAAAGCACCTTAGCCAAAAGCTTATAGGGGTCAATTGGTCGAAACTGCACGAAGTCACGAGGGGTCTCAACCTTCGGAATCAAGGCAATGAAAGAAGCATTGAGACCCGACCCGATCCTCCCTTTCAGGTGGAAATCATAGAAGAAAGCAAGGACATCTTCCCTGACCACATCCCACATCTATCGAAAAAGCGCATGGTGAAGCCATCTGGACCTGGGGCCTTAGCCCCATCGCACTCTGAAAGAGCCAAGATGATCTCATCCTCATTAAATGTAGCCTCTAAAAAATCTGACCCCCCCCCCCCCCCCCCCCCGACGGCAAAGTCTGGAATGGAAGTGTCGGCAAAGTAGGTCTCGAAATAAAATCTGGTCGGAATCTCGCATGAAAATGATCTACTGCAGCTCTGCAAATCTGCTCTGGCTGCGTCTTCTCCTGGCCGTCAATAACTATACACTAAATACGACTTCTCCTGCCCCTCGTCGTGGCACATTAGTGGAAGTATCGAGTGTTCCTATCACCCTCAAGAGCCCAGCGAACCCTCGACTTCTCCCTCCAGATGTCCGCGTGAGACTTCGCTAGGACCACAAGCTCGGTCCGAAGTCTGCCACGATCCTCCTCCTCAACCTCCGTAAGTGGTCTCTCCCCCACTAAAGTATCTAAAGCATCAATGCTGATAGTGGTTCTGTAAATCTTGTGCTCAACGTGACCAAACACCTCGATGTTCCAGGTGGCTAAGTCTGACCTTAGACGTTTGAGCTTAGCCCACAACCTATAGTTTGGGCAGCCCCCAATGTCAATGTAAGAGGTCTACTTTGCCGCCACGTAGCCTTTCAAATCACTATGATCCAACTAGGTGTTGAGGAACCGTCTAGGCCTCGGTCCCCAATCAGCCTCCTGGGTGCCTAAAAGAATGGCACTGTGATCCGAGACCATCTTCGTCAATCCCGTGAGGATGGGGTCTGCAAAGATAGCCAACATGTCCTGACTGAGGAGGATACGGTCAAGTCTGCTCGCTCTCGAGTGTGGGCCGAACCAGGTGAAATCCTTGTTCGACATACGAAAGTCGATAAGGCCTAAGTCCGTAAGAAAAGCATCAAAAACTCTCCAATCTGTCTGAACCGCCAGGTTGGCCACCTCGCTCGGATCCCTGACCGTATTGAAGTCACCCAAAAGGGCAAACTTTTGGCCTACCGAGTGGTGAACCTGTCTCAAAATGCCTCAGAAATCCCTCCTCGCAGCGGGTATTGAAGGGGCGTGAAGGTTGAGGAAAGAAACCGTCTCTCCAGAAGCAATCACCTCCCCAACCCACATGATCAACCCCGGGAAAATGTCACAGCTGGTCATACGAAGTACTGAAGCGTCCCAAATCGAGATCTCGCCTGAACTCAACCCCAGCCCTGCTGGACTGAACTGAAACTGAAACTGGGAAGAAAACCCAAGTGCTCTGATAGTCATTAGATCTACCACTGTATACATGGACTCCTGTAAAGCCACGAAGACTGGTCGGTGTGCCGTGATTGTGTCTGCTAGGAGTCTGCGCTTATGGTGTGAGCCCAGACCCCTAGAGTTCCAACTCAGGAACTTCATTGCTGAGCGGGAGCGCATGGCCATGCTGGAAAAGCAAAAGCTCCGCTCTGAGTCGGAAGAGAACCTCCCACCAAATCAATAACGCTCCCTACATCCCCCGCAGTGATATTCGCTGCCAAAAGTCCATCTTCCTTCCTCCTCGAGGTATCCACCAACTCCGAGAGATCTCCCTCCTCTGCCTCCTCCTCAATCCCCGTCAGAACTCCAACCTCCACCTCCCCTCTACCCTGGTCTAAGTCTCCCCTAGTGGCCTTCTCCCACTCACCATCCGAATCCCCAGTTCCTTCTATCTCCTGTACCTGTGTATCTCTCAGAACTGATGTCTCCTCACTCTCCCTACTCTTACTCCTATTTCTGACAATCCGATAGGGCGTACGAGGAACCCGGATCACAGAGATTGATGACGTCGGGCGTCTCCCAACAGAGAAAAAAGAGTGCATCCCCTCCATATAGTATACCCTGCGCAAACTATCTGTGGTGATCGGCGCCAAGGACGAAGATGATCCTACCCAAATTGAGTCCTCATCTCTCTCTGGTAGGCCGTCTTCGCTATCGTGATCATCGGGGGTGAAGGGCCTGGACGTCGGATAGAGACCCTCCTCCTCGAATCCCAGACACAATGAGTCCCCCTCACCGATCCGAGTGGAGTCAAGGTCAACAATCTTCGGGTAGGGCGTCGGAGGGGATCCTGGAGTCCGAGCAAAGCCCCCCGTCTCACGCAAAGTGATCTCCCCCTGAGTTCCAGACCGTGTCTCCAAAGCCTCCTCCTGGACAATAATCTGAGTTTGAACCTGTGTCTCAGCAATCTCATCCTGCTCGACGACCTCTGTCTCCTGAACCTCACCCTGAGAGATCATAGCCTCTGCCTGTGTCTCCAATGCTTCTATCTCCTCTGCCCAGGAAACCCTTCCCCTACCCTCCCTGAACCGTACGAGGGCCCCCATCTCGGATTGGGGACAGGTGAAGGTCGGGGTCTGTCGGAGTGATGTGTGGGATCTCCGAGATAGGAATAACCTCCCTGCTCCTAGCCGGCAAGTAACTCTCCACGAACTCCGGAGGGGGTCTGAGACGTGCACCAATACTGCAACACGCTCAAGGCATCCCTCTCGTAAGGAGTCTGGGTGAGTAGCTACAAAGCTGTCAATACCGCCTACTATCATCTCAATCGAGGCTGAAGACCATGCTGATAGAGGAATCCCTCTGATATGAACCCAGCGAATTACTCCGCCGTGCATGAAGCTGTCACAGTCAACCGAGTAGAAGAAGAACCAGCGACGAAGATCTGCTCACTGATTTGCCCGGAGTCTGTCTATCGAGCTGGCATCTACGAAGGATAGGAGGAACACACATTGTCCTAAACCCTAAACGGTCAACCGAGTAAAAGAAGAACCAGCGACGAAAATCTGCTCACTGATCTGCCCAGAGTCTGTCTATCGAGCTGGCATCTACGAAGGATAGGAGGAACACACGTTGTCCTAAGTCTGAAACTGTGACAACCTCCGAACCTGTGCCCCACATCTCTGAAAGAAGAGCTCGCCGATCAAAATGGCGGACCGCCACTGCGAGGATGCAAAACTGGAGTCGCTGCGAGGAGGTGTGAAATAGCTCGCGACTCCGGACCGGAATGGCCGAGGAGATACTCCGGTGCTCACGAGAGAATGTCGGGGTTGTTTGCGGCTTAACAGTCTCTGTTCGTGGCTCGCGAGAAAGGGCTGGAGTAGTGGGTGAGTGTCGTCCAGTCGCCACAATGAGGGTGTGTCCTCTCAGAACCGACTTGTGTAAGGCTGAGATCGCCTCCGTACGAGCCTGCTCCGAAGCTAGGTGAACAAAACCATAACCGGCCTGACGATGTTTCCTCGGGAACGTCACCTCTAAAACTTCTCCAAAACTCCTAAAGAGGCTCTTAAGCTCCTCGACTGACGGGCGTACCGGTAAATTACCCACATATGTCATAAAAGAGGATTTGGAAGTCTCTTCCGCTATCCGATCCATAGGTGGACTAAATTTTTCTGTCCGACCGCCTAATACCTCACAATCGGCATGGGCCGGTTTAAACAAGACCAGCCTCCCATCGACTTTCTCAGTCGAGGTGGCACCATCGGAATGTGTGGAGTCGACTGAGTCCACAACAAGGCATTTTCCCTCCCTAATGTTACTAGGCCTACAATCCTAAGGGCATTTCGAATTGGCCAGAAGCGAACTAGCTGGCTTTGTCGGGTTAACCAATTTAAACGAATCATGAATCGCAGTGGGTAAACAATCTAAATGGTGAACTGAGTTGTGTACCTGGATTGTTGCTCCTGAATAAAAGGATTCAGAACGGACCGGGGTGTGAACCGAGTGTGGTCGATCGAACCGACCATGTTGTTGGGTTTGAGAGGTAGCCCGGCCCAAAGACAAACGACCATGTTGTTGGGCTTGAGAGGTAGCCTGGCCTAAAGACAAACGAGCCTCGCCCGACCCAGGAAGTCTCGCCGGCCCAGCCTCGCGTGTGCACGCTAACGTCTCGGTTGAGGAGGTCGTCGGAGAACGCCCCAGTTGATCGAGGGCTTCGCGTCGCCAGACAGTACCGCGACGGTTCCTGCAGATGGTTGTCGTAGCGTTGACGGCGTCTTCGGTTGCGATCGAGCTAGCGAACCAATCACCAGTCTTCGTCCTCGCCACCAAACCAGACCTCCCTCCTCCGTCCCTGCTGCCTCGACCCTTTCCGCCCCGACCTGACCTGCCTGGACCAACAATCCTGGTGACTGCCCTATCGTCGCGAAACAGGTGTCGATCAGCGACGTGAGGCGGAGACGTCGTGGCTGCTTGGTCCGAGGTGGCGGCGACGGTCTCGGCTTGGTTTGGGTCGGAGAACTCAATCCTAAGACGTCGACCACCACACACTGTCACTATCCTCTTCAGTCGAACCGAGTCTGCCTGCCCCACCATCACGGAGGCTTCCCGAACCCTAGTTAGGGTTTTGGAGCTCGGCACCGTCAGCGCCCTCCTTGGATGACCAGAGACCGATCACCCCTCCCCACCTTCCCTTCGTTCTCTACCAGCATCGTCAGGGGCCTGGGCAGTCGCAAAGAACCGTAGAGGTCGTCCCGACGCCGACCCTGGCCTCTCTCTCTCCTTGTCGTCCTTGGTCGATCGCCCGATGGAGTGGAGGTCTGCCCTGGCACGAACCCGACGTTGATCTCCCCTCTGATCAGCCTCTCCCTTTCCCCAGGTGGTGATCCTGCTCCCCCCCCCCCCCCCCCACTCTCTCTAGTCCGATTTGCGTCGTCAACGATTCTGGGTGGGACGATCTCCATGGATCCCGATTGGCCTCAACCTCAGATCGGCCAGAAAGTGGGCCAAATCGATTTGAAGTCAGCAGATCGTGGCCAGAATGACTCGCCCTGCCTCTTCCCGTCCTCCCCATACGAAAAAATGGCTAGAACAGCCCCGCAGAGAGTCACCAGACGGCCACCGGAGCTCGCCGAAAATCGCCTAAGAAGGACTTGGTTAGGGAAGTGCTTCTCGTCTCTGTATGTGCTTTAACTTAGACTCAGGAGTCTCTTGGCTCGATCTCTATTTATCTTGATCCCCAAGATATAAGCAGCCTCGCCTAAGTCTTTCATTGCGAAACACTTCCCTAACCAAAATTTTTTTCTTGCAAGGTTGGAATGTTGTTCCAATTAAGCAGAATGTCATCGACATAAAGCACCAAAAAGAAAATGTTAGTCCTATTAGCCTTCTTGTAAACGCACGGCTTATTTTCGTTCTTGATGAAGCCGAATCCTTTCACAGTTTCATTAAAACGAATGTTCCAACTCCGAGAAGCTTGCTTCAATCCATAAATGAATTTTTGCAGCTTACAAATCTTTCCTTTATTTTTCGAATTGACAAAAACCTCAGGCTGTGTCATACACACATCCTTAGTCAGATTCTCGTTAAGGAAAGTGGTTTTGACATCCAACTGCCATATCTCATAATCGTAATATGCAGCTATGGCTAGAAGAATTCGGATTGATTTGACCATAGCTACTGGAGAATAGGTTTCATCATAGTCAATTCTTTGGATTTGCATATAACCTTTTGCAACCAGTCTTGCTTTATAGGTCTGAGGTTTGCCATCCATATCCGTCTTCACCTTGAAGACCCATTTGCAACCAATGGCTTTTACACCAGCGGTCGGCTCAACCAAGTTCCAAACTTGGTTATCAGACATGAATTGCATCTCCTCTCTCATGGCAAGGTAGTGCCAGAGTTTGATCATAGATATCATCAGGGTTATGATGTTGGACGACCCGATAGTGAGTATGTAGCATAAATGCTGTCATAAGCACACTCACATATCGTAGTTTGTCATTGTACCCTTAGACCAAGGAGTCTTTGTGATCACTATGTAACCAGTATTTAAGTTTGACCTAGTCTAACGTTACCTGTAAAAGGGTAGCCATAACGGCTCAGATTTGCTTAGTTATAAGTTACATGAGTGAACTCGAAAGACGGCTAAGTGATTTATCACTCATACTCCGGTATGGGACTGATATCTGTTTAGGCCACTGGATGAGTATGACTGAAACAAATTGCATGGCCATGCAGGAGATATATAGTATCAGTTTTCAGTCATCTCAGATATCGAGAAACAATGATTTGTTAAATAAAGATAAAGTATCTATGCCTTATGATCAATCTGGATATCGTGCGATAAAAGGATAGTGACATGGACGATAAGAGGTTAGATCGAATCATCGATAATCATGGACGTTGGGTAATCATAATGTCTTGCTAGAGGCCACTTATGATGAAAAGGGTAAAATAGTAATTTTGTCAGTCTGCCAACGGGTCGTGAGCCTACAAGGTCACACACTTTAAGGGATTAAGCTTTACATGAACATGAAAAAAATCATATTTTTTGGTTGTTAAAATTGTTGCTGAAAATTGAATATTTTGGGGCTGGTTTGGGTTAGCAATGGCCGAGCCATGGTTTACCAGGGTCGATCCCCTTGGTGGACCATAGAGAGCCCTCGGGCCAACCATGGTCAGCATCAAGAGCCGACCAGGTCGCCTCGGGTAGACCATGGGCGGCTTCGGGCCGACCCTGGGCAGAGCCGCGGGCGACCGGGGCAAGCCCTAGGCTCGGCCATGGGAGGCCCTCGGTCCGACCATGGTTGTGGCCCTTGGCCGACCAGGTCGAGACAAATGGCTCGCCCATGGGAGGCCCTCAGGCCCCCATGGTCAAGCCATTGGCCGACCGGATCGGTGGCCCAAGGTCACTCCCATGGTCGCCTGCGGGGTTGGCCGATCAGCCCCGGGGGCATGGGTCGGTCCTTGGCCCGTGTCACGTTCTGGGAATTTCCCAAAAATTCAGCTTTTTTAAGACCCGGTCCGGTTTCGATAAATCGGGGGTAAGCCGATTCAATTTCAATTAATCAAGTTTAACCGTCTGGTTTCGATAAACCAAATTTTTTCCCACATTTAAGCAAGATAAAATTTGGAATCAATTTTGTTGTTTTATAACATATTGTTTGATAACATAGTGTTTGACAACATGATTGATTTCAATATGATGTGTAGCTTAGCCCGTCTAGATTTTGGTTTATTTTGCAACCTGCGTAGTTGCTTTGGTTTGTAATTTAATAACGACATGCGTGTCGTTGTATTTTATAACTTCATTTTATTAATGTAATCATGAATACCGATGAAAGAAAGAAATCAAAACGGAGTTGGTGGAGTTCTTAAGGAGGCTCGAAGCCAGTGGGAGTCCACGAGGAAGAGACGAGCACGATTTAGTCTTTAGGATTTGTTCTGCGTTTTTCTTAGGTTTTTGACGGGTTAGGTTGTACATATTTATTTACATTTATGTATGAATGTATGTGTAGTTTAAATGCATGAGTTAATGTAGTTAAACTATCATCCACATTCAGAAGATTAAAAACAGAATTTAATCAGATTTGCATGTAATTGGACTTGGAATCATCTTTGAATCGAAATGTAGTTGATGATTCCAATTAAGATTGTATCGATATACAATCAGAGAACTCTAAACACTTAATTCACAAATAATTACAAGTCAAGCGAGATACCACCCAAACCTCAACACTCAGAAGTATTCGAACCTGTGAGTGGGTGCGCCTACGCGTAGCATTCATAGGGGAAAAGGGTCGGATGAGTTGGACAATTTAATATGGATGCGTGCGCCTACGCGCACTTAAGGCTTCAGACCTCAAGTACCTCTGGAATATGTGTAAGGATTAGTTCTTTATCTAACTGGAGCTTGACGAGATCTTTCAGACCTCCTTGGACCCTCTAGAATATGTGTAAGGATTAGTTCTTGATTTACGACCACTTGAGGCTTATGTATTTCTACATCTTGTATAACAGGTTGTTCCGTATCATTTTGAATTTCTTCGAGATGCATGGGACTCCCACTAGCTGTTTTGGAAATAAACAATTTTTCCAAAAATACCCCTCCTCGAGCAACAAAATTCTTGTTCTCGATGGGTTTGTAGAAATAGTACCCCCTTCTTTCCTTAGGACACCACAAAGACACATTTATCTGATTTGGATTCGAGTTTATCGCCTAGCAAGCGCTTGACATAATCTTCGCATCCCCAGATCTTAAGAAAAGCTAATAAGGGTTTCTTCCCGTTCCACACTTCGTATGGAGTGCTTTCCAATGCCTTTCCCGGAGCCCGATTCAGAATGAATGCGGCCGTTTCTAGGGCATAACCCCAGAAGGAGATAAGGAGGTTAGCCTAACTCATCATTGACCGAACCATGTCAAGCAAGGTCTGGTTTCTGCGCTCAGACACACCATTCAACTGAGGTGTTTCTGGCGGATTCAATTCAGACAGGATCCCACACTCCTTTAAATGACTGTGAAACTCTTGGTCCAAGTACTCACTGCATCGGTTAGATCGAAGCGCCTCTATACTGCCCATCTTTATGCACTGCACATCGATCCGATCGTTAAAGAATTTTTGGTAAGCATCCTTTAGCGCCCTCGCAGCGTTCAGTGCTGGCTCAACAGATGGTTCCTGGGTAAGGATATAATCCTTATGTTCGTGCTTGAGAACTAGTCTTAGGTTCCTGTCCCAATCGAGAAAGTTAATGTCGTTAAGCTTATCTTGCTCGATCAAGGACCTAAGTGCGTTGTTTCCAGAGTGATTCGTGTTTACCATTATATCTACACAGTAAAACAAATTTTAACCAGTATTTAATTAAAATTGAAGTTGGAGATTTAGTTATAAAACACTTGTCTAATTCTAAAATTTAGAATCTGAACCAGGATCCTCGCATACCCTCAATTGAAGTGAACGAAGGCTCACCGCTCGAACTGAGAGAATCAAGGTTGGAACACAACCAATTACAAGTCCATTTAATTCTTGGCTAGCGTTTGTACTTAAAACTACACGGCATACCTATACTAATACCCTAGCAGACAATCGAAGACAAGTCTATCAAGTTTAACCTATGGCCAGAACTAATGTGGCTACTACGCGGAGGCGCACGCATCCACATAGAACTGCCCAACTCATCCAGACTTTTCCTCTATGAATGTTACGCGGAGGCGTACCGACATCCATAGGCTCCAAGTCTTTTTGAATGTCCAAACTTGGATGGTATCACGCTTGACTTGTAATTATTTGTGAATAAGTGAATTATTACTGCCTGATTGTACATCGATAAAATCTTAACTGGAATAATCAATTTCAAATTCATGCAAAGATGATTCCTTAACCAATTACATGCAAGTCTGATTAAATTCTAGTTTTAATCTTCGCATGTGGGTGATAGCTAAACATACATAAACTAATGCATATAAAACTATCCATACATTCATATATTCATAATATATAAATGTAATTAGAAAATGTGTAGCTAAGCACATTCTAAGAATCCTAGGATTCTAGCAAAACTGATCCTAATGACTAGGTGTTCAAGATCCATGCTTGCTCCATCCTTATAGACTCCCACTGGCTTCGAGTCTCCTCCAGCCTCCAAATCTCCCTCTTGACTTGTATCTTGCGTCAGTTTTGTAATTACATATAAAATAAATAAATACAAATAACCATGACACGCATGTCGTATTTATTACAACCCAAAATTATAGCAACTCACTGGTTGCAAAACTGAAATTAAAATCATTTGAAAACAATATGTTTTCAAACAACAAATTAATTCCAACTTTATCTTTCTTAATTGTGGAAAAATTTCTGGTTTATCGAAACCGGACGGTTTAACTTGATTAATTAGAAATGAACTGGTTTATCCATGGTTTATCGAAACCGGAACGGGTATGAAGAATCTGAAATTTTTGGGAAATTCCCCGAGAATCGTCATGAGCCAAAACCCGGCCCATGCCCTCGGTCTGATCGGCCAGCCCTGGCACGCCCAAAGTGGCCCGCGAGCTACCCTGGGCACGGCCACGGGCCGACGATCTGTTCGGCCTAGGGCACGACCATAGGCGCCCGAGGGCCTCTTATGGTGTTCCGTCGGGCTCGACCTGGTCGGCCACGGGCCACTTCCATGGGCGCCCGAGGGCCACCCATTGTCGTGCCCTTGGCTCGACCTTGGTCGCCCGCGGCGCTGCCATGGTCGGCCCGAGGGCCACCACGGTCTGCCCTTGGCGACCCGATCGGCCCTTGGTGCCGACCATGGTTAGCCCGAGGGCTTTCCATGGTCCACCAAGGGACTCGATCCTGATTAGCTATGGCTAATCAAAACCGCTCCCAAAAATTAATTTTCAGCTCCAATTTAATTAACCAAAAATCTAATTTTCATGTTTTTCATGCAAAATTAAAACCCATAATCATACTTGAATAATTAGAGATTTAAACTAAACCCTAATCATGCTCAAAATCAATATCACAAATCAACTATACTCAGATATCACTGAAGTAAATCCATGGGTTTTATAGAATAAATTTCATGCAGCGGACATTAAACTAACTATGGATTTCGAACAAAGATCATCATGTCTTAAAAATTCCAGCATTAACATAAAATTATCAGATATGTGTTTTAAAAATTCCGGCATTAACATCATATATGTGTTACCATTATACCTTTTCGAATAAAAAACACAAAAATATGTGTTCTCTAGATTATCCACAAAAGCACGACACCTTATTACTCTAAGGTTTCTACACCCAAATATACTAGTTTTGTGTATAGAATTAAAACAAAACCCTAGCTATGGAGAAGAGAGAGAGAGGGACGGCCCAAGAGAGGTAAGGGGAGCCAAAAATTAGAGAGGGAATTAGGGAAAAACAATTCGTGAAAATCATATTATAATTATCTTTGATTCTTACTGAATCAATTCCTAAAATAACTCTCTAGTTATCTTAATTTAATTATAATAATAATTAAAATTAAGACTGGGCTTAAACCCCATTTAGCTAAAGTCTAATTAAACTCATTTAAATTGGGTTCTAATTAAACGGTTTAGCTAAACCGATCAAATCCCTTTAATCTGATTTCCTCAACCGTCTGGTTATAAACCTAGGCCAGAAATCAACCGGTTCGCTTTCAATTCGACTAAATTGAAAAGAGGATTCTCCCAATCTTCTATCCAAGTCTGTTTTGCTAGGCTCACGACCCCGTTGGCAGACTAGCAAAACTACCATTTTACCATTTCCATCATAAGTGGCCTCTAGCAAGACATTATGATCACCCAACGTCCGTGATTATTGATGATTCGATTTAACCTCTCATCTTACATGTCACTATCCTTTTATCATATCGATATCTAGATTGATCAAAAGGCATATAACCGTCATCCTAATTTATCAATCACCGTTTCTTGATATCTGAGATGACTGAACACTGATACTAAGTATTTTCTGCATGGCCATGCTATTTCTTCATTCATACTCATCAAGTGGCCTAAATAGATATCATTCCCATACCGGAGTATGAGTGATAAATCCCTCAGCCGTCTTTCGAGTTCACTCATGTAATTTATAACTAAGCCAATCAAAGCCCTTATGGCTACCCTTTTACCGGTAACGTTAGACTAGGTCAAACTTATAGATTCATCACATAGTGATCACAAAGACTCCTTGGTCTTAGGATATAATGACAAGCTACGATATGTGAGTATGCTCATGACAGTATCTATGCTGCATACTCACCATAGGGTCGTTTAATACCATCTCCCTGATGATACTTATGATCTAACTCCAACACTTCCTTGCCATGATCAGTAGAGCGTGATCATAAAGAGTTAGCCTCATACTGATCGCTTCTTAATGAAGCTTGACTGATCAGGGACGCATTAAATGTAATTCTTTCTTATCTACAGTTCTACTATTAGTGATGACATACATAATGATATAGATCAAATTACATCTAATATATTACTACAACACATTAGTAATATAATGTCGTTTTATTAATTCGAAAAATGACAAAACATTACAAGTAGATTAACTTATTACATTGGACTAGGGCACACTCCTAACAGCGGGCTATATAAGTAACAAGTTATCCACATGTGAGATATGAGTTGCTCATATCTAAGGATGATGATTTGGTTGTTGTGGATTCAGATGATCCATCAACTTTTCCGGAAGCCATGGACGGGCCGATTATGAGAAATGGCTTGGAGCCATAGGAGAGGAGATGCAATTCATGTCTGATAACCAAGTTTGGAACTTGATTGAGCTGACCGCTAGTGTAAAAGCCATTGGTTGCAAATAGGTCTTCAAGGTGAAGACATACATGGATGGCAAACTTCAGACTTATAAATCTCGTCTGGTTGGAAGAGGTTATATGCAAATTCAAGGAATTGACAATGATGAGACCTTTTCTCCAGTAGAGATGGTTAAATCGATCTGTATTTTTCTATCCATAACTGTATATTACGATTATGAGATATAGTTGATGGATGTCAAAACCACTTTCCTTAACGGGAATTCAACTGAGGATGTGTATATCACACAACATGAGGGTTTTGTCAATCCAAAGAATAAGGGAAAGATTTGTAAGCTACAGAAGCAAGCTTCTCGGAGTTGGAATTTTCATTTTGATGAAGCTGTTAAGGAGTTTAGCTTCATCAAGAATTAAAATGATCCGTATGTATACAAAAAGGCGAGTAGGAGTAAAATTGTCTTTTGGTGATTTATGTCGATGACATATTGTACATTGAAACGACATTCCAACCTTGCAAGAAACAAAGGCTTGGTTAGGGAAGTGTTTCGAAATGAAAGAGGCGATGCTGCTTATATCTTGTGGTTCAAGATATATATGCTTCGACTATATGATCCATCATGTATGCCATGTTATGCAAGAGATCGAATCTCTCGTTCGCCCTGAGCTGTACCAGTAGACACTAGTCTAACCCTAGTGAGGAACATTGGATTGCGGTCAAAGCCATCCTCAAGATGGGTTTAGGATGGAGCGAAGGAAGATTCAAGTTCTTCTCTAATCGCAAACACATGCACTTGAGCAGAAGAATGAAGATGCAAGACAGTGGACAGAGGATTCGGATGAACCGGCCACAGTGACACCTCTCGCAGTAATCTGACAAGATCAACAAAGAATTCAAGACTCCCTGGCAGAGGAATCCCAAGAAAGGTATTCAGTACCTTCAGAGGGAGAGATGTGGACGTTAAGGACCAAAAAATTGCCTAACGTCAACAACTGCTTTCGGAAGAGTTGGATACGTACAAAACAGATACTGAATGAGATTGGGAAGAGGATGTGGAAGAGGTTTTGACCCCGCCTTTTGGAACTCAAAGTCCTTCGGGTTTTTGGGCCTAGAGTTCTCCGTTCTGGAAGTGTTCGGACACTCAGTCATAATAGTGTAGGATTTTATTCCCTAGTCCAATGCAAAGTCTTCTATTTATGTATTATTTTACCATCTCTAGGAATAAATGAAAACGACATTATATTTACTATTGTGTTGTAGTAATATGTTAAATGTGATTTGATGTATATCATTGAGTATGTCATCACTAATAGTGGAACTATAGATCCGCACCGTTCATATTTAATGTGTCCTTGGTCAATTAAGCTTCATCAGAAGGGATCAGTATGGGGATGACTCTTTATGATCACGCTCTACTGATCGTTGGCAAAGGGATTGCTGGAGTTAGATCATAAATATCATTTGGAAATGATATTGGACGACCCGACTTGAGTATGTAGCATAGATGCTGTCATGAGCATACGCAGTTGTTGTAGCTGTAGGATTTATGCCCTAGTCTAATACAAAGTTATGTCTGTAATTTTTGTATCATCGTTTGCAGTAAAATAAAGATGGCATTTCATTACTTATGTGTCATAGTAATATGTTAAGTATAAATGGTCTATATCATTGACAGTTGCATCACTAATAGTAGAACTATAGATCTATTTGAATTACACTTCACGGGTCCCTAGTCAGTTAATATTCATCAGAAGTGACTAGTATGAGGATGATTCTTTATGATCACACTCTACTGATCATTGACAATGGGATTGGCGAAGTCAGATCGTAGATATCATTTGGAAAATGATATTGGATGACCCGACCTAAATATGCTGCGTAGATACTGTCATTAACATATGGAGTTGTTGTAGCTTTTCATGGTATCCTTGGACCGAGGAGTCTTTGTGATCGCTATGTAGTCAATATGTGAGTTTGACGTACGCATAACGTTACCTGTGACAAGGTAGCCATAACGGATACGATTGGCTCAAAAACGGGCTGCATGAGTGATACGAAAGACGACTAACAGATTTATCCCTCATACTTCGGTACGAGAACGATACCCGTTAGGCCACTTGATGAGAATGAATGAAAAGGAAACGTATGGCCATGCAGTTTATATGGGGTATCAATTTTTCAGTCATCTCACATATAAATAAATAACGATTAATTAAATAAGGATGATGACTCTATACCTTACGATTAATCAGGTTATGTAGTGATAAATGGATAGTGACATGGACGACATGAGGTTAAGTTGAATCATCGATAATCATGTACGTTGAGTAATTATAATGTCTTACTAGAGGTCAATTATGATGGAAAGGGTAAAATGGTAATTTTACGCCGATATGCCAATGGGACATGATTCTATAGAGTCACACACAAAGGACACACATTTTAGAAATAAGGCAAATTATTAGTAATTTAATTGGAACGGGCCGTGGCTAAAACCTAGGGTTTTGGGCCACTGGCCCAATAGCACAAAAGGGGCCACGGATCAGGCCAAAGCCTAGGGCTTTGGGCACCGGCCGTGGCGGGCCTTAAAGGCCGAGCTCATGAGGGGCTGCCATGGCATGGCAGCTCTCATGGGCTACCACTTATTGGGCACGATAGCCCATGGACCAAACCC
The DNA here is from genome assembly GCA_963920655.1 of Geranium rotundifolium. Lineage (NCBI taxonomy): Eukaryota > Viridiplantae > Streptophyta > Magnoliopsida > Geraniales > Geraniaceae > Geranium > Geranium rotundifolium. Next base: position 13,510,186 of record OY987322.1, on the reverse strand, counting down.
TAATGTGTTTCGGCCCATGGACCAAACCGGCCACAATAAGTGGCGGCCAGGGTTTCCACAAGGGAACCGAACCTAGCCCATTTTATGGGCTGGCTCGCGATCCCAAAACCATAGCCAATCTCTATAAATAGAGTTCTTGATGTGTTAAAAAATTAAACCATTCCAATCCCTACCGAAATGCTGCCGGATTTTCTACCCAAATCTTTTTACATTCTAGTAGGTGTATTGAGATTTAGATCATTGATATTGTGTTTCCGTGTGGATACATATAGAGATAGAATCAATTTGGTGCTCCTAATCGGTGATTTGACGAAGATTCAAAGGTATAAATCAAATCTTGGGTTTTATTAGTTTTTCGTAGATCAATCGTATAGATGCGATCCTGGGCGGGTTCAGGGTTTTATTTATTTAACTTTATGTTTCCAATCTTTGGTTTAGACCCTCCGAACCCCAATATTAGGTTGTCATTGTATCCTTAGATCAAGTAGTCTTTGTGATCACTATGTAGTCAACATCAGAGTTTGATATACGCCTAACGTTATCTGTAACATGGTAGCTATAACTGTTATGATTGACTTAGGGACGGACTGCATGAGTGATACGAAAGACGACTAAGTGATTTGTCCCTCATACTTTGGTATGGGAACGATATCCATTTAGGCCGCTTGACGAGAATGACTAAAAAGAAATGCATGGCCATGCTGATGATACAAGGTATCATTTTCAGTCATCTCACAAATCAAGAAACAGTGATTGATTAAATAAGGAAGACGACTCTATGTCTTATGATCAATCAGGATATCTAGTGACAAGGGATTAGTGACATAGACGACATGAGGTTAAGTTGAATCATCGATAATCGTAATGTCTTACTAGAGGCCACTTATGATGGATAGGGTGAAATGAAATTTCACGCTGATTTGCCAACGGGACATGAACCTAAAGAGTCACACATAAAGGACGTGCATTGAGGAGTCAAACATAAAGGACATACATGAACTTATGGTTTGGGCCACAGGGCAGTGGCCATGACACCCCCACAGGCCGCGGCCAAACTCGAAGTTTAGTCACGGACCGTGGCAGTGACAGCGCCACGCACCGTGGCGACTCATGAGGGACATGGGCGGCGCCAATATTTGCCACGACCCCGTGGCAGGGTCCGTGGCGACGCGCGCACAACTGTTTTGGAAATTGCCAATACCCTTACAACTTGCCTATAAATATATCCCATTTTGGGATTAAAATATACAAAAAACTAAAAACAATGCCGTCACTCTACCAAAAATTTTCTAGATAGGTTTATTGATTCTAGTAGGTCAATAAATCTCTGGTTTAGAACCTGTACGTTCGTGTGGATACTTGGAGAACACACCCACTATGTGTTTAAAATTTGATTAACATAAAGGTTAAATTTTTGTTTCTCCCCCTACTTAAACTATTCTAGTAATTTGCATGATCATATGACAGGAAGAGGTTATTATTTTGCTTTCGTTGCTTGTTTTGGATCCCTCGTTCCCTTTCAAATAGGGTCACGTTTTTGTCTTCTTTCAATTTTCACGTTTTTCATGTACTGCCTTTTCTCATGACAAATTTATTTCTTGTCGACCAAAAAAAATTGAATTAACTTTCTTAGTTAATCTTAGTGAGTCGAAAAGGTTGATTTTAAGTTCGGGAATTAAAAAAACATAAAAAGAACATGCAAGATTAATTTAAATAATTAAGTTTATATTAATCAAATGCGGGTTGAGGCAATGAACATATTAACAACGATTTTGGAATAATAAATTAAATTAAAATTATGCTTGTTGGTGTTTCTATCTAGGGAGGTAACGATAAATCCTTTTCTACCTAGAACCCCCTTCCGGACGAATAAAAGGTTTTTCTCTGCCTAAACAACCTTGCTATTTCTAGTCAATGATTTAACCGGTTGAGAAGCATTACAATTTGTGAATTCCCATAACTTTCGGCGTGTGTCACTTATGGCCAATACTAACATGTTAACCTACCTATTACTAGTGAGGATTTAAACTCGGCTTTGAGTTATGATTTTCATTTGCTAACTCCCCTTCTGGGTGAACTTTAATAAAAGGGTAAATTCCACATAACCCCCCCTAACTATACGCGTGTCTCACATGCCCCCCTTAACTACAAAATCAATCTGTGAGGTACCTTAACTATCCAAGAATCTCACTTTACCTTTTTGTTGACTTTTTTAAAATTCTATTAATTTTTTTGTGAAATGACGAAAAAACCCTTGTAACTGAAAAATTAAAATAAATAGATAAAAATGATTTTGAAATTTTTTTTCCAATTTTCTTGTTGTACAAAATAAAGAATAAAATTTTGTTAATAGAAAAAATAATTTTTCAACAGTTTTTTTATAAAAAAAAATTAATACTAAAATATTTTTTGTAAAAAAAATAATAAAAAGTTCAAAATCATTTTTATTTATTTATTTTAATTTTGCAGATACAAGGGTATTTTCGCCATTTCACACAAAACTTAACAGAATTTTGAAAAAAGTCACACAAAAAAAGGTAAAGTGGAATTTTTGGATAGTTAAGGCACCTCACAGATTGATTTTATAGTTAAGTGGGGGGGGGGGGGGGCATGTGAGACACGCGTATAATTAAGGGGGGTTATGTGGAATTTACCCTTAATAAAATAAATCAATCTATTGGGAATTAACGGAATGAAGCATTAAGTGCAGATAAATTGAAATCACACTCCTCAGCGCACTAAGCATATAAAATATTTACATAAATTTTCCCTAAAACATTATTAATAAATTCATGCCTCAATCTCTAAATAGTTTAGTTCCTGATATTCATATGCCAATTAATCATACTGATATATCAATTATAAATAAACATGCATTTCAAATTTAATTGTTAAAATCATGTAATCATGTGAATACCAAATTAAATATCAGAACTCTCAGAATTGTGCCTTATGCTTATAGGAATTCTCTGATGAAGACGTGGAACTCTTTCTCTTTCAGGAAGTGAAATTGAGATTTAATTGATAATTTTTTCAAATGCCGTGAAGCCCTTTTATAGTCGCGAGTTTCTGACCCTCACCGGGGGCGTGGCTGAATCACCACGGGACCGTGATGGTGTCGTGCCTCACCGGGGGCGTGGCTGAATCACCACGGGACCGTGATGGTGTCGTGCCTTGTTTTTAATGATCACGAAATATTCACGAACTCTGAGTGGATGACTCATCTTCTGGCCACAAGGTGGCCACAGATCATGGCAACGACCACGGTTAACTCCTCTCCATGCAAGGTTCAAACACTACTTCCCCACGATTTGAAGTGTTGAGTGGCCACGGGGGCCTCGCCAAGTTGTCACGGGTCTTCTCGCTCCATCATTCTCCACAGGGCGCGGCGACTGATCACCACAGTGCTTGGCCACGGACCGTGGCGAGGCCACGATGTAATCCGTCTTTGGGCTTCTTCGTTGGGTTGTTGGGCCCAAGTTGAGGGCCACGGTGTGACCCGACTGTCGATGACGTGTGTGTGGCCCTTGACCACAAAATAGGCTCAACAATTCTCCAAAGTTGGTTTTTTTTACTCGAAAATCTACATTCTTTACTCAAAGAGGTCGTGAAGCTAAAGAGTCATAAAATGTTGAGTTTTGTATCCAAACGAGACAAAAAGAAGGTAAAAATGTGAGAAACTAGTGCTCAAAAAGTGGTGTAAATTTGCACTTATCAACACCCCCACACTTAGACTTTTCTTGTCTCAAGAAAAATTTAGAAGAAACAAACAGTACAAGTGCCAGTTTTAAATTATGGGATCACCCCGATAGGAGGAGTTCGACATCTCCTAGGAGTTCTTAGAACAGAGTACCTACAAATCCGGTATACAAGCAAAAAGCAACACACATGGGAAAGTAAATTTAGAGAAATATTTTGATTAAAACTGACAATGCGGAGAAGTATGAGACTCTTAAAAATACTGACTGAAGGAAATAAAATCATGCGATTAGATATATGAGGCTCAATAAGTGTATAAAAAGTAAAGAATTTTAAACCATATACCTTTTAATCTCGGATATGAGCGACGTTCTCTTTGGTCATGCCCCTTTTTAAAGAATGGTTAGAAGCTTAAACTGAGTTTGAGATACTTTTTTCACCAATCGCAGAAGACCTAAGAAAACCTATAAAGTAGGATTTTGTGGCTTGTAACGTTGGCTTTGTGGCTTTTAACGTTAGCGCAGGCTAGGACATAGAAGGATAAGTTTAAGATACCTATAGTGCAACATTACTAATTGATCTTCCTGTTCATCGAATTCTCGAATTTTGAGTATGATTACTTGAGGCTCTTTAATTGCAGACATGTACTTTCAACTTTGTAAGATCAGCCGATTCTCCCTTTACACTTGTACCAGCTTATTTGGAGCAGTTAACCTTTTCGAATCTTCATTTTTTTTTTCTTTTTTGATATTTTTTATTTAGCCAACTCTTTAAATTTTTCGAATAATTTTTGGGTGGATGCTTATCCTGGTGCACGGAGTTTCTGCCTTTGAGTTTTGTGCTTTAGCACTTATTGTATTTTTATTTTTGCAGCCCCGCGTACATGTGAAATAAGAGAAGAAAATACACCGACATATACAAATTCAACCAAAAACATGCCTCAATATTTTGATGATTTCTTCAACTGCTGCTTCAAGTTAGTCATAGTGCAAGGGTAGAAAGAGTAGATAAAGTTTTGAAAATGGCACATTGGCTGAATATGTAAAGGGTTCGTTTAAAAACAGGCTTTTGGCTTGGATATGTGACTACAGACAATCAACATAGGTAGGCAAGAATTTGGCTAAAACTCAACAAAGGCCTGCAGATTTCTCAACCCATTTATCTCTTATTTTATTTGCCTCGAATGAGCTCTAATTAGCGTTAAACCCAATTTATTCTTTAAAGAAAAGTTAATGGCCTAGGCTACAAAGTTCATATCTATTCAATCATGCATACAATATAAATGCATTTACTAAATATACACAGATTGAACAAAACATAACCAACCCATGTAAGAAATTCC